>OZ024836.1:39242444-41642444 GCA_964016985.1 Anodontia alba | reverse complement strand
GCCGTTAAAACTGCAAAATTTCGAAATTCGTCTAATTATGTAGACCACTTCACCTGTTTTCACCACACATTATAGGGGAATATAGAGGGATACTGTCGTACTTTAATGGCTCAAACATCTTTGGGATCAAGAAAATTTGTTCGAGATATGGATAGTTCGAGCCAGTTAGGTGACAAATGGGAATTATATATGGACATCTTTTCTATCTTCCATAAAATAATGGTGTGTTGAGTACACACAACATACATTTTCATGATAAAATATGAAAATTTCCCTAAAATATTCCTTATTTGTTTTTCTCAGCTGTCGGAAGAATTTCATAGGGACTCAAAAACGAGTTCGAATTATCCATGGTAAACGAGCTATCGGGGTTCGGGCTATTGAGGTTCGACTGTATTTACAAAAACTTGCTAATGTAATGTTACGGTACATGAAAACTAAGGTCAGAAATAGAGATTGTACCAGTACGTTCAGGTATTAGAAAATATTATAAACTTATGTTAAAACTAAACGGTTTAACTAGTAATTTCCTGGTGAAAGTAGTTAATCCTTAAAGCGTTAACACAACTGCAGCAGACGATTTTTTTTGTATTCATTCAGAGAAATAAAGCGATATTTCATGTAGATCGTCTGCAATGCAAAATCTTATTTTCTTGGAAAAGTAAAACTAAATAATGAAAAAAAATGGAATTTCGTCTGGTACAATTTTGTTAAGTGCCTCAAAGGTTAAACATTGGTTTGGTTTAACCCATCAATGCCGAATGGATTCCTCTACCTTCACTCTTTGAACCGGTCCATTTCCAACACAAGAGGTGTCTGGTTAGTTTTATTATTAACGTTTTACAGATATTTCTGTATTTGATTAAACAGTGAAGACCCTGATTAGATGCTGCGCTCTGCGACGTCTGATCTGGATCTACACTGTTTGCCGATGTCACTTTCATGTGACGCTAGACTTCAATGTGTTAAATTCATTCTGAAAATCATTTGTCGACAAACGGTGCTTATTTCCCAGTTAAGCCTAAATATTGTCTTTCCATACTTGTCCAAAACTTTCAGCAATTCTATTTTACTACGTGCTGATGCATCACGAAAACATACCTATAGAATTTTGACCCCCTTAAACCCCACTTTTTATATAGTAAAACTGGGGTTTACAGGGGTATATATTATTTTTCTAATTTCTGCTCAAAAACATAGATTGTGGATACTCGTTAGAACCGCCTCGTCGAGGCGGTTCTAACGGGTACCCACAATCTATGTTTTGAGCAGAAATTTGAAAAATATCAGAATTTTTTACCTAAAAATTTTCATTTTTTGGTGGGAAAATTTTCAGTATATTTGAATAGGCGTGTTTTCGTAATGGTGTTTACTAACTGCTGGACTCGGTGGCGAACAGTGCACACCTTGATAAGAAGCCACAGAAAAATGGGTCTATATTGTATATTGTTTCTTCAGCTATATCTTATATCTTACATGAGCAATTTTATTACGGTATTTTGTACATGTCGTACAGTTGATAGTACACTTTCAATGTATTTTATATTGACTACCTCGGCTGATTGTGCAACGGTATCTTTATATATATATATATATATATATTTGGCCTATTACTAAATATCGCACTGTAAGACTAATTGTGAGAAACTGCATATTTATGGGAAATGTGCACATAAGCGACGATTTTCATCAGCTGGTGCAACCACATGGTTTGATCAGCCTTTCCTGGGTCTGTTTCGACATTCAGTGATTCAAGGTTTTGTCAGGTGGACCGGTCCGAACCCACATATCCAAACATACGCACTCTCACTTTGTGCCATATGTTTTATTGACTCTCTGGTGCAACAGTATCATTTGAGCCGAAACATTACAAAAGGTACCTTTTAATATGTGCGCACAACGAAGACTAAAATCAGTCTGCGCATCGGCACAATCTGATCAGGGTCTTCCATGAATAAACTTTGCACTCTTGGCTATCCAAAAGGCGCCCATTTAAGATTCAGCACAGACTGCGATAATGCGCAGACTGATATTACTCTTTGCTGGGCGCACATGTCCGAATGTACTTTTTCTCATGTAGCGGCTCATTTATATACTAAGCGGTGCGCTATTCTAGTAAACATACTAACCAGGTCCACGAAGACACTTTAAGCAACGCAGGACAAAACCTAAAATAAGACTTGTGCGACCAGCGAAGACTCAGATCAGCCTGCGCCTCCGAGCAGTCTTATTAGAGTCTTTGCTGATCGTATGTGCCTTCTACAGCCTCCGGACTATCTAAAGAAGGATGAACAAGAAACCTTGCCACACTGGGTTGATGTACAGTCTGGTCTTAGTCTTTGTTATTCACACAGGTCTTATTGTAGCGACAGAATCAGATCAGCCTGCGCATTCGCGCAGTCTGATCAGAGGCTTCGCTGATCGCATGTGCCTTCTACAGCCTCCAGGCTATCAAACCAAGAAACTTTACCATACTGGGTGGATGTTCAGGCTGATCTGAGTCTTTGCTGGTCACAAAGATCTTATTGTAGCGACAAAACCTACAATAAGTTTGTGTGACCAGCGAAGACATCAGCTCACTGATAGCATGCGCCATCTGCAGCCTCAAGGCTATCCAAAATGCAATAAACGCTTTTGCCATACTGGGTGAATGTACTGGCTGATCTGAGTCTTTGCTGGACACACATGTCTTATTGTAGTTTTTGTCGTGCGCTTGTTCATTTTCATTTAATGGCACCTTCAGGAAGATTCCTCAGTTTTTAAAGCTGTTTTCCTTTATTCTAAAAAAGGGATAAAGACGGGAAGGATTTGGTCCACTCCTTTCCTTTCAGAATAGACGTCATTTCACAAGTGAAAATGCAATCAGGGAGTCAGAAAGTATGTCTTCTTTGTAAAAATTAAATCGGAAAATGCAGTTCTCTTAAAAATTATATTTTCGGACGGGCGGACGAATTATTTGCTTGAATAGATCACTACATGCCGAAAACATAACTCACTCAACTACAGAAACTTGAAAACATGGACATTTTTATAAGAATGCAATCACAGAGTATGTTGTGGTTTCTATGCATCAACTTCCTTATCGTCTGACTTCCTGACCCGGCTTCTCTTTAACCGATGAATATTGAATCCACCTAATGAGTCTAACTGTCTCTTCTCTGGAATATCTGCCCCATCAGTGAGGAAATCTACATTATCTGAACCGTCTAGTTGGTCATTTTGTCGCTTATAACCGCTATGAATGTTCATCCCTCCGAGAGAAGAAAGAGCCCGTTTCGAGTCATGTATATTAGATCCCCCAAGCGAGGAAAGGAATCGTTTGTACCCTGAATGAAGATTTACTCCGCCCAAACTGTCAAGGCCACGTTTAAAACCACTGTGCACGTTTGCGCCTCCTAGTGATGAAATAAAGCGTTTATATCCATTGTGCAGATTCATACCTCCCAAACTATCGAAACCTCGCTTATATCCGTGAATTTCACCTCCGCCCAAAGATGACACAAATCGCTTGTAGCCGCTATGAAGATTTGCTCCGCCCAGGCTGTCAAAGCCTCGTTTGTATCCATGAATTTGCCAGCCTCCTAATGAATCTAGGGCTCTCTTATATCCATGAATCTGCATAGATCCGAGAGTATCCAAAGCCCTCTTGAATACATGGGTTCCGCCAATAGAATCAAGATAACGTTTGTCGGTGGACATGTCGCGCTTCCCATGGACGTTTGAACCTCCAAGTGAACCAAAATAACGTTTTACTTCATCCTTGTCGCCACTTAATTCTCTCTCTTTACCAGTTTCATCTATCAGTACATCTGAAAAGACATTTGCGAGCGTATGGGCCACGTCAAGCGAAAAGGTATCTTCAAACATGCACAGATTCATCCCACGCATGCGCGAAGTCTCATCCGGGCATTTGCTCTCCATTGATGTAATTCTATTGTGTCCAATAATTCTGTTTGCCAACAGCGAAGGCCCGGATCAGACTGCGCGGATATGTGCTGGTAGATCAGGGCTTTTACTGCCCGCATATGCTCGAAGACACGTTTTCGTTTGATATGTTAGCAATATGTGCTATTCTATAAGGATCTAACATTGGCGTGAGGGGTAGACAGAAAAATCCGTCCCGAGGATCACTGTCTGGCATCACGAGGCTTGCTGAGTGATGTCAGACTGTGATCGCGAGGAACGAATTTTTCTATCTATCCATCACACCCATGATAGAGTCTTTTTCTTGCACACCTTTCATTTCTGTACGTAGATTTTTTTTAAATAGTGCAGTCACTTCGATTGCTGACGTCCGCCATATTGTGATGACGTTATATTGTGGACGTCGTCATTACGTTCTGTGACGTAAATTTTAATGATGGCGTCCGTGACGTCCATTACAACAGTGCATATCAAACGCGTGAGAATTCTCGATTTTTATCTTATCGGAAGGATAAGAATTTCTTAAATCCAGGATTTCCTTATCTGGTGTGCAAGAAATTCTGTATTTCGGGATATTTTTTGTTAATATTTGTAGACAGCAGCGATTTTGAATAGCAAAAATACAGCTTCAGATGCAAACTATGCGGTTCCAGTTACAATTCCAGTTTCACGTATCCTTAGATGTGATAATAATGTACATTACTCAGAGTGACAGAGTACAAATTGAAGTACAATATAACATATAATTAGGCCTCTACGTGAGAAAACGTACTTTCAGACATGTGCGCCAAATGAAAGTATTGATCAGGCTGAGTGACTAGTCGCGCACCTTGATCAGAATCTTCATTGGGCACATTTGGGATAGCCAAGTTTGCAAGGGTTCGTCATGTGAACAACAACGACTTTGGTCAGATTGCACGGATGCGCAAGCTGATTTGAGTCTTCGCTGGGCGCACATGTCAGAGGGTGTTTTTCTTACGTTAGGGTTCAAACAGAAACTGTATTTTGAGGAAAAGTAGAGATGTAAATCGACCATACTCTGGTAAGGGCCTTTGCTACACATTCGTCAACACTGTAAGCGGATAGAAAAGCCTGGTCAGACTGTATTTATGATCTTGGCAGTCAACACATGACCTGAAGGCACAGCTGCTCATGTCGACGCTCATGTATGTATATATATATATATATGTATGTATGTATACTAATGGGGTAACACAAATGCATTCTTGCATGAAATTCCCTCAAGGTCTCCACTACATGGTTGCGAGCAACAAAGACGCTGGCGAAAGTGCGCATATGCGCATGTTCCCCTGAGCTTTCGCTGGTCGCCTATGTGATTAGCCTTTCTCTGATGTGCTGGCTTATATATTAATTTTTGTGTACATGTCTTTGCGTAAACCTTCTAAAACACAATGTACATGATATAACAACATAAAATCACATTGTTCATCTTGTTTTCTCTGGTTGTTTTTTTTTTGTTATGTTTTGTGTCAAATGATGAGTCTTAATGAAACCGAGACTCCAATTTCCATACTTTGTATGTGTTCTCTGTTTAAAAGTGCACCATTTGTAGATTTTATTATATCTATACATATTTAGGGTGTTTCGGACCTGACTGTGTACATAATAGCAGTGAATTTTCTTTAATGTGGATTTTATCAATGTGTAAATTCCGGCGAATCACTCACAAAGTAAAATAAAGCCGGAATGACTTTACAGTAAATTTGTGAGTGATTTATCGCCGTTTACACACTTATACAAAACACAAAATAAAACTCATTTCTTCCTATTCCAAACGTGGTCCTGTTCACGTCGCAAATTTCCTGCTCAATGGGATTTTCCTTCTCAATGGGATTTTCCTGCTCAATTGGAATTTCCTGTTTCATGAGATTTTCGAAGTCTAACTGCAGTTCTGACTTTGCTGGCTCATACTGTGCAAAATGAGTGTACGTTTGCTGTGTAAGAATTATTGCATATTGTAGCTTTAAAGTGAATAGATGTGTTTAATGTAGCAACCAGTAAAAATTACCTTCAAAATCCTTGAAATCTGTGTCTTTATGATCTTTAATATCATAATCACCTAAGTCATCAATAGCTTCCAACTCCCTTACATCCAGAATGTCACCCTAAACAAACGAAAAGACGGTTAAAGTAAGTTTAACCAGAAAACATTACGAAAACACGCCTATTCAAATATATTGAACATTTTACAACTAAGAAAGGAAAAGTTTCAGACAAAATTCTGATATTTTTCATATTTCTTCTTAAAACAAAGATTGTGGGTATTCGTAAGAACCCCACAATCTATGTTTTTAGCAAAGTAAGAAAATTAATGTAAGAAAATTAATGTATACCCCTGTAAACCACAGTTTGACTATATAAAAGTGTGGTTTAAGGGGGTAAAAGGCGTGTTTTCTTAATGACGTCGAGACAATTAGCAAATAAAGTATACGTGGACATTGAATATACAGAACTGCATCCGTATCGTCGAATTCTGGGCTGCGTTTAAATGTGCAAGTTACTCGCGAGTGTTTTTGTTCTGTTGGTGCTTGTCGTTAGGTACAGGGATCCAGGGCCAAACATTTGCTATCACTTTGCACTTCTGAACGCAGCCCTGATCAGAAACATGATTTTTCCCATATAAATTCAATAAATTTATGTTATGCATACCATCTGAAAACAGAGATAAGCGGGGATGTTTTATTAGCCATTTTTTTTTTTTAATTTGCCGGATAAGTCTATTAGTCCTAGAGCATGAATTAAGTCTTAATGTACATGCTTGTAATAACTAAATTTACTGCCTCTTCGCCATCTTATATTTTAAACTGCGCTGGCTTTTAAGCTATATAAAGGAGGACTTTCTAAATAAACATATTTTATATTTTCATTTTCTTTGGAATCATTTGGGCCCATTCTGATATCTTTAAAAATGGAGTTCTGCTCATGTATACATGAGAGGGCGTAAGCAGTGTTACAAACTTCATTACTGCTTATGAAGAGTCTCAAAAAAACAGAGACACCCATTTTCTATCTGTAATGTGTTCTTTGTTTCCAAAGGCAACCTTTTATATTCATCACGAAAACATGCCTATATAGTTTTGACCCCCTTAAACCCCACTTTTATATAGTAAAACTGGGGTTTACAGGGGTATACATTATTTTTCTTATTTCTGCTCAGAAACATAGATTGTGGGTACTCGTTAGAACCGCCTCGTTGAGGCGGTTCTAACGAATACTCACAATCTATGTTTTTGAGCAGAAATATGAAAAATATCAGAAATTTTTATCTGAAAATTTTCATTTTTTGGTTGGAAAATTTTCAGTATATTTGAATAGGCGTGTTTTCGTAATGTATATTTTTATTTCTAAAAGGCAGCTTATGTTATTGATGCGCAACAGAAGCGCCGACGCCAAATACGTCTACTGAGCACCAACTCCATAATGTTTTCATGAAGAATTTGCAAAAACGATGTCATTACATTATGGTCGGAAACAAGCGCCTTATTTAGAACGACGGCTAAGTAATTATATGGTTTATATAGGCATGTTAACATAATGTATAAAACCTAACGTATCTAAAGTAACGCATACCCGGAGCGCTAAGACGTGCCTGTGTACGGCATCCATGTTCTGATCAGGGCCTTTACTGCCCAATGACACGTGTGTTATCTGTAGTGTCTACAGGTAACCATATTTATACCGACACTCGATACAACAACAACATTCGTTATAATGACAATTTGACTGTCAAGAATCCTTCGCTTAAAAGGTAACAGTTAGACACAAATTATGCAAGAATATTGTATTTAATACTGTAAAAACATATGTTTTGGATATTTCTTAGAATCGCCTCAGTCAGGATAGTCTAATAAATATAAAAAAAAAACAACATATGTTCTATGAGAAAATAAGAACAAAAATACTTTTTTACATATCAGTCTGCTCATTATGTTTTCTGTACAACGGAAAATTCATTTTAATGGTAACGTCTTTGGGAACAAATACTGTCGTTGTAACGATGGTTCACTGTGTTTTAATTTATATTTCAGCGCATAGTGATGGCCTTAAGCAGACTATGCGAATGTGCAGGCTCTAATATCATGCGATGAAACCGAGAATGCATTGACTGGAATGCGCGGATACATAACAGTCTATGTCTATAACCTCTTAAAGCGACTGAAACCGTTCGCAGATTTTTTTTTTATCAAATGGATTGTATTTATTTGTTTGAGCTGAGGTTTTGCGGCCGTTGCAACATTATTACAGTCATGTCGAGCCATCACACAGGGAGAAGAAAAAATGAATTTGATAGATACGAAAACCTCCCCATCCCATCAGCTTGCTTCACGTGAGGCATGGACCTATGAACCTACCTGCCAAACAAGAAATAACCCGCTGGAATTTTTAGCAGAAAGATCCATCCATACCACCCATATACAGTGAACCCTCGTTACAACGACAACATTTGTTTGCAATGATGTTGCCATTAAAATGAATTTGGTGTTGTACAAAATACTTAATAAGCAGGTTGATTTATAAGAATGGTCTTGTTTTGTTCCTATTTCCTCATAGAATATATGTTTAAGATATTTGTTAGAATCGCCTCAGTAAATAGATGTTTTGGATATTTGTTAGAATCTCTTCACTGTTTCTTTAAAGTATTAAATACAATATTCTTGCATACGTTGTGACTAATTGTTACCTCTTAAGCGAAGGTTTCGTGACAGTTAAATTGTCATTTTAACAAATTTTGTCGTTGTATCGAGTGTCGGTATAAAGAGGGTTGTCTGTATGTGAAATCTATGTTCCGATTATATTTAGTAGTGACCGGAAAAAGTTAAACTATTAAGGTGTAAATTTACTTTTGACTCTCAAAAATGATACGCGACGATAAAAATATAAACATCATGGTACTACTCAATTCAATTCATGTGGATGATATATATGTTTTTATTTATAAATTTATTTATTTATTTATTTTGTATATATGTTGCGTACCTGCGAAGTTACACAATCTGATTTATCTTCCCGATTCTGTAGACAGCACACTTGCCCGCACTGGAGAAAGAAATTGACTGGGTCTTATGTCCAGTCACAGCCAATATTTTTAAAACAATTACTCAAGCAAACCTTTCGTGTCGTGGACGGTTTTCCGCAAATTAGTACGCCATAGTAAATCTGAATATTGGGACACTGTAATCCCTTACAATACTCGGCCTAGAATATAAACGTTTTATGCCAGACGTTTTATTTAAAAAGGAAAAACAAAATGACTTGCGATCGACAATTTCTTATCAGGAACCATTTGTCTTTTCTGTGTCTATGCTTTTTTTTCATATATTTACTGCTAAATTAATTTACACCCCCAAAAATGGGTCTGACCCATGCAATTCCTATAGTAAACTGTATTTTTGGAAAAAAATATAAGAAAATATTTGTTTGCTTTTCTTCTTTGGTTTTCAGTAGAACTTGTTGAAAACCTGCATCCAAACCATGTGCCCTATTGTTTTGCATAATGTGCAGCCATTATTACTTTGGGAAAAAAAGGGAAATTCTCGTTTTTTTTTTTGTTTTTTTTTTTGTTTTGTTTTTTAAAATACTACTGAATAGATAAAACATTTTGGTGCAGAGGGAGGTAGTTACGACAAAGGTTTTGTGCATTAAATTATGACAAAAATTTGCATGTGTTTTTCTTTTTTTTTTTTTCTTTTGTTTAAAGCGCCAAACACAAAACGTCTCTCTGAAATATGTTGAGTCTGCCCAAATACATGGGACAAATAGGAAAAACTCGAACTGGCCTTGGTTACTCATAAAGAACACAGCGTGACGCGCTTGGTGCCAGACAGAGATACAGTCGACTCTCGTTATCTCGAATTCCAAGGGACTCACTGAAAACACTTCGAAATATCCGTACCTCGACATATCAGAGTTGAGAGAGTGAGGAAAAACAATAAATTGAACAACCACATTTAACAAATGAATATGTAATTTGACTCCTGAAGTTAGAAATATATATATATATATATATATATATATATATATATATATATATATATATATATATATATATATATATATATATATATATATATATATATATATATAATGTGGAAAAGAGGAGCAATTTCTCCTCTTTTCCACATTATTTTGTTACCTGTTGTCATAGTTTTATGTTAAAACAGGGACCAGATTTTTCACTTCGAGATAAGCGGTAATTCGAAATAAGCGTGTACGAGATAACGAGGTTCGACTGTATTTATTGTGCATCATCCAGAAAACAAGGTTGTACACTTTGATGTACAAACATCGAGCACATTGCTTGGCCAATACGATGTAACAAACTGCTACTGGAAGGAAAGAATAACCTTCCCATTTTACATATAGTAATCCCGCGTTCGAACCTTTGCTAACGCTTGCGGTAAAATACAATGTAACACTATCACGACAGAAGAGCTTCTATAAAGAGATAAATGCTTGCTGACCATTTCAATGTTAAATATGTAGATCCCATACTACGTCGAAGTAAAAAAAGTGAGGTCGGATTATGTGGCATATACGACAGCTCTGCTGTTAGTCTAAACTAATTTTTACCAGGGTTTACGATGTTTAACATGCTATGCCAAAGTAAAATAATTGATGTCGAACTGTGAAGCATATACGGTTTGTAACTTTGCTTTTAGTCTAAGAATAGTTTTACCGGTGCTTGAACGAATATAGTAAATGAAATTAAAGAAGATAACTTGTTTGGTACACACAAAAACTGACTCTGAACAGTATGATGATGAGTTTGGGTTTAATGACGCGTCAAACCATGAGGGTCATTTGCGTCAAATGATAGTAAAGAAGGTCTATAGGAAAGAGACTACCTTTGAGTTGTCGATATCAGTATTTATATAAACAATTTATAAGAGTTTGAATTTCGAAAAAAAAAAAAAAAAAAAAAATATATATATATATATATATATATATATATATATATATATATATATATATATATATATATATATATATATTTTACGTCGGTAGTAAAAAAAATACCACTTCCTTGATGCGGACCGGAAGGGTAAAAAAAAAAAAAAAAAAAAAAAAAAAAAAAAATACTTACTTGATGCGGGCCGGAAGGGTATTTTAAGTCCTACCTGCACCAGGTAGGACTTAAAATACCCTCCCACCCCGCAGCTCCTTCCATCTACACACCTCCTTCCCCTAATAAAATAAAATAATTAAAAAATAAATCATTTGTTTGTCCGCTTCAGGATATCTAAAAAGTCAAAAGCAGGTCATTCCTGTGTAAATTTTAGTTAGTTTGAATTTCGTAAACATTAATCTAAGAGGTCATTCCTGTGTAAATTTTAGATAGTTTGAATTTCTGAAACCTTAATCTAAGAGGTCCGGAGTGGAAAACACTTTATTAGAATGTGCCAGTACGACTTAAAATAGCCCCAAAACATTTGCTTTTACACGTTAGAAAATCTAAAAAGTCAAAAGTAGAACATAGGTTTGAACATTACCGAACAGTTTCGACTTCGGAAAAAAATCATCTTTCGGGTCGGAAGTACGAGAAAAATACTTTTTTTTTATTTTAGAAAGCGCTAACAGGACATACGTAAAATAACCCATAAACTTACATTTTCCGTTATTAGCACATCTAAAAAAATCAAAAGTAGGCCATTCGTTTGATTTTTAGAACAGTTTGAATTTCGGGGATAAAGTAATTTTGAGGTTGGTAGACGAAACAAAATGTTTTTTGAAAGTACAAGTAAACCAAATAAACCAAAGATCATCTATTGTACTTTTGCGAACCGATAGAATTTCGGAAAAAAATTTATCTTACTCGGAGGTCCAGAATGGAAAAAACAAATTTTTGTTGGAAAGAGTAAATACAAATTACAAAAGCCACACCCGACCCCGAAAAATATATCTTTTCCTATCAGTACATATAAAAAGTCCAAAGTTATTTATATGAAATTTTACGAACAACTTTAGTTTCAATATTGAAAAAAGTGAGGCCGGGAGTCCCCAAAACAAACAGCACTTTTATAGTAAGAGCAAGTAGAACGTAAAAGAACCCCAAAAATATATAGTTTTCGACATCAGCATATCTAAAAAATCAAAAGTAAGTCATTCGTATGAAATTTTTTAGAACAGTTTGAATGTCGAAAAAATTATCGTCGGTGAAAGGAATGAAAAAAAAAAAAAAAAAAAAAAAAAAAAAAAAAAAAAACATTTTAAAAAGCGCTAGCAGGACTTGAAATAACTGCAAAATCATCGACATTTCCAAATCGGAATATCTCAAAAGTCAATAGAAGGACATACGTATGATATGTTTCGAACTGTTCGAATTTAGGAAAAAATTATTCGAGGTCAAAACACTTTTTGGAAAGTGCACGTGCGACTTAAAATAACATAAAATAAACGTTTATTTTTCAACTTTAAGCTATCTCAAAAGTCAAAAGTAGGGGTAATTTCAAACAGGATGAATTTCGGGAAAAATCATCTTTTGGAAAGTGCTAGTCGGACTTAAGATAATCCAAACACGTCTATGTTTCAACATCAGGATATCTAAAAGGTCAAAAGCAGGCCATTTGTATAAAATGTTTAGACCAATTTCAATTTTGGAACAAAGAGCAAGTAGGAATTATTGTGAATTTCCTAAATATCAAACAGTCAAAAGCAAACTTGTTCGAAAAGCTTGAATTTTGATGGTAGGGGGAGGGGTGGGGGGAAACATTCGAACACACATGTTTCTGAAACTGCAAATAGGAAACTAAAATAACCCATAAAACGTTCGTATGAAACTTTTAGAACAGTTAAACTAAAAAAATGAACTTCGATGTCGGAAGTAAAAAAAAACAAACAAACAAAAAAAACAAAAAAAAAAAAAACAAACAACAAAAACAAAAAAAAAAAAAAACAAAAAAAAAAAAAAAACAGAACCCCCACCCCCACCCCCCCCAAAAAAAAACAACAACAAAAAAACAAACAAAACAAAACAAAACAAAAAACAAAAAAAAAAAAAAAAAATAAAATAAACACAAAATATATATTTTCCATATTTGGCTATCAAAAATGCCACTGGGTCTACACCGTTCGCTCGAGTTTGTTTGTCCGAATAACTAATATAGGCATTATGCGATACTGAGTGGCTGATTCGCTTCAATTACCTTTGCAAGATTTGGTTCATCAGGAATATTTCTAGCCGGCAAGACGTCCCAGAGGGGTTGACCCGGGGGAGATGGTAATATGTCCGAATGGAATTGTGCAGCTGTAGTTGTGGGTCGTGGGGTGGTTCGCAGTCCTTGATTTATCTGATCTGATAAGAAATTACGTCTCTGAAAATAAAACCATGAAGGTAACGATTACTTTCGATCTCCGTCATGTAATATTTTGCTTTCGGAGCATATGCGTACAATAAAGACCCAGATCAGCCTTTGCATCCGCACAGTTTGTCAGGGACGTCTCTGTCCGTTTCAGTTTGGCCAAGGACTTCTCTGTCCGTTTACAGAATTTTTGAAAACTCATTACGAAAACATGCCTATTCAAACATACTGAAATTTTTATCACCCAAAAATGAATATTTTCAGATAAAAAATTCTGATATTTTTTCTTATTTCTGCTCAAAACATAGATTGTGGGTACTCGTTAGAACCGCCTCGCCGAGGCGGTTCTAACGAGTACTCACAATCTATGTTTTTGAGCAGAAATAAGAAAAATAATGTATACCCCTGTAAACCCCAGTTTTACTATATAAAAGTGGGGTTTAAGGGGGTCAAAATTATAAAGGCATGTTTTCGTGATGATATATTAAGGTATATAGCCAAGGCATTTGTGGGAGTGTGCGGGATCGGGATCTTTACAACCCGCAGATGCCCTGAAGACGTATTTTCTTATGGTGCGTCTCCATAGAAACGTAGCAAAAAGCAATCTTGGTTTTTCGAAGAAAATAAGGCTTAATAGTTCATGTGAATCCTCTGTGAGGCAGATGGTTTACATGAAATGTCAAACCTTATTGACCGTAAAGTAAAATAAAATATTTTAGAAATGTCGTCTGCAGCTGCTGCGAATGGCGCTTAAAGGGAAATTTAAGGAACATAAATAAATAATTTGCTTGAAATCATAGACATTATCAAACCATTCATTTTAATGGAAAGATTAAAATCAGAATAAACAGTATGAAAGTTATTGGGGTTTGACGATTTCGAAATTACCTTTATGGGCGCTGCCAATTTGAATATTTAATGAGGATTAATGACGTCATAAAGCCCGGATTAAATAAAAAAAGTAAATAAATGCTATAAGCAACATCGATTTTGCATGGAAACCATACTGTTTTCTATCAGAGAGAAGGTTTTATTTATTATTTTACAAGTTTATGATCTCATTAAATATTCGAAATGGCGGTGTCCTTGATTACAATTTTGACATCTTTAAACGTCATTAAAATTCTTAGGTTTTATCCTATTTTGATTAATTTTGCATGAAAATGTACCGTTTGTCAAAAGCTTTAATCCTAGGTACATTCTTAATCAACCTTGCGTTCCCCTTTAAATAGTTTACGTCAGATTGTCTACAATGGATTCTTCCATCGTATAAGTTGGACGGATCCATTATTTACTTAAAGGGGTGTTATGGATGTTATAGTGCTTAATACATACACTTACTACATTTTGCGCTTCTCTATCAAAACGTGTGACTGTCTTCTGAAAAGTGGTCTTCCTTTTACGAGTGATTTCTTTCTTGTTAGAGTTTAAACCTGTTCAGAAGTGGTTTGTTGTGCCGGGAAGCAAGCAAGAAGTCACTTTTGTCTCTTTTGAAACTAATAATGGAAAATCTGTCAAGTTATTCGGTCCTCTCAATAATTCAAGCTTTTGCTGCTGCTGTCAAGGCATAAACAGAAGACCTCGTCCTAATACGTATTATCTGGGTCTACACTGTTTCCATAAGACCATTATAGGGACCTAGGATAGCAGCAGTTAAAACCAACTGGCGCCTCCGAGAATATGTTTAATAAAGTTTAATTGTTTGCACTAACTCCGACTTTGTAGCTCTAAACAACTGTCTAAATCTAAGTACGGTCGAACCTCAATAGCTCAAACACCGACGGCATGTTTACCATGGCTAATTCAAACTCGTTTTTGAGTCCCTACAAAATTCTTCGATAGCTCAAGGAAACAAATATTTAGGGAACTTTTCCTATTTTATCATGAAATTGTATGTTGTATGTACTCATTAGAATCGCCTCATCGAGGCGATTCTAATGGGTTCACTCAAAATACAAATATTGTGTAGAGAATGAAAAAAATCCCTAAATTATCGCTATTTGCTTCTTGACCGGGCACCATGATTAGCTCTCGGTGGCTCGAACTACCCATGTCTCGAATAAATTTCCATGGTCCCAAAGATGATCGAGTGATTGAGGTTTTACTGTAATTAACATTGAAGTGGTAGAATTGGTAGTATAACATTTATAGAAGTACGTAAATAAATATACAATCTTCCCTTTATAGTATTCAATATTGGCCCTCTGTGGAAGACACAGTTGCAAAATTATTTAATCGTTACTTTCAGCGTTTAAAAGAGAATGAACATTGCAATGGAGTCAAAATTGTTTTTGATTCCCGTATGAAACAGATAATTTTTTAAACGGGAAGCATTTGCCTATTTGGGGAAGTAAACTCTTCCTTTTACAACAGACTATTTTTTTCAGAAAGACCTTGGTGTGCAGGAAAGTAAACACGCAGTCACAAATCATGTCTTTCCTTTACAAAAATGCGAAAAAAATACAAAGTGTATCCAGGTCCCTTAAGAAAAAAGATCACTCGTTTGCCTACTAACTATAGACTTATGTTTTAACTAAGTAACAAGAGAATCTTGTCTTTATATTTATAACTTCTTTCATGAAAACAACTAGCTATAAAGATATGCATGATTTCCGCTGTAGCATGCAATGGATCGTAACAGATATCCATAATAAAACCATTGTCTTGTGTGGTATTTTGCCATATAGAGGTATAAAAAGCTTTTGAACCAGCAACAGAGATTACATTACTAAACTAGCCTCTATTGGATATCTACCTATTTACATACGATAACACAAATTGCTATATATTGTACCCTTTTATCTCATTTCAAAAAGAAAATGTAAGAATAAATGCACCTATTGGCACTGTCCTTGTGCTACTCGAATTTAGTATCTAGGCAAACAACATTGCAGAATTCCTTCCACTGAAATCTGCACTCAAGATATATGGGTCCATGCATCAATAGGTCATCGACAGAAAAGGTAAAAGATTTAGTGGTAAACGGGAAAGGGAAAGAAACAAAAACTCAAATCTGACAAGGCCGAATCCAGAGTAATGAAAATACATGGCATATCAGTATCTCTGCGACCACATAACATGCTGAGGAAAGTCCATTCCAAAGACAGAGTGGAAAAGGAAAATACCTGCGGTGTCGTTACGAGATCCCGTGCCACAATTGAGAGTTTAAATAGTTCAAACGGGCAGAACATTCAACTCAGCACGAGGCAGGCCATCAAAAAGATGCCATAAATGTACCGCAGGTATACGCCAGGTCCTAGCGAAAGTCATCTGAAACATGTTTTAACAAAAAAAAAAAAAAAAAACAAAAAAAAAAAAAAAAAAAAAAAAAAAAAAAAAACAAAAAAAAAAAAAAATAGTGAGAGATCATATCGCTAACGGCTAACCATGTTATCGATTGGGAGGGGGCAAAAGTAGTTGAAAGGGAAAACAATCAGAGATTCAGACAAGTCAAAAAAGCTATCAGAAGCAGTCAGTCTCCACTCGTCATGAACAGGGACCGGGGTCGAGGATGGGGCCCAGGACCGAGGGTGAGGGTGAGGGTCATACAATCTAAGCACAGTCTACGATCCTTTGTTTACCCCAAGGACCCTGTTTAGTGGTAAGTAGTAAAAGTCCCGTGACATCACGAAGTCAAAGTCACAGTCCGATGATGGTGTTGGATCAAAATCGAAACTGTCACAGTAAGTGATTAATTTTCTTTTTTTGGATATGCTCAAAGAATTCCTTAGAGTCATCTGAATAGAGATTAAAATAAATCTTAAAATTCACACATTTTATGGTGGTTTTGTGCGGACTTCATAGTAAATAGATAATGAAATTGATTGAAACTAGATTTTAAATAAGCCGGAACACAACATTGCATGTGCACTCAGTGTAGACTCAGATCAGCTTGCGGATCTGTGCAGTCTAATCAGCGTATTAGCGGGGTTTCTTTGGGTAGTCAATAATAAAAAAAAACTTCAAGCGGATGCGTAGGCTGATCTGAGTATTTGCTGCGCGCACTAACAAACTATGTCCCTGTTTAAATCATCATGGTAATACTTTATTTTATACGGCAACATATTTTTACCAACTTTTTAACTTATCAATAACTGTTGTTTTCCTTGAGTTGAACAGTTTATGTAAGTTGGTCAATCGTTGGCATATTAAATCATTCGAAGTAAAACAGAAACATGCCCAAATAATATGAAATAAAATGTCACAGTTACATGTATCGTCTGATAATAGTTTTGCTTCATATTACTGAATATCGTTAAAAATCTTTCAAAGCAGTCCCAACCATCTTCCGTGCAACCAACGATTGGATATGCATCAGGAGTTTGGGATGGATGTAAATAGGATTTCCAGCGCTTAAGTAGATAACATATACTGAATAAAGCAGCATATATTACATCACGAAAACATGCCTATGTAATTTTGACCCCCTAAAACCCCACTTTTATATAGTAAAACTGGGTTTTACAGGGGTATACATTATTTTTCCTATTTCTGCTCAAAACATAGATTGTGGGTACTCGTTAGAACCGCCTCGCCGAGGCGGTTCTAAAGAATACCCACAATCTATGTTTTGAGCAGAAACAGGAAAAATATCATAGTTTTTATCTGACAATTTTCAGTTTTTGGAGGTGAAATTTTCTGTACATTTGAAATAGGCATGTTTTCGTAATGATAACTGGTGAGACAGGTCAGTATCATAGACACATTTGTAAAGTAAATGTGGTATCAACAGTAATTGAGCTTGAAGTATAGAGTAATTAATAGTTTCGTTAATCATATATTACAATTTTGTAGATTAAAAATTAATCGTGTTTAAATTTTCTTTGCTATCACAGTTGTCGTTGTTTATTTTATTCTACTAGAGGGAGCTAATTAATTTTTCCCACAGAGCTCCATAATAATTTCACTCTTTATGTTGGTTAAAGGTTCTTTTCAGGGTATAGCTGGGTTTTCAAATTTGGTTTGGTGCGGCTTCCAAATTTTGTTTTGATTTAAAAACCAGGCCTCGCACAGCAAGATAATTACGCATAAACGCCACTGTCACCAGAACTTTCTGGGACGTTTGGAGACTGAATGTAGCAACCTCTAAATGTCAGACATCACAAATAGAAATTTGGAAATTTCACTACTTCTTTTGGCTCCAGGAAACAAAAACAGACATGTTTATTTCTTTGGAATAACCTTGTTGAATAGTTCAACCTCACTTTTATTAGAAATATAAATAGCGTATTTAAAATAACAATACGTTTCTTGTAATCTACCTCACGTGAACGAACGAGCCAATCACATCGCAGTATGGTTGGTCAGAATATCGTTTCGATTTTTTACTCCGCGAGTTATTTTCTTTTTGTTTGTTACATCAGTGGCAAGTATAAAATCAAGTGAAGACTTACTGAAACAGAAATCGTAAAATAAACAAACGACAGAAGTTAACAAAAATCTAAATCTGCGACGTTGACACATGCTCAGAAGCAACATCATTAACCCTTGTCATGCTGATTAAATTAAAATGCCACACCCACTTCTAATTTTCAGCCAATCAGATTGCTTGATCCGGAATGTTACTATAAGTTCATATACTTAATGGCAAACAGTGTATCTCCAGATCAGTTGGCTTCTTCAGAAGCCATCTGATCTGGAGCTACACTGTTTGCATAAGCAGGGTATATCCGGGTTCAGCAGGACAAGGGTTAAATGTATACTGGCAATAAATCTGTAGCATCCTACTATTTATAGTAACAGGTCGTTTTGAAGAATCCTAGTATTTATATCAACAGGTCCTTCAGAAGAATTCCATTCACATACACAAGAAAAAATATCACCTAGTGTGACAATTATATAATTAGGCATTCCTTTTTATCTAATATAACATTCTTTCGGCAAGTGGGTGCGAAAGTTGTACACAAACTCCTTCATGATTTCTTGAGACATTCGGTTCTGTTTTTAACCCGCAGAACATTACAGACAATTGAAAGCAACTGATACATATTCAAGGGAGACAAGGGGGGCGGGCTGTAACTAATGTTGTTAGAACTTGTAGCCCAATCCCATTGCTTTTTGAGGCAATAAAATATGTTTAAACTAGGGAGACAGATGTCAGTCTTGTTTTTATTTTCTATTCTGAGAAGGGGCTACTTTTAAAAGAAATAATTTGCTCCAAATGGAATCAAATTCTTACCTTTCAGACTAGTTCACTTTTTAGAAGGGTATCAGGAAAGCAAACAGGAGATCATAAAAAGTTCTCTCCATCTACCAAGTGTATTAACCCATTGAGGACTGGAGACCTTAAAAGGGTAAGTGGCAAACAGTGCAGACTCTGTTTGTAAATAGTTAACCATTTTTCTTTAGGAATATCTACATCATAAAGCCTGACATACCTAAAATCGAAAATGGATTCGTCCAACATATAGTGTTGGAGAGTTTATTCAGTCTTTATTTCAGTTTATTCATTCCTCACACTCTATGACGGCTCCGGCCTAAAGACTTTTAAGTAAGCCGGTTGGTGCCTGATGCTCTGACTCTGGTAGGGCCCTCCAGAGTCCAACTGTTGGTTTTCTTTTGCTTCAGCATTTCAGTTATTTCTTGCTGTCGAGCCCCGATTGTTGTTTCATCTCTGTATTCGTTTGATTTTTATGTTTTCGGAGATATTGCACTGACCAGTTAGAACCTTTTCTCGCGGACTGAAGTAATATCTTGTGTATACCACGGCAGAACTAAGGGCGAGGGTTGTGACCACGTACAATCGATTTAAGCCCCAGTAAAATGTGTACTGACCGTTCCAAGGTGGTGCTTCTGTTGTGGTTTACTATTCCTGTCATTGTATGTCTTTGCATGTGTGTCCTGGTGCAAATTTTATTTTAGCCGTTCGGCCAATTTTTGGGAAAGAAACTGTCCTTTAGGCTTTCTGCTTGTAGTGTTTTGATTGTGGTACCGTTGCTTTTAAGTTCTTTTAAGTGCACCCTTCTTTCCCTTTGGTGTCTTGGACGGAAGGTAATTGGTAATTGGCTCGATTCCTGATCATTGCCTTCCTTTCTATTTAATGGGTTAAGCCACCTGAATAGACTTTAACTGGAGACATAAAAAAGGAAACTCTGCTGCAAACATGCACAGTGCTCGTTAATTTTGTTTGCTGTCTGAACCATGCAATACATCAATTATATCATGGCTGCTTGCGTGGTACCTACTATTTTTGGAACACGTCTACGCACGCTATGCATGTTGGGAAATACTTGAAAGCGATTCTTCAAAGATGGTCCCTTGGCATAACACTAATTAAGTGGTCCCGTACTATTTACAAAAATATAATTAGATATTATATTTAATATCGCCAAGCTTTTTTTTTGATAAACGTGTATTGTGTAATACCGCCCTTTTGTCCGTCCGTGCGTTTTTAGTTGGTGCTACCTTCTATTAGACTGTTAGGTTACAAATATTTTACCATCTCATTTGAATATAAATGTTGTGCATGTGAATAATATTTTTGTTTATCCGACCTCTGGGGGCGATACCAGGTTTGAGGATGGGTCGGGTGAGAATCAAACTGACATGCCAAACATGGTTATGTAGCACATCAAATCAAATGACATGAAGAGAAGAACCAGCGTTTATTTGAAATATTATCATGAGATCGCTGGGGCATGGTGGCTGGCTATAATTTGTACTTGCGGTAGGGAAGCAAACGAGTGTCAAAACGGTCACGTTTTCGGATCGTGATCATCATATAGTTTATTAATTTGAATAATATATGGAGTACACGTTGTACCAGGGAGAGTTAATTATTTCCTCAGAGTTGCCTTCCCTGAAAGTGTATCAATTCCCAATAAAAACGTACAAAAAGGAAATTCTGTAAAACTAAGAAGATGTAATTGTATGTAGAAATGTAAGAAAAAAAACAAACAAAAAAAAACAGCATGTAGTAGAATGTGTCAGTATCCTAATTGATATGTTTATGTAAAACAAAGCCGGAATATAATGTAATTGATGCACTTTCAATGCTCGAACTGGGTAGCTGGGTAAGATACATGTCATGTATTTACAGTGAAAGCTGTTTGGAGTAGATGTTTTTTTTAATACCGTATCCAATCGCATAATTATATAAGCTCTAGAATGTGCATATGTTTCGTTCTCGAAACTCAAACGCCGTTTTTGGGTCGATTGTTACAATCAACCCAAAGTATACATACATCAAACTTTCCTTAAGGTTGTTTTGCTTTTACCAGTGGAATCCAGGTATCGGTTATTTATAGCCGAGCTATTATTGTCGCTGTGCTTCAGAATGCTGTGTGAAGAGGGTTCTCTGTAAACCCTCGACTGGACTTAGTGCTGGAACAAGATTAGACGTCACAGAACGCGGCGTCTGATCAAGGACTCTAGTATTTACGTAAATTACAGGAAGTGATGGGTTAAATGAAACGGTCTTCAGTTCAGGACCATTTTCCCAGCCTACAGTCAGAGACAATCTACCCACAAGTGCTGTCAGTGCTTTGATCAGATTTTGCGCCACTGAAGATAATGTTACATTTGTATCTTCACATGCATTATAATAATAATTATGTTAACTAGACATTTATTATACAATATGTATACACTGACTGAAGTTTAGACTTGTACATGTATACAGTATATTTATATCATCCCCTACATCCATCTCCAACATACACAAAGAGACCTAGGCAAACATAGCGACTCAAATCAGACACCGTATAATATGGCTTCTGATCAGGATCTACACTATTTACGCTAAACATAGCAATTTCTGTTTTTGAAATAATATATTATAGCAGCTCACCTTCAACTGAAGATGAAGCTGTGCATAAAACTAGATATAAATCCTTGGGCATCAATTGGCTAATATGTTTTGCTTACTTTTTTTTTGTAATTTTGTTAATTGTGTTTTCGCTTGAAGCTGCTCAATTAATTTTCATGAATATTGCAGCATTAGAAATTACTTTACATTTCCCCTGTGTCTGTTGTTATGGATGCTTTTATTAGACATTATGACATGTTGTCAAAATAAAAGCATAAAACAATAAATGATACTCCGCGCATGAAAGGACATGGCACGACGTGTATATGATAGGGGGCAAGGACCTTTTGTCCACTGCACATTCTCACCACAGTATGCAATGTTCAATGACATAGACAGTTGTATAATTCGATAACTGTTTACTAAAAGCACACAAATATGCATTGCAAATCTCTTTCTTTAAACTTAAGGTCGATAATAATTGTAAACCTGGGTTCAGGACGCACAGGACGTAGCGTGGAATTCCCATGTTCAACATTAAAAAGGGGGCTGGGGTGCCCATTAGGGGTATTCTAGACCGCTACCAATTGTTTTTAGTTTTTGCAGGTGAACAGGTGAACAGCCTAACATTTGTACCTTCTCTTGGTATACCTCTGGTCGCGCAGATGCAGGGTTGTTTTTGCGCTATAGGTCCTTAAAAATGTGTGGGGTAATTCGGCATGTCACTGTCGTGTATTTTGATACTTAATTTTCGCCTTTATTCATGTATTTTTGCATTGCAATATGTGCATAGATGGGCAGAAGGATGTCTGAAGTGACGTGTAGCAGCTTGTTTTAAAACAAAATTGCCATTTAGAAATGTTAAATGCACTTTTCAAACATAAAGGCATATTTCCTTATTTTTAACCTTAAACTGATTTTTTGAATTTTGAGTTTACTTGAAATATAGGTGGTCAACAATGATAATACTTACAAAACAATGACATTTTTATCATTGAAACCGATAACAGTGTAGGAGTAAACGCCATGAACTATATTTCATGGTTCAATGAACACCGAATCGCAAATTGGTGGGACAACTCAGATCGTGATTCATTGTTACTATTGTATCATTTTAACAATGCATTGAAAACGTTTAATTTTTATACCGTGTCATAAGGCTGTGGCGTAAGATTTTAATGTCTTGTTTGTCAAGCCTGTGTCCATCTATTTGTCCATCTGTCGCATGTATAATTAATGGTATTCCTATTTCAGATCAATACGTACAGTAAATATCAATAGATTTTTACCTATTTTGGTATATGCATTGCAACTGGGGTTAAGTAATTTGGGCATTTCAATCAAGGACATATGTAGTCAATCTTTTTCAGAATTATCTGCCCAGGAATCTGTAAAGAATTTTATTAGACCATTTCCATTGAGTTTTGGAGTTGGAGTATCCAATTTACAAGTGTAAAGAACATTCTGAGACTACCAAACACGCCCCAAAAATATCTGAGGTAAAAAGATATCCCCAAGAAGGGGGTTATAGAATAGTTAGGTCTGATATTGCAGGGGGAAAAATGTCTCAGGCTAGCTAGATCTTTCCAAAAGAGGCTTATAAAATATATGAGACTAAAGTTGGCGGTGTAAAGAAATGTCTGAGACCACCAAACACTTTCCATGAAAGTCCTTATAGAATTGTTGCGGCTGAAGAAGCAGTTGTTCAAAAAATTCTGATTTTACCACACGCTCCCCAAGAGAGGCTTTCTAAGTAAAATGTGAGTTGTAGATGTAAAGAATCATCAGTGGCTACCAAACACTTCCCTTAAAGGGGTCTTATAGAATACGAGACACCGAAGTTGCAGATGTAAAGAAACATCTCAATCTAACAAACGCTCCCCAAAAAAGGGTTTATAGAATAGGCGAGGCTGCAGTTGCGGGTTTTAAAGAAATACAAGTTGTTACCAAAACTCCCAAAGAGGGGTGAGATCGGATAAAAAGAAAAATCTAAGCCAGTATAACACTCTCAAATAGCTTATACAAGAGAATCAGTGAACCGAAGGATGCTCCCCGAAAATACGCAGTAGTAGGGTGTGTGTGTGTGTGTGTGTGTGTGTGTGTGTGTGTGTGTGTGTGTGTGTGGGGGGGGGGGGGGGGGGGTTATGTTAGTGAAAGGGTAAAATAATATGCTACGGACAAGCTTATTATTGCAAAAATTAAGACGGGAAGTAACTCAGTAACTACTTGTAACATAGTTACAGTTCTTGCACTCTGCACTATCTCTGATGGCTGTCTCTCAATGTATGAAGTTTCATTTGATTTTCTTTTATACTTTCAGAGATATGCACCGGACAAATTTAATATTGCAAAAACTTAGGAAGGGAAATAACTCCATAAATACTGACGATAGGGTTACTCTGGCATACAGTAGAATTAGCCATGAGTACTCGTCATTGTTTATTATAGTGATTAATTTGATTTTTATGTTTTCGCTTTGATGCATTGACTGAGTTGGGAGCCTTTATGCGAACCGATTTTTTTTTATGTATTTCTGTATTAAGAGTAGCATCGGGACCCAGGGTGAGGTTAGCTAGCTGTAAAAGTCCTTTAAACCCCCCGGTGGTTTGCTCTACCGAGCGTTCTAAGGCGGTGGTCCCGGTGTTAGTCTTACTCTTTGTTGCTTTATGGTTTATTCTACGAGGCGATTTGTTGTATGTCTCTACGTGTTTCATTTTGTTCTTGTTTTTTACAGTCCTTTGGTGTTGCGGTTACCTCGCCTGGGGAATAGAGAGCTAATCTTAGTGCTTTTCGTACGTGTGTTCGGTTTGTGCTTGTTTAGATTTGTCGGTTTCCTCTTCCTCTTGGGGTCTGGGAAGGGCTGCGGTTTGTGAGTGTGGCACTCCCTGGACTTTTCTCTTACCTTTTTTTTTATGGTTATTGCATTCTGCCCTTCCTCTCATAGTCTTCTATTACTGCATCAACTTTCGTTTATTTATATCTAATACTTATAGAGATATGCTCCGGACAAGCTTACTATTGCAAACATTAGGAAGGGAAACAACTATGTAATTCCTCGCGATAGAGTTACGGTTCTTGCACTCTGCATTTTTCTGACAGCCATCTATCAATGTGTCGAGTTTCATTCAATTCCCTTCTATACTTCCAGAGATATGATCCAAACAAGCTTTTTATCGCAAAAATTAAGAAGAGAAGTAACTCCGCAAATACTGTTGACAGGGTTATGGTTCTTGCATTCTACAATTTTCCATATAGCCCTCTATCACTGTAGTAAGTTTCATTTATTTATCTTTAATTCTTTCAGAGATATGCTCCGGACATGCTTACTATTGCAAAAATTAAAAAGGGAAATAACTCTGTTATTACTTGTGATAGAGTTAAGGTTCTTGCACTCTTAATGTTTATCTGTCTGAACATTCCTTTTGCCTTTGTATATAATGCCTTTATGATTTTCCGAAATACAATTTTGGTATGTCGACCCTCGACTTATTACCGTGAACTTCATATTATGAACTTATAATTTTACAGTATGGACTGTTAACTGAGTTGTCACTTCCCGTCCCCATACAACTACATATGCCTATAATAGCCTCTTGATGCGGCCTTGATGCACTTGGTAGAATTTCCGCCAGCTGTGTTTACAGGGTAGTCATTTTTTGTGACATTCTATTGCTTTCGTGCACATAAAATCCATCCTGAAAGCAGTCTACTTAAAACGCCAATATTGACAATTTGTCGACTACAAAAATGACCTACCCAAAAAGAAGGAAGATGTTCCAAATGGGAGTAAATTCCTCTTGCCCAAAATTTCAAAAAAAGGGAGGGCATATTGCTTCTGGCTTGTCCATTTGTGCGTTCGTTACGTTCGTTCGTTCGTTTGTCACGCTTTCTTGTGCATAGCATTAGTTTAGAACCATGTATGCTAATGTTTTGAAATTTCATGTATGGATTCCTCATGAAAAAATAGGTGACCCGTATTTTTTTTTCTTATCCGAATTATCTCCCATTTTAGAGTTATTTCCCTTTTAATAAAATAACATTGGAATCTCTTTAGCAGAATATCTCAAAAAGTTTTTGAGCTAGAGCCTTGATATTAGGTATACTGATTGGGACTGAGGAGGAGATACATGATTAAATTTTCAACCAATTAAATGAAATGTTATTAGAGTTTTATGGCCCTTTGCAATTTCTGTCCATTTAATCTTGTTGCTTTATTGTGCAGAGCATAAGATTAGAATCATGTATGCTAATGTTTTGAATTTTCATATATGTATTCCTCATGAAAAATAGGTGACCCATTTTTTTTTCTTATCCGAATTATCTCTCATTTTAGTGCAATTTTCCTTTTAATAACATAACATTGAAATCTCGTTAGTAAGAGATCTCAAAAAGTATTTCGGCTAGAGGCTTTGTATACTGATTGGAACTAAAAAGGAGATCATATTTTCAAACAATTAAATGAAATGCTATTAGAGTTGTGGCCCTTTGCAATTTCTGGTCATTTTGTCTTGTTGCTTTATTGTGCATAGTATAAGTTTAGAACCATGTATGCTGATGTTTTGAAATTTCATATATGGATTCCTCAAGAAAGAAAAGGGGACTCGCAGTTTTATTTTCTTATCCGATTTATCTCCCGTTTTAGAGTTATTTCCTTTTTAATAAAATAATATTGAAATCTTATTAGCAAGATATCTCAAAAAGTATTTGAGCTAGAGCTTTGATATTTGGTATACTATTTGGACTGAGGAGGAGATCACCTGATAAAAAATGAAATATTGTTGGCATTATGGCCTTTGCATTTTTTTTGCCATTTATTGTTGTTGCTTTGTTGTGCATAGCATACGTTTAGAATCATGTATGCTAATGTTTTGAAATTTCATATATCGATTCCTCATAAAAAAGGAACCCGTATTTTTTTCTTATCTGGATATTATTTAGAGTTATTTCCCTTTTAATAAAATAACATTGAAATCTCGTTAGCAAAAATCTAAAAAAAAAAAAAAAAAAAAAAATTGAGCTAGAGCCTTAGTATTTGGTATACTGATTGGGACTGAGGAGCAGATCAACTAATTATATTTTCAACCAATTAATGAAATGTTCGAGTAATGGCCCTTTGCAATTTTTGGCCATATAATATTGTTGCTTTATTGTTCATAGCTTAAGTTTAGAATCATGTATGCTAATGTTTTAAAATACATATATGGATTCCTCATAAAAAATAAGTGACCCGTATTTTTTTTCTTTTTCGAATTATCTCGCATTTTAGAGTTATTTCCCTTTAAATAAAATAATATTGAAATCTCGTTAGCAAGATAGATATTGGGACTGAGGAGATCACCTGATAAATTTTTAACCAATTAAATGAAATGTTGTTGGGGTTATGGCCCTTTGCAATTTCTGGCCATTTAATCTTGTTGCTTTATTGTGTAAGCATAAGTTTAGAACCATGTGTGCTGATGTTTTGAAATTTCATATATGGATTCCTCATGAAAAAACAGTTTTAAACATACCTATTGGTAGTAGTATACGACAGACACGCCTCAACGGGGTTGTTATCTACTCATCCAACAGTATTAAACATACCTATTATAAGAAGTATACGAGACACGCCTCAACGGGATTGTTAGCTATACATCCAACATTTTTTAAACATACCTATTGGTAGTAGTATACGAAAGACACGCCTCAACGGGATTGTTAGCTACTCAGCCAACAGTTTTAAACATACCTATTGGTAGTAGTATACGACAGACACGCCTCAACGGGATTGTTAGCTACTCATCCAGCAGTATTAAACATACCTATTGGTAGTAGTATACGACAGAAACGCCTCAACGGGATTGTTAGCTACTCATCCATCAGTATTAAACATACCTATTGGTAGTAGTATACGACAGAAACGCCTCAACGGGATTGTTAGCTACTCATCCAACAGTATTACATACCTATTATAAGTAGTATACGACAGATACGCCTCAACGGGATTGTTAGCTCTCATCCAACAGTATTAAACATACCTATTATAAGTAGTATACGACAGAAACGCCTTAACGGGATTGTTAGCTACTCATCCAACAGTATTAAACATACCTATTATAAGTAGTATACGACAGACATGCCTCAACGGGATTGTTAGCTACTCATCCAACAGTATTAAACACCTATTGGTAGTAGTATACGACAGAAACGCCTCAACGGGATTGTTAGCTACTCATCCAACAGTATTAAACATACCTATTATAAGTCGTATACGACAGACACGCCTCAACGGGATTGTTAGCTACTCATCCAACAGTATTAAACATACCTATTGGTAGTAGTACGACAGACACGCCTCAACGGGATCGTTAGCTACTCATCCAACAGTATTAAACATACCTATTTGTAGTATTATACGACAGACACACCTCAACGTGATTGTTAGCTACTCATCCAACAGTTTTAAAAATACCTATTGGTAGTAGTATACGACAGACACGCCTCAACGGGATTGTTAGCTATTCATCCAACATTTTTTAAACATACCTATTGGTAGTAGTATACGACAGACACGCCTCAACGGGATTGTTAGCTATTCATCCAACATTTTTTAAACATACCTATTGGAAGTAGTATACAAAAGACACGCCTCAATGGGATTGTTAGCTTCTCATCCAACAGTTTTAAACATATCAGTTGGTAGTAGTATACGACAGACACGCTTCAACGGGATTTTTAGCTACTCATCCAACTGTTTTAAACATACCCATTGGTAGTAGCATACTACAGACGCGCCTCAACGGGATGTTAGCTACTCATCCAACAGTTTTAAACATACCTATTGGTAGTAGTATACGACAGACACGCCTCAACAGGATTGTTAGCTACTCAGCCAACAGTTTTAAACATACCTATTGGTAGTAGTATACGACAGACGCACCTCAACGGAATTGTTAGCTACTCATCCAACAGTATTAAACATACCTATTATAAGTAGTATACGACAGACACGCCTTTACGGGATTGTTAGCTATTCATCCAACATTTTTTAAACATACCTATTGGTAGTAGTATACGACAGACACGCCTCAACGGGATTGTTAGCTACTCATCCAACAGTATTAAACATACCTATTATAAGTAGTATACGACAGACACACCTCAACGGGATTGTTAGCTACTCATCCAACAGTATTAAACATACCTATTATAAGTAGTATACGACAGACACGCCTCAACGGGATTGTTAGCTATTCATCCAACATTTTTTAAACATACCTATTGGTAGTAGTATACGACAGACACGCCTCAACGGGATTGTTAGCTATTCATCCAACATTTTTTAAACATACCTATTGGTAGTAGTATACGACAGACACGCCTCAACGGGATTGTTAGCTACTCATCCAACAGTTTTAAACATATCAATTGGTAGTAGTATACGACAGACACGCTTCAACGGGATTGTTAGCTACTCATCCAACTGTTTTAAACATACCCATTGGTAGTAGTATACTACAGACGCGCCTCAACGGGATGTTAGCTACTCATCTAACAGTTTTAAACATACCTATTGGTAGTAGTATACGACAGACACGCCTCAACAGGATTGTTAGCTACTCAGCCAACAGTTTTAAACATACCTATTGGTAGTAGTATACGACAGACGCGCCTCAAAGGGATTGTTAGCTACTCATCCAACAGTTTTAAACATACCTATTGGTAGTAGTATACGACAGACGCGCCTCAACGGGATTGTTAGCTACTCATCCAACAGTTTTAAACATACCTATTGGTAGTAGTATACGACAGACGCGCCTCAACGGGATTGTTAGCTACTCTTCCAAAAGTTTTAAACATACCTATTGGTAGTTGTATACGACATACACGCCTCAACGGGATTGTTAGCTACTCAACTAAATGTTTTAAACATACCTATTGGTAGTAGTAAAGCTAATACGGCGCTAACACTTGTATATGTCACCAATAAAATGTTTATGTTTTCCGATTTTCGGAATTGTCCATGCTACGTTATGTAAATTACATAATAAATGCGCGTCTGTTTGTTTATGCAAGATGAACAAGCGGGACAGATGTACGATTCTGAGTTGGTTCTTTATTGGCCTCGAAGTGTAAATTTACAAGACATTTAAATAAAGCACGATGAATATTGTTATTTATTACGTTGGAGCAAAACAAAAAGCGTAACAAATGCCATACACAGTGAATCTCAATAACTCGAACCTTTTTGGGACCATGAAAATTTGTTCGCGATATGGGTAGTCCAAACCACTGAGAGTTCTCCATGACGTCAGGCCAGAATGCAAAGGCGATAATTCAGGAGTTTTTTTCGATCGTCTGGACAATAATGGTATGGTGAATGTCATCAAGGCGATTCTAATGAATACACTCAACATACAATTTCATGAAATAATAAGAAAATTTCCCTAAATATTTGTTTTCTTTAGCTATCGGAAGAGTAAGGACTCAAAAACGAGTTCGAGTGAACCATGGTAAACGAGCCATCGGTGTTCGAGCTATTGAGGTTTTACTGTATTTTCGACGGACAAACCTACCAAAAAATGTAGGCATATATCAGACGACTGCATCTGATAAGATTTTACACTGCTTGTCATTCAGCCATCATGAACAGCAGTACAATCATGAAGTCCAGTTATCAGGCAATCAAATAGAAATGACAAAATATAAGGGTTATTGATACATCTTTAGGGGATGCAACTCTGTCAAAATTGTTTTTCCTCCTTTTGTAAAAGAGTATACTGTAAAAAAAGTAATAATTACAGCAGATCCTCTTATAGAACGGTTTTGATATGCAGTAATGTCAATAGGAAGTCGCAAAAGTGGTTTTCCTTGTTAAAAATACAATCCAAATACATCCAAATCTTAATAACTTGAACCTCTTTGGGGCGACAAAAAATGTTCGAGATATGGGTAGTTCGAGCCACTGTGAGTTATTCATGACGCCAAGTCAGAAAGCAAATGCGACAATTTAGGGATTTTTTTGTTCGATCTTCTACACAATAATGCTAGGTTGGAGTACTCATTAGGATCACCTCGATAAGGCGATTCTAATGGGTACACTCAACATACAATTTCATGATTAAATAAGAAAATTTCCATAATATTTGTTTTCTTGGGCTATCGGAAGAATTTCGTAGGGACTCAAAAACGAGCTCGAATAAGCCATGATAAATGAGCCATCGGTGTTTGAGCTATCGAGGTTTTACTGTATATCCAGTCCCTTTAAGTGTAGTTATAGTTATACATTAAGACAACCGAATGTTCAGGGCAATTACGGTAACAAATATTGAAATAAATGGTGTGGTAATGTTTCAGTCAATCAACTAAATGGTATATAGCTTGCTATTATACTTATAGTCTTTGTCATACAATACCATAACAAATCAATAGCATCAGACCAGCAAACTGGAATCACAATTATGAAAACAGACACACTTGGTACGATTCATGTCGTTATTCAGAGTTTGCAGGGTATAAAAATAGTTTTATTAAAAAATTATATTAATTTTTAGATAAATTCTGAGAATTATGAGTCTGCTGAGAACAACGAAACGCGGAAAAGAAACAAAAATAGCAGTTTCCTTTACTATACCATTGCAATACCACAAATTCCATTGTTTGCAGATAATACTAGGGCTTCTGAAATTGGAACAGCCTGGAAATTACTGTTGTGCTATAAGTCGTCATTAGACGCCTTTGTGTGTTGCAACGAAGGAGCAAAGAAAGCATATTTTGTATCTTTATGACATATATGTAGAGACTTTAGGTAGGGTGTCCTACTCCTGCGCGAACTGAATTTCGGTCAATGCCAATTCCCCAACATGTCACCGACATGCTCAGAGAAAAAGCAGTAATCGTCTCAAATACCAGATAAAATGACAACTGTGGCATCGACTACTATGCAGGGTGGGCGTCAAAATCTAAACGATGGACAAGTCAACACTGAAAGTAATCGTCTTAAAAACGATTCTGATTTTTATTCTTAGAATGGTAAATACAAAATCCCACACAGTTTGTTTTGGTCTAGTGTAATTTTCAGCCCGGACATTAAGTTGCAACAGAAGGTGGTGGTAAATAATTAATGTATCATTCTAAAAGGCTAGCAAGCCAACTGCTAATCGAAACAGAGGCTTTTAAAATGTGCAGATTTCGTTTTAAAACTTTATATTAAAGGAAATTTTAGTGTTTGTTTATGTCTATCGCCATGTAAATAGATCAAATATGAAAAGAATCAGCAAAATAACAAACACCTAACATATAGATAGAGAAACGTAATAGTGATATAGATTTATTGCTACTTAATACCTTTGATGCAAGTCATAAAGAACACGAAAGTAAACCTTCCGTGTTTACGGGCATGTTCGTTTTATTTATTCGACGTAGTCGTATAGGATCATTGTGCTGGGCCAGCGCTCTCAGTAGCTGTATGAAATCACGAATATACCTTACAAACAAAAGGAATCCGCAAAATGACGGCAAAACTGCGAGGTTAGAACGAATTTGATTGATTGTGTTAGTGTTTAACGACACGTCAACCCTTGTGGGTCACTTTGTGTCATCTCCCGGAGAAAGGGAGAAAAGAGATAGAAGAGACAGTAGAAGAGATGAAAGAGAGGGACAGGGAAGAAAGAGGAACAGGAGTGAAAGTGAAGAAACAGAAGAAATAAAAACATTCCCCCCTCTACCCTTACCTGCCACAAGGATAGCAGGCCTTGCCAAACCGTGAGCCAATATCAGTTGGACGCCCGGGTGACATGAGATACACAACACCTTCGCACCACCCGACCACCCCCAGGTTAGAACAAAACTGAACAGGAAAATAATAATAATAATAAAAACAGGATACTTGTACTTCTTTTTGAACGATAAAGACTCTATTGTCCTTCCATACGCACATTATTATTTTTTGTTTAGTTTGAGCGTTAGAAAAAAATGTAGCTGCTTAGCGAAGTTTGCGGGTTCGAACCTCAGGATTTTTTTGATGAATCTGTTCCGTTACTTTTTTCATTGTTATAAGTATGTAAATATACTTTCGTTTCTACGATGTGTATCTGTTTTTTTTTTTTTTTTTTTTTTTTTTTTTTTCAGATATTACATGTTTAATCCAGTAAAACCTCGCGTCCAAAAGTGTAACAGGCAAACAGTGTAGACCCAGTCTGTACTATTTATATTAACCATAAGGCTTTCTATATAAAAATGAAATAAACAAGACCTTTAGACTTTTACTTAGGCTAGAATAGGCCAGTGCAAACAGTGAGGTTCAGAGCTCTAAACTGTTAATAGGAAACTACAAAACGGGTTCTTTAAGACACAACTCTTTTAGCAAATATGGATCACAAGGAAGTCTGAACGACTTTAGCAAATATCCGATTAAGCAATATCCGACCATTATGTTTTTGTGCACTAAAACGTCTACATATAAAGTTATCAGACTATTTCCATCGTCATTGATATATCATTATATGAAATGACACATGCGACATATATCCGCAAAGTTCGAAAGTATATTATAAACAGGAAATACCAGTTCGTAATCAACAAGTATATGTGTATATCACAATCAAGTAGGTTATATTGTATAAAGAGGATATTTACTCTTTTGTGGTGAATACCATAAATATTTTCATCGAGTGTAATGAAAACATCAGTATTCTTACGAGTGCGAAGCGCGAGTGAAAATTTGAATGTTTTCATTACACGAGATGAAAATAATTACTCTTTGTTGCTTTGTGGTTTATTCTACGAGGCAATTTGTTGTATGTCTTTCCATGTGTCATTTTGTTCTTGTGTTTTTCAGTCCTTTTAGTATTGCGATTACCTCGCTTGGGGAAGAGAGAGCTAATCTTAGAGTTTTCGTACGTTTGTTCGGTTTGTGCTTGTTTGAATTTGTCGGTTTCCTCTACCTCTTGGGTCTGGGAAGAGCTGCGGTTTGTGATTGTAGCACTCCCTGGACTTTTCTCTTACCTTTTTTTGGTATTCACTGAAAAAGAGTAAATTTTCTTTTTATTTTATTGTTTACATTTTATTGTGTATGACGTCATAAATTACGTCACCAAACTAAACATGAACGTCATGGCGTCGGTGTTCAGTCCTTAACATGTAAAGCGCTGGGGAGACAAAAAAAAAAGTTTCGGCAAATCAAAGTAATATTGTTACCAAAATGTTCCTAACGTTCTAATTAAGAAAATGAATACCAAAACTTGATACTTTTGTTCAGAAACAGAGAAGTTAGAGGAGTTCAAAAAATAGAAGTGGGGTCGGCATCTGTTAGAGAAACAATGAAAACAACGAAGTAATCCGAAACGAAGAGTAAAAATAACACGACCATGTTATTTTTCACATGTGAAGATGTCATATCCTTTCACATGTGAAAATATCATTTTTATTTATTTAGGATATACAGTGATTTCACTGCTTGCAATAAAATAAATAACGATATTTCGGAATAAAAATAGTAATATGTTCAAAACAACAGATCATGGAAACTAAATAATTACGATGTATGTTCCATACATTGGTGAATATGCATGATGGTTCCGCGTAAACAGCTCCCGAATTCTCCTTGTGTTGTAAACTAGGTATTTTAAAAAGTCAGCTTTTAACTATTTCTACCAACATGAACATGGTATTTCTTTTTTTTTTTGTGCTCAAGAGCACTTACATTATTTAGAATCAGACGGACAATTTATACGAGAGTATAATTTTAGTACGGATACATTAAATTTTAAACAATTTGCGTTTGCAAAGCAAGGTAAGAGTAATGTAACGAACTTGTGGTATGACGTCACAGTTACCCAATAATTTCCAATTCAATTATTGCATATAACGTCTTATGACGTCAGTTGGAGTAATCGCTTTTTTGCCGTCAACTCCTTACAGAAACATGGCCATGTAAAAATGTTGCCATTTTTTTTATATTAAAATCAGTGAAAACGACAAGTCAGGCATTACTAAATTCTTATGAAATCAAAATCATTGAATCAGAACGCCCGAAGAATATTTAACAATATGATTTATGATTGCTAGAAAATAAGTTGTCAATATGAACACTAAAGTACACAGTAATAAATAATGATCTTACATTAACAAATGGATAACAGTACGGCTTTACAATTAAACAAATTCATATTGTATTTTAAAAATGTAATGCGTTCAAAACCTTTCGTGACAAACTAATTTTGATCATGCTATGTTACGTTAGGTGCAGAATGCAGTGACGTAACACGTTATCGAAAACTATTATCATTTGAAAGCTTAATTTTGATATTATCTCTAATATTTCGTTGGATACTTTGCTTTCAATGACAGTATTTCGAGAACCGTTGGATAACCCCTCTAATTTACCAACCACCGGAATTAACCGTTTCATCCCTGGCTTTCCACAAAAATACTCTTCCATCTTTAAGTTAACACATGTCGATTGTGGCAAAACAAAATGTATCAGTCAAAAATCAAAACTCTATAACAAACAGTGTAGATCCTGATAAGATGGCTCATTTGGAACTACATTGTTTGTAAAAGTTCCTGTTTGGGTACGCATGGATGAAAAAGGTAAACGTTCCTTTATCAAGTATATGCATGGTTTAATGTTACTTGTATCAAAGCAAAATGGAACCAAACAAATATAATTAACAAATTAATTTAGCTCATAGCAGTAATTAGTGTAATGTAAATGAAATATAAAAAAAACCCAAACGTTTTGCACGAAGTGACTCTTAATCCCTATAGACAATGTATACAGATAATTAAACAGCAGACAATTTTATGTACATTTTTTATTCGAGTATAATTTATCATCAATTTCCCAACTGATTCCAGTTCCACCCTTAATTGTCTCATATTCGCTTCATAAGATATGCTTGGCCATAAACTGTTATCTAAACAAATATGATCAAAGAGCTCTGAACTAGCCCTGAGATTGTGAATCATTATACTGTTAGAGATGATTAAGGCATGTCTAAAGTTGAAAATTCTAATCAGTCAGGATAAAAAAACAGTGCTCGTGACCTCGGAAGTTCCACTGATAAATGAGCCGCAAAGTCAGAAAATATATCTTAGAACATGAGCATACAGCGAAAAATTAGATCAGCCTGCGCATACGCGCAGTTTGATCAGAATCTTCAACGAGCGCATTTTGGATAGCCAAGGATGCAACAATTGTTCATGCGGACAACGAAGACTCTGATAAGAGCTTATTTGAGTCTTCGTTGGGCGCAATGCCAGCTGGTACGTTCCTGGCTTTGCAGTTCAATAATTTTCTGGAAGCATACAATTATTCATCAATACAATAATTGTCAAACCAATGATGCTAGGCTAGCGTATTTACCCTACAGTATGTTTTCAGACAGATAGACCTGAGCAAATAGCGTAGATCCTGATTAGATGCAACAGAACGCGACAACTGATCAGGGTCTGAATTCATAACAAATTATCCTTGTTTTTTTATACACGTTAATAGGTAAAATAATAGACCTGAATAAAATTTAGGACAATAAACGTCAAAAACATGATATGGTTATAAGGATTTATGGTGTCCATATGCACAGATAAAATACGGTACCTGAGCAAAATGTGTAGGCGTAGACTGTCGCTGCGAAATGCGGTGTCTGATCAGGATCTACATTGCTGTCCACTCATCTAGCAATTTAGACATTTCAGTAGTTAATGAAATGAATTTGCTCAAATTGTAGGGAAAGTATAAGGGAAAAAGATACACTATCAGCATAGACAATACCATCTTAACATGAATCTAATTTAAAGGAAACAGTTAGCTCCTTGTAGTAATTTTTTCCTATAATTTAAGCTTGAAAAATCCTATATTATGGCCAAGTATGCCCTTTTCAGGCGTGCCTTAGTTGAGTCTATGATGTTTGCTCATGTTCCTTAAAAAGAAGTGTCATTTGTTTTAAATAAATAAATATAGCTTTTATAGTCATTCAAATATATCCTGTGCAAGAAGTGGGATAAGCATCTCGGTAAAGTTTATGTTTTCATCGCGCATACACAAGCTTACCTTCTCATTGCATCACGAAAACATGCCTATATAATTTTGACCCCCTTAAACCCCACTTTCATATAATAAAACTGGGGTTTAGAGGGGTATACATTATTTTTCTTATTTCTGCTCAAAAACATAGTTTGTGGGTACTCGTTAGAACCGCCTCGGCACAATCTATGTTTTGAGCAGAAACATGAAAAATATCAGAATTTTTGTCTGAAATTGTTTTCAGTTTTTGGTGGTGAAATTTTCAATATATTTGAATAGGCGTGTTTTCGTAATGTTTTACTGCTGTGTTAAGTGGATTCTGTCTGGCTTTGTGATCACCTTGTAGGGGAAGAGCGAGCACGTCGCATAGCATTTCTTTGGAATTGTAGTCTGTGTACTCGCTTGTGTTGGTGTGTTTGTTCCGTCTTCTTGGTGTCATTGGTAGGCTATATCCTTTGATTGTGGCTCTTCCTGGACACCTTCTATACTTTTTTTATTGCGTTTAAAACCGTTGACTATTATATTCTTAGAAAAAATGCTTTGTTAAGAAAACCACCATAATAAAGTGTGTACTAGCTTTAGCCAGAAAGTATGCTTCATTTCCTTCTACACTACCTATTGTTACGGTTAAAACGTCTTCGCTCAGATAAAAAAAAAATACTCTTCTCACCGGATTATTATTGCTTTAAAATGGTGATCGTTATGCTGGGTTGCAAAGGGTTCGGTGGGCTTGATGGACGAAACCTTATTTTTGCAACCATTTCCAATAATGGCTTTCATTAGGCCATTGTAGTCTGGAGACCTCTAAAAGAATAACTGGCAAACAGTGCAGACCCAGATCAGACGCCACAGAACGTGGTGTCGGATCGGGGTCTTCCCAGTTTGCAAATAGTTGAACCATTTTCTCTAGTAATGTCTGACATACCTAAAGTCGAACTTAGACTCTTCCAATATATATAGTGTGGGGGAGTTTATTCAGTCTAAAATGGGTTGGACAGACAATGTTATCGTATGTACCCAAAGTAGTAAAATACCTTAATTGCGTACCATTCTTAACCGCGTCATTTAAATTGTGGTTAAGTTGAGCATATATTCTACTGTTTTAAGTGGTGGAATATCTTCTGATTCAATATGCTCTCATTTCGTGAACACGCATATGTCCAATCTGTTCTTCTATACGATGATGTTTGTATAGTATAAATTGGGGTAAATGTCCCAAAGTTTGCATATTTTCTTCTTTTTACTCTAAGGTCGATTTATGCAGAGCCAATAGGTTTACATTAGACAATTTTAAAAGGCCCTAAAAGCAATTAACCCAACTCACAACGCTGATAAAAGCTGATGTGTCGTTTTCTGAGCCAGTCTAGCAAATTTCGGCCATTTAAGCCTCACCCGTCGTGACCGTACGAGGGTCGTGCAAAAAGGTTCTGTCACTAATAGGCTTCTTTGGTTTTATCCCAGGTATATTTTAAAATGCTTCACTGCACTTGAATGGTGTGTTGAATAGCTAACGATACCCGTTTATTTCGTGCAAATTGCTTTCCAACTGACGGAGTTATTTTAAATTGAAATAGATGCAGTCATATTCACTGAGCAATTTACTTGTTACATTGGAACATGGACCAGAAGACTGAAATTCGTAGTTATATTAAATTCCGCATTAGGCTTAATATAGATTGAAAGCAAATACTTAATGAATTGTGTGGTATATATGGACCTCAGACCATTTCAATGCGCACAGGTTTTAGGTGGGTTAAAGCTTTTAAAGCTGGGAAATTTTCTGTTGAAGGTGATACCCGTCCTGGAAGGCCTAAAACCTCTGTTACCACGGCTAACATTGCTGATGTAAAGATTGTGGTTGAACAGGATGCGCAATTGTCTGTCAAAGATATAGCTAGTTGTACTGGCATATCAGAAGGCCGTGTGCAAACAATTCTGATAAAAGCGTTTGGACCTGAGAAAGGTTTGCGCTAGGTGGGTACCTCATTTGCTCACTGAGGAGCAAAAGACACAACGCCTTAAATGTGCCCGGGAACTTTTGAAAACATACAAAGGCTGTACTAGTCGGGTTATTTCTAACTTGCTAACAGGTGATGAAACCTGGGTGCACATGTTTAGCCACAAAGAAGGGCTGATAATAAGCAATGGAAGCGAAAAGATAAAAAACGCCCATGTATTGCCAAGAGAACCATAAGCTCGAAAAAGATGTTGTACGCAATTTTCTTTAATTCAAGTGGGCCAGTCGTTCAAGTGTCTTGTCCATCTGGTCATACAGTCACTGGCCGATTCTACAAAAAATCTGTACTGAAGAAAGTGAAAGAGTTTCACAATAAGTAACGACCAAGCAAAGGACGGTCAGGAGTCCATCTTTTACATGACAACGCCTCCTCTCATAAGTGTGACGTTGTTAAGTCTTTTTTGGCTTCTGAAAAGGTGAAAGTTTTAAACAATCCACCTTATTCACCTGACCTGAGTTCCTGTAACTTCTTTTTATTTCCAAGGCTTAAGAAAATTCTTTCTGGAAATAAGTATACGTCTAGAAGTTCTGCTGCTGTATTGGGTTTTCTTGGCCAGACTAGCTAGTTTAGACCAATAAAGTATCGTCAATGGCTTTCTATAAATTTTCAACAATCCTGGAATAGGTCAAATGATTACAAAGGATCAGAAAATATAAACTGCACTTTAGTGACGTATGTGGAGACGTTATTCGGCCGCTACACGACACTAACATTAGCCGTAGTTAACATCTGAATACATTCTAAACGGAATGACTCTTGGCGCAATGAACGCACTTACATATTTGAAATTAAAAAAAAAACGTGACGTGTCAAGCTATTCATACCAGACTAGCTAGGTTCGGACAAATATGCCTATTTCAGTGACCCTCATATATATTGTCTGCGTCAGGTCGCTTATTGTTATCATAAGATAGACAGTGTTTTCAGCACGTATGTTCAGTTTATAGTGTCAACATACGGAAAAATGTGTTAATATATATAGATTGCCTTGCACGACTCTCACACAAGGACAGAAGACACTGTTAATAAGAAATGCTAGTTTTCCTGATATGCCTAAATATAGTCAAAGCTGTTACAAGTAATATTCGACGTGCATCAGACTGTCAGGAAATGAATTCGGAAATATGTAGTTTATCTATGTAATGAATGATACGTCGTTATGAGGCAATAACTTCTTCTACTGGTTCTTATCCGCCGTAGACTGACAGCACATAGCCTGCTAATAATGCCTTCAATCATTCCCCAGGGTCTTGCATTATCCTCAGTATCGGTATTGTAAATATTAACCACCAGTCTTGTAAAATTTAAGATTTGAAATTGCACACGTGATGAGGAACTTGACCTTTACCACTCCAGTGGGCAAATTGATGATATTTGTTCTGATTTCCCCAGGCAAAAGGGCTTTGACTTTTAATGCAAATTGAATACAAGATGAATAGAAAGACAACGCCTATGTGCTGTGAAAAGCAAAAACAAAATTTTGAGGTGTCTGCTGACATCACTCTGCCCAACATGCTTAGAGTTATAAAGGCCATAAGACAGTCTGGTAATGAATTATAAGGTTCTATCATTAGTGTAAGTTGTAGATAGAAAATTCCGTCCCAAGGATCACTGTCTGGCATCACGAGGCTTGCCGAGTGATGCAAGACTGTGATCGCGAGGGACAGATTTTTCTATCTACCCCTCACACCCATGGTAGGTTCTTTTTCTTGCACACCTTTCATTTCTGAACCGTAGACGTTTTGGTAATGCAGTAACTTCGATTGGTAATGAATTATAAGGTTCTATCATTAGTGTAAGTTGTAGATAGAAAATTCCGTCCCAAGGATCACTGTCTGGCATCACGAGGCTTGCCGAGTGATGCAAGACTGTGATCGCGAGGGACAGATTTTTCTATCTACCCCTCACACCCATGGTAGGTTCTTTTTCTTGCACACCTTTCATTTCTGAACCGTAGACGTTTTGGTAATGCAGTAACTTCGATTGCTGACGTCAGCCATATTGTGATGACATTACTGTGGCGTTTAATGACGTTATTACGTTCAGTGACGTAAACCTTAACAATGGCGGACGTCACGTCCATTACAACCAGCGCATTTCAAACACGTGAGAATTCTCGATTTTAATCTTACCCTGGGTAGGATAACCTTAGTAGGGTAAGATTCACACAAACCAGGACTTCCTTATCTGGTGTGCAAAACAATTTAATACACATTATTATGTTAAATGTCACGTATGATATATTCATACTGAATTTCAGGGCAAATGGAACCAATTGTGACAGGACTGCTGATTGGTGCAAAAAAAGTGTAGGGAAGCCCGGGGTAGTTATTTTGTGTAAGGCGACTTGTGATTGGTTAATAATAGAGATGAATTAAAACTCATCATTCTAATTTGAAGAAACAAAAATGTTTGTTGTAATTTCCTGATTGTTTCAAAGAAATAAATGATGTTTCTGTCTCTGTTTGCTAGAGCCAAAAGAAGAAGTGGTGAAATTGCAAAGTTTCAATTATTTGATACCTGCCAACTGAGGGGTTGCTACATTTAGCTTCCAAAAATCCCAGAAAGTGCTGGTGACAATGGTGTTTCTCTTTATTTATTTTGCTGTGCTAAGCCTGGTCTTTGAGTTAAAACAAAATCTGGAAGTCCAGCCATACCCTGAAATGAACTCTTAACCATCAAAATGGGCGGAATTACTATAGAGCTGTATGGGAAAATAATTAGTTTACTGTACCCTACACTGGCGGTAGACTAGGAGAAGCAAATAAATAAACTTGCTAATTGTTACTGATTTTTAACTGCATTTTTAAATCCCCTGAAGGGAAATAAGCAAATATGAGTCTATAGACAAGGCTTCTGGGGCCAGTTTGTAAAATTTACTTTGAAATGGGGGTCAGCTGGAGTAGGTATATATGTAGGTGGTCTGTATAGTCGTATTATAAACACATTTAGTTTCACAACTCCCCAGCTAGCACTCTACGAAAATCTACATCGGGCCGTCATCGGCCCGTCAGCTACCCTGACGGGCCGATGACGGACCGATATAGATTTACGTAGAATGCTGACTCGGTTCATCTTCTCTCTGTCCTGTGTTGTTGATATATGTCAACAGATGTGTAGCTGACTATGTTTTCAAACAAAAAAGTGAATATGAATAAAAAATAATGGGGAAAATTCTCAAAAACTTTACGCGCCTCATGCGCAGTTACATTCGAGTAGTAAAGTGACCAATCTTGAGCCCGCGCAGGTTTGTTTGTTGAGTTTTACCAACCACTTATTATGATTTGCAACATTGCGCACTGAAACCTAACAAGGCAAATAAAAGTGCTTATTTCAGTGAACTTGAAATGACCTTGACCTCTGAACTGTTGACCTCTGATTTCCATGAATTGGACGCCTACGCGGGAAATAGAGAAAGTAAATTAATGCCGTTGCAAGGAATATGAACTATTTCTGTGGCCTTGACCTTCAGACATAACTGTTTTATGCCTTGAATTAAACATCAGATTAGATTGATTTTTTTCTTTTATACATATTTTTAATGAAATATATGCAGAAATATACAGGCAAATATAAAATGGTGGTGATATTTATCACTTTGAAAGTGGCATATTGCATGGTATCCCATAAGTGCCTTTTTTTAGAATACACATCACCAGGTACTTAAACGGGATCAGTCAAACTAAACTGCTTCTATTTTTAACAGTCATGTGACCATGACCCTGACCTTAGTGACCTTTTTTCTAAAACATCTACATGCATGCCCAGAAACATGTAACAGAACTGGATTTTCTATGCTTTTCTATATTCAAGTGACCTTGACCTTGTGTGACCTTGACCTTTGTATTTATAAGTTTATTTTTTTATCTCTTCTTATTTGCCATCATGGAAAACACAAATATAAGTTTATTGTCGGTCGCTTTAAGCCGATATTTGAAACACACCGTGCCATTGACATGTACACTTGGCCAATTTAACCTTCTAGTTGATATTTTCTGCATATAATTTGACATTTTTCATAACGTTTCTGTAATATAGTATTCATAAACTACACTTCAGGCACAAACAACTGAGATAATGGTATTATATTAAAGCCAAGCTAATTAGCCCATGCTAGAGGGGGTGGGTGGGGTGAAACCAAGATAAACCAATAATTGCAATTCACATGCTGTTCTAATTACTTGATTTTTATTTTAAGATAAGTATAGCTATATGGTTTGATTTTTGCATCATTTTGACGTTTAATTTGAAAGAAAAAGAGAATCAAGTGTTTGGTCACTTTGTTATCTCTGTTATTTACATTGGAGACTTTTGCTGTACTTTTACTAGGGGTTAGGCACACAAAAAGTGTCCCTCTAAGTAAAATTAAGCAAAAAAGTAAAAACAAAGGACATGATTTGGTTTTAATCAGTTTATTTTATTGATATTAAGTATTTTTGGTGGTTTGGTGCTTTATTGGGGGAAAATGTTGCTCTATAGGGTACAGAGAACCAATTGTGACAGGATTGCTGATTGGTGCAAAACAAGTGTAGGGAAGCCTGGGGTAGTTTTTTTGTGTAAGGCAACGTGTGATTGGTTAATAATAAAGATGAATTAAAAGTCATTATTCTAATTTGAAAAAAAAAAAAAAATGTTTGTGTGTAATTTCCTGGTAGTTTCAAAGAAATAAATGTTTCTGTACCTGCCAATAGCGGTGTTGCTACATTCAACCTACAAAAAGTCCCAGAAAGTGCTGGTGACAGTGGTGTTTTTCTCTATTTATTTTGCTGTGCTAAGCCTGGTCTTTGAATTAAACACAATTTGGAAGCCCAGCCATACCTTGAAATGAACTCTTAACCACCAAAAAGGGTGGAATTACTATGGAGCTCTATGGGAAAAATAATTAGTTTACTGTATCCTGAAGTCAACATAGAATGATTCAGGCGTTGTTGTTGTTGTCTTTGCACCTTCATACAGCAAAGCTGCCAAAAGAGCAACATGTTAACCAGTGTTTGGAATATTTTTTATCAAATGATGAATGACCTATTTTGTATGCTTATGAAGAATAGGGCTAAAACAATATAGCGTTGTCGTGTTGTGTGGCGACCGTAAATCGACTTCCGTGCTTCATTATATTGTAGTTTATATAATGAATTTTGGTAGTTTGGCCTTAACCTTCGGTCCTTTGGCTTCAGAAAATCTACCAAAAATATAAGTGAAGACTCCCAGGAAAAAAATTTAGTCACGAAGAAGAGCAATCCCGAGGCACCAACAGAAAAATGGATTAGGAACAAGCAACGACAAAACAAACGCCACATTTGAAACCATAAATTAACAGCTAGGCTGTTATAGGGGTATAAGAAAGTGTTACCTAATATATTTTTGCTGGGTAATCTTCGTAGGTTTTCTGTCATTTTTACAGGAGACACAACTTAAATGACGTCCTGATTGCTTTTCCTGCACTTAATCCTTGTGAAAAAGGTTCTTCTCTAAAAGGGAACCGATTCTTTCCTGTCAGAGAATAACCCTTTCGAGATGGAAGACAAAACACTTTTAACAGAGTTACCTCCCCTGAAAGTATATACCCTTTATATTCTACAAACCCCGTGTGTTTACAGTCTGCATAAGCGACTCATAACGAAATAAGAGTTCAGGTCTTTGTTCAGTTGTGGACGGAAACCAGTTGCGGACCGCGTTAAATCGAAAATTCAATACTACATTAACGGACCGCGCTACATTGAAACTTCGAGACTTCGGGGCATATGCGAATGGCACTGTAGGTCCAGTTGAACCAGTCCCAGTCTACATCCAGTCTATTTAGGGCCTCCTGCATCTTGCATCAGATCAATTGGATACTGAATAATAAACGGAAGCGGTAAGAGTTCTCATCCGACTACATAGAATTTGTTGCGAATAAGTCCTATACATGAATATACCTGCGGTGTCAGTCAAAATGTAGCATAATTTCTATGCGACTAAAGCAAAGGCCGAAAGGTGATTGATCAGTGTTTAAAGGGTTATGGAGTAATGAAAGTAGTATATATTCGGCATTTCCGTCAAGGGAGCAAACATGTTTGATTTTTTCTTGGTTTAAACAATATTTATTTTAAAGCTCGTATAAAGTTACATCGATAAAACAGACATGTCGAATAGGATCTGACTGTAAGCTGTAATACTTATAAATGTCATCTCCTGGAAACAAGTTCGTATACAATATAACAGAACGGCATGACTAATAATGAAAACTGTTGGACATTTTGAACAAGCAAACAAGACACACACACACACACACACACACACACACACACACACACACACACACACAGAGAGAAAGAGAGAGAGAGAGAGAGATTTTGACCGACTGACGCCCGTGCCTAAATATGTATGGGATCAAAAGCTGTGCGTTAAATATGTAGAGTGCCATTTAGTACGTTGGCCAACGGTTGATGACTGGGTATGCTATACAAATCTTCCAGACTTGATGATGAAATCCTGTACTTGCAAGAAAAGGGCTTCATTTTCCTGAGATGTTAAGTTAGTTTTGCCGTGCAGAAGATCTTTAACTGAGTAACTGCGTAAATCGGCCGGTACATGTAAGTATCTTTCCCTTGCAACCGTGTAGTTAGGACAACTGAAGAAGAAATGTTGCACACTTTCAAATCCTCCACAGCGACAAGATGGGCTGGGAATGATATGTTTGCGGTAGAGATCAGAGTTTAGGGAACTGCAGTCCATTCTTAGTCGAGCATGGAGGATCTGACCTAAGCGTGTACCAACATTGAAGTATTTGGGAGGTGTCTGTATGTTTCTGTTCAGGAACGATTTGAATATTGTTAAGGTTGATGCCTCTTTAGTTTCAGCCGGCAAGTTGTTCCAGGCTCGTATAGTAGCTGGAAAGAACGAACCAAGAAAGAGATTAGTATTGGCTCTGTAGTTTTGAATGTGGTCAGAGTTTCTGAGATTGTGCCTAGTTGTTGCTTGTACAGTTGGAGGCACATGTTTCATAAGATAGTTTGGAGCTTACCCATGCAGTATTTTGTAAAACGCTACAAGCTTGTGTTTGTTCCGCCTGCTTTGAAGAGACTCCCAACCCAGGTCAGAGTAAATTTTATCTATGTTACAGAGTTTTGTTGCTCCTGTTATTATTCTCGCGGCCTCGACATGTACTGCATCCAACTGCTTTTTAGTTTCCAAGGAGCAGTTGTCCCACACTATGTCACTGTATTCTTTTCCTGCACGAAAAGCACCTTCTCTAAAAGGACAAAATTTGTTTCTAAGTACAATAGCTGGTAGCAAAAACAATTTGACAGACTTCCTTGTCCCTTTTAAGTATATCCATTTCCGATATATGTCAGATGTACTGGCTACAGTAAAATCCCTGGAAGCAAGCTGATGTAGGACTAAATCCTGAATAACTTTCCGATGTCCACATATTAGTAAAATCTAGTTTTTGCCTACGGCAATCACTTAAAGAAACTCATTAAGTTATTTCCGATCATTTAAAGACATTATCTTCTTCTTGAATATGTCACGCAGTTTGAGATCACATCCAAACTACATTGAGCAGCAAATAAAGACAAGTTTACAAATATCTCACACGCACTCTTCGATTGGCGTTTTCTTGTAGATATATGTCCTGTTCGCTTATTAATGTTGAACAGATCCAAAATATTACCATATTTATCTATAAGCATTGGACAGCTAATCCTGAGCACAAATTGTAGTCCCAGATAAGACACCGCGATAGACCTGCACTGTTTGTTATTCATCTAGTTTTAGACACACCAACGGGTAGTCGGGTAGTCAAACAAACTTGTTCTAATTTAAGGATAACTTATTATTCATAGTTTGACTTTACCTAAATTTAACCTGTGGAGTACCTGACCATAGGGTAAGACGTCTGATTGATGACCGAGTGTATGAAGGCTCGACTTCCACGGCTGTCAGTTGTGGATTTTTTTTTTCACATTTATAAGGCTGCATACTTGTACTTCAGAAATAGGATAACAGCGTGCCACAGTCACGGAATCAGGTATACTAAGGCGCCCAATAAGGTTATGATGGTATCAAGAGACATCTCAGAACAGTATTCTCACGAAAACAGAACGAGCAAAAACGAAGAGGAGCTGAAACGTTTGCCACCGCTTTTATACCACGCCTGTAAAAGACAGGTAAATCTAGGGGACAGATAAGTAGGGTAGCTTTGTCCTCTAAAATGTCGTCTTGCAGCTAAATGGACCATTTCAACGCATTGCAGGTCTTATGTAGGTACGTTGAACTTTCTTCCAAAGAATCGTTCGTTATAGAACGTATCAGTTTATATTTACATTTATGCAAATATGATTTTTTTTTGCACAAACAAATCTTTTCCTCGGATGTAACTGAGAATGACAAGTGATACAGTTTTACTGTACCTGGACAGTGACGCAAAAGTATCTTAACCCTTAAAGCGCCAATCACAACAATTGTCGTCTGCTTTGTCTTTTGCCGGTTACTTTAAAAGTAATTGTTGCAAACAGTGTGGACCCAGATCAGACTGCTCCTTTAGGAGCAGTCTGATTCGGGTCCACACTGTTTGCCTATATGCAAAAAGTAAGTTTGAAAAGTTTGCAAGAAGATGCAGCAGACGACATAAGCAGGCGACATTTTCAGATGCAAATTTTCTTGGCGCTTTAAGAAAGCTTTGCCACCGCAGTAATTAACTGTAAGAGTCATGTCGAAATAAGGCCAATATAGACTAAATATAGAGGGTTTAAATGAAATTAAGAACTATAGCTCTTCCAAAGTTCGAAAAAAAGAGAAGAGAAACAAACAGGAACAAAAGAAGACAGCAAATGTGCAATTTATTAAAGAATTTGTCCAGAAAGTGTCAAAATCACAGAACACAGCTCGCCATTGACAACAAAAGAAAGGGTAAACAAACTATAGCGAATAGTACAGACAAAAATGCTTTAAAGAGGACGAAACACGACAGTATCCGATAAACGAACAGAAGGCATCTCCAGTTGTTGTTTTTTTTTTATTGTAAAGCATTGATTTCCGGTAAATTTTGTAAAAATGCTAGAAATATGCTTGCAATCAGACAGTGACGTTGAAGGTGATCTTCCAAGTGGTTATAAGGCACTTTCTGTCAGCTTGGAAAATCGAGTTGTGCTTAAGCCGGTGCTAAAAGGCGTAGGCATCCCTGCTACTATATTGCTAGCATATATCAATAAAATTAACTCCGATGTTTTTTCTTTTATATGTTCTTTCTTTCTAAGAGCAACCTTTACAGAGATTTTAAATTGATAAATGGTGATAAATGATAACACTCTGTTTTGCATTATATTGCAAGTTTCTTGAAATGTTGGCCATGTTGCAATAAATTCTGAATTAACAGCACGCAAGAGAAATATAAATCATTTCTGAAAAGGAAACCTAAAAAAAATTCTATATTGGTCTACATGAAAATACATTGTCATGCAGATACAACAACCTACTGTGAATTTTCTTACGCAGCCCTGTAAACTACAACCCAGCAGGCACACAACGTTCAAACAACGTCGATTCAGCGTTGATTCAATGTCAAGACGTTGAATGAATGCTAAATGGACGTTGTTTCAACGTTGTGTGTCCGCTGGGTATGCTGTCATATGAAGCGTCTCAGTTAAAGCGAGACTCATTTCATTCGTTCTGTTCAGGTGTTCTTTCTTCCCAAAGGCATCCTTTATACTCCATAGTGCATCTGTTACTTTCCTTGTGATCGCTATGATAATTCGGGTACCTTCGAAACCAAGTTCCGCTAAAGCCGCAGCTAGGGGACGTTTCATCCCTGCAATTGACCATGATGTCATATGAAGAATCTGAATTAAACCGAAACTCAGATTTTCCTTCTTTTATGTGTTCCCTGATTTCAGAGACATTCTTTATAGATTTTATTTCTGAGTGCGGCTGAGTAGATCATTGTACTTGTCATCGAAAACATTTCGAATACTATGCTTTAATGAAATTTGATACACATGTTAGAGTTTTCACTATCAAGGTATAAGTGAGGCAATTTTATGGCTTCTTATTTCTGTTCCTGTACAATAAGGTCCTTCGGAAGAACAGACTGCTCTAAAATGAGCAAACTATTTCCCTTTAGTGTAGACCCCTTTTTAGAAGTGAGGCAAAACAATGTGACAGAGTTGCCTCCACCTAAAAATGTAGCCATTACTCTTATGGCGTCTCTCTCTGTATGTCTTTCTCTGTCTCTGCCCTGTCTCTCTGTCTCTTTGTGTCTCTGTCTGTCTGTCTGTCTGCCTTTCTCTCTTTTTCATGCGTGCACTAAAAACTTAAAAAGAATATTTAACTGCAGTTTTTCGCTAACCTTGAGAATTAAGTAATGTCGTTTCCTAGATACTAAAGGGTGCAAAAAAGCATACGGATACGTCAAAGTAAACGAATTGCCGTTTAAAGAATCTCTTAAACTTCGAGGCAACTCAATTTTAACAACCTTAATATAGATGTAGTATGTCTGACAATGTTATACTCGCCAGATTTTTCACCTATCAACTCTTTCTACAAAACGAACAATCCACTAATACGCGTCTTCATTATGTCAATTCAAAAGGTCTTGAGTGCGGCTGAGTAGATCATTGTACTTGTCATCTATCGACAACCTCAAGTTGAAAGTACCAGTAAAAGGCTCTATTACAGCAAATGCTAACAAATTGGACCCCGTCTAGCAGTCTTGTTGGGTTCTGCACTCTAGGTTTGCTATCACCAAGGTACAATAATTGAGTGAGGGACCTATGTAATCCATTTTCAGAGAGCACGAACACACAGGCACGCGTATAGGACTGTCTGCCGGATATGCAATATGACCGCTTTCTTCTTGACATGGCATTAATATCTAAAAATATGCGGTCGCTTGAGTTAAGCCTACATAAGCCACCGGTATTATATGAAAAAACCTTATGAAATACATTTATATGACCAATAAAGGCCCTGTCGGGTCTAGGTATCCGTAGATTCTTAGCAGAATTATTTGCTGTTCGTCAATGTATCATTTAGTATTAGATACATGTTCACTTTTCGGGGAGACAAAAATATAAGTGAAGCAACTCCCAAAAGTGTTTAAACTCCCTTCTGAAAAAGAGTCTACTCAAACCAGGAAGAAGTTGCCACTTGGAGGGAAAATGCTTTCCTTTTCTCGTATCAGACCCGTTTCTTGAAGAGCCTTGGTGTGCAGGAAAGCAAATGGGAAGTCCGCGTATAAAACTGTGGATTATGTAGTGTTAGGAATCGGCCAGAATTTCATAGTCGATCATCGATTTTGTAAAACCGACTGATCATCGACTAATAATTGACCTGTAGAAAATATATTCATTATTGCCAGGTACTAATCGATAAAAGGGGTATCCGGATAATATTTTGTTTTATTTCTCCGTGAAAATACATGTTGTGGTTAGAAGCGCATCCGCCAAGAAAACATATGTTGTGGGTACTTATTAGAAGCGCCTCCGCAAGGCGTTCTAATGAGGACCCTTAACATATGTTTTCATGGAGAAATAAGAAAAAAATATCTGTATGTATCGGTTGCTAGACATAATCCACTTAACAGATGAAACTAGCGACTTATTAAGGCTATTTTATCAAATTTCTTCACCTTTACTGACCACAAATCTAGAATGACCCAAATAGACAGCTTTGAAATTCATTTCTTTAAAAACTTGCTAATATAAATGTTTCTAAAAAGAGAATTTTCACATTAGTCAACTATAAAACACCTTTCCGATCATCAGTCACAAGAGGCAAAAGTGACTGATGATCGATTATAATCGATCATCAGTGGCACCATTAGGATAATCTGCCGAGTGTATCCCCTCACGATAATGATTCTCATAGCAATTAGCGAAAGTCCTTGTGGGTGGAGTTGCATACCGACCTCGTTCTTCGCGCTCAGCATAAACTGACGAACCACGTATAGCAAATCTTATAATTGCCTCTATGTACGGTCTTACGTTTCAAGACCTGACTTGTCTGTAGTAGATTTGTGCTGCCTTTGTATGTACGTAGTTTAAACTCTGCTCATAGGACTTTATCATTGTGATTATAATACGAATCAAACTAAGCATGTATAAAAAACGAAATGCCTTCACTGGTACATCAGCATAAAATTTGAGTAATCGACTGAGCATCAATTTGGGTAAGACATCTTACGAGAACTTTAATGCAAGTCATAATTATTTGTTAATAATGCTGTGTATGTATTCTTGCCATATCATTACGAAAACACGCCTATTCAAATATATAGAAAATTTCACCTCCAAAAACTGAAAATTTTCATATAAAAAACTCTAATATTTTTCATATTTCTGCTCAAAATATAGATTGTGGGTACTCGTTACGAGTACCCACAATCTATGTTTTTGAGCAGAAATAAGAAAAATAATTTATACCCCTGTAAACCCCAGTTTTACTACATAAAAGTGGGGTTTAAGGGGGGTCAAAATTATATAGGCATGTTTTCGTGATGTAAAATCGGGCCGCGCCATGAAACAACGTGTCTAACATCATATTCTGATAGCAAAGGTCGAGATCAGCCTGAGCATCCGCGCAGTCTGATCATGGCGTTCAATGTCCGCTAACAGTTAGATTGGTACTAAAGAATGTACGAATGGAGAGCAAAGGCCAAGTTATTTTGTGCATGTGCGGGATGATTTGAATATTGGCATTTTGAGCATGTTCGAAGACACTTTTTCGCTTGACGCGGACCAGTTATTTCTAGAAGAGAAAACCATATTTATTTGAACGCTGATTAATTACAACTGGAACGGCGTTCCGACGCAGAAAGCATCTTATGTCGTTTACCAGTGACCAAACTATTCCAGTTAACAGCAGGGTTAACCCTTAAATTAATTTGCAATAAGCTCCGTGAGAATATTTGCTTTACAGCATTAGTTTTATTCAGCGTACTGTAAGCGGAATCATTCCAATGTAAATAAAACGTAAAAAATAAATAATAAATCAATAAAACTTTTCAATAAAGTTACCCAGGAAAGAGCACAATCATGAAGCTTAGCCTTCAAGAGACACACATTTGCAAGAAGCGGAAATAACAAAGAAGATCTACTACAGAGGAACTTACATGGACAGGTCAGTACAAACAACTACTGGCGGCGGAAACTAGTTTTACCCGAATGAAATCTCTACCTCTTAATACGATGCAGCTTAAAATGGATAAAAAATATTTGTGCATTAGCTCACTATTGAAAACATCACAGTAACAGCATGGATGATTTCAAAGTTGCAATGAAACGAATTAAGTGCTCAATTACAATCTGACGCCAGTGCAAAAGAAAACCACAAGTTGAAACACGATGGTCCCTACTCCTTCAGATGAAAATGGATTAAAACAAAGAGAGATAGACAAGAGTTCCCTGGGTATTAATGGATTGATTACAAAGTACATGTACCGACTGTAATTGATTTCCCAATATATTTTATACATTATTGTAACTGTTCTAAAACCAAACAGCCCATAATGTTTTTGAAGGTCTGTGGAAATACCGATTGGTCCAACTTGTCCCATTTCCCTGAGGAAAAAAAGAATTTTCAATTTACTTATCTGAAGATAAGGATTGCATAGCTCTAGCTAAGAAGGTTATCCAGATTATGAGATATATATTTTCCTTATTTCTCAAAGGAAACATGTCGTGGATACTCATTAGAAGTGCCTAGGTGAGGCGCTTCTAATGCGTACCTACAAATGTTCTCTTTGAGAAATCAGAAAATATCAATATTCCTAAATCCTGTTTGGACAAGTGGATTTTGACCAACACGTGTCCATGAACAAGCTATGAAATTTGGTAATTCCACACTCCTGGTTTTGATATTTTTATTTAAGTTGAAATGTTGTTACTAGCCTGACAGCCGTCACTCTTAAATCATCAAATTAAGAAAAGGAAAAGCAGGTTATGTTACATTTGGAGCATCAGAGCAATCTGATCAAGGCCATCGCTGTCCGCTAATAGAATCAATGGATATTATAGAATGTATCAATGGAGAGCAAATGCCCGGATGAGACTTGGCGCATAGGTGGAATGAATCTGGTAATTTGCGAATGATCAAAGACACCTTTTCCCTTGGCGCGGCCCATATATTGTGCTTCCGTCTCTTCGAAGTAACTAACACAGATCTTGTACGAGGTTACGATAGGTGTAAGGGTAATTTGTACCCCAAAGGATTTTGTACTTTCATGTATGAAGTAACCAACCAAGATATATAATTAAGATAACACAACACATGTATCTACGTCATAATTGCCTGAATTATACATTGTTGCTTCAAAGTATCCAAAAAGCACCTCAGGAACAGACAAAATGTTTTGAAGTTACGTTTGTTGAACCAATCAGTTGCTCTGTAAAGGTTAGCAGTCCGTGGCCTAAGACGGTCAAAATCAGCAAAGTACATAGAGAGGAACCAAAGTAGCAGTTATCAGTTATTTGGACTGTCTCATGCAAGTGACTTTAAGTCATAATGCAGATAAAATTGCGCAAAATGTCCGCGAACAGAAACAACGTACGGAATTAACGTCTCAACTATTTTATGGTTTGATGAGGCACATTGATTGACAAATATTTATTATACAGTCGACTCTCGTTATCTCGACTTCCAATGGACGCTCTGAAACACTTCGAGATATCCGTACCTCGACATATCAGATTTTCAGAATTGAGGAAAAAAAACCATTCGAACAACCACATTTAACAAATATATATGCAGTTGGACTCTTGACGTTAGAGATATATCGAAAATATTGTGGAAAAGAGAAGAAATTGCTCCTTAGGAGCAATTTCTCCTCTTTTCCACATTTTTTTTTACTTGTTAGATTTTCATGTTTAGGCAGGGACAAGATTTTCACTTCGAGATAAGCGGTTATTCGAGATAAGCGAGTTCGAGATAACGAGAGTCAACTGTATTAATAAGTCCATATAAGGTAGACCCCGATATCCCTACATAATATACAGAGCAAACAGGAGTATACGGGTGACTACAGTGAACCATCGTTACAACGACAACAACTGGTCCCAAAGACGTTGCCATTAAAATGAATTTGCTGTTGCCCAGAATACTTATCTTATTTCCTCATATAACATATGTTTCAGATATTTGCTAGAATCGCCTCACTCACAAATCTCCAAAACACGTTCCATGAAAGTATTAAATACAATATTTTTGCATAATTGTGACTATTATTGTTACCTCTTAAGCGAAGGTCTCGTGACAGTCAAATTGTCGTGATAACGAAATTTGTCGTTGTATCGAGTGTCAGCATAAAAAGGGTTGTATGCATATTATTAACCGACTGTTTTTTTTTTTTTTTTTTTCATTTTTAAACCTGCTTTCAATTTATTATTTCTATCATTCTGCTTTACTATTATTCTTAACTTAATCTTTTTCGCCATATTATATCATTACGCAAACATGCCTATTCAAATATACTGAAAATTTTACCATCAAAAATGAACTTTTCAGATAAAAAATTCTGACATTTTTCATATTTCTGCTCAAAACATAGATTGTGGGTGCTCGTTAGAACCGCCTCGACGAGGCGGTTCTAACGAGTACCCACAATCTATGTTTTTGAGCAGAAATAAGTAATATAATGTATACCCCTATAAAGCCCAGTTTTACTATATAAAAGTGGGGTTTAAGGGGGTTAAAATTATATAGGCATGTTTTCGTGATGGATGGAAATATCACAGCATATGTATGCAAATCTATAGATGAGAGAGATGTGCAGACATGACAAAAAAGAACTCTGAACAAACTGCAGTAACAAACAAACAAGTCACAACGTCACAAAACATGTGCGCCTAGCAAAGATTCAGATCAACCTGCGCATTCACGAAGTCTGAGAAGAATTGTCAATGGGCTCATTTTGGATACATCACGAAAACATGCCTATATAATTTTGACCCCCTTAAACCCCACTTTGAGACGGTTCTAACGAGTACCCACAATCTATGTTTTGAGGCAAGGCGGTTCTAACGAGTACCCACAATCTATGTTTTGAGCAGAAATATAAAAAAATATCAGATTTTTTTACCTGAAAAATTTCGGTTTTTGTAGGTGAAATTTTCTATATACATGTATTTGAATATGCGTGTTTTCGTAATGAGCTACGGATGCAATTATTTTCGTAAGGACAACGAAGACTCTGATCAGACTCTGCTGATGTGCAGGCTGATGTGAGTCTTCGATGGGCGCTTATGATAAAAGGTACGTTTTCACACGTAATGGCTTAAATTGAAAAGCTCGCCGGTCAAATTCTGGAAATCCGCTACTAATGTAAACCTTCCCTTACCCCGTTTTAACTAAATATTACGGGAGAACATGTGGGCTATACATTTCATAGACTTGTTAGTGTAACGAAATTACTTAAGCATGACCTAGACCCAGACTGTCGAATTTGCAATCAACTTATCTCAATGTAGGAAGATAGGTCAGCTTCACGGCTTGAATAAGAAGATTAAATTAAGTGAAATTATTCAAAGAAGACTTCAGTTTTTTTTCCAGATATATTAGCATCATCGGAGTTCTATTGTGGGAATACTAACATTCTTTATATATAATGAGAAACGTGAAGACCAATATTCTGTTAGCGGATAGCGAGTGCCTATCCACTGATTCTGCCACCGGCCAGGGAAGGCCTATTTAATGTTACTGATAGATGTAGCGGACAGTGAAGGCCTGTCAAATGATACTGTTAGCGGACAGCGAAGGTCTATTCAATAACTCTGTTAAGGGGCGACGAAGGCCTATTCAATGATTCTGTTAGCGGACTGTGAAGGCCTCTCAAATGATACTGTTAGCGGACAGCGAAGGTCTATTCAATAATTCTGTCAAGGGACAGCGAAGGCCTATTCAATGATTCTGTTAGCGCACAGTGAAGGCCTATCCAATGATACTCTCTCTGATAAGGGCGAGAAGGCCTATTCAATGATTCTATTAGCGGTCAGTGAAGGCCTATCCTATGATTCTGTTAGTGGACAGCGAAGTCTTGTCCATTTTACTCTTAGTGTACGACAAAGGACTATACAATGCTTCTGTTAGCGGTCATTGAAAGTCTATCGAACGATTCTGTTAGCTGGACAGCAATGGCCTATCCAATGATTTTGTTCGCGGACACCGCAGAACAATCCAATAACTTGAAGGCCTTCAAAATGATTGTATTTCCGGACAACAGAGCCCTATCCAATTTTGTTATTGGACAGCGAAGGCTTATCCATTTATTCTGTTTGCGGCCAGCGAAGGACTGTCCAATAATGCTGTTATCTCAAAGTGAAGACCTATCCAATGATTCTGTTAGCGGGAAGCGAAGGTCTATTCAATGATTTTGTTTGCGGATAGTGAAGGTCTATCCAATGATTATGTTAGCTGACAGCGTAGGGCTATCTAATGATTCTGTTAGCGGACAGTGAAAACATATCCAATGATTCTGTTAGCGGACAGCGAAGGTCTATCCAATGATTATGTTAGCTGACAGCGAAGGGCTATCCAATGATTCTGTTAGCGGACAGTGAAAACATATCCAATGATTCTGTTAGCGGACAGCGAAGGTCTATCCAATGATTATGTTAGCGGACGGCGAAGGGCTATCCAATGATTCTGTTAGCAGAAAACGAAAACATATCCAATGATTCTGTTAGCGGACAGCGAAGGTCTATCCAATGATTATGTTAGCTGACAGTGAAGGTCTATCCAATGATTCTGTTAGCGGACTTAGAAAACATATCCAATGATTCTGTTAGCGGACAATGAAAACATATCCAATGATTCTGTTAGCGGACATCGAAGGTCTATCCAATGATTATGTTAGCGGACAGTGAAGGGCTATCCAATGACTCTGTTAGCGGACAGTGAAAACATATCCAATGATTCTGTTAGCGGACAGCGAAGGTCTATCCAATGATTATGTTAGCTGACAGCGAAGGTCTATCCAATGATTCTTTTAGCGGACAGCGAAGGTCTATCCAATGATTATGTTAGCTGACAGCGAAGGGCTATCCAATGATTCTGTTAGCGGACAGTGAAAACATATCCAATGATTCTGTTAGCGGACAGCGAAGGTCTATCCAATGATTATGTTAGCGAACAGTGAAAGCCTTTCATGTGACTCTATCAGCGGACAATGAAGGCATATCAAATAATTCTGTCAGCTGTCATTGAAGGCTTGTTAACGATTCTGTTAGCAAACAGCGCCGGCCTATCTAATTATTCTGTCCGCGGACAGCGTAGGCCTATCCGATTATTTTGTCCGCGGAATGCGTAGGCCCTACCTAAACCTGCGCGGATGTGCAGATAGGTCTGGACCTCGCTGTCTGAATATGTCCCGAAGCGCATGTTTCATGGCAATGCTGATTGTGGTCGGTAATCAAATGAGCATAGTCTCGGACGACAACAAAAAAGTGTACTCATCCAAATACAGTTTATTTGTAACACGCGTTTCAAGATTCATGTCTCACTGTTAATACCTGTATAATATTAGTTATCTCTATCTCTTAGAGAAGGGCTATCTACTGACAGCGAAGGGCTATCCAATGATTCTGTTAGCGGACAGTGAAAACATATCCAATGATTCTGTTAGCGGACAGCGAAGGTTGCTAGAACTGAAAACAAGAAAAATAAAGAAAACACTGCAAAGCTACTTTAAAAATTGCAACATACTGTGGAGCGCTTTATATCCCTATTGTATTTTATATAATAGGGGAACATATGCGTACACATTACACAGACTTGTAGGTTTTTTTTCTAACCCAAACTCATCTCGTATCTAGCGACATATTCTTTTCTTTGAAACCAATTCGGTTTCTAAACATTTCAGTTGTACCTTGTGCACTATGCTATATAATAACTAAAATCAGGAATTTAGTAAAATCGAATGTTTAAGTGCAAAACTTTTGTGTTGACACGCCTACGTAAAATGAACACGTCATAACCATAGCTCTTGACAAGCAATATTTTATTAACACTGGTCCTGCTGAACCCGGATATACCCTGCCTTTTCAAATAGTGTAGATCCAGATCATTTGGCTTCTGTAGCCAACTGATCTTGATATGCACTGTTTGTGATTAAGTTTGTGAATTTGTATCAACAAACTGGATCGAGTAATCTGATTGGCTGAAAATTAGAAGTGGGTGTGGCATCTAAATTTATTCAGCATGAAAAGGGTTAAACGAAAATATTGGTATATTTATGACTTCTCCACAAATAGTATGTTTCTAGGGCAAAATCAGAAAACTATTTATTCTGATAGTCCTTTTATCTATAGCTCTGTAAGCTGTGTATTTTCAATCATATTATCATTAGAAAATGAAGAATATTTTGGTTATTAAGGAAATTAAGACAGGTTTATGCAATAAAAAGGGTTGCTAGAACTGAAAACAAGAAAAATAAAGGAAACACTGCAAAGCTATTTTAAAAATTGCAACATACTATGGAGCGCTTTATATCCCTATTGTATTTTATATAATAGGGGAACATACGCGTACACATTACACAGACTTGTGAATGTAAAAAATAAAACAAGTACAATGCATCAATCTTTGCTGCGGTCCATTCCAAAGTGTGTGTCTGCACGTACTTTAAAGGTGATTTTAATCTAAAAGGGAGGGTGTTCCTCCCCTTAATTACATCCTATAGAAATATGCATCGCGTTGCAAATTAAACATCGTGATTGGAACAAGTAACAAAAGATAATAACAAAATCCCATTTAACAAACATGTTCAGCACTTGAATGCCTTGAAGCACGCAACAGGAAACGCGTTTTACGCTCACATAATGTCAATATCATTTGTTAACACAATAGATATTCAAATAAAATCGCACTTAGTTATACAACAGTAGGAAATGAGACTTAAGAGCAAGGTTTCGCTTGAGTAGAATTGGTTTCAGCCCCCAGTAGTTCTTTACTGACCGCCCAAAGGCGGTTTCTCTGTTGCAGTTCTTCTTTGTTTGTTTGTGAGTCTGTGGTTTCTCCTTCTTTTGCTGCCTCTGGAGGGTTGTGCTTCAGCACTGAACATTATTTCATGGCTATCTTCATTTATATTTTTAAATGCATCATTTCTACCTACCGGGGCACGGGCTTTTCTTACAATATTACATGTGCGCCAAGCGTATACACAGATAAAGTAAATAAGAGAACAGGAACTGATACAATCAGACCAAAATTAAACACCTAACACCAAAGGGAAAGACAGACACAACTAGAGGCCCAAGTGGGCCAGACATCGCTCACCTGGATTAGGCTGATCATGATATGTAAAAATTGTGCCACGGAGGCCATCTTGGCTATCAGATCAGATTGCCTTTAGCAATTCAGAATCTGTTGATTGAAAAGTTTCAAGATTGCCACTATGGCCGCCATCTTTGATACTGGAACTGAACGATTTAGCAATTCTAAATCTCCATGTCACACCGATGCCTCCCATTAAGTTTCGGCTCAACATGACTTACTGTTTGAGAGGAGATGTGGTTTGAAGAATTTCAAGATGGCGGCCATCTTGGACATTGGAACAGAACGATTTTAGCAGTTCTGAATTTCCATAACACCTCAATGCCTCCCATCATGTTTAAGCTCAGTCAGACTTACCGTTCGGTAGCAGATGTGATTTGAAGATTTTAAAGATGGCCGCCATGGTGATTTCAAGATTTTTTTTAGATGGCCGCTCAGGCGACCATTTGTTTAGCCAAACGAAACAATTTAAGCAATTCTGAATCTCTATGTCACTCCGATGCTTCCCATCAAGTTTCGGCTCAGTCCAACAAGGTTTGGGAGAAAATGTCGTTTGTAAAATTTCAAGATAGCCGCCATTGGATATCGGAACGGAACAATCTTAGCAATTTTGGATCTCTAAGTCGCTTCGATGCCTTACATCAAGTTTTGGCTCAATCCGACCTACGGTTTGAGAGGAAATGTCGTTTGAAGAATTTCAAAATGGCCGCTATAGCGACCATCTTGGATATCGGAACGGAATGGTTTTAGCGATTCTGAATCTCTATAAGGCTCCAATGCCTCCCATCAAGTTTCGTCTTAATCTGACTTATGGTTTAGGAGATGTCGTTTGAAGAATTACAAGATGGCCCCCATGGCGGCCATCTTGGATACCGGAACGGAATGATTTTAGCAATTCTGAATCTCTGTGTCACTGTGATGCTTCCCATCAAGTTTTGTCTGAATCGGCATTTTGGTTTGGGAGGAGATGTTGTTTGAAGAATTTTCAAAATGGCCGCCATGGCGGCCATCTTGGATATCGGAACTGATCGATTTTAGCAATTCTGAATCTCTATGTTGCTCCAATGCCTCACACCAAGTTTTGAAGTTTTGGCTCAATCTGACTTATAGTTTGGGAGGAGATGTTGTTTGAAGAATTTCAAAATGGCGGCTATCTTGGATATCGGAATTGAACGATTTAGCAATTCTGAATCTCTGATTCACTGTGATGCCTCCCATCAAGTTTTGGTTCAATCCAACTTAGTGTTTGGGAGGAGATGGCGTTTGAAGAATTTCAAGATGGCCGTCATGTCTGTGTCACTGTGATGCCTCCCATCAAGTTTCGGCTCAGTCGGACTTACGGTTCGGGAGGAGATGTTGTTTGAAGAATTTCAAGACGGCCACAACGGCGGCCATCTTGGATATCGGAACGGAACGATTTTAGTAATTCCGAATCTCCATGTTACTACAATGCATCCGATTAAGTTTCAGCTAAATCCAACTTACGGTTCTAGAGGAGATGTCGAAAATGTGAAACGCTAACGACGTACGGAAGGACGGACGACGGACGGACGTTCCCATGTTCAGGCAATTATTGGGTATTTAAAAAATACCCAACAGTACGTTAAAAGTATCAACTAGTGGTCTATGGAATAAAGGGAATAGTGTAAAAAAGTACCCAACATAAGCCCATTCGTGTGCCCAGACGGACGGGCGGACGACTGACAACAGCATGGCATAAGCTGACCTGGAGCAAAGCTCCAGGTGAACTACTAAAGCAGTCACAAACTGAAGAGATTGCCTGCTGTCTGACTAGTCCTCGCAGTCCATGTGAAGACGCTTTGGATCCTTGGCTACCCACAGACTGCCCTGCGAAATCTCTGATCAGTCTCCGTGGTTCTGCAGGTTGATCTGAGTCTTCCTTAGGCGGACATGCAAGTTTGTAAGAAATGCTTTGCGCCGGCTCATTTATTAAAAGGTCTGTTTCGAACCAATACTTACCCTTTCACTTCTATAATCTATCTTCTATCCTTGGATTTTAAACCGTCCATTATTGCAAATAGTGGTGTCAGAATAGCGAACAGTGTAGATACTGATTAGACAAGCCGTCTCATATGTGTATGCAGTTTTTGCAACGGTATCTGACTTTTTCAGCAGAAGAGTAAACGAGTATTGCCCGTCGTAGAAATACACGAACATAAACTCAAGTGTATTAAGTTGGCTTGGAGTTTGAAGTATGGAGCTTGGTATTCGATTTATTCCGTAGTAGTGAAGTATAGTAAAGTATCGGTTATGGTTGGGCAAAATCGATATTCCAAGTTGGGAATCCCAAGCCAACTTCACACACTCCAAAAACTCTGACAACCTAACAAAGGACAATAATCATGATATCAGTTCAGTACACTTGACGGTATATTTGTTTTGCTTCCTGATATGTATGGAAAAATGACACAGAGAAGTTCGGTGATCAATCGAATAAGATATACAGACAGCCAGCGGCAACGTTCTTAGATGTATGTTGAAATTTGCATAATGTGTATAATGTGATATGAAATGCTTCAGGCATAATGTTTGCTTCACATATATGTATATTCGACCAATAAGGCCAATATCAATATACTTGCTTCCGATCTTATTGATAGGGATCGCCATATATTTGCCCCTGGATTCCACAATAATTAATAATCGCTTATGGGGTTGGATACGCTTAGTGAGTTTTCCGCCATTTTTCCTAAGGGAGACAAATTTGTGACTTTCTGTTTGCTTTATGCTTGCCAAGCCCCCCTCTGTATAGGGTCTTTTTCTAAAAGGAAATAATTTGATTTTTTTTTTCTTTTTAGAGTAGATCCATTTTCAAAAGAGGAACAAAACCATTTTACAGAGTTGCATCCGTGCCACTGAGGCTTATGATCAGACTCCGCGAATGCACAAGCTGATCTGAATCTTCGCTGGGCGCACTTGTCCGAAAGTACTGTGAAACCTCGTTACAACGACAACAGTTGTTTCTAAAGACGTTGCCATTAAAATGAATTTGCTGTTGTACAGAATACTTAATGAGAAGATTGATATGTAAATAAAAACGAAAACCATAATATCCCGCGGGCAGATAACTGTCAAAAATCGACGAAATTTGCCCATTAGCAATCCCAAACCAGACCTCCTTAATACCAATGCATGTACGAAGTTTGGTTAAAATCCCTTGACATTTACTGAAGTTATCGTCCGGAAACGACAATATGGGCATGTCTCGGACAGATAACTCCGTCAAAATTTGACGAAATTTGCCCATTAGCAATCCCAAGACAGATCTTCTTAATATCAATGCATGTACCAAGTTTGATTAAATCCCTTGACATTTATTCAAGTTAACGTTCGCAAACGAAAGTATGGGCGTGTCTCGGTCAGATAACTCCATCAAAATTTGACGAAACTTGCCCACTAGCAATCCCAAACCAGATCTCGACAATATCAATGCACATACTAACTTTGGTAAAACTCCACTGTTGTTAACACAAGTTATTATACGGAAACGAAATACGGACGGACGGACGTACGACTGACGGACGGACAGACGTGAAACCATAATACCCCGCCACTATCGTATGGCGGGTTATATAAAGGGTTTATTGAGCCCATTGTGGTAGCTTTGAAAATGATGTTCTGCTCATGTATACGCTAGAGGGTGTAAGCAGTGTTGCAAGTTTCATTACTGTCCAATAAAATCGAGACCCATTGTCTGTCTGTAATGTGTTCCTTGTTTCCAAAGGCAACCCTTCAGATTTTTATTTTGTTTTTTCTTATTTCCTTGTAGAAAATATGTTTTGGATATTTATTAGAATCGCCACACTGAGGCGATTCTAACAATTATCCGATGCATATATTTTTAAAAGTGTTAAATAAAATATTATCTTGCATAATTTGTGACTAATTGTTACTTCTTAAGCGAAGGTTTCCTAACAGTCAAATTATCATTATAACGAATTCTTTCGTTGTATCGAGTGTCGGTATAAAAAGGGTTGTATGTACATTTTCTGACTTTGTGTCTCACATGATTAATATAGACTTCAGTAGGATAACGACTGGATCAAACATGGAAAAAAACTCTAACTGAAATACAGTTGAATCGTAATAGCTCGGACACCGATGGCTCGTTTACCATGGCTAATTTGATCTTGTTTTTTCGTCCCTATGAAATTCTTCCGATAGCTTAAGAAATCAAATATTTAGGGAAATTTTCTTATGTTATTATGAAATTGACTGTCGTTTGTACGCATTAGAATCGCCTCAACGAGGCGATTTTAATGAATACACTCAAATTACCATTATTGTAGAAGATACAAAAGATTTCCCAAAATTACCACCATTTGCTTCCTGACCTGGCGCCATGATTACATCACGAAAACACGCCTATATACTTTTGATCCCCTTAAACCCAACTGTTATATAGTAAAACTGGGGTTTACAGGGGTATACATTAAAATCTTATTTCTGCTCAAAAACATAGATTGTAGGGTACTCATTAGAACCGCCTCGGCGAGGCGGTTCTAACGAGTACCCACAATCTATGTTTTAAGCAGAAATATGAAAAGTATCGGAATTTTTATCTGAAAATTTTCAGTTTTCGGTGGTGAAATTTTCAATATATTTGAATGGGCGTGTTTTCGTAATGAATCCTCAAAGGCTCGAACTACCCAAATCTCGAATAAATTTTCTTGATCCCAAAGATGTTCGAGCCATTGAGGTTTTACTGCAGTTTGAAAAATAATTGCTTATTGTATAATATAATCAATAGGAGTCTTAATACAGGATTATAGGCTTTTAAGAGTTAGGACATATGCTAAAGTCCCCTGAGACAAATGCAGGCATTAATGACAAGTGTAGAAAAGGATAAATATACCAGCTATGTCAATACTGACAGTATAGCTAACATAATAAATGAGTGTGTGCTAATCCATTTTACAGGAAACATCTATATACTTGCTTATCAGATTCTGCAAAATCATATGAACATATAGAAGTTCCTAATATACTCAACAAAATAAGTAAAGGGTCACCAGTTTCAGTTTCCCTTTGATTAACATTCAAATGCGACTCGTCAGTTGTTAATTTTTTTTTCTGTGGGCAATACTGCTATTTGCAAGTCCATTTCAATAAGCCGAACATGTTAGCAATATGTTCAGCTACAAAAATGTCAATGACGCGAACATTGTCAGCCTAGAAGATTCTGAGAAAATGGGAACTTCTGAAAAATGACTTTTTACCCCAAAATGATGTTTCTTTGCTTTTAGAATAACTGAACTTTTCTATTTTTAGTAAAAACAATGATTTACCCTAAACAGAATCGTGCAAATTCCAATTTTTAAGGGCTAAAACACGTATATGGACAGAAAAAATGTCAACCCTTTAAGAGGCTAACATTGTCTCTATGATTCCCCATAGACAGCAAATAATCTTTCGAGGGTACCTGTAGGAAAATGTGAGTTTCTTGATTGAAATTAAAGCTTTCTCTATGATTTATTCGTAGTTTGAAGTCAAGACATTACTTATCATGTTCAAATGTCAAATTTCCATTTTTGGGTAAAAGGTAGCAATTTTTACGAATTTTAAAATGGAAATTTTTATTTCAAAGTTTGTCGTTGGAAACACGCTTTTTTGGGTTCCACTTTAAGAACCAATCAACAATATCTAAATAGCTTCTGTGGTTTTGCCCATAAACTCGGTCAACTAAGTGTCGCTTATATTATTTTGTTGAGTATATATGTCAAATGAAAAATGATATCATTCAGTTTATGACTTTGTGGGCCTAGTCGAGCAATACGTAGCAACAGTATAGGAGAATAATCGTATACAAGGGAAATAGTACATGTGTCATATATATGTATGTACACATTATATTTAAAGCTGCATTATGAATGTTTTTCTCCATACAATATCAGTCCATATAGTTTAATACTTAGCATGCTAGTTGACGACAAAGGTGTGTTTTGTTTCTACAAAATAAGGCTTAGGGCATGCGAATAGTCTGTCTTCAGACTCTATCTTTTCTATCATTTTCTCTTTTCATTTCAAAGGTATCCAATCTAGTACAGTTTATATCATTTAATCAGTTATGTCCTTTTGTGGAAAAGATAGTAAAACTGTGAAACTGTATTAGAGACACAATTTGCTACAGCTACAGGAAGTGATAAAGAATGACATAAAATCAAATGCAGAAACGACTGGAGCCAGTCTAGCATAAGAAATATGTATTATAGGACAGATGGGCCAGAACGTGGAAACGTACCTTCTGACCTGAGCACACAACGCAGACTTAAATTGGTCTGCACGAGTCTTCGTTGTCTGCATGAAGAAACTTTGCAGCTTTCGGTATCTAAAATACATCCAGTGAAGAGTCTGATCAGTCTGCGCGAACACACAGACTGATCTGAATCTTCCTAGACACACATGTCCGTTATTATACACCATAAATCGGATTTATTCGTTTTATGAACTTGCCATGTCGAGCAATATGTAAAAAAAACCCCCAAAAAAGCAAGAAAAAACAACAACAAAAAAACAAAAACAAAAAAAACCCCAAAACAAAACAAAACAAAACAAAAAAAAAAACAAAAAAAAAAAAACAGTGTACATGTACAAGTTTAATAACGTGGTAAGAATGTGAATGAATAGATGAGTCATACACATGTATGTTCACATTTATTTTAGCCGCACTATCGGTTTCGCTATACAACACCGGCCTTATAAATTATTACTTAGCATACTAGCTACGACAAATGCATGTGTTTTTTTTTTTTTTTTTTTTTTTACAATATACGGCTTGTGGCATGAGATGTGCCAAAGAAATGAAATATAGGACATTTGAAAATACTATCTATTTACGTCAAGTGTTAAGAGAATAATGTAAAACCAATGATATACTTTTGACGTCTTCGTGATATATGGTATTTCAGTGTGATTCCATACTGAATGAGCTAAAATCAATGCCAAAGGTGAATTCATATTATAAATACATACATTACCACTGGGCTATCTCTATGCCTGTTTTGCATTAAGTCAATTTCCTTTATTGCTATTTCACCGTGATTTATAGGTTATGCAAAAGGGTTGTTCATGCATTACAGTGCGGGTGCATTGCTGTGTAACCCTTTCAGTCATAGAGGTAAATAACTCATACCTTTGCAAACAATGTACAGTCGAACTTCAGTCTCTCATTTGGACCATAGCTTATTCTAGACACGGGTAGATCGAGCCCTGAGGGCTAATCATTGCTCCATGTCAGTTGGCAAATGAGGAAGATTTAGGGATGTAGTGAAGTTTGGCTATTCTGATAGTCGATCCTTTGTAAAATAATGGTATATTGAGCACACTTATTAGAATCGTCTCCATTTTCATAACAAAATATGAAAACTTCCCTGAAAGATCCCCAAATATTTTCTTGAGTAATCGGAAGAATGTTCTAGCGACTCGACAACGAGCTCGAATCAGCCATGATTTTCGAATCATTGAAGTTTTACTGCAGATACAGATGAGTCGATTGTCTCTGAGTGTACTGGTAAAATTGTCCTAAATGGGGACTTGAGACTGTTCCCATTAAAACCCTTAACATCATGTAATTCAAGCAAACAGTGCAGACCCTGGGATGCACTGTCTGCCAATGCCCCAGTCAGGTTTTACAGATAACTACTATCAACAGCACCCTGACGTCACAGTGACAAGAATGGAGCTGCTATAAACAAGCAAATTCCATAGGGAATTTATGTCCCCCGCCTTATTTTTATTTGAGCTGTTAAAAATGAGTAAGTTAACCAGAAGGCCATTGGTCCTTTATCGCTTACCTAAGTATTGAAGCAGGAAAAAAATTGAAGCTAAAAATATGGGGAAAAAAATTAAAAAACAAAAAATAAAAATCAATAAATAAATAAAAAAAAATCAAGAAACATAAATTCAAGATTCCAAGAGCACACATATATCCTCAGACCACAAGCATAATGCCTGTAAAGTTTCAGAAGCATTTGCTTAAAGCTGTGGGAGGAGCTGTGTTCACAAGGTACCTACTACTGTATGCACTTTCATAGTATTGAAGCATGAAAAAAGTCTGTTAAAAGTTAAAAATGTGATATAGTAAAAAAAAAAAAAAAGTACAAGATTCTGTAAAAAGCATATGCATATCTTCAGACTATGGTTAAAATATCTCTATAGTTTCAGTGGGAATGGTATAAAACTGTAGAAGGAAATGCATTCACAAGGTACCTACAACATATACACTTTCATAGTAGTGAAGCATGAAAAAAAGTCTAACTTAAAAATGTGAAAAATTTAAAAAAAAAACAAAAACAAACAACATTATATTAAGATTCTGTAAAAACCACATGCACATCTTCAGACCATGATTAAGATACCTCTGACGTTTCAGAAGGATCCGTATAAAACTGAAGGAGAAGTTGCGCTCACAAGGTCCCCACTACAAACTCGGAACCATGCAAAAAAGTCTGAGTTAAAAATGTCAAAAAAGGGAAAAACATAATTTAAGGATTCTGTAAAAAGCACATGCAAATTTTAGACCATGATTAAAACACCTGTAAAGTTTCAAAAGGATCGGTTCAAAACTGTAGGAGGAGTAACGCTCACAAGCTTGACTTGGAACCATGCAAAAAATGTCTAAGTTAAAAATATGAAAAAAGTGAGAAAAAAATATTTTAAGGATTCTATAAAAAGCTCATGCACATCTTCAGACCATGAAGAAGAAACCTGTAAAATTTCAGAAGGATTGGTTAAAAACTCTAGGAGGAGTTGCGCTCACAAGGTATCTACTCGGAACCACGCACCACGCGCCACGCACCACGGAAAGCCGAATACTATGTCCCCTCGCTTTTCTTCGAAAAGGCGGGGGGCAATAACCATTACCTGGATTTCGTCTGAACGCGTGGTTTGAAAATATTGGTAATAATAATCACGTGGACAACTAAATTAAGGAAATTTTGGCGTTTATATACTCTGCCGATTGTAAACAATCGGCACAAAAATGAACTAGTTCTATTTTTAGGAATTATGGTATGTGGACAACGTAGGATCAGATTAGCCTGCCTATTTGTTGATTCTGTTTAGTATCACCATTCTTCGGTTACAGAATAGCTGGATACGTTAGAATACAACACCGGACTGCATTATTCCTGAACAGACTGTTCTTGAACAGACTGTTGATCAGCTGGCGGATCGGAGACATCGCTGAAAATATATGATATCAGGACTATTTTCTTGGGTATGCGATTTAAGTGTCCTACTAGACGTTACAGCTTTTATATCATCTCATTTTGTTTTGTGATAAAGTGTGTTCATCAGTATGATTTCCCTAGACAGCCAACTGCTTTTCGGCAACTTAAAAGACCTCTACAACTCGAGCCATTTTAACCTACATTAATTTCTGTGATCTGTACAGAGTATAAGATCCTATAGCTGATTCTCGTGCTGTTTATATGTTATGTGTATATAGTTCGATGCATACGAAAGGCTGATGCCTGAAGTTGAAAGGGGAGAGACAATCTTAATGGGAGACAATCCTGTCAGAATTGTTTTGCCTTGCGTCTAAATGAAACCGAGATGCCGATTAACGTTCTCATGTACTCTGTTTCCAAGGACAACTTTTGTAGATTCCATTTGACTTAACTGCAGCTGGTGGTAAATACCGTGTGTCGGACATACAATAAGACTGCACTTTGGTGAGGCACTTGTAGTCTTTGTACTTTGGTGAGGCACTTGTAGTCTTTGTAAGTTATTCTTATTTTCCTTTGCTCATTGAACTTATTCTTATATCTTGGGAAATCGAGTTCCGCTTAAGCTAGTGCTGGGGGACGTATGTAGTCCTGCAAAATAAATTGCTGTCATATGAAAAGTCTGAATGAAAGCGAAACTTAACTTAAGTAACTTAATATCCAAACCTCATACAGGCCAGCTTACTGGATATAACTAGATATGAATATTATGAAAACACTCCTATTCAAATACATTGAAAATTTAACAACCAAAAAAGGAAAAATTTTAGATAAAAATTCTGATAGTTTTCATATATCTGCTCAAAACATAGATTTTTGGTGAGGCGGTTCTAACGAGTACCCACAATCTATGTTTTTTAAGCAAACTAATGTATACCCTGTAAACCCCAGTTTTACTATATAAAAGTGGGGTTTAAGGGGAGTCAAAATTATATAGGCGTGTTTTCGTGATGAAAAGGAAACTATACTACTGATAGACGCTTAAAATCAAAATAATGCCAGTGGAGATGACGGTACTAGCATCAGAATAATTAAGGGCCTGTCTAAATCAACATAAAAGCTTCTATCTTTAAATTCTTTAAATCGATTTTTCTCCGAAAGAGTTTTCGCTGATATTTGCCAATGAGAAATTTCAAATCTTATACCTATACCAAAAATATTGTAAGAAAACACGACTAGAATCTACAGACCAGTCGCCCTCCTAGGTAATATACTTTTATTAGGCAAATGGCAGGAAAAAATCTTTTTAGCAGCATGTACAATTTCCGGCATGAAAACGATCTTTTACATGAGTACCAGCAAGTAAATCAACAACTTTTCAGCTTGTCGATATTAATACTATATCTGGCAATCCTTTGATGACAAAAGATAGTTCACTCTGTTTTGTTTTATGCAAACGCGTACTTTTTCACAATAGGGCGCGTATTGTCTGTTATGTAGTTAGGGCTTAATAAATAATTTTACGTGGTCATTTACATTGGTAAGATAAAATGTGACGTTCCAAATATAAATGAAGATGCTTGGAAAATGCCAGAATCACGAAGCACAGCCCTCTCGAGGCACCAAAGGAAAGAGATGAGGAATTAATAAAGATAACACAAACGCCATATATGAAAAAAAAAGGTAAGAGAAAAAGTCCAGGGAGTGCCACAATTACAAACCGCAGCCCTTCCCAGACACTAAGAGGAAGAGGAAACCGACAAATCAAAACAAGCACAAATCGAACAAACGTACGAAAAGCACTAAGATTAGCTCTCTCTTCCCCAAGCGAGGTAATCGCAATTCTAAAAGGCACAGAGGCACAAACAAAGAAGAACTGTAACAGAAGAACCGTCTCGGAACGGTGCGTAGCAAAACTACTTTTGGGCTTAAACCACTTTATTTACGCCGAAAACTCACCCTTAAACATTCACAACTTGTATTTTTGTTAAACGTGCTATTACAATAGCTCATAGAGAACAGTTTTGTTTAGTTTGCTGTCAGAAATTACGCAACGAGCTTCAAAAGTCTATAAAATACATGATGTTTAGAGAACGAAGGGATGATCACATAAAATTGAAGGCGTATTTGAATAGATACAATGCAATAACGTTTTCAAGGTTCCATGACGTTAAATAAATACAAGCCATAAATAATGTTTTAGAAGCCATTTTAAAGAATAAGAATTGTTATCTGAACTTTAGCAGATGAAAAATCGGATGATTACAGGCATGTATGTTATTTTCTATGACGTTACTTCGACATTGTGAATAATACACTCCTTGGAAGTCCAAATAAAGATATCTTGATACAATCGATGCCTTTTGTACGAATTAAAATATTTTGAAGCTTAAGGCCAGCAGGTACAATGTCAAGACTTTGAATCATCGTCGTTTCAACGTTGTGCGCAGACTTCAAGTCGACTTTGAATCGACGTAATTAAACGCTGGGAGTATTTTGAACTAATCTTAAGGGAATTGGATAAATTTTAACTCTGTCAAAAACTGCCCCTGTCCTTAAAAGGGGTCTGTTAAGGAAACGAATGCTCCCCCCCTTGGGAACACGTTTGTTCCTTTTAGAGTAGACACCTATTCAGAAGGGATTTGATGGTAGTAGAATAGCAAATAGGAAGTCACAAAAGTTACCTCCTTTGTATAACATGGCAAAAAAATCTACCATGTATATCTATTCCCCTTAAGAGTATCGTACAAGGTATTGGAATTAGCAGCGTAAATCAAATAACTGACTAAACAGTAGAAAACTCTAACAGGGTAATTTTGTTCAAAGACAACACCGGTTTGAAGCTGTAAGCAGAAGTAATATGTAAAGACTCTGTTGAAAGCAATCTAAAAGGAGAAAGCATAATGACCCCAAATTATAATGATAGCATTTGTTTCCACATATTTTATTGTTAAAATGAATTTACTTGTGTAAAGAATCCTTAAATCCTGTAGAACAATATGTAAGAAATGGCTTGTTTTAATCTTATTTCCTCAATGAACATTTTTTGCACGTTTGTTAGACTCGCCTTATTGAGGCGATTCTGCAAAGTGTCCAAAACATATGTTAGTATTCAATACAATATCCTTGCACAACTTCTGATTAATTGTCACCTGTTGACCGAAGGTTTCGTGCCAGTCAAATTATTATTATAACACATTTTGTTGTTGTTTTGAGTGTACAATATTGAGTATTGGCAGGCTACTCATGCTGGATTGGAAGGAGCAAATCCTTTTGGAACAATTTCGTTCCTTGCAGAGCAGACTCATTTCGGAAGTGGATTAGTGTGCGGGAAAGTAAACATGAAGTCAAAAATAGGTTTCCTTGTACGCATTACAGTAAAACATACTTATATTATGCAAATCTCCTTGATAAGTTTCGTAAACAGCAAGTAGTCTGCATGGTTACCTGAACACAAAGGTTGATTTGCAAAGACTTGAACATGTTTGGAACCATAGACATTTGTTCTAGACATGGGTAGTTAAAAAAAAGCGCCAGGTGCGGAGGCAAATGGGAATAATTTAAGAGTGTGTAAGATATATATATATATATATATATATATATATATATATATATATATATATATATATATATATATATATATATATATATATATATATATATATATATATATATATTACAAAATATAGCAATTCTAACGAGTACACAGAACATGAGAAACTATAGGACAACTTCCCTAAAATATCCATAAACATTTGTTTTCTCGATCTATCGGAAGAATTTTATAGGGACTCAAAAACGAGTCTGATTCAGCCACCGTCAACAAGCCACCGGTAATCATGTCATTGAAGTGTTACTATTATCTTAAAACGAAGGAGGCTGTGTTTTCTACTCATATAAGTAGATGAATTACACATGATGCCGCAAGCTACTTTCCGTCTCTTTTATATAATCAAAACCTACAATACACATTTATAAACTCCGTCGCACTGACAGGCGTGCAAAGGTTATACGCAGCTAAGGAATTAGATGTCTTGTGCTATCTAATTTTAGTCTTTAATTTGCAGCTATACATTGCGTACCTGACATTTCAGGGCATTTTGTTTGCTAATACGTGCATCACGGGAATTTGAAAAGAAAAAAAAATGCGTGAATAACTTCATTATCATGTTTCGTTTTTTTTTTGTTTTTTTTTTTTATAGATTATGTTTTTGGTTGTGTTTATGTGTTCTAACGCGCTGGTATTTATATAAACTTCGTTATAACAGCGGCCTTATCTTTTCACACATTTTACTATTCACAAAGGTAAAATCAGGGTGCTAGCCCGAATTCTGAAGAAATGAAGCATTTCTTTTTTTTGTCTGCGTTTAAAACTTCAGAAGTAATTTAGGAAATTTTCTATTATAAAACCGGTGAAACAAAACAAAAAAAAAAAAAAAAAAAAAAAAAAAAAAAGAATAATTTTACCTGAATTTCACAGAAAATAGTATTTCATTCAGATTATATCCAAACTGAACGAAATGTCAAGCCTTGTTTTCAGTGAAACATACGAACAATAATAACGCGTTTATTTTCATCTGATACTTTAATCTAAAGAGTGCTGAAGCTTAAAAATTATATCTAAAACTTGTCAAAATTTACCAATATGTCTAGTAGGAGGGTTTCATATTAACCTATATCCAGCTGAAGGAAATTAATAGCAAATATTTTTCCACCAACACTTTTTCCTTTGATACACATGAGAATCACCTTTGTGATGCACTTGCAACGAGAACCAAAAAGATAGGTGTCGCTGTAAAATAACAAAATTGAATGGCGATTTGATATCTGTGAGTACACACAATAGATGGTTGGTTGGGCCCATCGCTGTCAAACTTTTTGTTTTGCACTGGCTTCGGATTACCGTTGAGCCCACAAGTTCGTTTTATTGCTGTTTCAGATTGTTGGTAGTTTACCGTGATGTTTGCTGATGATGAAGAAGACCTTACATGAAATGTCAGATCTCCGAAAACATATTTGTAATTTTGGAGCTGCCTCAAAAGTAAAGGTAAGGATTAGATCGAGTAAAGCTAGATTCAATGCCCCACCCCAGAGGTTTATAATTCTACTAACGGGGCTATGTCCCTTAGAGGAGGAAAGTGTTATATCATTGGCTAGCTGGCTTCAGTAGTGATTGGCATTAATGGGTTTGTACATATCTTGCTTCAAGTTAATATCAGATTAAAAATGATTTCAAGTTTAACTTTTACCACGATCAGGGCAAAATCAACAGACAACAATTTGATATCTTTTTTTGGAAAACAGGGTTTGAAATTTCATGTAAACGGTCTCCAGTTTGCACGAAATGTGAAACCCTGTTTTCTTGAATAAATCAGAAAAATATTTCACAATGTCGTCTGTTGATTTTTTTCTTTGATTTTGCAACTGGCATGTGTAATTATTATTTCTGTAAATATTGAAAGAAGTACTACAGAGGTGAAAGCTATTATCATACCAGTTTCTCTAAGAAAACTAGATTGTATTCCTGATAAACTCTCAGTCAGCAGCCAATCAGATGATAGGAAACTGCACACTACATGTTGCACACCTATACTGGGGAACTGATAGTCCCGTTAGTAGAATTATAAGCCTCTGTCCACCCCAATAATTGTTTTTTCTACCGTTCCAAGGCGGTTCCACTGTTGCAGCTTTTCTTGTAGTCGGTTATTGCCACTGTGTCGTTGCTTCCTGTTATTATTTGTTCTATATCTCTTTTGTTTTCTTTTGGAGGATGGGGAAGACTGTTACTTCATGAGTGTGGCCTTTCCAGGGTAACTTCATTTATACATTCGGTGCACAAATAGCATTGTCAATCATTATCCTTTTGTACCTCATGTGTCAGTTTGTAAGGAGCCACGGCCAACTAAATTAATTTGAAGGTCATTTTTGGGACACACAAGCACACGTTTGCTTTATCATAAAATCTCGAAGACAGACAATTTGCGACCTTTTCAGTGCCACATTTCTCATTTGGGAATTTAAAGCATATAAAACAGTCTACAGTAATTACTGTTGTTCTGCCCAGTTCTAATTACGCATCATGATTGAAAACTTATAACGCCAACAAAGAAAAATGAAACATCCTCAAACAATCGCGATAAACCAGAACAGCCTTTGAGGGGACTGGGTACATGTTCAAGGGCAATAACTCTCTTAAACTATTTTGTTACCATTATTGAAATGTTTGTGTATGGGCAAGAATGTGGCCAGCGAAGAGCCAGATCAGCTCCGATATGGGGGATTGCTACCCATTGATATATTCTTAATTGGCAAGGCAACACTGAAAGGAATGCATTTCAAGTGAAATATATTGACAACCCATGCATCTTGAACCAAATTTGATAGAAATCGAAAGTGTTAAAAAAAGCTATCGTGGTGTGTGGAGTTCATAACTGGACATATGGGCGTTATCTTGTTGGATATTTATTCAGGTATTGTGACGTCATAAAACCTTAATTAAATATTCAAAACACGATTAATTATATGTGCAACAATATTGTTGCTCTGTATTTGTGTATATAGCTTATTCTCTAGGTATGCATTGATTTTGCTTCCAAATTGCACTGATTTTTGCAAAGAGAAACTTTTATAAAATATTTAGAAACATTTAGCACCTTATTAGATATTAAAAATGGCGGCAATTTTCGACTCTTAATCGTTATTCTTTATATCCGATTTTGTTCAAATTTGCACTAACTACATGGTTTGTCAAGGTCTTTAATCTCATTCACTATTCACAAACGTTGCTTTTACTTTAAATTATCTAGTATCATTGAGCAGACTGAATAGGCCCTGATAGGACAACGGCGATGCATTGAATAGACGGGGCCTTAGCTGTCAGCATATGCGTGAGAGATACAGTTTCGCTTTATGTTTAACAGAAACCCATAATGAATTGTCTGCGCGGAAAATAATCACTGATACCAGAAGTAGTCAATACCTTCTCTTCTGACACGGTTCAGTTGTAATTACACTGCTGTATTCAGAAATTAAAATGTCTTATAAAAGGAACATTTATGCGGGGGTCACTCCTACAGGTCTGAAATCGTCTGCGCCGTATTTAATTAGTACACACTCATCAGTTTGAAAATGGTTATTTGACAGATAAAATGACAAACAGTGCACTACCTGATAAGATGGCTTGTGGTAACATCTAAATTGAGTCTTAATGTCTTGCAAAGGTTTATAGTTTGTCTTTGAAGACCAAATACTTATGGTAACAGTGACAATAAGCCAGCCAATTACTAATTATAAAATTTAATTTTAACTTTGAAAAACTTAAATTTGGAGATAACTATGAATACCCACAATCATGGAAAACAGCCTTCTCAACACTGGGTAAGTGTTAAATTACATATAATGACAATACTGCTCACAGACGAAAACAGAACGAACAAATGGCAAAATAACGAAAAAAAAACAACAAAATAAAAAAAAAAAAAAAAAAAAAAAAAAAAAAAAAAAAAAACAGCAAAACTTGGATTTATAGTTAGGATACAAGCTATTATATCAGAACCGGTATTGTCACATCTAAGAACATATAAAATAATATTCAGGAAGAGCTTCACTCAACACCCAAAACAGAGATGCTTCGGATGAATACCCACATCATATCAGCTTAGGTGTACAGTCTGTCGTGATTTGTTGCTCTTCCTCTTGGTGTAATTATGGAAACTTCAAAAGTGCAATTCACACATAACACCCGCATCCGCGGAGTGGAATCAAGGCTTACAGGACATTGACATGTCAGCTGTTTTAGTTGTCATCACGAAAACATACCTATATAATTTTTGCCCCCTTAAACCCCACTCTTATATAGTAAAACTGGGGTTTACAGGGGTATACATTATTTTCTCAGTTCTGCTCAGAAATCATAGATTTTGGGTACTCGTTCGAACCGCCTTAGCGAGGCGGTTCTAACGAGTACCCACAATCTATGTTTTGAGCAGAAATATGAAAAATATCAGAAGTTTTATCTGAAAACTTTCAGTTTTGGGTGGTGAAATTTTCAATATATTTGAATATGAGTGTTTTCGCAATGGTGGGTAATTTATTGCTCTCCAGTGTCATTCCTTTTAGAATCTATTTCAGTAGTTACGTTTTAAAATTGCAAACGTAAATACAGAGATACCTAGCAAAGGCCGTAATCACGGCTCGCAGCCCTTTCAACGCACTAAGGGTTTATGATATTTAAATGACACCACAAAAGCAGCGCTATATCGAAAACAGAACACTCAAGCTGCAGCAGAAATATCGCCTTGGTATGGTCATGCTGGCTCAAAAACCTCATGCGGGATAAACATGTCGCAACGACGTGCAGACTTGTATGGGCAGACATTTTTGCATGCGCCATAATGCAGCTTTCTTGTGGCCTGCTGAAATTCATTATGTTAATTTAGACTTTCCCCGTGATACCCTTCAAATGTATGACAAAACGCATTGGATATCACAATAAAACTGCGATAAATCTTCGAGTGCTATAATCAGCATTGTTTGTATTAATTGAAAAATGAAACCATGAGCTAGAAAGCACAATATTTTATGTTATAAAATTACGAAGTCATCAGGATCGAGCCATTCAGAAAATTTATTTCCTGTCTGCTCAAAGTATATAGCCAAAGTCCAGCAACTAAACAGTTGCTAGTATTTTCGTATGTGAAATCGTGGACTACTCGTATCAGAGCTGGCAATTTATACCAGGGGCATCTTATTGTACCATTTATTTAGTTCGGGGTGGGGGAGGGAGAGGGGGCAGGAAAAGAGAAGCATTTAGGGGTATTATACTTGTCATAAAATGTATCTCTTATCTCTTCCTTGTTGCAGGCAGCTTTCGAGTAAAATGTATAACCATTTGCCAGTTGATAAGAACCGATGTTTAATATCCAGTCCGTCCTAAACAGACCGTTCAATATAATACCCGATTCCTAGAAGAAAATCTATACATGCAATTATCCGGCAAAGTCCACAATCACCAGGCATAGTCTTTTTGGGGGATCTGGAAGAAGAGATGGTGAACAAATACTTACAGCAATATTTACAAGAACTGATGTATAAACATAGAAGAGCTGCGACATAAAAGCCGCCTTGGAACAGTCAGCATTAAAAAAATGTGTGTGGGCGGATGTGGGATTGAAACTACTTTTACTTGATCGGAACCTTGCCTTAAATTCTAATGCAGCACCAATGAAAATATACCATCGGTCCGCGAAGTGACCCATACCTCATTTGTGAAACATCATAGCAAAACATATATATATATATATATATAATAACAAAACTGATAAAAAAAAAGTAGATGGCCTGATGGCTTTCTGAAGCCAGAGTAAACCCAAACCACAAGTTCGACCATAAGTTCGACCACAATTTGCACGATCGCAGACAGAACTAGTCCGTCCTCAATATTCTTAAGCAGATTGAGAAAGGAGCTGTAATTCGGTCTGGGTTTCAATATTAGTAACTCATTAAATCAATTCGTGGGAAGAACCATAATTAATGCAATGATGTTATGATGCAGTCCATTTATTAGTTTTAGCTGCGGGGAAAATTATATACGATAGAAGCCTAAAATATTAGGATTATTCTGTACGATTATCGCACGCGAACCATTATCCAGGCGTTGCCTTTATTGTGGTTTACCCACAATTAAATTCATTTAGAATAGACCCCTTTTCAGAAGCTAGGCTAAACAATTTTGACAGAGTTGCCATCCCTTGTAGTGTATATCATCAGTTCCTCTTTGATACGAAGAGAAGTCATGTGAATTTATGAATGCTCCCCACTTCTATATTATATTAGACGGTTTATGTTATCTTTGATTATTTCGATAATTGCTACAACAAATGTCAGTTGTTTTGCATGTACGGACAAAGATCGTATATTAATGAAATTATATACTCATAAAATATTATTGCTTTCATTCGATCGACTGATAATATTTGAGCCAGAGCACGGCAAAACCTACTCAAACACAAGTGCGACCAGCTAAGATCAGTCTGTGCATCCGCGCATGTGCTTTATACAGCATTCAGGCTATCCAAAGAGAGATAAAAACGAACACATGTCATACTGGGTAGATGTAAAGGTGGATCTGAGTCTTTTCTGTTCACACGGCCCTTATTGTAGGTTTTGTCGTGTGCTGGCTCAAATAAATTTTATTTGCATTCATTCAACCTGATAATCATCAAAGCACCATCGACTCCTGTTGTGTTCAGTATATTTGTTAACACAATGTTTTCATCGACATCAAACAAAATATTTCATGGACTTCACTATCTGGGATGCATTTTAATGGCCCCATGATAAAAGACCCCTGACGGAAATGTATAATTGAACCCAACATATTATTATATTATGTTCTATTCTACTTATTGTTTTATTTTTCGTTCTATCAGTATGTGATTTGTAAGTATGTTAATGAGTTCAGCCGGCCGGGAACGATTAGGCAAAACATTATGAGAAAACAATTTGCGATAGATTTGCGTTGGCTGCTGAAGTCGTATATTTCATCAGAAATTATGGAATTCTTGCATGAATACTGTTTACCTATCTCTGATAACAGTTCACCTGATGCTGATTTCGTCGTATGAATGTTGCAACAAAACACGGCACCAGATCTGAATCTAAACTGGTTGGCACCCATCCAGCAATGTTTCAGACACATGAACTTATGGTAAAAGGTACTAGTTCAAATTCTGGGACAAGTAAGGAGTTAAGGCTTTTTAATATTTAGAGTAGATACCGCACTATCGAAAATCCTTGATGTTCGTCACATGGAAATTAAGCTAATAATAAATGAACGGTTATCAAAACATTATAAAATAACACAGGAACTAAACATTGCAGAATAATGATCGGATGCATACATTTATTGCGTCTAAAACGAATATAGCAGGGCGTTCGTGGTCCGCTAAGTTAATCAAAGAGTAAATTGTAAAATTATAGTTTGAACCGCATCATACCTCACAATGAGGTTATAGCTAGAGAAAACCACTTTAAGCCTAATCCTGCAGCCAACCGCTCTGTAAAGTAATTGTGCTGATAGCACTGATCCATTGATATCCTTCCTTCAAAAGGATCTCTCGTTGAGGAGGAATGTTCTAATGCGGTTTCCGCGTGTTCAATTAATCAGCACCGGTTCATTGACTGTTTGCGTTGTTTTCTTACTTATATACATGTGTCACATTCCTCGCCATTACTTCTGGCTCTGAACATTCCCGGGTAACTTAACTGCTAGGCTTACAATATCTAAATCCCTTGGGAGTATTCAGTCCATTCATCCATATTGGAAAATCGAGTTCCTAATAAACCAGTGCTAGGGGTATAATCTCATTACTGCCACATAGAATCTCAATGAAACCGAAACTCTGATTTTTATCGTTTTATATGTTTTCATTTTCAGAAGGGAACAGAAACAATTTTGACATAGTTTTCTCCCTCCAAAATATACTGTAAATATGCTAGAGAAAATAAGGGCAGTTATAAGATTGAACGTATGAGTAAATGGTAACACACTCAATGCCAACAGGTAGAAGTAATGTGTCAGCCTGAAGTCAAAATAGTTTGAGAAACTTGCTTCGGTTAAGAAAATTAGTTACATGGATTGAGGTATTTATTTAATTCTATTTATTGAAGCTTACACTCAAAGGCCGGAGGTTTTAGATTTGCGTAATGCAAATTCCACGCATTTTTCCCGTTGGCGTTTAGATTAAGCTTCAATAAACAAAGACAAGTGGCTGCTATTGTTTCATTTAATTCACATTAACTGCGATTGTAAATGTACATGTGTATGATTTAAAAATAAATTACATCTTGGCTGCTGTACGTATTCTGTTGCACGAGAAAGAAATTTCAATCTGTAAATCAGAGGACAAGTCATTTGGAATAATTTAGTCTATGAATAAACAGTAAAACCTCGATGACTCGAACACCGATGGCTCGTTTACCTTGGACATTTTTCGAACTCGTTATTTCAGTCCCTACGAAATTCATCCGATATTTCAAGAAAACAAATATTTAGGGAACTTTTCTTATTTTAGCATGAAATTGTATGTTGTGTGTACTCATTAGAACGCCTCATCGAGGCAATTCTAATGAGTACATTCAACATACCATTATTGTAAAAAAGATAAAAAATATTTCCCTAAAGTATCACCATTTGCTTCCTGACATGGCGCCATGATTGACCCTCAGTGGCTCGAACTACCCATATGTCGAATAAATTTCTATGGTCCCAAAGATATTCGAGTCGTTGTGATTTTATTGTATTCGGAAAATACAGTACTGCTAAAAGCGGACTGGAGGGTGTGACCAGCTTTACATATTAGAGAACTGCTCATGATCAGTAAAAGTAAAACAGGGTCTGCTATTTTCGTTTCTTGGTAGGTTTACTGCTTCTAAACCTTTCGCATTTCGGAGTTTGCTTATCCTCGCTACAGCTGGTGTTTGTGTTGTATGGTGGGCGTAAATTGTATCCGCATACTTCGCGACAGTACAAGTTGTTTTTTCTACGTTTTTCTTGATCATTGCGTCATTCTAAATATTCTGAATATAGAGTACTTCTCGAGCAGAGCGAGAATGCGTTAGCAGTGTGGTATATTATAGTACAGATCAGACTTTTTCAAGTATTTTTAGATCACTGAGTCTATATGGGTCGCACCAAGCAAAAAGATGTCTTTGAACATGCGCAAAATGCTAAGATTCAGAGTTATACCGCGCAAGCGCTGTCATTCTGGACTACGCTGAAGCGCAGGCTGATCTTGGTCATCGCTGTCCGCATATGCCCGAAGACACGTTTTCGCTTGGCACGGTGTATATTTAGAATTACTGAAAACAACGTACATCTCCAATGCTTATATTTTAGGCCTTCTCATTGTGTATATGTAATGTGCTGTGTGATATTATTTTACTGAAATTGTATCGTATGCTGATTTTACCGATTAAACATCAATCAATCAAACAGACTCTCCTCTTAATAGCCCTTCGAAAAGTTTGCGACTAAAGGATTTGCTTCGTCGATCAAATAATAAAAGTTTCAACCAGATATGAAAATTTCAACCATACGTCTTTAATGTAATTCGGGGAAATGATTTTACAATATTTTATAGGGAAGTCGATTGAGCCTTGTCATAAAAATTCAACCTAGGACAACGATTCTAACAAAGCGATATCCCCGATGCTATATGTAAGGATTGTGCACCAAAGCCTCCTTGGTTTCTGAAGAAGCTGTTTTACTTAAATAATTTACGATATATAGGAAAGAACCGATTTACCAACCTAACCGTTCAACTGAAATTTGATAAAAATCTGGCCTTGTAACTTCCGATGGAAGTTCGTTTGAAATTATGGACGGATGACGATGTACGGACTGATGAACGGATGATGAACAAAAACTGAACGAGAGACAAACATTGATCACTATAGTTCACCCTGAACCTTCGGGTCTGATGAGGTTATCACGTTCTAATAACATGAGCGATTCACAGGTCCTTCCGGGCTCTAGGGTCAGGGCTTTCAGCATGCAGATTCATTGAATACTGTAGAGTAGTATTCACAGATGCGGAGATCAAAGTGAGGAGAATCACAAGCTAAAAGATCCGTTTCTCAGGACAACGATACAGTGTAATTAAAATATAATTACACACGAATTAAGAGATACTGTCAAGACCACGCGGTCTCCGGTCTACGTGATTTACAGTTTTAGTCAATGTTTTAAAGGTACATTTCAGCTGTTTAAAGTATACTCTTTTTTGTTTGTGTAAAATGTGTTAAATTATAAACATTAATGTACGTCGTTAAGTTTGTATGCTCCTGTGCAAAATGTTATATAAGAGATGAAAAACGAATAATCCCTGGCTTTAATCAAACACGGGACATGGCTGTTTTCCTAATATTAAGGCTTACATCACGAAAACATGCCTATATAATTCTGACCCCCTTAAACCCCACTTATATATAGTAAAACTGGGGTTTACAGGGGTATACATTATTTTTCTTATTTCTGCCCAAAAACATAGATTGTGAGTACTCGTTAGAACCGCCTCGCTGAGGCGCTGAGGCGGTTCTAACGAGTACCCACAATCTGTGTTTTGAGCAGAAATATGAAAAATATCAAAGTTTTTTGTCTGAAAATTTTCAGTTTTTAGGAGGTGAAATTTTCTATATATTTGAATAGGCGTGTTTTCGTAATGAAATACAGTATGCAAGTGCCCTATATATCTGTGGTTAATTCAACGATCAGGATTCCACCATCACTGAATATTCCGGAACTTATGTTATACATTTTATTACCACAAAATAAAATCTCTCGACATTATATATAGTTCGTCATATTGGCAAATTGTGAATTGGAACTCTGCAATCACACGGATTCAGCCCAGTTATGAAGTGAGCAAGCTTTGTTGGGATTATATGTGCTTTGTTGTGCAAACATTATCCTTGACTGGAATGACAAATATGTGTACACAAGTAACAGTTACGGACGTTTAGCTTAACAACCTAATAACATTACTTTTTCCAAGCATTCCAATAATACTGTTACTATGATAACCCTAATGTGTTCCCTGATGATAAAAACCAACAGTCTCGCGTACCTCAGTACTATTTATTCACAGACTGGTCATGATGCATTGTATTTGCTATTTGTTATGAATGAAATTTCGATAATGACCATGAAATGCTTTTGAAATTAGCGACTTCCGATCTAAACTGCGTGTGAGTGGGGGACTGAGATGGATATTCGTGATAGTCGTATTTGAACAATTGCTTTTTCTCCGTAGCGACGCCCAATTGATTTTGACAAAATCAATTAGTGTTTATGACCTGCGTGTCACAGAACATATATAGTAGTGCTCATAACCATTGCTTTTCCACGAGGATTATCACAGCTGATTAGATGGAACGGAAGTAATGAAAAGACAAAGCGATGTTTTTATTTTCAATATGGCTCTTCTGTGTAGTAACGTAATTTTTAATGCTTGTTGGTATTTCCTACTCCTGGAGACTTGTAGCATTGGGGTGTGTTACAATTCAAAGATGATAAGTTGTTAAGTAACAGCTTCAATTATGATACGAATTGAAAGACTGATTTTCAGTAACAGGTATTGGCTATACCTGTATGTCTCGTATGTACGTACAATTAGAGGAGAGGAGATTTTGGTTGGCCATTATTGGGTTGTGTTTTGGCCAACGTTTTCGTCTCGGGCCAAATTTGCTGACAATTGTTTTATATAAAATACTCATGCATTGTTCTATACAGTACTTTGCACCAGTAGTAACAACATGTTTAGAACAAGTCAGTAATGCATGATCTAGTCTGGTTTCACGCCAGACAATATCAAACATATAATTATCTCCCTTGTATTTGTTGCCCTTCAACTTATAATAGAACAAACAGTCTTGCACGAGAGGCCTGTTCTGTAATGGTAATTTGATAGAAGACTCTTAAGAATATAAATATTACTATGATAATAACAGCAAACGAATCCAAGGACAGGTATTCTGTTTTTCATTCATGATACGATGAAATGAACATAATCAAAATCAATTCCTAAAATAATTTTCGAATTGAAATTTTTTCTATAAATTTGCTTTCGGAAATGGTTAAAGCGTCGTAGTTTTGTATTTAAAGCGGCAGGTCAGTGCACGCAAGAATATTTAATTTTGTTTCTGGTTTTACAAGTCTGAGCAAATGACTTTGCATAGACTGACTGAGATAAAAATGATAGTGGGAGAATAAATAAAAAAGTTCAAAGTATATGTTATGTTTGTTTTAGATATGTACATGAACTTTCAACACAGTCAAGAAATAATTATTTTCTTCGTGTTACTTTTTGTTGTTGTTTTTTTTCCGAAGGTGAGGGAGATTATCGGCTAACTGTCGTACCTCTGGTGTTGGCTTTTACCGCAAGTAGTGCAGTCGTAGGTAGGGCATCAGATGTGTTTGTTTCATCGGGAAATGAATGATGTTTTGCCATCAATCAGAAGGCAGGAGTTACAATCCCTTCACAATGAGTATCCATAATGTATGTTTTGTGGAGAAATAACAGAATTATCCTAGAATTATCACAAGATGCTCCTCCTCAGCAAGTCCCCTGATTACTTAGTTTGACAACATTTTTGCTTGGTATAAAAATAGATCAAACTTCGCACCTGCTCCCCTCCCCCAACCCCATCCCCCAAAAAGTAATGTTTATTTCAGAAGAAATTAATATAGGAATTTCATCGAAAGCATATGCATTTTCTCACATGATGCATGAGAAGTTGGGCTCAAAAAGTACCCACAGTCTGTACACTTTCATAAAATCTGAGGTAAGAAAATGACAAAGTTAAAGTGGAAAAAGTGACAAAAATAAATTTAAAAATCATAGCCAAACCACGAGCACTTTTGCAGACCCGGGAGAAAACATGTGCAAAATTCAGAAAGACCGGTTGAAAATTGTATGAGAAGTTGCAATCACAATGTACACACTGTCTATATATCTGTGGTCAGAAAATGACAAAGTTCAAAAAGTAGAAAAAAAGTGACAAAAATTAAAGCAAGGATTATATGAAAAGCACATGCAGATCTTCAGACTATGGCGAAAACTTGTGCAAAGTTTCCAAAAAGATTGGTATAAAATTACATGAGGAGTTGTGCTCACGAGGTACCCACTGTCTATATATTGAGGGTGAAAAATGACTGTTCACAATGTGGAAAAAAGTGAAAAAAAAAAATCTAACAGTTATATCCAAACCACATGCACATCCTCATACCATGACGAAAACGCCTACAAAGTTTCATAATAATCAGTATAAAACTGTAAGATGAATTGCGCTCACAAGAGGTACTAACTGTTTATATATAAATAGTGAAAATGACCAAGTTCACAATGTGGAAAAAGTGACAAAAACGTTCTAACAATTATACCCAAACCACATGCACATCCTCATGCCATGAAGAAAACACATGCAAAGCTTCAAAATGATCGGTATAAAACTGTAAGAGGAGTTGCGTTCACAAGACACCCAGGGTAAATTTTGACGGATGGATGAACGGACGGACGGACGGAAACTTGCACGCCTAAGTCGCCCTGCTAAAGCAGGTGCGACAAAAAGTAAATATAAGAAGTAAATATGTAAACTCAGGAACTGATACAATCAGATAATCAGATCCACATCAAGCCACGACACCAAAGGAAAAGAAAGACAAATACGATTAAGCAGCCACAAAATGAACATATGGCAAGCAGAGCTGGCAACTCTTTCCAAAGAAAGATGGCAACTATGTTACCGAAACTTAACTGAATATATCTTAAAGTACATAATTGTTAAAACATTAAAAAGTGAAACAGTACATAACCATAAAAAAGTACCACAATGAAAGTACCGCCTCGAAACGACCAGAAATTAATCACCGAGAGGAGAGGGGTGGGGGTGGGGGTGGGGGTGGGGTGGGGCTTTAGCTAGCTTATGAGATGTCAAACCTCGCCCTCAGCTTCCATAGTGGTATAAACGTATAAACATATACTTATTCAGTCCGTGTGGAGGTATTTTAACTCATCCTTGAATCATTACGGGCAACAAATAAATCACAGATAAAGCTTATATTGAAGCAAATATGAGGACTCAACAGAAACTACGTGTTGAGACACTTTGAGATCCCTGGGTTGTCTAATAACACAACTAGAATACTGAAGCAAAAGAAAACCACAAGTTGAACCCGGGTGAACTGAGAAACAGACATAAAAATTTCCGGCCTAGACCATCTAATGAATGGTTTGTATTCGGGGTCATCAAAGGGTCTGAACCCCATTCCACGGTTTTCTAATAAACACTGCAGTCCAACATTCAGTCAGAAATGGATATGTAGAGGAAAATTGTAATCCGATCCCGTTACATGATTTTATGTGCGAGTTGGCAAAACGATCCCTATTGGATAACCTGCTTCTGTTTATACAGTGTAGCTCACAGCGCGGCAGCTGTTGTACACAATAATGTGGCCAAATATCAAAAGAAGAAACATCTGACTTGGATTAATTTACCGGAAAGAGCGATCGTGTGATAAAGCGGTTAGATAATGTTTACTCGTATAATACCGCGTGGTATTATGTCTCGGAACTGTTTCGAGGCCCTGTAATCAGACATCAAACTTGGCCCTATGCGTCTCAGGTGATATCTGATTACGATTCTCCAAGATAGTCCCATGGCATAATACTTTACGGTATCACACGTGTAAGCTTGATAGAACTACCTGTAATACCAGATGAGATAGTAAGAAGGAGTATTTGATGATAATTCTGGGATAAGTTTCGTCGAGGCGCTTCTAAAGAGTACCCATAACACATATTGTAAATAGATATAAACCGAAATGTCCCAGAAATGTCCCAAGACACTCATACTTAACAATTTTTCTGATACATATATATAGCCATGTTGTACGATAAACAAAGTCCAGCCCCTTCAGTTTGATTAATTCATTATTTGATGGAATCGGACACTGTTACCGGTCTCCATCTGTAGTTGTAGGTCAAAGTTTCAACTATCTGATCAGAGTCTTTGCTGTGCACTCGGTGGGAAGCCAAAGCATCTTCAAGAGGACAGCAAAGACTCTGATCAACTTAAGCGGATGCGCACTGATCTGACTATTCGCTGGGTGACCTGTAATCTTGCCGGAAATGCTGTATATATCGGCTTATATTAAGCACAGACGAATCGTATGGCTCACATGATTGTCTATATGCACATGGTGGTAAGGTTCGTATAATGATACTTAGTTTACAGTAGATATTAATATGAAAGTGATCTTAAAACAGCTAATGCCTTCTCCAAATCATGCATGCACGCATGTGTCAAGCATTCTGATTTACCGTGATATATACTGTTGTTATTGGTTTGAAGCATTACAAGCATAACAATGATTTAAATGTATGTATAGCTTTGTAAACAACCTAACTTGTAACCATCAAAATAGTTAACCATTTTGTTAACTACTACGCTCCTTTTCTTGCTTAATTTCTTCTTAGATGCTATTTTATTCAGCTCAGCGTAACCTACCAAGAATGCAAATATGCTATTAAACCATATTTACTGGACGATCAACGCAGGAATAGGTACACATTTATCACCTCTTTGATTAAGAGCAGTGAAAAGAGGATTGTAACCACGCTTGACTGTGTGATCATAACATCATACTCGTTTTATTGAATCACTCTTTTATGTAAAATCTATACACATCCGCATCACCTTTTCTTCATTACCAGCACTGTTTGTTGTCAAAGACAATACAGCGTTCATAGCTCTATCCTATAAAGGCGGAAACCAATATAAGATGCCACAGCGGTACGTATACTGGCATACATGATATTTTGATTCTTAAAAGAATGAGCCTTGAGAAGCAACGAACACACCCACAAAACTCCAAACAGCTGAAGTGTCAAGGTTTCTCGGCCAGACTAGCTCGTTTCGGCCATTTAGGCTTCATTAGTGACCCTAAACAGTAAACCGTGCAGCCCTGGAGACAAATATGTTTGCAAACAGTGCCGATCTAGATTAGACTTCTCATCTACACTGGTTGTCATTGTCCCTTTGACTTTTAATTTAAGCCATCGCAAAAATGGAAGTGCTCTCATTCTCCACCTTAACACTTTGAGCCCTATAAACCCAAACAGACACATTTGTAAAATGTGTAGAACCATATGGGCCATCTCCTCAGATTCTTTACTGTTTGTCATGTTCTTTATTTTATTTATTTATTGAGTAGTGTATTCTATATTTCCAAAGGCAGCCTTTTAGATTTTGATTCTGTTTATCTAAAAAATCTCATCACAACGCCATATGTGATTAAATGTTTAGATAAACAGAATACAAAAACTAAAAGATTGTATCACAATGCCATATGAGCCGGCCTCGGGGCTCAGCTGCATGAGCGACTGACTGGTGATCAGGAAGTTGCGGGATCGACCCCCGCCGGTTCAGCAATATTATTTCCTGGAGATCGATCATGCAATATTTTCTACGGTCATTCTCTCCCTTCCGCTGATTCAAGAGCGGGTTTCATCAGTGTCTGGCGAAAGAATGTGCAGAACACCGGTTAACCGCTTAGAGGACGAAGCCTGCTCTGTAAAAGTGTGGTTAGGTAAACCGACCGCGCTCGACATCCACTGGGTTGACTGGGCCGTAAAACCTCTACAGAAACACAATGCCGTATGATAAAGGGCCTTATTTGAAACGTCAGCATTTGATACGGTTAAGCCCACATCAGAAACTATAAGCTGAAAGTGTTAACTTTTGTTTACCTGAAAAATCTCATCACAGTAATATATGATTAAGCACCTTATTTCACGCTTTACCATTTAATACGGTAATATAACATCATTAAGTCTATTATAGTGTGCTGCCGTCAAGGTCAATTACTGTGCATTACCACTTTCCAGACTTAGACCACAAGACAAAAGAAAATAAATCGGAATTAAGCAGTCCTGTTCAGGTCTTTACATCTTTTAGCACCAATATCTCGTAATTGTGATGTATGTTCCGTCTTGTTATAATGGAGCCGTGTCAAGGTACAAGCGTCCATCGAGTCATATGCAGACAGCGCAGGCTAAGTTTAGACTGCGCATGTGCACACTCTGATTAGTGCCTTTCCTGGACGCCTGCATCATAAGATACCACAGAATATGCTGACACATGGCATAAACTCTTATGATACTTTGCGCATGCGCTCTGTGATCTGGGTGTGCGCATTTCGCAGGTTCACCAAGATGCCTTTTTATACGTCTCATGAGGCTTATATATAACATTAAGCTACATTCCGGTCAATTTGCTGGTATTTCAATCTGTTTGTCAAGACATACAGACAGAGTTAATGCTTAGCATGCTGGGTTAAAAATTCAGCAGACGACACTTTGAAATATTTTCTCAATCTTCCCAGGAATAAAGATTTTGTATTTCATGCAAATTGTCTCCTTGAGAGACACTTTATATGAAAAGTTCAGTCCTATTTTCTGGGTAAAATAACATTAGTTTTTCGTCTGCTGAGTGTGTCATGAGTGTGTTTAGTGCTAATTGCCAGCAGCTTTTTACGACAAATGATAATTATCCCAATACCGAAATGCTATTTTACTCCACTGTTGATTTCTTGGACATTAATTTCGGAATCTTCTTATTCTTGAAAGAAACAATAAGAAAACGCCAGCAAGTCAACAGTAATTGTTATAGCGTAACTATTTCTTAGGCACATGTTCACGCTCTCTTTTTATTACACCGTCTCTCCTTTTTATTACATTTCTAAAGAAGAGAAAACATGTAATAAATTGAAAGGACTCATTACTATTAGAAGTTGGGCGCTGCGGTTATAAGAATAGAATGTGCCTTCATACATATGCAACCATTATTACCGTATTTACCCTAAATATTGGGACATTTAACACCTTACCATGCTTGGCTTAAACTTTGAGTGACGACTTTTAAAATGATGGCTCTCAGCGTGATGAAAACACCCATAAAAATGCAAAAAAGCTGAAGTATTATCTGTGCTTGACGAGTTAGTTTAGGACAGTATGGCCTCGTTAGTGAATATCATATAAATTTTGCAAAGTCAATATAGATCAGCAATAATGCGAGCAGGTCTAAATATATTTGCGGACCGTGAATGTCCAGATCAGCCTGCGTGTTAATGGTACTGGACAGACTTTTCAGATCTTTCCCCATTTGCGCCAAGACGAAAGTTGTGCCAACGCACGACAAAACCAACAAAAAACTGGTGTGACCAACAAGATTCAGATCAACCTGTACATCCACCCAGTACGACAAGGGTTCTCGTTTATCCATCATTGGATAGGCTGGAGACTGTATAAGGCATATGCGATCAGTGACTATTCTGATCAGACAGCGCGGACATAGTCTTCACTGCTCGCACAAATCTTCTTGTAGGTTTTGCCATGCGCTGGCTCGTTTGTGGCTTCCGATTTGAAATAGTGCTGGCCAAGCCCCTTTGCAAAATGGTCGACTCTATAAGGAAATAATTCGCAGAGATCTCTGCAATAACCGTCCATGTTCAATGAAGGGAGGTTAATATTACAGAGAGTTTAAATATATAACCAAACTGCACTCTGCGGTAGCACAAAAAGTTGGTGGTTGTTAAAGAGAAGTGGTTGTTGTTGAGGTGACTGTCAGTGGTGGTTCCTAGAATGATTTCAGGTAGAACATGTAGTCCAAAATTTTGTTCCGTGCAATGCGTGCCACACTTACTGAGCTTGAGGTCAAGATCACAGACACATAATTACCATGATGTTATACTAAAAGTGTTAAATTATGTGTATCTCCCGAGAGCCAATATGAATGTAATTGACATTAGGACTGATGTTAGATATTGGTCAAAAGATATACTAAGAGCTAGAGCCCTCCATGGTAATGGTCACTGTCTTACAATTTGCATATAAAGGACAATCGCACATACAGGTGAGCATTCCTGTCCGACAAACGGTCTTGCTGTGTTTCAATGACACATATGTGTATCATATTTATATAATGTAATTAATGTATAATGCATATCTAGATATATCCTTTGTACACGTCTCCGCTCTAAACGTTTGATGTCCGCCATTTAAAATTTCACCGCATCAATGCAGAACCCCAACAAAATCTTCCTTTTGCGTTTTATTGCAATCTAGTGTCGGTTTAATTTAACTTACGTAACCGTTTCATATCCGTTTGTGTTCCAAACCGTGAACCGCTTCCAAGTCCCCCTAAATGCGCTTTTAGCTAGTTTGTTCAGCCAGTAACTTTGTGGTTTATTCTACGAGGCGATTTGTTATTCTTGCCTTGTGTTATTTTGTTCTTGTGTTTTCAGTCCTTTTAGCATTGCGATTACCTCGCTTGGGGAAGATAGAGCTAATCTCAGTGCTTTTCGTACGTTTGTTCGATTTGCGCTTATTTGGTTTTATCTGTTTCCTCTTCCTCTTGGTGTCTGAAATGGGCTGCGGTTTGTGATTGTGGCACTCCCTGGACTTTTCTCTTACTTGTTTTCTATACTAATGTCAATCCAATGCAGCAGAGGCATTGGACATATCAGGTAATCGTTGTTATTTCGTGCCGTTCTCATAATTGAATGACGCCACGTAGTGAACGCTGTTTTTAATCAGCGATTGTAAACATTGTGACAAATGACTTAGAAAACTTTTCATAAAATATTTCCAGTATAACAAATTCGTTATTGGGACTCTTTAAGGGGGATACATGGACTAATATTCCCTGCCTGAGACGTTCATACTTGTATTACGGCTCTGGTCAACGTAAGCATCAAGCAGGGAATATGACCCATGTCCCCTGTCAAGAATTCAAATAACTAAGTGTGTAGTGAATCGTATATTACCTCATATTGGCTTTATGTCCTGTTGCTCTTACTGTGTTAGTCTGAATTGTGCTATGTATTCCCTTGGTCTCCCGTGCACCCGTTTATACAAAAGTACTGCGTCAGAAGTGCAAGACACACGCATATCTTTGCTCCTGTTGACGCTGGTCATTACTGTCCTTTCGACATCTCTCGGAAAGACCGTTTTTGCTTGGCGTTTTATATTAAATGAAAATATTTTGATCTGATAGACCATATCTTATTAGAAACCATTTGTCTTTCCTGTTTCTGTGTTTTGTTCTCAAATATGTACCCTAAACTTAAATTTATCTCCAAAAATTCGTCTGACCTATGCAATTTCTATATTAAAGTGATTATACTTTTCTTCGCTTAGTTTGAATTTTTGATGTTTCACAACAATATTGTGAAAATTTCAGATAAATTGAACACGCAGAACTTTTTGAACATCTGCCTCCAAGTTACCTACCCTACAGATTTCTGCATAATTTGCATTCATTGTACTATGGGAAAAAGTGAAAATATTTGATTTTTTTAAACCATTGACTAGAATAAAACTTTTTGTACATAGGTAGTTACGAAAAATGGTTTTGCATTAAATCATGACAAAAGTATGCAAATTTACTTCTTATGTGTAAAGCGCCAAGCTAAAAACGACGTTCTGAAAGATGTCGAAAGCACAGTAGGTAGAAGACTACAGGTCCAAAAGTTCGGGCATACTTTGCACCTCTGAAAGCAGTACTGTATAGACCAATACCGGGTTCATGGCATACTTCCCGAATGTAGCCTGTCCTTTGTATTGGGCAGAAGCTGTAACCTTTTGTTTCGCTTCGCGTGACCAGTTAGCAATATTAATATGAACATGTAGGTCAAATACCATTCAAACACATTCTTGTGCATTAATACTTTTGTTTGTCGCACTGGCAATATTATGTAGTTTGTTGAAATGTTATGTTACATCGACATTTAACAGCTTGATTAAGGCAATTAATTCGTCCTGCTGAGGGAACAATAACTAGATCAAATACGAGTATATGAATATTATAGAAGACAGGATATACTCGGTAGATTTTCCACAATTTTGTACAAGGGAAGCAGATTCTTTCATTTTATAGAAGGCCTCTATTCAGAAGGGAGACTTGGACCCAATATATACAGTATTATTAGGTCCGAGAGGGAGACAAAACAATTTTGATAGTGTCGCCTCTCTTGAAAGTGTATTAATTTCCTTTAAGATGAAGAACGGCCAGTGTAGACTAGCTCGATCCAGTCTCCAGTGACTACATAGTTTTTTCTTATAATCATGTTTGATAATCCACTGAAATAAAATCAAAATAATCATGACTATAAAGGCTGGTCACTAGTAATGAGATTCCAAAACTTATTAATATACTGAAATTTATTTCTTTGATAACAAACTCGCCTGGAACACCTTAGGCTGGGGTCCCAAATCTGTAGCTCATCTAAATTTCATTTTCGTAGTACTCAGCGTATAACAGTATTTTTTTTTCATCGTTATTCAAGAGAAAACATCTTAACGTTTATTATTTGACCGGTTGCCAGTTCGAAATCGAGGGCATAAATCTGTGAAGGCGGTCCAAAGTATGACGTCACGTTATAAAAATTTCTTTAAATTTTTTCAAGCATGATTTTTTTGAGAGTCTGAATTATTCGTTTCTGTTCAATTCAATGCCTTCTTTTTCTCAAGTTTATTCTAGCATACTAAAATTTGTTTAACAGCATTGGAATCTAAAAATATATTTTCTACGATGGACAGATTTTGCCATGGATTCAAATGGTATTTTCTATTTCCTTCCATTTTCATAGTATGGGTGACGTCAGTTGCTCTAATTTGCCACCAGTTTGTTTGTTTGTGTTGAGGTTTTACGGCCCAGTCAACCCAATGGGGTCATGTCGAGCGCGGTCAGTTTACCTAACCACACGTTTACTGGGCAGGCTTAGTCCTCTGAGCGGTTAACCAGTATTGTGCACATTCTTTCGCCAGAAACTGACAACTGCCCTTCTTGAATCAGCGGAAGGGAGAGAATGACCGTAGAAAATATTTCATGATCAATCTCCACGAAAGAATGTTGCCGACCTCGGCGGTGGTTGAACCCGCGACCTCCTGGTCTCCAGTCGGACGGCGCATCCAACTGAGGCACCGAGGCCGGCATTTGCCACCAGTTAAACGGATGTTCTCGAATATATGAGTGTTGCATCAGCTGGGTATAACCTCTCAGTCACTTGAGCATAAACACTTGAGCCAACTTCTAATGACCGTGCAGGGTCAAAAATTAGGACATACGTTTGGTTCTGTAAATTATCATTGAATCAAATCTGATTGTCTTAAACTGCTGTATTTCCTTCAATACTGTTGTCTTATGACATGTACTGAAGTCGCATGTAGGTTGGCTTGTTGTGAACTCGGTTATATAATATGTAGAGACTAACTTACAAATATGATACATAGGACGATAAAAAAACTCAAACAGGTTTCCTGGAGCATCGTTTTTGGCCTGCCAAAGCATTTACGAAAAGACCCAAGTACAAGTGCAAAGTACCGCATCTACGCTGAAAAAAAAAAAAAAAAAACGACCCGTGAAAATAAAAATACAAGTATATTTGGTTTGAACATAATAAATTAGATTTTAAGTTTACAACAAACTTTGATAGATGTGCGATGTTTGACATAAACATTGAAAGAAAACACGATTCTTTACGGAGATAGCCGGTCTAGATAGCCCATAGTAGAACGGAAAAGTACGAGTATTTGCGTATCTGGAAAGCTGAAAACAAAGATAAAAAAAATCAACCAATTTTGATATTTGAAACCGTATTGTGCCTCAAACTTTTGATAACTTTCAGAATTAGAACCATTTTTCACACGTGCATAAATAAGGTTGGTCTTTCACCATTACCACTCTTTGGGAATATTCAGCAGACGACAAATTGATAATGATTTCTTTATTTTTTCCAGAAGATAGATATTGTCAAAGCTCAGGAAAAACATTAAGCAAAATATTTCAGTGTGTTATCTGCTGATTATTTTTACCCCGAGTGCCAAGCGTTAATTCAATAATATTTTGTTGGATGTTTGGTCTTTAACTGTCTGTCATCTCGACAGATGAGTAGTTCACAACCATAGATAAGAAGATAATTTTGGTGATAGTTTTTGCCATTTTTAGCTCACCTGAGCACAAAGTGCTGAAGGTGAGCTATTAAATTGTGGTCAGTGTGTCGTGCGGCGTCAACAATTGCTTTAAAAGCCTACTCCTACACCCCTGGGCCAATCATTACGAAAACACGCCTATTCGAATACATAGAAAATATCGCCTCCAAAACTGAAAATTGTCAGATAAAAAAACTGATATTTTTCATATTTCTGCTCAAAACATGAATTGTGGGTACTCGTTAGAACCGCCTCGACGAGGTGGTGCTAACGAGTACCCACAATCTATGTTTTTGAGCAAAAATAAGAAAAATAATGTATACTGTAAACACCAGTTTTACAATATAAAAGTGGGGTTTAAGGGGGTCAAAATATATAGGCATGTGTTCGTAATGTGACTCGATACTTAGTCGGAAGCATCGGGGTGACTTATAGATCAAACATAGCTAAAACCGTTTCGATCGGAAATCAAAGATGGCTGCCATGGCGGTCCGCTTGAAAATCTATTTTCCGCTTCTTCTCGGAAGCATCGGGGTGACTTGTAGATCAAAAATAGCTAAAATCGTTACGATCGGAAATCCAAGAAAGCAGCCATTGCGGCCTTCTTGAAAATCTATTTTTCGCGTCTTCTCCTGAACCGAAGAGCCAATTGACTTGTAACTCGGTAGGAAGCAACGGGGTGACTTGTTGATCAATAATAGCTAAAATCGTTCCGATCGGAAATCCAAGATGGCCGCCATGGCGGCTATTTTGAAAATCTATTTTTTCTTCTCCTGAACCGTAAGGCCAATTGATTTGAAACTTGGTAGGAAGCATCGGGGTGACTTGTAGATCAAAAATAGCTAAAATCGTTCCGATCGGAAATCCGAAATGGCCGCCGTGACGGCCATCTTGCAAATCTGTTTTTTCGCTTCTTCTCCTGAACCAAAACGCCAATTGATTTGAAACTTGGTAGGAAGCATTGGGGTGACCTCTAGATCAAAAGTTGTTAAAATCTTTCGGATCGGAAATCCAAGATGGCCGTCGTGACGGCCATCTTGAAAATCTATTTTTCGCTTCTTCTCCTGAACCAAAGGGCCAAGTGACTTGTTATTCGGTAGGAAGCATTGGAGTAATTTTTAGATAAAAAAAAATGGCTAAAATCGTTCCGATCGGAAATCCAAATCCGTTTTTCTCTTCTTCTCCTGAACCGCGAGGCCCATTGACTTAAAACTTGATAGGAAGCATCGGGGTGATTTGTAGATCAAAAGTACCTAAAATCGTGACGATCGGAAATCCAAGATGGCCGCCGTCGCGGCTATCTTGAAAATCTATTTTTCGCGTCTTCTCCTGAACCAAAAAGCCAATTGACATAAAACTTAGTAGGTAGTATCGGGATAACCTGTAGATCAATAATAGCTAAAATCGTTCCGATCGGAAATCCAAGATGACCGCCATGGCGGCCATCTTGAAAATCTATTTTTGCTTCTTCTCCTGAATCAAAAGGCCAATTGACTTTAAACTTGGTAGGGAGCTTTCGGGTGACCTGTAAATCAAAAAAAGCTAAATCTTTCCGATCGGAAATCCAAGATGGTCGCCGTGGCGGCCATCTTGAAACTCTATCTTTCGCTTCTTCTCCTTAACAGAAGGGTCAGTTGACTTGTAACTCAGTAGGAAGCATCGGGGTGACTTGTAGATCAAAAATAGCTAAAATTATTCCGATCGGAAATCCAAGATGGCCGCAATCGCGGCCATCTTGAAAATTTATTTTTCGCTTCTTCTCATGTTCCAAAAGGCCAATAGGCTTGAAACTTAGTAGGAAGTATCGGGTGACTTGTAGATCAAAAATAGTTAAAATTGTTTTGATCCAAAGTGCAGATGGCCGCAATGGCGGCCATCTTGAAAATCTATGTTTCGCTTCTTCTCCTGAACCAAAAGGCCAATTGTCTTGAAACTTGGTAGGATGCATTGGGTTGACTTGTACATCAAAAATAGCTAAAATTTTTCCGATCATAAATCCCAGATTGCCGCCATGGCCGCCATCTTTAAAATCTATTTTTAGCTTCTTCTCCTGAACTGAAAGGCTATCTGACATGAAACTTGGTAGGAAGCATGACTTGTAGATAATAAAAAAAAATAGCTAAAGTCGTTCCGATGGAAAATCCAAGATGGCTGCCATCTTGAAAAACTATTTTTCATTTCTTCTCCTGAAACAAAAGGTCTTGAAACTTGATAGGAAGCATCGGAATGACTAGTAGATCAAAATAGCTAAAATCATTCTTATAGGAAATCCAAGATGGCCGCCATGGCTGTCATTTTAAAATCAATTTTTTGCTTCTTCTCCTGAACCGAAAAGCCAGCTGACTCCAAACTTGATAGGAGGCATCAGGGTGACTTATAGATAAAAAAGAGCTAATCGTTCCGATCAGAAATCCAAGATGACACCATGGCCGCTATCTTGGAAATCTATTTTGCACTTCTTCTCCTGAACCGAAGGCCAATTTATCTGGTAATCAGGTGAGCGATACAGGGCCATTTTGACCCTCTTCTTTTTGCAAAAACATATGTTGTGGGTACTCAATAGAATGGCCTCATGACTCTCTTGTTATTGCAAAACATATGTTGTGGGTACTCATTAGAATGGCCTCAATGAGGCAATTCTAATGAAAACCTACAAGATATGTTTTGTCGCTAAAACACTAAAACGCTAACTATATCTCTAGATAAAAGGGGGTGCAGTTGGGGAGGTATCAGATGAATAGCAGATGAATATTTTTCTTATTCCTCCATGAAAACATATATTGTGGGCATACATAAGAAGTGCCTTGCCGAGGCGCTTCTAATGAGTACCACAACATATGCTTTTATGGAGAAATGAGAAAAATATCCATACTGTTTGACTGAAAAAAGTATCTTATCCAGAGCCATGGTAATAATAACTGACTGAGAGTTTTGAATAAACCTTATGAAAACCTGTTGACAATAGAACACTATTCCGATGCCCAGGCCTCAAGCGCCTGCAGCGCTTTGATTAAAACATGTTGCTGAGCCATGGAAAAGTTACTAAAATCTGGACTTGAAGCATTTTTGGTTTTGTTTCTGTTACCGTTCCTATTTGTGGAAGGAGACTATAAAAATGAGTACGTCTATTTTTCCCTCCGTCTGTCCTTCCGTTCCTCCATAAGCACGACTTTTTGGGGTCCTTAGCCTTATATGCCCCTAGATCCCTAGATATATTTTGATGATAACTGATAGAAATGTGGACTATATGAAGTAGGCATGTTGAGTAAGGAAATGACAACTCTCGTTAATCTTTTTTATATCTGCCCCTTATTTTCCTTAAGCTCTATGCTCTCTGGAACTTTTGAATATATTCTGACAACATTCACTGAAAATAATATTTGGTAAAAGTTGGGTCATGTAAAGAGAAGAAAACTCTCACTTCCTTTATTGGATTATCTCCCATCCTAATATTTGAACAATAAACCATGTAAGTTAACAAGGAACCCAACAGGTTAGAGTGATACGAAAAGAACAACGCACGAACAAAAACAGAATGAACAAAACAAAGGGACATTGCAACAGCAATACCTTCTTGGAACGGCAAATATTAATACTGTTGGGGTCTTAAACATTACACACTTCATAACTGGGATGATCATAAAAATCCAAGTTGTGCTCAAGCAGAATTAAGGTACAGTCTACTATCGTTATCTCAAACTGCAAGGGACAAGAATTTTTGGTTTTGGATAACAGTGAGTTAGAGATTAAAAGGAACTGAAGTGTAAGGAACAATTAGAAACATATAGAAAACTAAAACAATAATTCCATTTATTTAGTTTGAGGTATCAATGTTTGAGATAATGAGATACAACTGTTACTGAATTATTGTACATTACGAAAACACGCCTATATAATTTAGACCCCCTTAAACCCCACTTTTATATAGCGAAACTGGGGTTTACAGGGGTATGCATTATTTTTCTTATTTCTGCTCAAAAACATAGATTGTGGGTACTCGTTAGAACCGCCTCGGCGAGGCGGTTCTAACGAGTACCCACAATCTATGTTTTTGAGCAGAAATATGAAAAATATCAGATTTTTTTACCTGAAAATTTTATGTTTTTGGAGGTAAAATTTTCTATATATTTGAAAAGGCGTGTTTTCGTAATGACTTTCCCTGACTGTCGACAGCCATCAAAATGTATGAGTGTGTATACATGCCGGGGTCCCAGGCTGCTAGCTCATCTAAATATTGTTCTCACAGTACGCAGCATTTTAATTTTTCAGCACATTACGAAAACATGCCTATTCAAATATACTGAAAAGTTAATCACCGAAAAACTGAAAATTTTCAGTCAAAAAAATCAAATATTTTTCATATTTCTGCTCAAAACATAGATTGTGGGTACTCGTTACCCACAATCTATGTTTTTGAGCAAAAATAAGAAAAATAATGTATACCCCTGTAAACCCCAGTTTTACTATATAAAAGTGGGGTTTAAGGAGGTCAAAATTATACAGGCGTGTTTTCGTGATGATTATTAAATAGGAAATACAGCTCTTCAGTGGTATGAACTCTGGGAATATCACATCACGTGATACATTTTACTTGCGCCATATCAGCATCCTTGTATATTTAATCACACCAGATTTGGTGAAACACCTTGGAAATGTTTAAAGGTTAGGTCTAGACATGGATTTTGTAATAAGGTCTATAATTCTAGAAATATTGTATCACAAGATTTTCTTATTATTTTATATTATTTTTTATTTTATCTTATTTCTATCACCTTTTTATTATTATTATATTTTACTTATTTATTTATCTATCTATTTTTCTTGCATTTCGATCCTCATCATCGTATCATGTATACTTGATGACCCTGCCCTAACCAGTATTGAAGGAATCTGCCAACAACATTCGATTTAGGTCAGGTCACAGATTTAATGTTAAGAGTCATACCGTATGAAATTGGACCATATAGAAAACCTATGGGTCTTGTGAAGCAGTTTTTCCCCGTGTATCGACACACCACCAAAGGCTTTAACTCTGTTGAAATATCGTAAAGACCGGGAAAAACTGAATTTACAAAGCAAATTATGTTTTATAAAGTTTTACGAAATATGATATCATACTCATCCAGCATTGGTTCTGTCATGCTCTTGTTATAAAATACTATTTTGGATAGGGCATATTGTCATCCTAACGGTATAATCATGCTTCTTCAATCGGGCTATACTGTATGGCTAGGGCATGACTATTGGGATTTACGGAGGGACAGACGGTTAGTACCAAGGATATTAACTATAGAAATATTTACCATATAACCCATGTTATCCGCGACAATTTGTCTTCATAAGGCGAATGCTCTTACCAACGCATTTTCAAATCTCATTGGTGATTGTAGTTTCCAAACCAGTATACAGACACAGGTACGATGGACGGAAACAAAGACGGGCGGACTGAGAACAAAGAATACTGCCCGTGAATTGGGCATAGTTTTAACTGTCAGAGAATCTGAATAAAGCAGTTAGTGTAAAATAAACGGAGGAAAAGATTGCATTTGGAAACAAAGAACACACTACAGATTAGAAAATGGGAGTCTCGGTTTTATTGAGATTCTTCATAAGCAGTAATGAAGTTTGCAACACTGCCCTCTTGCGGTTACATGAGCAGAACTCTATTTTCAAATATACCACAATGGATCCAATGATCCCAAAGGGAATGAAATATAATCTGCACTATGTACGGGGAGACGCTCTAAAGCAATCAGTTTTCTGACACAAAATGAGGTCTACCATGTTGCATAGTTCTTGGGGATGTTTGACGATAACAGGTAAAAAGGTAACATGTTCAGAAAGAAAAATGGGCAAAAATGGGAAGGAAATAAGATGTGCAAGTTCACTGTCTCTGACATCTTGCAGATAGTCATATTGTATAATATGTAAAGTTTTAAGTTCTAGATTGTACAGTTTCTGAGCAATCTTGCAAAAAATATTTGTATCGAGCTATGAATGCAGTTGATGACAGAAAAAAAATAATAAAACAAACAAACAAACAAACAAAAAAAACAAGACCCCATTCGCTACGAATGAAGTTGATGACAGAAAACAAAACAAAACAAAAAACATAACCCCATTGGTATGCTATATACATTTTCTGCACAATATGAGTTAAAAATACCTACGACTCGAGGCTGCAATGCATTAAATTGATGTCAGAATACAGTTACGGCAGATAGACAGACGGGCGGGAGAATGTTAAAATTACATAACCGCGTTTTATTGAGCAGTTTATAAAGGCATATCTATTAAAAAGTATAGTGAATCTACTTCATTTTATGGTTGTGACAAATCGGTTAAAATCATATCTAACCTTTACAGGCGCTGCGAAGTTGCCACAAAATTCAGTCAACTCATGGGCGTTCCAAAAATATTAAAGCATTTGTATAAATGCCCGGTAAATTTTGCATTTCATTTGTTTGCTCAAAATTATCCAAATAATTTATAAAAATTAAGTACTAAATCGAAAACAGCATTTACCACCTAAGCAACACAAATGGTGATTTGTCTGCTACTATAACTATTTTCAGCGTGCATTTAACTAAAATGTGTGATGCAAATAGTGTTTTTATTCTAAGGATGTTACATTTATGGCTTTTGTACATAGCCACAAAATTATTGACCAAAACCTGATGTAGAAGCTTTTCCATGCTATAATTGTTTATTTTAGAATTATTTCCCCTGCGCTGCTATGCCCTTGATTCGGACCTGGCAATCTGGCGAAATATGTGCAGTTATTGTGTGTATATTCGAAAATAAACGGAAACTGCTGTTATACGGTGAGTACTACCGAGCCACTTTCTGGGTCTCTTGGACCCCAGGCTACTAGTTGCAACCAGGATCACTAAACAATAAATGAGGGCACTGCTATAGGGCATGTTAAATATTTGATACACTGCATGTTTTTGTTGTTGTTTTTTAAAGTAAAAAAACATTTTAGTCAGATCAATAGCTATATACCCAAATGTAGCTTTACATTTAATAAAGATATGCGTAAACATTCACTACAAATGTGTATCAATTTTATTTTATCTAAAACTGTTACCCTTTCCTCCTTATAGAGTACGGCTTCTGTAAGACAACTACAGTCGACTCTCGTTATCTCGAATTCCAAGGGACTCTATGAAACACTTCGAGATATCCGTACCTCGACATATCAGACTTGAGAGAGTGAGGAAAACAATAAATTGAACAACCACATTTAACAAATGAATATGTAATTTGACTCCTGAAATTAGAAATATAAATATAAAATAATGTGGAAAAGAGGAGAAATTGCTCCTTAGGAGCAATTTCTCCTCTTTTCCACATTATTTTGTTATCTGTTGTCATAGTTTCATGTTAAAATAGGGACCAGATTTTCACTTCGAGATAAGCGATAATTCGAAATAAGCGAGTTAGAGATAACGAGGTTCGACTGTATTTACAAAATCTCTACTGTCGCTTCTTTATAGAACACGTATCGTCCTAAAATACCAAAGATAATGGTATGAAGAAATCATGGAAGCTGGGACTACATTACCGTCAGAGGTCCTTTTTTGTTTCCCCACGAGAAGCGAGACGCTTCTAATGAGTATCCACATTGTATGAGCCTTATCATGGGTAATTATGTAAATGCCCTAAAATTTCGTGGACCAAAGTTGGCAACAAAATGGCATATGCAAACAGTGCAGACCCAGATCGGACTGCTCCTGAAGGGGCAGTCTGATCAGGGTCTACGCTGTTTGCCTTCCACTAAGTATTTTAAGAAAAAAAAAACTGTATATCCTTTCGACGGCGGTAGTGTATTTTATGCGTAATTGCTGTCCAACACTTTTTGAACGACCTTCACGGCGAGAATAATACACACAATTTTCCAGTTCTGGTATCATTTAATACGATAGTGTGCGGTGTAATAATAGTATGAACAACAGCTCTTTAGCTTGTAAAGAAAGGGCGCGAAAGGCTTCCAAAGTAAGAAAAAAATGGTAAAATTTTCGGACCAAAAATGTTCGGTTTACCGTTGTACCTTCATAATGCAGCCCCGTCAACGCCAATCAAGCGCGGCTCAAATGGCCTAGCATACGAAATGCGCAAGAAAAGGCAAAAGAAAAATGGAGGAAAGAGAGAGAAAAAAGGAGGAAAAATGGGGGATTAAATCGCAAAAACAAACAAAAACATCTCCATGCGCATACATTTTCCCACCGTGACCCCTGCGCCATGACTTTTCGCGAGTGTAAAAGTTTGGCAGTGCTTGATTGTGAAGAATAACATATCTTCTTTCGTCTTCAAGTAAGCAACGTTTGATCAGTCGCTTATGTTGGATTCCAGAGGTAAATACCCAAGCATACCCCAGTTTTGGCTGCGTTTTCAAAACCCTCAGCCGTTCTTAGGATCAAGCAAAATTTAGGCAAAAACGGTACTAAGTAAAGTGTTCAAAACCGTAGTCGTTATAGCATATACGAATAGCAAGGTTCAGGTCTCTGTGAAGAACATTTGCCATTTGCTTACGTAAGCTGTTTGCCAAGGAGAAACTTCAGCCAAAGAATTTTTACTTGAAAACAAACGATTTAAAATTGAATTATCGACATTAATAACGACAATACGCAAGTCACATGATAATAAGATATCTCCAAGTACGTGCCCCTGATTGCCATATTTATCCTAAATATTTGATCACCTTAACTTATTACAATATAAACATGTCTGTTTTACTACATAATGATATATCTAAAATGCTAATGAGTGACAAACAGTGTAAACCCTGATCAGAGCCACGTTCTGTGGAGTACGGTCTCGGTCTACGCTGTTTGCACAGGCATGCGACTATTTAGGGCAAATACAGTAGAATTGAGGAATTGGATGTGATAATCGGAGTAACACATTTAATAGTAAACGTCCAGGGAGCTTTTGTAGCATCAATTAGATTATGTAAAATTAATTAGTGATAGAAATGTTGTTAAGAAAAAACATGACTCCGTTACTGTGTTAAAGGGTTACAACACGTGGGTTACAAAGAAGTAAACCATTCACGTTTTCACTCCATATCGTATTTGGTTTAAACATATTTATTCGGATACATTCTACATATATACATACAATACTGACAATAAGTGATGAAATTCAGAAAGAAGCCAAAAAGGCTTATATGAATCTGTTTCCCAGTATAACATAAATTACAATCAACCGGTGACATTTATAAAGAAATAACTAACCCTTGTCATGCTGAATAAAATAAGATGCCACAACCGCTTCTAATTGTCAGCCAGTCAGATTACTTGGTCCAGTTTATTGATACAAATTCACATACTTAATGCCAAACAGTGTAGATCCAGATCTACACTGTTTGGATCTACACTGTTTGCAAAGGCAGGGTATATCCGGGTTCAGCAGGACAAGGGTTAATAATGCTTCCAAATTTTAGTTTAAGCTAATATACATGTACATATAACGGAGAGAGAGAGAGAGAGAGAGAGAGAGAGAGAGAGAGAGAGAGAGAGAGAGAGAGAGAGAGAGAGAGAGAGTTTCTCAAGACTTAAAACGTTTACTTTCAAATATAAACCTCTGCACAGCAAGAAAAACGTCGGAATTAGAACTGTTATTTAAATCGTCGTCTTCAAATAGTAAACAATCCAAACTAGGCGTACAGTATTTTAATATCTTGTTTAACATTTCTTGACGTAGTTGACTATATCTCTGGCATTCAAAAAGGTAGTGCTTATCATATTTGTTCTAAGTAGTCGGGCAGACCGTCTTGAACAAACAATCTAGACCCCGATCAGACGACACTACATTCTTGTTAGTCACACATCTAGCATTTATGTAGAGACATCAACATGTAGTAAGATAAAGTTAAGAGAGTTACTAAAAGAATTTAAGATGTCCGAATAGTTAGAATAAATATGGTAATTATTCTCGTTTCTGTACAAAGCTTCATGAAATAAATAAAACGGATTTGTTCGCAATAAACATATCTAAACGCACGAATGCAACGATTAAGGCGCATCTCTACACGGCATGCTCGCAATTATTATACAACATTTTTGGTTGATTGTTTACAATCGAGATATAGTATACATACTGCAAAATTCCTTTAACGTTCTTGTCCACGGGATTATCGTTGACAAGGGTTAAAGATGACACATTCCCTAATTTAAGTACATTTTACATTACAGATATCGTTATAATGACAATAATGTAGAAAACTGCACGTGCAAATTCACGCTGGTTCAAAAGTTACATGCATTCAAAGTTGTAGTTGCTTATGTTACTATTTATAGAAAAGCTATCCCACAATGCCCTAATCTATGATGTCATTGGTTCTTTTTTTTTTCAATTTTACTACAAAATTTAAATTTTAGTTTAATCCCAATAATGTTACTCCAGACTGGAAAACAGTAAATATTCGCGTTTTTGTTTAACGGCTTGTACTTTATGGAATGTCGATGAACATTTTAGTTTGCGGAAACTACTTGACTTATTGTATTTGGTGTTCATACATTCTTACCGAGTGTAGTCCGTCAACAAATAGTTTAAAATTGTGGGCATGACACAATTTGCAGAGAACTCCCTCTGCATGTATTTGAATGACTTACATAAGAATAAAAATGTATTATACGAATTAATCTAATAAAAAAATCATGAGCACGAACGCAGAAAGGTGTCTGGTAAAATTTAAACTGTGTCAATAAAATCTACATTGTGAAAACCTAAAGTAGCAATTTTATCGTAGCGGCCATAATAGATCAGAAATCGGAAATTTTTGGTGTCAGTCCATTTCTATGAACCTTTTAATGCATGACCATAGCACTAGTTCAGGCGCTTTTTTGAATCCAAAAGTATTGAAATTTTTCTTATTTCTACACGAAAACATATGTTGTGGTACTAATTAGAAGCGCCTCGGCGAGTACCCACAACATATGTTTTCGTGGAGAAATAAGAAAAATATATACCGGATACCCTCCCTTATCTAGACCTATGATGACATCCTATAAAAAGTAATCAGGTAAATGTACTGGCAGCCATTTGCCAGTGACTTTACCATAAAACCTACGAGGATTAGTTACAGTGTATCTGTATGAAAGTTGTGCAACGTTTTAGTCGCATCTTTGTATATGAGTTTGCGATTACTGAGTTGACCCTATCTCTATGTATGAGTTGGCAACTATTGAGTTGGATCTCTATGTATGAGTTCGCAAATATTAAGCCGTATATCTGTGAATCAGTTGGCAATTATAAGCCGTATGTCAAAGGACGAGAAAATTGTACATCCCTACCCTCCTCTGGGGGAAAACATTTATAGGTGCATAATTTCTTTACTGATTGACTAGGAATCACAACCGTCGATGGAATTCAGCTCATAGCATCGCACTTTGTGTTACAACCGTGTATATAAAAAGGCAATTTAAATAAAGTGTTAAGTCTAGGAGACAGTCAGAATAAAATGACAAGTCTTATTTTCTGTATAAATACAGACAACCCTCTTTATACCGACACTCTATATAAAACGACAGAATTCGTTATAATGACAATTTGATTATCACGAAACGTTTGTTTAAGAGGTAACAGGTAACAATTAGTCACAAATTATGCAAGACTATTATATTTAATACTTTAAAGAAACATATGTTTTGGATATTTGTTAGACGCCTCAGTGAGGCGAGTCTGACAAATATCCAAAACATATGTTCTGTGAGAAAATAAGAACAAAACAAGTCATTGCTTACATATCGACCTGCTCATTAAGTAGTCTGTACATACAACAGCAAATTCATTTTAATGCACTGTAAAAAGATCCCATAGATTTTACGGTAAATACTGGCAGCTGGCTGCCAATACATGTACCGTAAATTTTATATTGGGTCTAGATTATTTACAGTAATAATTACGCATGGTAGGGCAGTGTAGGACAAGGTAGGTAACGTATAGGACATAGTAGGAATGTGAGCTAACGCACCGTATCTTAAGCTTACACATCCTTACCACATCTTACGAGGTAATTCCTGCAAAAGTTCCGTAAAAAATTTACGTAAAGGCACTGGCAGCCAGTTGCCAGCAGTATTTGCCGTAAAATCTATGGGAACGCTTTACAGTGTGACGTCTTTGGGAACAAATGTTGTCGTTGTAATGAGGGTTCACTGTATAAAAAAAAATGAGAATAAATATCAAGATTTTTTTTTTTCATTTTCATCTGATGATTTAGCCCCAAAGATGTATAAACCGAGGCATATCATTTCTACAAGATTGTGTGCGCCAAGCGAAGACTCAGATCAGCCTGCGCATTCGCACTGGCTGATTAGTGTCTTCCCCGTCCGCCTGAAGACTTGGGTTCCTTGCTTACCCGAAATCTCTGATCAGACTGCACGGATGAAGGCTGATCTGAGTTTTCGCTCGGCGCACATGCAATTTTGAATTAAAAATACTGTAGCCCGGCTCGAATAGGAGACGGACAGCGTAATGCTGAGAAGACTGCAATAAAAACATTAACACACAGTCTGCTCAAAAATATTTAAGCTATTCAACATTAATTATTAAGGCGATGGTGCTCAGTATGTTTACATGGATAAATAAAACTATATTTTGCTCAAAACCGTGTTGTACTCTTGATGTTTATTGTATATATTTGGCTCGTCTCAGACCGGATTAAAAGAAACACCACGATTTACGTTTCTTCATCATTATCCCAGAAAGCACCAATCACAACTGCAGCAGACGACTTTTGTATATTATATTATATTATATTGTTCATAGAAAATGAGTTTTGACATTTCATGTGAATCGTCTGCTTGGCAGACGATTCACATGAAATGTCAATACATATTCTCCTGAAAAATATATAAAAAATAGAATGTCGTCTGATTTCAATTTTTTGACGCTTTAAGGAATAATACTAATGCAGTCATATAATATACAACTTGTTTATATGTTATGTTCAGTCTGGAGGGAAATATAAAATTATATGAGCCGAGGGGAAAAGCAAAAGACGATGTTTAGAAAGAGCGACATTCCTAACACATAGCCTACCAGTGTCACCAGGAGGAAGACTTAGCAAACTAAGACGGACAGCACACAATTTATAAACTCACGAAAAGTTAAGTGGCTAGCTTCCTCTTCCCAAAACAAGGTGATCATATTGCTATACATGGTTCACTTAAGACAAAAATAAGACGACAGGAAAATACGAAAAAAAAAAAAAAAAAAAACTCGTAGAGAACAGCACAAGTCCCCACAAATAACGAACACTTTCAGAATCACCTTAGAACCGTTAGGCCAAACAAAAAAAAAAAAAAAAAAAAAAAAAAAAAATGTGTTTTTAGGGTGACATGTTCGAAAAATAGGAGGGTCGGTATTGTTTTTTTTTTTTTTTTTTTTTTTTTCGTTTTTATGTAGAATTATACCATAATTATCCAATTTATTTGGACTTCGCACCTACTTCACATCAAATTTTACTAAGTCTGTGTGGCTGTCCTTAGATGTGTCTAAAAGTACTGAAAAAATGGCAAACAGTGTAGACCTTGATCGAACTGCTTCTGTAGATGGTTTGATCTGGGTCTACACTGTTTGCTCAGACATAGTCCAAATATTTAGCATAAATATTTTATCCAAGTAAAAGATAAAAAAAATTGCTAGGTTTCACCAGGAAAAAATGAAAGGGTACAGTTACTCTAAACACACATTTTTTTTATTTGGCCTTAGACAAAACTCTGCAAACTAGGTGGCCCCAAATCATGCTTATCCTTTAACCCATTCAGCCCTGCAGACCCAAACAGACACCCATACAAACAGAGTAGACCCAGATGAGATGGCTCATAACGAGCCGTCTCATACGGGTGTTTACAAAAATGAATGTGCCCAAAATCAAGTATGGAAAAGTCAATTTTAGAAACTTAGGGTTGAAAGGATTATAGACGCATCATCAAGTTGTCAAATTGGCGTTCAAAGTTAACCCTTGTCATGCTGAATAAATCAAGATGCCACGCTCACTTTTAATTTTCAGCCAATCACATTACTTGACCTAGGTTGTTGATACAAATTCATATCCTTAATGACAAACAGTGCAGATCCAGATCAGTTGGCTTCCTCAGAAGCCAACTGATCTGGATCTACACTGTTTCACAGGCAGGGCATATCTGGATTCAGCAGGACAAGGCTTAAGAATCCGAACGGTGAGGTGAAAGAGTTGGCAGTAAATTGAGGATAATTACGGTATATGTACACATACAGTCCGTATACGTTATAATACAGTCCTTTTGGATTTTTCATTATTTCTACTGGCGTTTTTGACAGCGTCCACTTTCAGTTGGTAGATGTTACTGCTCTATTTAAGGAGGTTGGGTACACTTCATAGATTATCGGTGACCTTTACAACTTTTGTTGTGACTTCCTGCTTTCTTTGCTGCTCATCAAGTCCCGTTTGAAAAGAAGTCTACTTTAAAAGGAAAGAATTTGCTCCCAGAGGGAGCAAATTCTTTCCTTTTAGAGTAGAAGTCTTTACAGAATGGTGGCAAAACATTTTTGATAATAGTTGTTTCCCTTGAGATTGTATCTTTCCTCTTCAAGTTAAACATTTGAGTTTAACATAATGACAGGCAAATAGCAATGCGTATTAAGTTGTCAGATATATTAACATTTAATTTAGAAATTTTATTTTTCCGTATTTAGCCTAAGTATTCCCACCGAGAGTCATGTGACAACAGTGCAGACTGCTTTAGCAGTTTGATCTGACACTGAACTTTTTTCATGTTTCAGCAGTTTGACCAGATTTTTTGATTGAATGAGTTAAGATTTATGGTCCAGTCAGCTCATCTGGGTCATTTCGAGCCAGTCAGGTTACCTAACCATACTTTTCCTTGGCAGGTTTAGTCCTCTAAGCGGTTAACCAGTATGTGTACGCATTCTTTCGCCAGAAACTTACAACCGCCCTTCTTGAATCAGTGGAAGGGAGGATATTCCATGATCAATATCTACGAAAGCATGTTGCCAGACCCGGCGGACCCGCGACCTCCTGATCACCAGACGGACGCGCATCCGACTGAGCCACCGAGCCCAGAATCTACACATTTTGTGCTTCTGTCTTCACAGTTTGGACACATCACCTGTGGTCAAATATCTGCTATAAGGAATTTAATTGACTATATATTTATGGTAAATACAGTATGTAATTATAATCTATTGTACAAGTAAGGAAAAGCATGCTTATTTCGTTCAATAACGTACCTTTAATTTATAAGTTTTTATGTAGGCTGAGACATGCGTAATGGTGTATTTCGGGCATATGAGGATAGCAACAACCAGATCAGTCTTCTGATGTCCGCTTACAGAATTATTTTAATAATGGCAATCATCATCGGGTAACATAGACTGCATTACGTTTTCTTCGGACACAGTTTGAACGAATTGCCAAGGTTTATTTTCTGACAAAAATAAGATTATTATGACAGGCCAAACTTAAGTCTTTCAACTTCAAAACCTCTCTAATGTGCTTAAGAAAGTTAGGCTTTTCAGTGGGTAAAATAATCAATGAAAAGCTTCAAATTTTTTTTTTTTCAGACTTTAACACAACCATAATTGAAATGCTTCATTTAGTTAGAACACGACATATAAGCCGGCGGCTGAGAAAAGGGACCTAAGAACATATGAAGCGAAGATCCAGATCAGCCTGCGCATCTGCTCAGTCTGATCAGGATCTTTGTTGTTCGCCTACACAATAATGGGACCTTGTTCAAGATATAGGACTAATGTCAGCCCTAGACCAGTTTACGCAGCCACGCGTCTCGACCCAACGCGTGGCTGCGCAAACTGGTCTGGGGCTTTGGCATTCGTATATGCCCTAAGGGCCATTTTATCAGCCGGCGGCCAAATTAAAAAAAAACTAAAAAAAAACCTTTTCAACACTTTGTATAGAAAAAAAAGGTGGATCTGGCCGTGGGACTGCATGGGTTCGAACTAACGAACTCCAGATGGTGGCAAAATCACTTAAACTGTGCGGGGTACAGGTGGTCTGAAGTTTATATTGTATTTCAAACTTAAATTTCTGAAGTGGACTTTTTCGTCTATGTATTGGTAATACAATGGTTGCCAATAGGGTTTTTTTTTACACAAAATCATTAACAGATGGGCAAATAGTGTACATCCTGATAAGACGGCTCGTTATGAGCCATCTAATTTGAACCTACACTGTTTGCATTGGTATTCGTAGCGGTCTACAGGGTTGAAAGGGTTAAGTAAACCACTCTCAATACTTGTAAATAAAACTTTCGCCATAAGACACTATGTGCTGACAGGTCAGCCTTGGGCTCTCTGCAGTCTGATCAGCGGCCATACTGTTCACCAGCATATGCGTGACGCTTGAATATTCTATGAGCGCACAATATGAATCTGAAGTGATCGCACACAATCACGCTCGTATATTGGAGTAGGTTCCTCTTGGTGCAGATATCAAAGCTTATCATGGTGACAATTTGGTGTATTCTAAACTACTTAATAAACTATGTTAACTGTTGCATAATTCGTTTGAAATAGAACTTGGCATTAATCAAGTACATGTAGTAGACGATTTGCATTAAATATCAAGTCAAGTTTTCTGGTAAAATTAAGGAAACCATTAATTACTCGCTGTCCTCCAATTTTGCCATCCGGGTACCAAGGGTTAATAGCGTCCTTTTATTTATCTGCTATTAGAAACTTATTTAAGAAATGATCATAACATTATATTATCAGATCCTTGGGCCTAAAGACTTGTTGTGGGGCTGTACAATAGAGTAAAAGTTCTTGAAAAGTCTCACGCGTTTAACACTTAGGCGACCATACTATGGGCAAATTCAGTAGACGACAAACTGATGGTAATTTCCTCTTTTTTTTCCCCAGAAAATAGGATCTGACATTTCATGCAAATTACAGTTCGCATGAAATTTCAAATCAAAGCCTATTTTCTAGAAAAAAATAAGTAGAATATTTCAAAGTGTGTTTGCTGACATTTTTACACAGCATATAGTGTTAAACTAGACTTAATAGGTTCCACTTCCTAAGTAGATAATTTGCATAAAATATCAAATCCTATTTTCTAGAAAAAAAAATCAGAAAAATACTTCAAAATGTCGTCTGCTGAAATGATTACCGAGCATGCAAAGTGTCAAATACGACTTACCTGAAGAGGACTGTAGCTGCTCACTGTATGTCCAAACATAAGAAGGTAAAGCAATGTTGCTAGATTCATAACTGTTGAATAGTATTTTCCTACTTCTTCTTTTTCAAGTTAAATCCTTTATTACTGCCCTCCTATGGTCGTTTTTTTTCTGTTTTATCACGACTGTCGTTTCCTTATGAAGTTATTATAGCGGGCACTTTCAATTCAAGTAATCGGTACCCAGCAGTTCCTATTTTCTTCTTGTTTTTATTACAAACTATTTTTATTCTGCTTATTTTTTATTAATCATAACGGCTGGCGCAAATGTTTATTTTATTTTATTTTCTATATACTTTTTCTTATTTTTTATAGACTTTTTTTCTTTTTTTTTTCTTTGTTGAAATTTAGATTTTGAAACCTTACCCTAAAAAGTTTAAGCGTACGTTTCCAACCCAATCACTGCTTACGACTGAGATACACATCCGCGATTTATGTCTTTTTCACTCTTCAAAGTTCGCTGGAACTTTTTTTATATGTCATAAATTAATAGCATATTCGAGTGAAATGATTAAGGGTTATAGCCAGGATATTTGTCACATCAAAAAACGTATCTGATTAAGTCTTTAAATATTTACATTGATGGCATTCTATCATCACGATGCTTTGTCAATAATTTATCTGTTTCCATGAATTCATCCGAACACAGAGTCAACTCTGGTAGGATTGGAGAACAAAAACACTAATGGTATAAAATGAACTGATATACGTAATACTTCCGTATGCGGGAACATATACGGAAACGTTTTATTGCCATGGAGCCAGAACACGCGTGTCTGCGTGGCAACACTTTTGCGAGGTCTGATCAGGATCTACACTGTTTGTTCAGGACTATATGTCCACAGAAGATAAATTTTATTATTTTTCGAAGCAAAGCACTAGGCGATTCCAGTGGAGAGAATTAACATTTTCGCCTTCATTATTAACTTGTATTAAGGTATATGGACGGCGTCATGGAGTGCGAAAATGTGTCTTCAGCCATATGCGGACAGCGAAGGCCCAGATCAGTCTGCGCATTCGCGCAGTCTGATCAGGGCCTTCGCTGTCCGCAAAAAGAATGTTTCAATAGAGAGTAAATGCCCGGATGAGACTTTGCGCATGTGCAGGATCATGTGAATCCGCAGAATCCTCTAAGGCATTTTTCGCTTGACGTAACCCACATATTAGAGCGGTGTTCAGTAATATTAGGCACCAAAAGGATAGAAATATTATAGCACTTTAATCGTGCCAAGTTAATAGGTGACATACATTTATCAAAAAAAAGGGGGGGGGGGGGGGGGGGGAAGGTTCACATCAGCCCACGCATGCGCATACGGTATTGAATGATTACGTAAGCAAACAGGATCTGTCCTGATTAAACTGGGCGGAGATATAGACATTGTCAGTCCAAGTATACCACTAAATGTTTTGCATGGCACTCATATGTAATCAGCACAGTACAGTATGTGTAATTCGCACATGACGCCCCTCATTGTTTTCCACTACATTTGAAAAGGTTGAATTTTGCTGGAGACCTATATTAATCTTTACCTATCTCCGGCCTAATTCATCAGTCGATAAATTGATGATATTTTCTTATTTTTCCCAGAAAATAGGATTTGATATTTCATGCGAATAGTCTCCTCTGGAGACAATTTGCATGACGTGTCAAATCATTATTCTGGGAAAAATAAGACAAATATTTTAAAATGTCGTCTGCTGAAAGTTTTACCTAACATGCTTAGCGTTAATTACATGCATACGCCACTGAATCTCTGTATAATACGACTATCGCATCACGAAAACACGCCTATATAGTTTTGACCCCACTTAAACCCCACTTTTATACAGTAAAAATGGGGTTTACAGGGGTATACATTAATTTTCTTTATTTCTGTTCAAAAACATCGGTTGTGGTATTCGTTAGAACCGCCTCGCCGAGGTGGTTCTAACGAAAACCCGCAATCTATGTTTTGAGCAGATATATGAAAAATATCTGAGTTTTTTATCTGAAAATTTACAGTTTTTGGCGGTAAAATTTGCTGTATATTTGAATAGGCGTGTTTTCGTAATGTGTAACTGAAATCCTGTATATCATGTACATTGTACACGAACATCATAGCACCAGATCAGCCTGCTTGGCCGCATTATGCATCAGGTTGTAGCCATATGCTACATGAGCGTCGGCATGCGAAAAAGTTTATTTAACCTTTTCATATCTAAGTTTCTGAAGTGGGCTCCACCAGCCTTGAACTTGGACGTGTCCACTAATGTAAAACATGGGTTTCAGTAAAAATAAATAAATAAATAAATAAAAAACAGAATGGCAAACAGTGAAGATCATGATGGGCTATGAGTCATCATGTGGATCTACACTGTTTGCCCGGGTATCTGCTTTGGTCTGCTTGGCTAAATGGGTTAATACGGATCGAGCAAAACGTGAAGGACAGATAAGCAGAATCATTACTTCCCGCTTACAGAATGAAGGGCAGATAAGCAGGACCTTCAATTCCCGTTTACAGAATAAAATTCAGATAAGTAGGACCTTCACTTCTCGCTAACAGAATGAAGGGCAGATAAGCAGGACCTTCATTTCCCGCTTACGGAATGAAATGCAGATAAGTGGAACCGTCACTTCCCGTGTACAGAATGAAAGGTTGATAAGCAAGGCTTTCACTTTCCGTTTATAGAATGAAGGGCTGATAAGCAGGACTTTCATTCCCCGCTTACAGAATGAAATGCAGATAAGTAGGACCTTCACTTCCCGCTTACAGAATGAAGTGCAGATAAGCAGGACCTTCATTTACGCTTACAGAATGAAATGCAGATAAGTGGGACCTTCACTTCCCGTGTACAGAATGAAAGGCTGATAAGCAGGGCCTTCACTTCCCGCTTACAGAATACCTGGATTATGAACCTTATTTACCCTAAGTATTTAGATACGATCAGTCCTCGAAATAATTGTCTTAAAAGCTTGAATAAGTCTATTATGCTACCAGCTGATGTGTCTACAAACTGCTGAATGAGTGACAAACATGGTAGACCCTGATCAGACGCCGCAGAACGATCGGGGTCTACACTGTTTGCACAGGTCCATCTGTCCGAATACTTAGGGTGCATACGATATAGAAAATATCTAAGACTATAGATCGGTGAATGCTTTTGTCGTGTCAATGTACTGTTATTATTTGACTGATCAAGGGTCAAGGTAAAGCCCGTGGTTACAAAAAAAAAATGAGATAGTATGCACTTTTATTCGCGTTTTGAACTGTATTGAGTTATAATTCAATTGGTTACAAGTAGTTTGTTGGAAACACACATAGTTGAGAAGTTTCAGGATCGGGAGTTCCACCCTCTAAAATTAATCATACATTTTTCGTATTTTTTTTTATAGTATTTTTCCTTTTATTCATTTTCTCCATGTGTGTTCGTTTAATATTGCTATTATTGTTTTGGTCCTGTTTAAATTTTTTTAAAAAAGGAGAAAAAAAGTAAATTCTCTTTAAATATCATTTGTAAAATGTACTAGTCTGTATGCATTACGTAAACACGCCTATTCAAATATATAGAAAATTTCACCTCAAAAAACTGAAAATTTTCAGATAAAAAACTCTGATATTTTTCATATTTCTGCTCAAAACATAGATTGTGGGTACTCGTTAGAACCGCCTCGGCGAGGCGGTTCTAACGAGTACCCACAATCTATGTTTTGAGCAGAAATAAGAAAAATAATGTATACCCCTGTAAACCCCAGTTTTACTATATAAAAGTGGGGTTTAAGGGGGTCAATATTATATAGGCATGTTTTCGTGATGGAAATACCAAAGCCTAAAAAAATGTATTCTTGGCGGTACCACTAAATAAGCAAGACGAATGCTGTATTATACATGTATCCATATTTTCTCATGCAAACAGGTGGATCTTCCTCAACATGTTCTGTACTTTTCCCTGTAAGACTGATTGTTCATTTCTATACAATAGCACAACAAAACACATGAAAACGATAAAAAAAATAAATCAACAAATAAAACGACGTAATGCCCCTGCAAAATGTTTTCTTATACCCATCCTCAAACTATATTGTCTTTGTTTTGAAAGAATATTTAATTTCTACAAACATTGTTTTCACTCGTTATTTTTCCTACGAGACTGATACGGCAAGCGACAGGGAGACATTTTGGGTTGGTGGGGCGTGACCTCAGACACCGGTGATGAGGCTGCTAATCTGATAGTGATTCTGATAGCAAATCTTGCTTGCTGGTTTTTGACGACTATGAATGTTTCCACTAAGATGTCCTGTGATAATAAGGCCATATATTTGCTGCGGCATAGCCGAATGCTTCACGAATATATCCGAAAAAATCCGAGATGCTATATTTAGCCATGTTTTACCCAAATACGAATTTTAGGTGGACTCTTCTAACATTTCCAACGATAGTAAACATTCATCGATCTCTAGGTGAAAAAAACATTCATGAACAAACTGTAGGTTTAGACAAGCTGGCCTGGGACGTCCTTTTTCTTGTGTGATATAATGTTCCTTTTCTTCTGGCATGAAGTCTATTGGAGGCAACGTGAGAACGTGTATCTTCGGAAATGCGCACACAGCGAAGACTAGGATCAGTCTGTGCAAACGGATCAGTTTCCCGGCCCACCTGTGAATCAATGCGTACGCGCAAGCTGGTCTGAGTCTTTGTTGGGTGCGCATGTCACAAGATACGCTCGTAGTGCGTCTTTTTTACGTTATCACTCATACGTACGCTGTACTTATGAAGGCCTGTATAATTTTCAATTTTAAGACGGCAACGCGACTACGCATGTGTTGCAACTTACAATGTAGTATGTTTTTTTTATTTTTTTATTTTTTTTTTTTTATTTTATTTTATTTCAACTTATTTTATTTCTTTTGTTTTGATTTCTTGGTGTTGGTGTCCCCCCCCCCCTTTTTTTTTATTTTGTTTTTGTTTCTTTTTTATGTTTGTTTTGTTTGTTTTTATCTGGCTTTGATTTTAAGCTTGACAGTTATTTGTTATTCTGTAGTACCTCCATAACTGAAAAACGTCCTTCTAAAACTTATCAACCAAAAGCCTCTACGTTGATTTCAATTGATTCTTGGTTTAGCTATTCCGTGACGCATGCGCAGTAATAAATTTCCGAATGCGCGCGACATTACGTGGGTTTCGTGACAACATCCAGTAGCTATTTGAATAAGGCTTAACGACTGCAATTACAAGTGATTGGGAGGAAAATGAAATAATTTTTGATATTGTTATTGCAACAATGATTGATGCAAATGGGAAACGATTTCTGGCGGAATTGGATAACGTCGAGGACAGTTATTTCGCTGTCCGCTCCCCCGGGATGACAAAACACATCTTTTATATTGTCCGTAATAAGAGTCTGTAAATATACTTTAGAAAATTAATATCCATTATGGTCGCATAGAGAACTAAATGAGCAATTTCCTGACTCCGCTAGGTGCATGACAAAACTTAATTTTCATCTTGACTGGCACTCACGTCATCACGTGGTTTCTTCACTAAGAAAGACGGTAAAGGCGGACAGGGCAGCAGGATACGACAGAACACAGAATATTCCTGTAACTATTACATTAACATACCTACAGTAAGAGTGCACGTCTAAGTCATAACTCTAGATAAGTCAATTTGTAACCAAAATTATTGACATTTTCCTGATTTCTCCACTTAGCATATGTTGTAGATATTATTAGAAGCGCCTCGCAAAGACTCTTCCAATAAATACCTCAGCATAAGTTTTTTGTTAAGAAGGTAGACACATATTTATTTTGATACACATCTTATTTGGAGCTTTGTAAGCAATGTCGATTCTTGCCATAGAATATGAGAAATGAGGAATATTTTGATTATCAAGCTAATGAAGACAGAATTATGCATTATAGAAGGTTGTTAGAAAAACTTATTTGAAAGTTCACTATTGTAACAATTTGGCTAATAATGTAGACCCCTGCATACCTGTGTTTTAACTTTCTATATAGTTGAACCTCAGTAGCTCGAACCTGGACGGCTCGTTTACCATGGCTTATTCGAACACGTGTTTGATTCCCTACACTGTAATAAGATCCCGTACATTTCACGGTAAATACTGGCAACTGGCTGCCAGTACATGTACCCTAAATTTTACGGGCGCCAGTAGATTATTTACAGTAATAATTGTGCATGGTAGGGCAGTGTAGGGCAAGGTAGGTAATGTAAAGGACATAGTAGGGATGTGAGCTAACGCACCGTATCTTAAGCTTATCCTTATCCCATCCTTCGAGGTAATTCCTGCAAATGTTCTATAGGCCCCCGTAAAAATATACGGTAAAGGCGCTGGCAGCCAGTTGACAGTATTTACCGTAAAATTTACGGGATTTTTTTACAGTCATCACGAAAACACGCCTATATAACTTTGACCCCCTTAAACCCCACTTTTATATAGTAAAACTGGGGTTTACAGGGGTATACATTATTTTTCTTATTTCTGCTCAAAAACATAGATTGTGGGTACTCGTTAGAACCGCCTCGTCGAGGCGGTTCTAACGAGTACCCACAATCCATGTTTTGAGCAGGAATATGAAAACTATCAGAATTTATTATCTGAAAATTTTCATTTTTTTTTTTTTATTGTAAAATTTTCAATATATTTGAATAGGCATGTTTTCGTAATGGTTATAGGAAATTTTTCCGACAGCTCAAGAAAACAAACATTTAGGGATAATTTAGAATTTTTTTCTATTTTATCATGAAAATATATGTTGTGTGTACTCATTAGAATAGCCTCATCGAGGCGATTCTAATGAGTACGCTCGACATACCATTATTTTATAGAAGATCAAAAAACATCAATCTACTATTCCAATTTGTCTCCTAACCAGGGGATTGGAAGGGGTCTGTCATTTTCCCTCAATGGGTCAAACTACCCATGTCTAGAACCAATTTCCATCGTCCCAAAGATGTTCGAGCCGTTGAGGTTCGACTATATATAGTGGAATATATGGGTACACATTACACAGATATATAAACGTTATACGTTATACGAACAGAGAACAACAAGGTAAAAGTGCAAGTGCTCCAGGAAAGGTTCTGGTACAATTAGTATTTACTCCGACCAGCATCTGCAATGCTGCTTAAATTTTAAAGCACCAAGTACAATTTTTTTGCCAATTATGATATGTTAGCATTTCATGTAAATTGTCTTCTAAAAAAGAAGAAAAATCAGGATGTCGTCTGCTGCATTTGTCACTGATGCTTTAGCGGTTAAACTTTCTGATCTAATGTACAAGTACTTTGCACATAAGAATCAACATGTTGAAAACTGCTTTAAACAGTGAGATATAGATGAGCTGCGGCATACGTAAAAAGTGACTACGAAGCCTACTTGTATGTCAACAGTAAAGATCCAGATCAGCCAACGAAAACCTAACGATGTGACAATAGACGAATTCTATTGTATCGAGTGATTCTATTAATCTATTAATTAAATGTAATCTTACCAAATTCAATGTGCCAGATATGTACATTTCCGTATTTATCTTCGTCAGTAGCACCCATCACGAAAACATGCCTATATAATTTTGACCCCCTTAAACCCCACATTTATATAGTAAAACTGGGGTTTAGAGGGGTATACATTATTTTTCTTATTTCTGCTCAAAAACATAGATTGTGGGTACTCGTTAGAACCGCCTCTTTGAGGCGGTTCTAACGAGTACCCACAATCTATATTTTGAGTAGAAATATGAAACATATCAGAGTTTTTTATCTGAAAATTTTCAGTTTTTGGAGGTGAAATTTTCTATATATTTGAATAGGCGTGTTTTCGTAATGAAACCCCTAAACTTGAAAGGAAATGTTAACGTGCAGATGCTGGCAATCATTACACATCCCCTTTCGAGCAAACATCCACTGTCAAAATACGGTAGTCGCAGACAGCAGGGAGAAGATGTATGTGCAAGAGGTGAGTACCAAACCATTCTACTTCAACCGTCCCGACCCGCGAATAAACACAGCTTCAGACAACAGATAAAACAGCGAAAGTCCTGACCAGACTGTGCAATGCGCAGGCTTATCCAGGCCTTCGATCTCCGCATACGTCCAAAGGAACATATTCACATGACGCGAATCAAATATATCAATTATTCCGAATCATCAGAATTTGAGACATGAAATAAAATTCTTAAAGGTTGCCTTTGGAAGCAACGAACACACAAAAGAACAAAAAAGAGAGACTCGGTTTTAACAAGTCTCTTCATATGTAACAATATAGTTTGCGAGGCTGCATACATCCACTAGCACCGGCGTAAAGGATTTTCCATTTTCAAGTAGTCAGAACTGGCTCAACAGGAAATAAAAAAGAATAACTTCCACTATGGTGAAGTACGGAGGGACGTTTTACGGCCGCCATATGACACCTAACATGTTTTATTGTGTTGAGATGTAAATATTCCGATTAACTTTGAAAAGTTTGAATTCTTCGAATGTAAGGGACACGCTATTAAAATGAAAATAGTAGCCTCAGTTTTCTAGGTCTGTGCATGAACAAAATATTTTCAGAATTGCTAAACATGGATTCAGTGAATCCAAAGGACCAGTAGCATATAAACTACTGTACTTTCGACATCCTTCCGAAAGACGTTTGGTTTTCTTTCGGCGTTTTATTCTAAATGGAAAAATTGATATTTGAATGTCAACGTCTTATGTGTCATTTCTTTTCCTGTACCCTGTTTGTACATATTTACCTTAAAACTAATTTTATAGCCAAAAATGTGTCTGGCCTATGCAATTACTATATTTAACTGAATTTCAGCACTTAACACAGTCATTTTACAGCACTTAACACCAGCGAAAGTAAATTGTAAACAGTCATTTTACAGCACTTATAAACCGGCGGAAGTAAATTGTAAACAGTCACTTTACAGCACTTAATACAGTCACTTTACAGCACATAGCACCAGCGGAAGTAAATTGTAAACAGTCATTTTACAGCACTTAACACAGTCATTTTACAGCACTTAACACCAGCGAAGGTAAATTGTAAACAGTCATTTTACAGCACTTAACACCAGCGAAAATAAAATGGTAAACAGTCATTTTACAGCACTTAACACCGGCGGAAGTAAATTGTAAACAGTAATTTTACAGCACTTAACACCAACTGAAGTAAACATGTAAACAGTCATTTTACAGCACTTACTACCGGCTAGAGTAAATAAGTAAACAGTAATTTTACAACACTTAACACCAGCTGAAGTAAATTGTAAAACAGTCATTTTACAGCATTTAATACCAGCTGAAGTAAATTGTAAACAGTCATTTTAGAGCACTTAACACACTAACTGAGGTAAACATGTAGACAATCATTTTACAGCAGTTAACACCAGATGAAGTAAATTGTAAACAGTCATATTTTACAACACTTAACACTAAGTGAAGTAAATATGTAAACTGTCATATTTTCCGCCATTATGTTTTATAGGGAATGCACCATTTGTAATTTTCACTTTTAATTCCTGCACAAAGATCCCCTTCTGAAGAGAGCTCCTCTCTAAACAGAAGAAATTTGCTCATAACGGTAGCATTTTTTCTATTTAGAGTAGATCTTTTTCAGATTTTCAGAATGGAGGAAAGAACGGTTATAATGGTTACCTTCCGTGAAAGTGTATGGACTTCCTTTCAGTTTTTGGAAACCTCAAAGCCAGTGCACACTAAGACCAGCTCTAAATTAAATTTAAATTTGAAGGTACCATTTGAGAACAACTCCCGTAACAGAAATGACAAAATATTAACGGTAAAGAAATGACTAAATACAAACGGTAACTTATAATAATTCACACATAATTTGCAGAAGATATGCACTGAGGGAAATAGGTTGTTTTTTCCAGTTTCTTCAGACCTGTGGGCGAACGGGGAACCGACCAAAGAACAAGATGTATTACTCGTCGTCCATCTAAAAGCACATTGTACATTTTATGACAAACAAAACGAGATTAATCTATCAGTTGTTGCTTTGAAGTCTAATAATAGCAAAGGCAGGTTTTATTTCTGTCTTAATCGAAGCAATACACATCCGCTTAAGGGGATAAGAAATACTTTCAGAGGAGATAATTCTGTCAAATCTGCTTTACTCCCTTCGGAAAAGAGTTCTTCTCTAAAACAAAATAATTTCCTCCAGTTACCTCTTTTCTTATACAGCATATATATATATGTGTATTCAGTCCCCTTAGTGAGACAATTAATATATTAATTTAGCGGAGGGCACAACACTGATCAGAATCTAGAGAATGCACAGCATAATTGTAAACCTGCGAATTTCACAAATGTGTCTTGGACACTTTCGGTCCAGTTTGGTGTGAAGCTAGACTGCTCCAGTCTTCAGTGACTATTTTTTTCTAATAATGCTGTTTGATAATCCACTGAAATAAAACCAAAATAATATCATGACTATAAAGGCTAGTCACTAGTGACTAGCCTTTATAGTCATGACATTATTTTGGTTTTATTTTAGTCACTGGAGACTAGTCAGTATAGTGTAAAGCGTGAAACATACTGGTTTAAAAATATGCTAGCCGCACTAATCCCGCCCATGCCATCCACGAGTGCTACCCAATTATAGTTCTGTCCAGTTTGTTGTTGAGCACACTTACCCTAAATTTCGGGAAAACAGACCTAAGCAAACAATGCTGACCCAGATTAGACAATCCAGAGACAGCAAATTATTTCCTTTACAAGAAGGGAGCCACTATTTCCTTGTATGAGGAATTTGTCCACTCTAGGGACACTTTAGGGATTTTGAAACCAAATATTAACATCAGAATATTTTGTAATCGCAGCAACTGCCATTACATGAAAACGCTTTTGTTCTGTATATCTAAAGAATCATACTTTAAGAATACTTTAGTACATTCCAGTTTTTGTACTGAACACGTTTTCTGTACTTGGCATAATCGTGGGACTGCTGAAGATTGTATTCGGCCATTTTGTTCATAATTCAATTTTCAGTCAGATGTCTTTCAAAGCAGATAAGTTGATAAAGACACTTATCCAATAAAGACTCTTTTATATACAGCACATCAGGCAGATAGAGGACTTAACGTGACAGGATATACTTAGTAGCTTTTTCGCCATTTCCGCCAAGGGAGAAAATTTTGCGACTTCCGGTTTGCTTCATTGAAACACAAGCCCCTTCTAAAAGGGGTCCACTCTATTAGAAGAGAATTTGCTCCCAGAAATTCTTTCCTTATATAGTAGATCTAGTTTCAGGAAGAATGCAAAACAGTTTTGAATGATTGGCCTCCTCTGAATGTGTTCCTATTCCCCTTAAATTTTGATTGGTGCTATCAAGGAATACCAAAGTCAGTAGGCTTTCCCACACTTTCCGATGAAGAGCATTTAATTTTCGGAAAGTCTGATAAGGATTTCTCTATTGGTCAATACAGCCAGCTTTGTAACCGGATAAGAAATGTCCTTATCATTATGTGTGAGTACATAAGCTGATCTGGGCCTTCATTAGGCTCAAGAAGTGTTTTCTCTGGACATTGATTCGAAAGTTGAACAAGGACATGCTCGCTAAAGAAATGCGTGTTGGTGGACTATCCCAGTCTTATTTGTATTGTTAGAAATGTCATGGTACAGACTTAGGTCAATGTGCCCCACTCAAGACAAAATTATATAATAATGATCTGAATTCCGCTGACTCTGCTCATGTAAGTAGGTGGTGAAAAGCGTCAAAAAAAAGTAGTGGAATTTATTCAGCAAAGTTGTGAACACTTTGGTCAATAGAGAATGTCCTTTTACATTTGTAACCATGAGTAGGCATCGCCACTTCGCCCTTGACTTAATTTTGAAGTAAGTACGCCGTTTATGCTTAGGACTTTACTTTAACTCTTTCTGCATCACGAAAACATACCTTTATAATTTTTACCCCCTCAAACCCCACTTTTATATAGTAAAACTGGGGTTTACAGGGGTATGCATTATTTTTCTTATTTTGCTAAAACAACATAGATTGTGAGTACTCGTTAGAACGCCTCGCTGAGGCGGTTCTAACGAGTACCCACAATCTATGTTTTGAGCAGGAATATGAGGAATATTAGAATTTTTTATCTGAAAATTTTCCCTTTTTTTTTGTTGTAAAATTTTTAATACATTTGAATAGGCGTGCTTTCGTAATGCCTTGTAAACCATAGCAGCCACTTTTGCAAACAGTGCAGATTCAGATGAGACGACTCGTAACGAGCTATCACATTAGGATCTACACGGTTTGCCATTCTGTTTCTGATTTTTGATTCGCAATGCTACTTGCAACAATAGACGTGTTCACATGCAAAGACAGAAGATTCCACATCAGAAACTCAGGGGCGAGGGGATCAAGAGTATTAAACAGGGTTCGCTGCTTCCTGTGTTTCCATATGCCTATCAGCAAACACAAAATTATGCGGCAGAGACAGGAATGGCATAAATCAAGCTACAGTCGAACTTCGATGGCTCGAACATCTTTGGGACCATAGAAAATTGTTCGAGACATGGGTGGTTCGAGCCACTGAGGGTTAATTATGGTGCCAAGTCAGGACGCAAATGGCGATAATTTTGGGATTTTTTGTTTTATTTTCTACACAATAATTGTATGTTGAGTGTACTCATTAGAATTGCCTCGATGAGGCGATTCTAATTAGTACACACAACATTCAATTTCACGATAAAATAAGAACATTTCCCTAAATATTTGTTGTCTTGAGCTGTCGGAAGAACTTCGTTGGGACTCAAAAACGAGTTCGAATTAGCCATGGTAAACGAGCCATCGATGTTCGAGCTATCGAAGTTCGACTGTATTGGTTGATCATACCACTGGTTGTTTGATCGGTTAAACGTTTGCAAGCTTTGTAAGCTTTGTGTGCTTATCAACACAATCTGGACAGAGTTGCAGTTCCTTACGTACCACATCCACATGATGTCATAGGAATTTTGCAAGTTACATGTCGATTAGCATGTTTACCATAGGTATTCGTGCACTCTTTCAACCCTGGGTTCCTGAAGTGGTCTCTTCCATGTCTGGATTTGAAGCGGTCCTATCTTGAAAATAAGTTTCAGTCTAAACTGTAAATCAGGGCCCAGCTGTTCAAAGCTAACGATGTCGTTAGTTGACGATTCGTTAAAATTTACTTCGAGTGATACGCAAATATGCTGGAATATTTTGCTGAAAAAATGTGAGTTGCTTTTGCAGTGCAAAAGCTACTCACATTTTTTCAGCAAAAAATATGAGAATATTGTGTATTGAATCCGCTAAAACAGTTAACGAAATGACCCTTAACGAGCTCGTTAAGCTAACGACGCTTTGAACAACCGGGCCCAGACTTGTTACAAGCCGTCTCATCTGGATCTACACTGTTTGCATAGGCAGCTGTCTTGATCTGCAGGGTTGGAAGAGTTAATTCTTTACACTTTTTGTCGTAATATTTGAGCAAGTCCATTCGACCTCTTGATGAGGTGTCTAAATTGTTGATGAGGAGCCTGTTTAAGTTAACGCGTCTATGTAACATATATCCCCATGCTACCCTTTAATACAATGGATATAGTAGATAAAAAGTAGGCAGGGGTCTATTTTTATTGACTTTTCGGAACTCTGCAGCTTATGACTCTTTCACCCGTGACTTTTTTGAAGTGGACTCTTCCGTCTTTGAATTTGGATGAGTCCATTATCTCAATAAGGGATGTCGCATTGAAAAAATCTTAAACAAAATACCAAACAATATAGTGTCAAAAAAGGGCAAACAATGTAGATCCTGATGAGACGACTTGTAAAAAACTGGCCTCCGGGTCGGGGTGTTTTAGCAGGGATTTTACCATAAATTTGTCCCCGCAGTACGGGGCGTTTAGCAGGACTTTAAAAACTGAAAAGTTAAAAGGCCCCGCTATTCCTCGGCCCCTACGGGACCTGGACTACAAATAATTGGTGTATAATGTAGACTGTGCTACTTTAGGGGCAGATGATATAGGTGAAGTCTGTTTGTCCAACTATTTTAAGTAAATACGGTAACCTTTCTTTTTGCTGAATGCCATGAGCCTGTACATATACCACTGCATCACGAAAACATACCTATATAATTTTGACCCCCTTAAACCCCACTTTTATATAGTAAAACTGGGGTTTACAGGGGTATACATTATTTTGTTATTCCTGCTCAAAAACATAGATTGTGGGTACTCGTTAGAACCGCCTCGCCGAGGCGGTTCTAACGAGTACCCACAATCTATGTTTTGAGCAGAAATAAGAAAAATATTAACGTTTTTTATCTGAAAATTTTCAATTTTTGGAGTTAAATTTTTTCTATATATTTGAATAGGCATGTTCTCGTAATGGCAAATGTCATCTTAAGGCATATGGTGCAAATGCTGGAATGTTAATCTTTCAGACTGGTAGGCCAAAACAAATACATATACAAACAGTGTAGATCCAGATGAGATGACTCGTAATGTGCCATCTTATCAGGATCTACTCCGGTTGCCATTTTATTTTTGATTTAAGACTCAGACCTCCATTTGCATCAATGGACATATCCAAATTCAGTGGCGGAAGAGTCAAAATCAGAAACTCGGAGATGAGTGTTAAAATTCAGTTGAACAATCAAAACTTTTAAATGTAGAATGTGGAGGGAGAGATTCTGTTTGGGCATAAGCGCCAAATGAGAATGTTGAAATTCACTTTCTGTACAGCTGAATATGATCTTATAAGTTTAAATGATATAAACCGTCGAATACAAGAAGTGAACAAAACCTCAGAAAGACTAAATCGTACTGTTCCATAAAAGAATTGATAAGTATGTCTGTAATTGGATATGATTTCTTATTACGAATATATCTAGTTATAGAAAATGAGCCGCGACAAGGGAAAACGTATCTTTCGACATATGCATCCAAGGAAGATTCAAATCAGTCTGCGCATCCGCACAGTCTGATCAGAGACTTCGTTGTCCCAACGAAGACACTTTGAATGTTTGGATATCTAAAATGCGCCCTAGGAAGATTCAGATCAGACTACGCGAATACACAAGCTGATCTAAATCTTCGCTGGACGCACATTTCAGAAGGTACGTTTTCTGACATTGCAGCTCCAATCAGGATTTTCAGCATCAGTTGGCTAACCATTATTTTCCGTTTCTTTCTTATGCTCATGTTTTAAACATATTTCACAAATATTTGGCAATTATCATTTGAATGCATGCTCCTGTTTTGTTGCAAAATGCAGTTTAAATTAGAACTTCTTTTTCAGAAAAGATTTCGGTTTGGTATATGTTGAGTAATACTTATTGAACAATACAATAGAATTCTTAAATAGATCGACCCCTTCACGTGCTAACGACCCAATGTTTGAGCCGGGGCACAGCATTTTCTAGAAGAATGCATATGCGCCCAGCATTATTAACAAACCACGTTCAGAAAGGAAAGGCTTGCTAGAAAAAGAATCTTCCACTGGTGTGATGAGTAGATAGAAAAATCCGTCCTGAGGGAGTACAGTCTCGGCAGGCCTCGTGATGCCGTAGACCCTCGGGACCGATTGCTCTATTTGCCCCTCACACTCCAGATAGATTCTGAAAGTATCAACGAACAGACAGCAGTTTGAATACGTAAGGTAAATGCGTGTGTGAAAGTTCAGGTGTTGGGACGCGTGTGAAACTTCCTACTAAAGACATATTTAAATTTAACAATTCAATCTTGTGAAATTTGTTTTCTGCAAACGATCAATTCAAGTAATTGCTGAATTCTTCAAGGAGCAGTCCTCCCTTCTGCTGACAGCGCCTCTTTATAGTTGAACATAAAAACGCCTGTGAGGATATGATTAAAATAAATACGTGTTAACATATGACAATGCAAATTGTATTAAACCATGTCTAAATAAAACCGCGGGCCATCTTCAGAACCAAGAATTTACAAAAAATGTTGTGTATCGAGAATAATCATACAGAAGACAAATTTCTAGTTTTCCAGCTGGATTGATTTCCGCCAGTCAATGGGCCGCACCAAGCGAAAAGATGTCGTCGAGCTTGCGCAAAATAAACAGTTCCAGATTCATCCCACATATGCTCAAAGTCTCGTCCGCGCAATTGCTCTCGATTGATACATTATATTGTATCCGATGATTCTGTTAGCGGACAGCAAAGGCCCTGGTCAGACTGCGCGGATGCGCAGGCTGACCTGGGCCCTCGCTGTCCGCATACACCAGAAGCCACATTTTTGCATGGCGCGTCCCAAATGTCTTCATGAAGAACATACTTTAATGGTTGGCCATGTTGAATCATGCCTAGGAATCTGGCGTTGCAATTACATACGCCGTAACTTGAAAACAAAGAACTTTGTCTCGTAAAGGACTATGAATACCATGATTCGGTTATAGTATTATTAGGTAGTTCAACCCCATTTCCTTGTTTATTGGAAATAAAATATGTTTAAACTAAACTTAGGTAGTATAGAATACGCTGGTAAGCGGACAAGGTGCTATCAGACTTTTTGAAAAACGCAAGATTATCAGATTATTTGTTGTGTGCACACGCCATACATTTTCTAAAATTTTAGGGGCAGTTTATCTAGGTCAGTTTGTATTTAACCAGTTTATACAGAATGGACTCTTCTACCTGAACTCTTCGGACAGGTCATTTCCCATATAAGGGATGTCTGTTTTTTATTACCATGTTTTACAGAAATCTTTGTATTTAATGCAAACAATATAGACCCTGATCAGACGCACCGGTCTACGGCATCTGATCTGAGTCTACACTGTTTGCCAATGCCCCTTTAATGAAACGCTAGTCATACATTTGTTAAGGGGAATGGATACACATAATTCATTTGCCCCCCACCCCACTACCCTCCTTTGGAAATGTAGAGTAAAATGTAATATTTTAGAGTAGATCCCTTATGTAGATAGGTATTAGGGCGCAGAAGATGAAAGAGAAAGTCACAACAGTAGTCACCCTTGTACAAAATGGTGAGTAATCTACCAAGTGTATAAAGACTGATTCGTATCTAGTGAAGCAAAAATTAACAAGCAGCGTCTGGATAAGTCATGTTCGGATTTACACTTAGTGTGCAAGACAGATCACAGACCAGACACTGCATAATTTCCGTGTTTGCCCTTAGAATTCGGACAGACATGTCTTGGCAAAGCCGACAGACTACGACATGATAAACACCTATTTGGTAAAAGTACTTTCTTGCCATGAATTAAGAAACCTATTCAAGTTTTTTTATAGTCTAAAAAGATCTTAAGGCGGATGGATACACTTTCAGGGGATGCAACTGTATCGAAATTGCTTAATTTCCCTTCTGAGAGGAGATCTCTTAAATGAAAGAATTTGCTGAAAGAATTTGCTACCTTGAATAAGTCAAGCGTGGAAACTACTGTCTCCTGTGTATTTTAAGAAAAATGTGTAGTCTCTCAGCTGATAGGGAGAAAATACGTGCGCTTAGTACTTCGCTGTTTCCTCATCTTGTTTTTAAAAGAAAACGTGTTGGTATAAACTGAGTTGTTCTAACGTTTTAGAGAAGAACCGGGCGCGGTCAGAGGCAGGATACAGCCCAAAACCGGGATTTAAGCCCATAAGGAAGTGGTAAAACCTGAACGGTCGAAGGTATGAGTACGTTCCGCTGACCACGGCACATCTCCCGAATGCAAACTGAAATTATGATTTTAGAGGAGGAAAAGAGAAATCTGACTCATGACCATAATTTAGGTACATGTAATGGTGTATGCCTATTTGATTGTTCCTCAAATAATTTACAGTGAACCTTCGTTAGAACGACACCATTTGACCCAAAGACGTTGTCATTAAAATAAATTTGCGGTTGTACAGAATACTTAAAGGCCCATATTCCTCAAAAATAGACATTTTGTTAAACAAGAAAGGAACTGATGTATGGTATTAATACAATCATAAAATGTGATAGCCTGAAAAAATTCAGTTAGTCATTCGTTCTTGAAATGAGATGATTTTTATCGTATATCTGAATTAATGTTGCCAACATTAATTCAGAGATATGATAAATAATCATTTCATTTTTGATCCAGTTCGAAAATTAGAGATAAACTGGAATTTTACAGGCTGTAAGATACCACATTTTATGATCGTATTAATACTATATATCAATTTATTAAACCTTTCTTGGATAAAAATGTCTATTTTTGAGGAACATGGAGCCTTTCATAAGCAGACTGATATATAAGAAAGGTCTTGTTTTGTTCTCATAGAACATATGTTTAGAGTATTTGTTAGAATCGCCTTAATGAGATGATTCTATTAAATATCCAAAACAAATATTTCTTTAAAGTATTAAATACAATATTCTTGCATAATTTGTGACTAATTGTGACCTCTTAAGAGAATGTTTCATGACAGTCAAATTGTCATTATAACGAATTTTGTCGTTGAATCGAGTGTCGGTATAAAGAGGGTTATCTGTATTTTGTCATTCATTCTTTAGTACATGTTAGTCGATTAAATATTTCCAAGCCTGATCAGATATTATTCTAATTAGTTTAATTGTTGTCCCACTAGTTGTTATGGTTGTTGTCGTCAATTTTCCCTGGTTTTTGTTTTTCTTGGTTTTGTTTTCTTCTTTCTCAGAATGTATTTTGTCCAAAATGAAATTAAATATACAAACATGGTACTGCATTAAGAAGATACACTTTGTAAATAATCCGCCAAGATTTACACGAGGGACAACTTTGATGACTTTCTGCTTAACGTGTTTGTATGTGTGACATATACACACTCACACTGATTGCTTTCCTGCATATGCTACTGGAGGAAGGCGTCATGAAAAGACTGTGGAAATTTTGAAGAAAGTTTGAGTGGCTTTCAAAGAAGCTTCACTGAAAAGTCACGATATGCGGTGAAAATGAACAATGACAAAACCATGAAAACCTGGGGTGAATTAATCAGTGAAAAGGCCGTTAAGAAGTGCCGCCTGAAAACCTGGTGACAAATGTGTGAAAAAGCCATAAATTTCTGCCATGAAAATACTGCTAATGTAGAACATAGAGTCTTTATTAATGTATCATATATAAATGTTTGTTTGAATGTGTTGCATATGTTTGTTTCTTTAGTTATTGTGGTCAACATACTAATTGATGGTAATAATTGAGCTATTTCACGTTCTTGTTGTCAGATTTGCTCTATCTCTTATGTTTTTCGAGATAATATTAATGTTTGTTATCACAATTCTGATATTTCAGTAGAGCCGTGAAAAATCAATGAAATTGTAAAGTCTCCTTTTTATGAGTTTTTCACAACATTATGGTCCTGTGAAATTGACGGGTCCATTTTTCATAAAATTTTCACGACATTTCATCTTTTCACGGGATCGGCTAGAAATATCACCCCAAAATGTCAAGGTCTAAAGTCACGAAGTTTTTACAGAATCGTGAAAATTCACAGACCTTTCACAGATTTTTCTCGGTCCACTGTCACAGTAGTGATACTAGCCATCTAAAAGGGCAAATTTTGGCCAATTTTTGGGAAAGAAACTGATCGTTTGGCTTTCAGCTTGTAGTGTTTTGCTTGTGGTGCCGTTGCTTTAAGTGCTTATTTCTTTCCTTTGTCTCGGACGTGTCTGGTAGTTGTGTCGATTCCTTTCTATCTACTCTAAAATGAAAGAATTTGCTCCCAAATTCATTGTTTTAGAGTATTCCTTTTCTAGAAGGGACAGAACACTGCTGACATATTTCACTACCCCTGAAAACCTATTAATTTCGCTTCAGCCGTCTTTTAGTCGAATGGCAACCATCCAATACTTCAGTTGTAATACATATTGTATATGTTTAGATAGTTGAAACTTGAGATTTCGCAGGTATGCTATTTGTCTAGAGATCGTTCTCTGATAGATCGAGTCTGTTATTCTGTCATGGTGATTATTTCATTTATTACTGTATGACTGAACGACACCTGAACTTTTACGATAATTTACTATTTTTAAAACCATATCATCCATCATCTGTTCAAAGCAGACTTAGTTTGGGAATTGAATGATATTATCTAATTGTATGCCTATTCCTTAAACATTTTCAAACCATCATTTATTTATGCATTTATTATTATCAATTTTGTTTGCGCTACGATTAGTGGTAAAGCTATAGGAACTATCATCAACAAAACGACTGGTTATGTGCTGTCCGCATTCTGTGCGTATATAATATTGTATTAGGCACCAAAAAGACAAACCTCTATTCAGGACAAAGACCTACATGAATAACATGCAGAACATAATATAAGGTTAACTGTAGAGCAAATAAAGAAATTTAAACTGGACACACACACACACACACACACACACACACACACACACACACACACACACACACACTAGATACATACTATAAAACCACAGATGCGGTGTTTCAACTCGCTCCATCTAAAAACAAACAAAATGTAGTATACCTTCTTCAATTAAACCTCGGTCGTGATTTTTTTTTGTTCACCAATACAGAAAGTGATCGTCTGATCAGTATCTAAAACATAATGTAGATGAGTTAGAAAAAAAATCAATATTTTTTATTGAATGTCTAGATTTATGACTAAGAAGTGTGTATTTGACATAGGCATGTTACCATAAAGTGAGCATTCGTTGTCCACGTTAGTATACGATAAGAACCATTGTCTCCTAAGACGGCGCATTTATCTTTTATTTGTCTTCTGATCATGGCAAATCAGTTCGCTAAAAGTTAATAGAAATATATTCGTTCCTTGGGACAGAAATGTCTTCCCAATGCTTGTTTAAGTATTTTCATGTCAAATTCACCTTTCAGTTTTATAGTCCCGAATGATTCATGTAATAAATCAGCTATCAAGACATGGTCTGAACCGGATTGACCCCTTCTAGTAAATAGATAGTCACCGTAAAAAGACATCTGAGTCATCCTTATAATGACGTCTTCAAAACTTAAGAAGCAGTATCAGCCAAAATTGATAGTAATGATTCTTTTGGTAGATCTTCACCAAGTTTGTTTTTCTCGTGTCGATTGTCCGCTTTTTTTTTCATATATGAAAACACAAACTTGGTAAAGATCTACCTACAGTAAGATGTAGACTGTAGACACTATTTCATCATTTGCCACTAAAATATATTTTAGTGGCAAATGGTGAAATGACGTCTACTCCTTACTTTACAGCTAGTCTGTAATTTGGTGCATACGTGCATCCAGTAAAGACAACTTGATCATTGTCTAAACAACAGCAAACTATGGAGATACCAAGGAAAGGCCACAATAACGAACCGTCAACACCAAAACTGTTGTTGCGGCAGTGAAGTGGTGGGGGCTTTAAAATGGGTTTATAGATGCCAAATTTCGCCCTTAATCTTGCAACAGTTGGATCGCCCTTGAACGGTTAGTAGGCAAACTACTGGGGATGAGGAGGGTGCGCAGGCTTACTTTTGTTTTATCGCGTAAAACATTACCCTTAATTCTGATGCAGCTCCGAACTAAAATATACATTCAATCCGCGTAGGGATCCTCTACCTCATCTGTCAAACATCACAGTGAAACACATATAATAAAAAGCACCGTGATAAAGCAAAGGGCGTCAACGGCGATCTGAAGCCAGGACATAAGAAACAAAACACAAATAAGCCCACAATGGGTCACAGTGGTCCGCTTTGTGTCAAAGTCACAATCAACAAAATACCCATATCAAAGATTGGAAGTGTGTCATAGTCCACAAAACAGTCCCGATTAATCTCTCTATTATTCATCAGTGCTAAACAGACGCTTTACATGACATGTCAAAATATACGTGAAGGTAACCCAGACAATGCCACTTAAAGAGTTAAATGACTCCCTGTCTTTTCATTTTTCAGAAGTGTGAGTATCAGCTCGGGAAGAACAGGACAGAAGTCGATATTAGGCTTCATATATATATATATATATATATATATATATATATATATATATATATATATATATATATATATATATATATATATATATATATATATATATATATATATATATATATATATATATATATATATATTCGATCATGATCAGAAAATACGCGGGGAAATGGGAAAATATTTCAGATTTGTTATAATATTATTTTTCTTGCTAACAATTTGTGTGAACATACACTTAATCAATTTACATTATATAAAGATTTTTTTTACAGTCTGTATCTTGCAGAGTTATTGCTACTATGTGTTTCGACTCAGAGCAGACCGCGGCGCAAGCTGACCACAGTCTGTTTTTATATAGGTGGTACTATTTCACCTGTAGTACCTTTAATACGTCTAAACTGGTTGCTAAACGCATAAAGCGTGAAAAGCGCATAAAGCGTGGAAGTGATGCGTTTCAAGGTCATAGCCTTACTATCTATCTATCTTCTGGTACTGAGTCGATCATTTTTGATCTTTATCTCAGGTGAATCTCAGGTATATACACCCATCGACACTATCTAAATGAAGGACAATCAGGCGACGAAGCAGCGCAGTCAGTGGACAGTTCGTTGTGTCCTTCTAAGAATATTTTGATGTTTCCAAGAACAGTTTGATGTTCACTGCCTAAACAGTGAACAGGAGGTCGTGCAGAGGCCGACAGATGAATTCATAGAAAAATGTTTCTCTGGAGTTTTTGGTACATCAGGAAAAATCTTAGGTCTAAATGACCAGTATACTATAAATAGTGTGAAGGCCGTGTTAAAATATTGAAAGAAATATATCGCGGGAAAAAAGCGTCAAATATGAGCTCTAAATAAAATGAACGGTACTCTAGAGTAAGAAGGAAGAAGACGTACTGCAATAGGGTGAAGGAAGGAAAGGCATGCAATCTCTTCACTTTGGCACATAGTTCTCCTCATTTCGGTTGGTGTCAGACTGAGTGTATATAGCCAGGATAATCAAGGAATATACCCAGTATAAGTCCCCAACTGTGCCAACGTGAAGAGACTTGCATGAAATTGTGCATTGTATTGTTGTCTGCATTGTGTTATATATATTGTAAATAGTATATGTAGAAAAAGTTGTTAAAATTCTAACTTTAACGAATCTTTTGTCTAATGGTACAGTTAGCGCCCAGCCCGGAACTTAATCAAATTGGAAGTCACCCGCGGTGCGTCTTGGCCGCCTATGGCGTAACATTATGGTAACAACACCGGCCCCATACATCATGGCGTCAACGTACATGTTCATGATATATATTCGCTAAAAGTACTCAGTCCTTTTCAAAATACTCTCCATTAAACGAGATACACTTCCTGCATCGTTCATGCCATGACTCGACAAAACATCGCCTAAATTAATAAATTGTATGTTGGATATAGCCACCTACACTGCCGCTGAAAGTTCATGAGTGTCATCAAAGTGTAGTTCACTAAGGTAGGTCTTCATTACCGCCACTCAGATGCTCCAACCCTAGTTATCGTACAGCGGTCTGTGTTGTTGCTGCTCCATGAGAAGGGGCGTTGTCATGGTGAAATATCACGGATGGTAGGAGTGCGGATCATTGCACGCATGAAGTATTGTTTCAAAACCTGAAAATGTTAACAAATTGTAAATATTCACAATTCGCGTCTCATCAAATTTATTTCATGTACAATTTTATGTTTAAACTAAGTACGTGTATGGTAGGTAAAATATTCTAACTAAAGAAAACCGAGACAAACTTCCTACATTATATTGGTACCGAAACTTCATAAACAACCTTATAAAGCACGTTTCATTGCACAGTCAACTTTAATGCACTATGCACTATGCACATCACTTGAAAGCATTTAACTTTAATGCACTATGCACATCAGTTGAAACCATTTAACTTTAATGCATTATGTACATCAGTTGAAACCATTTAACTTTAATGCATTATGCACATCAGTTGAAACATTTAACTTTAATGCATTATGCATATCAGTTGAAACCATTTAACTTTAATGCATTATGCACATCAGTTGAAACCATTTAACTTTAATGCATTATGCACATCACTTGAAAGCATTTAACTTTAATGCACTATGCAAATCAGTTGCAACTATCTTAATTTATACATTTTCTTTGACATGCAGTACTGTAAAATGCTCTTTGATGTCGTCATGTCGTCATGTTACTGAACATATGCCTAGTAAAATGAATAGCACAGATTATCCTTTTGATGATTTTCATTTATTGAGAAATGAACGAAAAAAGTTAAATAATGCAATCACAGGAAAATACCTCAGCTAAGAAAACTGATCAATTAACTGAAAAATATTATAAAAAATAATTTACTCCAGGTAAATTTATTCCATGGAAGTCCGTTGGAACCACTGACCAAATGTGTGGCTTTGTTGTCCAAAAAGACTGGTCAGCTTTTCATTTTGAAGCTTTGGAAGCAGACGGTAAGATAAACAGCTGTTTGTTTCGGCATTCCAGTTAAGTCTTTTCAGACTGTCTCAGGTTTGTACGAAATATATGTCCCTCCAACTGATGTAAAACTGAAGACATACTGTTTTTGTTCGGCATTTGCACTAACATAGCAACTCTTTTTGGACCTGATGATTGGATTGTGACCACAGTCAATAATTATTTAGATGAACATGATATAGCCTCGACTCTACAGTAGTGACACAACAAGCAATCTGAAAAAAGATTACCTAATTCCATTGTATCTAAATTTGGCTAATGGACTTGTCCATCCTTACGCTGGAGTGTCTGATGAATGTTTTATTTTATTGTATTTTTATAGAAATACCTGTAAGCAAAACGTGCAAGCCCTAATCAGAGGCTGCATTCTGTGCCATCTGTTCCACGTCTACACTGTTTGCCTGTGTCCCTCAGACTAGAGCTAGACCAATATGATTTATGATTTTATTATAAAAGTGGAACTATTTTATCCTCCTCTATTTTCCCTATAGTCGTTGAACCAGCAGACAACATGACAGAAAATAATGTTGATGATCAGGGGCCAGTTGTTCAAAGCTAACGACATCGTGAGTTAACGATTCGTTACAATTTACATCGATGCTGAAATGTTTTGCTGAAAAAATGTGAGTAGCTTTTGCAATGCAAAAGCTACTCACATTTTTTCTGCAAAAAATATCAGAATATTGTGTATTAAATCTGCTAAAACAGTTAACGAAATGACCCTTAACGAGCTCGTTAAGCTAACGACGCTTTGAACAACTGGGCCCAGGAAGCTGAAAAAGAAATAACCACGAAGAAAAAGCAGAAGATGATAAAGGCAGTGTATGATTACCAAAGAGGATTGCAGCTGTATGTTTAGGACTGCAAACTCCTTGGGACAACACCTTATGTTGGGCAAATGTAACTATCAACTGGAAAAGCTGCATCTGGGGGACAAGGCAAAGAAAATGTATCAGGTGAATTCCTTGATGATTGGTGTGAAAGATAATAAATAAAACACATGTGCTACAGAAACTGACAAAAAATCAGAGTTCTTCAAAAGCTGGACCTTAAAGCACAAGAAAGGGAGAACTGTATTTTTTGAAGCGTAGATACTATTCATTAAAGATATTTTTGAAGTAGGAAAGAAAGCTGTGCGCAAAGAAGATCCTTATAAGGAAGAAATGAGAAAACTGAAATCTGATAGCAAGTTTATGTTTAAACGCAACGAATACTTGACAGGACAGCAGATAGCATCGTTTTTCTCCCGTCCCGCTGTAAAGGATAAAAAAATCGACATAACGGATTTGATTGCAGCAGAGGCGGAAGTAAAACAGGAAAAACTGAAGGACAGTATTCTGGACACAATTTTCGCCCAAATGTCTAAATAATTGCATCACATACACTTAACCCCTCTATGTACAATTGCATGTCAGGTAATTGCGTTTAAACATTAAACGCGAAACTATAATACCCCGCCATTATCGTGTCGCGGGCAGATAACTCTGTCATAAATTGACGAAATTTGCCACTAAGCAATCCCAAAGCAATACTCTGCAATACCAATGCACACATCAAATTTGGTGAAAATCCATTGAGATTTACTCAAGTTATTGTCCTGTGTGTTGCGGGCAGATAACTCGGTCAAAAATAGACGAAATTCTACCATTAGCAATCCAAAATCAGATGTCCTCAATATCAATGCACACAACAAGTTTGGTGAATTTGTTTGTGTTTGTGTTGAGATTTTACGGCCCAGTCAACCCAATGGGGTCATGTCGAGCGCGGTCAGTTTACCTAACCACACGTTTACTGGACAGGCTTAGTCCTCTAAGCGGCTAACCAGTATTGTGCACATTCTTTCGCCTGAAACTGAAACTGCCCTTCTTGACTCAGCGGAAGGGAGAGAATGATCGTAGAAAATATTTCATGATCAATCTCCACGAAAGAATGTTGCCGACCTCGGCGGGGATCGAACCCGCGACCTCCAGGTTTCCAGTCGGACGCGCATCCAACTGAGCCACCAAGGCCTGCAAGTTTGGTGAAAATCCATTGATTTTCACTAAAGTTATCGTCCAGAAATGAAAATACGGACGTGTCCCTGGCAGATAACTCTGTCAAAAATTTACGAAATTTGTCTATCAGCAGATCTCCACAATATCAATGCACGCACCAAGTTTAGTGAAAATCCATTGATATTTACTAAAGTTATCATCCGGAAATGAAAATAAAGATCTGTCGCGGGCAGATAACTCTGTCAAAAATTAACAAAATTTTCCCATCAACAATCCCAAACCAGATCTCTACAATATCAATGCACACACCATTGATATTTACTCAAGTTATCATCCAGAAACGAAAATACGGACGGACAGACACACGGACAGCCAATGTGATTCCATAATACCCCGCCACTATCGTGTGGCGGGGAATAACAAGAACTAAGTATTGAAAATATTTGCTTTTTACAAATAGAAGACCACATGTACCCTACTGAACTTCAGTCACATTAAGGCAATTGCTAGATCTGCTTCAACAAAACCAACTATATATGTTGAAGCAGCATCCAGGAGACATTTGATTGTGATGTATACTGTTAAATTTGTTTCTATCTCCATCAAAATTTGAATGGCTATATCTGGTTTAAATGTCCTGACGGACTCAAAACTAACTTACAGGACTAAAATACTGTATTTACCGTCAGAATGCGATCCAGAAAACACATAGTGTCGCTGCGACGTCAAAACAACGTAAATACGACGTTACGTGTTTGCTGCGAAGATAGCAGTAGATATTCTATTATCTCCCTTTATATTGATACAGCAAGGAAGTTCATCAACCTTGACAGGAAAATAGCAGTACTTATTTTTTATCTCCTTTGATAGGGAGATAGTAGATTCCTTTTATTGGGATAAAGCAGTAGTTATTCTATTATCTCTTTTGATAGGTAGAGTACAAGATAGACCAAATACAAACTAGGGCCTTCTAATTGGAATGCTCTATTTTCAACATACATGTATGTTCTTAATGGGATGTAAGCGATATCTGACTTTAGCTATTCCCCACTTTCGTTCAAAAGAGCTGTTAAATAAATATATGTTTTATTGCATAAAATAAGTTTCTTTTTCATATTTAAGGAAAGAAAAAAAAAAAAAAAAAAAAAACTTTGTTGGTTTATTGCTAAGTTTTATCTTTACCACTGTCTTGATTAATTCAGCAGACGACAAATTGATGATATTTTTCTTCTTTTCCCATAAAACATGATTTGACATTTTATGCAAACTGTTTCCATTGGAAAAAATTTGCATGAAATATCAAATTCTATTTTCAAGAAAAATAAGAAAAATATTTCAGTATGTCGTCTGCTGAAAATTTTACCCAGTGTAATAGCGATGCTAAAGACAAATGCAGAGATAACATATTGGGAGTTAACTGACTGTTGTCTCTTATTCGGACAGACAGGCCTTAGAAAACAGTGTAGACTAGGATCAGATACCCTAGAATGTGGTGTCTGATCGGGTTCTACACTGTTTGCTATTCATTCAGCAGTTTGTAGACATATCAATAGGTAATAAACATTACGAAAACACGCCTATTCATATATATTGAAAATTTCACAACCAAAAACTGAAAGTTTTCAGACAAAAATTCTGTTAATTTTATTATTCCTGCTCAAAACATAGATTGTGGATACTCGTTAGAACCGCCTCGCCGAGGCGGTTCTAATGAGTACCCACAATCTATGCTTTTGAGCCAAAATAAGCAAAATAATGTATACCCCTGTAAATCCCAGTTTTACGATATAAAAGTGGGGAGAAAGGGTGTCAGCCTTATATAGTTATGTTTTCGTGATGAACAGACTTGATCAAATTTTAGAATTAGTAATTAACTTAGATGTTTCTGTTATAAGGGTAAAAACTGCAGCTAACCTATCCAAATAATAGGGATCTTGTTACATGCACACGGTAAGCGTAACCCCAGGCTGTTCATCAGCGCAGTCTACACTGTTATCTGAAGAAATCGTCAGGGTGTGGGTTCTTGATATACAAATGTCTAGATAAAATAGGTTGTCAGCATAATATTTGTTCTTATTCACCACGAAATCGTAAGTTGTGGGTACACATTTGAAATGCCTGCGCTAGGCGCTTCTTATGAGTACAACAACATATGTTTTCATGAAGAAAAGTATCAATACTTTAATAAACAGAATTTCTCCTCTTCAGCTTCTTTTTATATGTACAGTGAAAAATTAACAAATAGGTTTTTGGTGTACACTTTTAACAACAATCATTTCCATGACATACATAGAAGTTAGAAAATAGACAATTTATTAGTACATTCAAATCGAGCCTACATTTGTTACTATCAAACAGTCTTTTATATTATGTAATACTACTTGTACTTATAAAAGCTTATATACACCAACAATCATATTACATTTAAATCAAGTTACACTTGCTTATTACTATTTCAACTACGGACGTTTGTTGGCTAAACATTGAATTCATTAAAAAAACAACAACAACAACAACAAAAAAAAAAAAACAAACAGTTTTGTTCTTCTTTTATTTACAATATAAAACATTTCACCTTAAAAAACTGCTAAATTCAATAAAAAAAACATAAGTAAATTTTGTCTAAATCTGGCCAAAAGTGATGCTGGTGGTTACCATGGTAACGGAAGCTGATATCAGATTTTGAACAATTATTGTCTTACTTATAAGTGGTAAGGACTATTGTGTGAAATTTCATCCAGATCTGAGACGGTGCGTGGAACGGCTCTATGGGAATTTTTGTGCTCTGTAGCGCGCGTTATTGTTGGTACAATAGCGCACACTAGCGATGGTCACTGTTGTGGCAAACGGTCACTGTTGTACCAATGTATTTTTCCTTTATAACTTTTGAAATATAGTTCGCAGCAATGCACCAAACATATTAATCTCATACAAGCTCCCCGTGAACTCGAATATATTTGCATCAGTTCTCTCCCCTTTAGTCTTTTATAGAAAGCAGCACACAAAACATATTAATCTCATATTAGCTCACCGTAAATTGAAATAAATTTCGCATCAGTTCTCATAGCATTTTATAGAAAAGTATAATTCGCACGTTCATACAAAAATGACCGTTGATACAATAGCCCATGCTAGCGATCGTCTCTTGAATACTTGAATATATTTGTATCGATTCTTTCCCATTGAGCATTTTATTGAAAGCAACACACCAAACATATTAATCTTATACTAGCTCACCGTAAACTCGATTACATTTTGCATCAGTTCCCATAGTATTTTATAGAAAATTATCATTCGTACGTTGATACAAAACTGACCGTTGATACAATAGCCCATGCTAGCGATCGTCACTCGAATTAAGTCGAATACATTTGCCTTGAGCATTTATAGAAAGCAACATTGTCGGACCCCTAAATGTGAAAACTTTCACAAATGTAATAAGGCCCCGTAAATGTTACAACATTTCACCAAATATTTAATAAGGCCCCTTAAATGTTATAACGGTTTTACCATATATGTAAAAACATATAAGGACTAGTACTCTGGGTAGTAGTTCGGACGTCTAATGGCAGGTACTGGTACTCTTGGTAGTGGTACGGACCACTAATTGCAGGTACTTGAAATCTGGGTAGTACCTCTTATGGCAGGTACTGGTACTCTGGGTAGTAGTATTGAACTCTAGTGACAGGTATTGACCTCTGGGTAGCAGAACTGAAATCTAGTGACAGGTAATGGTTCTCTGGGTAGTAGTACTGACCCCTAGTGATGGATACTGGTTTCTTGGTAGCGGTTCTGACCTCTAGTGCCGTGTACTGATACTCTGGGTAGTAGTGCTGACCTCAAGTGATAGGTATTGGTACTCTTGGTAGAAGTACTGACCTCCAGTGATAGGTTCTGGTAATATGGGCAGTAGTACTGACCTCCCTTCACAGATGCTGGTATTCTGGGTAATATAACTGACCTCCAATGATAGGTACTGGTACTCTCGGTAGTCGTACTGACCTCTAGTGATAGGTACTGATACACTGGGTAGTAGTGCTGACCTCTATTTACAGGTACTGGTACTCTGGGTAGTAGTACTGACCTCAAGTGACAATTACTGGTACACTGGGTAGAAGTACGGGCCTCTGCTTACAGGTACCAGTACTCTGGGTAGTATTACTGACCTCTAGTGAAAGGTAGTGGTCTGTCTAGTAGAACGGACCTCTAGTGACAGGTACTGATCCTCTGGGTAGCAGTACTGACCTCTAGCGACAGGTACTGGTCCTCTGGGTGGTAGTACTGACCTCTAGTGACAAGTATTGGTCCTCTGGGTAGCAGAACTTAAACTTAAATCTAGTGACAGGTACTGGTCCTCTGGGTAGTAGTACTGTCCCCTAGTGACGGGTACTGGTCCTCTTGGTAGAAGCACTGGCCTCTAGTGACGGGTACTGGTACTCTGGGTAGAGGTACTGATCTCCAGTGATAAGTACCGGTACACTTGGTAGAAGTACTGACCTTCAGTGATAGGTTTTGGTAACATGGGTAGTAGTTCTGACCTCTATTCACAGTTACTGGTATTCTGGGTAGTAGTGCTGACCTCCAGTGATAGGTACTGGTACTCTTGGTAGAAGTGATAGATTTTGGTAACATGGGTAGTAGTTCTGACCTCTATTCACAGTTACTGGTATTCTGGGTAGTAGTGCTGACCTCCAGTGATAGGTACTGGTACTCTTGGTAGAAGTACTGACATCCAGTGATAGGTACTTGTACACTGGTTAGTAGTACTGACCTCTATTCACAGGTACTGGTCTTCTGAGTAGTAGTACTGACCTCTAGTGACGGGTACTGGTACTCCTGGTAGAAGTTCTGACCTCCAGTGATAGGTTCTGGTAACATGGAAAATAATACGGACCTCTATTCACAGCTACTGGTAATCTGGGTAGTAGTACTGATGTCAAGTGATAGGTACTGGTACTTCCGGTAGTAGTACTGGCCTAGGTACTGGTAAACTAGGTAGTAGCGCTGACCTCTATTTACAGGTACTGGTATTCTGGGTATTTTTACTGATCTCAAGTGACAATTACTGGTACACTGGGTAGAAGTACGGGCCCCTTCTTACAGGCACTGGTACTCTGGGTAGTAGTGCTAATCTCTAGTGACAGGTATTGGTCCTCTGGCTAGTAGAACGCACCTCTAGTGACAGGTACTGGTCCCCTGGGTAGCAGTACTGACCTCTAGCGACAGGTACTGGTCCTCTGGGTAGTAGTACTGGCCCCCTAGTGACGGATACTGGTCCTCTTGGTAAAAGTACTGGCCTCTAGTGACAGGTCCTGATACTCTGCGCAGTAGTGCTGACCTCCAGTGACAGGTACTGGTACTCTTGGTAGAAGTACTGACCTCCAGTGATAAGGTCTGGTAACATGGGTAATAGTACTGACCTCTATTCACAGATGCTGGAATTCTGGGTAGTAGTACTGACCTCTATTTACAGGTACTGGTATTCTGGGTAGTAGTACTGACCTCAAGTGACAATTACAGGTACACTAGGTAGAAGTACGGACCTCTACTTACAGGTACTGATACTCTGGATAGTACTACTGACCTCTAGTGACAGGTAATGGTCCTCTGGGCAGCAGTACTGACCTCTAGCGACCGGTATTGGTCCTCTGGGTAGTAGTACTGACCTCTAGTGACAGCTATTGGTCCTATAGGAAGTGGCCCAAAAATTTTGTGACAGGTACTGGTCCTCTGGGTAGTAGTACTGAGTACTCAGTGCCTGTCACTAGAGGTCCTTACTACTACCCTGTCCCAGTACATAGGTACAGCAGAAATTAGTCCTGCTACCTTGCGTCTCTGTACATTTCATTAGAGGTATGTACTTCATCCCTGTGTCCAGTGCCCGTAATACTACCCTGTCCCAGCATGTGTCACTGGAGGTCCGTAATACTACCCCGTCCCAGCGCCTGTCACAAGAGGTCCGTACTACTACTCTGTCACAGTACCTGTCACTAGAGGTCCGTACTTCTACCCTGAGTCCCAGTACCTGTTAGTAGAGGGTTAATACTACCCCGAGTCTCAGTACCTGTCACAAGAGGTCCGTTCTTCTTCCCTGAGTTCCAGTACCTGTCACAAGAAGGTCCGTAAACTACCCTGACTCCCAGCACCTGTCACAAGAGGTCCGTACTACTACTTTGAGTCCCAGTACCTGTCAGTACTGCTACCCTGAGTCCCAGTATCTCTCACTAGAGGCCAGTACTTCTACCCTGAGTCCCAGTACCTGTCAGTAGAGGTCAGCACTACTAAATACGGTGACAGTTCCTGTCAATAGAGATAAGTACTACTACCTAAAGGACCAGTACTTGTCACTAGAGGTATGTATTACTACCCACAGGGCCAGTACCTGTCACTAGATGTCCTTACTATTACCCAGAGAATCAGTACCTGTCACCAGAGGTCAGGACAGTTCCCTAGGATATCAGAATCCGTCATCAGAGGTCTGTAGTACTTCACAGAGTATCATTACCTGTCACCAAAATTCAGTACTAATACCTAGAGTATCAGTAGCTGTCACTTGAGGTCAGTACTAATACCTAGAGTATAAGTACCTGTCACTAGAAGTCCGTACTACTACCTAGAGTATCTGTATCTGTCTGTCTCTAGAGGTCAGCACTAGTAGATAGGGTGCCAGTACCTGTCAATAGAAGTCAGTTCTACTTCCTAGAGCATCAGTACCTGTCACTACTGTCCTTTCGACATCTCTTGGAAAGATGTTTTTTGCTTGGGGTTTTAATTTAAATGAAAATATTTTGTTCTGGTTGACCATATAGTGTCAGAAACCATTTGTCTTTTATGTTTCTGTGTTTTGTTCTCAAATATTTACACAACAATTAAAGTTACGGCCAAAATTTGGTCTGACCTATGCAATTTCTATAGTAAAGTGATTTTTTTGAATATTTGTCTAAGAAAATATTTTTTACTTTTCTTTGCTGAATTTGAATTATTGACGTTTTACAACAATATTATGAAAATTTCAAAAAAAATGGAAAAAGTGGAACTTGTTGAAAATTTGGCTCCAAGTTACCTACTCTACAGATTTCTACATGATTTGGCTTCATTTTTACTATGGGAAAAAGTGAAAATATTTGATTTTTTCAAAAACCAATAACTAGAATAAAACTTTTTGTACATAGGTAGTTACGACAAATGGTTTTGCATTAAATCATGACAAAAAATTGCAAATCTACTTCTTCTGTGTAAAGCGTCAAGCAAAAAACGACTTTCTGAAAGATGTCGAAAGCACAGTAGATGTCAGTACTACTACCAAGATTTCCAGGACCTATCAACAGAGTTCCGTACTAATACCCAGACACACCAGTACCTGTCATTAGAGGTCCGTACTACTACCCAGAGTGCAAGCACATATAACTAGAGGTCCGCTCTACTACTCAGAGTTCCAGTTCCTGTCACTAGAGGTCATTATTACTACCAAGAGGACCAGTAACTATAGGTTCGTACTACTACTAAGAGCCAGCACCAATCACAAGTGGCTATATTATTACCCAGAGTATCAGTACCTGTCACTTTAGGTCAGAACTATTACCCAGAGTACCACTTCCTGTCAATAGTGCTTGTATTACTACCCAAAGTATCAGTGCTTGTCACAAGAGGTCAATACTACTACCCAGAGTCCCGGGTACCTGTCACTAAATAACCGTACTACTACTCGTACTTACCAGAACCAGCAACTGTCACTAGTAGTCCATACTACTACCTAGAGTACCAGTGCCTGACACTATACATGCAGATCCGTATTATCACCGAGAGTACCATTTACCGTCACTAGTGGTGCGTACTACTACCCAGAGTCCCAGTACCTGTCATTGGATGTTCGTACTACTACCCAGAGTCCCAATACCTGTCTCACTGGAGGTCCGTACTACCACCCAGATTGCCAGTACCTGGACCTAGAGGTCAGTACTTCTACCCAGAGAACTAGCACCTGTCACTTGAGATCCGTACTACTGCACATGCTGATAAATATATACGAGTATACCAAGGTCCGCGTCGTTCATATGCATCTTTAGGGTGGGTAAAACACTCTATTAACATATAATACGGATGGTTACAAGAAACACTACTGTTTATTTCTAACGATATGGAATATTGATGACCCCTCTATACACGATTAATAAGCATCAAAACGCTTTGCAAGCTGTCTGCCTGGAAACACAAGGCATCTAACACTCCAATCCTGATCTCAAAAGTGATTTTCCTATATAATCGTTTTCCTATATAACAGTAGTTTCTAACTTAAGCGCCTGATAGACTGTTTCCAAGATAATCATTTGTTGTTTTTTTTTTTCTCATTAAAGCGCTTTTCCAACTTAGTCGCCTTACATACGTATGCCGGCGCTGTGTAGGTTAAATAATTAATAAGTCTGCATCAAGGTAAAAACAAGACTGTGTGAGATATACTTATACGAAGATTCATTTTCTTTGTATTTTAATTTTCTGTGCTCTTGATATATAAAATATACTCGAACTTTATATTTATATTATGCAAATTTAAGAAGATAAAACCTATTAGGATATACAAATGTATAATATGTTTGTTTTTGTATATTGTCATGCATGTACCTATATGTGTAAATTGTATATGTGTTATTATCATGTGTTATGGGCCGGTGGCCTTCATCGTGAAATAAACGTATTATTATTACTCGAACTTTAGTTGAAGTTCACTAGATTTCGCGGAAATATTGTTAAAATTTTAGTTATCATAAAATAGATACCTTACCATTTTAAACCTAACCCGTTTGACTCTATGCACACTTTCATACTTACGTATTTTTTGATGTTTGAATAACGCTTAATGTCAGTAATCATTAGATTTTTGACATAATTTAAATTTCATCTCTTGTAATGACAGGACTAAGTGCATCAACGTGCACAAATAGAATTTCAATCCATCTGAAGAATAAAAGAAGAACAAAACAAAAAGGTAATCTCTTATGCTAGTTATATTTCAATCATTTGTACAATGTTGACACATTTGATAAAGCATTCATGACACAACCCAACAGCATTTTAACAATGTGTCAGTTGTTAGTATCAGAATAATTAACGACGTCACTTGAAATTATTACCCAACCTACAGGGTTTTCACTGTCAGACTGATTTAATAGTACTTAATCGGCTCGTGCCAGTGTTGCTTCACGACGCATTACATGTGACGTCACTTAGCTTTGGTTGGGTAATAAAACAACTATCTAATACGTTCTCGGGCAATAGTCAAAACCATCGCCCCTCGGTGCTGTGCTCTCAGGCAATAGAAAATCAGGTCGTCCACAGCACCTCCGAGCAATAATTTTGACTATTGCCTCGAACATATTAAATAGTTGAATAACGTCAAGAACTCGAACGACCTCTGTTAATAAACTTATACTTCAGCATATTTCCAACCGTATGCTGATCTGCGAAAAGGGCCATACCTTTTTATCGAGTGGACAAAATAGGTAATCAATTTTGTATGTCAATGTGGCCATTGTAAAATGTATTCACTAACTGGACAACACAATCGAGGGACGATTGCTAGCATGGGCTATTGTATCAACTGTCATTTTGGTATCAACGAACGAATTATACTTTTCTATAAAACGGTATGAGAACTGATGCAAACTAGTCTATGAAGTGATATGCTCATTAATACCCACGGCCGTAGCAATCAATAAAATATAGAGCTAAGTTGCTGCATAAGTATTTATAAAACAAGAATTTCAAAAGGACTTTACTCTAAGAAACCTGACCACACAGTCCTGATTTTTCTTTCCCACAATACACATAGTCGTGCCCAACAGTTGTGCAAAATTTCAAGACTGTATGTGAAGTGGTTCCTGAGAAATGTTTGACAGAACATTGTAATGAAGTCACATATAAATAAAATTGTAATGAAGTCACATATATATATTTATAAACTTGTGCAAAAATTACCAAAAAAACCTGGCCCCGCAGCTCCTATTTTCATACACACCTGCATTGCTGGATGATACAAGTGCCATATCAATATTATTAAAATCGGACAAAGGGTGTAGAAGTTATTCAGCAAAAACATATTTAAATTTCAAAGATAACAAAGGAGCATAACTCTAAAAGACTGGAACCCACTGCCCCTATTTTCTTTCCAACATTACAACAACTCATACCTAACATTCATACTAAAATTCAAGCTTGTAGGTGCAGCACTTCCTGAAAAAACTTTGACAGAAAATAGTTGTCCATTTAGGTTCATACCATATTGACAGAACAACAAAGGGGCATTACTCTAATAAAACGTGCCCACAGCCCCTAATTGCATATCAAACCTGCAGTGCATAAAGGTGCAAGTGTGATATAAATTTTATCAAAACCAAACAAAAGGTATAGAAGTTATGGAGAAAAATACATATCTCACTAGCAAATATAACAAGGGGGAATAACTCTAAAGGACCTGACCCCCACAGGCCCTGTTTTCTTTCCCACAATATAACTAGTCATACTCATCATTTGTTCCATATTTCAAGTTTCTAGGTAAAGTAGTTCCTGAGAAATCTTTGGCAGAAAATAAATGCTAACTCACAGACACAAACACACTCAGACATACAGAAAAGACAAAAACTATATATCCCTTTGGCATAGTATGACGGGGGTATAAATATATTCCAGTTTACGGTGAGCTAATATGAGATTAATATGTTTGCTGTGTTGCTTTCTATAAAATGCTAAAGGGGAGAGAACTGATGCAAATATATTTGAGTTTACGGGGAGCTTGCATGAGATTAATATGTTTGGTGCATTACTGCGAACTATATTTCAAAAGTTATAAAGGAAAAATACGTTGGTACAATAGTGACCGTTTGCTACAATAGTGACTATCTCTAGAGTGTGCTATTGTACCAACGCTATTGTAGTACTACAATAGTGACCGTGCTACAATAGTACACGTTACAGTGCTCTAACAGAACTGAAGTTAAAAAGTCTGCATTCTCTACAAAAACATATGAGTACTCTTAAGAAGCGTCTCTCATAGAGACGCTTCTAATGAGTACCCACAACATATGTTTTATGCAGAAACCAGAAACATAATATCAATAGGTTTGTTAAGAATTGACTTATCTATAGCTAAGAATGGCCAAGAAGTGTACAACTTACGTAACACAACTAACCCAAAATGTAGCAATCATGGCACTACAAAAAATCAAACTTATACTCTACCAAACATCTGGGCCACAGAGGATTCAAGAAGCTAGACAATTAATACAAATGAAGTTATGTAATTATAGTGACAAGGTGTGTCTTTTTATTAGGTTCTTCCAAGCATATTAAACATATCAAGATTCAACTAGAACTACACACACTTTGACATACAAATGCCCTTAATTCCACCCACTCACTGCCCATTTCTTAAAAAAGTGCATTATTTTCGAGGACTCTTCCTCCGAAATAGCATTCATTTGGTTATTATAAGTTGTCGCCAAGCACGTCAGCGAGACCGGATATACTTGGTAGATTCATTGCCATTTCCGCCAAGGAAGGCAACTTTTATGACTTCATGTTTGCGTTTCTGCACGCTTGTCTCCGTCTGAAAAAGTGTCTACTCTACAAGGAAAGAATTTGCTCCCCTTGGGAGCAAATTCTTTCCTTTTAGAGTTGACTCTTTTTCAGGAGGGAATAAAAACAATTTCGGCAAAACTGTCTCCCTTGAAAGTGTACAAAGTCCTCTTAAGAAAAGGGTGGTAATGCAATTCTGTAAAAAAATGTTTATCTCACCTGTCTGATCAAAACGATTGCCTTTTATTTACGAGCATTCATATATACAACCTTAACTAGCGACTGGTATTTTACATTTTTTCAGAGAGCCCATTAAAATGATATAAAAACGAATGATCGCAGAGATGAAAAATACAATATTAGCGATCTAACGTTAAAAGCTCGTAAATTTTTCGTTTTAGAACCAATCGATTTTCAGAATGTGATAGTATCACGCAACAGACAACTCTGTAGAGAAACGAGGTGACATTTCACAGTTCATACTTCACACTAGACAATTCACATACCATAATTCATATTTCATAATTCCTACTTCACAGTTAATATTTTGCAGTCCATAATTCACAGTTCAAAGATCCAACATTACAGTTCCTGCTTCATACTGCCTACTTCACAGTTTAAACAAATGTCATACCTTGCAGTTAATAGGTCCTATTTTACAGTACAAACTTTAAATTTAACAGTCCATACTTCATAGATGATAGTTCTTAATTTTAGTTCATAGTTTCTTATTCACAGTTCAGACTTCACAGTTCATAGTTGTTACTCCATACTTCAGTTACCAAATCACAGGCCATACTTCATACTTCATAGTTCGATCTTCCTACGCCACAGGTCACAGTATCCATTATCAAAGTTCATACTTCGCACTTTATACATATAGTTCATACTTCAAAGTTCACAGTTCAGTGTTCCGAACTACTTCAAAGCTCATACCTTGTACTTCATGGTTCATATTTCAAAAGCCACAGTTCACATGTCACATTCGAGATGATGTCCACAGTCCATAGTTCCTACTTAAAATTTCATACTTCATCTTTTTAATTCCTTCATCACAGTTCATACTACACAATCCCTGCTTCTTCAAATTAATCAACACACAGTTCATACTACACAATCCCTGCTTCTTCAAACTTATCAACACACAGTTCATACTACACAATCCCTGCTTCTTCAAACTTATCAACATACAGTTCATACTACACAATCCCTGCTTCTTCAAACTTATCAACACACGGTTCATACTACACAATCCCTGCAGTTTATTATTCCTATTTTTTATTTGGACCCTTTCAAGAATAGTTCACTTATATCGAGCCGATCGTTCATCAAAAGTGGACGAAAACCAGAGAACCCGAGGAAAAAACATCTGACCATCCATAAACAGAACTTGGCTTTCCCACATGTGGCCCGAGCGAGACTCGAACCACAGCGGTGAGAACCTAATGGATTAAGGGCCAGCACTCTTATCCACTAAGCTACGGGGCCCCGCTTTATTATTCCTATTGTGACTTTGAACTAAGAACTATGAAGTAGGGACTGCAAAGTGTGAAGTATGACCTGTGAAGTATAACTTTAAAGCGTGAATCATGATCTGTGAAGTAAGAACTATGAGCTGTGAAACAGGAACCACAATCTTTGTACTGTTATTTAAATTCTAAAAGGTTGCATTTGGAAACAAAGAACATACAAAAGAACGATAATCGGAGACTCGGTTTATTATGTCTCTTTATATGCCGCAGTGTAGTTTGCGGAGCTGCGTACGCTCCCTAGGACCGGTTTAAGCGGTATTCGATATTCAAAGTAACAAGAATGGGCTCAATAATCTTAAAGACAATAAAAATGTTTATTTATTAATTACCTTAATATAATATCTGTATTCCCAAATCAGCCCGCATCATAGAAATGACAAACTGGGCAAATACAGAAAAAAAAACTATGCAAATACGAGTCAGAAAAAAAAAAAAAAAAAAAAAAAAACTGGGCAAATACGAGTCGTATTGGTCCAGTTTTTCTGTATTGGCCTAGTTTTGTTTTGTTTTTTTTTTCTTTGCTGGCCGACTTTTTCCTGTATTGGCCGACTTTCTTCATATTGGTGGAGTTTGTTACCGGGATGAATGATATGTGGTTTTACCAGGTTTTACGTCATTTTCAATGAGTTCTGGTTATATCAAGAGGTTGGACTTGCATATGGTATGGACTTGGCCTTATACCTGTTATGAAAAATCTTACTTGGTATAATAATCTTCACTAAACAAGATGTTTTAAAAGTTCATTAATAAAATTGGCATGAATCAAGAAATTTTGTATCGACCCAGTTACAGGTCCTTGGACTACTGTATTTACCCTCGGACTTAGGCCTCGGCCCATTAAAACAGACTTCGGACTTGTAACTGGGCCGATACGAAATGTCTTGATAAATAGCATTACAAGAAAAACGCCTAACGGCATTATGGACAAGTTTTTTTAATAACGAAGAAGTCAGAGTTGTCTCTCTTGCACGTGAAACACCTACTGGTCCTCAGCAATCCATTGAAGAATAAAGACAACATATTACATTGAAAAAAGGTTGATCATATACCTGGGATGACGCCAAAGTGTTCAGACGTCTGTTTTGGTTTGTTCACTTTGGCTTACGGTCTATACAACAAAGAGAGGGTAGCATGAGCAGAAGTGTTCTGTGACAGGGGACCTGTCAAACTGTGAAGTTGTAACTATGAACTGAGATGTGTAAGTGCCTTGCTGGTACTTTGAAGAAGATTAGAGGGTGTTTTATTTCTAGTGAAATTTCTGTGTACGTACAATCTTCTGGAGGCCATATTCGATATTGGCATTCGGTCGTGAGGATCTGCCATCTCTTCTGATGGCTATTTTTGAAATCGTTATTTACATTTTAATTGCTTTCTTATGTAAAACTGAGTAAAACCTGTCTGATTTAGCTAATCTCATGCTTTCTTATGTACAACTTAGTAAACCCTGTCTGATTTTGCTAATATCATGCTTTCTTGCATGCTGAATATTACATTATTAGTCAATCCTCTATGTAAACTGTTGATAAACCCCACTGGTGTACCTCACTGAATATACTAAAATACTTTACCTCTTGTAACTACGATTATATGATAATGTATGTTGTATGCTAGAGACAGTCACCTTATTAAATAATAGTTTGAACACATTGTCGTTCTTCATTAATAATTAGTTATTATCACTGCATCATATATCAGTGCATAATATAACATGGTGTCCTCGTTGGGTGGGTGGGTGGAGGCGGGGAGTGGGTGGGAGGGAGCGGGTAACTTCCTAGACTAAGCGGATTTCACTTAATTGACAGTAACAAAACTGTTCATTAACTAAGCTTTAAAACTTGGATTTAAACTTGTGAAAATGGACTTATCAGGTATTCCACAGCTGCGCATGGACTGGGATTCATCCAACCTCCCTGAAGCTTGGACAAAATTCCAACAACATATAGAATTAATGTTCATTTCAAAACGGAAGAGGTGTAATGTACTTATCATCTCCTTTGGGTAGGGGAAAAGGGTCGTGACATTTATAACACTCGGGTGTTGGACGACGACAACAAAAAGAAACTTAAACCGCATTTTGACAAATTTGCAGCATATGTGAGACCCAAACTAAACCCAGTATTCACACATTACAAGTTTAAGGACACATTCAATTGAACAGTTCATTACTAAGTTAAAAATTCTGGCTAAGGATTGTACCTTCGGAGATTATGAAAATGACATGGTCAGGGACAGAATCGTGTTCGGCATGACGTCAGTCAAAATCAGAGAGAAGCTGATAAACGAAGGGGACAAACTCACGCTGGATAAAGCTATTCAGATAGCTCAAAACTACGAATACGCACAGGAGCAACTGACGACCATGGCCGCTCCTACAGAGGTACATTACATAAGTAACGCCACCCAGAAGACGTCGTCGATGCAGGACACACATACGAATTCTAAACCACAGGGGAAAACGGGTAATAAAACAGAGGAACAGAGGCGCTCGAGGCACGGACAAACCTGGGCAACAGAAATATGCAAATGACAATTGTGGCTATAAACACACAAAGACACAAACGTGTAAAGCTAAGGACAAACAGTGCAATTTCTGTCGTAAATCAAAACCATTCCGGAATCATGTGTAGATCTAAAAAGTCTGTTCACGAGGTTTCTGAAAGGAATTATGATTCACAAGTGCAAAATAGTGATTCGGATGATTTCTTTGTGGATAATGTGGAGAGCAATAAATTTGTGAATGATCAGGATAGTGTGGAGAGCAATAAATTTGTGAATGATCAGGCATTTGTGGAAATTGAGGTAGGACCAAGTTCTTTACCTATATATTTCAAAATAGACACTGGTTTTCAAGTTAACAGTTTGCCATATCATACAAAGCTAAATCTACATCACACACTTCAAACACCTTCAACCAAACTGACCGCCTATGGTGGTAACACACTCAAAACATGAGGTTGCGTCACATTAACCTGCAAACGCACAGGTAGAAAGAAAGACCTTAGTTTCTACATTGTAGAGACGTGTTCCTCTCCCATACTGGGTCTAAGGTCAAGTATTGATCTGGAATTGATCAAATTAGTGTTATCCTGTGAGACACAAGCATCTCAACTCCTTCAGACTCGCGTTCGGCTTGAAGTCAAGCCAGGATGAGTTCCAAAGGAAAATCGATGAGTGCCTAGAAGGCCCCCCGGGGTCGTCGCTATCGTTGACGACATCCTTGGCTATGGAAAAACGCGTGAAGAATACGATCAGAACCTTTGCAATGTAATTAAACGTTCGTTAGAAAAGGGTATCAGATTCAATGAGGACAAATTGGTAGTCGGGGTCCAACAAGTTGACTTTGTTTCCAAAGGCAATCGTTTTGACGTTTATTGAATACTCTGGTCATATTTTGACAGCACAAGAGGTTCGCCAAATAAGGTTTCCGCTGTAAGAAATATGGACCCACCCACCAATAGATCAGAACTGGAAACGTTTTTTGGAATGATAAACTATCTTCCAAAATTTTGTCCAAATTTGGCAGAACTTACGAGTCCACTTCGCAAGCTTTTAGCAAAAGATGTGGAATTTTCAGAAGGCCAAGGACGTTATAATTCAGACCCCAGGCCCTGTACTGGCATATTATGACCCGAAGAAACCACTAACCTTACAGTGTGATGCGTCGAAGGCAGGCCTCGGTGCCACCATTATGCAGGATGGTTAGCCCATCGCATATGCTTCCAAGTCCCTTACACCCACAGAAACTCTATATGCACAGATAGAGAAAGAACTATACGCATGTTTATTCCGATGTAAGCGCTTCGAACAGTACATATACGGTCGCAAAGTGCACTTAGAAACCGATCATGTACCTATCGTTTCTATCACGAAAAAGCCGCTCCAGGCAGCCCCACCGAAACTACAACGCATGCTTTTACAATTACAGCGCGGTATGACATTGACGTTCAGTACGTGAGCGGAAAGAAAATACCCGTCGCTGACACACTATCTCGAAGATATATGTCAGACACATACCCAGAACTTTCCGCGGGTATGGATTTACATGTCCATACAGTGTTGTCGAGTCTACCAATCGGTGATCGTAAAATGAAAGAGATTAAGGCACACACTGAGCAGGATCCACAAATGGATCAGCTAAAACAGGTTATCCTAAAAGGCTGGCCTGGAGAGAGACATCTTTTTCCTGAACAGGTACTAGATTACTGGAATTTTCGCGACGAATTGACAGTTGTCAACGGCTTAAATTTGAAGGGCCAGAAAATCGTAATTCCGAGTGCTTTAAGACCAAAGATGCTCGAAACATTACATCAAGGACATTTTGGCTGCGAAAAAACTCTCCGAAGAGCATGAGGCGTGATGTTTTGGCCAAAAATTTCGTCCGAAATTACCGAGATGGTATTAAGCTGCCCTAGCTGTCTTGAACGCAGAAGCACGAATCCCAAAGAACCTCTTATACCCCACAAGGTCCCAGATTACCCGTGGCAGAACATCGTCTCAGGCATATTTACTTGGGATGACAAAAATTTCCTTATTATTGTAGACTACTACAGTAAATATTTTGAAGTACAGAAACTTCCCAGCATGAAAACCAGTATTATCATTGCCAAATTAAAAAGTACCTTCGCCAGGAATGGCATTCCTTTGAATTTTTTATCTGATAATGCACCCCAGTTTTGCTCTGAAGAATTCACAGAGTTTGCCAAAGATTGGTACTTTTCTCTGATAAAAATGTCTCCAAAACACAGCCAGACCAATGGAATGGTCGAAACAATGGTAGGCATTTGCAAGAGAATATTCGCTAAGGCGAAATCGGCCGGAAAAGATCCATATTTAGGCATATTAGAGTACCGCACAACTCCCACAAAACTTGGATTTTCTCCCAGTGAATTACTCGTGGGGAGAAAGTTAAGATCTGTATTGCCAGTCACTCTTGATCAGCTGTTACCCAAAACACCCCCTACTGAACAAATTAAAAAAAACATTCAGTGTACTAAACAACAGAAAAAGAAATATTATGATCAAGGTTCAAAAACACAGACTTCACTCAGTATAGGAGACACGGCAAGAATTCAACAACATGACAAAACTTGGAAACCAGCTGTCGTAATGGAAAAACACAATGACAGATCATATATTAAAGTCATTCAGATACTCTGGCTGCCTTGCAAATATCTGTGTGTCACTGAACTGGCTGAACTTTCTTGTGCTAGCTAACGATTAAATGTTTGATATGCAGGATTTTCTTTTTTTTAAGGTGTTTAAATGAATTTGAACCTTTGTTGTTTTTAAAGAAGGGAGATGTTACATTATTAGTCAATCCTCTATGTGAACGGTTGATTAACCCCACTGGTGTACTGTAACGGATTAGGTATAATCACTTCTACAACCTCGTTGTGGAAGCCGGCTTTTATGGCGACACTGGTAGAGTGATTGGCTTTTTTACGAAGTTAAGCTACGGAGATAGCGGTTAGTACCTGGATGGGTGACCGCGGTGCTTGACTTCGTAGAAGACCCGGTTTCACGCTACACTGGTGGCAGCGGTAGGATGCGAGGTAAGACTATACTTATCTCAACCTACGCTAAAAAAATGGATCATAGTAGAATACCAAGTCACACTGGGCCCATGCCTATCCCGGACCCAGAATCAGTGACTATCTCGATGCCTACACTAGAAGATATGAACCAGGGCAATGAGGTGAGTAGGCTTCAGACTGAACTCTCGCAGGTTGAACGTCAGAATAATTTAGAGCTGGAAATGGCAGAACTGACAAAAACAGAAAGTAGCATAGGTTCGCCTAGACATAAAGAACGAAGGCCTGGGAGGCTCTTACCCCAATTCCAAAAGGTAGACGAGGCGATACAGATTCGATGCCATCAGAGCTAGTAAGTAATGTGAATAATAGTACCTATGTTTAGTCAAATAGCCAAAACCAAATGGGTTCATTACAAAATTACATTCAGCAACCGGTAAGCCCCCAACCACTATCATCAACCCCCAAGGCTGATGCTGCTCTTATTCCGGACATTACACCTATCAAACCCAATAATGAAAAGACTAATAAGAATGAGTTAAAAATACCTTTAGGTGTAAAGATTAAACCTGCTACTTTTGATGGATCGGATAACTGGCTTGATTATAAAGCACATTTCGAAGTTTGCGCTCAACTAAGTGGATGGTCAAATGAAGAAAAAGGTATGTATTTGGCAGTATCGCTCCGAGGACAAGCACAGGGCGTGTTTGGGAATATTACAAATAAATCACATGAATACTCAGAGCTGGTAAAAGAACTTGAGGAGAGATTTGCTCCTCCAAACCAAACTGAATTATATCGAGTTCAGCTACGTGAACGAAGACAAAAAGCCTCGGAAACTTTGTCAGAGCTAGGCCCAGACATCAGACGACTCACAAATTTAGCTTATCCAACGGCACCGTCTGATCTCAGGGAAACGCTAGCAAAGGAGCAACTCATCGACGCTTTGATTAACTCAGACGTGTGTCTAAGACATGTCTAAGAATTAAGCAGGCTAGACCAACAAACCTGAATGATACCGCAATCATCCAGTGGAATTAGAGGCATTTAACAGAGCAGAACGTAAATACAGCAAAGACCAGGGATATATGAGGTCAACATCTGAGAAAGTGCCGGAAGAGAAGAATAGCATGGAAGAAGATTTGAAGGCCTTGCAGAAAACAGTCTCGGATCTCTGCAAATCTTTTGAGCGATGGACACAACAGAAGTCAAAACAGAGAAACAGTTCAGGTAGCTTTAAACCAGACACTCCAGAGGCACATAAGCGACGGTGCTTCTTATGCGGTTCAAACAGACACCTTAAAATAGGTGCCCTCAGAATTCTACATCTAACAAAAACAATACATCGCGTTTTTCCACCAAGCTAAACATGTAGCCTCAGCAAGCACAGGACTATTTGTGGAAAGCAAAATAAATGACGTAGTAACATATTGCCTTGTTTCTGTAAGGACCTGGGACATTATCAATCAGTCCTATACAACTAATCTTGAAGTGTTTAAGCAGAAAATATTTACAGCCTCTGGAAATCCACTAGAGATTAAGGGCAGTGAACTGTAATGATCGAACTTTGTGGCATCAAAAGTGTCACAAAAATTATTGTAGCAGATATTGATAATGATGCAATTCTGGGCCTGGACTTCTTGAAAGCCAATGACTGTCAAATAGATATAACAAGCAACACACTGAAAATCAAAGGCCGAAAATGTCAGTTAAACCTGGCTGGTAAGCTTGGCTGTTATAGAGTGACCCTCTCGGAGAAGCTAGAACTCCCATCTCGAACAGAAATGATCATTGAAGGAAAAGTTGATCTTCCACCCATCAGAAAAAAGATCTTGGTATTATTGAACCCACATAGAAGTCCTTCCGGATAGGGAAAGGGCTTGTAGCTAAGGCATTAGTGCATTCCAATGATACTTTAAGAACTGTAAATTTAAGCAATGAGACAGAATTGCTTTATCCTGGTACACATAGCTAATTTGAGTTTTGTGTCAAATGTGTATGACGGTGAACAAAAAGGACAGGAAACAAAACACTCAAAACAGATTCCAAGCCATTTGTCAGATTTATATGACAAAACCATAGTTGGTCTCTCACCAAAACAATGTGACGAAATAAAGAAACTCCTGATAAAACTCCAGTCTACGTTTTCAGAATCGGATGACGATCTTGGGAGAACCGGAATCATCAGGCATAAAATCCCCACAGGAATGGCACAGCCTATAAAACAACCACCGAGAAGATTGCCAGTTCATATGAATGAAGAAGCAGATAAACAAATTGAAGATATGCTTAAGAAAGAGGTCATTCAATCATCATCAAGTCCTTGGGCGAATGGTATCGTGACGGTACAAAAGAAGGATGACTCCAAAAGGTTTTGCGTCGATTATAGGAAATTGAACGATGTTACCTTGAAAAACGCTTACCCTCTCCCAAGGACTGATTCATCATTAGATCAACTAGCAGTTGCACAAAGGTTCTCTTGCCTCGACCTTAATTCTGGTTATTGGCAAGTCAGGGTAGATGAACAGGACAGAGAGAAAACAGCATTTTCTTCACGCAGCGGCCTGTTTCAGTTCAAAGTCATGCAATTCGGCCTCTGCAATGCTCCGGCAACCTTTGAATGATTGATGGAAACCGTGCTAGCAGGTCTTAAGTGGAAGATATGTCTCATATATCTAGATGATATAATTGTACTTGGAAAGACTTTCGAAGACATGATCAATAATTTAGACAAAGTTCTTGAAAAATTGCTTGAGGCTGGCCTTAAACTAAAGCCAAGGAAATGTCAATTATTTAAACCGGAAGCAGAATTTCTTGGCCATATGATATCTTGTGAAGGGGCTAAGACGGATCCTAAGAAAACTCAGGTTGTGTCTGATTGGCCCAAACCCGAAGACATCAAATCATTAAGGTCATTTTTGGGCTTCTGTATTTATATCCGACGTTTCATACCAAGGTTTTCAGAAATTAAAAAACAGCTTCATCACCTTTCAGAAAAGGGAGTAAAGTTTAACTGGTCGGATGAATGCAACAGTGCATTTGAAACCCTGAAAAAGAAAATGGAGAGCTCCTATTTTAGCTCATCCTGATTTCTCAAAGGAGTTCATCATAGACACAGACGCCAATGATGTAGCCATAGGAGCAGTACTATCCCAGCAATTTGACGAAAAAGAATGTGTTATAGCCTATGCAAGTAGGACACTAACCAAATTGGAACGCCGATACTGTGTTACTAAAAAAGAGTAACTAGCGTAAGTTCATTTTGTTAAGTAGCTCGGTACACGTTACAGTACCTAACTGAATATAAATACCTTCAGCCTCTAAAATACTCGTACTTTACTTCTCTTGTAGCTATGATTATGTATGTTGTACCTTATTAAATAATAGTTTGAACACATTGTCGTTCTTCATTAATAATTAGTTATTATCACTGCATCATATATCAGTGCACAATATAACGCTGAACGTACAACAAACAGGCGCTTGAAGTTTCGTTCTATTCCTTCTTTAATTCATCTTTATTATTACAGTAAGTTGTGCAAGTGATAGTTCCAATATCTGACTCAGAATCGAGAGGCCCCGAATTCGAGTTCTGCGACAAGAGCTATAGAAAGAACCGTAAATACTTGACCAGAGACTACACTGTGCACATAAAATACAGTTATGTCTGACAAAAAGAGAAGAAATAAACTACAGACACCCCTAAAGTCAGAAATGAACCTGTCCAACCTATAAGGAAGTTTGTGTGTATAAGTGGGTTAAGCTATATGGTCAATGTCCAAGATGGAAAACGTCAGTCACACATGTGACAAATGCATATACAACCGACTGCGTCTACCATGCGTAATATTTCATCTTAAATATAATAATGGCCCATGGCGGTAGGTGTGGTAGGGTGTTTGGGTGTGTGTTGGAGGGGGTGGGGCACGTGGCGGCACTTGCTAGTCACTTGGTACCGATGCGTAGCAAAAAAAAAAAAAAAAAAAAAACGATGAGAAAGGTTGTTTGCTGTGTTTTCAAAGCTGGGCAGTGCGCATTTAGGGTAGGAAACATGGTATTTTAGTGGGAAAAGGGTATGTTTTCATTCTGTGATTAGGGGTAAAGCAAAACCTGGTGACTATAGTGTTCAGTATCGAGTCAAAAACATTCAGACATATTCAGGTAAAACTCAGAATGTAAGGTTCATGAGGGTATTTTTATACTGTGAGATTTATCCGAAACAACATCGGTACGTCTGTTTAGGTTTTACGGCCCAGTCAACCAAGTGGGGTCATATCGAGCGCGGTCAGTTTACCTAACCACACTTTTACTGGGCAGACTTAGTTCTCTAAGCGCTTAACCAGTATTGTGCACATTCCTGAACACCAGTCGGACGCGCATCAAACTGAGCATCGGTACCAAGCAGACCAGCAAGCCCCCTCCTCATCCCTCCCCTCCCCCTTACCATGGAATAATACAATAGAGAGAGTGCCAACGTAATAGAAACGCTGTTCAACCACATTTATGAATAGACTGAGCCATTTTGAAAGTGATCATGATAGGCAACGACATTTGCTTATATTTAGATACGCCAGGTCTTGTCTTGTCAGGTATTTGAAACCGGACTAAATCAGAGTTCGAAGGAAGCTCTACTTCTCTCGACATGGTCAGTCACACAAATGTAACTATTCAGTTCAGTTTAGATTTTTTAACGCTACCAGGCAACTGGGTCACATAGAGGCAGCGCCGGAAAATCCGGATTAGTTTTACTGGACTACTGGGTTGGCTTGAAACGGCGCCTAGTTATAATTCATAACTAGGTCACCTCGCCCAGACACGGGATGCGTGCACGTCCATACACGGTGCGGGCATGTCCAGACCTCGTGCGTGAGTAGAAGTCCAGCCTGTAAAATGCAGAATTTTGACTGTAGGCCGAAAATTTTGAGCTTTTAATCTCTTACTTAATGCGTGTCAATTTCGACTGAATATGCATTAGGCACACAGCTCGTGTCGAGAGTAAGATACACTCACTAGCCACATGTCGGTTGATCGGACGCCGAAGGGATGCAAGGTGGGTGTCCTCACCCAGGAGCCGATAAGGTGTCCTCACCCAAAAGCCGAGAGGGTGTCCTTACTCAGGAACAGGGAGGGTGTCCTCACCCTGGAGCCGAAAGGGTGTCCTCACCCTAGAACCTGTTTGGTGTCCTCACCCAAGTCCGCGTGCCGCCAGTTGGTTTAAACATATTTTATTTGTATAAATTCAATGTAATAATATAAACTAGTGCAAACATTGAAAATGTATACAAATGGGATTCAGAAGAACGTCAGAAGACTTGTATTAATCTGTATCCCAATATGTAATCATCAAAGCTTACAATAACAATAGCAATACGTGATTTGAACAACTTACAGCTTAATTAATTGTACTATTTTACATGTTAAACCATGCATCAAAATAAGCAGAAGAAACGAGAATACATGGACATTTGTATTCCCTTTATTTCTGCCTAACTAGGTATTTTATTTACCATTGATAACATAATAATCTACTATCTAAAATATATGCATGTTCGTGATTATATGAGATGCTACTGCTCCACGGGGAATGGAGTCTTGATATATTTTCATAAAAAACTATTGCACAACAATCGTAATAACTCTAAGACAAAAACAAAATCTAGCCGTCAGGATAACTATATAATGGACCTTCGGTTGACTAGCTTGAAATATCTTATTTTGTTATGTTTAAGCATGGGCTATTTTATATAATTACAGAATTATTTTAGTTTATTTTAATTGCTTATCTAATTTCGAAACGTTTAGATTTTAAGATGAAGTTCTGTACTGCTGTAAATATTTGTTGATTCTGCATTTCATTTAAATCTTGTCTTCCGTAAAGGAGAATATTAAGGGTCGGTGTACGGATATGAGTCACTGTGTCCAACATTTCTTGTCTTTGATTGCTAAAACGATTACATTTTAAAAGGAAATGATTTGTGTCTTCAATGGCTCCACAGGCACACAATGGATTGTCTAAAATATTTTTAGAATATAGATGTTCACAGAGAGAACTGCATTTTGTTCTCAATCGTGCGTGGTGGATCTGTCCCAGGCGTTTACCAGCAAAGAAAATATTGGGTGGGTTAGTAACGTTACTGTTAAGATGACGTTTAAATACCATTTTGCTAGGTGAATTGCGCACATTGTCTGGCAACTCATTCCAATATTTGATAACAGAGGGTAGAAAGGAATTTTAGTAAAGTTGTGAATTAGCACGGATAGTATGAAGATTGGCTGCATTACGTAACTGGTAGGTTGTGGTATTTCAGTAGATGGTACAAGAGAAGATAAGAAGGTAGGAGAAAGATTATTTACCATGTTAAAGAATACCAATAGTTGATGGGTTTTTTTCCGTCGAGATGCCAAGGGTTCCCATCCTGTTTCTAAATAAAGAGAATTGATGGATACGAGTTTAGTGGCTCCTGTAAGTAGGTAGGGGAAAGATTATTTACCATGTTATAGAATACCAATAGCTTATGTTTTTTTCCGTCGAGATGCCAAGGGTTCCCATCCTGTTTCTAAATAAAGAGAATTGATAGATACGAGTTTAGTGGCGCCTGTTATGACTCGGGCTGCTTCATTTTGTATTTTTTCAAGTTCGTTTTCCTCGTACTGGGTGCAATTATCCCATATAACATCGGCATACTCAAGAAGTTGGCGAATAAAAGAGAAGTACATAGTTTGGAGTGATTTTCTGTCAAATTTAAATATATTTACACATAACATTAATGCGGCTCCATGCTTTTGATTTAATGTAATCTAAATAATCATGCCATTGGCAGTCACTTGAAAGAAACACGCCCAAGTGCTTGTGTGTGTGAACTTCATTGATAGGTTGATTATTCGTAAAAAATGGGAGGATGATTGGGTTTATTAAGTTTTCTTGAAAAAATAATAGACTCAGACTTTGTAGGGTTGAATGTAACGAGCCACTGGGTAGCCCACTGATGAATCATTTGCAAATCGGTATTTAGTTGCCTAGTGGTATTGTGCGGATTGTCTACTATAATGTAAAGGCTTGTGTTGTCTGCAAACAGTCTAATAGTTGCGTTGTTGTTATCTACTATATCATTAATATATAGAAGGAATAAAAGAGGGCCTAGAATAGAACCTTAAGGGACACCAGCCTTAACTGGTAACCAGTCAGAACAAGCACCTGGTATAACTACTCTTTGTTTTCTATTGGCTAAATAATCTGAGCACCAATGAAGAAGAGAATCAGTAACACCTACAGATTTAAGTTTGTATAGAAGTCCTTTGTGTCATACTCTATCAAAGGCTTTGCTTATGTCACAAAAGACTGCTCGGACTTCTTTACCTTCATCGAGAGCTTTACAGAAAGTGTTATAAATATCTACAAGCTGATTTACAGTTGAGTCGCCTGGGATGAAGCCAGATTGCAAAGTGGTTATCACTTGACGATCACGAAAGAAATTAAACACATATTTAAACACAATTTTCTCAAGAACTTTACCGACAGCACTTAGTAGTGATATTGGTCTATAATTGGATGGACACGAAGGATCATTCTTTTTGAAGACTGGTGTAACATTGGCCTGCTTCCATATACTTGGAAAGTTACCTTTTGCAAGAGAGAAGTTAAAAAGGTCACACAGAGGGAAAGATAATGATTCAGCGAGTTCTTCTAATAATCTGTTATTGATTAGATCGTGTCCTGTGGCTTTACCTATAGGTAACGACTTTAGAACTGATTCGACTTCCTGTGGTGTAGTAATATAAGATTGATTGTATCTGGTAGAATGACTGTAGCTGTGGGCAGAGAAGCGTTAGTTTCGTCTAAGTGTGTTTGTTCAGTGAAAAAATTATTTAGGACGTTTGCTTTTTCCTCTGCGGATAAGTAAATTGTTCCATCTTTATTAAGTGGGGGAATAGATGATGGTTTATCTGGCTTCATTAAATACTTTAATGTCTTCCACCAGTCTTTTGGATTTATATTGTTATCTTCAAGTTTGTTTTTGCTAAGTTATCGACTTCAGCCTATTTGGACTTTCGTATTTCATTTGTAACTTTATTTCGGACATGTTTGTAGTTTTCAAAATCTACTAAGGATTTGGATTTCTTATATTTATCGAAAAGTCGTTTTCTTTTTCTCATTAATCTTTTTATACTGTTAGACAGCCATGAAGGGTCCGAATTTCGTACACGCATTGTTTTATTAGATATATGTTTACTTGCAAGTGTCATTATTCTTTCAGTGACTTTAGCTGCATATATCTCTACATTATTATCCTTAAAAGAGTTCCAGTCAGTTTCACTTATATCACGTGATAAAGATTGGTAATCAGCATTATCATACAGCCATATATGCCGTGTATAAGAATGTGTTATCTTTTTATCAAAATTGAATACACAATATATAGGACAGTGGTATCTTATGTTCTGGTCTAGGAAGGGATCGCCAACTCCACTTAGTAGGATGTTGTGTAGATTAGTGGTTAAAAAATATCTATTATAGAAGACGTGTTTTCTGTGTAGTATGTTGGCTCGTTAATAAGCTGCTCAGGATTGTAATGTTTGCATATATCAACTATTTTTTTTATTGGAAGCTTCTTTTAGAATATCTAGATTAAAATCACCGGTGATAAGAATATTTTCTATACCGTTGTCAAAAGCAGTGCCTATAGAGTCTTCTATAGAAGCAAGGATAGCTGGAGCAGAATTAGGAGGCCTATAGAAAGTACCAATTAGCATTTTCCTGTGCTGCGTGTATACCTCTATCCAAAGACACACAATATTAGGTAGCTCAAGTTCAATTCTGCGACGCGAATAAATGTCTTGTTTGGCATAAATACAGATTCCACCATGATTATCACCAGGTCTGTCACGTCGGTATAAGTTTAAACCCGTTAATATTTAAATCGTCATATAAGGTTTTATGGTCCAACCAGGTTTCCGTCAGACTGATGATATCGAACATGCCAAGTTCAGATTCAATTAAATCAACCTTGTTTGTAATACTCTGGATATTATTATGGACTATAGAAAATTTGCCTTTCATGTTTAAATTATCTAGGAAGGAACTAGATGCTGTTGAACTATAGGAATCCTCAGATAAGGGACCAGGATTGCGTTCTATACCTGCTATCAACAATAATGACATGACTGTTAAAAATTAAAATAAATTTAGAAAGTCAATACCTTAAATCTTAAGCTGACGACCATAATGCAGTCCTATCCGTATCCTGTAGATCTGAATTACAATCATTATGTTATACAATCAGTTAAACAACGAAACAGTTTGCAGCATACGGATAGGTCTTTCTTCTCGTGCGTGAATAGTGTATAGATGTAAGTACTTTTCCCCGTGGAGCACCAGCAGCAAACGCACAAACAATGGAAACATGAATAGAACATATTTGTTTTACATTATTGGGAAGAGGATAGTACTCGCAGTTATAGAAATAGTAGACAAATTTGCAAGTGAATGTTGAGTATTTCACAAGTAGGATGATAACAGTGTTACAAGGTAACCTATTACAAATAATTCGTTTTTAAGAAATATTTGTACGATGAAACATTAATCGTTCGCGGGCAAGCAAGTTTAGATCATAAGCAGTACGACAGCATACCATTAATCAATACATACTTTATACTTTCAAGTTATATTGTTTACAGGTCCTACTGAAGATAATTCGTGACACAGGCTTATACGAGCAAGTAATAACAAGCCCTTTGTGCTGTTGTACATCTGTTGACTGATGAGGGACCGGATATGATGTGGTATCCACCAGAGAAAACCAGATGACGAAGGCGATAGCCGAGGTCAACGTTGGTGTTCATTGGCGGACACCATCGTCACATCCAATTCCTCAACAGCCAACAATTGTTTCATTATAGAATTTGTCTTATCTCTCAATAACTGTGGCAACAACTGTCAGCATCAGACCCCATTAACATAATGAGCGCGCGTAAACGTCGACGTCAGTAATGGCAACATCACTAAAATTGATATCTTATTTTAGAAACTAATATGTAGTGAATGGCGCGCGCAAGCAAGTATATATCCCGTTATGTTGGCTAGGCTGAAGGTGGTTCTAAATTACGGACAATCAAATTATTTATAACTTACATGATAACTCCTGTTGTTGCACACATATACAGTATATAATAACGATATTTTGAGAATGTTGTTAAGTTCGATATAAAAGATAGGAGAGAAACATCATGTCAAGTCAAACAAAAATATTAAACGAAACACGCATACACATACATATGTTCACACTTACCACCAACAGCATAGACCTTTATTCAAAGCTCAGATAAACGCTAGTTAAATATGAGCAAATGATGTATGGCTGTAGATATGGTTAGCATGGAAGCTAATAATAATTGACTGATATGGGTGAGGCACAAAGAGGAGAGAAAAAAGAAAGAGAGTGATGTTCTGATACACCAGTACACTAACCAAGTGGTCGAAACAAATCAGTTCTATGTCGATTCGACGCTGTCAGTCCACTGTGATTACCATATTTGTAGCATTGGAGGCGTCTTGTTATTTTATTATTTTATAGAAGTTTGTACTCCCATCGGAAAATATCGTGGTTATTTTTAGATTATATACATGTGTCCAAAAGATCATATTTCTAACGAGAGAGAGAGAGAGAGAGAGACAGACAAACAGACAGACAGACAGACGTAGTCAGGGAGACATAAAGAGAGGAAAGAGAGAGAGAAACAGACAGACAAACAGATGTAGACAGAGAGACATACAGAGAGAGAGAGAGAGAGAGAGAGAGAGAGAGAGAGAGAGAGAGAGAGAGAGGGAAGAGTCTGTGAATTAAAACATTTTGCCTCCACAATTATATACAAGTTTTATGCCTTTAACGTGACCATGTGTTTATTTACAAATGTTCCTGGTCACCGACTGCCTATATATCCACGTGTTGGCTGCAGGTTTTGCTTGTGGTTTTTGTTGTTATTAGGGTTTTCATTAAAGAAAATCGCTATGCAGACACCACGTGGTTGCATCGGTGACCCAGTTCGCGTGTGAATGGGTTACTTGTTTTCATAAAAGAGAAAAGAAAAACACACAGTTGAATTGAACCATTTAGTGGATATATAAACAGCGGGTAAGTGTTCGCATATTTCCCGGCAGTAACACAGCGCAGAAACAACGTGGTTTCAACTTCGACGACGTTGCATCGACGCCATGAGCCTATCTGGATATACGTTGTATATCGTTGTTGTATATATATGCTTTTTAGCATGCCGCTGGTTTGTGTTGTTCATGATCAACGTTGTGACATGAATCAGACTGTCTTCCCAGTGCTTGTAGAGAACAAGGTGGACGAAGTAGGCAAGAAGATCTATGTTGATTTATTCGTCTTCTCTGGGCTGTCTTGAAGATTTCACGATGACCTTCTGGGTGATGGCGTAGATGTCCTGGAGATCGTACTTCTCATGCAGAGGATATTCATCTTCTATGTCGACATGGAAGTATTCCTTCGGTTGTCTTGTTAGCTTCGGCGACTTGGTCCTTTGCTTCTTACAAGGCGGCGAATCTGGAGAAGGGGGCGGTGTTGTTGGTCACATGATGAACGGTGATGGTGTGGTCTCTGCTGTCTGTGGCTTGCGTTGATGTCTGATTGTGGAGGGTGTTGATGTTTGCAGTATCTGGACGGCTGGTGGTGACGTCTCCTTCTCCATAGTCGGCTGTCGGCGAGCAGGCGTCGATCTGGTTGTCGTCGTCGGCGGTCTTCTAGCAGCTGTGGGCTGGCGAGGCCATTCACCAGCAGAGGGTGCAGGCTGCCTCCTGCTTTCAGCCCTCTTCTTGTCGTATCTTGAAATTGGTTGGTTCTTATGAAAGGTTAGTTATACGTGAACTAAGTCCTTTCCGTCGGATAATCTCCATAGTGGAGCTCCAACAAAGTTGAATTCTTTCAAAAAGCATTCAACAAAACAGACGTAATCATGGTTATTCGTTAGTTGTTGATTTTTCGGAGGTCGAAGGTCGAAATGTTGATGTTGATAAAAGATGATGTATAGTGCTCGGAAGTTAATTTGACAGTGACTTCACGGTAGCTACCACTCTACCTGGGTAAAACAGGTTTTCGAGAAACCGTTACAAATAATTTTACGTAATACCTGTTGATTAAAGTACATAGATTTAAATATTTTTCAAGCAACAGAGGTGCTTGATCTTGTATGTGACACACAGTCGTATAGCCGAACCTGCGCAACAACTTTCTCTTTGAGTGTTTGACAATTTCAGCAAAGTATATGTATCAACTGAACATTTAGCAGTTAGAAGAATGTATGTAGATCCGGATAGGCTACTTTTCATGTTCGATCAACTTATCCTAATATTTTAAATAAATGAGTTTTCTACCCACCGTCAAACGAGGTTCTTAAAATGGCGGCGAATCCTACGAAAAATACCGTAATTCGGCGTTATTTGACCGAAAATCCGGCGTTACGACCGGTTATCCGGCGTTACGGTTGGACGCGGTGTATAAGTGTGTTTGAGTTTAGTCTGTTGAAACAGCGCAGTTGGTAGAGCGGAACGCTGTGAACGGTTGTTTAGTTATTTTAAAAAACATTATACAGTATATAATCGAACATTATTATGCCATTGTTGACATTTTTACACAAAGGACATGCTTGCGGCGTTCTTGTCTCCATATATATGTGCACGGATTGTGAGCACGTGGAAATCATTCAAACAAAACGTTCAACTGGACTTACCGATTGACGTCTTGTCTTTGTTTAAACTATTTTACATCTGTTCCATAATCGATAATTGCAGCATATTTTTCGTGTATATTTAATTCTTTAAAAAAATGTATGAAATAAAAAAAAAATAATAAATCAATAAAACACTAAGATTCGAACCCACATTATCCAGATTTGTAGTCTAGGAAAACTACCACTGTACTATTGGTGATTTACGGTTACCGCTGCTTACAATACTTACTGGAAGATAGCTATTCCGGTGGCGTTTACTTATTCATTAAAATGGACTAGGTCTAACATTATAAACAATTAGTGACGTCACTGTCACCTTATCTTCCGAGGATAGTATATTGATAAGTCGTATTTTTCCCAGTATATTCAGACGGAGCAATCAGTGTAGACCCAGACCAAAGGAGCAGTTTGATCCAGGTCTACGCTGTTTGCCATTCCGTCGCAAAAGTTTAGTAAAAGTTGTCCGAATATTTAGAGTCATTACGGTTTATCGATGAAAGTGCAGTTATTGACCCGACACGTTGGTGTTCTGTGGAGCGTGTTCAGAATAGTTTCTTGTATATAGAGGTACAAAGTATCGTTTGCTTTGTATATTAGCAAACTGGCTGTGCGTGGCTGAATCAATTATCAAGGAAGGGAACAAAGTATAGGCATTTTATGGGTACGTAACATTTCCTTGAATCTTACTGACGTATTGCCGTTTTACGGTCTGTCTTTCAATGGTATTTCAGTTACATCGAGCTGGAGAGGTGTGGGTGTTCTTGTATATGGAAAGTGCATGGATTGGTCAGTTAAATCGGAAATTGATTTACAGTATTTACTTTAAAAATTAGGATTCTTTACTTCTTACCATTATTATCCTAAAATTTGAACAAATCATTTTTACGTGTATTGACGTGTCTAAAACTGCTGAAAGAATTGAAAACAGTGTGTCTGATCTGGGTCTACACTGTTTGCTCAGCTGAGTCTGTCGCAGTAATGAGGCTTATACTGGCATTCGGTGAGGCGTGAAAATGCCATTTTTTTTCACTATGACGTGACGTCCAGATACACTTCCAAGGGAGATGATAGATCTGGAGATATTTGCCTCATTTTGTAGAGGAAGGGGAGTTGGGGGCGGTTAGGGCTACTCGGCTACTCCTGAAGTTAAGTTCTTGTTGTTGTTGTTTTTGTTGTTGTTGTTGTTGTTGTTGTTGTTGTTGTGTGTGTGTGTGTGTGTGTGTGTGTGTGTGTGTGTGTTTTGTTTTCTTATTTTGTCTTGTTTTTGTTCTCATTTACAAGAGACGAAAAGGTAGTAAACTCATATTGCTATTCAAAGGTCTGAAAGGTTGAGCGAGTATACCTTGTGACGACCTCTAACCCCCAAATAGGCGCAGTAGGAATCAGCATCCAATGGCATTTCAAGTGCCATATGCTAGAACTGACATTTATAAGTACAGTCCCTTTCCAGACACCATTAGGGATTGGAATGCACTCCCTGCAGCTATAATCTCCTCTTGCTGAAAGTTCTGAGGACCCTGTCGCTAGATTCACATTTACTTGTGAGATCTAGAGACTAGTCTTTGCAATCGTTGGCCCTGGTGAATGAATGTCTATTGATGTATCACCAGTAAAAATATTCTGATTCTGAGGGGAACGAACCCCTTTGAGAAGGGACCAAATAAGCAAAAGTTACCTTTCTATGTAAATTAAAGACGAAATATTATACATGTACATACTTCTCTATCTATTTATAATTTTAACAATGAAAATTCAGTTATGTATAGATTTTGTCGAAGAGACCAAGAAACTTACTGTATTTGACCTGGGCACTGGGTCAGACTGACCTCAGAAAGCGGTGCAGACCCAGACGCAGAACGCGGCGTCTGATCTGAGTCTGAACTGATTGCCACTCATCCAGCAGTTTTAGAAAATACAACAGGTACATGTTGTAAAATCAATATTTTCTAGTTTTGTGAGATGTCAGGAGTTAGACAGTCCTGATATCCTGGGTAAATATGGTACGCATGGTGTATATGAACGATTTATTTAACACTTAGCATGCTCGGTGAAAAGTTCAGCAAACAAAATTTTGAAATATTATCCTTATTTGTTTCCCAGAAAATACGCTTTGACTTTTCATGCAAATTGTAAGGAGATAATCTGCATGTAATGTCAAAGCCTATGTTCTTGGAAAAAATAAGCAAAATACACCAGTTTATCGTCTGCTAACTGTCAAAAGAGTGGTACGGGTTAATAGTTTTATAATGTTATAATTCGTTCTTCAATGATTTCTTTCTTTGCTTTGTGGGTCACATAGGGATTTTGATGGCTCAAAAGATTATTTTTACTTTACTTGCAAACTGTGTATGATACATTGTATTTTATACACTAAGTATTCCGTCAAACATCTATGTCTGAGCAAACATTGTAAACAAAGATAAAAAAAAAAAAAAAATAAAAATAAAAAAATACAGCTAGGGTTTTCCAGGGAAAACCACAATCACGAAGTACAATCCTCCTGAGGCACTGAGGGGAAAAAGACAAGACACAACAGCAAACAGTAGAACCTCAATGGCTCAAATACGGCTCGTTCTTTTATGATTTGTTCGTGGTTCTTATGTCCCCGCAATTTTCAATGGGGGCAATAGTATCACCGCTGTCCGCACGTACGTCCGTCCGTCCCGTACGTAACAAAAATGGTTATTCGATATCTTTTGAAAAGATAAGTGTATTGGATTCAAATTTTATTCACATGTATATAATCATAAAATGTAGGCCAAGTTCGATTTAGGGTAAAATCCACCAATCATTATGGGAGTTACGGCCCTTCTTCAACTTCGAAAAATGGTTTCCATTCGATATCTTTTGAAAAGATTAGTGTATTGGATTTATATTGGTATATAGTTATAAAATATAGGTCAGGTTCGATTTAGGGTAAACGCCACCAATTATCTTTGGAGTTATGGCCCTTTTTCACCGTTGAAAAATAGTTTCCGTTTGGTATTTTTTGGTATTTTTTTGAAAACATTAGTGTATTTGATTCATATTTAATACACAGGTGTATAATCATAAAATAGAGATCAAGTTCGATTTAGGGTACAATCCACCCATTATTATGGGAGTTATGGCCCTTTTATATCTTCGAAAAATGTTTTCCTTTCAATATTTTTTGGAAAAGTTAGTGTATTGGATTCTTATTTTATACACAGGTATATAATCATAAAATATAGGTCAAGTTCGATTTAGGGTACAATCCGCCAATTATTATGAGAGTTATGGCCCTTTTTCAACTTCATTTTTTGCAAAATGCCTGTGTGCATATGAGCGTGGCCTCTGGGCGGGGGCATCTGTGTCATACTGACACATTTCTAGTTGAGTCTCTAGGAAATTCATCCGACAGCTCAAGAAAACAAATATTTAGGGATATATGGGGATATTATCTTATCATCACAATGTTTATTGTGTGTACTCAGTAGAATCGCCTCATCGAGGCCATTCTACTAAGTGCAGTCAACATACCATTATTTTATAGATGGAAAAGAAATTCCTAAATTATCCTTCTTTGCTTTCTGGCCTGGCGCTATGATTAACCGTCAGTGGTTAGAACTACCCGTGTCTCGAACAAATTTCCATGGTCCAAACATGTTCGAGCCATTGAAGTTGGACTGTAGTTACAATAACCGACAGACATTGTAATGACTAAGAAGGACGTAACAAGGGAACCGCCTTTGAATGGTCAGCCGGAAAACTACTAGGGGTGGGTTGGCTTAAACAAGTTTTACTCTCCCGAAATTCTCGGGTTCCAAACGTCATACAGTAATCCAAGGTTTTACGATGAAATAAGAAAAATTCCCTCAATATTTGTCTTCTTGAGTTAGTGGAAGAATTTCGTAGGGACTAACAAAATAAGTTCGAATCATCCAAGGTTTAAACGAGCCATGGGTGTTCGAGTCATCGAGGTTTTACTGTATTACTGACATCAAATTGAGTGTCGTATTTATGCAAACTATTCGGACAATGCGGACACACTTCGATGTCTGATCAAACAGTGATGATCGATATCTCAAAGGATCAGTATGATCAAACCGGCCTCAGTGGCTCAGATGGATGCACATCCAACTGGTGATCAAGAGGTTACGGGTTCGATCCCCGCCGAGTAGGCAACTTTATTTCGTGAAGATTGATCATGAACTATTTTCTACGGTCATTCCCTCCCTTCCGCTGATTCAAGAAGGGCAGTGGTCAGTTTCTGGCGGAAGAATGTGCACAAGCACTGGTTAACCACAGAGGACTAGGAAAAGTGTCCAGGAAAAGTGTAGTTAGGTAAACTGACCGAGCTCAACATGACCCCACTGGGTTGACTGGGCCGTAAAACCTCAACGCAAACAAAATCAGTTTGATCAAAGTATGTGATGTTTATCTGTCGGGCGGTACATTTTTACCAGGGTATTTACACACCGGTTACCTCGATACAACGAACGCGACTGGGTACAACGAACGCAGTTGAAAATGATGACGTCACAGGAATATGTTCGGTAAAAAAATGATTTATTTTAGTTATATTCCTAATCTTTTTGGATGGTTGTTTTGCATAGATGCAGGAAAGCGGTATTGCCTTTTACAGACGCAGTTGCAGAGAAATCTGTTCATGACAAACGAAAATAAAAACATTTTTTTCTTTTGTCAAGCATGTTTTCACCAACCACAGCATACTTCGGTCAATATTTTCTGACGATTACACATCTTTTGTGCAAAAGCTTTTGTGATTTATATATTGTTGTGACTCTAGAGCCTCCATTGATGCATTTCTTTGAGACCCAGGTAGTGTCAATGTCCACTGAACTCGGGAATGGTTCAAAGCTTGATTTTTTGTTAGGGTACAACTTACCACGGGTTACGATACACCTTAACGTGGTTAATCAGCACAGTTTGGGAACAACAAGCACGGATTATAATCTTCATGCAATGAGACAAATCTCTTTAATCCATCTATGAAGTGCCGATAAATGATACTGTTTTTAAATTCCAAACGATTCATTTGACTGTTATATACTTTTAAATGCCTTTCTAATTCCCATTTTTATGACTTCTGTACATATGCACGACATTGTTTCTGAATTTAATAGGGTAATCTTTGATGTGCTCACTTCTACCCAGAATCAGAATTGTTACTGGTGACACGTCAAATGATATTCATTTACAAGGACCTGTGATGTGGCAAGTTAGTCCCTAGCTCTCAGAGGTAAACAATAGACCAAAAAAAAAAAAAAAAAAAAAAAAAAATCGGGCTATGGTGAGCTTCGACACTGGGCCACACGGGTGAAAACTCAGTGCTCTAACCACTGAGTCAAAGAGTCGTACCCCTTACATTGTATGCAGTTATCAGAGATTGGCTATGTATACTTCGGGAAAAAAGAAACGCAAGTTCAAATTTTTAAATACTGAAAGTTTGTTTGTGAACAAACTGATCTAGTTTTCTGTATTTGGTGATATTAGTGTACTTCCCCGTGTATGGATCACACAAAATCACTGAAGCGTGAACACAGGCTACACAATATCGTTGTACCTGAATTTCGGGATATCCGTGCTGCACGGGTAGTGTCGCGTGGTAGAGACTTTAACACATTACCAAATCGAACTTTCGTTCCATTCGTATCGGTTGCACAAAACGTTTGTTGTTTGAGTTTGTTGAGAGAAATGGTACGCTTATCGCAACTGGATAGAGGTAGAGCTATTGCTCTAATTTTGCAGGGTCGGTCGCAACGTGACGTCGCGCAGCAATTTGGGGTGCACGAGTCGACGATATCGCGCTTAGTTCAGCGTCTTAGAGCTACCGGTAGGTTAACTGACCGTCCTAGGAGCGGACGTCCGCGCGTTACGACGCAACATCAAGATAGACATATACGTCTTGTACACCTTCGTAACAGGTTAAGGACGTCTCCGCAAGAGAAGTTAGCGGAACACATGGCCGTCGTGTGTGTCCAAGGACAGTCAGAAATCGCTTGCGAGAGTTCGATTTACGTCCACACCGTCCTTACGTGGGCCCGAACCTTACGCCCAGGCGACGTCAACGCCGCATGCAATGGCTGCGTGCCCATGCACCAAATCGGTTTCGACTGGCTGACTGGCTGCGTGTAATGTTCAGCGATGAGTCGCGATTTTCGCTTCAGCGGTCAGATAGGCGACAACGAGTGTATCGACGTCTTGGTGAGCGATATTCTGACGCTTGCGTACGAGAAGTCGACAGATTTGGGGGAGGGGGGTCCGTAATGGTTTGGGGTGGGATTTCTCATGGGGTGAAAACGGTCCTAGTGGTTATTCGGGGTAATCTTACAGCCGTACGCTATCGGGATCAGGTGCTTATGCCTCACGTCCTCCCGCTTGTCAATGCTCATAATCTCACGTTTCAGCATGACAACGCGAGACCGCATGTTGCCAGGGTTTGTCGCAACTTCCTCAACCAGAATAATGTCCAAGTGCTCGATTGGCCCCCATACAGTCCAGATTTAAACCCAATCGAGCACCTTTGGGATGCGTTGGACAGGAGGGTCAGGAAGCGCGTCAACGTACCGAACAACGTCGCACAGCTCCAGCTAGCTCTTATTCAAGAGTGGAATAATATCCCTCAAAGGACCATTGACAACTTAGTCGGGTCTATGGTTAGAAGAGTGAGAGCCGCGACAGCAGCCCGTGGTGGACACACGCGCTATTGATACCCATTATTCAATAACGTTGGGTGTCCGTGTTTAACGCTATTTACTGCAAGCGTCGTCTGCTATACGACACTAAACCAATAGCATTTAACAGAAAATGAAATAAAGAATTAAAAAAAATAAACAATCAAATGAAATCCACAATTTTCTATAAAAATACAACCCCAGAATTAATACTTGCGTTTCTTTTTTCCGCTAGTATATAAGCTTCATAGGTAGATAATTGAGGTTAGGGGTCGTGGGTCATAAACGGATGAGGGACGGATTTTCCTATCTACCCCTCACACCCATTACTTTTATTTGTTTGACTGATTGTGTTCGGATTTAACGACGTGTCAACCCTTATGGGGCATTTTCTGTCGTCTCCAAGAGAAAGGGAGAAAAGAGAAAGAAAAGATAGTAGAAGACGAAAGAAAGGGACAGGGAAGAAAGGGGAAAAGGAATGAAAGTGAAGAAACGGAAGAAATAAAAAACATTCCTTTACCCTTACTTTCTACAAGGATAACCTGTCTTGACCAACTGTAAGCCAATATCAGTTGGACACCCCGGTGACGTAAGATACTAGGCATCTTCGCCACACCCAACCAACCCCAGTTTGTTTGTTTTGGAATTTAACAGCCCATTCAACAATATTTTGGTTATATTGAGCTGCTCGGTTTACCTAACAACACTTCCTGGGGAGGCTAATATGTAAGCGGTTAACCAGTAAAGTGCGCATTCTGACGCCAGAAACTGACAACTGCCTTTCTTGAATCAGCTGAAGGGAGAGAATGACCATAGAAAAGATTTCATGACACACCCATTACAGATTCTTTTTCATGTATACCTTGAATTCTATAAGAAGATTAAAATTCAGTCACTTCGATTGCTGATGTCCGCCATATTGTGGTGAAATTAGTGTGACGTTTAGTGACGTTCTGGTACATGCACTATCTGAACGACAGCGTACATGACGTCCTATACAACAAGTGTACATCAAACACCTCAAACACGTGAGAATGTTTTACTTTTATACAATTCCTTTGCATGATAACCTGGGTAGGATAAAAGTTTCTACCCCAGGGTTAAAACTAGGATTTCCTCATCTGGCAACCGGCACAGTGGCTCAGTGGTAGAGCGTCCGCTTTGTGACCGGGAGGTTGCGGGTTCGATCCCCGGCCGGGTCATACCAAAGACTTTAAAAATGGTACTAGCTGCTCTTTCGCTTGGCGCTCAGCATTAAAAAAGTAGAGCTAGAACTAGTCAGCTCAGTGTCAGTATAATGTGACTGGGTGGAATATCATGTCAAGTGTCTGGGGCGTGATATTTCAGTGAGGCAGCACTCTAAAAGTGAGCATTGAGCTCCCTGCCACATCCAGACACCGTCGCGATATGACTGAAAAAGGTTGAAAGCGACGTTAAGCCCAAATCAAACAAAATCCTCATCTGGCGTGCAAGAACTAGTAAAACGGGCGAAAGAACAATTCTTTCAATAACATATGCGTGTCCAGGAAAGACTTGAATCCGCGCACTCAGGCCAAGGTAATCGGTTCCTGTATCTATATAATGAATAAGTCTTTAGTTGCTTGCAGACTGTAAACGGACAAAGTTTCAAAGTCACTACTGTACTGACAAATTATATTGCAGATTCTTGTGATTGTACTATGAGACCAAATGGTGTCTCAATGAAGTTGATTTTGCTCAGCTAGTAGAGATCATTGCCTGGGGTAACAACATGTGCTCTTGAAATGACGCCCTGACCTTTGCTCGTGACAGTTAAAATAATAAACTGCTTGTTTAAACGGAGATATTAAACCAAATGTACATTTCTATAGTTTACATGTACATGTACATGCGCAGGTTATTTTGTATGCCATATGCAAACTTTATGAGTCAGAGCGACTGTTTTATGTGCGTCTGATGTATAAAGAAGTTGTCTACATGTCATAAACTATATGCTCTGGCATTCAGCTACACGAAATGTCAGCGAACACATCTTACAACCCAAAACATTTTCTAATTTCGGAATGGCAAGCGCATCAGTTGATGTTGCAATTTTACAACTGAAGGGGCAGATATGTGCCGGTCTTCTCGGCTAATTCTTGAAAACTGGCACTTGTAATGGAAAAAAAAAAAAAACGTCCAAATTTGGGGTTTCCACATCCGTGTTTGTTGTACTATCTTTTCCGTGTTTAGTGTACCCAGACACAACACATGATCCGTGGTAAGTTGTACCCGTGTTTCAAGATAGTGCGCTAGGAAAAATCGATACAATTCTTATTCTAAAAGTTTTTATGCATCATCAAAAATAGTATATTTACTTCAATACCTAGAGACATGAAAAATCCTAGAATGGCCGTGTACATGCCATTTATCTTTAATTGATAGATCCTTAAAACGAGAAGTTCTGTTGATTAGCCTATTGTGGCCTAATTTGTAGCTTTGTTTTTCCTTCTCTGACCATGTCATAACTTAAAATGGACAAAACAATAAAAACACAACCTCTTGTAATCCCATAACCACCAGAAAATGAAACTCATGATATTTCTATCAAAATAAAGGAAACATTGAACTAACACTTTTTTCCCGTCAACAAAATTTCTTCTGCGTTCGTTGTACCCAGTCGCGTTCGTTGTATCGCGGTAACCGGTGTGATTATATAGGTATTAGTGGGTTCAAAATTTCGGAGGGATTCAATTTGATTTTTTATCAAATTGCCGTACTTACCCTTAGTATTTGGACAGGCCGGTCTGAGAAAACAGCGTATACCCAGATAAGGTGCCGCAGAACGTGGCGTCTGACCAGGGTCTACACTATTTGCCACTCATCAATTTTAGACTCATTCACAAGAAGTAAAGTGGAACTATTTAAGTTTTAGAAGTATAGGGTAAAAGGTACAACTGTAACGAGTACTGTGTGCGAATATTTAGGGTTAATACGGTATCCAAATTGTGTCAAAACAATCCAAAATTTCCCATAAAATGAAATTTCGAGTCAATAAGGGTTCTACTGAACACCAGTATCCTCTCTGGATTCGCCCCTTGTTTACACACTACATTAGGCAGTCAGCTGCAGTCCGAAGAGGTTAACTAATTTGTTCCTAGCATAAAAAGGACATTGGCAAACAGTGTAGCTCCAGATCAGACGCCGCAGAACGCGGCGTCTGATCAGGATCCACATTGTTTGCATTAAATATCATTAAATATGAACATTTCTAGAAAACATGCTATAAATAAAATCTAACAAGACACCTCTTCTCTTGAAAATGGACCCGTCCAAAGAGTTGAGGTATAAGAGCTCACTCGGTTTTCATTTGCTAAACTGTCAGTTGAAAAGAGGGGCGGAGCCTTCATCATGGTACTTCGTGTAAGCACAGCAGAGGTCCAAAGTTGAAAAGCTTAAACTTTGACTTATTGACTACAAACAAAAGTAGAAAAGATTCGGAAATAAATTTTCTTAACATTTTACAGAAAATAAGACTTGACGTGTCGTTCAACGAAAGGGGCAATTTAAATGAAATGTCAAATCTTATTTTCTATGAAAAAATAAGTAAAAAAAAAAATAAATAAAATAAAAAGTCATTTAATGATTTAGCCTACAGAGTGCCAAAGAATATGGGACAGAGCACAAAATGGCGTCAAAAAGTCCAGAGTCACATGTAAAAGCAGTCTACCTGTCGGTTAACCCTTTCTGCCCAGAGTTTCCTGCATGGACTCTTCCATCTATGAATTTGAACATATCCATTAATGCAAATAGGGATTTCAGTGAAAAATTAATGGCAAAAGTGTAGATCCTGATGATTACATTGTATCTGCACGGTTTGCAAACGTATCTGTATTGGTCAGTAGATACGAAAAGGTATAGCATTCGCTTGCTGATTATAAATAAAACTTTTAAAAATTTTATTTTTTCATAGGATATAAGGCTTGACATTTCATTTAAAGGGGAACACAACCTTAAAGCGAACTGTTCTTTAATGTAAAGAACTTTACAACCAATGAATGTTGATGCAATTTTGACCAAAATCGTGAAAAATTAAGAAAATTATTAACAAATAATATTTTAACATTGCTGGAATCGGCGGCGCCATTTTGAATATTTAATGAGATTTCAAAAAAAAAAAAAAAAGAATAAATTCATTTTATAAAGGTTGTTCTTCTCATAAAATTGGTTTATTTTGGGGGAAATAATTGCTTGTCACTAGAATTAAACATAAACAAATCTGTAGCAAAATTATTCATGAAAAACCTTTATAATTTGGTTTTGCATATTGAATTTGGGCTTTGCAATGTGACGTCACAAAGCCTCAAATAAGGCGGCATCCATGACAGCCATTTTGAATATATTCAAACCAGTATAGCTTTTTTCTTTCTAGATTTTGAAAAATCTTGCATCAAAATAAATGACTTGTTAAGCACTTTACTCCATACTTACAGCTTATATTGCGTTGCCCTTTTAAAATTGTGCCTAACTCAGATAAGCTGTTCCAAGCCCTCTCAGTAGATGGAAAGAACAAAGAAACAAATAATTAAAGATATGATTAGTATGTGCGCGTTTTATTGATTTTAACCCGTATAGTATTGTATTCATGCAGCAGACATTAAAAATTAATTCCACGTGTATTAACCCTTATAGGTTGATACCTGAGTTTCCCAGAATGTTGTTTTGATAATTATATAATTTGATATGTTGTAAAAATCAATTAGAATAAGTGTTCTGATACTCTAAGTTTCACGAAAATTATATATGCTCTTACTAAGGTTCTGAAGAATCTGCACACTCTTTGTGAAAGGAATATGCATGCTTAACATAAAAATGCCTAGCTCGGTGGCTCAATCGGATTCGCGTCCGACTGGTTATCCGGAGTTTGCGGGTTCGATTCTCGCCTGGTCCGGCAACATTCTTTCGTGGAGATTGATCACGAAATATTTTCTACGGTCATTCTTACCCTTCCGCTGAATTAAGAAGGGCAGTTGTCAGTTTCTGGCGAAGAATGTGCACGAGCTCTTGTTAACGAATTAGGGACTAAGCCTGTCCGGGAATGCGCGTCCGACTGGTGATCGGGAGGTTGCGGGTTCGAACCCCGCGGGGTCCGCAACATTCTTTCGTGGAGATTGATCATGAAATATTTTCTTCGGTCATGCTTTCTCTTCTGCTGATTCAAGAAGGGCAATTATCAATTTCTGGCGAAAGAATTTGCACAATACTGGTTGACCGCTTAGAGGACTAAACCTGTCCAGTAAAAGTCTAGTTAGGTAAACTGACCGTGCTCGACATGACCCCACTGGGTTGCCTGGGCCGTAAAACCCCAAGACACACACAAACAAAAAAGAGCCTGTCCAGGAAAAGTGTGGTTAGGTAAACTGACCACGCTCGACATGACCCTAATGGGTTGACTGGGCCGTAAAATCTCAACATAAACAAGCAGTTGTCAGCTTTTGGCGAAAGAATGTGCACAAGTACAAATTAACCGCTTAGAGGACTACATGTAAGCCTGTCCAGGAAAAGTGTGATTATGTAAACTGACCGCGCGCGACATGACTCTAATTGGTTGACTGGACCGTAAAACCTCACCTCAATCAAATTATCATAAAAATGCATAAAAATATTTCAAAAATCTTTAAAGTAGTTAGATTGTAATCACTATTTAATTGATAACATATTTAATTAATAACATTTTAGCTGCGTAGCCTAGTTTGAAAAAAAAAAAAAAAAAAAAAAAAAAAGAAAGAAAAACGTACTGAGACAATCCAGAACAATCCAAAATTTCCCATAAAATGAAATTTCGAGTCAATAAGGGTTCTACTGAACACCAGTATCCTCTCTGGATTCGCCCCTAGTTTACACACTACATTAGGCAGCCAACTGCAGTCCGAAGAGGTTAACCAATTTGTTCCTAGCATAAAAGGGACATTGGCAAACAGTGTAGCTCCAGATCAGACGCCGCAGAACGCGGCGTCTGATCAGGATCCACATTGTTTGCATTAAATATGAACATTTCTAGAAAACATGCTATAAATAAAATCTAACAGGACACCTCTTCTCTTGAAAATGGACCCGTCCAAAGAGTTGAGGTATAAGAGCTATAATATTTGCTCCTATAATACTTTATTGCGCAGTCCTCAGAAACATTTCATACCAAACTGGAGGCAGCTTAATTTCATTTGGAAAATTGTATTTTCAGACAACAAAAAGTGAGATTATATCAATTATAATTAGCTCCGGTTTGTTTGTGTTGAGGTTTTACGGCCCAGTGAACCCAGTGGGGTCATATCGAGCGCGGTCAGTTTACCTAACCACACATTTACTGGGCAGGCTTAGTCCTCTAAGCGGTTAACCAGTATTGTGCACATTCTTTCGCCAGAAACTGACAACTGCCCACCCAGGGAAACCCGATATCGGGATATCGGAGGTTGCGAGATTTCGGAGGTAAACAAATGACGTCATCCAGCAACAGGGTATGCATTTATCCATTTTTTATAGCTTATATCTTATTCATTTGATAAAAAAGCTGAGTTGCTCGTTCTAGAGACATAATAATGAATATGTTAAAGCAAATATTTCCTTTCTCAGCTACTTTGTGGAGGTGAAAACGGCATTTGAACCAAGATGATCTATTTTTCATCTCAATGTTTGCCTTTTCGACGACTACCAGCCCGATCATGGTAAATGACATGTTGGTTTATTATTGCCCAAGGATGGATTTATCTTCTCTTCGACTGTCTTCATAGTTTTTCAGTTTATCAACAAAAAATAACGCCCCCGGATGAAATTTAAAGCAAGTACTAGCGAAATTTTGGATAACGGAATATTCGGAGGTACATTGACACATGATGCTGTAGATCTCGGAGGGACTGTTGCTGGATTTCGGAGGCACTGAAAATTGACGGAGTGAGTTCTGTCTAAAAAAGCAATATAAATTAAAACCTGCTCGCACAATATGGTGCTAAGCCTGTGTGCAAATACTAGTGTCTCTTTTTGTACCAATTTTAATAGGGTTTGATTGGTTTGAAGGAGAGTTTAATGTAATAATATTACTAGAACCAATGTCATTACGTTTAAGAACTTATATGCAATAAAACAGCTTTTCACTGCAAAACTGATATATGTGTAACGTGATATTTTCCTACCTAAGTTTCTATTGAAATGTTGATTTTGGAAACTCGTAAGAACCGCAGCGCCGATGCGGTGCCAACGAGTGCCATCAGATCAGAAATAATAAACGTAACGTTACCACAGTAAATCTATGATATATCAATTATTCATAGCAATATCCCAACTCGGCACAATATTCACCAATATCAGTACAAAAAAATCTATAATAAAGTTAACAACAGGTGCTTATTCGTCCATCTGGCTGACATTTGTATATCTAATTACAAGAATCTATCTATTTTCTTATACTGAGTCGTTCATATTTGACCATTACCTGTGTTAGGTGGGTCGCTTAATTTAGAATTTAGCAGCAATAACAACAAAAACAACAACAACAATAATAATAGTAATAATAATAATAATCACACGATGAGCCTGGTAAATAGTTCCTTTAAAATCTGTGGAATCCAGTTAAACATTCAAAACAAAAAGAAAACACCCATATGTCAGTCATCTTGAAATCTTATAATGCCCTTTACTCCCATCATTTAAACGGAATTTCATCAAATGTGCATCGAAATCCAAATGTTACAATGTATAGTTTAGAACTATACTGTTCTTTGCTTGTATTCTCCTTGCGCGTACAACCGAAAGTCTATATCAGAGAATCTTAATTGTATTTTTTTATTTATGTAACGCTCCTAATTTTAAATGCTTGTCGGCAAACTGTCTTATAAGAACTCCCCATGTGGTGTTACTTAACATTGTTGTCTACAAATCTTTACGGAGAGTCCGCTTATCTAGGCTTTTAAGCAGCAGCCAGAAAAATTACACATTCCCAGGTAATCCCATTTTCCTAATATAAGTGAGATTTACAAGGGGTCTTCACCGCATAAATTTGCTAGCGTAATATGATAATTATATGAGTTGTATCGAGGAGACTCTGTGTGTGTGTGTGTGTGTGTGTGTGTGTGTGTGTGTGTGTGTGTGTGTGTGTGTGTGTGTGTGGATGGAGGTGGACAAATTCATTTCAAAATCAAGCAGATGTTGGGGGGGGGGGGGGGTGTTGGCGAACGTAGCCCCCATTGTGGACAAATTATTTAAAAAATCAAGCAGATTTTAATCGAAAACACAGGTTACACCCCTAATTTTTGCCTCTAAATCGATATTTTCTGAGCATTTGCACGCCTCCATACGGTCACACCATCCCCATTTCAAAACCCACGGGCCTGGGTTTTTAAGCCTAAATTAAATGTAAGTGAAAAGTCCATGGAGTGTCTGACCGACCAAACGATGAAACGAGACCTGTACCCCTTCCGGGCCAATTATTTTAAAAATCATGATCATGCAGGTTTGGCCATAAAATCACATTACATTCCTTAATTTTGCATCCCCCATCGGCATTTTGTTGGCATCTGTGTCCCCTTTAAGAATAGCCAAGAATTCATACACCCGCCCCTTCCATTTCAAAAGTCTGTGTATAGGCCTGGAAACTCACCAAAGGCACAAAACGTTGTGATGAACAAATATGAAAACACGCAGAATGAAATTTTCATGTCCTAAAAAATACAAACTTTTCAGAAAGAGAACTGTTAATTGTCGTATTATTATATTTTTTTTTCATCGAGGCGGTTCTAACGATAACCCGCAACCTATGTTTTAGAGCAGAAACGACGTGGTTCTTAAGAGTACCTCAATACATATTTTAGAGCAGAAACATGAAAAAGAAGGAAAAAAAATTATAGTCCTGCTATCCCCACTTTTTCTATGTGAAGTCGTGTTTGTTACCGGGGTTTTCATCATGAAGGCTGGTTATCTTGATGTTTTATCTTGATAAGTCTATGGCATATTATTTCATTTATTCTTTGCCAGTCTGCAAAAACGCTTTGTTCGCTTGCTATATGCCACTCCTGACGATTCAGGTAATCGTCTTCACCATATTAAACCAGGCAAGATCACGTTTCAGAAAAGATGTAGCCGTTTTAAGAAGAACACAAAATTTCCCTTTCTCCGATATCCCGTTAACCAATATAAATCTGTCCTCCGACATCCCTGCATCATATCTCCGACATCCTGTTACCAATAAATATGACAACAACGCTAAAGAAATCTAAAACATCTGCCACTTAAGTAATTTTTTCACATCTGCTATTTCTTGTATAATTTATAGAAAGGTTCTAGATTATACAAACATACATACTCAATGAAAAAGCTTTACAGGATAAAAGCTATAAACAATTGAAAATGGAATTTGGGTGAAAAACAATGAAATTTCCTTTTCAAACGTGATTTTGAATAAATAGGAGGATACTTTATATTGAAATGCCATTTTCATATATTAAACTATTCAACTGAGAAAATATAGGTTACGTTGCTTATCCTCCAGAAGCACTTTTTTGATCATTAAAAGAGGATAAGTACATACACTGTCGCTGGATGACATCATTTGTTTACCTCCGAAATCTCACAACCTCCGATATCCCGATATCGGGTTTCCCTGGGTGTTCTTGAATCGGCGGAAGGGAGAGAATGACCGTAGAAAATATTTCATGATCAATCTCCACGAAAGAATGTTGCCGATCTCGGTGGGGTTTGAACCCGCGACCTCCTGGTCTCCAGTCGGACGGCGCTTCCAACTGAGCCATCGAGGCCGGCAATTAGCTCCGGTACCAACATTTAAATGGTATTATTGAGTTAATCAGGTGATGTAAGAATTGTTAGTTTCTTCATAGCTGCAGGTAGGAGGAGCACCCGTCTTTTTTTTTCTTTTTCCTCCCACAAAAAAGGTATCTCGTCGATGCTTATTGAAATCGCCACGCTGAAGCAATTTTAATAATATTCTCACCATGTATTTTAATGGAGAGTTGTTAGCACTCTGGGTAAAAGTTCTAGCAGATGCCATTTTGAAATAATTTTCTTATTTTTTCCCAGAAAAACAGGTTTTGACATTTCATGCAAATTGTTTCCACTGGAGACAATATGCATGAAATGTTAAATCCTTTTTTCGTGGGGAAAATAAGGAAATTATCATCAATTTGTCGTCTGTTGAATTAGCTATGAGCGTGGTTAAGGTTAAGCAAAGCGTTGATTCATATTGGTTAACTCTTTCACTGCCACAGGCGATAATAGTAGGCTTTTACAAACAGCATAGATCCAAATGACTCATAATGAGTCGTCTCATCAGGATCTACGCCGTTTGACTTCAGTCTTTCAGTTTTGCATATATACTTTTTTTCTAACCGATAGTTTCTCAGTCAGCATTCTACATAAATCATTATCGGGCTGTCATCGGCCCGTCAGGGTAGCTGACGGGCCGATGACGGCCCGATGTAGATTTACGTAGAATGCTAGCTGGGTTGTTAATAAAACAAAGCAGACGACAAATGACGTCTGAAATTTGGCGACGAAAGAGTAAAAACTTTTCTTGAGCCATATTTTTTTATTTCAGATTTGGCCTGAATGATGTCATTGTTATATGGAAGAACGGTTCTCGTTTTCGCAGCATGGACTGTGACGTCATTTTTGTGTCATTTCATGGCTAAAAAGTTCCTTAAATCAATAACAAACAGTTATGGTGCGACGTTAGGCGTTACAGTAGCATCCGTGTTGATCTTGACTGGTTCACAGATTTTATTCTGTTTGACGTTAATCGAGCGACCGAGGTCGGAGAAGTCAACAAACCAGAAAGCGGTCATTTATATCCTGGTAATGCACACGCTAGCTACCCTCATGACTAATGGAAGCATGGCGATTATTTTTGCGGCATCTACATTTGCTATAAAACTTCTTGAACCCATAACTGGTGCGTTTGCTCAGAGCATTTTACTTGGTACTCAAATGAGTATTATTGCCTGGTTGAGTCTACCCATAATCGTTACGGGCGCCATGATATTTACTGGGAATCCACTTATGGAAGTAAACATGTCTGTTGGCACGATATTAGCGTGTGTGTCTAATGTTTCTTTAGCTCTTAGAAACGTGGCCATCAAACAAGAGCACATACACAAAACGGAAATCAAATTACATAAAAGTGCAACGTTCTTTGTAGGAATCGGTTTAGGGCTTATAATGTTATGTGCTATAGTAGAACGCGTATATACTCCGACAGTCCTGTTTGACGTTGCTAACACAACAACAATGACGTTTACGTTATTGATAGGGTCTTCAGTTTTTCACGTTGCCTATTCCTATATATCTACGGCTATTGTACTCAGGGAGCTGTCAGTCGTATCACATGCGGTTGGAAATATATTTAAAAGACTTTTTGTTATACTATTGTTGTATATGGGTGGTTCAAGAACGGCGACCGTAAACAATTTCTTGGGATTAATGGTTTGTACGTCGGGACTTTGCCTCTATACCTGGGATAAACTGCGACGGCGTGGTCTTCCTGCAAAGCATCTACAAGAAAATATCACAGGTAAGACTCTCTGGGACTACCGTATTTGCGAATCAGTAATATGATTGTTGCAAAATAGGCCGAAAAATAATGGGCCGAAACTAGCTAGTCTGGCATAGTAAAAAAAAAAAAAAAAAAAAATTGACACTACAAAAATTTAATGTTTTCCACTTTTGTGCGTGTATTCATTGCTCTCAAGGGTTATTCGTTTAGAATCTATTTACCTGTCAAATTGTTGAATTTTATTAAGTCCTATAAGAGATCTACCTGTACGGATAGCATGCTGAGAAAATATCACATTTTGAAATCTCTCTATATATTTTTTTTTTTTGTGTGTGTGTTTTTTCCGAGACAGTAGGTTTTGACATTTCATGCAAATTGTCTCCTAGGAGACAATTTGCATAAATTTCAAAGCCTATTTTCTGGAAAAAATAAGAAAAAAATCATGAATTTGTCGTCTGCTGAATTTGCCTAGAGATTGGTAAAGGTTTAATGGTTGTCACTATCAAAATCCGTACTGAAAACAAGTACTGTTGTTGGCTAGCTCTTATGTTTTTAGTTGCGTGTGTAAACTATATCAAGGCGGGTAAAATACGTCATTTCAGGTCACTACTGACACCTAGTGCAACTTTTTATCCCAACGATAGGTTTTCTTTAAATTCTGCATGCTTCTGTCCCATTTCCTTGTTAAAGTTATAAAACAATGAAAATCTGAAGTCACCACCTGGTATCAGAGTTCTGGTGCTTCAAAGATATATCCTCCTTAGACATTTTTTCTTCTAAGTTGTTCTAGGAGAATGTCATTCTAACCCAGCAACTAAGATCTATGAGAAACATTCAATTATTGCAACAGAATGGTATTAGAATATACAAAATGCACAGGAAAGCCATTAGGATGTAAAGCAAACTTTAAAGTGCGTATTTTGGTAATTTTACCACCTAATTACCAACATTTTTGTCCACCCAAATTGTGAAAATTTACTGCAGTTTTAACAAAAAGTACTTAATATTCAAATATTAAAGACACTTCCCAACATTAAATATTCAAAAAACTTTCAAATAATTATTAGTGCTTATTTTAAATATATGTGACACGAGATGATACTCGGTAATTAACCCTACCACCGAAATAGCAAAATTCAATTTTTTTTTATTCTAAATAATTGAACAGTTCTGATAATTTCAATCATTTCAAAAGGTCAGCCTTGCTTTAAAATGGTATGGTGTCATATTTAAGATATATACAGACAATCTGAATAATAGTGCACACCAAAACGATGATATGTCTAAGTAGATAGTTATGAATATGAATTGTTACGCCAGCCCCTGTTACGCGTGATAAAATGTGATTAAAATAGTTCAAATAGCCACATAAATATTATTCTTATTCTTGTAACTTTTATTTGTAATAAATACATCATATCGAAATTAATACTGAATCATATGCCTGCGTTGCACATTTGGAAGACTGGATGAGTTTAAAGTGCGTATTTTGGTAATTTTACCACCTAAGATCACTAAATCAAGGGCAATAACTCATGCCATACACACTGTTTTATGTAAACGGGTGTACTAGTTGAGAGGTGAGAGGATTTATCGAATGGTTACTGCTATACAAATTTTCTTGTAAATTATTAAACTAAAACATGAATTTTACCCACTTTTCCATATAAATACTATAATTCAGGGGCAATAACTCCTGCAAGAATAAAAATACTGTATGTGAGAAGCATCTGTAGTGTGCAGTCTGTCATAAAAAGGCTTCATAATAAGTTTCGTCTTATCTTAGAAATAGATTGTTAGATGGCAATAACCTATGTTAGAACGAAAAACATTTTTGTCTTAGTATAATTGCATTTCAAGTGTCAAGTAAGTATATGTGTGCAAGTTTCAGATGAGTAGGGTAATAGATACTCGTTAAAAGGTTGGGCCCAGTTGTTCAAAGCATCGTTAGCTTAACGAGCTCGTTTATGGTCAAAATATTAACTGTTCTAGTAAGTACACTATCTAATTCACGGATACTTTTACTGAAAAAATGTGAGAAGCTACTCACATTTTTTCAGCCAAAATATTAGCATATATGCCATATTTAATGATCAAAGTTTTAACAATACTTTAACTAACGACATCGTTAGTTTTGAACAACTGGGCCCAGATTGGGATATTGTCTTGCAAGAGTTATCATTACAGGTACCAGTAGTGACCTTAAACAATGAAGAAGGCTTTAAAGTAAAATGCTGTATTTGGTAGCTTTGCTGCCATTTCTTTTTTAACAAAGGGGACAACTTGTGGTGCTTCCTGTTAGTTTTCCTGGACACCAGCTCTCTTCTGAAAAGATGTGGTTTCTGCATCACGAAAACATACCTATATAATTTCGACCCCCTTAAACCCCACTTTTATATAGTAAAACTGGGGTTTACAGGGGTATACATTATTTTCTTATTTCTGCTCAAAACATAGATTGTGGGTACGCGTTAAAACCGCCTCAGCGAGGCGGTTCTAACGGGTACCCACAGTCTATGTTTTGAGCAGAAATATGAAAAATATCAGAATTTTTTATCTAAAAACTTTCAGTTTTTGGTGGTCAAATTTTCTATACATTTGAATAGGCGTGTTTTCGTAATGGAAAGGAACGCATTTTATCCCTTTGGGAGCAAATGCTTTATATTTTGAGGAGACCCGTTTTCAGAAGGGATGTGAACACTTTTGACAAAACTTCTTCTACTAAAGTGTATCAATTACCTTTCTAATCGTAGAAGATGGGGGGAGGGTGGGGGGAGGGTAGCGCAGAGGTGTCCTGTATCTTACGTCACCGGGGCGTCCAACTGATATTGGCTTAAAGTTGGACAAGGCCTGTTCCCAGTAAGCATTCTACATAAATCTATAGCGGCCGATAACGGCCCGCTGTAGGTTTATGAAGAATGCTAGCTGGGTTGTTCTTGTAGCAGATCAGGGGAGACGGCGTATGTTTTTATTTCTTCTGTTTCTTCACTTTCATTCCTGTCCCTCTCTGGGGGTGGTCGGGAGTGGCAATGGTGTCGTGTATCTTACGTCACCGGGGCGTCCAGCTGAAATTGGCTTACAGTTGGGCAAGGCCTGCTATCCTTGTAGCAGGTAAGGGTAGAGGGGGGATGTTTTTATTTCTTCTGTTTCTTCACTTTCATTCCTGTTCCTATTTCTTCCCTAATCGTCTCTTTCATCTCCTCTACTATCTCTTCTATCTCTTTTCTCCCTTTCTCTGGGAGACGACACAAAATGACCCACAAGGGTTGACGTGTCGTTAAACCCCAACACAATCAAAATTCCTGTTCCTCTGTCTTCCCTGTCCCTCTCTTTAATCTCCTCTACTATCTCTTCTACCTCTTTTCTACCTTTCTCTGGGAGACAACACAAAATGACCAACAAGGGTTGACGTGTCGTTGAACCCAAACACAGTCAAGCAAAATCGTAGAGACTATCGGCCTGTCAAGTAATCAAGTCGTTGTTGTGTTGCATTTTGTCGTTCTGAAAGGGAAGTAGAATACATTCATCGTAGGTAGCAAGGATCAAGTTACGTATACGACCTTATTACCGCATATTCCCCTATAAGCGCACAGTCAAACAATTTCTCACTATTCAGGTTACAGTCTTGTACCGTTATCTACTTTCTAAAAGCATGTAGGTACTCATTTGAATTGCAGTTCTAATGAGTACCAGCATAATGCTTTTAGAAATTAATCAGAAAAATTATGCATAAGTCTCTTAGAATAATCCTCTCATGAAATCTTCTGCTGATTTTTTTCTTTTTTCTTTTACGCTTGCCTTATCAGTTGATTACGGTATTTAATGTCTTGTCAGTAATTTTGAAAAAAAAAAAAAAAAAAAAAAAAAATACCTAAGCGCACAGTGCGGTAATTAGTCGAGTACGGTAATTATATTTACACTGGCTTACTGTCACCAATGAGAACAATAAAGTATCCCATTACCTATCCGGCCGTTAACGCTTAGCACTATGGGTACAATTTTCAGCAGAGACAACATATTGAAATACTTCCCCAGAAAACATGTTTCACCAAATTCAGATTGTCTTAGCCTGTTTTCTGGGAAGAATAAGAAAAATATCACCAGTTTGTCGACGGCTGAATTAGCCAAGAGAATGGAAAAGGTTAATCATAGGTATGCGTGAATACGCTGGTAATCACGATATTTGTTAACAGTTAACAGTTAATATTCTTAAAGGCTCCGTATTCCTCAAAAATAGACATGTCTTTATCCAAGAAAGGTTTGTTTGTTTGTGTTGAGGTTTTACGGCCCAGTGAACCCAATGGGGTCATGTCGAGCGCGGTCAGTTTACCTAACCACACGTTTACTTGGCAGGCTTAGTCCTCTAAGCGGTTAACCAGTATTGTGCACATTCTTTCGCCAGAAACTGACAACTGCCCTTCTTGAATCAGCGGAAGGGAGAGAATGACCGTAGAGAATATTTCATGATCAGTCTCCACGAAAGAATGTTGCCGACCTCGGCGGGGGTTGAACCACCGAGGCCGGCTCCCAGGAACGGTTTAATAAAAAGATATATGGTATTAATACATTCATGAAATGTGGCATCTGACAGCCTGTAAAATTTCAGTTAATCTCTCGATATTGAACTGGATCAAAAATGAAATGATTTTTATCGTATCTCTGAATTAATGTTGCCAACATTAATTCAGAAATACGATAAAAAATCATTTCATTTTTATCTAATTCAAAGACGAGAGACAAACTGAAACTTTACTGGCTGTCAGTTGCCACATTTTATGACCTAATTAGTACCATATATCAATTTATTAAACCTTTCTTGGATAAAAAAAAATGTCTATTTTTGAGATATAGGGAGCCTACTACGGTGCAAAAAGGGAAAAGAGTCGGGCGAGGTAAGTATGCATAGGCACACGCCAAGATTAACCTCTTTTATGCAACATCTTTGGAAAGAACATACGTAGTTGTACCTGCTTCTTTCAGACTGTACCCGCTATAAATGTTTTACGCATGTGCGTTTCTATATTCCCCGCGGGATTGAAATAAAATATTCAGTATAAAATAAATGCACTCTATACTTATCCAGGGTTGTTGGGGTGGCGATACTGCGTGCGTGTATCTGTCTGCAAGTTGAAGAACAAATAACGTGCACAATACTGGTTAACCGCTTAGAGGACTAAGCCTGCCTAGTAAACGTGTGGTTAGGTAAACTGTCGCGCTCGACATGACCCCATTGGGTTCACTGGGCCGTAAAACCTCAACACAAACAAACAAATCTTTCTTGGATAAAGACATGTCTATTTTAAACAAACACTTTGAGATAGTTTGATGATACTTAGTTGGTATGTGGGACAGGTTAATTTAATAGGTTTCGTATCTGTTTGGAATATAGGGAACTGTGTGAACAAACTACTGTGCTTTCGACATATTGCAGAGTCGTTTTTTGCTTGATGCTTTACACAGAAAAAGGAAATTTGCAAACTTTTGTCTTGATTTAATGCAGTTCAAATCAGGCAGAAATTTGTAGGGTAGGTAATTTGGAGGCAGATTTTCGACAATTTCCGCTTGTTCAATTTTTTCTGAAATTTTCAAACTATTTTTGTGAAGCATCAATAATTCAAATTCAGCAAAGAAAAGTTAAAAATATTTTCTAAGTCAAACTTTCCAAAAAATCACTTGCATAGGCCAGACCAATTTTTGGCCATTAATTTAATTTTAGGGTAAATATTTGAGAACAAAACACAGAAATGGAAAAGACTAATGGTTTCTGATAAGATATTGTCAATCAGAACAAAGTATTTTCATCTGAATAAAACGCCAAGCAAAAAGCCGTCTTTCCAAATGATGTTGAAAGGACAGTAGGATCATGGTTTATAGCATACTTATAAACATGCACACAGAGAGGTCACTGATAAAACATTGCAAGCCTTTCCTATTGAAAGGAAACTTTATCTCATTGTTTAACGAATATTCGATATTGTAAAACTGCACGTGCGCGTGCGCTTGATATTTTGCACCGTGGTAAAAAGTATCGAAACGTTGCACGTTACCAGCGTGAAAATGTGAACAGCTCGCTGTTACTGTCTGCCGGTGTGATTGCCTGTCGGTGTGACTGACTTTCGGTGTGATTGCATGTCAGTGTGACTGCCTTTCAGTTTCGGTGTGACTGCCTGTCAGTGTGACTGCCTTTCGGTGTGACTGCCTGTCAGTGTGACTGCCTTTCGGTGTGACTGCCTGTCGGTGTGACTGCCTTTCGGTGTAATTGCCTGTCAGTGTGACTGCCTTTCGGTGTGACTGTCTGTCAGTGTGACTGCCTTTCAGTGTGACTGCCTGTCGGTGTGACTGCCTTTCGGTGTAATTGCCTGTCGGTGTGACTGCCTTTCGGTGTAATTGCCTGTCAGTGTGACTGCCTTTCGGTGTAAATTGCTTGTCGGTGTGACTGCCTTTCGGTGTAATTGCCTGTCGGTGTGACTGCCTTTCGGTGTAATTGCCTGTCGGTGTGACTGCCTTTCTGTGTAATTGCCTGTCAGTGTGACAGCCTTTCAGTGTGATTGCCTGTCAGTGTGACTGCCTTTCGGTGTTATTGCCTGTCAGTGTGACTGCCTTTCGGTGTGATTGCCTTTCGGTGTGACTGCCCATTCGGTGTGATTGCCTGTCAGTGTGACTGCCTTTCGGTGTAATTGCCTGTCGGTGTGACTACCTTTCAGTTAATTGCCTGTCAGTGTGACTGCCTTTCGGTGTGACTGCCTGTCGGTGTGACTGCCTTTCGGTGTAATTGCCTGTCAGTGTGACTGCCTTTCGGTGTGATTGCCTTTCGGTGTGACTGCCCCTTCGGTGTGATTGCCTGTCAGTGTGACTGGCTTTCGGTGTGATTGCCTGTCGGTGTGACTACCTTTCGGTGTGACTGCCTGTCAGTGTGACTGCCTTTCGGTGTGACTGCTGTCGGTGTGACTGAAAACTGCTGATTTAGTGGCAAACAGTGCAGACCCTGACGCCGCGTTCGGTGGCGTCTGATCTGGGTCTACATTAGTTTGCTCAGACCTGTTTGTCCCCCATGGTCATAGCTAACTTCGATGAATGGCAAACAGTGCAGACCCTGATCAGATGCCACGTTCTATGGCGTCTGATCTGGGTCTGCACTGTTCGCCTAAGCCTGTCTGTCCAAATATTAGGGTTAAATTTAATACAGTATCTTGATCCTTACTTGCGTCCATGAACTTATCCAATTTCTCATCAGAAGAACTACTAGAAAAAGAAACTTACCTATTCGAAAGGGAGGCTTTCGCCACAAAATGTAAAATGATTGAGTTTTTGTATGACGCAGACAACCTGCTCTACGTTTGTTTGTGTTGAGGTTTTACGGCCCAGTCAACCCAATGGGGTCATGTCGAGCGCGGTCAGTTTACCTAACCACACGTTTACTGGGCAGGCTTAGTCCTCTAAGCGGTTAACCAGTATTGTGCACATTCTTTCGCCAGAAACTGACAACTGCCCCCTGCTCTACGTAAGGTACATGTAGTCAAAAGGTGAGCTGCTATTATATTGTAAGAAAAAAAAAACAACAAACAAACATATTTTACACTTTATTGCCTGTCTGAAGCGACCGCATCACTGGCTATTTGCTTAGACTCGATTTTGAATGATTTTTTTTTTCTGCTATAATGTACAAAGTTTTCTCTACTACTTTTGGTTTTACAAATCCTATTAAACCATTTGGTAACAGGTATTACTTTTATAAAAAAAATGTTTATTTCTAATCACATGACACAAAATTCTATGCAGACAGTGCAATTAAACAATACTTCTTAAAATGAAATTCCTATTACGCCATGTAGGAAAAACTCATTGTCCGAATTCCTGAAGAGAAAAGTAGGAAATAGGAAAAAAAAGTCCTGGTATCTGGGCAGGAAAAAAAAAAAAAAAAAAAAAATCATATCGGAATCGGGACCTGTAGTCTATAGATAGAAAAATTTAGAAGAAAAAACAACTTTTATATATATATATATCGGGACCAAGCAAACATTTGGTGCGCATTAGGGGTGGTTGGGTGAGGCAAAAGTGTCGTGTATCTTACGTCACCGGGGCGTCCAACTGATATTGGCTTACAGTTGGACAGGGCCTGCTATCCTTGTAGCAGGTAAGGGTAGAGGGGGAATGTTTTTATTTCTTCTGTTTCTTCACTTTCATTCCTGGTCCTCTTTCTTCCCTGTCCATTTCTTTCATCTCCTCTACTATCTCTTCTATCTTACTTTCTCTGGGAGACGACACAAAATGACCCACAAGGGTTGACGTGTCGTTAAACCCCAACACACTCAATCAAAATCGCAGAGACAATCCGCCTGTCAAGTAGACAAGTTGGGTTTGAATCTCATTAAAGGCGTAATTGTTGCATTTTGTCATTCTGAAAGGGAAATAGGATACATTTATCTTAGGTAGCAAGGATCAAGTTCGTACCGTATTGGTAGCGCGCAGTCAAGCAATTTCTTAGTTTGTAGATTATAGCTGTGTACCGTTACCTACTACTTTTTAAAAACATATGTTGTAGTAACCCATTTGAATTTCCTCGACGTCCACGACCAAGCAAACACCTAGTACCCAGTGCGCATTAGCCCAGAAATAGCACGTATCTCAAAGTCACAATACAGTACAACCTCTACGAACGATCACCTTTCTACAACCATTACGAAAACACTCCTATTCAAATATATTGAAAATTTCACCACCAAAAACTGAAAGTTTTCAGATAAAAATTCTGATATTTTTCATATTTCTGCTCAAAACATAGATTGTGGATACTCGTTAGAACCGCCTCGCCGAGGCGGTTCTAACGAGTACCCACAATCTATGTTTTTGAGCAGAAATATGAAAAATAATGTATACCCCTGTAAACCCCAGTTTTACTATATAAAAGTGGGGTTTAAGGGGGTTAACATTATATAGGCGTGTTTTCGTGATGATTCACCTCCTTATAACATCTACATTTAAATTCCCGATTTCTCAAAATGCTGTTTATCTGTATATTTAACCTCCCTAAGTCTCTATAGCAGCCGTTGTGTTTCTTCCCAAGGGTGACTGTTGTAGGCAGGCTGTACTATACTTACAAGTAATCTTATAAAAAAAATCACAGACTATCACTTCCGGGTCGGCAACATTCTTTCGTGGAGATTGATCATGAAATATTTTCTACGGTCATTCTGTCCCTTCCGCTGATTCAAGAAGGAAAATTGTCAGTTTCTGGTAAAAGGATGTTTAACTGGTTAACCGCTTAGAGGACTAAACCTGCCCAATAAAAGTGTGGTTAGGTAAACTGACCGCGGTCGACATGACCCCATTGGGTTGACTGGTTTTCAACGTTGATTGGGTTGTCAACACAAACAAACAGACTATTACTTGGCGTTGAATCCAGAGGCATAGATAGTGGACCTGAGCATTGGGGCATCCACAGTAAAGGTGACAGCTTGAGGAATATCCTGGTGCTGGTGAACCAGGTGCAAATCCCACCCCTAGCCCTACACACCCACACCCACACCAACACACACCCCCACCCCCACACACACGCAGAGAGAGAGAGAGAGAGAGAGAGAGAGAGAGAGAGAGAGAGAGAGAGAGAGAGAGAGAGAGAGAGAGATGATTTGGTAAACTCTCTTTTTTCTAGCTATTTCAAAGCCACTGTACGAAAGTAACCATGTTTCAGAAAGACGAAAACTGATTTTTTCTTAAAGGAAGCCTGTACTTTCATACCTCCAGCTAGGACAGTTTTTCAAGAAAAAAATCTGTTGATAGTTCCCTTATTTCTCCACAAACCACATATGTTGTTGGGTACTCATTAGAAGCGCCTCACTGAGGCGCCTCTAATGAGTACCCACAACATATGTTTTTAGGCTCCATATTCCTCAAAAATAGATATTTTTTTAATCCAAGAAAGGTTTAATAAATTGATATATGGTATTAATATGATCATAAAATACGGCATCTGACAGCCTGCAAAATTTCAGTTAGTCTTGCGTTTTTGAACTTGATCAAAAATGAAATGATTTATCAAACAATGAAACAATTTTTTTAACGTATCTCTGAATTAATATTGCCAACATTAATTCAGAGATACGTTAAAAAAATTGTTTAATTTTTGATCCCAATCAAGAACGAGAGACTAAGTGAAATTTTACAGGCTGTCAGATGCCACAGTTTATGATTGTATTAATATCATATATCAATTTTATTTAACCTTTCTTGGATAATAAAATTTCTATTTTTGAGAGGGGTGAGCGGGGTGGGGGATTAGGCAAATGTGTCGTGTATCTTACATCACCAGGGCGTCCTACTGAGACTGGCTTATAGTTGGGCAAGGCCTTCTATCATTGCAGCAGGTAAGGATAGAGGGGGAAAGTTATAAATTCTTCTGTTTCTTCCCTTTCATTCATTTTCCTCTCTCCCCTTTCCCTCTCTTTCATCTCCTCTACTGTCTCTTCTATCTCTTCTCCCTTTCACTGGGAGACGACACAAAATGACCCACAAGGGTTGACGTGTCGTTAAACCCCAACACAATCAATTAGTCTATTTTGAGGAATATGGAGCCTTTAATGTAGAAATAAGAGAACTATTCATCTGGATATAACTTATCTGGAGCTAGGAATTGTACTTTCCTAAATAGTGGTAAATTGACTACACCGTTGCAGTGTGGTAATACCGCTTAACCCTTAAAGCGCCAAGAAAAACTGCATCTGAAAATGTCGTCTGTTTATGTCGTCTGCTAAATATTCTTGCAGACTTTTCCAACCTATTTTTGCATACAGGCAAACAGTGTGGACCCTGATCAGACTGCTCCTAAAGGGAGCAGTCTGATCTGGGTCCACACTGTTTGCAGAAATGACTTTTAAAGTAACCGGCAGAAGACAAGGCAAACGACAATTGTTGTGATTGGCGCTTTAAGGGTTAATACGTTTTTCTGTCTTTTATTTCATTCCGACAGAAAATAACATTACAACAAGCCTATAACAATTTTGTGTAGGTTTAATTAAAATTTATACTTCACATAACAATTATATTATCTTTTCAACTCATCCAGAGTCTAAGTCTGAATCCGAATTCATCTTTTTTTTTGCTCACAATTTAGACCTATTTGTTTGTATTGAGGTTTTACGGCCCAATCAACTTAAATGGGGTCATGTCGAGCGTGGTCAGTTCGTTAATTGGTACTTACTTACTTACCTACTCACTTACCTAACCACGCGTTTACTGGACAGGCTTAGTCCTCTAAACGGTTAACAAGTTTTGTGCACATTCGCCAGAAACTGAAAACTGCCCTTCTTGAATGAGCGGAGAGGAGAGAATGACCGTAGAAAACACTTCATGATCAATCTCAACGAAAGAATGTTGCCGACCCGGCAGGGGTCGAACTCGCAACCTCCTGATCACCAGTCGGACCTGCATCCAACTAAGCCACCCAGACCTATATATATTAAGACAACGTACTGTTTGGCAGAGTGAATATAGCGCTCTGACCGATCAAGAGATCCTGGGTTGGAATCTCATTAAAGGCGTAATTCGGCACATGATTGTACCCTGCTTCCTTTCACAGACCCTTTCATTATCACTCGTTCAGCGTCTCAACCGGACTTAACAAACGCTAAAAGAGACGTAAAACACAAAATCATTATTATCATCACCATCATTAACATCTAACAGTTTAGATCCCAGCGTCTTGTAACGAGCCGTCTCATCAAGATCTACGTCGTTTGCCGTTTTGTTTCTATTTCAAGACTGACAACTTATTGTCAACATTTGAATTGCCCAAATTCAAAGATGGAAAATCCCGACAGAAATACTGGGCCTACTGTCCTTTCGACATCTCTTGGAAAGACGTTTTTTGCTTGGCGTTTTATCTTAAATGAAAATATTTTGTTCTGATTGACTATATCTTATCAGAAACCATTTGTCTTTTCTGTTTCTGTGTTTTGTTCTCAAATATGTACCCTAAAATTAAATTTATCGCCAAAAGTTGGTCTGACCTATGCAATTTCTATAATATTGTGATTTTTTGAAATTTTTGTCTTAGGAGATATTTTTTACTTATCTTTGCTGAATTTGAATTATTGATGTTTCACAACAATATTGTGAAAATTTCAGAAAAATTGAACAAGCAGAACTTGTCGAAAATCTGCCTCCAAGTTACCTACCCTACAAATTTCTGCATAATTTTCATTCATTTTTACTATGGGAAAAAGTGAAAATATTGGATTTTTTAAAAACCACTGACTAGAATAAAACTTTTTGCAAATAGGTAGTTACGACAAATGGTTTTGCATTAAATCATGACAAAAGTTTGCAAATTTACTTCTTCTGTTTAAAGCGCCGAGCAAAAAACGACTTTCTGAAAGATGTCGAAAGCACAATAATCCCTTGTTGTTGTGTTGCTGTGCAGATGAGTAATACCACTAGGTACCTCTGGCACACAAAAACAACATTGTTTGTACTTCCTTGCATGCCTTTGTAAAGCCATGCTCATATATCAATGCTTGCAAAACACTTGAGTTGTTAACCGTTTCTACAACATGTGCTTATAAATTAATAAAACAAACGTCAAAAAGATTGCCTTTGGAAACAAAGAGCACACTACAGGTTATAAAATGGGAGTCTCGGTTTTATTGAGACTCTTCATAAGCAGTAATGAAGTTTGCAACACTGCTTATGCCCTCTAGCGTATACATGAGCAGAACTCCATTTTCAAATATACCACAGTGGTATATTCAAGTATACCATAATGGTACTCTTCAGGTGATATTTATATATTACTAAAGATAACTTCGTTTATACCAAAACACTTTCGTTGAATTACAATGTATATTGTTTCATGTGGCGCTTTCATGCAGGTTAGGCTGCATATATGATCTTAACCCTTGCCATGCTCAGTAAGTTAAGATGCCACGCCCACTTCTAATTTTCAGCCAATCAGGTCACTTGATCCAGGTTGTTGATACAAAATCAAATACTGATTGGCAAATAGTGCAGATTCAGAACATTTGGCTTCTTCTTCAGAAGCTAACTACACTGTTTGCAAAGGCAGGGCATATCCGGGCTCAGCAGGACAAGGGTTAATATGTTCAGCTCGGATCAGTTTTCAGTTTTCACACGGATCTTTATTACCTTGAAAAGTGTATCGCGTGCGCCAAGTAAAGGAGTCTCTAACAAATACGAATCACATTAATTTTTGTGTCGATGGCCAGGATTCCAATGTGAAACCTTTGGCAGAAAAAAAAAAAAAAAAAGAAAAAAAAGAATACTGAGCTAGCAGAATTTCATCAACCAGAAATAAGAGTAGATTTACGAAGTACAGTAATTCAAAAGTTTACAGTTCAGAGGGTTGTGAAGAATCATGACCATATACATGTATTTAACATATGACCGACTTTAATCATGTATGGGTTATAACTTTTCTTCGAGCGGCCTAGTGTACTTTTAGCACTCATAGTGCAGATTATATTTCATTTCCTTTGGGATCATTGAGCCCATTGTGGTATATTTGAAAATGGAGTTCTGCTCATATATACGCTAGAGGGCGTAAGCAGTGTTGTAAACTTCATTACTGCTTATGAAGAGTCTCAATAAAACCGAGACTCCCATTTTCTGTTCTGTAGTGTTTTTTTTTTTTTTTTTTTTTTTTTTTTTTTTTTGTTTTGTTTCCAAGGGCAATGTTTTTGACATTTATTTATGTGTTTCTAGCGTGCAGTAACATTTTTGTTAAGTTTTTTTGTTTATGTGTTTCTAGCGTGCAGTAACAAGTTTGTTAAGTTTTACGTGGGGTTCATTATCCATGGAAATCCCGGTCATCAGCACCAAAATTCATGCATGTTGTGTGTGCCTTAGATACATATTTGATTAACAAGAACAGGGCATCTGCGTTTTTTGTAGCTAATAAATATACGTTTCTGTACATTTAGTAAAGAAAATATTATGGTTGTGAATAGAAAACACCCCCGCCAGCCCTCCGCCGAATCACATGCAAGTCTATGTTATCACTGCTCGCTGATGACACTGCCTGTTTTTATTTTTTCTCTGTGTCCAGGCATATTTAGCTAAGTATTCGAACGCCACAACTTGTTTCTAAACTTGTCCTAAACTTTGAACGAGTACAGTACTTAATGACATGTTAATGACATGTCTGAAAAAAATCTGGACGAGTTCAACTAGAGTAGACCTTGGTCAGACGCTGTGTTCTGCAGCGTCCGATCTGGGTCTAGTGTTTGCTCAGGCCTGTCAGTCGGTCTAAATACTTATGATTAATACTGTAAGTTTGTTTCTTTTTCTTTTGTTTTCAGATTCTCAAGAAAGCTGAATGATTTTTGTGTACAACGCCATACATTATGTGCATTATGGTTACACAAGCGATCTCATCCCAGCGGGCACATGACGTAAATATAACGTCGCCTCAACGTCGATGCAACGTCATGACGTTGCATCGACGTTGAAGCGACGTCATATTTACGTCATGTGCCTGCCGGGATAGTATAAATTATGTGAACAGTGAATGCCTATCTACACAGACTTGTTTTCAACTTTGTTGTCAACTTGCAGAGTCAAATTTAACCAAATTTAGTCAAATTTAAATGTGAGAAGATTGGACTGAACTGTCCACTTACATGTATATGTTTATTGTTTGGACATTACGAGAACTTCTACCTCATTCACTTCCACTATTACATTACGAGAACTTCAGCGTCAATAACTTTCACCAATATCTGTGCTTATTCGGCTCATGACAAATTGGTGATATTCCCCCTCCACACTCCCCCCCACCCCCCCCCATCCCCACCCCCCCCCCCCCCACCCACTCAAGAAAGTGGGATTTGACATCTCATGCAAATTTTCTCCTTTCCTATTTTAAAAAATATTTCGAAATGTTGTCTACTGGTTAACCGCTTAGAGGAGTAATCATGTCCAGAAAAAGTGTGGTTATGTAAACTGACCACGCTGGACATGACCTTAATGGGTTCACTGGGCCGTTTAACCTCAACTCAATCCAAGGGGCCTCGGTGGCTCAGTCGGATGCACGTCCGGCTGGTGATCAGGAGGTCGCAGGTTCGGTCATCGCCGGGTCCGATCATCGCCGGGTCCGGCAACATTCTCTCGTGGATATTGATCATGAAAAGAGCAAAAAACATTTAGTTCCCGTTACGAGAAATACGTACTTCACACATAATCTACATGGACGATTTCATATCCCGCCATTTCCGGGTTTGTACTATATAAAGTATCCTTTTTACATAGAGAAATTCATTTGTGAGAAGCTCCCGTAATGTTAACCCTTGTCCTGCTGAATAAATTAAGATGCCACACCCCTTTCTAATTTTCAGCTAATCAGATTGCTTGATACAGATTATCCCTATTAATACACATACTTAATGGCAAACAGTGCAGATCCAGATCAGTTGGCTTCTTCAGAAGCCAACTGATCTGGATCTACACTGTTTGCAAAGGCAGGGTATATCCGGGTTCAGCAGGACAAGGGTTAATGGGTTATAAATATTGGTCTAATGGTATAAAGAAACCACGAAATGTTAAAATTAACCATATGACATGTGTACCCTACCTATGATATGAAGACTCCGACCTTTCGTTCATTAAAGAAGGGTAGTTTTCAGTTACTAGTGAATGTATGTACACAAAGTATTGGTTAACTGCTTAAAGGACAGATCTTGCCCGTGAAAATGCGTTAGGTTAATTGACAGGCTCAAAATGACCTAAACAGTGTTTACTGCGCCGTAACACTCTAACCTAAACTGACAAACTGAAGGCTGTTCATCCTGCACATTCAGTCTGATCGGTCTTCGCTTGGCGCTTTGTGTTTAGCCAAGGATCCAAGTGTGGCGGGCAGCGAAGACTGATCTGAGTCTTCTCTGGGTACACGTCCGAAGGTACATGTATGTTACCTCACGTTAGGACTCATCTCACGTTTTGGGGCATGTTCGCAGCGGTATGAACTTCCTACATGTACATGAATATTAGGACACCTTGTCTCTATTCCATACATACAGTCAAATTATTTTGAACCGGTTCACTCTACTACACGTACCTGATGATATCATAAATATTCGTGAGTTGTGTGTGTGTGGCGGGGGGTGGGGGGGGGGGTGGTGGGGAGGGTATTTGGGTGAGGCAAAGGTGTCGTGTATCTTATGTCACCGGGCCATCCAACTGATATTGGCTTACAGTTGGGCAAGGCTTGCAAAAGCCTATGTCATCGTGTCATGGGATGTCGGTGAGACCCCTAGGCACCCCCACCCTACCCCCACCAATAAAGGGGGGGCAGTGGAATTTGATTTTGAAGAATTATTTCACAGACTTGCTTTGAATAAGTACAGACATTGGTTTGTGTTTAAGCATAGCCCATCTCCTATCGAAAAACCTAGCCTTATAGGAGCCTTGTTTCTGGAGGTCCTGAGATGCACTAAAAAAAAAGTCCCGGCATCTGAAAGCGTAAAGACACGCGAACAGCAGAATTAGGGTTAAAGATGTGTTTTGCCATGTACATGTAGTTTTATAGCAAAAAGTGGCGAGCTTAATTTGGTTTTTATACCGTTTCCAAACTCTACTTAGTGCGGCAAAAAAAAAGGTGTAAAACACTGTCAAAATGGTGCTAACGCACAGGAAGCTGTGGTCGTGCTTTATGCGAAAAACTGAGGCCCAGACACGCCAGCAATTTCAGTATGTGGGTTGGTCTGGGACGTCATTATTCGTACACACACTGCTGTAACAAGCTCGAATCAGATATTTGACTTTACGGTTTATCGGGTAGGATTAATTGCAATCAGATTATTTTAGCTTGAGGGGAAAAAGCAGGGGACGATACATGTTTTACAAGCTGGTTTCGCATTGAACATAGGGCGTAGAAAAATAGATGTTATGGGCTGAAAGAAAATAGATCTTTTCTAGCAAAATGTTTCATAAGAGAGATACTTAAGACTTATTCATTGAAAATAAAAGGAAATATTGCAGAAAACAATACTAAATACATTGCTAATAGATAAGATGTTGTTTTCTTTAACCCAAAAGTTTGGATATTTCCCTGTCTCTCCGCGAACACGGGTATTGTATTTTCTCATTAGAGTACCCACCAAGAAACAATTCTTACTTCTCGAAGAAAATATGCGTTGTGGGTACAAAGGAGCGACCTAGCTCTAATAAATTCTTTATTACAGGTTTCGGTGGAACTAAAGGGGCGGCACTATGACAATTTTATAGTGTGTGTGTGTGTGTGGGGGGGGGGGGGGGATTTCTGTACGGGTGGAGCCGAAGTCCAGTTGATCAAATAACCGTGCTGACCTAAAGTGTTCGGACAGACAAGGCTAAGTAAACAGTGTAAACCCAGGTCCAGCTCCCCAGATCAGTCGCCACAGAACGCGGCGTCTGATCTGGGTCACCACTATTTGCCATTCTTCCTCCAACTGTAGAGGTTCACAGGTAGTTAAATTAGGGGAAATATAAGGTAAATAGTAAGGTGTACGAATAATTAGAGTAAATACGATATCCAAAATTTCCCATGAAAATGAAAACCTTGAGTCAATGGAGTACGTGTGGCGGAGCGGAACGTGTTCGACTAACATCGCATCCCCTCCACCCCTTCCCCGACTGTTCAGTATACGCCCCCTGAACTATCTCGAAACACTAGCTGGATCATGCGATATTTTCTACGGCCATTCCCTCCCTTCCGCTGATTCAAGGGCAGTTGTCAGTTTCTGGCGAAAATATTTGCACAAGTACTTATAGGACTAAGCCTGTTCTGGAAAACAGGTAAACTGACCGGCTCAACGTGACCGTAATAGTGTTGACTTGGCCGTTAAACTCCTAATCAACCAACCGTCTCTGCATAAACATGTACTTTCCTATTTATGGTTTTCCTTTGTCATATTATAATACGGTTTACTGATAACTATCAGGCTTTCAAAACTTGTTTGCTCGGGATAAATTGATTTTATCATATCAAAACTTTAAGGCTATTAAACTTTGTTAGCCCTGGGCGTTTTCGTTGGTATAGTTTTGTTATTTTTTCTTTCCATTCAGCGAAATAAATTTTATTTGTTTTCGAATTCTTGTCTTATTTTTTACGTGGCGTTTGTTTGGGCTTTTACCAATTTGATTGAACTGAACTAACGCTCTGCATGGGGATAAAAAATTCAGCAGACGACGTTTTAAAATATTTTTCTTTCCTCCAGAAAAAAGGCTTCGACATTTCATGCAAACTGTCTTCTTTTTAATAGGCTTTGACATTTCATACAAACGTACCCTAAAAAGGAGACTGTTTGCATGACATATCAAAGGCTATTTTCAGGGGAAATAAGAAAAAATATCGTCAATTTGTCGTCTGCTTTACGTATTATTAGCCCAGAGAGATGTAAAGGTTAAAATACCTGTATTTTTTATATCGAAATAACATTCGATGTGAGTGTGTGTGTGTGTGACACAGTGACGTTTCGTCCAGTATTTGAGTTTCAATACAAACGAAGCAATCCAAACGAAGCAATGTATGATCAGTCTAAACTATTTGCTACTGATCCGGCAGTTTTTCGGTACAAGTAAATAAACTGACTTGTTGAAATCTTAGGATAAATAATATAAATGTAGTGAAATGAAAGATGTCCCAATATTTAAGGTAAACACGGTAAATGCTGAATTATAAGGACCAGATCAAAAGTCGCTGGAGAAGTGCAATTCCCAGTATTATTGTCATACATGTAATTGCACGGCCCGCAGAAAAGTCGACAGAATCTAAGGTTGTTTGTCTAAAATGTTGTTCTTCGGTCTGTTGACAGTTTATGAACCTGTCTGTGGACAGACAGCGAAAATTGGAATAACTCTTGAACCATTAGGAATTCTTTAATAGCCGGCCTCAGGTAGCTCAGTTGGATGAACGTCCGACTGGTGATCAGGTTGCGGGTTCGACCACCGCCGGGTCGGCAACATTCTTTCGCACGACAGACGACGGACACTGACCGATAACGGTAGCTCACTTTGTGCACTTCGTGCTCAGGTGCCTAATGGGTTAATGCTTTATGGGTTAATCCTTTTTATACCCCACCAGGTTTTATGGTTTCGCATTGGACAGCCAGGTGTCCGTTTGTCTATCGTACGTCCATCCAAACTTTAGTTTCTGGATAATTAGTAAATACCAGTGGAGTTTCACGATACTTGGTTTGTGCATTGATATTGTGGAGATCAGGTTTGGGACTGATAATGAACAAATGTCATCAATTGTACCAGCCACACGTCCATACTTTTTGTTTCGAGCGATGACAAGTAAATATGAATGGATTTTCACCAGACTTGGTATATGCATTGACATTGTGGAGATCAGATTTGGGATTGCTAGTGGACAAATTTCGCCAAGTCTGCCAGAGTTATCTGCCCGTCATATGTCAGTAGTTTCGCTTGCAGATGATAACTTGAGTAAATATAAATGGACTTTTACCAAAACTTGGTATTTGCATTGATATTGTAGATATCTGGTTAGGGATTGCTAAATGTCAATTTTTGACAATGTTATCTGCTCGCCACATGATAGTGGCGGAGTATTATCAGTTCATGTTTTTATTATGTCTCCCCCCTTTAGGGTTGGAAGACATTGTTTTCCCCCGGGCGTCTGTCTGTCTGTCTGTCCGTCCGTCTGTCTGTCTTGAAAACCCCTCAAGCTATCGTCACGAAACTTCATGTTAATATCAATCAACATTTGACGAAGTGCAGAGCGCAAGAACCATAACTCTGGCATTTATACTTTTGGAGTCATTTCCCTTGGAACTTTTTCCATCCAAAAATCGTGTCCGCTCTATAACTTGAAAACCCTTCAAGCTATCGTCACGAAACTTCATGTAAATATCAATCAACATTACACGACGTGCAGAGTGCAAGAAGCATAACTCTTGCATTTATACTTTTTTGAGTTATTTCCCTTGGAACTTTGTCCGTCACAAAATCGTGTCCGCTCTATAACTTGAAAACCGTTCAAGCTTTCTTCACGAAACTTCATATAAATATCAATCAACATTAGACGACGTGCACAGTGTAAGAACCGTAACTCTTGCATTTATACTTTTTGAGTTATTTCCCTTGGAACTTTGTCAGTCACAAAATCATGTCAGCTCTATAACTTGAAATCTGCAATCACTCACTGCAAAACATTCATATTTGGAACATTGATGCATGAGAGAGTCTTCTGCAATTCCACGAGAACAGACCTCTGGGTTCACGCCCCGGGATGGGGCTAGGGGTCAAAATCTAGGACACCTTTGTAAAATGTTCTATTGCTGTGTTTAAGTTTTTCATTTGCTTATATCTTAGTAGTAAGTTGACAACAAGCATTCATATTCGGAACATGGGTGCCTGGAAGGGTCGTCTAAGTGCCCATAGGTATCGGCCCCTGGGTTCATGAACAGGGATGGGGCTAGGGTTCAAAATCTAGGGTACCTCTTGTAAAGTGTTTAGTGCATTTCTGTTATGCTAGCACTGTAAACACTTCCTAGATAATATATCAGTCAACCCTGTGACATTGCTTTAGGTGTCATTGGGTAAAGGTCATGGTGACCTTCATGTCACAGTCTAATGACCTTTATTTCATGGTCCGGTGATTTTTGCCTTATATATCTATGACTACTTGATGGAGAAATGTCTTACCTTGGATATTAGTTCCACGGGACACAGAGTGACCTCAATATATAATTAGGTCAGTATGACCTTTATTTCATGGTCCAGTGATTATGCCTCATATCTCGAAGACTATTTGATAGAGAAATGCCATACCTTGGATATTAGTTTCATGTGACACAAAGAGTGACCTCAAAATATATGTAGGTCAATTTGACGTATATTTCATGGACCAGTGATAATGTCTTATAACTCGAAGACTTTTTGATAGAGAAATAGCATACCTTAGATATTAATTCCATTCGACACGAAGAGTGACCTCAAAATATATGTAGGTCAATGTTACCCATATTTCATGGTCCAGCGATTATGCCTCATAACTCAAAGACTATTTGATAAAGAAATGTCATACCTTGGATATTAGTTCCATGTGACACGAAGATTGACCTCAAAATACATGTAGGTCAATGTGACCTATATTTCATGGTCCAGTGATATCACTTGGATATTAGTTTCATGTGACACTAAAGTGACCTCTATGTATATGTAGGTCAGTTTGACCTATATTTTGTGGTCCAGTGATTATGCCAAATATCTCTTAAGACTATTTGATAGAGAAATATTATACCTTGGATTTTAGTTTTAGTGACATGAAGAGTGACCTCAAAATATATCTAGGTCAATGTGACCTATATTTCATGGACCAGTGATTATGCCTTATAACTCGAAGACTATTTTACAGAGAAATGTCATACCTTGGATATTAATTCCATGTGACACAAAAAGTGACCTCAATTTATATGTAGGTCAAATTGACCCATATTTCATGGTCCAGTGATTATGCCTTATATCTCGATGACTATTTGATGGAGAAATGTCATACCTTGGACATTAGTTTCATGCGACAGGGAGACTGGCCTCAAAATATAATTAGGTCAGTGTGACCTATATCTCATGGTCCAGTGCTTACGCCTCATATCTCAATGACTATTTGATGGAGAAATGTCATATTTTGGATATTAGCTTCACGAGACACTAAGAGTGACCTCAAAGTATATAAAGGTCAATTTGACCTAGATTTCATGGTCCAGTGATTATGCCTCATATCTCGAAAAATATTTGATAGAAAAATGTCATACTTTGGATATTAGTTCCATGTCACATGAAGAGTTACCTCAAAATATATGTAGGTCAATGTGACCTATGTTTCTTATAACGCGACGACTTTTTGATAGAGAAATGTCATACCTTAGATATTAATTCCATGTGACATGAAGAGTGACCTCAATATATATGTAGGTCAATGTGACCCATATTTCATGGTTCAGTGATTACACCATACATCTCGATGACTATTTGATAAGAGAAATGTTATACCTTGAATATAAGTTCCATGTGACACGAAGGCTGACCTTAAAATGTATCTGTCACTGTGACCTATATTTCATGGTCGAGTGAATTTTCTTCGTATTTTGAAGACTATTTGATGAAAAATATCATACCATGAATATTAATTCCATGTGACACTAAGAGTAACCTAAAAATATATTTAGGTCATTGTGACCTACATTTCACAGTCCAGCGATTTTACCTTATATCTCGAAGATTATTTGCTAGAGAAATATCATACCTAGATTTTAACTTCCCTGTGACCCATTGATTGACATTAAAATATATCTAGGTCAGTGTGACTCAGTGCGACCTATATTTTATCGTTCAGTAATTTTGCCTAATAACTGGAAGAGAAATTTCATACCAGGAACATTAGTTCCATGTGATGCGATGATCTACCTCAAAATATAATAATTTAGGTCAGTGTTCCGTGTAACACATAGATTTGCATTAAAATTTATAGAGGGATGTGTGATTTATATTCAGACTCACAAAACTTATTGTATTTGGAATTGAATCATATAAATACATCTTTTGACTTGTTAATGTGAAAACATAGGTAGACAAGGGCAACAGGCAAGCTATGCTATCATGCGACAGCTCTTATTGAATTATTTCCCTTGGAACTTAGTCTGTCATAAAAAACTTGTCCGCTCTATAACTTGAAAACTGTGTTCAAGATATCTTCATGAAACTTTATATGAATATCAATCAACATTAGACGATGTGCAAAGAACAAGATCAATAACACTTGCATTTATACTTTTTGAGTTATTTCCCCTGGAATCTCATTAGTAAATATAAATGTTCGCTGAATGTGCAATACGACACCAAAAAGGGGGTAGACATCCATGTTTTTGTAGAAAAACAAACTCGTTATTACCTGTTTTACCTAATGGACTGGTCTAAAAAGACTTTGTGTAAAATGCTAGCAGGTTGCCCAGAATTCAGAAAAAAAGCATGTATTCAATACATATTAAATTTTGATGTTGAATTTTCAAAGATGGAAAACCTTTGTTCCTTTTGTGACGTCGGTTTGTTCAGCAAACTTCTGTCCAGAAACCAGGATGTCCAATTATGTCATATTTGTTTCTTTCTTTTTTTTTCACATTGAACAAAGGAAGAGAGCCCTGTCTACCAAGCTTCAACCATTAGAAAAATTTTGACAACCTTCCAATGAATAATAGAGGAAAATATCTAAGAATAGAAGTATGTTAGAAAAGTCCAGCTAAAACAGAAGTCTTAATTCTTATTTATTACAAAATATTACTTCCTATCTTTGAAGCAAACTGTTAAAAACTGCAAATTGTTCTTATTTTCAGGAGGTACTCCTGATGTTATGCACTGTATGACAAAATGGCAGATTTCAAACATGAACAAGGCAGTCTGAAGGACAACTATATCCCCTGCCGCAGAATGACAATGGAGTGGCCTCAAAATTTAAGGCTCAAACTGGTGGCCTTCAACTGTGACCTTGACCTTGAGTCTGCATTGTTAAGTTATGGGTTCTGCACATCATCTCACTAAGGCGAACATTTGACCAAAATTTAATAAATATCTTTCAAAGGGTTCAGGAGATATGGAGTGAACATGAAATTTAAGGCTCAAACTCGTGACCTTTAAGTGTGACCTTGACATTGAGTAGGCATGCTTGAGTCATAGGTTCTGCACATCACCTAGCTAAGGCAAACATTTGACCAAAGTTTCATGAAAATCTTTCAAAGCGTTCAGGAGATATGGAACAAACAAGAGAGATGGATGGTCTTGAATTGTGACCTTGACCTTAAGTCTGCATAGTTGAGTTACAGGTTCTACACATCATCTCACTAAGGTGAACATTTGATCAAAATTAAACAAGGCAGTCTGAATGGCAACAGAGCAGCCTCAAAATTCAAGGCTCAAACTGGTGACCTTCAATTGTGACCTTGACCTTGAGTCAGCAGAGCTAAGTTATGGGTTCTGCACATCATCTCACTGAGGCAAACATTTGACCAGCTTTTAAAAAAAATCCTTCCAGAGGTAAAGGAGATATGGAGCCGACACCAAATTCAAGGCTCAAACTTGTGACCTTCAACTGTGACCTTGACCTTAAGTCCACAGGGCTGAGTTATGGGTTCTGCACATTGTCCCACTGAGGTGAACATTTGACCAAAGTTTAGAGAAAATCCTCCCAGGGGTAAAGGAGATACAGAGCTGACACAAAATTCAAGGTTCAAACCCGTGACCTTGAACTGTGACCTTGTGAATCTGCATTGTTGAGCTATGGCTTCTGCACATCATTTCACTGAGGCAAACATTTGATCAAATTAAAAGAAAATCCTCCCAGGGGTAAAGGAGATATCGAGTGGACATGAAATTCAGGGCTCAAACTCATGACCTTGAACTGTGACCTTGTCCTTGAGTCCCCTTGGCTGAGTTATGGGTTCTGCACATCATCCCACAAGTGAAAATTTGACCAAAGTTTAGAGAAAATCCTCCCAGGGGTAAAGGAGATACAGAGCAGACACGAAATTCAAGGCTCAAACCCATGACCTTGAACTGTGACCTTGACCTTGAGTCGGCATGGTTGAGTTATTGATTCGTCTGACTAAGGTGAACATTTGACCTAAGTTTAAAGAAAATCCTTCCACTGGTATAGGAGATACATAGTGGACACCAAATTCAAGGCTCAAACCTGTGACCTTGACCTTATGTTGGCATGGTTGAGTTATGAGTTCTGCACATCATCTCACTGAGGCAAACATTTGACCAAAGTTTAAAGTAAATCCTTCCAGGGGTATAGGAGATATGGAGCAGACACGAAATTAAAGGCTCAAACCCATGACCTTGACCTGTGACCTTGACCTTGAGTTGGCATGGTTGAATTATGGGTTCTGCACATCGACTCACTGAGGCAAACATTTGACCAAAGTTTAATGAAAATCTTTCAAAGGGTTCAGGAGATATGGAGCGGACAAGAAAGTGTTACGGAAGGACAGACAGATGGACAGACGGACAGATGAAGGCCATTTCTATAATCCCCCATCCACTTTGCGGCGGGGGATTAATTACAGTTCTGCAAAATGAAGGTAACTAAATTTGCTTTTAGTATTCAATTTGAAAAATATAGCCAGCAAAAATGCATAAAATGGAAAAATATCTAAATGACAGATGTTCTTGACATTGTGTGGAGGCATTATTTGATAGACCCCAAGCTGAGAAAATAATAGCCTGTTTGCTTTTATGTTGACAATTACCATATATGTTGACAATTACCATATAAACCCTAGATATTTGGATACCTGAACTCCTTACCATACTCATCCTAATATTTGAAAAAAAAGTTTTTTACTACCTGTTGATGTGTCTAAAATAGTGCTGGACGCATTTTGCAGCGTCTGATCTGGGTTTATTGAGTACCCAAAACATATGTTTTAGAGGCACCTCCTTGAGACTTCTCATGAGTCCCCACAGCATACTTTTTTGAGCAATAAGAAGACTACATGTATTTCTATTTATACATCTGTTGTATTTAATGGCTCTCATAATTTCTAATATTTTGGATACAGATGTGATAATGTTTTCTATGTGAGAATGCCACTTGGAATTACTAGAAAGAGTAAGCCCTAGATGCTAATGACTTTCAACAAAATTAACCAAAACATCTTCGAACAAAAGATTCGGAAAATGATATGTCATAACAAGAAAAGACAATCGCTTCTGTTTTACTGGGATTGAAATTGACCAACCATTGCTTCCTCCAAGTGGACAAGACAAGCAAATCATGATTTAAAATGTCCTCTATGTCACACTTGTCTGCTGAGGAATAGGCTAGCGAATTATCGTCAGCAAATAATCGTACAATACATGTACTTAGCAGATTTTCAACTACATTATTAATACAAACTAAGAAAAAATAGGGGGCCAAGAACGGTTCCATGTGATAGGCGGGGTGGGGGTGGGGGGGGTGGGCGGAGAAGTGACATTGAGGTGGATATTAAATTCAATTTCTCTATATTGACATGTTTTGAAGCATCAAGCATTAACTGGGTTAGAAACACTGGATCCTGAAGTTGATGTGCATGAACATTTAAAAGACTTGTATTTGTCAATAATTTCCCCTTATAGGTTTGCCTCTCATCTTGCATTTCCGATTTGAATGATTTTAGCTATTTTGGTAGAGTCACCTAGGCAACATTCCTGTGAAGTTTAACTGAAATTGGCCTAGGGAAGCAGGAGAAATTGTCAAATTGTTGATGCTGCACGACGGAAATTGACCCATCACAATAGCTTGCGTTACGAAGTTTGTCTTATCATTTGGTATCGTTGATTATCATATTTGTTACCAAATGATAAGACAAACTTCACACTCATTTATTGATACAACAAACCTAATACTGTATCTACAATAAATGTTTGTAAACACTTACTCCATACCACGCTTATCCTAACTTTACACATGTCCATTTTACTCTGTGTTGATGTTTCTAGAAACTGTTGGAACAGTAGCAAACAGTACAGAACCCAATGAAAGAACATGTTCTGTAGCACCTGATCTACACTGCTCAGAGGTGTCTGAATACTTAGGGTACCCAAATCTGCAGTTATTGATCAGGGTCCAGTTGTTCAAAGCATCTTAAGCTTAACAAGCTCATTAATGGGCAAAATGTTAACTGTTCTAGTAAGTATACTATCTAATTCAAAGGTATTTTGCAGAAAAAAAAAATAAGAATAGATTTTGCAACTGCAAAAACTACTCATATTTTGTCAGCAAAAATATTAGCATATATACCATATTTAATGAATAAAATTTGAACGATATGTTAACTAACACCGTTGTTAACCCTTAAACTGCCAATCACAACAATTGTCGTCTGCTTTGTCATCTGCTTGTGATTTTAAGTCATTTTTGTAAACAGTGTGGACCCAGGACAGACTGCTCCTCTAGAAGCAGTCTGATCAGGGTCCACACTGTTTGCCTGTATGCAAAAATAGGTTTGAAAAGTTTGCAAGAATATTCAGCAGACGACATAAACAGACGACATTTTCAGATGCAGGTTTGCTTGGCATTTTAAGGGTTAAATTTTGAACTGGGCCCAGAATAACATACTAACGGTACAGCATTTCTAAAATACTGTCCTTACTCTAAACTTAATGTACAGAACGTCAAGCCTGACAAAACAGTGTAGACCAAGAGCAATCTCCATCAGGCAGTAGACTGATTAGGGTCTATACTGTTTACCATTCACATACATGGTTTACCATTTACATGACACATTTTAGCTACACCACCTAGTTGACAAACCTATTATGTTCAATATTTAGGACAAGTATGGTAATGAAATTAGCTGCCAGAATATTTGGTTAAATGTGGTAGTTTCCATTTCATCTCAGTTTGTTACTGCAAAACATATTTCTGTTTTTTTTCTCATGAACACATTTTTGTGATATGGGTAATATGGGCACATAGCTCAGTAATGGCAAACAACTGGTATCCAGAAGTGTCCACACGACCATGCTGTCAGTGATCCAGACCTCTGATCCCAAGGTCCTACGAATCCCTCTGGAGGTGCACTTTAGCTTATAATGATTAGCCATTGCTTGCCTTTTTTTCATGACAGTCTTGTTTTGGAGGAGGTATCGGTTCAAATGAGGACAAACACTTCATAAAGACACTCATTTATTAATGCCACAAGACTAATACCACATTCACCATAAATATTTGGACACATTAACACCTTATCACACTTGTCCAAAATTTAAGCAAGTCCATGTTATTCCATATTAAAGTGCATCAAAACTATTAGATGAGTGGCAAACAATGCAGAACCTGATTAAATACTGTATTCTGTGTTCTCATCTGAGTCTACACTGTTTGTTCAAACTTGTCTATCAGAGTATTTAGGGTGAATAAGGTAATACAACTCAGCAGATAATGTACTACAACATTTCCAAAATAGTACTGCCTTTACTCTAAACATAATATACTGTGAGTGAAGCCTGTTAACTCTTAAAGCGCCAAGAAAATCTGCATCTGAAAATGTCGTCTGCTCATATCGTCTGCTGCATCTTCTTGCAAACTTTTCAAACTTACATTTTGCATATAGGCAAACAGTGTGGACCCAGATCAGACTGCTCCTAAAGGAGCAGTCTGATCTGGGTCCACACTGTTTGCAAAAATGACTTTTAAAATCACAAGCAGATGACAAAGCAGACGACAATAGTTGTGACTGGCGCTTTAAGGGTTAAAACAGTGTAGACCAAAATCAAATTTCATCAAGAAGTAGTCTGATTAGGGTCAACATGATTTCCCATTCACACAACACACTTTAAATATATCACCTAGTAGACAAACCTATTATGTTCAATATTCAGAGCAAGTACGGTAAAGAAATTAGCTGCCAGAATATTTGATTAAATATGGTAGTTTCCATTCTATGCCAGTTTTTTTTTTTTTTTTTTTTTTTTTTTTTTTAGTGTTTTTTTTTTTCATTTTTCTCATGGATACTTTTTTATTAAATGGATTATGGCACATAACTGTGATGAAAATAAATAGTATCCAGAAGTGTCCATGTGGCCAATTCACCAGTGCTCCAGATTGTTGATCACACAGTCTCAAGTATGAATCCCACTACTAAAGATGGAATTCAGCTCATAATAATTTGCCACTCTTTGTTGCAACAGAGCCTTTCATTATCATCCTTCCCTCATACTGATATACCAGAAGTTCTATACTGATATCCCTCGTACTGATATAGCAGAAGTTCTATACTGATATCCCTCATACTGATATACCAGAAGTTCTATACTGATATCCCTCATACTGATATACCAGAAGTTCTATACTGATATCCCTCATAATGATATACCAGAAGTTCTATACTGATATCCCTCATACTGATATACCAGAAGTTCTATACTGATATCCCTCACCAGAAGTTCTATACTGATATCCCTCATACGGATATACCAGAAGTTCTATACTGATATCCCTCACCAGAAGTTCTATACTGATATCCCTCATACTGATATACCAGAAGTTCTATACTGATATCCCTCACCAGAAGTTCTATACTGATATCCCTCATACTGATATACCAGAAGTTCTATACTGATATCCCTCATACTGATATACCAGAAGTTCTATACTGATATCCCTCATACTGATATACCAGACTTGCTATATTAATGCTAAGGTGCTACAGTAAATGTCCTAAAATTTCCTACATTAATCTATTAATGTTTCTAACAAAATGGCCTATGCAAACAGTGCAGACCGAGATCAGACTGTGCACACCCAGAACAGATTTCTCCTTGGAGTTGTCTGATCAGGGTCTACACTGTTTGTTATTCCATTATTTTAAGAAACAACTGAATAAAAAGCAAAATTTAGGCCAAAAAGTTTGGAATGACATTCGAAATCTTAGAACATTTACTATAATTTCAGGCAGGACCTGTGTTCATCAATCACCTCAGGTTGGGTAAAATTCCCACAAATTCTGAGCATAACTTGACATAACTGAAATATTGCTGGCTGGGATGCTAAACCTCAACTTAACACAAATAACTTAACATCATGGTTGAGGTCATTGGAATGTCATAACATTATAAATGACATGTGATCATTAAGCTACAATATAAGCATAAGAGAATTTGTAGCTATTTTTGCACTTACACACAGTAAAACTTCAATGAATCTAATGTTTGTTTACCATGGCTGATTTGAACTTGTTCTTTTGTCCCCAGTAAATTTATTTATAGCTCAAGAAAACAAATACTTAGGGACATTTTAGGGAAATTTTCCTATCATATCATGAAGTGGTATGTCTACTCATTAGAATTGCCTCAATGAGGTGATTCTAATGAGTACATTCAACATACCATTATTTTATAGAAGATTGAAAAGGTATCCCGTGATTAACCATCAGTGGCTCGAACTTGTCTTGAACAAAGTTCATGCTCTCAGAGATGTTCAAGCCATTGAAGTTCTGTTTTATAATATACTTGTAATATTAGTCACAGTGGCAAACAGTGAATAACTTGATCAGACACTTGTGATTAACCATCAGTGGCTCGAACTTGTCTTGAACAAAGTTCATGCTCTCAGAGATGTTCAAGCCATTGAAGTTCTGTTTTATAATATACTTGTAATATTAGTCACAGTGGCAAACAGTGAATAACTTGATCAGACACTGCTTCCTGCAGTCTATGATCTGGGCCTACACGTTTGCTTGTGCCTGTCTGTCTCAATTCTGAGGGTAATAGACCTTTTTCACATTGTTATCTCCCTTACCGTGCGCTCTTCAATTGAAAAATAGATAAAGTATATATAATCAAACGATGGGGCAAGTAGCTGATCTGATACACTGACAAAATAGGTTACAATGGAAAAAAGTCGTTTAAATTGGCCTTTTGACGTTTTGAAGTATTTTCTTTTTTTACTGAATGTCAATTATAAAAAAAAGTAGATCATTCCGATAAATAAGTTTTACACCTTGTAACTGATTTCCATAAGTTTCTCAGGGCAGTAAGAGCAATAAAACACTATAGACCTACCAGGCCACACTTCTGTCTTAGATATTTTGCGAATCATCCCATTATATGTAAAGATGTGCAGACTAGACATAAATAAATGAATAAATAAATAGATAAACTTGCCATAAACAAAATAACATTCCACGGATTAATAATAATTCCATGTGTCATCTTTCTCATATGTTTTGATAATAAACAAAACATTTCTTAACCTCTGTAATCACGAGTGTGTCACCGGGGCACCCAACTGATATTGGCTTACAGCTGGGCAAGGCCTGCTATCCTTGTAGCAGGTAAGGGTAGAGGGGGATGTTTTTATTTCTTCTGTTTCTTCACTTTCATTCCTGTTCCTCTTTCTTCCCTGTCCCTCTCTTTCATCTCCTCTACTATCTCTTCTATCTTTTTTCTCCCTTTCTCTGGGAGACGACACAAAATGACCCACAAGGGTTGACGTGTCGTTAAACCCCAACTCAATCAATCAATCAATCACGAGTGCATGCCAAAACTGGGTAGGCCTATATCAATTTTCGGTAAATTATGACACTAACCTTTGATTTAGGATGATTAAGCACCTAAATAAACTTATCAAACGCCTGCTGACTGAGAGGTACGCGCCCTAATAGATGGGCCACTTTCTGATTAGGCAGCATTTTATTGCTTTTCAAAGCAAACCCGGTGGCTTTATAGAAGCTTAACACGGGGCGGGACATGTTTGAGGTTTCGTATGATAATACCGGCAAACTGATATGTGTGTCTAGGGATGACTCGGATCAGCTTGGACATCCATCCAGCCTGATCAGAGTTTTTGTTGTAAGTTCAGTGGATGACTATTACCTAAAAACGTTTGTTCTGTTTTCTTGTGAACAGTGATTACTGACCATACAGAACGGATGATTAGGCTGATCTGAATCTTCGCTGGATACGCACATGACTGAAATGATTGTATGACACCAATTTAGGACAATACCTGAAATAAGGTAGAAGCCGTGAAAAAGACCAAATGAAACGGAACATTAAAAATGCAACACAAATTTCTGATACAGATATGTTATTTCATGATGATTATAAATGGCAAAAAACTCTGGTTATAAGACGATCGTATCTGCCTATAGTTCTTAGTATTTTTGGTATAAAATATGAATCACATTTCAGTTGATGGTTTTTGTGCAATAAATAAATAAATAAATAAATTTTAATATGATGTCCTGAATTTATTTATTTAGTTGACAGGAACTTTGTTTTTACATTGAAATAAATGAAAGTGACATGCATGAACACAGATGATCTGCTTGCGGTAAACAAAATCTTTGTGTTACTTTAAGTCTCTAGCTCTTAGCAGTATTTTGACTTTAAATACATGTACAACTTTACTGAAGAAATCAATTTTGACACCTTCGAGGAAGACGATTTCATTTTTTTATTTAGTTGATTTTAATTAATATGTTTCCATCTATAATATCCCAGGACCTCTATTCTGATATGCAGCGCATTGACGATTGCCCCCTCGAATGTAATCTCGCTGAGATAACGCAGATTCGAGACTTACCTGGACAGTTTGGCGCATGCGCACAACAATGTGAAAGTGGTCTATTATTGTATACTAATCTCAAAATGTGCTCTATGCTGAATTGTAAGAAGCTAAGTTTCACAATACTGGGCCCGACTGTTCAAAGCGTCGTTAGCTTAACTACTCATTAAGGGTCATTTCGTTAACTGTTTTAGCGGATTCAATACATAATATTCTGATATTTTTTGCTGAAAAAATGTGAGTAGCTTTTGCATATCACTCGATGTAAATTTTAACGAATCGTTAACTAATGATGTCGTTAGCTTTGAACAACTGGGCCCTGAAGTACAAAAGAAAATTCACTACAATGAATTATAAAAAAAAAGTTTTACAATACTGAAACACAATAGAATGTTCACTGCACCACTGAAACATGAAAGATGTCTTTCAAAAATATATTTGTAGCTACACATCTTTATGAAGTATGAAGAATAAAGTGTACATACAGAACATTGACAAACATCTGCCGGCCTTGGTGGCTCAGTTGGATGCGTCGTCCGACTGGAGACCAGGAGGTTGCGGGTTCAACCCCCGCCGAGGTCGGCAACATTCTTTCATGGAGATTGATCATGAAATATTTTCTACGGTCATTCTCTCCCTTCCGCTGATTCAAGAAGGGCAGTTGTCAGTTTCTGGCGAAAGAATGTGCACAATACTGGTTAACCGCTTAGAGGACTAAGCCTGCCCAGTAAACGTGTGGTTAGGTAATCTGACCGTGCTCGACATGACCCCATTGGGTTGATTGGCCCACCGTGGCAGCCATCTTGGATATCGGAGCTGAACGATTTAAACAATTATGAATCTCTATGTCCCTGTGATGCCTCCCATCAAGTTTTGGCTCAATCCGACTTACGGTTTGGGAGGAGATGCTGTTTAAAGAATTTCAAGATGGATGGCGGCCATCTTGGATATCGGATCAGAACAATTTTAGCAATTCTGAATCTCTATGTTACTGTGATGCCTCCAACCAAGTTTCAGCTCAATCAGACTTATGCAGTTTGGGAGGAGATGTCGTTTGAAGAATTTCAAGATGGCAGCCATCTTGGATATCTGAACAGAATGATTTTAGCAATTCTGAATCTCTGTGTAACTGTGATGCCTCCCACCAAGTTTCAGCTCAATTGGACTTACAGTTTAAGAGGAGATGTCGTTTGAAGAATTTCAAGATGGCAGCCATCTTGGATATCTGAACTGAACAATTTTAGCAAGTCTGAATCTCCATGTTGCCACAATGCCTCCCAACAAGTTTCTACTCAATCCAACTTACGAGTCTGGAGGAGATGTTGAAAATATGAAAAGCTGACGACAGACGATGGATGGCGGACAGCAGGCCACGGCATAAGCTGACCTGGAGCAAAGCTCCAGATGAGCTTACAAGTACTTGTGCACATCATTTCGCCAGAAACTGACAACTGCCCTACTTGAATCAGCAGAAGGGAGAGAATGACGGTAGAAAATATTTTATGATCAATCTCCAGGAAAAAATGTTACTGCACCCGGTGGAGATCGAACCCATATCACCAGTCAGATGTGCATCTGACTGCACCATCAAGATCGGCTATGCATGAAGAAAACATCCCTTGCCAGTCAAAGTAAAAAGACCTAGGATGCTTTAATTCACTTTTATATACCCCCAACAAACTATATCTATTTAAAACGCACAATAACTAACTATGAATGCACTGCTAAAACAAACATAAAAATAAGGAGACGCTCTGTATGCGGTTACTTTGGCTTATCTAGTCTCTATTTGTGTCTGTATATGTAAAGCCCCTAACTTTCAGATTGACTTGGCTGTGCAAATCTTAGCTCAAGATGAAAGGAATATCTACATAAATATTTTTCTTATTGCATCATAAGAACACTTTGCTTGTTTTGTGTTGAGATTTTATGTCAAGTGCACTCAAGTTTACCTAACCACATTTTTACTGGACAGCCTTAGTCCTCTAAGCGGATAACCAGTATTATGCTCATTCTTTCACCAGTAACTGACAACTGCTCTTCTTGAATCAGCAGAAGGGAGAGAATGACTGTAGAATATATTTCATGATGAACCTCCACGAAAGAATGGGGGTCAAACCTGCAACCTTCTGATCACCAGTTAGACAGACATCCAACTGAGCCTCTGAGGCTGGCCATCACAAGATATATATTGTGGATAATCATTAGAAGTTCCTCTGAGGCACTTCTAATGAATACCAATGTTTTCTTTCTTCACTAAAAATATTGTGGGTACTCATTAGAAGTGCATTGATGAGCTGCTGCTAATGAGTACTGTATCCACAACACGTTTTTGTGGATAAGTAAAAAAAACAAAGTTTTGGTTGAAAAAAAATTACTTATCTAGAGCTACACTGTTTAATATGCAAGCTACCATGGAAAAAAATCGAGTTTCAATGAGAAAAAAGCAAACACTTAGGTATAAACTATAAACAGCATTTTACAAGTGCAATTACATATACTGGACAAGAATACTAAAAAGTTACTATAAATTATCACAAAGCTTTTATTAGACCCGACAAATTGCAAAATTAATCATCCACACTGATACATACATTCCCTGAGACTACAAAGATCAAACTACAATCATGGAACTGCTAATAAACCAAGAAATGGCAAAGAAGGTCATTAAATACAGTCGACTCTTGTTATCTTGACTTCGCTTAAATATAAATCTCTAATAACCACTTATCTCAAAATGAAAATCTGGTCCCTGTTTTAACATGGGATTCTAACAGCAGATAACAAAATATTGTGGAAAAGAGAAATTGCTCCTAAGGAGCAAAAATAAATCAAACAACCACATTTCACAAATAATACTTATTTGTGAAATGTGGTTGTTCGATTTATTTTTTCCTCATTTCTGCAAATCTGATATGTCGAGGTATGGATATCTCAAAGTATTTCAGGGAGTTCCTTGGTCTTTGATGTAATGAGAGTCCACTGTAGTGTGCAACCTGTTAAAAGGGCTATTCTGCTGTATGTGGACCACCAAGCCCCAGACCAGCTTGATCAGAGCTTTCATTTCCCTGAAGGAATAAATAGATCATGTAGTACTTCCCACTTCTAATTTTCAGCCAATCAGATTACTTGATCTAGGTTTTTGATACAAATTCACATACTTAAAGGCTCAATATTTCTTTATCCAAGACAGATTTAATAAACTGATATATAGTATTAAGACGATCATAAAATGTGGCATCTGACAGCCTGTAAAATTTTAGTTAGTCTCTCGTTTTAGAACTGGATAAAAAATGAAATGATTTTTCATCATATCTCTGAATTAATATTGTAAAATTAATTCAGAGATTTGATAAAAAATCATTTGATTTAAAAAATGAGAGACTAACTGAAATTTTACAGGCTGTCAGGTGCCACATTTTATAATTGTAATATGTCAATTTATTAAACCTTTCTTAGATACTAAAATGTCTATTTTTGAGGAATATGGAGTCTTTAATGACATATAGTGCAGATCTAGATCAGAAGCCAACTGATCTGGATCTACACTATTTGCAGCAGGGCATATTCGGGTTCAGCAGGACAAGAGTTAATACCCCTGCAATACTGCTTTAACATGAAAAATGGACAATGTGCGAAGGGCAGATAAACATATTAAGAATTACCATCATTACCCAAAGTATTCAGAAACCTTAAGTCATTACCATACTTAATCTAAACATTGAACAAGTTGACTTTACTCAATGCTGACGTGTCTAAAATTGTTGGATGATTAGCAAATAGTGTAGATCCTGATCCAACATCACACTCTGCACCATCTGATCTGGGTTTACATTGTTTGCTCAGGCCTCTCGTCCTATTACTTAGGGTAAATACTATAACTTGAACTTAAAACAAGAGAATCGGTGAAACTGAAGGATGCTCCCCGAAGATGCATAGTAGTGGGTGGGTTATGTTAAAGAGTAAAATACGGTAAATATCCAAAAAATTCGAACACTAAAGCATCTGACAAAATGACATATGCAAACAGTGTAGATCCTGATCAGACTACGCCTGAAGGAGCAGTCTGATCAGGGTCTACACTGTTTGCCATTCCACTAAATATTTAAAGAAACTGCTGCTTAAAAAGCAAAAATTTAAGCCAAAAGAGTATGGAATAAAGTGTTCGAAACTTTAGGAAATTTACCGTACTTTAAGAAATGCGCTACGGACAAGCTTATTAGCTTATTATTGCAAAAATTAAGATGGGAAGTAACTCAGTAAATACTTGTAACAGAGTTACAGTTCTTGCACTCTGCACTATCTCTGATGGCCGCCTACCAATGTATCACGTTTCATTTACTCTCTATTATACTTTCAGAGATATGCACCAGACAAATTTAATTTACTATGGCTAATTAGAACTCGTTTTTGAGTCAAAACAACAACAAATATTTAGGGAAATTTCTTATTCTATCATGAAATTGTACATTGTGTGTATTCATTAGAATTGCCTTATCAGGGCAATTCTAATGAGTACACTCAACATACAATTATTGTGTTGAAAATCAAAAATATTTTCCTAAATTATCGCTATTTGCTTCCTGACCTGCCATGATTAATCCTCAGTGGCTCGAACTACCCGTATCTCGAACAAATTTCTATGGTCCCAAAGATGTTCAAGCCACTGAAGTTCGACTGTATTTTTTTGCATTCAGAATGCTAAAGATTAAAGAACTGATCTGATGTATACACTTTGTACCAAAATTTAAAGGACACATTTATTCATTCATGGTTTGAGAGGCTGAGCTTTGAGAAGTATTTTTTCCTATGCTGCTTCTCTGTGTCTCTTTAACAATATTTTTTCTCTGTTTATTTTAACGCTATCCCTTTCAACCTGTTCTGGCTTTCACAGTTGCCAGGTACGAAAGCAATACCACTGACGAGGCTTGAATGAGTAACTCATGCTAAGTCAGCAGTTTCAACTGGCATCATCCTTTTGTTCTTTGGATCTGGATTTTTACCACTGACAGTTCTCTATAACACCCAAATGGCTGTTATCAATCCTTTGACTTTTGTGTGTGAACTGTCTTTAACCGTGCAACCTCTCTACAACAGCCCCCTTAGACAGTCACAAAACTGGCTGTTGTAGAAGGATGGCTATTGTAAAGAGGTTAAATATACAGTACAACAGTGGTTTAGGAAATTAAAAAGTGGTTGTTATAGAGAGGAGGCCATCAATGAGGTCAAAATTTTAATTCCAGCAGATTTTTTTTTTTTAATTTTTAAATTTATTTTTTTACTTTTTTTTTTTTTTTTAATTTTAAATATCAAAATAAAATATTTTTTCTTTTAAATACAGCCTGAACAGTTCATGCATAACAAACAAAAAATTGATTATTAAGGTGACATGAACTTTCATGGGAAATAACTCTGACTTGAAAGTATTTTTGCCTGTGTTCTCAAGTGGTAACCCAAATTTGAGTGATTCCTTTTGAAGAGTGAGCCAAAAACTTGCAGCTAAGAATAATCAAACTGAAGAGTAGTCATTTACTTTAAAAAGAAAAAAATATACATCAAGTATCATTAATTTGCCATCTATTAACTTGTCTAAAGCAAGTAAAAAGTATCAGTAGAACATGATTATATATTCCATCTATTCCACAAGAAATTATAAATAAAAGCACAAAAACCAGTCACAGACTGTCACACAACTTTATATTTCTCTGTTGGAACTAGGGACTTTTTCTTGATACAATCATAGATCCAGTCACATTTCACACAGATACCTGCACATTCAATAGCTTCACCCTGAAACAATAAAGGAACATTAATCAACCAAGACTCCTGATAAGCAGAGTGTTATAAAGAACTTTCTCTCTCTGCACCCGCCCCACCACACACATATATACGAGATGCAGGCTTTTTAGAATACATGTAAACAAAGGATCAGGATGGCTTGGACTGAACAGGAAGGTGTTCAATAACACAGGAGTCTCTCTCAAATCGAAAATGACCTTATGTCATACGTGTTAAGCTTGTCACAGGTCAGACTGATTAAATCAATATTTTTGATTATAAAATGTTTATGGTCAATGCATTAATGTTTATGGGCAATGCATTATTAAGAATGCACAAATGCTCAGGCTGATGTGGGTCATTGCTGACAGCATATGTCATATTAAATGTTGTTTGCTGTTTGGCTAGGTTCATACTTTAGTGTTCAATGATTATAAAAGTGGGCAGTGAAGATCCTGATCACATCTCACGATGCACATGAGATAATGTTACGCATGACATACCGAGCAATGACAAATATCAGCCTGCAGTCTAATGATCATGATCTGGGCCCAGTTGTTCAAAGCTAACAACGTCGTTAGTTAACGATTTGTTAAAATTTTCATCGAGTGATATGCAAATATGCTGAAATTTTTTGCAGAAAAAATGTGAGTAGCTTTTGCAGTGCAAAAGCTACTCACATTTTTTCAGCAAAAAATATCAGAATATTGTGTATTGAATCTGCTAAAACAGTTAAGCTAACGACGCTTTGAACAACTGGGCCCTGGGTTTTATAGCCTTTCAACATTATATCAACATTACTTAAATTATATCAGGATGACAGAATGGTCTGATTCTTTGCTAGAAGTATTTAAACGTATTGTAAGGCAGACTATATCACACTGTGGCACAAATATGCAGAACGAACATATATGTCCCAATTACCACATCTTCAGAAAAGGTGCCGTTTCATCAATTGACACAGTCCCAATTAAGCATATCCCTGCTGCAAAGCTAGTACTGCCAGTCCCCGGTGAAGCTCGTTCAACAAACCTATCATATTTTTTATCCTAAATATCCAGACATCTTAACTACTTACCATATGTCCTTAAATTGGACTAAGCATCTAAAAATTGCTGGATAGGTGTTAAACAGTGTAGACCCTGATCAGATTCTGTGGCCTCTGATATGGATCTACCCTGTTTGCTCTAACATGTTTGTTCCAATACTTAGGATCAATATGATAATCTGAATTCTTATCTAGTACAGGTTTGTATCAATAAGGGACATAGTTCCAGTCAACTTTGTCAACTCCTGTTAAATTCCAATTGTATTTTCCAAATACTTGTCTAACTGGGATCACTTCTTCAGTCCAAGGGGTTTTCAGATCAGACAAGTATCACTATACATACTTCCAACAGTGCATCCACTCTCTGAACAAAGTATTATATCAACCTTAAGTTTTTGGACAGACAGGCTTGAGCAAACAATGTAGACCCAGATCAGATGCCGCAGAATGCGGCATCTGATCTGGGTCTACATTGTTTGCCACACATCCAGCAATTTCTAACACATCAGCAGGTTGTCAGATGGACTTGTTCATGTTTTAGCACAAGTATGAGAAGAAGTTAAGGTGGCCAAATATTTACGGTTAATATGGTTTACATTTATTATGTACCTAGCAGTTAAGTATAGGGATTTCTCAATTATTTTTTACAATTCATTGTGTGATGATATGATATCAGTAACTAGTGAGTTATTTCAGTGTCGGAACTGTTTCTATAGATTGCTTCCTGCGTTACTGCATTTCATTTTGTGATCCTTGGCAACCAAAAGGGATATAAACTGGACCAAATGAAAGACATTACCGAAACACCATGAATGTTGACGTCAGATCATGCAGTGAGGTCAACGTTGCTAATGAAAAGACTGATAACACCATTTTTTTTATGTTGTACTAGCAAAAAGGTATATGATAAATTAATAGAATATTGAACAGTGTTTGCTTGATATGAAAACTCTGTCACTCAGGAGCATAGATAATTTGATAAAAATCTTGTTCCTTTGGAACTTGTTTTACCAAATTACCACACTCCTTCATGACAATGTTTTCATATTAATCTAACACTGTTATTCTCTATGTACATCAATCAGGCCAAGTAAAAAAAAAAAATATGTGTTTAGGGTAACATGTTAGAAAAAAAATAGGGTGGGTAGGTAGGGATTCTTTCTTTTACATTTTTATTTAAAATTACACCATAATTACCAAACATATTTAGACATTGTGCATAAAATTTTACCAAATCTGTTTGACTAGTGTGTTTGACTTAGATGTCTCCTATAGGAGCAGTTTGATCTGGGTCTACATTGTCTGCTCAGGCCTTCTTGTCTGAACATTAAGCATAAATATTTTATCCCAGTACCACCTAATTGTTTTGAGACAACATGAAAAAACTGATAGGTTTCACCAGGAAAACTAGGTAGGGTAGGGTTACCCTAAACACACATATTTTTTTATTTGGCATCAACTGCGCATACATACACTATATGATACTTACAGTATAATCACTCTCCACAACTGCATGAGTGGCAGTAGTCTTATTAAACTCTGGTACAACATCTCCATCATAAATGTCAACAGTTAAGGTGAATAAAAGAATCTGTATCCTCGTTATATATCAGACAGATTGACAATTATAAGCTCTGGCAATTATCTAGGTCTGGAAAGGATGCTTTCAGCCAAAAAATACTGATTTTTTTCTTGTTTCTCAACAAGAAGTTTTTGGTACTTAATGGAACTATCTCACCCAGGCAGACACAAAAGATCCACAGCAAAAATACCCAGAGGACCAATGGTCACATAGCTCACCTGAGACTATTTGTTCTAAGCAAGTTTATGGTAATGATTTTAAAGACTGAAACATATGGGTATGATAGATGAAGCTACATACCAAATATCAACGGCCTAGGCCTTCTACTTTCAGACAAGAAGATGTTTTCAAAGTTTTTCACTATATGTGTCTATGGGGCAGGGCCATTTTATTTTATTATTTTTTTTTTTTATCTCAGGGCTATGATTTGAACTATCTTGGTAAAGGTCTGTTAGATGAAAGAACATACCAAATCCAAAAGGCCTGAGCCTTCTAGTTTCAGACAAGAAGATTATTTAAGTTCTTTTTTCTTCTATGTGAAACAAGTGATTCCCAAAGTGAGGCCATTTTGAACCCCAAAGCCATAATTTGAATAATCTTGATATAGGTCCATAAGATGATGCTACACACCAAATACTAGACAAAGTGCCCAGTGGGGTATGTATACCACCGACCAGTTACCACCACTTTTTAAATTTAAAGAGCACAAAGTATGTAACTGACTCTGGAGATGCCATATGTTATAACATTGAAAGAATTTAATCATACATTATGTGAAGCCCTTGACCTTAACCTCAAAGGTCAGGCACAGGTGCAGGGATCAAGCTAAATAAAACTTTAACCCTATAACTATCACCATATGCCAGTGAAATCAGTCTTTATAACAAGAGGACCATGATGGTCCTATATCGCTCACCTCAGCAAACAGCTTTGCTCACTTACTGTTGAAGTTTCAGCCAAGTTCACTGCTCTAAGATTTTTGTATAAATTTTATAGCCCTGCTCCCCAGCGGCCATGTTTTTTTTCATGTATCATGATGGCTTGAACTGAATCTTGAAAGAGGATCACCAAAGGAACAATTCTGCCATATTGAAATCGGTCCAGTGGTTTCTGACAAAAAGATTTTTAAAATGTTATATATAGCTATATAGGGAAAATAAGCCCCACCCCCTAACGGCCATGTTTTTTTGACGAATCATGACTGCTTGAACAAACTTGGTAGAGGGTCACCATAGGAGCATTCCTGTCAAGTTATATTGAAATCAGTCCAGTGGTTTCTGACAAGAAGATTTTTAAAGTTTTCTATTTAGATATATAGGGGAAATAAGCCCCACCCCTTGCAGCCATGTTTTTTGACGAATCATGATTGCTTGAACAATCTTGGTAGAGGGTCACCAAAGCAACATTCCTGCCAAGTAATATTGAAATCAGTTAGGTGGTTTCTGACATGAAGAATTTTAACGTTTTCTATACAGATATATACGAAAAATAAGCCCCGCCCCCTGGCAGCCATGTTTTTTTAAGTATCATGAGGGCGTGAACAATCTTGGTAGAAGGTCACCAAAGCAACATTCCTGCCAAGTTACATTGAACTTGATCCAACGGTTTCTTAAGAGAAGATTTTTAAAGTTTTCTATATAGATATATAGGGAAAATATGCCCCACCCCCTAGCGGCCATGTTTTTTGACAAATCATGACGGCTTGAACAATCTTGGTAGAGGGTCACCAAAGAAACATTCCTATCAAGTGATACTGAAATCGGTCCATTGGTTTCTGACAAGAAGATTTTTAAAACTTTTCTATATAGATATACAAGGAAAATAAGCCCCGCCCCCTGGCGGCCAGGTTTTTTGATGAATCACGATTACTTGAACAATCTTGGTAGAGGGTCAACAAGGAAACATTTCTGCCAAGTTATAATGAAATCAGTCCAGTGGTTTCTGACAAGACGATCATTATATAGATTTTATAGGGAAAATAAGCCCTGCCCCCTAGCGGCCATGCTTTTTGACGAATCCAAATGGCTTGAACAATCTTGGTAGAGGATCACCAAAGGAACACTTCTGCAAAATTATATAGAAATCGGTCCAGTGGTTTCTGACAAGAAGATTTTTAAAGTTTTCTATATAGATTATATAGGGAAAATAAGCCCCGCCCCCTGGCGGCCATGTTTTTTGACGAATCCAAATGGCTTGAACAATCTTGGTAGAGGATTACCAAAGGAACATTTCTGCAAAATTATATTGAAATCGGTCCAGTGGTTTCTGACAAGAAGATTTTTAAAGTTTTCTATATAGATTATATAGGGAAAATAAGCCCCGCCACCTGGCGGCCATGTTTTTTGACGAATCTAAATGGCTTGAACAATCTTGGTAGAGGATCACCAAAGGAACATTTCTGCAAAATTATATTGAAATCGGTCCAGTGGTTTCTGACAAGAAGATTTTTAAAGTCTTCTATATAGATGTAAAGGGAAAATAAGCCCCGCCCCTGGTGGCCATGTTTTTTGACGAATCCAAATGTCTTGAACAATCTTGGTAAAGGATTACCAAAGGAACATTTCTGCAAAATTATATTGAAATCGGTCCAGTGTTTTCTGACAAGAAGATTTTTAAAGATTTCTATATAGATATATAGGGAAAATAAGTCCCGCCCCCTGGCAGCCATGTTTTTTGATGAATCCAAATGTCTTGAACAATCTTGGTAGAGGATCACCAAAGGAACATTTCTGCAAAATTATATTGAAATCAGTCCAGTGGTTTCTGACAAGAAGATTTTTAAAGTTTTCTATATAGATATATAGGGAATATAAGCCCCGCCCCCTGGTGGCCATGTTTTTTGACGAATCCAAATGTCTTGAACAATCTTGGTAGAGGATCACCAAAGGAACAAGTCTGCAAAATTATATTGAAATCGGTCCAGTGGTTTCTGACAAGAAGATTTTTAAAGTTTTCTATACAGATATATAGGGAAAATAAGCCCCGCCCCCTGGCGGCCATGTTTTTTGACGAATCCAAATGGCTTGAACAATCTTGGTAGAGGATCACCAAAGGAACATTTCTGCAAAATTATATTGAAATCGGTCCAGTGGTTTCTGACAAGAAGATTTTTAAAGTTTTCTATATAGATATATAGAGAAAATAAGCCCCGCCCCCTGGCGGCCATGTTTTTTGACAAATCCAAATGGCTTGAACAATCTTGGTAGAGGATCACCAAAGGAACATTTCTGCAAAATTATATTGAAATCGGTCGACTGGTTTCTGACAAGATTTTTTAAGGTTTTAGTTAAAAAATCTATTTTTAGCTCCTGTGACCTAGATATGCAATGGACCGGAACCATTTGAACAACTTTGAGAGAGGATCAACCAAGGATCATTCCTGTGAAATTTGGTCAAAATCCAATCAGTGGTTTAGGAGGAGATGTTGTTTAAGGATTGTGAACGGACGGACGGACAGACGGACGACGACGACGACGGACGGTGAGTGATAACAATAGCTCACCTGAGCCAAAGGCTCAGGAGAGCTCATAAAAGCAAAAAAGACATTTGTATGAAAAGTCTGTGACCTTGACTTAAAAGCCATGCCCCAGCTTGGGGATGGTGCCGAGAAAAACTTTAGATTTATATATGCTATCATGCTAAATATTAATGAAACCAACGAAAGGGTCTTCATAATATAGCTATATAAATTTTAATGACACTAATGACACTTTTAACGTGACATGCCTACTCAATGTCCTCTACATATTGGTAAAGTATCACAAAAATATCTTAAAGAATTTTTAGAGTTATTGCCCGCACAAGATTTAAATAACCAAGGGAGACTGCAGAATGGAGAGAGTTGTCATTCTTGAATGTGATATGCCTACTCAATGTCCTCTACATATTGGTGAAGTATCATGAAAATATCTTAAAGGGTTTTAAAGTTATGCTTCGCACAAAATTTTGACAATTTTTGGAGACTAGGGGAGAAAACTCATGGACCAAGTAAGCTAGAGTTGTTATTCTTGTACCCGACACCCCTATCCAATGTCCTCTACAACCTGACAAAGTTTTGTGAAAATAGCTCAAAGGTATAGGAGTTATGGGGTGCACAATAATGCCTCTATGGACAGACGGATGGATTCCATGCTGATAGCTATAACCCCTAAACCTATCGGTTGGGGGATAACACTTGACCTCAAGGTCATACCCCTAGACGGGGATCATGCTGAGTAAAACTTTAGACCTATATCTATCATCATGTAAAATATAAATGAAGTTCCTCAAAGGGCCTTGATGATATAGCTATATAAACTTAAACACAAAAATTTTGACTTTTTATGAAAATTCTAAGTCAGTGACCTTGACCCCAAGGTTATTGCAGGGGTAGGGTCAGTGCTGATAAAAACTTTAGACCTATATCTACTATCAGGCCAAATATGAATAAAATCTATCAAAGGGTCTTTATAATATAAGGTCTTATAAATTTTAACGTAAAACTTTGACCCTATGACTAAAGTACGAACGAATAATGCGTCTACGGATGGACAGACAAACAGATTCCTTGCTGATAGCTATATTCCCTCAACCTATCAGTCAGGGGATAATGAAATTCAACAAAAGGTCTTGATAATATAGCTATATAAACTTAAATGCAAAAGTTTTTACTTTTATATGAAAATTCTAAGTCTGTGACATCAAGGTCACACGCCAGGGTGGTTATCGTGCTGAGTAAAATCCTAGACCTTTATCTACCAACATGTCAAATATAAATAAAAATTCCTCAAAGGGTCTTGATGATATAGCTATATAAACTTAAACACAAAAATTTTTGACTTTTTTATGAAAATTCCAAGTCCGTGACCTTGACCCCAAGGTCATCCCTGGGGTGGGGATGGTGCTGATAAAAACTTTAGACCTATATCTACCAACAGGCCAAATATGAATGAAATCCATCAAAGAGTCTTCAAAATAGGAGGTCTTATAAACTTTTAACGCAAAAACTTCATATGTCGGGGGTATAATCAAAGGCTGGGCCTTCTGGTTTTAGACAAGAAGCTTTTTAATGTTTTCCCTATATGAGTCTATAAAAACAGTAAGCCCCAGGCCAGGGCCATTTTTGACTCAAGAGCTATAATTTGAACAATCTTGGTAGAGGCCCATTAGATGAAGTTACATACAAAATATTTTGAGACAAGAAGATTTTTAAATTTTTCCCTATATGAATCGACCTCTGGGGTGGGGCGTTTTTTGTTTCTCTGTTTGTGTTGAGGTTATGACCCAGTCAACACAATGGGGTCATGTTGAGCGCAGTCAGTTTACCTGACCTCACGTTTACTAGGCAGGCTCTAAGCTGTTAACCAGTATTGTGCATATTCTTTTGCCAGAAACTGACAACTGCCCTTCTTGAATCAGCAAAGGGAAAGAATGACTTTAGAAAATATTTCATGACCAATCTCCATGAAAGAATGTTGCTGACCCAGAGGGGGTCAAACCCACAGCCTCCTGATCACCAGTCGGACACGCATCCAAATGAGCCACTGAGGCTTGCCAAAATTGAATGAGTTACACTGATGACAAAGTCTAAGAGTTATGATCCGGTCTGGCCAGTTTTCAAACTTATCCAAGATTTCATCCATTTCCATCTTATCTGCAAGTTCCAGAAACATCCAATAAAAACTTGGTGACTTATGCTGACAAAGTCAAACAGAGGCTTTTTTCAGCAATCAAGGGGAAGTAACTCTAAGATTATGGTCAGATCTGGCCAGTTTTTGAGCTTGTCTGAGATATCATCCATAGCCACCTTATCTGCAAGTTTCAGGAACATCTGATCAAAAATGAAGGAGTTATTTTAATGACAAACATTTTCCCAGTGTAAGTCTATGGAACCTTGTGGTTGCATAGCAATCATTACATTTCTATGAAAAGCTTATGCCATCAATCCCACCTCAGAGGCATGCTTCAGATGAGAAATGACTGAGATCACCATACAGACTGTGGAGATATAACTGGTCAAAGGTGTTGAAGGACGACAGACGAACGGATGGACGATTATCCTATAAGCTCCACTGTAGCCTTCGGCCTACGTGAGCTAAAAATTTGGGCATGATAGCCATCTTCTTTTTTTGTTACCACTACCCACTGAGGCTCCACATGAAATTTGGCTTTGATTGGCCCAGTAGTTTCTGAGGAGAAGATGTTTGAAGAGTGTGGACCACCGATGGATGACGGAGCCTGCCTATTCTATAAGCTTACCTATGAGACTTAAGGCTCAGGTGAGCTAAAATGGAAACATGAGGCTGATGGGCCACTATGCTCACCAGAGCTCAAGTGGGCTAGCAAGTCTCCTTCTGTAACCTTAACACTTTTGCATTCAGAACTTGCACTGTGTACTTTCAAAATTCTGCTTTTCAGTATTTAAATTTTGATATACGTTGCTTACTTTTCGTATTTAAAATAGGTCAAGGTCAACTAACAGTCACCATTTGAATAAACCTGATAGGGCCAGAGTCCCTAATGCTGCATACCATGTTTCAAGGTCTTTGGCCTTTCAAATCCTGAGAAGAATATTTTCAAAGGGTTTTTTACCATATATGGGCATGGCAAATATCTTAATCATTTGAACCAAATCTCATGAACAACCTCTCATTCCCCATCCAAAAGGAGCTCAACATGTAATGTGGTTTCAATCCGCCCAACAGTTTTAAAGGAGAAGATAACAAGAGTTGTCAGAAGACAACACAGCTTGCCGGAAAGGGGTGATCCGATATGAAAACACTCTTTAAATATAAAAGATGAAATGCAGAATTTAAACTTAAACATAGCTGTAAATGACAGAATATGACCTGACTTTGATTGGAAGAATGTCAAACTGAGGGATGGGGTATATGCCATTGAAATGTCTTCCCTTAGGTTGGTATGGACAAAATATAAAAGCTATATCTTACATGCTGAATCTCTTAGGTTGGTATGGATGAAATATGAAAGCTATATCTTAGAAACTTCAGCAGTCATGTACACTTTTCAAAACTGCAACTCAGCAGTAAATGACAAAGTATGACCTGACCTTGACCGAGGCAGAAGGTCTAACTGAGGAAGAGGTGTGTCTTATTAAAAGGTCTTACCCTGAGGTAGGTGTGGGCCAAATATTAAAGCAGTATCTCAAATACTTCAGCAGTTACGTACACTTTTCAAAACTTAAACACAGAACTTCAACATGGGTTTAAATGCCAAAGTATGACCTGACACTGACATAGACAGAAGGTCAAACTCAGGAAGGGAAGTGTGCTACTGAAAGGTCTTACCCTAAGGAAAGTGTGGGTCAAATATTAAAGTGGTATCTTGAATATTTCAGCAGTTAAGTACACTTTTCAAAACTTAAATGCAGAACTTAAACATGGGTGTAAATGACAAAGTGCAAACTGACCTTGACCTATACAGAGGATCTAACTGGGATGGGGGTGTATGCTATTGAAAGGTCTTACCCTACGGTAGGTGTAGGCCAAATACGAAAGAAATACCTTAAATAATTAAAAAACTATGCACACCTTTGAAAACTTTAACATTGTGCTAACGCAGATACCGACGAGGACGCAGACAGAAGCCAAGGCCAATGACTGGGTGACAACATAGCTCTCCTGGGACATAGTCACAGTGAGCTAAAAATACTGAACCTGAGGCATCCAGGACAAAGATCAGTAGATGACCTTGACCTATGGTAGTTATATAATTTCTTTTAGGTGATTGCATACATCAACTTTGAATGTTATGGGCTACAATAGCTTCACATAAATCTACAGTTTTGCCTGTTTCCCAAACAAAAGCCAAAGTGACCGAATTTGAACTTGCTGTAAAATAAGTCAAGGTCAACCATGGGTCATCATTTAAACAAACTAGGTAGAACCTGAGTCGCTAATGATGCATATCAAATTTCAAGGTAATCAGCCACTGAGAAGAAGATTTTCAAAGGTTTTTACTATATATAGGCATGGCTGCCATCTTGGTCATGTGACCCAGACATTACAAACAAACTTTTGTTCTCCTACCCCATGGAGGCTCCACATGTAATTTGGTTTCAATTGGCCCTGCAGTTTCAGGAGGTGTCATTTGAAAATACTGATGATGCAGATGACAGATGACTGACTACTTCCTATCCTATAAGCTCCCCCAGAGCCTTCAGTTCTGGTGAGCTTAAAAAAACAAAGAAACATCATGTGGCTCATATGAGAAACTTTGGAATTCTGACTCTAACAGGGTATAAAAGAGAAAAATACAAATATTCAGTGTTTTCTAAAGAACTACTGAAATCAACATAAGTTAACATGAATTACAGTCAAAACGGCCCCAAGTCAAAACGGCCCCAAGTCAGAACGGCCCCTATTTGGTCAAAACGGCCCCATAAATTGGTCAAAACGGCCCCACATCCCAAAAATGAAGGTCAAAACGGCCCCAAGTCAAAAAGGTCCCATTTTTTTTAAGTAAATGCATAGACAAACAGACGGACAACTTAGTGTTTAGGAGTAGGAAATACTTGTAATGGCAAAATTATGTATATACTTGTAAACAACAATGAACAGGTGAGTATTATGTTATGTAAGCAATGAAATGTAATAAAATAAATGATACTGAAAACAGAGTTTGTGTTTTGTTTTCTTTGTTATATAAAAAAAGTTAATTGCAAATAAATACCATTTGATTATTATTATATCCTCATATCATATCATAATCGAATTTTTGATTAAAATGCAGGGGCAACATCCACATCAGTAGGCCCCCTTCCAGATAGCTGGCTTGCTGCACACATGGCAGATCTCACACCTGATCTCCAGGTACGTCTATCATGAGGGTTGATAGCCGAAAGCTTCCACTCTCTGCAATCCCTCTCTGTCAGCTGTTTCCATGTCATCTTGGGCCTCCCAGGCCCACGCTTTCCATCAATCTGTATGTCAAAGGCTGTCTTGACTGCACCACTAGTGCGTTCCACATGTCCATACCGTCGGAGTCTTCTCTCCTTCAGACTGAGGTCCAGATCCTTAATTCCAAGTCGCACAAGTAGCTCAATGGATCTGGTGGTGACAATTTCTTGCGGCCTGACATTGCAGATTTGTCTGATCATTGCCCTGTCATTTCGCTGCAGACGCCGGAGGTTTGGCTGTGTCAATGTCTAAGTCTCGCTGGCATGGAGCATAGCGCTCCGCACACAAGAGCTGTACACACGGCCACGTGTTTTGAAAGAGAGATTGTGTGAAGAGAGAACTGGTAGCAGATCCTTGAACTTCTTCCAGGCGGTTTTCACACATGTTGTGGTGGAAAGTTCACAGCCACCTGCTGCTGAGAGCATGTCTCCTAGGTAACAAAAGGAAGCTACCAACTCAAGCTTGTCAGGTCCGCCCTGGACCTCCTTCTGTGGTCTGCCATCCAAGGGGCATGCAGTTCCCTGACACCGTGTACATCTGTAGTCAGGGTCTTTTTTCAAGCGCTTGAGCCCACTGCATTTCTTGTGCACCCAGTGCTTGCAGCCATTGCAGAAGATGCTGTTGCTGCCCACTCCAGTGCGACAGACGGCGCATGGAAACTCGCCTGAACTCTGTGGGGCATATGCAGACAAAAAGGTAACCACACGCTGGCCGACTATGTTTCACTAAAATGATTCTGTCGGAGACTCTCTGAACCTCAAGAACTTTCTCTATCCACTCTTCTGCCACAAACACTCCTACAACAGCAGTGCCTTTGTCATTTCCTGACCAGTAGAGCTTGTACCTGGTGTCCTTGCCCTTGATTGTGCGACAGTTGCCACCACGGTATCTGGTCTCCTGAATGCAACAGACATCCACTTTCCTGCGGGATAGTGTTTCCACTACCTCTCAAACTCTTCCTCTCAGGGTGTCCACATTGAGTGTTCCCACCCTGATTCGCCACAATGGCCCGATCCTGTCTCGCACACCTGACAGGAGGCCAAGCCGGAGACGTTACCAACAGAACTTTGCTGTCTGTTGGCACCGCCTAACTGTGTACCTATTCTTCTGCTTGCCATGTAAGATTTTGGAACAACTGTTTTTAAGGGATTGCCTGTCCTAGCTGACATCCCAACTCGGTCCTTTTACGGCATCTGAGCATGCACACCGTTCCCGCACTCGGGCAGTGTGCTTTGTCGTTGTCCTTATAAAGAAAGGATCGTCCGCCAAACCACAATAGCTAGAACACCAAGCCATCGGTCTGTAGATGATTGCTGCCTAGCTCTGCCACCCAGGTTGTGGCAGCCTCGTAACCCTGAAGGTGGGGAGGCAACTGTGATAGAGGGCAACCTCATTCCCACACTCATGTTGAGTGTCACAGCTGGATACAGTTTTACGTCATACCCAGAACTATACTATAACAATAATCACAGAAGTGTGAAACAGGACCAAATTGAAGATATTTTCAAACTTCCTTGTTATTACCAAGCTTTCTTTGCGTTTTAACGCGAAATAACCAATATCTATATTTTTAATTAGTGACATTTGCTTAGCCATCAAATATCATAATCAAGTCTGGATACTGGAATACTCGCATACTACAACTCTATAGTGTTAAACAAAAACGGAATCTTGTTATTTACGAGGGGAGTCCAATAAGTTCCTAGAACTTAGGAGGTTTAACTTTTTATCGCACCTGCTTGTAGCAGGGTGCGATATAGGCGTCCGATTTTCTGTCCGTCCGTCCGTCCGTCAGTCCGTCCGTCAGTCCGTCCGTCTGTCAACATTTATGTCGACGTTCGACATTTATGTCAAAGTTAGTATTCTAATCAACTACAAGACTAAACAACCATCAAACCTTGCATGAAACATCTCCCTGACCTCCTGACTTTGCAACATAGGCGTCCGCTTTTCCGTATGTCTGTCCATTCGTCCGTCCGTCTGTCAACATTTATGTCGAAGTTCGACATTTATGTCAAAGTTAGTATTTTAATCAACTACAAGACTAAACAACCATCAAACCTTGCATGAAACATCTCCCTGACCTCCCGACTTTGCGACACAGGTGCCCACTTTTCCATTCGTCTGTCTGTTCGTCTGTCTGTCTGTCTGTCTCTTAACAGTTCTGTTATGTCGAAGTTCGACATTTATGTCAAAGTTAGTATTCTAATCAACTACAAGACTAAACAACCATCAAACCTTGTATGAAATATCTCCCTGACCTCCTGACTTTGCAACATAGGTGCCCGCTTTTCCATTCGTCTGTCCGTTCGTCCGTCCGTCTGTCTCTTAACAGTTCTGTTATGTCGAAGTTCGACATTTACGTCAAAGTTAGTATTCTAATCAACTACAATTCTACAACAACCATCATTCCTTGTATGACACATCTCCCTGACCTCCTGACTTGGCAGATATGTTGACCCAGTGACCTTGACCTATATTTTGCGCTCCATTGACTTTGACACAATTTACGTTGACATTCCAGATCTTCTCAACTATAAGGCATACAACTACCAAACCTTGCATAGTGCTTCTTCTAGATGTACAGACTTGGCAGGTACCTTGACCCGGTGACCTTGACCTATATTTTGCGCTCCAGTGACTTTGACATATTTTGCGTCGACGTTGGATATCTCCTCAACTATAAGGCCTACAACCATCAAACCTTGCAAAGTGCTTCTCCTCAATGTACTGACTTAGCAGATACCTTGACCTGGTGACCTTGACCTATATTTTGGCTGCAGTGACTTTGACATAATTTACATTAACGTTCCAGATCTCCTCAAGTGTAAGACCTCTAGCCACCAAACCTTGCATAGTGCTTCTCCTATATGTACTGACTTGGCAGGTATCTTGACCCGGTGACCTTGACCTATATTTTGAGCTCCAGTGCCTTTTACACATTTTACGTCAACATTCAATATCTCCTCAACTATAAGGCCTACAACCATCAAACCTTGCATAGTGCTTCTCCTCATTGTACGGACTATGCAGGTACCTTGACTGGGTGACCTTGACCTATTTTTCACGCTCCATTGACTTTTACACCTTTTAGGTCACCCTTCCATATGTCCTCAACTGTAAGGCCTTCAACCACCAAACCTTATATAGCACTTCTTCTCGATATACTGACTCGACAGGTACCTTGACCTGGTGACCTTGACCTATATTGTGCACTCCAGTGACTTTGACACATTTTATATTGATGTTCGGTATCTCCTCAAATATAAGACCTACAACCACTAAACCTTGCATAGTGCTTCACCTCATTGCCCTGGCTTGGCAGCTACCTTGACCCAGTGACCTTGACCTATATTTGACACATTTTATGTTGATGTTTGATAACTCCTCAACTATAAGGCCTACAACCACCATACCTTGCATTGTGCTTCTTCTTGATGTACTGAATTAGCAGGTACCTTGACCCTTGACCTTGACCTATATTTCATGCTCCAGTGACTTTTACACATTTTACGTCAACGTTCCATTATCATTGGGCTGTATGATACGAAAAGTCAGTGCTGAAGATATAGCCATTAGAGGGAATGGGACTGGCCTGGAATATATGTGCCCCACTAGGCACTTTGTCTACATTTTTTTCAACCCAGTTTTCCAAGTAAGCACTGCTAAGAATGAAATAAACTTATTTAATAACCACATTCTGATTGAGGCTCCTGTGACTTTTGCGCCAGCAGGTGCGATGACGCCTTCCGCGGAATTCTTGTTTAGTATCTGGGTCCCAGTGGTGAAGCCAAGTTTCATCTCCTGTTACAAGACGAATGTGAAAGTCTTCTGGATTGGCATTGTACACTTCCAGAAGTTCTTGACTTAACTCCACCCTTTGCTGACGATCTTGCATGTTCAGGTTTCTGGGTACCCACCTGGCAGATACTTTTGACATGCCTAAATGTTCATGAACACTTCCATTAGAAATACCACATTCTGAAGCAAGTTCAGCAACTTCGATTCGGCGATTGTTCAGCACAAGTCTCTCAACTCGGTCGATCATCTCCTGGCTGATGACATCAGCAGGGCGACCTGGCCTTGGGTCACCTTCTAAGGAGTCTCGCCCACGTTTAAATTCTGCTGACCACTTTGCCACTGTGGAATATTGTGGGCTACTATCACCATACACATCAGCCATGCGCCGATGGATTTCTTTGGCCTTTGCATCCTCCTTAGTGAGGAACTTTATGACTGCTCTGAACTCAATATTCTGACTTTCCATTTTTGCCTATGGGTATAGGTTTTCAAACAAAAAGTAAGAGCAAAAAATGTACGTGTTGACTGAATGGCTGTTATCATTCAACTGACAAAGGTTTACACTGCATAAAAATGAAAAAAAGAAATCTTGAATTGTATAGAAAAATACCGAGTTCTACGAACTTATTGAACTCCCCTCGTATATTACTTATGTTATTTATGTTACTGCAATTTGAATATTGAATAATAAAATGTGAATTGTGCATTTTATTTTATTTGCCTTAACAGCTATTGTGAATCAATCCGCGTCAGAAAGGATCAGCGCCCAAAAATGACCTCATTTTCGACTATTTTCTTTTTTTACAAAAAAAGTTAATATAGATAAGATATTTTCAGTTGAAATTGATTAGCGCTGAAAAAATGCTTTTACATACATTATTTTTTTTTTACTTAAATCCTGTCGAATTTGGGGCCATTTTTGGGGCCGTTTTTTGGGGCCGTTTTGACCAATCTGCAACTGCAGTTGGGGCCGTTTTGACCAATTTGGGGCCGTTTAGACTTGGGGCCGTTTTGACTTGGGGCCGTTTTGACCTGATACCGTTAACATTAACAAACCTTGTCACTGTGATGTCATTTAGGTGGAGAATCATCACTGACTGTACAGTAAGTTATTGGACTTTGACACATGCTGGTTTCCTCTTACATCTTCAAGTTATATTAGATTAAAATGTTTTACTTCAACAATCACAGTAAAATTGTAGCCTAGCAATGCACTGAGCTGCACACTATCCATCAGATCAGGTCATTATGTGTAGGGCCGATATGTATGGACAGACATCCCCACATGCATGTTAAAGTTCCCACTACTGAGACAAAATCACTCCTTAGCGGTCCATCCTGCAAAACCAGCACAGGTAATAATCCAATGACCGACTGCAGTAATGGCAGAAAGAAACAAAAATGCCTATGCATGTTTGAATCATACATGTAGATGATACAATTGGGTAAAACACCACTACAGTTTAAAACCATATGATTTAGCTGTAAAATGCAAAATTTGTATGAACAAACAATCAGCAAAAGATGATACTATACAGATGAAAGTGCCAACTGAAGGATACGCTATTATAAATCTTTTCAGTTTCTTGAAGTCTGTGATGTCCTGCGGAAGGTAAACCTTTGCTCCAGAAAACACATTTGGCAACTTCTGAAACAAACAACATTTCTATAACTGTGAGCATGGGCCCCAGTATTTGAATATTTAATTAGATATTTAATTTTTGTAAGACACAAATAAAAGTCGCCTGTTGACAGGAGTATACTCATTATGTTTGATATGCAAATGGACACATTTAAACGTATATAGAAACAAAATATTATTTCAGATGTGATTTGTTTTCTCTATTTAATTAATTCGTTATGATATCACTTACTCCAAAAATGACAGCTTTCATGACAGCATTTTCTGAAAATTCAATGCCCAATAACTTGTTTATTTCTCAACAGATTTTCATATGTTTTCCATCAAACTGCTCAGCCTGATATATGAAATTGTACTGTTTATTTCCTCCTACAACTGAAAAAATTCTTACCCCATCGGCAGCAGAGGGAGTGACTGGTGGATGGTAAAACATCTTGAAGTGTGCTGGGTTCTTCTGGTAGCAATTAGCACTATACTTGCACTCCTGCTTAGACTGTTTGGACGGAGAACTGGTATCATCCTCTGAGGATGGTCTCTTCACACCTTTAGCTGGGCTTTCCTCTTCCTTCTTTGGTGAGAAGTATTTTACAATGGAGGGACTACCTGAGGAAGGTAACTTCGAGGTACTAGATGGTTTCTTTGCAGGGGTAGCATTTGCTAGTAGACGGAAAGAGAAATAAATAAGATAAAGCATGTAATAATGATACTTATGGTAAATGAATATACCAGATATATTCTGCAAAGGGAGACAACTTTTGCAAACACAAAAATATCTCCCTAATATTTGAAACCTTTCAAAAATCTGGGCTACTCTGAAAGGAAAGAATTTGCTCCCAGAGAGAGCAAATTCTTGCCTTTAAGAGCAGCCCTAAGTGAGCAAGGAAGTTACCCTTTGAGGTGTGTCCATTCATCTTAACACACAGCCAAACTAAAAGAAATAGACCAGTCTGCACTTACATGCAGTTTCATTAAGGCAGTAGATTCTACAGCCACTATTCAAAGATTCTGTAAATGAACAATAAAGGTCCTGTTTAGGCTGCATGGGTACACAGGCTGATCTGCCTAATTGTTTTCAATGTAGTAAGAATAATATTGCATGACATGTGTCACATTATCCCAATAAATGGACTATGTCATAAGAAAATGATCCATACCATATCAACACATCTGTATTCTGATCTTACACAAGCTGTATTTACATTTAAAAAAAATAATTCTTTTCTATATTTGTTCCTGTATTGTGTTATATTAATCAACTATTTCCAAGTAACCAAATAATATCATTGTCTACATATGGTGTGATGAGTGTTAGGCTTATATATTCTTCAAAAATAACAAAATGTCATCACAAATAAAAAAAAAAAGCTGCAATATTAAAATGCAATAAAAAAAAAAAAAAAAAAAAAGATAGTTTAGCAATTTTCTGGCTTTTGAAAGGAAAGTATGAAGAAATAAAAGTATATTTAAAATATTTTTTTTTTTTTTGCTTTTGTTTATCATAAATACATTTGTTATTGAAAACTGCATATTATTTGCACAAAAACCTGAAATCGTGTTCACAATAAAAGCACCACAAGCATAATACCCTGCCACAGCAATTTTTTGTTTATGTTCGTATTAAAGTTATCATTGCGAAAATATCTGGAAAGAAAATGACGGAGGGATAGATAACAATCCTAAACCAGATCTTGACAATATCAATGGACAGATGACAATCCAAAACCAGATCTTCATAATATCAATGGACAGATGACAATCCTAAACCAGATCTTGATAATATCAATGCATATAGCAAGTTTGGTTAAAATCCCTTGTTATTTACTCAAGTTATCGTCCGGAAACGAAAATATGGGTGTGTCTCGGGTAGATAACTCCGTAAAAATTTGACGAAATTTGCCCATTAGCAATTCCAAACCAGATCTCTTTAATGTCAATGCATATGGCAAGTTTGGTTAAAATCCCTTGTTATTTACTCAAGTTATCGTCCGGAAATGAAAATATGGGCGTGTCTCGGGCAGATATGTCCGTAAAAATTTGATAAAATTTGTCCATTAGCAATTCCAAACCAGATCTCCTTAATGTCAATATATATAGCAAGTTTGGTTAAAATCCCTTGTTATTTACTCAAGTTATCATCCGGAAACAAAAATATGGGCGTGTCTCAGGCAGATAACTCCGTAAAAATTTGACGAAATTTGCCCATTAGCAATCCCAAACCAGATCTCCTTAATGTCAATATATATAGCAAGTTTGGTTAAAATCCCTTATTTACTCAAGTTATCGCCCGGAAACGAAAATATGGGCGTGTCTCGGGCATATAACTCCGTAAAAATTGGACGAATTTGCCCATTAGCAATCCCAAACCAGATCTCCACAATATCAATGCACATACCAAGTTTGGTGAAAATCCATTGATGTTTACTCAAGTTATCATCTGGAAACGAAAAACGGACGGACGGACAGACGTACGACGGACGGACGGATGGACACACGGACGCCCAACGTGAAACCATAATACCCCACCACTATTGTGTGGCGGGGTATAAAAATGGCGAGTTAGACTATAGATATACAGTAATTGCAGATATAAAACTCACCTGATGTGTCACCATTAGTAGCACTACCTCCCTCATTATCGCCATCTTCATCATCTGATCCCTTACCCTTCTTGGCTGGTCCCTTACCCTTACCAAACTTCTTCCCACTGGTTCCTGGCAGAACCAAGTCTGATGTTTCTTTGGATTTCTTCACTAATTCCTGGAATTATCCAAATTCATAATTAACCTTTAGTGCCTTCTGGCAATGCAACAGATGTCAAACTAATATATTTCTTGTTTCACCAGAAATAAGGCTCTGACATTTTGATTTTTAAAGTAACCAGAATGGGCTCAATGCAAATTTTCTCCTCTGTAGAAAATTTGCATGACCAGAGAAAATTTGCATGAAATGCCAAAGCTTATTTTCTAGGAAAAATAAGAGAAATATTTCAAATTATTGTTTTCTGGCATTTTACCCAGCATGCTAAGCATTCATAGACATAATTACCCAAAACTGTATCTCTAAATCATTTTTCCATATTTCATATTCATCTTCACATTAAAATATTTACTTGTAGTATGCAGATAGTGCCAGACACCTAAACTCCTCACAATACATGTCATAAAATTTGGAAAAGTCCACTTTACTGTCTGTTGATATATCTAAAAACTGTTGGTTCAGTAGCAATCAGTATAGACCCCTAATCTGATGTGGCTATTACATTATTAAGTCAAGTTTTATAAAAAATCTAAAAAGTTGCCTTTCTGTTGAGGATTAGTTTTATTTAGTCTTTTTATATGCAGCAATATATTGTGCATGTCTGCATACACTCCATCCCACCTATTTAAGTGTTATTTGATTTTTAAAGTAACCAGAATGGGCTCAATGATCCAAAAGGAAATAAACATACAACATACAACATAGACCATATTCAAAGTTGTTATTTCTATCTACCTTTTTATGCCGTAAAAGTTTGTTTCTGAGTACTTAATAATGAACTATTCCTCATTTTTCCCACCTTAACCCTTAAAGCGCCAAGAAAATCTGCATCTGAAAATGTCATCTGCTTATGTCGTCTGCTGCATCTTCTTGCAAACTTTTCAAACTTACATTTTGCATATAGGCAAACAGTGTGGACCCAGATCAGACTGCTCCTAAAGGAGCAGTCTGATCTGGGTCCACACTGTTTGCAACAATGACTTTTAAAGTAACCGGCAGAAGACAAAGCAGACGACAATTGTTGTGATTGGCGCTTTAAGGGTTAAACCAGAGGAATCTTTTCTCATGGAATGACTAATATGCAAACAGTCAAGGCTAGTCTATGTTTATTGTTTGTAAATTTTGTCATCATTCTTCAAAAGGAGACGATTTTTGCACGCAGGAATTTGGTTCTCTCATACTTGAGGCCTTTCAAATCAGAGAGCTATTCATAAGAGTAGACCCTACAGAGAAGAGGAATAATGTCAACATTTCCATGTCATGGGTTATTTCTCTTGAAGGAGCGTCTCTTCCCATCAAGGGGAATGGACACACCTTCAAGGGAAGCAACTGTCAAATTGTTTTGCCTCCCTTCTGAAAAGGGGTCTACTCTAAAAGGAAAGAATCTGCTCCCTCTGGGAAGCAAATTCTTTTAGAGTAGACACATTTTCAGAAAGGATTTGGAGTAGAGAAAAGCAAACAAGAAGTCTTAAAAGTTATGTCCCTTGTAAAATTTGGCTAAAAATCTACCAGGTGTTATGCCAACTTAAATACTGCAATTCATATGTACCTTCAGCCTTTGCAAGTCTGTAGCCTCCTTCCAGGATTTATCATCTCTGACTTTGGTAACCCTCGGAAAACGTATGGAGATCCCATCTGCAGTGTGGCTATCTGCTTTGCTAAACTCTGCCCCAGATATTTCCCAAATAGGAGCTTTCTTTGGATCAGCAACCACAAAATCTGGTACCATGGTCTTTTTGACATTCAACCATGAAGGCACTTTACTCTGATTTTTGCTGATTTTGACCATGTCTAGTTCCGTCTGTAATTTTTCCAGTGTGGCATCGTCAAACCCATTACCACATTTAGACACTGTGCGCCATTCATCATTATCTGTATCATACACTCCCATGAGAAATACTGACATCATACCACCCTTGTTCCCTGTACCATAAAAAGCTCCAAGCACTACAAGATCTGCTGAATCAGCCATAGAACCTCCATGTAGATAGTCCTTCTTTACCTTCAACCAATGACGTTTACCTGGTTCGTAGACACTCTGCCACAGACAAAAATAAGTTTAAACTCACAGAGACCACAACAAGCACACAATATTTTGAAAATAAGCACTCTTCAGTTTTCTTGACAAAAGGGGATGAACCTATGAATTCCAATTACAAGTCACCAATGAAAACTTAGCAGGATATCAAAAACACAGAAGGATATCATTGTGGAATTTGTTATATAATAAACAACCCTCATTGTACCGACACTCAATACAATGACAAAATTCTTTATAATGACACTTTGACTGTCTGAAACCTTCACTTAAGAGGTAACAATTAGTCACAAACTATGCAAGAAAATTGTATTTAATACTTTAAAGAAACATATGTTTTGGATATTTGCTAGAATTGCCTCAGAGAGGTGATTCTAACAAATATCAAAAACATATGTTCTATGAGGAAATGAGAACAAAACAAGACCTTTCTTACATATCAGTCTGTATTCTGTACAACAGCAAATTTATTTTAATGGCAACATCTATGGGAACAAATGCTGTCATTGTAATGAAGGTTCAATGTACTAACTACAGATAAAAAATATGGATGAAATATGGCAGTCATGAAACAAACAGATTGTATATAGTGCACTAAGTGAAGAATAAGAATGATACAGAGGCTTAAGGTAACAGTAAGATATTTAAGCAGTTTGTTGGCCACTTTATGAATTCTACATTATATGTTTTTTATCATACTGTATTGCAATTAATGAGAAAATTACAGCTTTATCTAATAGTTTGATTTACTTGTTTTTCATAAAGATGCAATGTTTCATACAATTATTTTGCAAGCACATTCTGTAGTGGCCCTAAAATTATGTTTGCTGATTAACTGAGAAGTTTCTAATAAGTATCCACATCTTTTCGTGTAGAAACAGGAAAAATATTTATCTGGAATCTCTTCTTATTTGGAGCTATGGACAGCACAGGCTAATATTGACATTTGCTGTTCACATATGCCCAAAGCCATAGTGGTTTTGCACAACCATCATTTAGGTACTTTTTGCATGGTATAGCTTAACCCTTGTCCTGCTGAATAAATTAAGATGCCATGCCCACTTCTAATTTTCAGCCAATCAGATTACTTGATTCAGATTGTTGCAATAAATTCACAAACTTAATGGCAAACAGTGCAGATCCAGATCAGCTGGCTTCTCCAGAAGCCAACTGATCTTGATCTACACTGTTTGCAAAGGCAGGGTATATCTGGGTTCAGCAGGACAAGGGTTAAAGGAATGGATACACTTTAAAGAGAGGCAACTCTGTCAACTCAGCCCCATTCTGAAAAGGGTCTACTTTAAAGGAATAATAGTTTCCCCCTGTTAAATATTGGTGGAAATTCTACCAAGTGAATCAAGTGTTATTAGAAGGACTTACATTCACATCTTTAAGGACCAGTCCTTCCAGACCTTCCTGGAACACTCGTGTCATCATATCTTGAAGGTCGTCTTCTTCCTGTAATAGATAATTCTGACGTTAAAGTTTTTCCCATAGAACCTAATAGAAACGTCACCGTGTGAAAACATGTGATAAATCACGTCGTCAATGTAATGGGTGCAAAAGAGCACATTTGATGATGTCGTATGTAAATATTTACTGCTGTTGACATCCGAGGCAAAATATTCTTCAAAAACATTGCAAAGATGTCAATTTTCCTTTTAATATCATGTTAGAATCAAAATAATTTCTTCTCTACTGTGAATTATCATTCTTATCAGGCAGATGCGAATATTAATTCACTCCGGCTTTGTCACTGTGAATTAATATTTTGCGATCTGCCTTCTAACAACATGTGTTATTCAACGATAATGCTAGGGTTGACATAAAAAATGGCAAAGTCATCAGACCATGAAAAAAAAGTCAAGATCATAAGAACATATAAACAATTACAATCCATATCATGTAGCCCCCAATGCATTGGGGGCTACATGATATGGATTGTAATTGTTTATATGTTGTAGGGGGTGGGCTGTAACTAATGTCGTCAGAACTTGTAGCCCAACCCCATTGCTATTTGAAGCAATAAAATATGTTTAAACATGATATGGAGAAAGTGTACACAAGGTATAAGATTGTTGTAGGTGTAATAATTATCCAGAAATGGACTTGAATGCTAGGGTTGATACTTATGTTTATGGATGGATGGACAGATGCCTATAACCCAACTGCTTAACAGGGGCAACTAGAGGCTTATAATTCTACTAACGGGGCTATGAAATGACTTTCAGGAGGAAAGATCCATCTCATTGGCTAGCTGACTCCAGCAGTGACTGGCATTAATGTGTTACTATAACCCTTGCTGCAAATTAAGAAGATCAGATTAAGACACATTTTCAAATTTTATTACCTTTACTGTGATCTTTTAACCTTAACCACTCTCTGGGCAAATTCGGCAGATGACACTGTGATATTATTTTTCTTACTTATTCCCCAAAACAGGGTTAATCATTTCATGCAAACTGTCTCCTTTGGAGACTGTATGTTTTGAGAAAAAAGAAAAAAAAAAAAGTATTTCAAAATGTTGCCTGATGAAAATTTAACCAGCATGTGTTACGAGCCAGGCATAATGAGAAAAAGAAAGTGAAACCAGCAACAAGCTTTAAAGTATTAAAAATATTCATTCACAAAAAAAAAAAAGACAAGATTCAAAACAAAAGAATGTAAGTAAACAGTATCTTTCCAGATTTTAGTTCACTTAGTCCCTCAGAAATATTCCATAAGAATATTTAAAACAAACCCTTTGAATAACAGTTTCTGAACCCACAATTTGAAAGTCCCTGAATTCAGAATTTAAGTACAAAATGAACAAAATACTAAAGTAATCCAGTATAGAATAATTTCCAATGAAACTACACAAAGATGCCCATATGAAAATCTTTTCTCCTTATATAAAATAAAAAAAAAAAACATTCTAGAAAAAGAATTTACTAGAGGCAGCACTCATTTTCCAGATTTAGTCAAGAACATTCTAAATGTTCTATGAATACCAAAATAGCTTAATCTAGAATATTCTTTCTGGAAAGTTCTAAAAAGAAAACAAACAACTTGTTATTGTAAACATATTTTTCCAGAAAGTTCTATTTATATATAGAAATTTGTACTAAACATGAAAATAATGATACTTAAAATAATCAAACACCCAATATATAATACATGTTAAGTTTTAACCGTAGTTTGACTGGACAGCTGGCATGTAAATTATTATTTCTGTAAACATTTAATGAAGTACAAGAGTTATTTTTATACATACACTTATTATCTTCATCTCTGAGAACATCACTCTGTTAGATATTTCTGTCATATTCTCCTTCAGAATCTTCTTTCTTTCTTTAATTGGTCTAAAAGACAAATACTATAAATGGTTAATTTCTAATGAGTAACCTAGAAGTTTAGTAAGTCCATTTTATTACCTGCTGATGTCTTAAAATTGCTGGCATGAGTGTGTTTGTTTGAGTTTTATGGCACAGACAACACTGTTAAGGTCATGCCAAGCAGGTACTTAACTTACTCACACATGTCCTGGGCGGCTTAGTCCACTAAGTGGTTAAGCAGTACCTTGTGCACATACTTTTGCCAGTAAAAGCTAACTGCCTTTAGAAGGATCAGCAGAATGGGAGAATCACCTTACAACTTATTTCATGCTCAAGCTCCTTGTAAGTTATAAGGCCGAATTGGAATTTGTGACCTCTGGACCTGTACACAGAAATGCTATCAACTGTGGTGGATTGAATGTGCACAGTGCAGACAGTGATCAGACACTATGCTCTGTAACATTTGCTCAGGCCTGTCTATCTGAGATTGTTGTATCTATCATATATATTTGGATACCTGAACTCTTTACTACACTTGTCCTATACAATTTGAATATCCTGGATTTACTACCTCTTGATATGTCTAAAAACTGCTAATTGAATGGCAAAGAGGTAAACCCTTAGTGGACACAGCATTCTGCACTGCACTTTTTGGTTTGGTTTGGCATGTCTGTCCCTAAACTTAGGGTAACACAGTATATTGCTTTACATGGATAAACAGTAACAATTTTGACTTATGCACCCAGACTGCCAAAAATGAATACTTATTCCTTGTCATGCTGAATAAATTAAGATGCCATGCCCACTTCTAATTTTCATCCTGTCAGATTACTTGATCCAGGTTGTTGATACAAATTCACATTCTAAATGACAAACAATGCAAATCCAGATCAGTCGGCTTCTTCAGAAGCCAACTGATCTGGATCTACACTGTTTGCAAAGGCAGGGTATATCAAGTATCAGCAGGACCAGGGTTAAAATTAGGGGTATAGGTATGTTCTCCATAAAGTTAGGAGCCCAGCCCAAAATTTAGGAGCCATGGGCAACTGGGCCGCTATTAATCTTTTTCCCCTAACTTTATAAACTACACGTATGCTAAAATGGATACTGGTGAAAGATTTCTTGTGCCATTTTGCAAAGCGAGGCCACTGTCACAATAGCAATTATATGTACCTTCCTTGTACTTGAAACATTTGGAGGCGTAGCCATTCTCCTAAAGAGATTTACTTGTATACCAAAATATTCACACAGCGTAACTTTTTACTGTACTTATCTATAAGATCTTTTTTTTTTACAAAATTTAATGTTCATTAACCCATTTAAGACTGAATAAACTCTCCCACACTATATATTGGAAGAGCCCATTTTTGATTTTAGGTATGTCAGGCTATATGAATAGATACTCCTAAACAAAGATAGTTGAACTATTTGCAAACAGTGGAGACCCTGATCAAATGCCATGTTTAGTGGTCTTCAATGGGTTAAATTCACAACCACATATTATGACAAGGTGATTTTTTTTTTCAACCAAGAGGGATTGATAGTCTTCACATTTCTCTATGAAAACATATCGAGGGTTGAGCGCAAGATTATGGTAACTCAAACATATTTTTGAAACCCTTGTTTAGGGGCAACTTGGACCCCTTTGTAAACAATGCAAATTTAGGTGCCATTGCTCATACGAGCAATGGCACCTAAATTTTCATTGTTTACAGAAAGAAATGTTGTAATCTTCATAACGCCTTCATGGTGAGGAGATTAGGTTTGGCGAAAAACAACCATCTGACTTACGCTAGTCTTGCGCTCAACCCTCGATATGTTGTGGGTTCTCATCAGGAGCACTATGGTGAAGTGAGGATGATGGTGGTTTAGAGTTTTGTGTCCCTTTTAACATTATATAAGTTATATTGAGATGATGAAGCAATGACAACCACAGTAAGTGCCCAGAGGGTCATGGATATCCCTGGCCAGTGCCATTTCCTAATTATAAAATATATTAAAGTTAAACACAATGATTAAGGCAAAATATAGTTTATAATGTCAGTCTCTGAGTGACGCTGATCTATCATCCATAATACAACTTTTCTGGAGTAACCAGTCTTCAAGACATGAAGCAAATAAGCTGGACCATAAAATATAGGTCACTGACCTACATATACTTGAGAAGTTAATCTGATGGTCACATTGATCCATTATACCTAACTATGATGTTAATCCATCAAATAATCTAAAAGATAGTAAGCAAAATCACTAGACCATGAAATATAGGTCATGCTGATTTATATTTACTTTGAGGTCAAAGTTTGGGTCACACTGTGTCATTATATGTAAATATGACACTTAGGTATCAAATAGTGGGAGATATAAGACAAAATCACAGGGCTATGAAATATGGGTCACATAATCCCAAAATACAATAGTAATAAGTGTGTCCAACAGGAACTGCAAGCAGTTCCCCAAGCAGTTCGGAGTGCAGATGCACTACTATAGACTACCGATGTGACCAGTGATGTGTGTGACCAAAAATGTGATGGTCCAACAAACGCTTGGGTGGTTTGATGTTTATCCTGAAAAACAATAAGCGTTCCGTGATTTGGCAGAGACTTGACATGGCGGCCGTGCCGATAATAGCAACAAAACAGCCAATAACGCCAAGTATTACAATTGCAAGGGGTTGAATCACGCGACTTATGACGTCAGCCTACAAAATTTGCGATCGCTGCCATTTTGAAATTTGTCTTCACTTCAAATTTTATTTCTATCTGTTCTCTGTCTATTTACAAGCTAAGCATGATTCATTTTGTGCATAAGGTACAATTTGATGTAGATTTTTAGATAACACGTAGACTTTACGCGGTTTTCACGTGATATTCTTAACACAGGTAAGCAAACGATAGTATATTGTCGTTGTACCTGTCATTGGCTTACACTAGTTTTTGGTAATTGGAAAGCATCGCCCCCGCTGATCAGGGCCCGCGAAATAGATGGGCTGCCTAAAGCCTCCATGGCAGAGCTGCTAGTAACTAAGCAGGACTTGAATTCATGTGATCGGGTCGAGTAAAAGTCCCACAGATTTGGAGGCAATGTCTTTGAACTACTGAAATATTGTTTTGCACGTTATATCGCAATTCATGCAGTGGATTAGAAGTCAAGCGTGGTCTGAAATCAAATTCAGTTACATCTGGCCAACCCACCTATGAAGCATGTGATGATAATTTGGACGCACGGATATAGGTAGCACCTACTAAATTCATATTACATCAAATTGTCTTCAAGATGTTACATAAAATCACTGGACCATGAAATATAGATCACAGTGACCTACATTTACTTTTAGGTCAACTGTTAGACCATACTGATTCATAATCCCAAATAATGATGTTCATACATCAAATAACATTCAAGATATAAGGCAAAATTACTGGACCATGAAATATAGGTCAAGGTGACCTACATTTGTTTTGATGTCAATCGTGGTGCCACGCAGAATTAATATTCTAAGTATCACATTAATTCATGAAATTGTCTTCAAGATATAAGGTAAAATTGCTGGAGCATGAAAATAAGGTCACAATATATGACCTTGACCTTGTTACACTGAATTTTGAAGTGACAAACATGTCTGATGCCCATCCTTCTTTATTAAGAAGTTGTTTGTATAAAGAAACTGCAACATACTACTTTATTGAGGCATTAATCCATGAAATAGTCTAAAAAATTTAAGACAAAATCACTGGAGCATGAAAATAAGGTCACAATGACCTTGACTTTATTACACTGAATGTTGATGTGATAAACATGTCTGATGCCCATCCTTCTTTATTAATAAGTTGTTCATACAAACAAACTGCAATATACTACTTTATTAGAATCTGACCTCTAGCCCTGCCCTGTGGGCATGACCCAGCAATTCATTGATGTAGAATGGAAGAGAACCCTCCCAGGTACCCCCATACCAAATATGAAAAGTTTTTTATTAATGGCTGCAGAGTTATAAGTAATCAAAAAACTTCGAAGTAAAACTTGGTTATAGAAAGGGTTAACAGATGGAATCAGGGATGGACAGACGAACTGACGGCCAGAACAGACAAAATCTATATACCCCTTCAACATATTTTGTGTCAAGCTGAACACACCCATGCCTTTAGTGGCATTTAACCTGGGAACTCATGATTCAATGTGTCAAGTTGAACACACCCATGCCTAGTGGCATTTAAACCTGGGAACTCATGTTTCAATGTGTCAGGTTGAACACACACATGCCTTAAGTGGCATTTAAACCTGGGAACTCATGATTCAGTCTGTCAAGTTGAACACACGCATACTTTTAGTGGGATTTAAACCTGGAAACTCATGCTTTAATGTGTCAGTGAACGCACACGTCTTTAGTGGCATTTAAACCTGGGGCCTCATAATTCAATGTGTCACAAGATGAACACACATATGCCTTTAGTGGGATTCAAACCTGGGAACGCATTATTCAATGTGTCAAGTAGAACACACACATCTTTAGTGGGATTTAAACCTGGGAACTCATGATGCAATGTGTCAGGTTGAACACACACATGCCTTTAGTGGGATTTAAACCTGGGAACTCATGATTGTGTCAAGTTGAACACACACTTGCCTTAAGTGGGAATTAAACCTGGGATCTCATTATTCAAAGTGTCAGGAGTTGAACACACACCTGCCTGTAGTGGGATTTAAACCTGGGACCCCATGATTCAATGTGTCACAAGTTGAACATATCCATGCCTTTAGTGGGATTCAAACCTTGAACCTCATGATTCAAAGTGTCAGGAGTTGAACACATACATGCCTTTTGTGGGATTTAAACCTGGGAACTCATGATTCAATGTGTCAAGTTGATCACACACATATCTTCAGTGGATATTAAACCTGGGATCTCATGATTCAAAGTGTCAGGAGTTGAACACACACCTGCCTTTAGTGGGATTTAAACCTGGGACCTCATGATTCAATGTGTCATGAGCTGAACACACACATTCCTTTAGTGGGATTCAGATCTTGGACCTTTGTTTGTTTGTTTGTTTGTGTTGAGGTTTTACTGCCCAGTCAACCCAATGGGGTCATGTCGAGTGCGGTCAGTTTACCTAGCCACACGTTTACTGGGCAGGCTTAGTCCTCTAAGCAGTTAACCAGTATTGTGCACATTCTTTCGCCAGAAACTGACAACTGCCCTTCTTGAATCAGCAGAAGGGAGAGAATGACCGTAGAAAATATTTCATGATCAATCTCCACGAAAGAATGTTGCCGACCTTGGCGGGGGTTGAACCCGCGACCTCCTGGTCTCCAGTCGGATGGCGCATCCAACTGAGTCATCGAGGCGGATCTTGGACCTCATGATTCAAAGTGCTAGGAGTTGAACACACACATGCCTTTAGTTGGATACATGCCTTTAGTGAGATTTAAACCTGGGGCCTCATGATTCAATGAGTCACAAGTTGAACACACACTTGCTTTTAGTGGGATTTAAACCTGGGGCCTCATGATTCAATGTGTCACAAGTTGAACACACACTTGCTTTTAGTGGGATTCAAACCTTGGATCTCATGATTTAATGTATCATGAGTTGATCGATTGATCGTGTTAGGGTTTAATGACACCTCAACCCTTGTGGGTCATTTTGTGTCGTCTCTCAGAAAAAAGAGAGAAGAGAGAATGAAGAGATAGTAGAGGAGATGAAAAAGAGGGACAGGGAAGAAAGAGAAAATGAATGAAAGTGAAGAAACAAAAAAATAAAAACATACCCCCTCTACCCTTACCTGCTGCAAGGATAGCTGGCCTTGCCCAACTGTAAGCCAATCTCAGTTGGATGCCTCGGTGACACAAGATACACAACATCTTTGCCTCAGCCAACCACCCCCATCATGAGTTGAATATACACATGCCTTTAGTGGAATTCAAACCTGGGACCTCATGTTTCAATGTGTCATGAGTTGAATACATACATGCCTTAGGTGGGATTCAAACCTAGAACCTGATGAGTCAATGTCTGTAGCATTAACGACTCGGCCACTCAAACACATCTATTTCAGTCAGGTGCTTCTAATGAGTAGCCTAGACATACGAGGGATGTTCGAAATGAATTGCTTATTGTCCTCTAGCTCGATATCCACGTGGGGCACAATAAAAACCAATACATACCTGTATAGGGTTATTCAATATCTACACAATGGTGTATAAATGTACATGTTAGACTAAGTGTAAGACATAAAATTTGCCATTTGAATACAAGCAGTCATTGATCACTGCAGTAAAAATGGTTGGTAGAAGTGTAAGACATAAAATTTGCCATTTGAATACACGCAGTCATTGACCACTGCAGTATAAATGGTTGGTAGAAGCGTCAACAAAAAAGATGAAATACGGGCTTACATCAAAGCTCGCTCAAAACTTGGTTGTTCTTTGAAGAAGCTGATGACTGAAATTTCTACTGCTTTTGGACCTTCTTGTGTGTCTTATGACACAGTTCGGCGGTGGAAAAAGAAATTTGAGTCTGGTGTAGAGTCCATCAAAAATGCACCGAAATCAGGTAGGCCAAAATCTGCATCTCGTAAAGAAATCGTTTCCAAAATAAAGGAAATCATTGAAGGAGATGCCAAATTTACAGTTTGTGATATTGCACGAAAGGTAGGCATATCACTTTTAACGGTTCACCTTATTTTGAAGAAGCATTTGAAAGTCAGAAAGATTTCTGCTAGATGGGTGCCACATCTGTTGACTGACGAGCAAAAGAGGCAAAGGGTTAAAGAAGCCAAAAAGCTGCTTCAAATGTTTCCAAAATATGACAAAAAGCAGTTTGCCAATGTCGTCACAGGTGATGAAACCTGGGTCCATTATTTTGACCCGTCAGAAAGGTTAGCAATAAGATTTGGGCCACTAAACACAGCAAATGCCCAATAATTGCCAAACGTTCTTTGAGTACAAAGAAGGTTTTGTATGCAATCTTCTTCTCTGGTGAAGGAGTCGCAATAAAAGTGCCAGTGAAAAAGGGCAAAAGCATCACCGGAAAGTACTACAAAGACGTAGTACTGAAGAAACTGAAAAAGTATTATCAGAAACGATGCCCTGCCACTGGTTTTAAACATGTCCGTCTTCTACATAACAATGCCCCAGCTCATACCTTCGCAATAATTACGGTGTTTTTGAAGAAAGAAAAAGTAACTGTTTTGCCTCAGCCGCCCCCCCCCCCCCCCCCCCCACACACACACACACACACACACACACACCCGTATTCCCCAGACCTTGCCCCATGTGATTTCTTTTTGTTTCCGAAATTGAAAGCATTCCTTGCTGGGCGGAAATACCAGTCCCGACAGGCACTTGGATCTGCCATTCATCAGTACCTTATTACTGTGCCCAAATCAGCATACCGTGACGCCTTCAAGAAGTGGATACATTGGCTGAAACTTTGCATTTCTAGCCACGGGGAGTACTTCGAGGGCATGAAATGAGTACTTTTGGGCTAACTTGAAATTTGAAGTCTCCAGATAGAAATAAGCAATTCATTTCGAAAATCCCTCGTAAGTTTTGTGTACATGTAAGGAAAATCATTATCTGAATACTCATCTTAGCTACAACTATGGACAACATTTTTAAGTTAAAGCTCGGAACCAATGGGTCCTGTCTAGGCTCAACTATACTTACTTCTCCATTATGTTGACTCCATTTATATGTAGACAGTCAAAGACAAACAGACAGACATTGGCATTTTCAAACTGTTCCTTCTGAAAGACCAAACAAAAAAGTAAATGGTTAATAAATGCAAAATTTACTGATGTTTCCAAGAATAAAATTAATACCCTAAATATCAGGACAATTCAACTCTTTACCCTAAATTTGAAAGTGTCCATTATACAACTTGATGCGTCCTGACAGTTGTGGTTGTATGGTAAACTATACAGTCTGATTTAAAAGCTCCTTAAAGGCATAGCTCCAGATAGGAGAGTTATCAAAAAGAAATTTCTTATTTCTTCATAAAAACATATGTTCTGGATACTCACTAGAAGTGCCTCACAAAGGTGTTTCTAACAAATATCCCACAACATATGTTTTGTGCAGAAATGAGAAAAATATCCATACCTTTTGGATAAAAAAAAACAAAGAAAGCAAAGCATCTGGAGCTTTGCTTTAGGTATAGTTTGATCTGGAATGATTGTCCAGATATTTAGGATATATATATAATGCTCTGGTGTCCTCTGCAATGCAAATCAGCAAACCATAAAGCCAAAATTTATGCTGAAAAGGGATTAAAACCCCAAACCCATCAACTTTATTTTTGCATCAGATAAGAATGTCTTCTTGTTTGGCAAGCAGCAATCTACATGTACATATTATCATATGCTGCAGAGATTCTTTTTATATCTTCACAACAACAAAGAAAACTAAAAATGAGTGTTTGTAAACCACTATGCCCCCAACACTAGGCTCGTCCCTACAAAATGGCAGACTTGAAAAAAAAAAAGCATAATCCTCATCAATTTTATCTAATTGTTTTCAAAAGTTAAAAAGGTGATCTATTCCTCAGCCCAAACTAGTTTGCCAAATGAACCAGCGCAAAACCTTGATGCGCAGGCTGACCTGAATCTTTGCTGGTTGCACAAGACTTGTGCAACCAGCAAAGATTCAGGTCAGCATGCGCATCCATGCAGTCTGATCAGAGTCTTTGCTGATCTCATGTGCCTTCTACAGCCTCAAGGCTATCCAAAGAAGGATAAAAGAGATCCCTTGCCACACTGGGTGGACGTACAAGCTGATCTGAGACTTTGCTGGTCACACAGGTCTTACTGTAGGTTTTGTCGTGTGCTGGCTCAAATATCAAATTCCTAGCTCAAATACTTTCTGAGATACCTTGTACACAAGTTAAAGTGGAATGAATAATGAACAGACAAACAAGGCAAAGGCGTTATGGCCCCTCCACTTTTTCTCAAAGTTGGAGGCATAAAAAATTACCTTATGTTTACCAAGGGTACCAAATGGAAGTGGTGTCCCTGTATTTGTGTCTATCAGTAAGACCTCAGCATCCAGAATCAAATCATCTCCACTGGGGAAAGCCTTAGGAATGTAATCTTTAAAATGTGCAACCTGAAATATGATATATAATCCTTTACTTATTTCTCCACAAAAACAAATGCTCATTAGAAGTGCCTCACCGAATATAATATATTTTTGTGGTGAAAAAAAAATATCAAAACTTTATATAAGACCTATGTTAACAACATACATATGTAGGTTAAACCAGTCATCTGTTTAAGGTCTTTACTGTTTGAACACATATTCACTGGTCTAAATAGGTGGATAGTTTTGAAGAGAATTATTGTGATGATTTTGGTAATGTTTGCACCAAAACATGTCAGATGCAACTCTAAGGATAATTTTTGCACAAAAAGGTATCTTCATTTGAAAGTTTGTCACAAAGAATAAAGATTGAATACATGGAAGACAAAGGCTAGTACAGATGTGCACAATGGTCCAGGACAACAATGCTTCCTACAGAATTATTTGATTTAGATGTCAAACTATAACTGAGTCTTGCCATGAAAAGTCATCAGAGAATATGAAAACTGTAAAGATCCAAATCAGCAAGCACTACTGCTCAATCTACTAAGGGTCTTGCTATATACTGGTATACTCTACAGTATCCAATGATTCTGTTAGTGGATAGCACATCTACAAATCAGCAAGCACTACTGCTCAATCTACTAAGGGTCTTGCTATATACTGGTATACTCTACAGTATCCAATGATTCTGTTAGTGGATAGCACATGTACTAATCAGACGGTGGACGCCTTATCCATAGCACTAAATAAGATTAGTATCAAGGGCGCAGTTGTTCAAAGCATCGTTAGCTTAATGAGCTCGCTAATGGTCAAAATGTTAACTGTTCTAAGAAGCACAATATCTAATTCACAGGTATTTTTGCTGAAAAAATGTGAGTAGCTTTTGCAAATGCAAAAGCTACGCACATTTTTTCAGCAAAAATATTAATGTATATGCCATATTTAATGAATAAAGATTTAACAAATGGTTAATTAAGGACATCGATAGTTTTGAACAACTGGGCCCAGAAAATAATTGTTCTTATTTCTGCACCAAAACATGAAGGTTTTAAAAGTAAAACACATTTTAACTAGCAATACTTAACCTATAGATAATGTGCTATTCTATTCTGTATTTCACACCTTCCACAGAAAAAATGACAGTTCAGTCCTCTTAAAGCGTCTTAATCCAGAAGGTCCCTTAGGCAGTTACTTGTGTGATGTTTCTCTTCCTGCTCTTTTAATCACATGTCAGTTTCTTTGAAGGATATAACCATAAAACAAAGGGCCATGATGGCCCTGTAACAAAGTATGATACCTGTAACCTGAGTATCATAGCACTTTGAGAACCTGACCGTTCAAGGCAAACATTCTGATCAAAATTCAAAAGGATTATATTAACAAGTAAGACAATGTAGCATGTCTAATGGACTGTGAAATAGAGGTCAAGGTCAAATATGGATGACTGCACTCAAGAGGCCATGCTAAGATGTATGTATGTACTAAGTATCACTGGCTGTAGAAGCAATAGTTACTGAGAAACTGACCTAAACACAAACACTTCACAAGTACCAAATATCACTCTGTAGGACCAATAATTACTAAGAAACTGACCTAAACGGAAAAACTTAAGAAAGTCACTGAACAGTGAAATATACGTCACCTAGAAATCATCAAGATAAACATTTTGAGCAAGATTCATGATGATCACTTAAAAAATGTGACCTCAAGGTTTTCCTTTGATTTGGCCTGGTGACCTAGTTTCTGATATTAAGTGACCCAGTTTTATATTAGACCTAGAAATCATCAAGACAAACATTTTGAGCAAAACTTATGATGATTATTTAAAAAATGTGACCTCTGGAGTGTTAACAAGGTTTTCCTTTGATTTGGCCTGGTGACCTAGTTTTTGACCCCATGTGACCCAGTTTCAAATCTGACCTAGAAATCATCAAGACAAATATTTTGGGCAAGATTCATGATGATTGCTTAAAAAATGTGACTTCTAGAGTGTCAACAAGGTCTTCCTTTGATTTGGAGTGGTGACCTAGTTTTTGACTCCAAGTGATCCAGTCTCAAATTTGACCTAGAAATCATCAAGACAAACATTTTGAGCAAGATTCATGATGACTGCTTCAAAAATGTGACCTCTAGAGTGTTAACAAGGTTTTCTGCTGATTTGGCCCGGTGACTTAGTTTTTCAACCCCAAGTGACCCAGTTTCAAACTCGACCTAGAACTCATCAAGACAAACATTTTGAACAAGATTCATGATGACTGCTTAAAAAATGTGACCGCTAGAGTGTTAACAAGGTTTTCTGCTGATTTGGCCTAGTGACCTAGTTTTTGACCCAAAGTGACCCAGTTTCAAACTTGACCTAGAAATTATCAAGACAAACAATTTGAGCAAGATTCATGATGATTGCTTGAAAAATGTGACTGCAAGAGTGTTAACAAGGTTTTCTGCTGATATGGAGAGGTGACCTAGTCTTTGATCCCAAGTGACCCAGTTTCGAACTTGACCTAGAAATTCTCAAGACAAACATTTTGAGCAAGATTCATAATGATTGCTTCAAAAATATGACTGCTAGAGTGTTAACAAGGTTTTCTGCTGATTTGGCCCGGTGACCTAGTTTTTGACCCCAAGTGACCCAGTTTCAAATCTGACCTAGATCTCATCAAGACAAACATTTTAAGCAAGATTCATGATAATTGTGTCAAAAATGTGACCGCTAAAGTGTTAACAAGGTTTTCCTTTGATTTGGCCTGTTGACCTAGTTTTTAATCCCAAGTGAACCAGTTTCGAACTTGACCTGGAAATCATCAAGGCAAACATTTTGAGCAATATTCATGATGATTGCTTGAAAAATGTGACCTCTAGAATGTTAACAAATTTTTCCTTTGATTTGACTTGATGACCTAGTTTTTGACCCCAAGTGACCCAGTATTGAATCTGACCTAGATTTCATAGGGGGTAAACATTCTGGGCAAATTTCATCAAGATTGGGTCAAAACTGTGACCTCTAGAGTGTTAACAAACTAATTGTTGATGACAAACAACGACGGACAGAGGGTGATCACATTATCTCACCCTGAGGTTTTGCTCAGGTGAGTTAAAAAATGATAAAACTGAGCTGCGTGGGAGGAAGAAGGGATTCTCTTAACTATAGGTTAAGTACTGATAGTTAAAATATGTTTTACTTTTAAAAACTTCATTTTAACTGCACAACCTATAGATAATGTGCTAGAATTTGCAGATTAGGACGGAGGAGCTCTCCTAGTTCTAACACATGTAATATAAAATCCCTATACTTCTAGATAAAGACTCAGGAAACTCTAAGGAATCAGATACATTCTATTTCTATATATAAGAGTTAGAATGATCTAGATTTACTAATAACATATCTTTAAGGTGTTAATACCTTATTATATATATACATGTATGGTAGACTCTGGGGGATGTTAGTTTTTCCAGACTCAGGGGCCTAAATTCCTGAACCCCCTCCCCCCCCCCCCTCCCCACTTCTTTGTTGGGTAACAAAATGTTGATCCCAGAAAAGAATAAATGATCCAATGAAAAATAACCTTCAGCACTGCCCTTAGATAATTTTAAGAATACTATTTGATAATGTGTTTGAGCCAATTTATCAAACAGATGTCCAGACAGATAGCTGTCTATCTTTGAGGTGCGAATTATTTTATTTAATAAGGAAATGTCTTCTCGGTTGAGTGTCCTTCAGATTACTATCTCGAGATAAATCCTAGAATGTAATGATTATCTAATTTAATAGTAAATAGTCTAAACTATTTATTAATATGAAATAACTGGAATCTGGTTAATTGGAGCGATCTGAATGTTACCAATAACCAGTTCATAATTCTTAAATAACCATAAGACTTTATAAATTATTCCCTTGGTATTTTGACCTAAATAGTAATAAATAATAATAATAATATGGGTAAATGGACTAATCTAATTCCTGTTGAATACCCAGTTTATCTATCAATGATAGTGAACATATGATTGCTAATCTATATATATTATCTATTGTCAGGTTGACAGTGTTAATGTATCTTAGTCACAGCAATCATATAGAAAAGATTGTCTACTTCTGTGCATGAATATGGACAAACTGAATAAATTTTAAGACTAAACTTTTACCAGAGGAGATTTAGGAAACATTTCTTCTTGGTAAAATTTAACAAAAAGGAAAGACTGCTAATATCATAATGTAGAGTTTGGCAGTCGTAAATTTTTTTTAAATAAGAGGCAAGACTGATGACATAGCGAACTGTATCACAGCCACCTAACTTTGAAAGAAGATCTTACAATATCGATAAAGATCTAACAAACTTAGAAGAACAGGCTAGAATCGATTCTATTCCCAGATCTAAGTATTACATATCTTAGATCTAATTCCTAGATAGTTCTTAGTCAAAATCCAAAGGTATATCAATAATTGACTATGACAGAAAAAGAAGTAATTATCGATTCAAACTTCTTCAAAGAAATAACAACAACATAGAAAATTTTGACTTCACTAATGCTTAAAACTTCCCCAATAAGACGAGAATTGGGGAGTTTATTATGCAAACCTACTAATCATGATATAGTTTATAAGTATACATGTCGAGTCAAAATAATACTAATTTTAATATCTCTGATAACCAAGGTCATAGAGGTTCAGAGACGTAATTAACTATTCTGCACGTATATAACTGGAATAGTGAAAATATATTATCATCGATGATATATATATAAACGATAATAGAATATTCCTCTTATAGATAAATCGTTTATCGTAACTAATTTATCCAATTTAATAGATAATTTGGTTTATAATAACCTATAAGACGTCCCAGTTTATGGATGAATCATTCATCGTGATGGTTAAATCATCCAGAGGAACTGGTTATAAGTACATATACCTCTAAGAGTTGTATATAATAATAAACAATCCATATTTTTATATATATATAGAAATTAGTCTTGAACATTTAAATACAAATTTCTTTATAATTGAAACCTGAAAATTAAAGGGGAATACAACCTTAAAAGGTATTGTGCTTTAAAGTAAAGAACTTTACAAACAATTAATTTTGACACAAATTTGATCAAATCGGTGGAAAATTAAGTAAGTTATAGACAATTGAATGTTTTAACATTGGTGGAATGGGCGCTGCCATTTTGAATATTTAATGAGGTTTCATAAAAATTAAAATTCGTTTCATAAAGGTAGTTATTGGCATAAAGTTGGTTTATTTTGGGGGAAATGATTGCTTGTCACTAGAATAAAACGATTATAAAAAACCTGTAGGAAAATTATTCTTAAAAACCCTTTATAATTTGGTTTTGCATATTTAATTTGGGCTGTGTGATGTCACAAAAAGCATCCATGACAGTCGTTTTAAACATATTCAAACCACCATAACTTCCTTATTTCTAGGCCGATTTTGAAAACTCTTGCACCAAAATAAATGGCTTGTTAATCACTTTTCTTCAAGATATACTTACAACTTATATTGCATTCCCCTTTAATCATTTTCAATACTTGTATCTCATTTCAGGAAGAAAAAGGGAGGACTCCCATAGATCTATGCGTAGGTTGGGAGAATTAATTACATCATAATAGTGTTATCTATAATTCTTAACACAAGAGTGAAAGATGTATATTGATATTCAATCAGAAATGTAAAGGATAAAAACTTATTATTTCTCTTTTGAAGATAGAAAATGAGTTCTTTATCGATAATGATTGTGTCGATGAAATAAGAAAGTAGTTGGAACCTAATGGATGTATTCTCCCTAAACGGAGCGATAGCAGTGTATGCACTGATATAAACTGAAAGATTGTCACTATTGTGACTTGACAATCCCAGAACATATGAAGGTTCCCTAGTGACTAAAAAGACATAGTCGATTCAAGTGAAGTCTGAGTCACTTGTATGTTGAAGTATGTGTATCACAAGATTTTAAAACCTATAAACAATCCGTGAATAGGTCAATTCTAACTATTAAAATCAAGTCTAAATTTAACACGATTGATGACAATATGAAGATAGATATTATCATATCACATATAATATCTAGAATTGATAATAACAAGAGGAAAAACTGGTTCCTATTATCAGAACCTATGAAAGATGAGGAGTATAATAGTATTTAGTCCTAAAATATTACTGAATAATGTAAAGGACTTATTTTCCTCATTGTTTCGTAAATATACAAATCTTCTCCCATTGAAGTATCTGTTGACACGTAAAGATAGACAATGAAATAATTGGTTTTATGACTTGTAATTGTCATTGATGTTTAGAGGAGGTAAAACTACTCATTGCGTTAATTCTCATCTTAGAAATTTCCTTGTATCAGACTAAAGGAATAAAATGTTAGACCTATACCATATGTCTGTTTAGGTCTGGAATTATTATCGCTTGTATAGATTTCTAAATGGTTCCATAGCCTAAATGTAATTTATTATTTTCGAAAGAAGCCAAAATCTATTTTTCGCGCTTAGATTTTGTAACTTCTTAAAGTAAACTAATTGGTTAAGGCAATAATAATAACATATCAATTTTATTAATGCCATATACATTACTGACTATTTACATATTCCAAGAGTCTGGACAAGACATGATTGACATGGACTCTGGTTACCATTATAAATAATAAAGGAAGTAAGACTACTTGTTGCATTAATACTCCTTATAGAATTTTCCTTCATTTCAGACTTAAGGATTAATTGTAGACCTATACTATATGCTTGCTTATCGGCTGTATGGGTTTCTTAACGTTCCGATAGCAAAATATGTTAATTTATTCTCAAGAGAAGTGAAAATCTATATTACTGAACTTCGCAACAGATTGTAACTTCTTAATCTGAGAATAGAATTAACTGGAACATTTCTTCTCTAGACTAAAATGATCCAGATAAATTAGGTAAGGCAAATAATAAGAACATATCGACTTAATAAATGCATTAATATAAATATCTTATTAATTATTTACCTTTTCCAAGTGTCTGGACGAGACATGACTGACATAGATTCTTGTTAGAGGTATTAATAATTGTCAACAAAATAATTAAATATGGGACTAATAGCCTAATTGCTGGCTGTTTGCCATAGTCTATGAAATAGAATATTTACCTCTACTAGACTTCTATGCTAATCGTTAGAATCTACACAGGACAGTTGATTAAAATAACTTTATTATTTATTTACATAACAATTACTAGAAGTCAAATTTTGACTATTGATGTGTATGTTTAACCAAGTCTATCCTTTATAATTCTGGATATACTTGGAAGTATTCTATCGATTAGATAGGAAGAACTAATAAGAAAATTTCAAGCGATCCGTAATAGTTCAGTTCCTGACAGAATTAATAGAGAATATGATCTTCCGAAAATTCTCGGACACATGTTCAGCAAATTCTGTAAGGTTTCATAGTCCAATTATCGAAGGATCAGATATCTATTTCGTAGACTGTTCTTTGTTTGGATCTATAAAACCGTTCATGGTAATAAAAATTCCAAGAAAAGAAGAAAAAGATCGAAAACTTCTTTTCTTAGACATATGTTGATTTCTTTGTCTCTGTACTGTTGCCGAAAGAGAACAGATAAACTGAAGAAGAAGAGGAAGATGAGTAAAAGCCCAACTATATCTTCCGTTCTTATATAATATTACAAAATTATGGAGCTCACCCCTTGCCTTAAGCTTAATGGAGTGGGGATCCATCAAGAGAGTTGATCTCTTTCGCTGCATATTTAAGTTAATCTGATGGTCACATTGATCCATTATACCAACTATGATGTTAATCCATTAAATAATCTAAAAGATATTTAGCAAAATCACTAGACCATGAAATATAGGTCATCCTGATTTATATTTACTTTTAGGTTAAAGTTTGGATCACACTGTGTCATTATATGTAAATATGACATTTAGGTATCAAATAGTGGGAGATATAAGACAAAATCAAAAGGCTATGAAATATAGGTCACATAATCCCAAAATATTATAGTAATACATCAAATTGTCTTCAAGATGTAACATAAAATCACTGGTCTATGAAATATAGGTCACAGTGACCTACCTACATTTAGGTCAACTGTTGGATCATACGGATTCATAACCCCAAATAATGATGTTCATACATCAAATATCATCCAAAATATAAGGCAAAATTACTGGACCATGAAATATAGGTCAAGATGACCTACATTTGTTATGCTGTTAATCATGGTGTCAGGCAGAATCAATATTCCATGTATCACATTAATCCATGACGTAGTCTTCAAGATATAAGGCAAAATTGCTGAAGCATGAAAATAAGATCACAATGACCTTGACCTTATTACACTGAATGTTGATGTGATAAACATGTTTGATGCCCATCCTTCTTTATTAAGAAGTTGTTTGTATAAACAAACTACAACATACTACTTTATTGAGGCATTACTCCATGAAATAGTTTTCAAAATATAAGACTAAATCATTGGAGCATGAAAATAAGGTCACAATGACCTTGACCTTATTACACTGAATGTTGAAGTGATAAACATGTCTGATGCCCCACCTTCTTTATTAAGAGGTTGTTTGTATAAACAAACTGCAATAAACTACTTTTTTGGGGTGTCCTAGATTTTGACCTCTAGCCCCGCCCTGGGGCATGACCCAGGGGTTCATAGAAGTAGAATGGATGAGAACCCTCCCATACGAAATATGAAAGTTTTTGATCAGTGGCTGAAGAGTTACAAGTAATCAAAAAACTTTGAAGCAAAACTCGGTTAATGGGCGGAAATCACGGATGGACATTTAATAGTTAAATTTCTTGGCAGATCCAAAGCAAAAGAACTCCGCATCAATGCCTCTCGAGGAAAATAGGGAGAAAAATTGCAGAGAAAATCTGATATTTTCATCTTTATATGGTAATAACAATATAAACTTGCATTTCTGTTTATAAACGTATGAATGTAAGTAACAGAAGTATAATTTGTTGTTACAAAATACTACATATTCACTTCATTCTTCTCTTGCATTTACAAATTGCCAAATATAAAGGTTTTCTCATTAAAAGACGGGTTTTTCAGTCAAATTAAAGGTTTTAAAGGATTTCAACAAAATTAGGGGTTTATAAAGGTTTTAAAGGTTCCTCTAGGGGCCCTGTCAGTACCTGGATGACCGGTGACTGGTGCCTGGTTATTAGTTTGTTTGTGTTGAGGTTTTACGGCCCAGTCAACCCAATGGGGTCATGTCGAGCGCGGTCAGTTTACCTAACCACAAGTTTACTGGGCAGGCTCAGTCCTCTAAGTGGTTAACCAGTATTGTGCACATTCTTTCGCCAGAAACTGACAACTGCCCTTCTTGAATCAGCGGAAGGGAGAGAATGACCGTAGAAAATATTTCATAATCAATCTCCACGAAAGAATGTTGCCGACCTCGGCGGGGGTTGAACCCGCGACCTCCTGGTCTCCAGTCGGACGGCGCATCCAACTGAGCTACCAAGGCCGGTGCCTGGTGATTAGTTGCCCGGTGATTAGATGCCCAGTGCCTGGTGATCAGTTGCCCGGTGATTAGATGTCCAGTGCCTGGTTGACTGCTGACTGTTGACTGGTGACTGGTTGCTGGGTGCCTCGTTGACTGGTGCCTGGTAGCACAGTGCCTGTTTGACCAGAGATAATTTTCCCAGGTTGCCTGGTGCCTGGTGAAGCTGATGAAGAATGACTGGTGACTGGTTGACCGGTGACTGGTGCCTGGTGGACTTATACTCTGGGTACTCTCTGCACCCATGTCCCCACCCAGATGGGTCTTACCCCTGGCAGTACAGCCCCGTGGGGTGATGCTCCCATCAGTAAAGAGTTGTCTTATAACCATAAAAGGTTGACAACTTCTTTACTAATCAGCTTCTCCACCACTGTAAATCTTCAGCCGAATAAGTCGTCATTGTCTGCAAGATCCCAATACTAGTCCAGTTATTACAGATCAAGTCAATAAATAACCTAGAACAAAAAGAACCAAGTTAAATATTTGAATAATTATGCACAACTGCCGAACCTAACACGAGCATTGTGCAGATGGATACATGAGTCGCGAAAACGTATGACACAAATTGACTATCAAAAATAATAAGATATTGAAAATCGATTTCATGAAAATAATAGACTCTTCGGTGAAAGGAATGATAAAGGAACATAAGAAAACAGGAACTAAGAAAATAGACTGGAGAAAAGAAAGAAATTTAGATTTTTTATCTCCCGGTAAAAAATCCTGTTTATTTTCTTTGTACCACAGAAAAGAAGAGTGATGTCACACAGGTAATTGCCTAAGGGACCTTCTGGATTAAGACTCTTTAACAAGACTGAACTGTCGTTTTTTTTTCTTTGGAAGGTGTGAAATACAGAACAGAATAGCACATTATCTATAGGTTATTGTATTGTGCAGTGTTGCGGTACTCATCTGAAGTGCTTCATTCAGGCACATTTAAGAAGTGCCCACAGCATATGTTTTTATGGCAAAATAAGAAAAATATCAATACATTTTGGCTGAAAATAGAGTCTTATCTAGAGCTATGCTTCACTGTACACATACACCCTGAATTCACATTGTCTCTGGTATGGCTGAATTATTTCTCATACATGTAACAGTTACCTTGTGTGCAAGCACTGGTTTGAGACTTCTACTGAAGTACTGGAATTCATTGCCTCTCTTGTGTAACTGAACCCTCTCTCCATCATATTTTATTTCTGCATAGAATCCATTAGGACATTTCTTCATAGCTTGTTCTACTGATCTGCATGCTTCAGCCTGGTCAAATATAAATCATTTTATTATATACCTATCAACAAACAGTACGGCTTTCAAACATTTACATTTCTTACAGTCTGATTCCAAAAATTCTGACCATTAAGTGCCTTGAGTTTTACAGAATCATATTACACCCACTAAAATGAAACTTCCCTACACTGACATCATAACATAAACATAAAGCAACACATAAGCTTCCAGCATCTTCCAACTGCTCCATTCTGCCATTAATGCAATTCAAAATTCTAGTTGATGATATTTTTTCCAAGAAAATAATAATAAACAGTCTACTGGTGTTGCCATTGGCACTTTAAGGATTAATTTTCACAGTATATAATAAACATATCATTACTAATGTAATGTAATCTGACATTCTATATCTTGTCTTGTGAATGTTCTGATTTCTATGGTTCATACTCAACACCAGCCTCTCATGTGATCCTGTGACATGAACGAACTACTTCCAAACACATTTATAACTATATGCATGTAACAAATACGAACTGATATGTGGGCTAATCGAAATGGCCTCCTCGCTTTGAATATTTATTTTGCATACAAATTTTATACTCTATGGAGTGTTCATTTCTTCATCTTGTATCATTTAATTACTGTAAGCATCCGCCCTATTTGATGCATACAATAAAGCTGATAGAGAGTATGTTTCTACCTAAAGATTGGGCATAACAACTGACATAACTGCAACAACTGACAAGAGCCAATTCCTATTACAGAGTCGGGTAGCTGAGGTCAAAGTAACTATTTAACTGTCAATTACTGTTTATTTTTTCTCTCCTCTACTTATTTATCTAATAGTGTATTTTCTGTTTCTTGGTGATCACCTTACATACTTTCTGACTTCTTTACTTTCACTAAAAATATTTTTAAGACTGGCCAAACAAATCACATTACTGATATGTTCATTCTTGTTGAAATACGGGATACAGATCTTTAAAAGTCATTTGACTTTCTTCTGAATCCTTTTTGTATGTCCTTGTCTTGTTTTCCAGGTCTCAGTCTCTGTACATGTTTGTCTGTTTATACAAATGAAATAATGTTTAAACCATCCTGTGATCTGGAAATAACCCCTTGATGTAATACAGAACATCAGATTATGTTATTGTACAACTGTTTATAGACCATTCACCCAAATCCTAAGCACAAACAACAAACTGGTCTCTCTCTCTCAATGCCAAATCTAAATGTAATTCAGTACACTTGCGCAATGTCAATCCAAATGGAGCTTTAACCCTTGTCCTGCTGAATAAATTAAGATGACACGCCCACTTCTAATTTTCAGCACACCAGATTATTTGATCCTGATTATTGCTGTAAATTCAGATACTTAATGGCAAACTGTGCAGATCCAGATCAGTTGGCTTCTGAAGAAGCCAACTGATCTGGTTCCACACTGTTTGCAAAGGCAGGGTATATCCGGGTTCTGCAGGACAAGGGTTAAGTGAAATCATACACCATTACGGGAAACAACCATGACTTGGAAATGTTTACCTCCCTTGTTAATGGAGATGTTAACTTGTGTCACAGAGGGAGAGGAGCTTGTACTGACCGAAATGTTGGATCAGTATCTTAACATCAGAGCAAGTACTGATTAACTGCATCCAGGCAATCTCAAGATACTCATGCAAATCTTATTGCTACATAGATTAATTTCATAAGGGAAAAACTTAAACATTTACAGATTCTAACCTTAACATCGATGCAGGCATGAAGTGCTCTTTCACAGGTTACCTATTAAAGAAATCCACATACCAACATAGGCAATACAGGTGTCATCAGAGAGGCTCTCACTGACAGTTTTTTGCTCATTCCTGGCTTGCCATCATCCATTTCTCGATTCTTCAATACTCTGTCCACAACATCTTTAAGATTCCTCGAGGCTTGAAAAGCTGCATAGGCATTAGGATCAAGGCCATCAAGACTGAAAGGAAAATGGCATCCAGGGCCCAGTTGTTCAAAGCTAACGACATCGTTAGTTAACGATTTGTTAAAACTTACATTGAATGATACGCAAATATGCTAAAATTTTTTGCTGAAAAAATGTGAGTAGCTTTTGCAATGCAAAAGCTACTCACATTTTTTCAGCAAAAAATATCAGAATATTGTGTATTGAATCCGCTAAAACAGTTAATGAAATGACCGTTAACGAGATCGTTAAGCTAACAACACTTTGAACAACTGGGCCCAGTTATTTTAACCCCTTTATGCTAGCGCCCTATAAAAGAGACATTGGCAAACAGTGAAAACCCAGTTCAGACACCGCAAAATACGGCATCTGATCAGGGTCTACAATGTTTGCACTATGTACATGATTTTCTATAAAATATGGTAATAAAAAAAACTAACCCGACATCCTTCTACTGGAAATGGACCTGTCCAAAGAGTTGAGGTAGGAGAGTCCACTCATCAAAAATGGGTTAATATTCAAACACCATAACTCCTTACTACATTTATACCAATATTTGATTTGTTTGATGTGGGCTTAACGTCGCTTTCAACAATCTTTCAGTCATATCGCGACGGTGTCTGGATGTGACAGGGAGCTCAATGCTCATTTTTAGACTGCTGCCTCACTAAATATCAAGCCCCAGACACTTTGACATGATATTCCACCCTGTCACACTATACTGACACTGAGCTGACCAGTTCTAGCTCTACTTTCTTAATGCTGAGCGCCAAGCAAAAGAGCAGACAGTACCATTTTTAAAGTCTTTGGTATGACCCGGCCGGGGATCCAACCCGCAACCTCCTGGTCACAAAGCGGACCCAATATTTGAACAAGCCCATTTTACTACTAAGTTATATGTTACATTATTGATGGAATGGCAAACACTGCAAATCATGAGTATACTGCTCCTTAATGGGGAACGCAATCCTAATGTAAAATATCATCCACAACAAAGAGCTTAACAAACCGTAAGTAAAAATTGATACAAGCTGGATCAAAATTGGTCAAGATAAAAACGTTAAACTTAAATACCCCGCTATTGGTGTGTCTTGGGCAGATAACTCCGTAAAAATTTTATGAAATTTGCCCATTAGCAATCCCAAACCACAATATCAATGCACATACCAAGTTTGGTGAAAATCCATTGATGTTTACTCAAGTTATCATCCGGAAACAAAAAATGGACGGATGGACAGACGGACGGACGTACAACTGACGGATGGACGGACAGACACACAGAGGTCCAGTGTGAAACCATAATACCTCGCCACTATCGTGTGGCGGGGTATAAATATCAGAAAGATATTATTGTTCGAAAGATTTAACATGGCCGACATGGGCATTGCCATTTTGAATATTTAATGGGATTTCAGGAATTTTTAAACTTTTAAATTTTGCATTATTTTTATATCCAAAGCATTCCTTTTTCAGAAAACAACTTGCTTATCACTGTAGGAAAACATGTTTAAAAACATTAAGACAAAATATCCATCTATATGCTGTTTATTTTAATTATGCATATCTAATTAGGGCTGTGTGATGTCACAAAGCCTAACAAGAGGGCCATGATGGCCCTAAATTGCTCACCTGTGTCCCATTGCTTTAGGTTCAGCCTGGTTGTATTAATTTAATTTAATTATTTTGAAATTGGGCCAGTGGCCTTGGAGGAGATGTCATTTAAAGGTTTTCTATTTTTAGCTCTGGTGGCCTTTTTGTTCAGCGGAGCAGAACCATTTAGGCAATTTTGGTAGAGGGTACCCTAAGGAACATTCCTGTAAAATTATTTCAAAATCCGTTCACTGGTTTAGGAGGAGATGCCTTTTAAGTAAATTGTTGACAGATGAGAAGATGTATACAGATCATATTTTTGTACAAATATATAGGTGGAGGTGGTGGATGGTGGAGGGGGCATGTTGTGTAATTGAAAGAATTTAGTAAAGGGTCTCTTAAGGAAGAAGTCGTTTAAAGGTTTTTCTATTTTTAGCTCTGGAGGCCATCTTGTTCATCCGAGTGGAACAGTTTGAGCAATTTTGGTAGAGGGTCACCCAAGGAATATTCCTGTAAAATTATTTTGAAATTGGGCCAGTGGCCTTGGAGGAGATGTCGTTTTAAGGTTTTCTATTTTTAGCTCTGGTGGCCATTTTGTTCAGCAGAGCAGAACCATTTAGGCAATTATGGTAGAGGGTCACCCATGGAACATTCCTGTAAAATTATTTCAAAATCCATTCCCCAGTTTAGGAGGAGATGTCTTTTAAGTAAATTGTTGATAGACAGACGATGGACATTGAGTGGTCACAAAAGCTCACCTTGAGCCTTTGGCTCAGGTGAGCTAAAAATGGTGGTTTTCAAATATTTAAACTCAAATAACTCTCTTATTTGCAGGTTGATTTTGATCAAAATTGTATCAAAACTTGCAGCTTGGAAAGTTCTATCCTGATAGATATTCTTTTTATATGTCCCTTTAAGTCTGAGAATAAATACAGTAACCCAAATTTTCACACTAACCCTGTACCATATTCAGATAACATATAAGCCACCACATGACAAAACCAACAAAATGGCATCTGTGCCCAGCGAAGACTCAGATCAGCCTGGGCATCCCAAAACAGGTAGCTAAGGACCCAAGCTTTCTTCATGCGGACAGCAAAGACTGATCAGACTGGGCATCTGCTCAGTCTGATCTGAGTCTTCGTTGGGCACTTAAGCCATTTTACAGGTTTTGTCATGCCCTGGCTCATATACACCCAAGTACCCCTTACAATACTTATCCTAATATATGTACTTTCCTGAACAAATCCATATGACTAGCTAGTAATATGTCTGAAAATGTTGGCTGAAGGGTGAACAGTGCAAACCCTGGTTAAGCTTCTGCTTTAGGAGCTGTTTGATCTGGTCTACACTGTTTCTTCAAGCATTCTTGTAATATAGTGTGGTCACTCCAATGAGTACCTGCAAGTTGTATTTTTTGTGCAAAAGGAACAAAATATCTTCAGAACACTTGACACTTAATCAGGACCAATGATATAATATACAAAACAATAACATTACAATAACAAGTCTATGTAAGGTGTACTCCTGTTTCTCCATAATATATTGTGAAAACAGTCATATACTTACTGGGGTAATCATTATTATGTGGACATAGAGAATTTTGCAGTTTTTAAAGCAGGTTCTCAATTCATTAGTTACTTCCATGAAACCTTTTTATAGAATAAATCTTTCTTCATGTGATTAATGACTACATCTTCATCATTTCCCATACTATATGGTGAAAATAGCATGGCTTACCTAGCTCTAGGTAAGAGGTGTATCAGATAAACATTTTATTCTTTCTCCACATACATATACATTGTGGCTACTCATTAAAACCTCTATGAGGGACTTCTAATGAGTACCCACAACACTTATGTATGTTTTTGTGGAGATTTAACAAATATCAATATTATTTTTGGATGGAAATATTTCCTTACCCAGAGCTATGGTTAAGAAGTGTACAATTTACATAACTGTAACAACATAATGAAAATGGGATTTTTCTTGTCTCACAAAAAGAACTGTACAGGAGAACAGTAACAACCCTCATCAGACAATTAATGTTAAGATATTCTGACCAAGCAGTGTCTTTGCTGTTTGTACATACCACAGACACATTATCCATGTACAGGAGATTTATATGAAATGTTAACTTACATGTGTTTAGCTCCAGCATTTATTCTGAGATCATGCTTGATTAATCTTATAACCATTTTTAAATCATTGCCTGTACACCTGAAAAATAATAAAAAGAGAACTAACTGCAACATTTACCCTAAGTATTGGGACACTTGAACTTCTTACCATACTTGTCCTAAAACTTGAAAAGATCTATTTGAATACCTACTGACATGTTTAAAACATTGTTGGACGAGTGGCAAACAGTGCAGACCCTGATCAGACACCGTATTCTGTGGCATCTTATTTTGGTCTAAACTGTTTGCTCAGGCCTGTGTGTCCCAATACTTAGAATTATTACGGTATAAAACAATAAAAAAACAAATACTTAATAGGCAAAACACTTCTAAAACATACAGGATTACTTGATGGTCTGCAAACTTCTGAAGCACTGTTCTTGTACAATAGAACAACATAGCTCCAGATATGAACAGTATACAGCTAAAGCTTACTTCTCCATGACAAAATACATGTTGCGGGTACTGGGAAGACACTTCATTGAGACACTTCTAATGAGTACCCACAAAATATGTTTTAGTGGAATAGTAAGGAAAATATAAGTCTTTATCAGTTGAAAGAGGGCCTATTTTGAGCTATGCACAAAACAAAAGTGTGTCCACAGTCAAAGGGTCTAGTATCTCTTGAAACAATCTGAATAAAATGTTAAGCCCTAGTTTCTCAGAAAGGTTTTGAAAAAAATTATCCGCTGCTGTAGGAATAACAGCCCATTCAACCCATTAAGGTATTGTTGAGCTGGTCAGTTTACCCAACCGCACATTTCCTGGGCAGGCTTAGTCTTCTAAGCAGTTAACCAGTTCTTGTGCACATTTTTTCACCAGAAACTGACAATTGCCCTTTTTGAATCAGCCGAATGGACAGAATGACCTTAGAAAATATTTCATGATCAATTACTATGAAAGAATGTTGCCAGACTTGGAGGGGATCGAACCTTATTATTTCTATTCCAGGAAAAAGTATATTTGTACAGGAAACTATAGAGGAATGAACAGAATACCAAGAGAAATAACCACTATATGGAATATTTGCTTCCTGGAAAAAGTACATTTATACAGGAAAATACAGAGGAACGAATAGAATACCAAGAGAAATAACCATGATATAGAATATTTGCCTCCTGGAATAAGAGCTGTCGCAGGACAGCGTAGCTCACCTGCTGGGCACATTTTGTATTGTACTATTTTTATTATTCAGAAATTAAAGACCAAGGTTTTGTTCTATGGCAAAAATCACTGGACCATGAAATATAGGTCACACTGACCTAGAGATATATTTTAGGTCAATCATCAGATCACATGAAACATAATGCAGGTAAAACATTTCTCCATCAAACTAGAGCAAGTGCCCAGAGGGTCACGAATACCCCCGGCCGGTGCCATTTCTTAATCATAAAATATTTTAAAGTTAATGACAATGATATAAGGCAAAATACAGTTTACAATGTCAGTCACTGAGTGACACTGATCTATCATAACAAGTACAAGTTTCCTGGAGTAAATAGCTTTCAAGACATGAAGCAAATTTGCTGGGCCATAAAATATAGGTCACTGACCTACATATACTTGAGAAATTAATCTGATGGTCACACTGATGCATTATACCAACCATGATGTGAATCCATTATATAATCTAAAAGATATTAAGCAAAATCACTAGACCATGAAATATAGGTCATGCTGATTTATATTTACTTTATGGTGAAAGTTTGGGTCACACTGTGTCATTATATGTAAATATGACATTTAGGTATCAAACAGTGGGAGATATAAGACAAAATCACAGGGCTATGAAATATAGGTCACAATATCCCAAAATATGATAGTAATACATCAAATCGTCTTAAAGATGTAACATAAAATCACTGTACTATGAAATATAGGTCACGGTGACCTACATTTACTTTTAGGTAAACTGTTGGATCATACTAATTCATAATCCCAAATAATGATGTTCATATATCAATTAACATTCAAGATATGAGGCAAGGTTACAGGACTATGAAATATAAGTCAAGATGACCTACATTTGTTCTGCTGTCAATCGTGGTGTCACACAGAACAAATATTCCAAGTATCACATTAATCCATGAAAAAGTCTTCGAGATATTCAACAAAATCGCTGGAGCATGAAAATATGATCACAACGACCTTGACCTTATTACACTGAATGTTGATGTGATAAACATGTCTGATGCCCATCCTTCTTTAAGAAGTTGTTTGTATAAACAAACTGCAAACATACTACTTTATTGAGCCATTAATCCATGAAGTAGGCTTCAAAATATATGTCAAAATCACTGAAGCATGAAAATAAGGTCACAATGACCTTAACCTTATTACACTGAATATTGATGTAATAAACATGTCTGATGCCCATCCTTCTTTAATAAGAGGTTGTTTGTATAAACAAACTGCAATATACTACTTTATTGGGGTGTCCTAGATTTTTACCTCTAGCCTTGCCCTGGGGCATGACCCAAGGGTTTCTGGAAGAGAACCCTCCCAGGTACCCCCATACCAAATATGAAAAGTTTTTGATCAGTGGCTGAAGAGTTATAAGTAATCAAAAAAATTCAAAGTAAAACTTGGTTATAGAAAGGGTTTACAGACAGAATCACATCCGGACAGATGGAAGGACAGATGGATGGAAGGATGGACAGACAGAGAGATGTACAGACAAACGGATTGGATGAAAACTATATACCCCTTTGGTAAACTTCGTATGCCATGGGTATAATAAGAGGTTGTTTGTATAAACAAACTGCAAAATACTACTTTATTGGGATGTCCTACATTTTGACCTCTAGCCCTGCCCTGGGGCATGACCCAGGGGTTCATAAATGTAGAATGGAAGAGAACCTCCCAGATACCCCCGTACCCAAAATGAAAAGTTTTTGATCAGTGGCTGCAAAGTTATAAGTAATAAAAAAAAACTTCGACGGGCAGACTAACAGAAAAGGGGATGCCTATGTCGCAAAGCCAGGAGGTCAGGGAGATGTTTCATGCAAGGTTTGATGGTTGTTTAGTCTTGTAGTTGATTAGAATACTAACTTTGACATAAATGTCGAACTTCAACATAAATGTTGAGATGGATGGACAGACAAACAGACAGATGAAAGGAAAAAAAACAGATGCCTAGGTCGCAAAGTCAGGAGGTCAGGGAGATGTTTCATGCAAGGTTTGATGGTTGTTTAGTCTTGTAGTTGATTAGAATACTAGCTTTGACATAAATGTCGAACTTCCACATAAATGTTGACAGACAGATGGACGGACAAACTAACGGTCGAACGGAAAAGCGGATGCCTATGTCGCAAAGTCAGGAAGTCAGAGAGATGTTTCATGCAAGATTTGATGGTTGTTTAGTCTTGTAGTTGATTAGAATACTAACTCTGACATAAATGTCGAACTTTGATATAACAGAACTGTTGACAGATGGACGGACATACAAATGGACAGACAAACAGAAAAGCAGAGGCCTATGTCCCGAAGTCAGAAGGTCAGGGAGATGTTTCATGCAAGGTTTGATGGTTGTTTAGTCTTGTAGTTGATTAGAATACTAACTTTGAAATAAATGTTGAACTTCGACATAAATGTTGACAGACAGACGGACGGACAAATGGACAGACAAACAGAAAAGCAGACACATATGTCGCAAAGTCAGGAGGTCAGGGAGATGTTTCATGCAAGGTTTGATGGTTGTTTAGTCTTGTAGTTGATTAGAATACTAACTTTGACATAAATGTCGAACTTTGACAAAAATGTTGACAGACATACGGATGGACAAATGGACAGAAGAACAGAAAAGCAGACGCCTATGTTGCAAAGTCAGGAGGTCAGGGAGATGTTTCATGCAAGGTTTGATGGTTGTTTAGTCATGTAGTTGATTAGAATACTAACTCTGACATAAATGTCAAACTTCGACATAAATGTTGACAAATGGACGGACGAAGGGACAGACAAACATAAAAGTGGATGCCATTGTCGCAAAATCAGGAGGTCAGGGAGATGTTTCATGCAAGGTTTGATGGTTGTTTAGTCTTGTAATTGATTAGAATACTAACTTTGACATAAATGTCAAACTTCTATATAAATGTTGACAGATGGGCGGATGGCTTGATGGTCAGATGGACTGACAGATGGACGGAAAAGCGGACGCCTATATCGCACCTGCTACAAGCAGGTGGGACAATAGTCATGATATGGAATATTTGCTTCCTGGAAAAGTACATTTATAAAGGGAAATACAAAGGAATGAATGGAATACCAAGAGAAATAAGCATGATATGGAATATTTTCTTCCTGGAAAAAGTACATTTATACAGAAAAATACTGAGGAATAAATAGAATATCAAGAAAATAAGCATGATATGGAATATTTGCTTCCTGGAAAAAGTACATTTATACAGAAAAATATAGAGGAATGAATAGAATACCAAGAGAAATAACCATGATATAGAATATTTGCCTCCTGGAAAAAGTACATTTATACAAGTAAATATAGAGAAATGAATAGAATAGCAGAGAAATAAGCATGATATGGAATATTTGCCTCCATTCTCACTGTCAGTTACTCTAAATGGAAAGCATTTACTCCCTCTTACAGCAAAGAGTAGCCCTACTTTTGACCTAGGGCTGCAACTTCCTGTTATTGAAAGTTGTCTCCCATTGCAAAATCTTTCAGGTCTATTCATTCATCTTTAAGTGCAACATTTACCTTTTAGCAACTTTGGTGAGTATTTTTTGTTGGTCATCCTCTTTAGTCACTTTGGACAGGTCATCCAGGTAACCATCAATCTGGCAAATACATATACAATGATATATGTTCAACTTTTATTGTACTAATAAATTGTGCTAAACATTATGTCGCCATCAAGCAAAACAAGAAGGCGAACATGGTCCTGTATCGCTCACCTGATTACCAGAAAAGTTTCGGGCCAATTGGCCTTTTCTGTTCAAGAGAATAAGTTCAATATAGATTTTCAGGATGGCAGCCATGACAACAATCTTTGATTTCCATATCAGAACAATTTTAGCTTTTTTTGATTGCAAGTCACCATGATACTTCCTACCAAGTTTCTAGTCAGTTGGCCCTTTGGAGATGAACAGCAAAATAGATTTTCAAAATGGCCACTGTGGTACTTAACCTAAAATTTAAACAGGTACACTTGACTACCTGATCAGGCAACAAAATGGAAAACAGTACAGGTACACCCTAATTAAACTGAGCAATTTGATCTAGGTCTTGGTCACAACCCTGTCTGCTAACACTAATCATACCTTGAAACAACTAAGTCAAAAAAGTAGAAAAAGTTGATAAAAAATAATAGGAGGATAATCCCAAAACCACATGCACATCTTCAGACTATGCAGAACAAGTATGAATAGTTTCAAAATGATCTGTGGAAAACTCCAGGAGGAGTTGCATCCACAAGCATAGTTTAACAAGAGGCCCACGGGCCACGGCTCGCTGACCTAAGCGACATGGCCATTGCATTTATGCAGATGTTATGCAACATTTTTCCAATCCTATCATTGCAACTAATGAAAAGATCATCATTTGAGCAGTTCTTAGTTTTGAAGAAGAATATATGGGCCTGACAGTCAATGGAGCGTAATCATTTGAATAAACTATCAATCACATTTCAAAGCAGGATCAATGTGAAGTTTGGTGGAAATTGGCCAAGTGGTTTCTGAAGAATCATGATTTTATACACGTAAACAGCACAGTCGCAGGGAAATATAATAAACATAAACAAGATGACGGCCATCTTAGATTTCCAATCAGAATGATTTTAGCTATTGTTGATCTACAAGTCACTTTGATACTTCCAATATAAATGTATATGGCCCATGGGGAAGCAAATTTGACCATGGAGGTAAAAAGGTCAAACGTCAACATAGAACCATCATTTTAGCAATTTTGGTAGATCTCCTGTCCCCAATAATTTGTGCAAAGATTAGGGCCCAGGGCTTATTTGGTTCTGGAGAAGAAGATTTTTAAAGGTTTTTACCATATATGGGCATGGCAGCCATTTTGATCAATGGACCATGCCCATTTTAGCAATCTTTCATTCTTCTGCCCAAGGATTTGAGCAACATTGGCCCAGAGGCTTCAGAGGAGAAGTCATCTGAAATTATCAATATTTTTTTCCATACTAATGTATGGGGCCCATACAAATGCATACAGAAGCAAACTTGACCTCGCTGTAAAAAGGTCAAATGTCAATGTATAACCATTATTTTAGCAATTTTGGTGGACCTCCCGTCCCTGATGATTTATGCAAAGATTCAGCCACAAGGCATCCTCAGTTCTGGAGAAGAAGATTTTTAAATGTTTTTACCATATATGGGCATGGCGGCCATCTTGGTCAATGGACCACAACCATTTTAGCAATCTTTCATTTCCCTGCCCCAGGGAGGCTCCAAATAAAATTTGAGCAACATTGGCCTAGAGGCTCCAGAGGAGAAGTCATTTGAAATTCTCAACATTTTTTTCCCATACAAATCCATAGGGAAGCAAACTTGACCTCGCTGTACAAAGGTCAAATGTCAATGTACAACCATTATTTTAGCTATTTCGGTAGACCTCCCGTCCCTGATAATTTAAAGAAAGATTCAGCCATAAGGCATCCTCGGTTCTGGAGAAGAAGATTTTTAAAGGTTTTTACCATATATGGGCATGGCGACCATCTTGGTCAATGGATGGCAACCATTTCAGCAATCCTTCATTCCCCTGCTCCAGGGAGGCTCTAAATGAAATTTGAGCAACACTGGCCCAGAGGCTCTAGAGGAGGTCATTTGAAATTCTGAACATTTTTTCCATACAAATGCATAAGGAAGCAAACTTGACCTTGCCGTAAAAAGTCAAATGTCCATGTATGACCATTAGTTTAGCAACTTTGGTAGACCTCCCGTTCCCAATGTATTTAGTATTTTTATATAATTCTATTTCAAATACAATAAGTTTTGTGAGTCTGAATATAAATCACACATCCCTCTATAAGTTTTAATGCAAAGCTATGTGTTACATAGAAAACTAACCTAGATATATTTTGAGGTTGATCATCACATCACATGGAACTAATGTTTCTGGTATGAAATTTCTCCATCAAATAGTCTTCCAACTTTTGGCAAAATCACTGAACCATGAAATATAGGTCACAATGATCTAGATATATTTTAATGTCAATCAAAGGGTCACATGGAAGTTAAAATCTAGGTATGACATTTCTCTATCAAACAGTCTTCAAGATATAAGGTAAAATCACTGGACTGTGAAATGTAGGTCACAATGACCTACATATATTTTTAGGTTACTCTTAGTGTCACATGGAACTAGTATTCATGGTATGATATTTCTCGATCAAACAGTCTTTGAAATATAAGGAAAAATCACTGGACCATGAAATATAGGTCACACTGACATGCATATATTTTGAGGTCAGCCTTCGTGTCACATGAAACTAATATCCAAGGTATGACATTTCTCTTATCAAACTGTCATTGAGATATAAGGTATAATCACTTGACCATGAAATATGGGTCACAATGACCTACATAAATATTGAGGTCACTCTTCATGTCACATGGAACTAATATCTAAGGTATGACATTTCTCTATCAAATAGTCTTCGAGTTATAAGGCATGATCTCTGGTCCATGAAATATAAGTCACACTGACCTACATATATATTGAGGTCACTCTTTGTGTCACAAGGAACTAATATTTAATTAAGGTAAGACATTTCTCTATCAAATAGTCTTCAAGTTATAAGGCATAATCACTGGTCCATGAAATATAGATCACATTGACCTACATATATTCTGAGGTCACTCTTTGTGTCACATGGAACTAATATCTAAGGTACGACATTTCTCTATCAAATAGTCTTTGAGATAGGCATAATCACTGGAACATGAAATATAGGTCAAATTAACCTACATATATTTGAGGTCACTCTTTGTGTCACATGAAACTAATAACCAAGGTATGACTTTTCTCTTTCAAATAGTCTTCGAGACATGAGGCATAATCACTGGACCATGAAATATAGGTCACACTGATCTTATTATATTTTGAGGGCACTCTTTGTGTCACATGGAACAAATATCCAAGGTATGACATTTCTCCATCAAATAGTCTTAGACATATAAGGAAAAAAAACTGGACCATGAAATAAAAGTCATTGGACTGTGACATGTAGGTCACCATGACATTCACTGAATGACACTCAAGCAATGTCACAAGGTTGACTGATGTATTACCTATGATGTGTTTGCAATGCTCCTAAGCACCCATGTTCCAAATATGAATGGTCTGTGGTAAGTGACTGTTGAGATATAACCATTTGAAAAACTTTAAGACAGTGTGATGGGAACGGAAACATGCACGCGGACTACCAAGTTGACTACAATAGCTCTCCTTGTACTTCATACAGGCGAGCTAAAAACCTATCTATTAGGCTACGGGGGCCCGTGTAATTAGAAGCATGGTACTGCATGTTGTTGGTACACTAGCCTCTGGTGCTAGAGGTCCCAGGTCCTCTGGCGACATTTTGTTCTGGGTCTGCACATACAATGTACTGTTCTTTGGATTGGGATGCTAACTGAAGGGCCCATGTGCAGATAGAGGCATCTCCTGTTCAGGTTAAAATCCCACTACTGTAACAAATTGCTCCTAAGTGTCTGTCCAACTCCCTGTGGTAATGGTCTAATACGACCTGTCCTCTGCAATATAATCCTGTTCTCAAACTATTACAGAGAAGGCTGTGATACTCTTTACTAAGGTATTTGTGGTACCTGGCAGATTCAGATGTACAGTCCAGTCTGGTATCATTTTGTGGTCGTTAATAACACTGCACGACCTGCACCCACAGGACATTTTACTGATTATCTTGACTTTCAGAATTACCATTTCTAAAATGTATGCATTTCATTTTACTCAGCAAAGTAAAATGCATGTGCCAAGTATCCAGTTTGGCAGACTTTTTATTATGCAAAGTTTCACAGAATAAGTCTGATCACTTCCTAATGGATATCCAGTAGTGATGAAATGATTATCGGATATAATCATTAATTGATTAGCCGTCTGTAGAACGCTACCGATTACAATAATCAATTGTATATTACATAATTGATCATTCTGTACCAAACAGGAGGGGGAAAGCCTATCCAACATATGTACTTAAGTACAGTCGACTCTCGTTATCTCGAATTCCAAGGGACTCTCTGAAATATTTCGAGATATCCGTAGTTCGACATATCAGGTTTGCAGAATTGAGGAAAAAATAATTTGATTAACCACATTTAACAAACTGATAGGTAATTGGACTTTTGAAGTTAGAGATATATTGAAAATATTGTGGAAAAGAGGAGAAATTGCTCCTTAGGAGCAATTTCTCCTCTTTTCTACAATATTTTCCATCTGTTGTTAGGTTTTCATGTATAGGCAGGGACCAGATTTTCACTTCGAGATAAGCGGTTATTCGAGATAAGCGAGGTCGAGATAACGAGAGTCAACTGTATTACCTTAGCGATGGATTACTTAGCTGTGGATTACTAAGATTAACAGATAAAAATAAAGTTTTTATAAGTAAAACATAATTAAATTAATAATACTTAGCCTATAGATAATGTGCTACTCTATTCTGTATTTCAAACTTTCCACAGAAAAAATGACAGTTTTAAAGTCTTAATGAGTCTTAATCCAGAAGGTCCCTTAAGGCAGTTACCTGTGTGACATCACTCTTCCTGCCATTCCAGTCATGTGTCAATTTCTTTGAAGCATAAAACAATACAAGGTCTGTCGCCAGACAGGATAGATCGCCTGATACTGCACATTTTGTTTCTGGAAAATTCTGTGACCTTTATTTTGACATGACGTGTGGTGGGGTGTGGGGATGTGGGGGAGTGTGGGGGAGTGTGGGGGGGGGGGGGGTGAGGGGGGATTGCACTGTGCAAAATTTTCATCAAAGCAAAAATGAATCAATTCGGTGACAAGGTTAGGAAATAATGAGGTCTTAAATACTTAAACAAAAACATTTTTAAAATTCTAAGTCTGTGACCTTGACCCAGTGGTCATGGTATTGACTGCTGATGTTGCTGATAAAATCTTTGGACCAGTATATATCATGATACCAAATATAAATTAAAACCATCATTTGGTTTAGAAGTAATGAGGTCCTAAAAACTTTGACGTAAAATTTTAACATGAAAATTTTGACATGACTGTGACCTTGACCTTAACATAAACTAGGGGGGTGAGGATGAAACTGAGCAAAATTTTGGACCAATATGTATCATCACACCAAAGATAAATCAAATCTGTGATAAGGTTAGGAAATAATGAGGTCTTAGAAACTTTAACGAAAACTTTAACATTTAAATTCTGAACCTGATGACCTCGACCTCAAGATCATAGTCATGAGTGCTGATGGTGCAGATAAAAACTTTTGACCTGTATCTATCATGATACCAAATAGGAACTAAATTCATCATTTAGTGTAGAAGTAATGAGATCCTAAAAACTTTGACGTCTGTGACCTTGACCTTGACATGACCTAGAGTGGTGGGGATGGTACTGCGCAAAATTTTGGACCAATATGTATCATCATACCAAGGACAAATCAAATCCGTGGTAAGGTTAGGAAATAACGGGGTCTTAAAAACTTTAACGAAAACTTAAACATTTGTGGATGTTAATGCCAATGCTGCCGCCAACGCCGACGCTGAGGGTAGTACAATAGCTCTCCATGAATGTTGTTCAGGCTAGCTAAAAAGTAGAAAAAGTTGATTAAAAATAATGGTCGGATACCCAATAACTACATGCACATCTACAGACCATGTAGAACAAGTATGTATAGTATCATAATGATCGGTGGAAAACTCTTGGAGGAGTTGCTCCCACAAGGTATCTATTCCAATAGTAATAGGACCTGAAAAAAACTGTCGAAAAAATTGATAAAAAAATAAAGGGAGGATAACTCTAAAACCAGATGCACATCTTCAGACCATGGCAAAAACACTTGCACAGTTTCAAAAAGATCGGTAAAAGACTGTAAGAGGAGTTGCGTCCACAAGCTACCCATCTCATTGTGTCTACGGATGGACAGAATCTCGGACGGAAGGACGGACAAACCCATTTTAATAGTCCCCTTCTACTATAGGAATGAAATATTTTCATTTCCTATGAAATTAAGGTCAGGGGACAAAAAGCATTCCACAGCTATAACTCCAGATAAGGTTTTGTCTGTTTGTCTGTGTTGAGGTTTTACGGCCCAGTCAACCCAATAGGGTCATGTCAAGCACGGTCAGTTTACCTAACAAAACTTTTACTGGGCAGGCTTAGTCCTCTAAGCGGTTAACCAGTATTGTGCACATTCTTTTGCCAGAAACTGACAACTGCCCTTCTTGAAATAGTGGAAGGGATCCAGATAAGGTACCTTTATTATATACCTAAAATAAAAACCTTAAAATATAATACCCCACCATTATCGTGTCATGGGTAGATAACTCTGTCAAACATTGCTGAAATTGCCCATAAGCAATCCCAAACCAGAGCTCCTTCATATCAATGCATGTACCAAGTTTGGTTAAAATCCCTTGACATTAACTCGTTATCGTCCGGAAAACGAAAATATGGGCGTGTCTTGGGCAGATAACTCCGTCAAAATTTGATGAAATTTGCCCATTAGCAATCCCAAACCAGATCTCCACAATATCAATGCACATACCAAGTTTGGTGAAAATCCATTACAAAAACCGGACGGACAGACGGATGTACGACTGACTGACAGACGGACAGACACACAAACATCCAATGTGAAATCATAATACCCCTCCACTATCATGTGGCGGGGTATAAAAAATAATCCTGTCTACTAGTTACTTACCGACAAGACAATACAAAATCTAGTATCAATCTAGAAGCATTTTCCAATTCCCTTTTACCTTTCTCCATGTTTTACCCACTCAGTTAGAAACAAGTACCACTGCCAGTACCAATTTTAAACAAGAGGGCCATAATGGCCTTATATCGCTCACCTGAATCATGTTATAAATAGCATTGCTAGCAGAGATGTGGTTCTAAAGGTTATGGTGACCTTGACCATGACCTTTGCCCTCAAAGTCATCTTCTGGTCATAAGAAACATCCCTAGTATGTTTGAGGATCCTAGCCCAGAGTATTGCCGAGTTACAAGCTTGTTTTGTACTAGCAGTCACTGTGACCTTGACCTTTGCCATTAGGGTCATCTACTGGTCAAGACCAACATCCCATCTAAGTTCAAGGGTTCTAGCCTCAAGCACTGCCGAATTATTAGCTTTTTAGTACTAAAGGTCATGTTGACCTCAAGCACTGCCATGACCTTTGCCCTCAGTGTCATTTACTGGTAAGGACCAACATCCCTTCTACGTTTGAAGGTCCTTGCCCCAAGAACTGCGAAGCTATCAAGCTTTTTAGTACTAAAGGTCCCGGTGATCTTGACCTTTGTCCTCAGGATCATCTACTGGTGAGGACCAGCATCGCTACTAAGTTTGAGGGTCCTAACCATAAGCATTGCAGAATTATAAGCTTTTATGGTAAAAAAGGTCACAGTGACCTTGGCCTTTGACAGGCCTATTCATTGCCAATGGCTTTTTGATCTATGTAAAACAAGTGACCCCCACCCCCAGCCCCTCTGGGAGGGGCCCCTTTTCACCCCAGGGGCATGATTTGAACATTCTTGTCAGAGGACCTCTAGGCAATGCTACATACCAAATATCGAAGGCCTAGGCCTTGCACTTTTATACAAGAAGATTTTTTTAAGTTTTTATGCAGAACACATGAACACCCATTACTCTAACTGCCTACTTTTGGAGTAATTGCCCTTTGAACATAGAACATAGCCATTTCTACCACTTGTGTCTGCTCTATAAGTTGAAAACTGTTGGCAATATTTTCATGAAACTTCATACAAATATAAAGCACTACGAGACGATGTGCAAAACACATGTACCGTAACTCTGGTTTGCCTACTTTTGGAGTTATTGCCCTTTAAACATTGAACATAGCCATTTCTACAATGTACTCATATCTGCTCATATGTTAAATTCTGTGCTAAAGTCGCAGGTCAAGGAGTGACCTTGACCTTTGTTACTCATGTAGCTTCATTTACTCATTTCGTTGATTGCAAATACAAATTTGTTCACTGGCAACAACAGTTTCCAAAAAATTAATAACAATTCCGATTTTTCCCATACAAAAAGCATATGCAACCAAATTTGACCTTGATGTAAATTCAGTCAAGGTCAAGCCAGTCATCATTTAAATAAATTACTATGGGTCCCGAGACCCCAGTACTACATACCAAGTTTCAAGGCAATCGGTCCATTGGTTCTGGAGAAGGTTTTTTAAATGATTTTACCATATACGGTCATGGCAGCCATATTTGTCATGTGACCAAACTCATTTTAATTAATATTTTCATTTCCTTGTTCCTAAAAGCTTTCCTATGAAATTTGGTTACAAATAGCCCAGTGGTTTCTGAGAAAAACAAGTTTTAATTTTCATATCTGAATGACCTTGGGCCCAGGTCAAGGAATGACCTTGATCTTGAATACTCATTTAGTCTCATTTACTTATTTAGTTACCTGCATCTACAAATTTTCATATCACAGGGAGGAATAGTTTCTGAAAAGTACAGTTTTGACTTTTTCCAATGCAAAAGCGTATGGGACCAAAGTTGACCTTGGCCTAAAATGGGTCAAGGCCATCCAGGGGTCATCATTTGAATAAACTATGATATGCTTGAGTCCCCAATGCTACATACCAAGTTTCATGATGATCAGCACACTGGTTCCTGAGAAGATTTTTAAAAGGTTTTGACATTATACGGGCATGGTGGCCATATTGGTCATGTGACCAAACACATATTAATTAATTTTGATTTTCTTGTTCCTAAACATTTTCATTTGAAATTTGGTTACAAATGGCCCAGTAGTTTCTGAGAAAAACAAGTTTTAATTTTCATATCTGAATGACCTTGGGCCAAGGTCAAGGAATGATCTTGACCTTGAATACTCATGCAGTTCCATTTACTCATTTAGCTTAGTAATTTCATTTACCGCATCTACCAATTTTCAGACCACAGGCTGCAATAGTTTCTGAAAAATATGTTTTGACTTTTTCCCACACTAAAGTCTATGCGAACAAATTTGACCTTGGCCTAAAATAGGTCGAGGTCATCCAAGTGTCATCATTTGAACAAACTATGATTCACTTGAGTTCCCAATGCTACATACCAATTTTCATGACAATCAGCCTATTGGTTCAGGAGAAGAAGATTTTTTAAGGGTTTTTACCTTATATGGGCATGGAGCCCATCTTGGTCAAGTAACCTGGACCCCACAAACAAACTTTCCTTCCCCCAACCCATGGATGCTCCACATGAAATTTGACTTCAATCGGCCCAGCGGTTTCAGAGGAGAAGATGTTTGAAAATGTTGACAGATGACAGACTACAGACAACAGACTACAGATGACGACAACAGAGGCTAGTCATACTCTGCTCAGGTGAGCTAAAAACCATCAGTACTTTAGTAACATGTGTTTTTATGCAGAAATAAGAAAAAATTTATGTGGATACCACCCCTTACCTAGAGGTATATTGAAGTTATAAAGGGATTGTATATACAGTATGTACTTGGTTGCTTTTTATCCAGTACAGTAGTGCCTCAAATAGGAATGGTACACACCCATGTATAAACACGTTTCTTACTTCTTCAAAACTAGGGCTATAAGGATACAGTCAGCTCACGGTACTATACGTATCATGATTCTTTCCACACAACACCATATGTATCATGATACTGTTTTCATGCATAAGGCCTGAAAGACTGGTAAAGGCCTGGAAGACTGGTAAAGGCACTAGGGTACGTATCATACGATGCAGCCAAACACATTGCCAGACATACAGTGTGACGTGCTTGTCAAGAAGCCGACAAGGTCTACGAGAATATTGACCCCAAAGATGCCAAAGGCTGTGCATTTTCAACCACAACACGTGTGAAAACAACCTGGAAGAAGTCTACCACCTTACTAACCAGTTTAGAAGAGAGAATGCTGATGTTGTTGGTGACAAACCAGTGAAGAATGATGCAGGGGAGATGTCAGTGAGCAAAGACTCAAAGATGAAGGCCTGTTTAGAGCACTACCAAAGGCTTCTCAATGTGGAGTTTGACTGGGACCCAGATCACCTGTCTGACGAACCACCAGTGGAAGGCCTGCCCATCCATATCACCATTGACACGCAGGTGACACGGGCGCCTCCATGATCTGTGTCCTCGCAGCTGTAATCAATTGCGATGGCAAGGTACCCTCTGACTGGAAGCAGAGTTTCATTGTCTGCCTCTACAAGGGCCAGGGGGATGTATTGGAAAAGTGCAACTACCGCTGTCCATCAGAGCAGGTCACCAAGTCCTGGAAAGGATTGTGGACAGCCTCATCAGACAGTTGGTGTCAACTAACGATTTCCAGTTTGGCTTTGTCCCAGGCAGCAGTACAACAGATGCAATCTTTGTTGTCAGGCACTGCCAACAAGAGACTCTACATGGCTGTCGTTGACCTGGAGAAGGCATTTGATCAAGTGCATCGGATGGTCATCTAGTGGCTCAGAGAAAACTTGGTGTGGAGTGGTGGACTGTGCAACTGGTGCAGGGGATGTATGCCAATGAGCAGAGATGTGTCCGTGTTGGTGAGGGGTACAGTGAAGAGTTTGAAGTGTAGGTCTGTGTTCACCAATGCTCGGTACCCAGCCCACTGCTCTTCATCATTGTGCTTGAAGCCTTGTCACGCAAGTTCCACTTTGGGGTCCCCTGGGAGGACCTCTATGCCGATGACCTTGTAATCATCGCTGAAGCACTCAAGGAATGTCAGGAGGCTCTTGACTTGGAAAGAAGCAATGGAGGAGAAAGGACTGAGAGTAAATGCAGGAAAGACCAAGATCATGATCTGCGGTACAGGCCTGGACCTCGAGCCGTCAGTCGCACAGGATGGATAGCAACAGCATCTTCTGCAACGGCTGCAAGCACTGGACAGAGACCACAGAGGGAAGTCCACCGGACCTGACGAGCTGGAGGTGGTAGCTTCCTTTTGCTACCTAGAAGACATGCTCTCAGCAGCCAGTGGCTGTGAATTTTCAACCACAACACGTGTGTAAACCACCTGGAAGGAGTTCAAGGAGCTGCTACCAGTTCTCTCTTCTGGACACCTCTCCAGTGAGACTTGGCCATTGACAAAGCCAAACCTCCAACGTCTGCAGCGGAATGACAAAACAGCGGAATGACAGGGCAATGATCAGACAGATCTGCAGTGTTAAGCCACAAGACATTGTCACCACCAGGTCCAATGCGCTACTTGCATGGCTTGGCATTGAGAATCTGGACATTCTGAAGGACAGAAGGCTCCGCTGGTATGGACATGTGGAATGCTCCAATGGTGCAGTCAAGACAGCCTTTGACATACAGGTTGATGAAAAGCATGGGCCTGGGAGGCTCAAGATGACATGGAAGCAGCTGACAGAGAGGGATTGCAGAGAGTGGAAGCTCTTCGCTATCGACCCTCATGATAGACATACCTGGAGATCTGGAAGGGGGCCCACTGATGTGATGCTGCCACTGTACCTGCCCATTAATCAAAAATCCAATGATGATGATGAAGTCACAGCTTGAAAGTTTTAATACTCTTGGAAAACGGGTTCAAACCAACCTCAGAGGTTCATTCTTGTGTAACAATGCCTGTGTAAGATGCTCCTGTTTGTCATATAAATGATCAGTGTATTTTAGTAACATTTTATATCTTTGTAATTTGTTATAAAAATGGTCTTGATCTATGTTAAAGCTATCCTTTTCTTTGGAAATTGTACTATAGGGTGTATCATCAGGTATCACAATACTAGCCCCTCGAAATGATACGAGTATCATCAGAAAAAGTGTCATGATAGAATACAATTTCAGTGAATCATTTCACCTCTATCCAAAACTAACAAATTATAGAATCAAAAACATAACTCTTTTAACCTGAAAATTCTCCTAAGATGCCATCACCTCTATCCAAAACTCACAAATTATAGAATCAAAAACATAACTCTTTTAACCTGAAGATCAACTAAGATGCCATCACCTCTATCCAAAACTCACAAACTATAGAATCAAAAACATAACTCTTTTAACCTGAAGATCTCCGAAAATGCCATCACCTCTATCCAAAACTCACAAACTATAGAATCAAAAACATAACTCTTTTAACCTGAATATCTCCTAAGATGCCATCACCTCTATCCAAAACTCACAAATTATAGAATCAAAAACATAACTCTTTTAACCTGAAGATCTCCTAAGATGCCATCACCTCTATCCAAAACTCACAAATTATAGAATCAAAAACATAACTCTTTTAACCTGAAGATTCTCCTAAGATGCCATCACATCTATCCAAAACTCACAAATTATAGAATCAAAAACATAACTCTTTTAACCTGAAGATCTCCTAAGATGCCATCACCTCTATCCAAAACTCACAAACTATAGAATCAAAAACATAACTGAAGATTCTCCTAAGATGCCATCACCTCTATCCAAAACTCACAAATTATAGAATCAAAAACATAACTCTTTTAACCTGAAGATTCTCCTAAGATGCCATCACCTCTATCTAAAACTCATAAATTATAGAATCAAAAACATAACTCTTTTAACCTGGAGATCTCCTAAGATGCCATTACCTCTATCCAAAACTCACAAATTATAGAATCAAAAACATAACTCTTTTAACCTGAAGATTCTCCTAAGATGCCATCACCTCTATCCAAAACTCACAAATTATAGAATCAAAAACATAACTCTTTTAACCTGAAGATTCTCCTAAGATGCCATCACCTCTATCAAAAACTCACACATTATAGAATTAAAAACATAACTCTTTTAACCTGAAGATCTCCTAAGATGCCATCACCTCTATCCAAAACTCACAAATTATAGAATCAAAAACATAACTCTTTTAACCTGAAGATCTCCTAAGATGCCATCACCTCTATCCAAAACTCACAAATTATCGAATCAAAAACATAACTCTTTTAACCTGAAGATTCTCCTAAGATGCCATCACCTCTATCCAAAACTCACAAATTATAGAATCAAAAACATAACTCTTTTAACCTGAAGATCTCCTAAGGTGCCATCACCTCTATCCAAAACTCACAAACTATATAATCAAAAACATAACTTTTTTAACCTGAAGATCTCCTAAGATGCCATCACCACTATCCAAAACTCACAAATTATAGAATCAAAAACATAACTCTTTTAACCTGAAGATTCTCCTTAAATGCCATCACCTCTATCCAAAACTCACAAATTATAGAATCAAAAACATAACTCTTTTAACCTGAAGATCTCCTAAGATGCCATCACCTCTATCCAAAACTCACAAATTATAGAATCAAAAACATAACTCTTTTAACCTGAAGATTCTCGTAAGATGCCATCACCTCTATCCAAAACTCACAAATTATAGAATCAAAAACATAACTCTTTTAACCTGAAGATCTCCTAAGATGCCATCACCTCTATCCAAAACTCACAAATTATAGAATCAAAAACATAACTCTTTTAACCTGAAAATTCTCCTAAGATGCCATCACCTCTATCCAAAACTCACAAATTATAGAATCAAAAACATAACTCTTTTAACCTGAAAATTCTCCTAAGATGCCATCACCTCTATCCAAAACTCACAAATTATAGAATCAAAATCATAACTCTTTTAACCTGAAGATCTCCTAAGATGCCATCACCTCTATCCAAAACTCACAAACTATAGAATCAAAAACATAACTCTTTTAACCTGAAGATTCTCCTAGGATCCCATCACCTCTATCCAAAACTCACAAACTATAGAATCAAAAACATAACTCTTTTAACCTGAAGATCTCCTAAGATGCCATCACCTCTATCCAAAACTCACAAATTATAGAATCAAAAACATAACTCTTTTAACCTGAAGATCTCCTAAGATGCCATCACCTCTATCCAAAACTCACAAATTATAGAATCAAAAACATAACTCTTTTAACCTGAAGATTCTCCTAAGATGCCATCACCTCTATCCAAAACTCACACATTATAGAATTAAAAACATAACTCTTTTAACCTGAAGATCTCCTAAGATGCCATCACCTCTATCCAAAACTCACAAATTATAGAATCAAAAACATAACTCTTTTAACCTGAAGATCTCCTAAGATGCCATCACCTCTATCCAAAACTCACAAATTATCGAATCAAAAACATAACTCTTTTAACCTGAAGATTCTCCTAAGATGCCATCACCTCTATCCAAAACTCACAAATTATAGAATCAAAAACATAACTCTTTTAACCTGAAGATCTCCTAAGGTGCCATCACCTCTATCCAAAACTCACAAACTATATAATCAAAAACATAACTTTTTTAACCTGAAGATCTCCTAAGATGCCATCACCACTATCCAAAACTCACAAATTATAGAATCAAAAACATAACTCTTTTAACCTGAAGATTCTCCTTAAATGCCATCACCTCTATCCAAAACTCACAAATTATAGAATCAAAAACATAACTCTTTTAACCTGAAGATCTCCTAAGATGCCATCACCTCTATCCAAAACTCACAAATTATAGAATCAAAAACATAACTCTTTTAACCTGAAGATTCTCGTAAGATGCCATCACCTCTATCCAAAACTCACAAATTATAGAATCAAAAACATAACTCTTTTAACCTGAAGATCTCCTAAGATGCCATCACCTCTATCCAAAACTCACAAATTATAGAATCAAAAACATAACACTTTTAACCTGAAAATTCTCCTAAGATGCCATCACCTCTATCCAAAACTCACAAATTATAGAATCAAAATCATAACTCTTTTAACCTGAAGATCTCCTAAGATGCCATCACCTCTATCCAAAACTCACAAATTATAGAATCAAAAACATAACTCTTTTAACCTGAAGATCTCCTAAGATGCCATCACCTCTATCCAAAACTCACAAACTATAGAATCAAAAACATAACTCTTTTAACCTGAAGATTCTCCTAAGATGCCATCACCTCTATCCAAAACTCACATACTATAGAATCAAAAACATAACTCTTTTAACCTGAAGATCTCCTAAGATGCCATCACCTCTATCCAAAACTCACAAATTATAAAATCAAAAACATAACTCTTTTAACCTGAAGATCTCCTAAGATGCCATCACCTCTATCCAAAACTCACAAATTATAGAATCAAAAACATAACTCTTTTAACCTGAAGATACTCCTAAGATGCCATCACCTGCATCAAAAACTCACAAATTATAGAATCAAAAACATAACTCTTTTAACCTGAAGATCTCCTAAGATGCCATCACCTCTATCCAAAACTCACAAATTATAGAATCAAAAACATAACTCTTTTAACCTGAAGATCTCCTAAGATGCCATCACCTCTATCCAAAACTCACAAATTATAGAATCAAAAACATAACTCTTTTAACCTGAAGATTCTCCTAAGATGCCATCACCTCTATCCAAAGCTCACAAATTATAGAATCAAAAACATAACTCTTTTAACCTGAAAATCTCCTAAGATGCCATCACCTCTATCCAAAACTCACAAATTATAGAATCAAAAATGTAACTCTTTTAACCTGAAGATCTCCTAAGATGCCATCACCTCTATCCAAAACTCACAAATTATAGAATCAAAAACATAACTCTTTTAACTTGAAGATTCTCCTAAGATGCCATAACATGCTTCTTGATAGACTCAAAAAAAAAAAAAAAAAAAAAAAAAAAAAAATAACTAGATAAGTTGGCTATGTGTCTTGAGTGCTAGCTCTCTTATTATCATAGCTAGGTTGTTTTAACTGAGTTGTACAACTAATACACCTACATCTTGAATGGATAAAGTAGCCTTTTTTACAGGTGACAGTATCTTGCTAGCTTCAAAGAAGATTTTCACTGTTTCTGCAACATCACCCTGGTCTAAATCTTCAAGCATTTCCTTCAGACTGGTCCCAAATATCTGTAAGAAAAATAACAGGTAGAATTCAAGATCAAGATAAGAGGTGGGAAGTGTGAAAACAAGAGGGCCAGGATGGCTCTGTAATGCTCACCTGAGTATCATAACACTTAGTGAACCCGACCTAGAAATGATCAATAGCAAACATAATAACCAAGATTCTTGATTATATTAACAAGTAAGACAATGTAGTATGCCTAATGGACCGTGAAATATGGGTTGTCAAATATGGATGATTGCATTCAAGAGGCCATGCTCAGATATATGAAAGTGCCAAGTATCACTGCTGTAGGACCAACAGTTACTAAGAAACTGACCTAAATGGAAACAAGAGCTCCGCAAGCGGAGGCATCATACATCCATGGCAAGTAATAAGATGTAGCACATATACTGACTCCTGTACAATTCAGTGCTCCAGATGTAAACTGTAAGTGGAGTTTGTTGGAAACCAAAAAATAACCACATTTTTCAAGGGGGCATAACACTGCTAATATTTGGTGGACTGTAACCTTGAAATGAAATGCGCTGCTCCACATCATGGTCTAACTATTTACAAAATTTCAGCTTGATTGGATGTAAACTATAGGAGGAGTTAGCCGCAAACAAAAAGTTTACAGAATTTTCAAAGGGGCTGATATATGGTGGAATGTAATCTCAAATAATATCCACATTATGGTCTAACTATAAATCAAGTTTATGCTTGATTTGATGTATACGGTAGGAGAAAAAGGCCGGAAATAAAAGATTTACAGAAAAAAGTTTACAGAAATTTTCAAAGGGACATAACTCTGCTAATATTTGGTGGACTATAACCTCGAACAAATATGCGCTACTCCACATTATGGTCTAACTATAAATCAAGTATCATCTTGATCAGATGTTACCTATAGGAGGAGTTAGCTGAAAACAAAAAGTTTACTGAAATTTTTACATTGAGGTCAAAGTTTGGGTGATGCTGTGTCATAAGTAAATATGACACTTAAGTATCAAATAGTAGGAGATATAAGACAAAATCACAGGGCTATGAACTATGGGTCACATAATCCCAAAATATGATAGCAATACATCAAATTGTCTTCAAGTGTAACATAAAATCACTGGACCCTGAAATATAGATGATGATGAGTTCAGGTTTAACGACGCATCAACCATGAGGGTCATTTGCGTCAAAATGGTAAACTAACATGGTTCTGTAATGAAACGGCTATAAAGATAAGTCATATATGCATCATGAAATATAGATCACAGTGACCTACATTTACTTTTAGGTCAACTGTTGGGCCATACTGATTCATAATCCCAAATAATGATGTTCATACATCAAATAACATTCAAGATATAGGGCAAAATTACTGGACCATGAAATATAGGGCAAGGTGACCTACATTTGTTATGATGTCAATCGTGGTGTCACACAGAACCAATATTCCAAGTATCACATTAATCCATGAAATAGTCTTCAAGATATAAGGCAAAATTGCTGAAGCATGAAAATAAGACCTTGTCCTTATTACACGAATGTCGATGTGATGAACATGTCTGATGCCCATCCTTCTTTATTAAGAAGTTGTTTGTATAAACAAACCGCAACATACTACTTTATTGAGGCATTAATCCATGAAATAGTCTTCAAACTATACGGCAAAATCACTGAAGCATGAAAATAAGGTCACAATGACCTTGACCTTATTACACTGAATGTTGATGCCCATCCTTCTTTATTAAGAAGTTGTTTGTATAAATAAACTGCAATAAACTACTTTTATTGGGGTATCCTAGATTTTGACCTCTAGCCCCGCCCTGGGGCATGATCCAGGGGTTCATAGAGGTAGAACGGAAGAGAACCCTCCCAGGAACCCCCATACCAAATATGAAAAAGTTTTTTATCAGTGGCTGCAGAGTTGTAAGTAATCAAAAAAACTTCGAAGTAAAACTTGGTTAAACAGGTTAACAGATGGACACACGGACGGACGGAAAGACGGACAAACAAACGGACGGAACCGACGAAAACTATATACCCCTTCGGCATACTCCGTACACCTGGGGTATAATGAGGTCACAGCTCCGGATAAGTCACTTCTGTCAACCAAAAAGTACCGATATTTCTTTTCTAATAAGTATCCACAATATATGTTTTCATGGAGATGATGATGGTTTCATGTTTTACGTTCCTTTCAACATTATTAAAGTCATATTGAGAATTTTGAGACAATGGAAGGATGATAAAGAAAGGCTCTTGGCAATGAAGAGTCATATAGTCAGAAGCTGATTTCCACCTCTAGTGGCATTCGAACCCAGCATCTCATAACTTGAAGTAGGGAGTGCCAACCACTCAGCCACCCTGGATGCTTCTTTTTCACTGAGAAATATTTATGTTGATACATTGGCTTTTATGTTTTTAGTATTATCATATTCATTGTTCAGTAGGTACTTACACTGTTAATGATCTGATTTTTTACATCCCATAAATGGAAGAATAACGGCTGCAAGAGAAGCCAAGGCCACATATTTTCACACACTGAAATAAAAATGTGGTTGTTGCTTCTCTTGCAGCAAGATCAAGAATTAGTCTCTTTAAATCTTCATATTTTGGTTCACTTTTAGGTAAGGCAATGCTGTCAAAATTGTTTTACCTCCCTTCTGAAAAGGGGGTCTACTCTAAAAGGAAAGAATTTGCTCCCTGTTTCTTTCCTCCCAGGGAGCAAATTCTTTCATTTTAGAGCAGACCCCTTTACAGAAGGGACTTTGTGTGCAGGAAAGCAAACTGAAATTTGCAAAAGTTGTCTCCGGTGTAAAAAATGGTGGATGATTAACCAAATGTATACAGTATCCAGGCTCCATATTCCTCAAAATAGACATTTTATTATCCAAGAAAGGTTTAATAAATTGATATATGGTATCAATACAATCATAAAAAGTAGCACCAGACAGCCTGTAAAATTTCAGTTAGTCTCCCATTCTTAAAATGAAACTAGAACAGTGTTTTCAGAGGAAAAAGTATATCCCCCAACTGTTTGAACAGACCTATCTTTGAAAAAGGTTATATTTATAATTTATCTATTTCTTGCATGTGTGTGGTCGATGGGGGCCATTTTCCAAAATCTAAGCCCTTGTGTGACCTTGAAAATGGGGTCAAGGTCACCAAAATCTAATCAGTTCTTGTCCCTGTCTCAACAATATAGCTGTACAAGTTTGGTCAAAATCTATCCATTCATTCTGGAGATAGGGTGCAGAAAAGCCATTTTCCAACAATCTTAGCCCTCCTGTGACCTTGAAACTGGGGTCAAAGTCATCAAAACCTAACCAGTTCTTTTTCATGTCACAACAATGTAGTTGTGCAAGTTTGGTCAAACTCCATCCATTCCTTCATGAGATAGGGTGCAGACAAGCCATTTTCCAACAATCTAAGCCCTTATGTGACCTTGAAAATGGGGTCAAGGTCACCAAAATCTAATCAGTTCTTTTCCATGTCACAACAATATAGATATACGTTTAGTCAAAATCCATCCATCCATTTTGGAGATAGGGTGCAAACAAGCCATTTTCTAACAATCTGAGCCCTCCTGTGACCTTGAAAATGGGGTCAAGGTCACCAAAATCTAATCAGATCTTTTCCATTTCTCAACAATATAGATGTACAAATTTGGTAAAAATCCATCCATTCATTCAGGAAATAGGGTGCTGAAAAGCCATTTTCCAACCATCTAAGCCATCATGTGACCTTGAAAATGGGTCAAGGTCACCAAATAATCAGTTTTTTTACATGTCCCAGCAATCTAGATGTGCAGGTATGGTCATAATCCATTTGTTCCTTCAGGAGATAGGGTGCAGACAAGCGTTTCCAGCCTTTTCCAAACAAGCGTTTCCAGCCTTTTCCAACAATCTAAGTCCTTGTGTGGCCTTGAAAATGGGGTCAAGGTCATCAAAATCTAATCAGCATTTTCCACCTAATGAAAATTTGTGTAAGTTTGGCCAAAATCCATAAATTCATTAAGGAGGTAGAGTGCAGACAAAAGGCTACAATGACACCGACAGGATCCACACTAAAAACAATATGCCCCCACCTATGGTGGGGGACATAATGATTTTTTATCATATCTCTGAATTAATGTTGCCAACATTAATTCACAGATACATTACAAAATCATTTTATTTTTGATCCAGTTCAAAAACGAGAGAATAACTGAAATTTTACAGGCTGTCAGATGCCACATTTTATGATTGTATTGATACCATACATTAAATATTTAAAACCTTTCTTGGATAAAAAATGTCTATTATAAAACAATATGGAGCCTTTAATCAGTAAATAAGAGGATAAAAAATATATTAATTATGATATTACTACAGAAATACACTGACTGATTATTTCTTACCTGACTGAAGAGTTTAACAAGTTGTTTATTGTTTAGATTATAAACTCTCTTGACGACTCCCGGCAACAGAAGCTTCAACAGCATGTAGGTATCACCTTCATAACCACCTAGAAAAAAAAAAATGGACATGTTTTTTGACAAAAACGTAGGCATGCCAAAGAAAATGAGATCTGATGACATGTGAATTGGGATGGTGCAGTCATGTTGGCTAAGAAAGTCAATTTTAACTATTTTGCATTAATATAAACCTAACTTACCTTGCAATGTAATATCTTGTCCTTGTGTCCTATAAATTGGACCCTCATTATGGGGATAGCATTTGTTTCCAATGAGGTCATTAAAATGAATTTTTTAAAAGTAAAACATATTTTAACTAGCTATACTTAACCTATAGATAATGTGCTATTCTATTCTGTATTTCAAACCTTCCATAGAAAAAACGACAGTTCAGTCATCTTCAAGAGTCTTAATCCAGAAGGTCCCTTAGGCAGTTACCTGTGTGAAGTCACTCTTCCTTCTCTTTTGATCACATGTCAGTTCTTTAAAGGATAATTCAATATAACTGAGCTACTCTGGGTGGGAGGTGGGATTCTCTTATCTATAGGCTAAGTATTGCTAGTTAAAATGTTTTACTTTTAAAAACTTCATTTTAACTGCACAATACATTTACCTATAGATAATGTGCTAGAATTTGCAGATTAAGAGGGAGGAGCTCTCTTAGTTCTAACACAGATAATATATAGAATCCCTATACCTCTATATTAAGACTCAGGAAACTCTAAAGAATCAGATACATTCTTTTCTATATGTAAGAGTCAGAATGATCTAGGTTTACTAATAACATATCTTTAAGGTGTAAATACCTTATATGTTAGTGGTGGACTGTGGAGGCTGCCAGTTTTCTCAAGCATCAGAGGCATGAATTCCTGCCCCCACCCACCCCCTCCCCCTTCTTTTTTGGGTAACAACAGTTGGTCCTAAAACAGAATGACTGAGTCATTTAGACATAACCTTCAATATTTGCACTTTAAAAGGTAAATTTCAAGACTACTGTTTGATAATGCAGTTGAGCCAAACTTATCAAACAAATGTCCAGAAAGATAGCTGTCTATCTTTGAGAGGCTAATTATTTAATAAGGAAATGTCTTCTCAGATGAGTTTCCTATAGATAACCTACATCTATCGAAATTTTAATATAAATCCTAGATTATCTAAATTAGTAAATAGTATAGACTATTTATTAATATGAAATTATTAGGATCTAGTTAATTGGACTGATCTGACTGTTGCCAATAACCAATTCATAATTCTTAATTAACCGTAAGACTTTATAAATTAGTCCCTTCTGCATTTCGAGCTAAACAGGAATAATAATAATCTGGGTAAATGGACTAATCTAATTCTTGCTGAATACCCAGTTTATATATCAATGATAGCAAAGATATGATTGATAATTTTATATATTTTATCTATTGCCAGGCTGACTGTGCTAATGTATCTTAGTCATGGCAATAGATACTAGAAAAAGATTGTCTACTTCTCCACATGAAGATGGACAACCTGAATATTTAACACTAAACTTCTACCAGAGGAGATTTAGGAAACATTTTGTATCCTTAGTCAAAGTTAATAAAATGAAAGACTGCTAACATCATCATGTAGAGTTTGGTAGACATAAATTTTCTAATAAGAGGAGAGGCTGATAACATAGCATATTGTATAATAGCTTCCTAATTTCAAAAGAAGATCTTACAATTAAAGATCTAATTAACTTAGAAATAACTGGCTAGAAACAATTCTATTACCAGATCTAAATATTACATATCATGGATCTAATTCCTAGATAAGTCTGATTAGCATTCTTAGTCAAAATCCGAAGGTATATTGATATTTTGAATATGACAGAAAGCGAACTCATTACCGAATCACCCTTCTTCTACGACATAACTACGATATTAGTAAATTCTGACTCTGCTAATGTTTAAAACTTCCCCCATGAGACGAGAATTTGGGACTTTATTATACAAGCTTCTACTAACCATAGTAGAGTTTATAAGTATACCTGTTGAGTTGAAAAAATACTAATTTTAATATCTCTGAGAGGTTCAGAGTCGTAATTAACTATTCTGCGTGTACATTGTATATTACTGGAATAGTGAGAATAGATGATATTATCATTTATAATATATGTGAATGATAATAGAATATTCCTTTTATGGATAAATCATTTATCATAATAAATTATCCAAGCTGGATAGATAATTTATGAGATATCAATTCATAATAACCTATCAGATGTTCCAGTTTATCGATGAATCATTTATCGTGACGGTTAGATTATCTAAAGAAACCGGTTATAAATATAACTCTAAGGATTGTATATAATGATACATAATCCAAACTGCTATATATATAGAAATTAGTCTTAAACATTTAAATAGCTTTAAGACAAAGTTTTTTACAATTGTAACCTCCTGAAATATAACAATTTTTGAGACCTGTATCGCATTTCGGGAAGAAAGGGGACTCCCATAGTTCTATGCATAGACTGGAAGAGTTATATTATAGCACAATTGTGTTATCGATAATTCTTATCACAAGAGTGAAAAATGTATTGTATGGCTTTTCATTTGCCAAAATTCAATGCCATACTTGTTAAAAGATAGATATAGATTGAGCTTCGATCAGAAATGTAAAGGACAGAAACTCATTATTCCTCTATTTGAAGATAGAAAATGAGTACTTTATCAAAAAAGATTGTATCGATGGAAATAAGACAGTACTTGGAACCTAATGGATGTATTCTCTCTAAACGGAGCGATAGGAGTGTATCCACTGATATAAACTGGTAGATTGTCACTATTGCGACTTGAAAATCCCAGTAATATATTAAAGGTTCCCCAGTGACTAATCAAACATAATTGATTCGAAACTGAGTCAATTATTATGTTGAAGTATGTATCAATACTTTAAGTACTACAATGACATATATACGAGGGATGTTCGAAATGAATTGCTTATTGTCCTCTAGCTCGATATCCATGTGGGGCACGATAAAAACCAATACATACCTGTATAGGGCTATTCAATGTCTACACAATGGTGTATAAATGTACATGTTAGACTAAGTGTAAGACATAAAATTTGCCATTTGAACACACGCAGACATTGACCACTGCAGTAAAAATGGTTGGTAGAAGAGTCGACAAAAAAGATGAAATACGGGCTTACATCAAAGCTCGCTCAAAACTTGGTTGTTCTTTGAAGAAGCTGATGACTGAAATTTCTACTGCTTTTGGACCTTCTTGTATGTCTTATGACACAGTTCGGCGGTGGAAAAAGAAATCTGAGTCTGGTGTAGAGTCCATCAAAAATGCACCGAAATCAGGTAGGCCAAAATCTGCATCTCGTAAAGAAATCGTTTCCAAAATAAAGGAAATCATTGAAGGAGATGCCAGATTTACAGTTCGTGATATTGCACGAAAGGTAGGCCTATCACTATCAACGGTTCACCTTACTTTGAAGAAGCATTTGAAAGTCAGAAAGATTTCTGCTAGATGGGTGCCACATCTGTTGACTGATGAGCAAAAGAGGCAACGGGTTAAAGTGGCCAAAAGCTGTTTCAAATGTTTCCAAAATATGACAAAAAGCAGTTTGCAAATGTCGTCACAGGTGATGAAACCTTGGGCCATTATTTTGAGCCCGTCAGAAAGGAGAGCAATAAGATCTGGGCCACTAAACACAGCAAACGCCCAATAATTGCCAAACGTTCTTTGAGTACAAAGAAGGTTTTGTATGCAATCTTCTTCTCTGGTGAAGGAGTCGCAATAAAAGTGCCAGTACAAGGGCAAAAGCATCACCGGAAAGTACTACAAAGACGTAGTACTGAAGAAACTGAAAAAGTATTACCAGAAACGACGCCCTGCCACTGGTTTTAAACATGTCCGTTTTCTACATGACAATGCCCCAGCTCATACCTCCGCAATAGTTACGGCGTTTTTGAAGAAAGAAAAAGTAACTGTTTTGCCTCACCCCCCGTATTCCCCAGACCTTGCCCCATGTGATTTCTTTTTGTTTCCGAAATTGAAAGCATTCCTTGCTGGGCGGAAATACCTGTCGTGACAGGCACTTGGATCTGCCATTCATCAGTACCTTATTACTGTGCCCAAATCAGCGTACCGTGACGCCTTCAAGAAAGTGGATACATCGGCTGAAACTTTGCATTTCTAGCCACGGGGAGTACTTCCAGGGCATGAAATGAGTACTTTTGGGCTAACTTGAAATTTGAAGTCTCCAGATAGAAATAAGCAATTCATTTCGAACATCCCTCGTATGTATCAACAAGATTTTAAAACCAATAAAATGAACCATGGTCAGAATCTAACTATTGAAATCAACTCTAAACTTAATATGATTGATGACAACATGAAGATAGATATTATCATATTGCATGTAATATCTCCAATTATTGTCAAATAATTCTTTAATGGCCCGTTAACGTAAATTTGTAACAATAACATCCATTTGCAATATATATAAATGTACGAATTAAGGTACATTCCGAAATTGTTGCAACAAAAAACTAGGAAGATCCGACAGTAAAACGTAAGTACTGAACTTTCTTAAATGGAAAACTTAGTCGTATAAGAAAATCCATTATAATTTTTTGAGACAGTCCAGTCTTATAAAGATATTGATTACGCCCTGACTTGGTTGTCTTATTATATTTGAATTGTAAATATCCGTCATCGGAGATTGCAACGTTATCTTTAGGGGACAACACATCCGGAAGAGATCGAGACTTTCCGGATTTGTACCCTTTCCATTACAGATAAGGAATAAAATTATATTTAGTCTTGAAGTATTATTGAATAATATAAAGGACTTTATTTTCCTCACTGTTTCATAAATATATGAATCTTCTCCCATTGTAATATTTTAGAATTGTAATATTAAGAATTGGTTTTATAAATTATAATTGTCATTGATGTTTAGAGGAGGTACAAGAATTCCGTGGAAGGCACAGTCTCACCTGCTGGGGCAAACGTCACAGAAACCACAATCAGAATGTAGTTATTAAATAAGTTTATTTCAGTCTTAGCAGTGCTTTGTTGGAAAACTGGGTTAAACGAAAATGTAGACAAAGTGCCTAGTGGGGCACATATATTCCACGCCAGTGCCATTCCCTCTAATGACTATATCTCCAGCACCGACTTTTCGTATTATACAGCCCAATGATAATGGAACGTCAACATAAAATGTGTAAAAGTCACTGGAGCATGAAATATAGGTCAAGGTCACCAGGTCAAGGTACCTGCCAAGTCAGTACATCAAGGAGAATCACTATGTAAGATATGGTGGTTGTAGGCCTTATAGTTGAGGAGATATCGAACATCAACATAAAATGTGTCAAATATAGGTCAAGGTCACTGGGTCAAGGTACCTGCCAAGTCAGTACAATGAGGTGAAGCACTATGCAAGGTTTAGTGGTTGTAGGTCTTATAGTTGAGGAGCTATCGAATGTCGACGTAAAATGTGTCAGTCACTGCAGTGTGACATATAGGTCAAGGGCACCGAGTCAACATATCTGCCAAGTCAGTACATCAAGAAGAAGCACTATGAAAGGTTAGGTGGCTGTAGGCCTTAAATTTGAGATGTTGAATGTTGACATAAAATGTGTCAAAGTCACTGGAGCATGAAATATAAGTCAAGGTCACCTCACCGGATCAAGGTACCTGCAAAGTCCATACATTGAGGAGAAGCACCATGCAAGGTTTGGTGGTTGTAGGCCTTATAGTTGAGGCGATATCAAACATCAATGTAAAATGTATGAAAGTCACTGCAGCGCTGTATATAGGTCAAGGTCACCGGGTCAAAAATCCTGCTGAGTCAGTACACTGAGGAGCAGAAATATGCAAGGTTTCTTTTGTTTCAAAGTTTTCTTTGTTGTAGGCCTTATATTTGAAAAGATATCGAACGTCCACGTAAAATGTGTCAAAGTCACTGGAGTGCAAAATATAAGTTGAGATCACTGGGTCAAGGTACCTGCCAAGTCAGTACATCTAGAAGAAGCACTAATCAAGGTTTGGTGGTTGAAGGCCTTATAGTCAAGGACATATGGAAAAGGTGTAAAAGTCAATGGAGTGCAAAATATAGGTCAAGGTCACCGAGTCAAGGTACCTGCAGAATCTGTACATTGAGGAGAAGACTATGCATGGTATGGTGGTTGTAGGCCTTATAGTTGAGGAGATATTGAATGTCGACATAAAATGTGTAAAAGGCACTGGAGCCCGCAAAATATAGGTCAAGGTACCTGCTGAGTCAGTACATCTAAGAGAAGCACTATGCAAGGTTTGGTGATTAGAGGTCTAACACTTGAAGAGATCTGCAACATTTATGTAAATTGTGTCAAAGTCAATGCAGCATGAAATATAGGTCAAGATCATCAGGTCAAGGTATCTGACGAGTCAGTACATAGAGAAGAAGCACCATGCAAAGTTTGATGGTTGTAGGCCTTATAGTTGAAGAGATATCGAACGTCGACACAAAATGTGTCGAAGTCACTGGAGCGCAAAATATAGGTCAAGGTCACCGGGTCAAGGTACCTGCTGGGTTAGTACATCTAGGAGAAGCACTACGCAAAGTTTGGTGGTTGTAGGCCTTATAGTTGAGAAGATCTGGAACGTTGACGTAAATTGTGTCAATGTCACTGGAGCTCGAAATATAGGTCAAGGTCACCGGATCAAGGTACCTGCCAAGTCAGGATGTCAGGAAGATGTGTCATGCAAGGTTTGAAGGTAGTTTAATCTTGTAGTTGATTAGAATACTAACTTTGATGTAAATGTCGAACTTCGACATAAATGTTGACAGATGGACGGACGGATGAACGGAAAAGCGGATGCCTATGTCGCAAAGTCAGAAGGTCAGGGAGGTGTTTCATGCAAGGTTTGATGGTTGTTTAGTCTTGTAGTTGATAAGAATACTAACTTTGAAATAAATGTCAAACTTCGACATAAATGTTGACAGACGGATGGATGAATGGACAAACAGAAAAGCGGACACCTATGTTGAAAAGTCAGGAGGTCAGGGAGATGTTTCATGCAAGGTATGATGGTTGTTAGTCTTGTAGTTGATCAGAATACTAACTTTGACATAAATGTCGAACTTCGACATAAATGTTGACAGACGGACGGACGGAAGGAAAAGCAGACGCCCTGCTATAAGCAGGTGCGACAAAAACTACTCATTGCGTTAATTCTCCTCATTGAAATTTCATTTTGTATCAGACTTAAGGAATAATAAATCTTAGACCTATACAATACGTCGGTTTAGGTCTGGATTATTATCGGCTGTATAAGTTTCTAAATGGTCCCGTAGCCTAAATATACAGTATAACCTCAATGGCTCGAACACGGATGGCTCGTTTACCGGGGATGATTCGAACTCTTTTTTCAGTCCCTATAATATTCTTCCAATAGCTCAAGAAAACAAATATTTAGGCATTTTTTTCTTATTTTATCATGGAATTGTATGTTGTGTGTACTCATTAGAATTGCCTCATCGAGGGGATTCTAATGAGTACACTCAACATACATTGTGTAGAAAATCGAAAAGATTTCCCTAAATTATTGCTATTTGCTTCCTGAACTGATGCCATGATTACGAGGGTCCTGCAAAATGTTTTGTCACTGGGTTCGGATTACTTCAGTGCTATGTTTTATCAAACATATTTTTATTTCAAACCTTCAAAGTATTCCCCCTTTACTGAAACACATGTTTGTAAACTTTTTACCCAGTCGCGAAAAGCAGATAAATAGTCTTCTTTTGGTATCTATTGGAGACACTGATAAATAGTGCTGCCAAAAGAACTTCTAGACGTACACTTATTTCCAGAAAGCATTTTCTTAAGCCTTGGAAATAAAAAGAAGTCATAGGGACTCAGGTCAGGTGAATAAGGTGGATGGTTTAAAACTTTCACCTTTTCAGAAGCCAAAAAAGACTTAACAACCTCACACTTATGAGAGGAGGCATTTTCATGTAAAAGGTGGACTCCTGACTATCCTTTGCTTGATCGTTTCTTATTGTAAAACTCTTTCACTTTCTTCAGTACAGAATTCTTGTAGAATAGGCCAGTGACTGTATGACCAGATGGACAAGGCACTTGAAAGACTGGCCTACTTGAATTAAAGAAAATTGCGTACAACATCTTTTTTGAACTTATGGTTCTCTTGGCAATACATGGGCGTTTTTCGCTTCCATTGCTTATTATCAGCTTTCTTTGTGGCTCAGACATGTGCACCCAGGTTTCATCACCTGTTAGCAAGTTAGAAATAACCCGACTATTACAGCCTTTGTATATTTTCAAAAGTTCCCAGGCACATTTAAGGCGTTGTGTCTTTTGCTCCTCAGTGAGCAAATGAGGTACCCACCTAGCGCAAACCTTTCTCAGGTCCAAACGCTTTTTCAGAATGGTTTGCACACTGCCTTCTGATATGCCAGTACAACTAGCTATATCTTTGACAGACAATCGCGCATCCTGTTCGACCACAATCTTTACTGCAGCAATTTTAGCCTTGGTAACAGAGGTTTTAGGCCTTCCAGGACGGGTATCATCTTCAATAGAAAATTTCCGAGCTTTAAAAGCTTTAACCCACCTAAAAACTGTGTGCATCGAAATGGTCTGAGGTCCATATATACCACACAATTCATTAAATATCTGCTTTGAATCCATATTAAACCTAAATGTGGAATTTAATATAGCTACTAATTTCAGTCCTGGTCCATGTTCCAATGTAACAAGTAAATTGGTCAGTGTATATGACTGCATCTATTTCAATTTGAAATAACTCGGTCAGTTGGAAAGCAATTTGCATGAAATAAACTGGTATCGTTAGCTATTCAACACACCATTCAAGTGCAGTGAAGCATTTTAAAATATACCTGGGATAAAACCAAGGAAGCCTATTAGTGACAGAACTTTTTGCACGACCCTCGTAACCCTCAGTGGCTCGAACTACCCATGTTTCAAACAAATTTCCATGGTCCCAAAGATGTTTGAGCCATTTAGGTTCGACTCTAACTTGTTATTCTCAGAAGAAGCCAAAATCTATACTTCGCAATTAGATTTTGTAACTTCTTGAACTAAGCTAACTTGGTTAAGGCAATAATAATAATGTTATCCAATTTATTAATGCCTTTATATATATATATATATTTGATTGATTATTTACCTTCTCCAAGAGTCTGGACAAGACATGATTGACATGGACTCTTGTTACAGGTATAAATAATTGTCAATGAAACAATTAGTATGGGAACTAAAAGCCTGAAAGCCTGAAATGCTGACTGATTCCCAAAATGTAAAATTTACCTCTCCTAGACTTTCTATGCAAATAAGAATCTAGTTTAGAGTAATTATGTTACAATTATTTGCCTTGCACATCATAAAAGTCAAAATTTGACACTTGATGTGTATGTTTTAACAAGTTTATCCTTTATAATTTTGGATATACTTGAAAATATTTATATCATGAGATAGGAAAGAACTAATAAGGATTTTAATGCAATCCATAAATAGTTCTGTTCCTGACAGTAATATATAGTGAGTATGATCTTCTCAAGTTTTCGGAAGCATGACTGGTAAATTTTTTTAGAAGATTTGATAATAATATCATCAAAAGATCAGGTATCTTTTCGAAGACTGATCCTGGATCCTTGATAATGCACCAAATTATCAACTATCAATTAGGTGTCTTTTATACCACTCTATCATGTTGTAGCATTATCTGAATGTAAGCAACCTGGTTAAGTTAGGTGTTTTTCTACCACTCTATCAGGTTGTAGTGTTATCTGAAAATAAACAACTTGTGTAAGTTAGGTGTTTTTCTACCACTCTATCAGGTTGTAGCTTTATCTGAATATACACAACCTGGGGAGAATGTGTTTAGAATATGATACCATAATGATCATAACTATATACCTAAAAAAAGAAGAAGAAAGAAATTGGTTACTTCTTTTCTAATAAAATATATTGATTTCTCTGTTTCTTTGTTTCTGCCAAAAGAGTACAAAGAAATTGAAGAAGAAAAAGAACATGAGTAAACAATATGCTTTATCTTCTATTCTTGTATTATTTAAGTCAGATGTATGGAGTTAATCCCCTGCAGTAAAGCCTTATGGGGTGAAGACCCTTTTCCAGTCCAGCTTAAAATGGAACAGATCTATAAGATAGATGTTCAATAACATAATTTCAGATAATTTCCTCACAATAAACACACTTTAATATTCATTGATTTCAGACCTTTGTTCGCAACTGATATTCCTGATTCAATGACAATTAGGAATATCTAGGATTCTGCGACTCCTTCGATAATGATTGAACAGATTTCCTTTGATATAATTGGCTACCCTGTGTTCAAACCAATTGTTGCTGTTTGATGACCGGCACCCGGTGAACTGCCTGGTGCCCAGTGACTGGTGCCTGATTGCCCGGTGACCTGTGTCCACTGCATGGTAATTTCGCATAATAACCAGGGTCTGGATGACTGGTGACTGATACCCAGTAATTGGTACCTGGTATCAGATGACCAGCAACTGGTTGACTGGTGATGTTGATTTATTGCCCGGTGCCTGGTTGAGTGGTGCCTGATAGCACATTGCCTGGTTGACCAGTGACTGGGTGGCCGGTGCCTGGTCACCTAGTGCCTGGTTAACTTGGGAGACAAGTTGCCTTGTGCCTGGTCACCCGGTGTCTGGTCCCCTGGTGCCTGGTTGACCGGTGCCTGGTGAAGCTGACTGTTGCTGGTGAAGAATGACTGGTGACCAGTGACTGGTTCACCGGTGCCAGGTGGACATACTTGGGTGCCTTTAAACCCCAAATGTTGCCACTTAATGGGTCTTACCCCGGTAGTATAGCCCTGACAGGTGGTGCTCCTAAAAAGAAAAGAGTGTCGTTAAACCCCAAAAAGGTTGACAACTTTCTGTTCTAAGTCAGCTTCTTCCCCATGGTAGATCTTCTCGCAGAGTATAGTCTTCATTTGACTGTAAGTGAAAGGAATGATAAAGGAACATAAGAAAACAAGAAATAAGAAAATAGACCGGAGAAAAGAAAGGAAAATTATATTTTTTTTTACCCAATAAAAAATCCTGTTTACTTTCTTTGATCCACAGAAAAGAGACCGACACATGATCAAAAGAGCGGGAAGAGTGATGTCACACAGGTAACTACCTAAGGGACCTTCTGGATTAAGACCTTTTAAGATGACTGAACTGTCGTTTTTTTTCTGTGGAAGATTTGAAATATAGAATAGAATAGCACATTATCTACTGATTAATGCATTGTGCAGTTAAAATGAATTTGCTGTTGTAAAGACTCCTTAAATAAAGCAGAATGATATGTAAGAAAGGGCTTGTTTTATTCTTGTTCCCCCACAGAACAAATGTTTTGCATATTTGTCAGAATTGCCTCAATGGGGTGATTTTAACAGATATATAAAACATATGCTTCTTGAAGTATCAAATGCAATACTCTTGTATAATTTCTGATAAGCTGCCACCTCTTGAGTGAAGGTTTCATGCCAGTCATATCATTATTATTATGATGACTTTTGTCATTGAATCAAGTGTCTGAGGGTTGACTCCACTAGGCAAATGTTTTAGCCAGTCACCTGTAGTTTCTTGATTTTGGTCTGAATACAGAATTTAACAGACAAAGCACAATTCTGACATTCTGAGCTAGAGATGAAACAGACAAAGAAATAGTGATGACAAAATTTAGAAATTTTACTTCAACACATTAGTTTATATAAACTATACTAATTTTATTAAGAAGTTTAATGCTTAGCACGCTATTGGACAAATTCAGCAGACGACAAACTGATGATATGTTTTTTTTTCTAATTTTTCCCAGAAAACAGGATTTGATGTTTCATGCAAATTTTCCTAGAAAACAAGATCTGACATTTCATGCAAGAGACAATTTGAATGAGATGTCAAATCCTGTTTTCTGGGAAAAATAAGAAAAATATTATATAAATGTTATCTTCCGAAATTTTTACCCAGCATGCTAAGCATTTAATATACCTCCAGTTGACCCTTTGGTTATAAACTTTGAAACAATCGCAGTTTTCCCGGTGTAACTGTTTTCTTCAGCAATATCAGCACAAAGACGTCGGAATTCACGAAATGAATCATCTCTACCACTGCTACTGGCACCATCACCTGGATCTGATTTTGACAATGGTCCTGCTTCAGCTTAAAAGAAAACTGTGTTTATGAGGTAGCATGAGTACAGTTTGAACCATGTCTGAGAAAATGGCTCTTCAAACTTTCTGTTGAATCAATCTTTCAGTATGCATGCAATGCCCCTTAGCACATGTCTAGTTCTCTGGCTGGTTTCCACTTGGCCTACTGCTTTCATGACTGAATAGCATGGTTTCTGGCAAGACTGTGAATATGCAGGCTTGCCTAAACCTTTACTGTTGACGTATACTATAGTAGCTCTTTTCCTATAATGCGGCTGATATATTTTATATATTTTTTGCAAATGTTCTATAGCCAACAGTTTTTTGTTTTAGCTTAAATGGTGGATATTTGGTACTGCCTGACAGCAGTCCCTGTCAGATCTTCAAAACAAAAAAAAACAGACTGATAGGTTATATTACATGTCATAAACTACTTCATCAAGTGACTGACACAGATTTTGTACAAGGTCACTGGAGGTGTAAGCCTAATTTCTACTCCAGATGATTTTTTTATTTTAATGTTCAAGGTAAACCACCTAAAATACATGTATATAATTCTGCTAATATCTAATACAGGATTGCCAGAATTATACATTTGGACCAATTATGGGCCCAGTTGTTCAAAGCTAACAATGTCGTTAGGTAACGATTCGTTAAAATTTACATCGAGTGATACACAAATATGCTGAAATTTTTTGCTGAAAAAATGTGAGTAGCTTTTGCAATGCAAAAGCTACTCACATTTTTTCAGCAAAAAATATCAGAATATTGTATATTGAATCCACTTAAACAGTTAACGAAATGACCCTTAACGAGCCCGTTAAGCTAATGACGCTTTGAACAACTGGGCCCTGGTATCGAAGTATGCAAAAAAAAAAAAAAAACACTTTAGAAACAGACACAATTTTCGGAACTATTAACCCTAGTCCTGCCAAACCCAGATAAGCCCTGCGGCTTCTGAAGAAGCCAACTGATATGGATCTGCACAGTTTGTTATTTAGTGGTATGTGAATTTGTACCAACTGACTGGCTAAAAATTAGAAGTCGGCGAGGCATCTTAATTTATTCAGCATGGCAAGGGTTAATATGGAACTATCAACTTACTCAGTGGTCCATAAAGTTTAGCAGCCTGTAACCTTTTTGAGGCATTCATAACTCTGTATAAGGCATTTCATTGAACCAAAAACAGTAGTGGCATTTTTTTTATTTCTCTATAAACACATGTATACATTTATGTTGTGGGTATGGTAATGTCTTTACAATTCAAACACTTTATTTAATACTTTTTTGGCCTAAATTTTGCTTTTTAAAATTCTATGCAGCTGTTTCTGGAAATACTTATTGGAATGGCAAACAGAGTAGACCCTGATCAGACTGCTCCTTAGAGCAGTCTGATCTGGGTTTGTACTGTTTGTATATGCCATTTTGTCAGATACTTTGGTGTACAAAATTTTAGTACATGTACCTTGTTATTCATTAGAAGCATGGAGAAATGAGAAAAACATCTAAACATCTCTCTTATGTAGAGCTCTGTACATGGGTGAAAGTCCTGAAATACAAGACTCCTGAGATCCAGATTTTCTAATCTTGATAAAGATGTATGTGGCTACATTTTGTATATTGTTAGGTATAGCTGACCACAAAATCCTGAAATCAGGAATGACCCTGAAAACATTCATCCATGTAGGCACATGTATTAAGACATTTTCTTTACCTGGTTCAGCCTTACTGGGTGCTGGTTTAACTACAGCAGCTGGTTTTGGTTTAGCTGGTGTCTTTTTACCTGGTGAAGAACCTTTTGATGTAACAAAATCTGAAATTAAATTAAGTACAGATCAAGCCATTGGAGCAGAGTATAATATACCCAGTGCTCCAGATAAATATTTTTACAATCAGTATTGTACTGATCAAAATCGAAACACATCAGTACTGACAGTTTTAAATCAGTACCCTTGAGGTATAATAGTCAATAAGCAATCTTAATATGTATAAATTACTATATATGTAGTAAATTTCTCTTCCATAGTATATATCCTAAATTTTAGTGCTGTTATGGTCCAGGTAAATGTAGAAAACCTTTGTTGTTAAGCTGCTTTAAACAATGCACCCCCCATTTGCAGTAGTTCTGTGCATCTTTTTGTATGTGTTGAGGTTTTACGCCCAGTCAAGCCAGTGTGTTCATGTCGAGCATGGTCAGTTTATCTAACCACACCTCACTGGGCAGGCTTTGTCCTCTAAGTGGTTAACCAGTATTGTGCACATTCTTTCGCCAGAAACTGACAAAAGTGGACCCCGATCCGATGCCACAGAATGATCAGGTTCTACACTGTTTGCCACTCATCTAGCACCATAATATTATTCTTGAATCAGTGGAAAGGAGAGAATGACCATAGAAAATATTTCATGATCATACCTCTACCAAAGAATGTTGCCGACCCGGCAGGGGTCAAACCTGCAGCCTCCTGATCACCAATAAGACGCTCATCCAACTGAGCCACCGAGGCCAATTCTGTGTGTCAATGAAAGTTTATAGATGAGATACTAACAAATTTCAACATGCACCAGTATCCTAGGAAAATGATCAGTATCTGGTACTGATCATTTTCAAATTGAACCAGATTTTGCCTAAAATGGATCTATAAATTACTGGGCTATTCGTCTTATCTGGAGCACTATATACATGTACCTTTGGGAACAATATGCCACTGATGCTGAAATGAAACCCTTTCTAAAAAGAACATATCTTTAGGCTGTACATCTTAGTCGCATGGTTAGCCCATATGACTGGTGATGAAGGTTGCAGGTTCAAACCCAGATCAGATCATCAACTGAAAAACTGTTCATTGAGCGGCAAATTGATACCCTTTAGCATTTTTAGGGGAAGGTTAAAGGCAGCAAATGGAGAAGATTGGAGTTGTAGCCTGACCAGGTGGACTCTGCTACCACTACACCTATGGCTGCACAGCTATGAGAACCTTTATCTTTAGTTTATTTTTTACATCTGATATTTCACAGCTGAGCTCTAGAGCAGATGCATTTTTCAAACAAAAAGAACAATATTTTTCTTATTTATCATGAAACATTATGTTGTGGGTACTCACCAGAAGCACCTCATTTAGGCAATTCTAGAGAGTAATAATAACAAACACTTTTGTAATGAACTGAAAAAAAGCCATCAAGATTTTGTCTGACTAAAATAGCTTTATTTGGAGCTCTCATTCCATGGACCTTAACAAGAGAGTTATGAAGTTGCTGCCACTTATCCTGTAACTGCACTGGCTAATGTTTTGGAACTACATGTATGTACTATATAAATATGTCCCCTATTAGCTCTGAGTATCGGGTCAGATAGGTCTGAAAAAACAGTGGACCCCGATCAGATGCCACAGAATGATCAGGTTCTGCACTGTTTGCCACTCATCTAGCATCATAACATTATTTGTAATGCATGAAAAGGACCCTTATGCAATTTTATGACAACACATGCCCAGATCAGCCTGCACATTCACACAAGCAGGCCTCTTTGTGTCCGCTTACTCATAGCTACAGATAAGAGGGGGTATCCACGTAATATTTTTCTTATTTCTCGACAAAAACATATGTTGTGGGTACTCAGAAGCGCCTCGCCAAGGCGCTTCTAATGAGTACCACAACATATGTTTTTGTCAAGAAATAAGAAAGATATCAGTATTTTTCGGATGAAAAAAGCGCCTTATCTGTTGCTATGTTACTGAATCAATGGTTACTGCAGTATATGTCTACAAATAGAGAATACCTAGATCAGACTGCATGGATGCTCATGCTGATCTGGATTTTTGCTGAAATAAGAGCCCTTTTCCCATTTTGTGCATTATATATAGTGAACCCTCATTACAATGATAGCATTTGTTCAAAAAAATGTTGCCATTAAAATGTATTGACTGTTGTAGAGAATACTTAATTAGCACATGGATATGTAAGAACGATCTTGTTATGTTCTTTTTCCCCATAGAACATTATTCTTTGGATATTTGTTAGAATCACTTCAGTTTTCTAACAAATATCCAAAACATCTGTTTCTTTAATGTATTAAATACAATATTCTTGCATAACTTGTGACTAACTGTTACCTCTTAAGTGAAGGTTTTGTGACAGTCAACTGGTCATTATAACAAATTTTGTTGTTGTATTGAGTGTTGATATAAAGAGGCTTGTCTGTAACAGGCACTTTTTTAAAATTCTAAGACCAGAAGATGGTAAGGAGTTAAGCTGTGCCAATATTTAGGGTAAATATGGTATACATGAATGCACAATTCCAATGGTAACTTTTTAAACTACTTTTTGTGCAACAGCACGACAGTCATATTACCTTTAATAAGTTTCAGGATTCTATCTTTATCTTCTTGTTGCAGGTCGGAGAACCCTTCTACATCATCTGGTTCTTCTATTTTCTTAGTTGTTGCCCTGGCTCTCTGAAAAGACTCAAATATACACTGTGGATGGAACCACTGTTTCATCTCGCCTGCCTCATCAGAGAAAGGATTGGTTGTCAATTTGGCTATACGAAGAGCTCCTTTATCAATCTTCTGTTTACATTTCTTACAACTTGATGTCCCTAACTTGGCATATCCTACTAGATATTTGTTATCAGCCATATCTGAATCAAAGTCCAAGCACAGCTCACTCGTACAAAAATATCTTTGTTGTTGAAAATGGCTGTTTGGAGTTTTAAAGTTATCTCTTCTGAAAACAATCTCTAATGTAGGAAAAAATGACAACTGACCTCTGCAGGACAAATTGTCACTTTTAGAGACTTTAATTAATGCAGTCCTACTTCTGTATGACAGAGCATTAAATATAATACAGGGAATATGTTGCGGATATGTTTTGCTAAAGCACTTGTACAGACTTGTGGTGAGCCAAGAAGGATTACATGACTTCGCAGTCAAAACAGGGTAGCTTTGGAGTAAGTGGAACATTCAACATGTGCTGCAACCTGAAAAAAAAGTAAGTACTAGAATAACCCTAAACATTGTGACAGACAGACATAAGCAACCAGTGTATCCCTTTATCAGAGGTCACATTCTGTGGTATCTGATCAGAGTCTACACTATTTACCACTCATCCAGCAAGTATTCAGACACACCAACAGGTAGTAAAATGGATCTTCAATTTTTAGGACATATATATTAAGCAGTATACAGTCGAACCTTGTTATCTTGAACTCGCTTATTTCGAATTACCGCTTATCTCGAAGTGAAAATCTGGTCCCTGTTTTAACATAAAACTATGGCAACAAGTAACAAAATAATGTGGAAAAGAGGAGAAATTGCTCCTAAGAAGCAATTTCTCCTCTTTTCCACATTATTTTATATATATATTTCTTACTTCAGGAGTCAAATTACATATTCATTTGTTAAATGTGGTTGTTCAATTTATTGTTTTCCTCACTCTCTCAACTCTGATATGTCGAGGTACGGATATCTCGAAGTATTTCAGTGAGTCCCTTGCAAATCGGGATAACGAGAGTCGACTGTATGTGTCCCAATATGGGTTACCGGACTTACTGAAATACCAGAATACCCTTATTTTTCATTAATTTTGATATATTAAAATATGTAGAAAAATAGAATGTTTTATAACTGCAATTGATTTGAAAATGTCTTTGAAGTGTTTTCTCTGAAAACATTGTAGACAGCCAACTAATTCAGAGGCAGAATATCACCAGAATACACATGAAAAACAGGAATGCCCATCACTTCAAACAAAACATACTTAACACTTTTGTATTTAACTCATTTCAATTAAGTGAATAACTTGTTCCAGTTGATTTTGTAGTTACCGGTATGTATCTGTATAATATAAAATCAAAGTACTAGAAGTACTGAGAGACGGGCAATTACATGTAGCTCACAATTTGTTTTACTTTGCAGTGCTTTTGCAAAGGAGCAAACCGTTGAAATTTGATTTTGTATCAAACGGGCTCCGGAAAGATGGCATTTGCTGCCGACAGGCAAGTACTTTTAGTTCTAGTGATTACTGTTGAATTCCAAAGTGTTTTCTTTTTTTTTTCTGCAAAGTGTCTATTTTTACTGAGGGAACTAAACCACATGGAGGATATAGAGACTTTGTTACAAAGAAATAGTTTCCCTTTTTAGCTGTGGGGATACACTACTTTTGTTTTTACCTCCCTGTAAATGATAACAAACAGTCACAGATCCATTTTAAAGTTAAGTAATGTCAGAGTTGTTTTTTTGTTGTAAGCTGTACAAAAATTCCTGCAGATTAAGCACAGTGATGACTCTGATCAGACGCCGCACTTATTCTGCCGTGTCTGATCTGGGTTTACACTGTTGGCCAATCCAAAAAGTACTTAATTTGGATGCAAACAGTGGTGACCCTGATCAGACTCAGCATTCTGATCTGAGTCTACACTGTTTGCAAATGTCCGCAAAATGCCTTTGGACAGAACTATTTTAAATTTAGGGGGTGTCAGTTTTGTTTTGTTTGATGTAAGTTTGCAAAACAAAAGCCTGCACTGTAAATGAACAGTGACCCTGCATTCTGAGCTTCTGATCTGGGTCTACACTGTTTGCCAAAGTCCCAAAAAATGCCTTTGGACAGATCCATTGGACAAAATCATTTGAAAGTTAAGGGGTGTCAAGTTTGTTTTATTTGTTGTAAGTTTACAAAAGTTACTGTACTTTGGCAAACAGTGTTAACCCTTGATAGACAGGCCCTTCTGCGGCTCTCGGATCTGGATCTGCACTGCTGAGATGGAGTTGCCCGTTCCCACAAGAAGAAACTGCGTGACCCTAATTAACTTCATGTGGCACAGTGACGGGAATCCGCTTTATGAGAAAAACAATCTTATTATCATGTTTTATTGGGATCAAGTTTAATTGTACAGACAGTGTGAACAGATTACCTATCGTCACCTTCATAAAAGTAAAAGACTGAGATGACATGACGGTTTGTTTATCACGTTATCCATTCTCATTGAAAATAACTCAATAATTGACACGTTTATTTCACTCGTCAGTGCGCACTTGACATTTTACCAGGTAAATTAACCAGGTGTTAACATGTACATAATGTATTTATATGCGTTGATCAATGTTCCATTGTCGAAGGTAAAGGTGTTGATTTCTGAAGCAAACTGAAGCCATTTTCAATTTGAATAAATCTAAATTTGTTATTTTGATTCTTTTGGCAATGTACAATGCAGATAAATTCTTGGAACTATAAAAGAAATTTGAGAACTATTTTTCTAGTGTAAGATTATTAGATTAGAGATACCTAAAGCGGTCCTCAAATCAAGTCGAAGATCATAGCTATAGACAGGCTTAATAGCCCACCTAAATGGTAATCGGAAAGAAAGTATCAGGAAAAAAAGTATTGGAAAAAAAGTATCACTTTTGAGTAGGAAAAAAAGTATCCGGAAAAAAAGTATCAGTTTTAACCAGATTCGCCTCTGATGTTACAATGAGATGATGATTAGGATCCTTTTGTATGTTTACTAGTACTTTTCAGTTTAATAATAAATTTTGCAACCTATCTCTGTAATCCTTACCTTATAAAAGGGCTTGAGATGTCATTTCATCTCAATGTTTCGTAAAAGACTCACAAGTTAGAAGCAACTATCCAAAATGACCTATATAGTGTAGACAGGGATGTAAAAAGAGAAATTCCTCATTTGAGCTAAGTGTGCAAGTCGGATCTCCATGCTCATGAACCCTATTTGGGTTTCATTGGATGGCAGGGCTTGGGATGTCATTTCATATCAATGTTGGGTAAAAGTCCCACAAGCTGGAAGCAACTCTCCAAAAGAACCTATATAGTGTAGACAGGGATGTTAGACCTCCAATTAAACAAGCTAAAGTCCATGCTCATGAACCCTATTTGGGTTTCATTGGGCGGCAGGGCTTGAGATGATATTTCATCTCAATGTCGGGTAACAGTCCCACAAATTAGTAGCAATGTCTCCGAAATGACCTATATAGTGTAGACAGGGATGTTAAACCTCCAATTAACGTAATGATGTAATAAAGACATGTGTGAACAATGTGTTTTTAATTGCAATATATCAATACAACATTATCATAGATTTGATGCTGAAGTCTACTTTTCTGGTTTAGTAAAAAGAGAAATTCCTCATTTTGAGCTATCTCTCTTTTCACTATTCACCACAATACCTTACTAACCTAAGCATTTTGTGCCTCCATGCAAATGAAAGTGACCGCACAAAGTATTTGTCCAAAATGACCTAAATAGTGTTGAGAGGGCCTTTAAACCTCATGATTGGAAAACACGCCTATATTAGTTTGACCCCCTTGAACCCCACTTTTATATAGTAAAACTGGGGTTTACAGGGGTATACTTTATGTTTTTTTTATTTCTGCTCTAAAATATAGATTGTGGGTACTCGTTAGAAACGCCTCAATGAGGTGGTTCTAATAAGTATCCTCAATCTATATTTTCGTTTTTTCGACGATCAAGTTTACAATGTATTTGTATAGTCATGTTTTCGTAATGTGTTCAAAGTGTTCAAATGAGCACTAGATTTTTATTGTATTCTTGCACTTATTCACTCATTGATTTCATAGTGTTTGTTAATGCCTATGTTGTGTCCCACTCCTTCAAGGAATTCTGGAAGAGTTTTATTGCCGCTATTGTACTGCTCACAAAGAGTTCTTAGACGATGCTGCAAGCGTTCAAGTCCTTTTTTAACACGCCTTTTGGGAGGATTTCCAACAGCATCCTGTTGGATCACTGTCCTGACGGTAGCATTTTCTTTTTGAAACCACTGGATTAGTTTCCAAACTGATGGATGGTAGTGTCCAACAAGATTAAGAAATTTATTATTCCATCCTTCACACACATTATTTGTCCTTGGACTGTCGTTCAGTGTAGCCTCATGGACACTCCAGACTACAGGTGGGTAGAGCGGTTGAACATGTCGCACACGAATAATATTGTTGTCACCTGGAAGTAACCTGAATGTACCACTAACATATGTTTTGTCGAAGTATGCCACAAGGTCTGTAGCTTCAGCCGGAGCAATTGTCTTTAAATACTCTATTCCTTGTTGAACATCAGCATGTGGCAGAAAAGCTAATCCATCAAGCATGCCACAAAACTGTCTGAAATCTTCATTGGACTTATAATGTTGAGCTAGTCCAAGGCTTTGAATCTTTCTCCAGGTACTTTGTGTGAAAAGGGTAGAAGCACCCCTTGCTGTTAACATCGCGACCAAACACACCTGCTACAGCACGCAGTACAGCTTCCTCAAAGTCTGTGATAATTGTCTGAACGTTCATGACTAATCCAATGGCTTCACATTTATCAACTATTGCCTGTAACAACTCATCATAGGCAGCGCGAGTTTTGTGTTGTAAGAGCGCATAAACACATGTCACAGACGTTTCTCCGAAAGGAACTCGAAGAACATAAAGTTGGGAGAATAGTTTAGGTGCCATGGCAAAGTTTCCGTCCATGAAAATAGTATCAGCTGCAGATAGTCGGCGTAGGTCAGCCTCTGTAGCAAAGGCTATAACTCGGGAATTGCTGTCAGGACCATTGTCATACAGAAGGAAGGGTTCTTGGTTGACACCGGCAGTTGTTGTCCATTCGTCTGGAATGACAAATTCTGACAGATTCTGTGGAACAGGAGGTGTACGACGCTGGTAACGTAAACTACGTTTCACGTTTTCTTCAGTTGGTAAGAATGATAGAACCTCAGGCGGCATCTGGGAAACTGTTTGGGCAAAGATCTGGGATGGTTTGTCTAAGGAAGAAGCAGCTTGGTCACGCATGTTTTTTCTATGTTTAACATATACCACATCTGTCTCATCTGCTTGATGGTTGTGTGGCTGCCCAGGAACTGGATTTGTGTGGTCTTGTGCAGTACTCAAAGTAGCACGGCACCCTAAGCTAGTTTTCTTGGAACACTTCCACCACACTTTTGTCTTTCTAGTATAGGCCTTGGTATACATAAAACCCTCAAAACATAACTTAAGTCCACCTTTAGAAGTTGTAATTAACTCCATTTTTTCTTATATAGATAAGCACATATGAAAAAATTGCACACAATATTCTGATAGAAAATTAACTTTTTCAGCTTATATACATGTATTAACAATTTACATATGTTAATTTCTACCAATGGGATTATACTTTATCCAAAATTTACAAATTGTGATTTTTGTGATAAACATGCAAATTATCAATCAAAAATAAAAATCAGAAATAAAATCATTTTAACAAAATATGAATGTTTGCACTTACTTGATCAAAGGGTACTTTAAAGACCATTTAAGATTATGTCTGCATATAATTGTTTTGTTTAGCAATGATAATTTCAAACAAACTCATTAAAGTCAATAATAAATTAACAAAACAATCAACAAACAGTAAACAATTTAATTACCATTGACCTTTACCATCAATCAGGATTAACATGATTATGATTGGTACCAAAGTTTGGTACTGAATTATCAAAGTGCAATTAAAAACCTTACCATCAGTCAGGATTAACACTGAATTTTGGTACTGAATGATCAAAATGCAATTAAAGATTAATTAGGATGACATTACATAGCCTTTTATCTATCCTTTGTACATGAAACTGAGACTTATTTGTTTTCCTGATACTTTTTTTCCGGATTCTTTTTTTCCGATACTTTTTTTCCGGATACTTTTTTTCCTGATACTTTCTTTCCTACATTCCACCTAAATATATGCCCAGTTGTAAGTTTCAGCAACACACAAAAGTTTATCATTTATGCATGTGTAGCAAATCATGCAAATTAATACACAAGAGGCCCATGGGCCACTATGCTCACCAGAGCTCAGGTGGGCACTGCTCACTGGCAGCCATGTATTTTTATAAAACATGGCAGCCCAAGCTTAAGGCAGACCATGACCACTTGTACATATTTTCAATCCCCCTTTAACACAAGGCGCCACATTAGGCCAGGGTATTTAGCAGAAAATGATCCTATACCAATAACTAATTCCTTGAGAAATTTTACTTACATTTTTGAAATCAGGAAGGTGTCCTTGTTCACTGAAAGAAAGTCCTCAAAAATGTTCCTCACCAAAATAACTTTTTTTGGGTAACATATAGGCAATTTGAGAAAAAAATCGCTGAAAACTGAGATCAATTTATAAAAAGTATATTTAAAAGAATTTATACAATCTAAATAGCATAAACTGTATTAGATAATATTCTCTATCAGTAGAAAAACTAAGTTAGAATCAAATGTTATTACTGTGCCTTTTTTGGGGCAAAAATCTGTTTTTTGAACAAAAAATGGTGAAAATGGGAATATTCTTTTTCAAAAGTTTCCAGCACTGAGTATCAAGATTTAAGTTATGGAAAAAGTTGAATATAAGTCTGACACTTAAAGAAAAAAAAAATAAATAAAATTTTTCATCCAACATAAAATGCCAATGTTTTTGGGTTAAAAATGTTCTTATTTTACAAAAAAAAAAAAAGCTAAAAACTGGAATAATTTTAAGAAAAATTTCTGAACAGAATTATGAACATTCTAAATAGCAGATAATGTATATAAGATAATGTTTGTTATCTCTAAGAAACAATACTGTCCAATTCAAATTGGTAAATTGGGTCTTTCTGGGTAGAAAATAGCTTTTTTGGAACAAAAATTGCTGCCAACTGTAATATTTTTCGAGATTCATACATATATTGATTTAAATAGTTAAAAAATACACATTTAAACTAAAGGAGTATGGAAAAAAAGTTATCACTAACTGAGAAAATGAATTATATTTTAGTGTCATACAGATATTTGTTTTGGAAAAAAAAAGGAAAATCAAAAACAAAATATAATCAAAGTTAGTTTTTCATCAACATTAATCCTGAAGTTTACTGAATATTGTGTAACTATTCTAAATTAGTGACACAGAAATAATTTGATAAAAACTAGAGCTGTCAGAGCCTCAGAGGATCTGAGTATAGCCCTGCTGCAGCACTATCAGAGGAGAAAGACCCATAGTGTTGAAATATTTTGAATTCATGTTTGAAAAATTTTCATTTATGGCAAATTGTAAAACTTATCAAGGGATTTAACTCCAATAGTTATGGGCCCTAGGTCCTGATTCTGGTATACACAATACATCAACCCACTGTCCATGTTTGACCCTTCCAGTTCTTGAGAAAAGTGTGACAAAATTTTTTCATTGTTTGGAAATTGTAAAACCTATCAATGGATGTAACTCCAAGCGCTATAGGCTCTTGGCCTTGATTCTGGTATCAGCCAACTGTGCATACGTGTGCCAAGTTTCAATTACAGCTTTCATAGTGAACCTGAGAAATCTGCAACGAAAATTTCTCATTATTGGTAAATTGTAAAACCTATCAAGGGATGTAACTCCAAGACATATGGGCCCTTGGCCCTGATTCCAGTATTCACGATACATCAATTTCACGGTCCATGTGTGCATCAGGTTTCAACTTTGTAACCCTTACAGTGAGAGTTGTCTCTTTTGCATACGACATGCCTACGGTCCTTCTCTTCATACCTACCCAATACATGTATTACCAAAACATCACTAAGGGTATCAAAGTTATGGAAGGTTAACCAAAAGGTAAAGCTCGGACGAAGAATTTGATTTACTTGTAAATATTTTTGCTGGTATTAACAATTTCTGATCTGATTTGGTGTTAAATCTATAGAATATATTGTATATGGAATCAATCCTACTCAGTTTACATTTCCATACATCTTAAATTCATCAAGAGTTATAAAATGCACATTGTAACGTATAAGTTAACACAAAAGCAAACTATAATTTGGCAGACTTTGACAAATTCATCTAGCATCAATATTAAAATAATCACTTCTTTATAAATATATAACACCATCAATAAATGTGTAAAACTTGATAAATTCAATAAAGATAGTCTTCCTTCCAATCATGACAAACATGGTACCTGTCTATGGCACAAATGTGCTTCCATACATTAAATTTTTTGTCATGAGCCGTTAGAAATTTTATTTTTCCAAAATTTTTGTCGATTTTTTGTTTGCTGAACAATATTTAAGCAATAAAATACCCATAAAAATAATTGCGTATCATTTATATATATAAAAAAATGTAAATACAAACGGTAGCGGGAATCCCAAAAACCATACGGTGATTTTCGTCGTCTGCTAGAGTCCGCCATGCATTATTTTTCCCTTCTCTTACATGTACCTCAAAACAAAAAAAAAGATGGACAGATTTGCCAGTAGTACTTACCTCAGAGAAGGGAAGAAGTCATATATTGTAATTCCAGCATGTCCTTTCTCTGTTTTACAAGCAAAAATATGCTGTGGAAAATGGTCACTACATGAATTGAATTGTTTATATCAACACCGATAAACCCGATTTTCCATAGCTACAAGCAGTTAATAGTGTACGGTGGTAATTTCATGCCATAGTGATTCCATTAGATTTTTGGCAGATTAAAACGGGGATTTCACCGAATTGGCATAGATATTTTTTTAGGGCTTTTTTTAAGTTATTTAGCTGACTATATCCTATGTTTTGGTACTGAGAGAATTTCTCAAGGAATTAGTTTGACCATAAAAATCAAAGTTCCTTGCCTACATGAAATTTGAAGAAATTTGGCCCAGGGGTTTCAGTGGAGAAGTTCAAAGGTGTGAATGGACAGACGGACTGGGAGTGATCACAATAGCTCAAATAATCAAAGAGGTCAAGCCAGATTTCTGCTTCTCATTCAAGATTTCGGGCATACAGTCCAGATTGTACTGCAATTAAGTCAAGCTTTTTTTTTTGTAATCAAGCTAACAAAATAATTAATGAAAATCTTGTGGTGTAACAAACAACATTAACACCAGTTTCTTTGATCTTTGAAAACTTATATAGCAATTAAAAGTTGTCACTGATCAATTAAAAAATTTCACTAAGTCTATACAAGTCAAGGGGTGATAAGAGTTTGTTTCTTTAAAATAAAAACAGTTAGGAAAGCAAGGATCAAGAAATCAGTTTAATAGCCAATCAATGGTGTGCATGAAAAAAAATATACTTATAAATTTTGTTTTCCAATAAATTTTTAAAAACAAAATCATTAAATTTAAATTTATCTTTTTCATCATCAATTTTCAATCATTTGCTACTAAAGATTTTTGGCCAGCCAGAATATCTTTGGGCCAAAAGTAATAATATTAAAAAAATAAAATTTCTAATTAATTAAATTCAACTTCAAAATTTTCCTTTTGAAAAGTCAATCAATACTGTATATTAGAAACAAACCCCAAACCATTTGATTGTCCATTTGAACTAGCCATCATATAACTCTGGCCAAATTGTCCTACCCAATACTTTTAACTGGCCAAACTGTCCTAAGCCAAATTGTCCACTGGCCAAATTGTGGACATATTTTACTCAGTTCTAAAGTGCCTATAGACCTTTTTAATGTTATTGTTTTCATCCGGGCTACTGACCATGTGATTACAATGTTATGCCATGTGACCGAAAATTGTGGATGGCAAAAACATTTCCAGCTCCATTGCTACCAATTGATTCAAGCCAACTTTTACTTGGATAATAAATTCCTTTTGGTTAATATTCTATGGTAATTTTTTTTCTAGTAATTTAAAATGCAGCTTTAAGAAGCAATTTGACTGCTTTTCCTAAAACAAATAAACTGTTTCAATGATATTTTCCGATATCAGCAGGCACGCTCGTAACTGTAACTGGCTTTATGGTGACCATTTTAACACCTACTTTTAGCTAGATGATCGATAAAATATGTGTTAATATTTGTGTTTGACATTTAAATGATCAGTCAATGAGAACCTCTTATGAAAATAAACTTTTGACGAAAGAAAGCTGCTTTATTTTTCTGAAAACTATTGGCCATTTCAATGTCTGATAAACGTAAACAACAACATTTTGCCATCCAAACCAGAATGAGGCTCTCCATTAAAGACAGAGAGGTTCCGAATGATTTGATTGCGTGACGTAGTGTTTAAACTGGTCTATATAATGTCAGATTTTGTCAGGTTATTTAAGTCTATGACTAACCTTGGCTACAACTGCTATATTTGCTGACAGCTGTTAGATGTCTACATTTCCACTTTGTAGACAAGAAGCATAATGGACCCCTGTGATCCTTCCATTTCATCAATTGTATTTTGATTATTCATGTAATTACAAACTTATTCATGACCATATATGCAGTATCTCACATTGTGAGATAAAAAAAAATCTCACAGAATTTGGCCTATCTGGAAGGAAAATCCCATAAAAAATCAAATCTCACAGAATTTTCTGACCATTTTACAACAGATTTTATGAAGAGATAAACTTAAAATCACACACTATTGTGGTTTTCACATGCTTCTTACATAAAAAAAGACTTCAAACTACAGTGCTGTCGGCCAATCCTGCGCACTTAAGCTGTTGTGCAGGTCATACTTTCAATATAGAGAAAAAAATTAAATGCATTTTAGCGATACTTCAGAGCCTTGCCAATGTAGAGCCAATTGGATGTCATTTTATATCTCTAGTTTAAATTTGTTGTCAGTGTAGGCCATCAAACGTCGCTACCGTTGTGTTTTTGAGACATTAAAATTTTCTGCTAATTCTGCACACCTGGAGTAAATCACTTCCTTATTTTATAATACTACTATGATCTGGTTCTTCGAAAACACATCTGAGTAGGCCAGGGCACTTGATGAAATGTGAAAAAAAAGTTCATATTTTCTTGCGACAGTCTTGTTGAGAATTGCGATTTTCACACAGTCCTGTTTTATTTTTCACATAAACACATGTTTTCATAATCATTTTACAAATATTTTGAATTTGCCATTTAAAAATGCTTTTTATACTTCCATTCCATCAGTGTATTAAAATAATGTACTAAAATGAAATGGTTTTGATGTTTGTTCAAAACTATTTGAATGAGCTGGATTAGTCAATGTGCAGAATCAGCCTACATGGCTGTATATATATTGGGGGAGGTCCAAGGTGATGTAAGGAAAATCTCACAGAATTTTGTCAAATCTCCTTTAAAATTTTGCCTTATCACAGATTTTAGTCCACAGCTTATGGCATGTACATGCAGGCATGGACATGTTAAATTTCTGATAATGATTTAACATATAAATTGTAGGTTACTATATGTATAAATATGGCTACAAATATTGCCCTATGGCTACATTTGTGGTCTTGTGGTGCGCTACCATAAGGCTAAGGGATTCGCTTTTTCAAAAGCTGATCTTGTATATAAAAAAAAGCTACGACAGTATTCACACCTCTGACTTGGTGTGTAAGGCAAATAATGACGGTTCAGTACGTTTAATAGACAGCTCATCTAAAGGACAGTACCGTTTTCTTGACACTCTCTTATCATAAAAGTCTTTTCAGCATAAAATAGCAATAAATTGCTTTGGTTGCTGTTTTTTTCGAATCTCGCGGTCACATAGCCGCTTGTCGCAGAGCGTTTTGAATCCATGACTAGTGTCGAAAAAAAACATTCCCACGACAAATTGTCCGGGCACATCATATTGAACAATTTTATTCTACGTCTACATCGTACGCGCAGCTCGGGGTGGGGTTGGGGGGAGGGGTGGTGCGGCGGGAGGCGGGGGGGGGGTAACTTCCTATATATGGGATAGTATGGATGTGCGTGCCGAATGGCCCCCTTTTTCAGCACTGCCAAGTATATGATTAGCCGCTTTTTCAGCAAATGTATATGACAGGTCCCATTTTTCTGGATTAGTATATGAAAGGCCCCACTTATCTGATGTATCCCGGTACATGCACATATTTTTCGTTCAGAGATTTGTCGAGGCTGCTTGTTCTCTTGGTATTCGATGGAATGACTCGGTGCTATATATATTTTTGTCTAACTAGAATCTACCAGCAATAAATGGGTACAAATATTTAAAGGGTCAATATATGAATGGGTCAACATTTCAGACGATCTAGTATATGAAGGGTCCGTTTTTTCAAAGGCCAGGTATATGAATCGGGTAGGTTTCGAAATACTGGCTCGAACACCCGTACCACAATTACCCCCAAGTTACCCTCCCCCAACCCCCACACACACTCTCCCCGAGACGCGCAGGCGCCACGCTTGACTATTACAGCGCGGGGGTTTGCTGCATGAGAGAGCATGATAGGACAGAAAGAAACATAGTTGATAGAAAGGCAGAAGCAAATTAGTTTTGGTTGTTGCATACTCACTTATCAGTCCTTAACCAATCTGACCCGTGACGGCACCAGGGCACCCGAAGTCCCCGCCAGCATAGCTTAAGAGCCTCACTTGAGTTACTTACAAGACCGGTCCTGATAGTTTAAACTGACACAGAGGAGAGCTCCAGTTTGAAGGATACCAAACTGGGAGCTTCAGCCACATTGGCTGAAAAGAATTTCAGTGTCGAACAGTACGCGGGAAGAAACTAAATTTATAGTTATCACTGGAAGTAGGAATATTTCGGAATTTCAAGGAATGTTGTGATCTAGTCCTGTTTGATGGTGGTGTAAGGTAGTTGGTAGCTGTTATGTCCTCAAGGCCATGTACAATTTTGAAAAGCATGGTAAGTTGGTGTTTGACACGCCGAGCTTCTAGAGACTCCCATTCAAGTTATTCAAGCATGGAGGTCACACTGCTTGTCTTCCTATATCTGTTCGTGACATACCTAGCTGTTCGATCTTATGAATGTAGTCCTTGGTGTAGGAACTCCAGACTGTGGAGCAATACTCCAGGATTGGCCTGACCATAGAGAAGTATGTTGTGGATTTAGTTTCTTTATTGCTAACTCTAAAGTTGCGGCGTAGAAATCCTAGAGTGCTGTTGGCTTTCTTGATTGTCTCGATTCCATGACATATTTGACTGCATCTCTAAACCAAGGTACCGTGTGGAGTCTTCAATGTCCAAAGTATGGCCCTTCAGAGTGTAGTAGAGGATACTGGATTCCTTGCCCTGGTCACTCTGATAGCACTACACTTTTTCAGGGTGAAATGTCATACCCCACTTCTTTTCCCATAAAGCAAGGGTGTTAAGGTCATCTTGTAGAATGTCACAGTCGCACTGGTTCCTTATGCGTCTGTACAAGATGCAGTCATCTGCAAAGAGCCTAGTCTTGGATTGAACGCCGTCTGGGAGATCATTTATGAAGATCAGAAATAACAATGGACCCACAACTGTTCCTTGGGCACTCCGCTCAGGACTTCAATGCTGTCTGAAGTGGCACCTTCGACTGTGACCTGCTGTGATCTGTGTGTGAGAAAAGCCTTTATCGAATTCAGGGTACTGCCTCTTACACCATAATGGTCCAGTTTCCTAAGCAGACGTTGATGGGGCACGCGGTCTAAGGCTTTGGAAAAGTCCAAAACTATCAAGTCGTGCTGTTGTTTCTTGTCTAGTTCATCGGCTAGTGTGAGGAGCTGAGCTCTCACACTTTCTTCTTGCCCTGAATCCGTGTTGGCAGTCTGTCAGGATTTTATGCTCATCTAGGTGTTTGCGGATGTTACTGGTAACGATTATTGCATTTTACTACAAGAAAACATTCCTTGGGAATTTCACCCGAATCAAGAGATTTGCTGAAACACATGTGCAAATACTGGACCTAGTTCATTTGCTAGTTCCTTTAGAACTCAAGAATGAAGCTTATCAGCGAGCACATCAGGTCCTATGGGCTAAAGCTTTTAAAGGATTCAAGCCTTTTTAATCACTCCCTCTGTTGTATTTGGTCATTATTTGGGAATCGAGATAGTTCGCCGACAAGGCAGTTAACCGAAACGGTTTTTGGAGACAGTTCCCTGACAGATTTGAAGACAGTTCTCCGACACTTCTGAAGACAGTTCCCCGACAGTGTCACTTTTTTGTTCAAAGTCAAATGACCTGTGACTGATAATTATAATTGATAATTATAATTGGAATTTCAATGCCGTTTTTGAAGTTCACCGACATATTTTTAGATTGCATTTATGTACCCTAAAAAGGCTTTATTTTGAACCAATCAACATACGCATTTCATTTTTCCAATCAAAGGAGAGAAATAAAAAAAAAAAAAAAAAAAAAAAAAAGTAAGAAACATAAAAGTATAATATTTAGAAATTTTATTCATATATATCATAAGCACCTGAAAAGTGGAGTGGAGTAGGTGGGCTGGGTGGCTTAGTGGTTAGCGCACTTGACTTTCAAGCGGGATATCGTGGGTTCGAATCCCGCTCGGGCCGAGGCAAATTTTCAGACCATTAGCTAGTATGCCTAGTTCATACTCGACGTGCCAAGGGCTGAGTATAAAGTGGATAGGGCGGCGCTTGGTGACAGACAGCGGCATCAAGTGTGCATGGGTGATCCATGAAAGCAAGGCTGTACAAATACATGTACATAGCAATCTCCGCAGCTTAGCTCTATGTACCACGGATGCCTGATAGCGTTAAAAATCCGCACAACAACAACAATGAAGCTGAGCACACTGTATTTCTGTATAGGTACATATTTTAGGATATGAATATATGTTGTTCTTTCATTTTTTCCCTAAATTTGTTGTTCATGTTTTAATGATAAGAATTTGATCGGTAATCATTAATAAACCAGAGTCGCGTATCAGAGTTGATGAGTTTGTACACGCTTATCAGTTGACTAGGTAACTTGACTGACATGACAACCTCCATGTCATTTATAACTCAACTTGTCTGTCAGCTTATGTATTTGAGTTTTCTGGTCCGTACTTAAACTCGGAGAATTGCGCAGTGTAGATAAGGCGTACCCCTATGTGACTATGTTGCTCGGCTACGTTAAAAATTACTAACTAACTAACTAACATGGCAGAAAATCCTCAGTAATTGAGGGAGTGCCATTATCCACAAAGAAGAAGAATTATCACTTAGTTTTGAATTTATGATAGTGTTTATTCTGAATTTTTCATTATGGAAAAACTCATCACCGACAGAGGAAAAACTTTTCATTGTCGGCAATATAATTTATTTGTGCTAAAATTTTAACGACCCAGTCATCAATATTGCACTCACATTTAGTTGCTGATGGATGCTGAACATCAGATTCCAGGATATTTGCCCTCCCCTCACCAGGACATTCCCCTCTCCCAATGAAAAGGAATGTACCAACGGACATTTGCCCCCGGTTAAAAATGCAGCCCGGACATTTGTTCCCCCCATCCCACCCCCCATCTCCAGAGCTTAATTCCTGTGGCTTAATTCTCGTATGGACATTTGCCCTCCAGTGTTTATTTAGCAGGTAGATGTTTGCTCCCCCACCCCCCCCCCCCCCACCAGGTAGTTAAAATGTAAATGATGTAGTTATATACACATTGGAACAAGTCTGTATGGTGAATACCCTTGTAAGCAGTATTTGTTTGTGTTGAGGTTTTATGGCCCAGTCAACCCAATCATCACGAAAACATACATATTAGATGTTGATCCCCTTAAACCCCATTTTATATAGTAAAACTGGGGTTTACATGGGTATACATTATTTTTCTTATTTCTGTTCAAAAACATATATATTGTAGGTACTCGTTAGAACCAGCTCGAAGAGGCGGTTCTAACAAGTACCCACAATCTATGTTTTGAGCTGAAATATGACAACTATCATGTTTTCGTAATGTGGAGTCATGTCGAACGCGGTCAATTCACCTAGCCACACTTTTGCTGGGTAGGCTTAGTCCTCTAAGCGGTTAACCAGTATTGTGTTCATTCTTTCGCCAGAAATTGACAACTACCCTTCTTGAATCAGCGGAAGGGAGAGAATGATCATAGAATATATTCCATGATCAATTGCTCAAATGTATATGAGCAATAAAATATGTTTAAATCAAATCAATCTCCACATAAAAATATTGCCGACCCGGCGGGGATCGAACCCGTAACCTCCTGATCACCAGTCGGACGCGCTTCCAACTGAAGCAGTAAGAAAAAATTGAGGTAAATTGAGGAATACATTCTTTTCTTTATTCCTGCTTAAACTGACAGATAGTGGAAACTTGTTACAACTATCGTGATAAAACAGATTTTCTTCTTCTTTGTTTTAGCCCTGGGTGTATCGGGGGTGGGGGCAAACAACTGACTGTCCCGTTCAGAAACTTAAGCACTGGTGGGGGTCGGGGTGGGGGCAGGGGGCCAATACAGAAATAAGCTCTAGGTGTGTGTGTGGCGGGGGAGTGGGGGGAGGGCAAATGAAATATCCAGGTTGCATTTTCAACTGGGGGGCAAATGTCCCTTGGTACATTTTTTTTTCATATTGGGGCAAGTGTCCTGAGGGGTAAAAGCCCGGAGACCTGAACCTGCATCCACAATGTTTCTTCATTGGTATCTTGGACCCAATATACAGTATTATTAGGTTCGAGTTGGTATAGAACTCGACCTTGAGACAGTTCACCGACAGAGGAAAAACTTTCATTTTCAGTGAACTGTCTGAAAGCCGGCAATAATATATGTTACATTTTTTAACGAGCCAGTCATCAGTATTGCAGTCAATTTAAGTTGCATCCTGAAGGATGCAGAACATTCACAATGTCTCTTCTTTGGCATTTGCTTTATGCAGATGATTTGTTACTACTGTCAACATCTGAAAATGAATTCAGCGTAATATAACTATGATAAATGAATTCTGTAATAAATGGGGTCTTTCTGTAAATGCAGACAAGTCTAAAGTAATGGTGTTTTCAAAAAGTGGGCGTATGTCAAAATATCAATATACATTTATGTATCATTGGACATGCAGTTTTGGAAAATGTGAACCAATGTAAATACGTATCTAGGAGTCAACATACCTGCTAATGGCAAGTTTATGACAGCAGAAAAGAACTTAAGTTTAAAGGCCAGTAGGGCATTGTTTTCAGTTAAGCAAAGTATTTTTGACAGTACTATCAAGCCTTCTGTAGTTTTGCGGATTTTTCATTCACTTATAAAACCAATAACCATTTATAATAGTGAGATTTTGGCAGGGTATAAAACATGTTATCATAAGAAGTCTATCGATGAAATGTTTGAAATGTCATTTAAAGGTCATAATGAATTTGATATGATATTTACAAGATTTTCCAAATATGTTTTAGGAGTACATTCAAAAGCTTCCAATTTTGCTGTTCTTAGCGAGCTAGGTCAGCTTCCTTTAATAGTCTCTATTATAGCCAGTTGCATTAATTTTTGGCTACATACTATACAATCAAATAGCGAGTCACTTATATCAGAGCATATTGGGAACAATGTAATAACCCTGAATTGAAAAGCTTATGGTTATGCTTTATTAAAACTTTATTAAATGATCTAGGATTTTCACATGTATGGGATAATCATTGTACATTTAATGTGTCTGCTTTACTTGCAAGTATAAAAACCAAGTTAAAAGAAAGGTTTATTTCATTTGGGAAGAAAAATCTTAATTCTGAAGTCGGAAGGACGTATAAATTATTTAAGAGAAAATTTGAATTCGAAAATTATTTGGATATTCTTCCAGATAGGAAACAGCGGAAAGCTTTAACTGCCTTTAGAATAAGCGCACATAATCTCAAAATTGAAAGGGGAAGATATTCAGAACAAAGGCTGGAAGACAGACTGTGTAATATTTGTTAATGTTTTAGAAGACTAGATTCATTTCTCTTGTGATTGCTCTAAGTATAAAGATCTGAGATATAAAATGTTCCAAAACATGGCTGTTCTAAATAACCATTCATTTGAGTCTAAAAAAGAGCAGTTCATCAAACTAATGGCATCTACAGACGATACTATTTTGAAATCCATTGGATTATTTGTAAGCGAATATAATATATCATAGCATATTATGGCTCTTATGACTCAAGGCTATATATATATAATTACGGAAACGTTTCCCCGCCACCCTTGTTTTATCAATATATCGACGGTTTTGTCCGTTTTAATATTTTCTACTGAATCAAATATCGCATTTCAACGCTGTGATGTATATATATGAGCTAACAGATTTTGCATACTTCATATTAAAATTTCACCCAAGTAGATTGCTGTAAGAGTTTTTGTATAAATTTCATGTTTAGGAGTGATATGATTGTCCGATAAAATGGAGTATCAATACCATGTATGGCAATCAGTGCCTCATTTTTTATCCGATCTTTGAACAACTTTCAAAGAAGACCACCCAAGGATCAGTACATCCAAATTTGGTAAAAATTTATACAATAAAGACATTGTGATAAGACGAGCGGACAGGCTGACAAAAACGGATGGTGACCGATCACAAAAGCTCAGGCGTAATGACAAGTGACCGCGAGGTGGGAGCAATTTTTGACCTTAGGGCACTAATTTGAATAATCTTGATAAAGGTTTACTAGATGAGGCTACTTACCAAATATCAAAGGCCCGAGCCTTCAAGTTCACACACAAGAAGAATTTTAAAGTGTTTCTTTATATGAGGCTATGTAAAACAAGTGACCCTGGGTAGGGATATTTCCAACCCCAGGGCTATAATTTGAACAGTCATGGTAGAGGTCTAACAGATGACACTACATGTCAAATATAAAAGGTCTAAGTCATCTAGTTTCACACAAGAAGATATTTTTATCCAGTTTTCCCCCTGTGTAAAACAAGGGACCCATTTTGCGTGGTCGTTGTTGATTCAAGGACTATAATCTGAACAACCTCGTGAAGGCCTATTAGATGAATGTACATACCTAATATCAAAGGTCTGTGCCTTCTAGTTTCAAACAAGAAGATTTTTACACTTGTTTTCCTATATAGGTCTATGTAAAATAAAGGAGCCACGAAGTAGGGTTATTTTTTACCCCGGGGGGTTTAATTGAATAATCTTGGTAGAGGTTCATTAGATAAGGGTACCAAATATCAAAGATCTTCAAAGGCCTGGCCCTTCTAGTTTTAGAAAGGATGATGTGTTAAGATATTTCCTATATGAGTCTATGTGAAAAAAGCGAAACCCGGACATAATTTGAAAAATCTGGGTAGAGGTCTACAAGATGAAGCTACATACCAAATATCAAAGTCATGAGCCTTCTATTGTCACACATATTTTTAAAGTTTTTCGTTATATTAGTAAAACGAGTGACCCCAGGGCTATAATTTGAACAGGCTTGGTAAGGACGATTACAACTGCAATATCCGAGATAGGAACAAGGAAAAGCTGCAAATAGAAAGACCGCCTAGGAACAAGGAAAAGCTGCAACTAGAAAGACCGCCTTGTTAAGGACCGAACATCTATTTGGAATTTGGAGCTGCATCAGAATAAAGAGTGAAGTCCCTCCCAATATTTTTTTTCTACTGACCGTTCCATTTTTGCAGCTCTGCTTTTGTTTGTGCGTCGGTTATTGCAAATATGACACATATTTCTCAGTGTTTCGTCTTCATCTCTTCTTCTTTCTGTTCCTCGTGATTGTGGAATTTCTTGGGTATCTTCACTAATAGTTTTATTATTTTTCCATTACTGTGCTCGCTTAAAGAATCCCTCAAGTTATAGCGATTTAAGGTTTAAGATTTACTGATCTATGGTGTGGCTCAAACATCATGCTGATTTGATTTCATTGCTCTCAAGGGAGAATACTTTCAAGAGCTTAGTCATACCATATCTGGTGCACGTACAAAAAACAACAACAACAACAACAAAAACAACACTGTTTTCTCGAACATTGACCTAAAATAACTGATGTTTGGAATACGAATTATATTTTCAGTTCAGATGTATAAACATCGCATAATGACTTAAATCTATTTAATATATATATATATATATATATATATATATATATATATATATATATATATATATATATATATATATATATATATATATATATATATATATATATATATCGCCAGCTTTACATGTGATATATGTTTCAAATATATATATGTACTTACATAAAAATTGGTAAGTTATCTTAAATATCAAAATAAAAGGACCCAAATTCACTTTATATTTGTAAAACAAGGGTGGCGGGGAAACGTTTCCGTAATATATATATATATATATATATATATATATATATATATATATATATATATATATATATATATATATATATATATATATATATATATATTCTATTCTATTCTTCTTTGGTCGTATGGGAGCACCTTTAGAATCTGTCCGCCACTTAATCTTACCCCAACCGTCTGTAAATATCCCAGATATAGGTATATTAACTATGATCTCTCAACTGACCTAACCTAATCTAACCCTAACCATCAGTAACCAAGTTAACACTTACTTTTAGTGTAGTTGATAGATGTGCACACTCACATGCTGAGGTCACTAAATGGTGGCGGATAGATTCTAACGTCTAGCTGCCGTATGCATGTACCAATCAGACAGCACTTGCTGGCCCCGGGTGCTGGCATGTCTTTTGCGGGGGCAGTTGCATTCGACGGGACCGCGCGGAAAAAACGGGACCAAAATATTTACGCATTATACTGCTGAACAGAACAGAACGCATCAAGATAAAATACACCATTTCCGAATCATCTATTCACCGGTTACCGATTCACTGCGGAATGACAACATGGCGCTCTCCGCAGAAGGCAAAATAAGTGTACTTTCATTTTTGACTGGGTGCTCTATATCTGCTGCCTATCTAACATTAGAATTATTTCATCCTCTTTCCATTTTGTGGAGAAGCATTCATACAGTCATTATTTTGTTACTGATCGCGACAAATGCAATATTATTAACGCTGTTGTATCGAACACGGTCAGATTTGTACCAGGTAAGGATGGGTGCATACATGCCATAAGGGTTGGGTAATATGAAAATAGCTTAAATGCGAGCGCCAGCACAGCAGAGACCTATCTGTAGTCTCTTCAAAAGTCCTTCACAGCATCATTAAAGAATGAATAATATGAAAATAGGCTTAGCCTAAATGCAAGCATAGCGTAGACCTACTGCACTCTTCAAAAGTCCTTCACAGCATGATTAAAGAATGAATATCAGTATAATATGAAAATAGGCTTAGCCTAAATGCAAGCATAGCACATACCTATATCTGCACTCTTCAAAAGTCCTTCACAGCATCATTAAAGAATGAATATCAGTATAATAAAAATAATATGAAATTAGGCTTAGCCTAAATGCGAGCACAGACCTATCTGTAGTCTCTTCAAAAGTCCTTCACAGCATCAATAAAGAATGAATATCAGTACATAAAAAATATATGTACATCAATAATAAATAACAAAATTAATCAGCAAAATATGTTCGTGACACTTATTGACACTCGTTTCTTGTCTCTTCGTGACGCTTATTAGTGAGACCCAAATTTTGTGAGTAGCGGTATAATCAAGTCCACCCCAGTTCTGCCAACTTCCGGTAAAGCTTCCGGGAAGAAAACGGGAAGAAAATTGGTCAGAGCGATTTCTGCTGAAAGTATATATCGTTGTATGTTACTTTTCCTTGATCATATTCTCTACCGTAGAGCTCACTTCGTTCGCGACACGCTTCGCGAGCTGCGCTCACTATTATGTAAATCAGTAATAAATAATAAAAATAATCAGCAAATGTTTGTGACACTTATTGACACTCGTTTCTGGTCACTTCGTGACGCGTATTAATGAGATCCATAATCAAGTCAGCCAACTTCCGGTGACAACTTCCGGGAAGAAAAAAAAAAAACGGAAGAAAATATTGGTCAGAGCGATTTCTGCTGAAAGTATATACATGTATATATCGTTGTATGTTACTTTTTCTTGATCATATTCTCTACTGTAGAGCTCACTTCGTTCGCGCGTCGCGACCTGTGCTCACTATAAAAATAATATGAAATTAGGCACTGCCTAGATGCGTGCAAAGCAACCCCACTAAATAGGCCCTCCCAGGAGATACCATATTCCCTAAAAAATAATTGGCCATGTTTCCTTTTTCCCTAAAAGCAATTTTCTAAATTTTCATGCTCCCTGTTCCCAAAAATTATTTTTGTTCCCTTAAAATATTTTCCAGTGTTCCCTGAAAGGAAATAAGCATGATCCGTTGTTCCCCAAAACCTCAGGGAAGGCCTCACTAAAGACTTCATACATAACAACACATAACCCAGGAATCCTGCGGAATTTTCGGCTGCTTGCATGGCCCCAGCACGTTAATAGGCTGAGACTGGTCCGTTGCCCAGACGCATATGTTTCTTCTCGGACCTGATAATACCCGGACTTGTCACTAACAGAACTGCCAAAATATGGTGTCTTGGCTTGATTTTAGTGCTATTTTACAGCACTGTAGTCATTAAAAATGATTTTGGAAAACAACTGAAGTTGTAATAAACTGTTTCTAATACCGGTAGGTTTGGTTGAAAAATGTTCAGTCACAATAAAATTGAAGATATACCATCATTTTGGGTGAATTTCTGACAGTTTTCTGCTAAAATTGCTGAAAAATAGCTAAAAAGGGTACCTAGGTTTCTTATTGATATTTACCAAAAATGTTTGATTTTCTTTAAATATAATGCTGCAGTCTTAAAGGTAGTTTATTGAACTATTGCGTTTTGAAAACAAATCTCAGATACGAGGGTCATGCAAAAAGTTCTGTCACTAATAGGCTTCCTTGGTTTTATCCTAGGTATATTTTAAAATGTTTCACTGCACTTGAATGTGTTGAATAGCTAATGATATCCCTTTAAATTGCTTTCCAGCTGACCGAGTTATATCAAATTGAAATAGATGCAGTCATATACACTGACCAAATTACTTGTTACAGTGGAACATGGACCAGAAGACTGACATTCGTAGCTATATTAAATGCCGCACTAGGCTTAATATAGATTCAAAGCAGATATTTAATGAATTGTGTGGTATATATGGACCTCAGACCATTTCAGTGTGCACAGTTTTTAGGTGGGTTAAAGCTTTTAAAGCTGGGAAATTTTCTGTTGAAGATGATACCCGTCCTGGAAGGCCTAAAACCTCTGTAACCAAGGCTAACATCGCTGCTGCAAAGATTGTGGTCGAACAGGATGCATGATTGTCTGTCAGAGTTATAGCTAGTTGTACTGGCATATCAGAAGGCAGTGTGCAAACAATTCTGAAAAAGCGTTTGGACCTGAGAAAGGTTTGCGCTTGGTGAGTACCACATTTGCTCACTGAGGAGCAAAAGACACAATGTCTTAAATGTGCCCGGGAACTTTTGAAAACATACAAAGGTTGTAATAGTTGGGTTATTTCTAACTTGCTAACAGGTGATGAAACCTGGGTGCACATGTTTGAGCCACAAAGAAGGGCTGATAATAAGCAATGGAAGCAAAAAGATAAAAAAACGCCCATGTACTGCCAAGAGAACTATAAGTTTGAAAAAGATGTACGCAACTTTCTTTCATTCAAGTGGGCCAGTCGTTCAAGTGCCTTGTCCATCTGGTCATACAGTCACTGGCCGATTCTACAAGAATGCTGTACTGAAGAAAGTGAAAGAGTTTTACAATAAGAAACAACCAAGCAAAGGATGGTCAGGAGTCCACCTTTTATATGACAACGCCTCCTCTCATAAGTGTGAGGTTGTTAAGTCTTTTTTTTGGCTTCTGAAAAGGTGAATATTTTAAACCATCCACCTTATTCACCTGACCTGAGTCCCTGTGATTTCTTTTTATTGCCAAGGCTTAAGAAAATGCTTTCTGGAAATAAGTATATGTCTAGAAGTTCTCTTGGCAGCGCTATTTATCAGTGTCTCCAACAGATACCAAAAGAAGACTATCTGCTTTTCGTGACTGGTAAAAAAGGTTACAAAAATGTGTTTCAGTAAAGGGGGAATACTTTGAAGGTTTGTAATAAAAATATGTTTGATAAAACGTAGCACTGGAGTAATCCGAACCTAGTGACAAAACTTTTTGCAGGACCCTCGTATTTGGAGAAATAAATGAAATATGAGCATTTAAACTTCATCATACAAAATTAATTATGAAAATTCAGCCAGGACAACATATTTCGTATAAATACAATACCTATACCATAGTTACTAGTCCAGTGTATATTGGGTCCAAGATTCCGTGCAATTTTTTAAATAACCTAAAAAGTACCAAACTGGGTTTCAAATATACCACATCCCTGGTAGTAAAATTTTAAATATCCCACACTCCTTGAAGTAAAAAGGCAAATATGCCTTTTGATGTGGTTTTCGGCAAAAAGCTGTATCATTATATAGCAATTTCATTGAAACAGTAAAAACTACTCGTATGTCATTTGGTCTTTAAAATCCTTCCTTGAGATTCAAAACATTGAGACAAGTTTGTACTAACGCCATATGCCTGCTTGGCAGAGGCATGTTAATCTAATGAATGAAAAACACAGAAAACTAGGTAGGCATTTATGTTACAATACTGTTTCTCCTCGACTTCTTGACTACAGGTATGTAAGACAGGGCAAGGCAGTTGCCTTCAACCAAAGAGGTCCATCAAGTGTCTTTGGAATGGGATTACTTTTTTGGCTAACTAATCACGGGATATGCTCGTCACTCCTCCCCCACTCTCTGAACTAGAACATAGATAGGTGCAGTGGATAATGGAATAATGAGGCCCTCCCAGCGGTGGTTACCTGTTCCCTTGTTCTCCTGAAATATTTCAGCATTTTTCCTTGTCTCCCAAAATCGAAATCTTAATTTTCTTTGTTCCCTGTTCCCCAAAAACATTTGTTCCCCTATTCCCTTTATTTTTAGACTTTTAGACTTGTTTGCCTCTGTTCCCCTGAACTAAATGACATTATTCCCCTGCACCCACCCTGCTTGCGGGCTTCTGTAGCCTAGTGAGTGGACAGGAGAGTTGACTCTAATCCATTAGGTTTCTCACTGCTGTGGTTCGAGCCTTGCTCGGGTCACATGTAGGAAAGTCAAGTTCTACTTACAGATGGGCAGGTGTTTTTCGCCCGGGTGCGCCCATCTTTGATGAACGATTGGCTTGATATAAGTAAAATATTCTTGAAAGGGCTGTAAAACCCAAATAAAAAAAAATCCCGTATCCCATTACCCCTGGGAGGGCCTCAATAAGCTCCCTGAAATAATCTAAACTGGTGGAGAAAAAAATGTTTCTGCAGAGAAAAAATCCGATTATGATATATGAGAGAGGGTTTTTCCTTTTTCTTTTTCATTAAGACAAAATAAAATATGTTTTATGAAATAAACTGAGACAGAAAACCATTATAAAAGTAAAAAATAAAAAAAAAATAAAAAATAAAAAAAAATAGAAAAAATTTGCCCCTGCTAGGTTTTGAATTCTCGTCAGTCAGATTGCAATTCCAACGTTTTAACCCCTACGGCCAACACGCTTGTTACGTCACTTCGCACAATTATAATTCTTTTTCAAAACAAATTTTACACTGGATGAAGAGACTGTTTATTAAGGGTTTCTCCAAGGAAAAAAATCATCATATATTTTACATAACAGTCAACACTCATTCATATCTATGTGTAATTGCACTCATTCTTTATGCCCCCAACTTCAAAGAAGTTGGAGGGGCACATTGCTTCTGGGTTGTTCGTCCGTCCTTCCGTCCGTTCGTCACGCTTTTTGATGCATAGCATAACTTTAGAACCATGAATGCTACTGTTTTGAAATTTCTTATATGGATTCCTCATGAAAAAATAGCTGACACGTGTTTTTTTTCTTGACATGATTATGCCCCTTTTCAGAGTTATGGCCCTTTGAAAAAATATGGACGCAGTCTTGTCAGCAAAATATCTCAAAAACTATTGAAGCTAGAGCCTTGAAACTTGGTGAATAGACTGGTAGTGATGACTAGACAACCTCATTAACTTTTGAAGAAATTTAGAAAAATACTTCTTGAGTTATGGCCCTTTGTAATTTTGGGCATTTTTACCTTGTCAGCAAAATATCTCAAAAACTGTTAGAGCTAGAGCCTTGAAACTTAGTAAATGGATTTGTAGTGATGAGTAGATGACCTGATTAACATTTGAAGAAATTCTGAAAAATACTTCATGAGAAATATCTCAAAAACTGTTAGAGCTAGAGCCTTGAAACTTAATAAATGGATTTGTTGTGACGAGTAGATGACCTGATTAACATTTGAAGAAATTCTGAAAAATACTTATTGAGTTATGGCCCTTTGTTATTTTGGGCATTTTTATCTTGTCAGCAAAATATCTCAAAAAACTGTTAGAGCTAGAGACTTGAAACTTAGTAAATGGATTTGTTGTGATGAGTAGATGACCTGATTAACTTTTGAAGAAATTTTGAAAAATACTTCTTGAGTTATGGCCCTTTGTGATTTTGGGCATTTTTACCTTGAGAGCAAAATATCTCAAAAACTGTTAGAGCTAGAGCCATGAAATATGGTGAATGGATTTGTAACAAAGAGTAGACAACCTGATTAACTTTTGAATACATTTTGAAAAATACTTATTGAGTTATGGCCCTTTGTTATTTTGGGCATTTTTATCTTGTTAGCAAAATATCTCAAAAACTGTTAGAGCTAGAGACTTGAAACTTGGTGAATTGATTGGTAATGATGAGTAGATGACCTGATTAACTTGTGTAAATTCTGAAAAATATTCCGTAAGTGATGGCCCTTTGTAAATTTGGGCATGTTTCCCTTGTCAGCAAAATGTCTAAAAAACTATTGAAGCTGGAGCCTTGAAACTTGATGAATAAATTGGTAGCGATGAGTAGATGACCTGATTATGCCCCTAGTTTTGAATGAAATTGATAGGGCATATTATTTTGCCTTCATTTGTCCATCTGTCTGTTTGTCCATTCGTCAAGCTTTTTTGTGCGTGCCATATCTTAAGAACCCTGCTAGGGTTTTGAAATTTTATATTTGGGTCCCCAATGAAAAAATAGCTGACCCGTATTTTTTTTTCTTGTCTAGCATGTTTGTTTAGAGTTATGCCCCTTTGAAAAAAAATCAGAATTAAATCTTGTGAGCAAGATATCTTGAAAAGTATTTAAGCTGGGTTCTTGAAATTCGATATAGTGAGTGGGAATGATTTATAAATTACCTGATTATATTTTGAGAGAATTCCGTGAAAATATTGATAAAGTTACTGCCCTTTGCAGTTCTGCGCATTTTTACCTTGTCAGCAAGATGTCTCAAAAAGTACTTAAGCTAGGGTCTTGAAATATTATATGCTGATTGGGGATAATGTGGAGATTACCTGATTTGTTTTTTAGTTTTTAGGGAATTCTATGAAAAATTGACGTAGTTATGGCCTTTTGTAGTTCTAGGCATTTTGACCTTGTCAGCAAGATATCTCAAAAAGTATTTAAGCCAGAGCCATTTGGTATACTGATTGGGATTGAGGAGGAGATCACTTGATTAAATTTTGAACTAATTAAATGAAATGTTGGAGTTATGGCCCTTCGCAATTTCTGGCCATTTAATGTTGTAGCTTTATTGTGTATAGCATAAGTTTAGAACCTCCTGAAAAAATAGGTGACCCGTATTTTTTTCTTATCCCAATTATCTCCTATTTTAGAGTTATTTCCCTTTGATAAATTAACATTGAAATCTCATATATTTGTACTGTTGTTACCATCATGAGCAAGCAGTTTTGGAGTCTAGCAGTGTTAGAGTCAGGCAGTTGGGGGCATAGAGTTTTACAAACACTAGCTCTAGTTTTTTTTGTTTTTTTTTTCTTCTAAGATACAAAATCCAAGAGCATTTTACCACTTCAGATCACCTTCAGTAAAACCTTTCTCTTTTATTTTTTTTTTTGCATGCAATAAACTACACCGTTTATTTTTTGGCCTTTCGGAATAAATAAATAAATAAATTACCTTAAAATCTTGTCTCTGTATACTGCTTTCATAAAAAAAAAACCCCCAAAAAACCTGCTTTCTCCAAAAAATACAGTTTAAACAAACACGGTAACAGTGACAGGAAAACACCGGGAACATTTAGCAGACAACAAAAGCTACATCACGGAATTTCCAAAGTTGTGACAATGCCAGTTAATCTTGTACACATTTTATCTTTTTTTTTTCCAGTAGGTTGTAAATTCAGTTAGCTCTCATTTCGTTTGGCATCTGAATTTGGAATTTGAACTTTGAAAAATATTTGGATTAATTTAATTGCGAAGTAAACAGATCTTAATCCTCTCTCGATATTTCATGAAGAGACTTGTGTGCAAAAATGTGTTCCGGCTTAATTGAGCGTCGGTCAGAGATCAGATTTGATGCTGGGTCAACCATTGTTTATTGGAAGGTGCCATGTTGGAATGAACTTATTTAAATGTTACTGTTATCTATAGGCGTGCTTTGCACGCGGGCAGGAAGGGCCCGCTTTGCTTTGCACGTATTATGTAAATCAATAATAAATAATAAAAATAATCAGCAAAATATATTTGTGACACTTATTGACACTCGTTTGGTCACTTTGTGACGCTTATTAGTGAGACCCATAATCAAGTCCAACTTCCGGGAAGAAATAACAGAAGAAAATATGGTCAGAGTGATTACTGCTGAAAGTATATATTGTTGTTTGTTACTTTTCCTTGCTACTGTAGAGCTCACTTAGCTCGCGACGTGCTTCGCACACCGCGAGCTGTGCTCGCTATCAGTATATAAAAATATATGTAAATCAATAATAAAAATAATTAGCAAAATATGTTCGTGACACTTATTGACACTTGTTAACTGGTTTCCTGTATTCTATAAGCGAAAGGTATTGAGCTATAGGGTGAGGAACCAGTCAATGACACTCGTTTCATGTCACTTCGTGGCGCTTATTAGTGAGACCCAAATTTTGTGAATAACAGTACCCAGTCAGTTCTGCCAACTTCCGGTGACAACTTCCAGGAAGAAAAAAGGATGAAAATTGGACAGAGCGATTTCTGCTGAAAGTATATATCATTGTATGTTACTTTTTCTTGATCTTATTCTCTACCATAGAGCTCACTTCGCAAAGCGCGTCGCAAGCTCTGCTCGCTATAATCTGCAGACCAGCGGACCATGGACCGGTCTGCAGTGGACCAAAAGGGGACATTTTGCAGACCACGTACATGTACCTTGCAGACTAGACTTTGTGCAGAATATATAGTGAATAATTTTTGTGTAATTTTTACCTATGCTCTTTATTAGTTATCATTATATTTTCATGAATATTAAATTTGGAATTCTTTTTAGAGGTAGATATTTTGTCTAAGAATAATAATTTTGAAACACTAAATTTGTAATATAAAAATAGGCTTAGCCTAAATGCGAGCACAGCACAGACCAATATCTGCACTCTTCAAAAGTTCTTCACAGCATCATTAAAAAATGAATATCAGTATATAAAAATATTATGTAAATCAATAATAAAAATAATCAGCAAAATATGTTCGTGACACTTATTGACACTCGTTTGGTCACTTCGTGATGCTTATAAGTGAGACCCATTATCAAGTCCTCCAACTTCTGGTGACAACTTCCGGCAAGAAAAAAACGGAAGAAAATTGGTCAGAGCGATTACTGCTGAAAGTATATATCGTTGTAAGTTACTTTTCCTTGATCATATTCTCTACTGTAGAGCTCACTTCGTGCATAGCTATAAGAATTGCTTTAGGTGAGGGCTTGTCCTGCGTCATATTTGAGCCGCTAGCATCGCAATAATCAAAATAGATTACTGCGCAGCATGGGATCATCAAAATGATAACTTTGATTCCACTGGACTCTCTTAGATGCCCCAGGCCGAATGTCTTTCATAACCCGCTACGCAGGCCCTCTCCTTAGGTGATTAATACATCATTGTATTTTGTGTCCACTTTTAAGCCTCACACACATACACACACACTATCGCATATATACATATTTAGAGAAGCACATTTTTAGCGCACCTGAGCTCTGCTCAGGATGAGCTATTGTGATCACTTTTCGTCCGTCCGTGCGACCGTCCGTTAACATTTTCAAACGACGTCTCCTCTGAAGCCGCTGAGGCAATTTTGCTCAAATTTCATATGGAGTCTCCTTAGGATGGGAGAACGAAAAATTGCTAAAATGGTCACGGTCCGTTGACAAAGATGGCTGCCACACCCATATATGGTAAAAACCTTTGAAAATCTTCTCCTCCAGAACCGAGAATGCCTTGGGACTGAACCTTTGCAGGAATTATCGGGGACGGGAGGTCTACCAAAATTGCTAAAAGAATTGTCGTATGTTAACGTTTGACCTTTTTACGGCAAGGTCAAGTTTGCTTCCCTATGCTTTTGAATCGGAAAAACCTTTAAAAATCGTCCTCCAAAACCAAGCATGCCTTATGGCTGAATCTTTGCATATATCTTCGGGAACAGGAGGGCTACCAAAATTGCTAAAATAATGGTCGTACATTGACATTTGACCTTTTTACGTTAAGGTCAATTTTGCTTCCTTATGCATTTGTATGGGAAAAATGTTCAGAATTTCAAACAACTTCTCCTCTGGAGCCTCTAAGCCAATTTTGCTCAAATTTCATATGGAGCCTGCTTAGGTAGGGGTTACAAAAGATTGCTAAAATGGTCACGGTTCGTTGACCAAGATGGCCGCCATGCCCATAAATGGTAAAAACATTTAAAAATCTTCTTCTCTAAAACCGAGGATGCTTTGGGGCTGAATGTTTGCATAAATCATCGGGGACAGGGGGTCTACCAAAGTTGCTAAAGTAATGATCATACATTGACATTTGACCTTTTTACAGCAAGGTCAAGTTTGCTTCCTTATGCATTTGTATGGGAAAAAACATTTAAAAATCTTATTCTCCAAAACCGAGGATGGCTTTTGGGTGAATCTTTGCATATATCATCTGGAACGGGCGGTCTACCAAAGTTGCTAAAATAATTGTCATACATTGACATTTAACCTTTTTACGGCGAGGTCAAGTTTGCTTCTATATGCATTTGTATGGGCCCCATACATTTGTATGGAAAAAATGTTGATAATTTCAAATGGCTTTTTCTCTGAAGCCTCCGGGCCAGTGTTGCTCAAATTTCATGCGGAGCCTCCATGGGCAGGAGGATGAAAGATTGCTAAAATGGGTATGGTTCATTGATCAAAATGGCTGTCATGCCCATATATGGTAAAAACCTTTAAAAATCTTCTTCTCCATAACCAAATAAGCCCTGGGTCTTAATCTTTGCACAAATTATGGGGGACAGGTCCTGGAGATCTACCAAAATTGCTAAAATGATGGTTCTATATATGTTGACATTTGACCTTTTTACCTCCAAGGTCAAATTTGCTTCCCCATTTGTATGGGCCATATACATTTATATTGAAAGTATCGAAGTGACTTGTAGATCAACAGTAGTTAAAATTGTTCTGATTGGAAATCTAAGATGGCCATCATCTGGTTTATATTTATAATATTTCCCTGCCACTGTACTGTTTACATGTATAAAATCATGATTCTTCAGAAACCACTTAGCCAATTTCCACCAAATTTCACATTGATCCTTCTGTTGAAATGTGGTTGATAGTTTATTCAAATGAACATGCTCCATTGACTGTCAGGCCCATATATTCTTCTTCAAAACTAAGAACTGCTCAAATGATGATATTTTCATTAGTTGCAATGATAGGATTGGAAAAATGTTGCATAACATCTGCATGTCTGCAGTGGCTGTCACTCAGGTGAGCGAACCGTGGCCCGTGGGCCTCTTGTTTTTCTTTCTATCCCATATGTACGGAAATTACAACAGCCACTAAAGCAAATATCAGTAGGCTTGTAGCAAAATAGAAAAAATAACCATAGCATCTGTGTCATTGATTTGATTGTGATCAGTGTTTGGAATATTTCAACTTTTGATTTATAGGTCTTAACTACATCTACTATTCTAGTTATGTTAACGTTATGAGACTACAGTAGGTTTCGTACCTAAAAGAACAATATTTTAGCATATTGTATATGGTTGTATGTGACACTTGCTTTTAGAACACTGTTACGAGCCAGGCGTAATGAGAAAGAAATGAAAGTGAAACCAGCAACAAGCTTTAAATTATTAACAATATTTATTCCACAAAAAAAATAAGACAAGATTCAAAACAAAAGAATGTAAGTAGACAGTACCTTTCAAGTTTATGTCACAAAGTCCCTCTGAAATAATCCATGAGAATTTATAAAACAAATCCTTTGAATATCAGTTTCTGATCCCACAATTTAATGTTCCTGAATTCAGAATTTAAGTCCAGAATGAATAAAATAGTAAAATAATCCAGTATAGAATAATTTCCAGTGAAAGTATACAAAGATGCCCAGATGAAAATCTTTTCTCCTTATATAATATCAAAGAAGGTTCTAGAAAAAGAATTTACTACAAGCATCTCTTATTTTCCAGTTCCAATCAAGAAACTTCTAAATCTTCCATGACATTCCAAAAACAACTCAGTCCAGAATCAAGGATGTAAACATCATGTTATTGTAAACATGTTGTTCTAGAAAGTTATTTTTGGAAACATAGTAAATAAAGCTATTTATGGAAACATAGTAAACATGATGCTTAAGATAAATGAACACCCTATATATAACAACACGCAAATTTGGGTTTTCCCTCAGGGTTTGAAACCGAGGGTCCCAGTGACTCACTAATCTTGAGTTAAGGGGTCCATAAATAAGATTTAGGTGTTTATTGTTTTAAAGAAATTAACTGTTTCCGAAATAGTTATATTTCTTGTCCTTTAGGTACAAAACAAATCAAAATTCAGAGCCAAAAATAAATAAAATCAAGTTTACACTGATGATAAATGCATCAATATCAGGACACTTATCCCTTAGTTCTGGGAGTCCAGAACATGATTTTGGGAGAGAGAGAGAGAGACAGAGACAGAGACAGAGAGAGAGAGAGAGAGATTCCAAAACTTGTAAGATTCTGGTTCATCGAGAGAGAGAGAAAGAGAGAGAGAGAGAGATTCCAAAACTTGTAAGATTCTGGTTCATCCATTTTAGGTACATCTGGGTATGAGATTTAGATATTACAACAGAAAAATGGCTAAACTGCAAAACTTGTAAAGTTCTGGTTCGTCCATTTTAGGCACATCTGGCTATGAGATTTAGATATTCCTACAGAAAAATGGCTAAACTGTTTTTGCAAACAGTGAATACCCTGATCAGACGCTGCGTTCTATCATCTCGATATGACATATTTTTGTTGTTGAAATAGACATAAGACACCAAGTCACCATCATCATTAAGTAGTGATTTAAATGGACAGCCCTAACCCTGGTCCAATCATCAACTGTCCAGGCCTCGATCCGAGCAGTGTAGATACATTCCAGCATATCCATTTCTGTCTCCCTTGTCAGATGAAATGTATCCATACCTTAACCCTTGAAGCGCTTAGCATATTCAGCAGATGGCATTTTCACTTTTTTTTCTTTTTATTTTCCAGTGTAAATTAAGTGTGACATTACATGTAAATCGCCTGCTGGGCTGATGATTCACATGAAATGTTCAGCCTTATTTTCACTGTAAAATACTAAAACAGTTAGATCAGCATCTCCTCTAGAATTTTCAGCAGTGCTTCGGGGGTTCAAACAGCAGCAGCACATGCAAAGTGACACGGGAAAAATGGGCCAGCCTGGATAAAAGTGCTTGTCACTTGAAAACGAATATAGGAAGACTCAGGCGACCACCACCCCTAATCCAAAACTTAAACTGGGTGATTAGAAATCATCCGAGGCTTTGGTCCAAATACGTCGCTGGCCTTGCGCATTGGACTACCAGCTGTTGTTGGGATATACCCTTTGATACTTGTGGCTGAAACATAAAAGTCGCATAGTTGGTTGTCGGAAGCAGAACTATTTATGTAAGAGTGGTCATTTTTGCAGTCCGATCCTGCTGCAGCCAGCACTAGTTTAGAGGGTATATTTACAGTTGTAACAATTTTTGTTTGGTTATCGTCGTGAGAGAGAGATATAATAATAATAATAATTTTGTTTACAGTCGCCTTCTATGAACAACTTAAAGGCTTCATTGCGACTAAGAGGACACAGAATGATGCCTGGCAGCGAGCTGCTCGATCATGAGCAAGGTATTATTTCACTGGACAAAAGGCATCTTTAGAATCTGAAAATTGTACATTTTACCACATACATACATGTACATGTACGACCAAATTTTCTTCGCAACACAAATCCCGTTTTCAAGTACAAGTATATTTTGTACCCTTGTTCTCATATCATACATGAATAAGAACAACGATTTGTATTATGCAACATATTCAAGGAAATTATAAAAGGTCAAAAACATTTTTAGCTCGCCTGTACAAAGTACAAGGAGAGCTATTTTAGTCACCCCGGTCGTCCACGTTTGCGTTTGCGTTTGCGTTCCCGTTCCCGTCACACTGCGTTAAAGTTTTTCAAATGCTTATATCTCAACAGTCACTCCTCACAGAGGCATCAAATTTGGAACTTAGGTACCTTGGAGGGTCTTCTGAGATTCCAAGAGAATAAACCCCTGGGTTCATGCCCCTGGGTGGGGCTAGGGGTCAGAATCTAGGACACCTTTGTAATACTGTGTTAAAGTTTTTCAAATTCTTATATCTTGACTTTCATTCCTCATATAGCATTCATATTTAGAATTTGGGTACCTGGAGGAGTCTTCTGAGATTCCAAAAGAACATACCCCTAGGTTCATACCTTAGGGTGGGCCTTGGGGTGGGGCTAGGGGTCAAAATCTAGGACACATTTGTAAAATCTTATATGCCTACAGGTTATAGACACAACTGGTTATACATCAGCTAACTATGTGACATCGGTTTAAGTGTAAGAGAGTGAAGGTCATGGTGACCTACATTTTACGGTCAAGGTCACCTAGATTTCACGGTCCAGTGATTTTGCCTTATATCTAGAATACTATTTGTTGGATAAATGTCACACCTGGGATATTAGTTCCATGTGACCCAATGAATGACCACTTACTATATCTAGGTCATTGTGACCTATATTTCATGGTTCAGTGATTTTGCCTTATATCTTGAATACTATTTGTTGGATAAATGTCACACCTGGGATATTAGTTCCTTGTGACCCGATTATTGACGTCAAAATTATCTCTGTTGGTGTGACCTATATTTCATGGTTCAGTGATTTTGCCGTATATCTTGAATACTATTTGTTGGATAAATGTCACACCTGGGATATTACTTCCATGTGACCCAATGAATGACCACTTACTATATCTAGGTCATTGTGACCTATATTTCATGGTTCAGTGATTTTGCCTTATATCTTGAAACTATTTGTTGGATAAATGTCACACCTGGGACATTAGTTCCTTGTGACCCGATTATTGACTTCAAAATATATCTCTGTTGGTGTGACCTATATTTCATGGTTCAGTGATTTTGCCTTATATCTTGAATACTATTTGTTGGATAAATGTCACACCTGGGATATTAGTTCCTTGTGACCCGATTATTGACGTCAAAATATATCTCTTTTGGTGTGACCTATATTTCATGGTTCAGTGATTTTGCCTTATATCTTGAATACTATTTGTTGGATAAATGTCACACCTGGGATATTACTTCCATGTGACCCAATGAATGACCACTTACTATATCTAGGTCATTGTGACCTATATTTCATGGTTCAATGATTTTGCCTTATATCTTGAATACTATTTGTTGGATAAATGTCACACCTGGGATATTAGTTCCTTGTGACCCGATTATTGACGTCAAAATATATCTCTGTTGGTGTGACCTATATTTCATGGTTCAGTGATTTTGCCTTATCTTGAATACTATTTGTTGGATAAATGTCACACCTGGGATATTAGTTCCTTGTGACCCGATTATTGACGTCAAAATATATCTCTTTTGGTGTGACCTATATTTCATAGTTCAGTGATTTTGCCTTATATCTTGAATACTATTTGTTGGATAAATGTCACACCTGGGATATTAGTTCCATGTGACCCAATGAATGACCACTTACTATATCTAGGTCATTGTGACCTATATTTCATGGTTCAGTGATTTTGCCTTATATCTTGAATACTATTTGTTGGATAAATGTCACACCTGGGATATTAGTTCCTTGTGACCCGATTATTGACGTCAAAATATATCTCTATTGGTGTGACCTATATTTCATGGTTCAGTGATTTTGCCTTATATCTTGAATACTATTTGTTGGATAAATGTCATACCTGGGATATTAGTTCCTTGTGACCCGATTATTGACGTCAAAATTATCTCTGATGGTGTGACCTATATTTCATGGTTCAGTGATTTTGCCTTATATCTTGAATACTATTTGTTGGATAAATGTCACACCTGGGATATTAGTTCCATGTGACCCAATGAATGACCACTTACTATATCTAGGTCATTGTGACCTATATTTCATGGTTCAGTGATTTTGCCTTATATCTTGAATACTATTTGTTGGATAAATGTCACACCTGGGATATTAGTTCCTTGTGACCCGATTATTGACGTCAAAATATATCTCTTTTGGTGTGACCTATATTTCTTAGTTCAGTGATTTTGCCTTATATCTTGAATACTATTTGTTGGATAAATGTCACACCTGGGATATTAGTTCCATGTGACCCAGTGAATGACCACTTACTATATCTAGGTCATTGTGACCTATATTTCATGCTTCAGTGATTTTGCCTTTTATTTTTATTACTATTTCATGGAGAATTGTCATACCTGGATTATTATATCTATGTGACAAAATGATTTACATACAAATACATCTAGGTCAGTGTGACCTATATTATATGGCTTAACGATAAAAATGTTACAATATAAAATGTACCCAGCAGGCGAGCTCGCTGTCCTACGACAGCTCTTGTTCTTTATTATTTCTTTATTTTCTTAACATTTTAAAGATACTGGGAAGACCCGGATTTTTATTTTAATCAAACTGGCATGAGTAAAGTATTTCTGTCCAGGTGAATGGAAATCGACAATATTGATTACATAATCATGCAATAAAATGTCACGCTGCGATGTGCTGTGTACCGCCGAGTTATCAGGACAATTCTACCTGTCTCGCTGTCATGATATTCATCACCAGGACAGGGAAACTGTTGAGCGAGACATCAGGGACAGTCACCGAGACAGATTGTCACCGCGAAATGAGACAAATAGGAATGTCTAGCTGACTATACTATATATTTGACAGTGATTACCCATTGATCGCTCTGTAAGTCAGAGACCCTTTGGAATATTTTTATGCTACTTGGTAGAAATTAAGAACAGGACCAGTTGACATGTCACATACAAGAATGACAACTCTGCCTTTCTTACTTTGCCGTTATCTCCCTTTGTTATATTTGACAGTAATAATGTATTGATTTAGTGTCCGTTCTGTAAATCAAATACCGTTTGGAATATTTTGATGGTACTTGGTAGAAATGTTGAACAGGACGAGATGAAGTGTTGTGTACAAGAATGACAACTCTGCCTTTCTTACTTTTGGCATCATCTCCCTTTGTTATATTTGACACTGATTATGCTTAGTGCTCTATAAGTCTAATACCTTTTAGAACTTTTTGATAATACTTGGTAGAAATATAGAACAGGACGAGACAACACATCACATACAAAAGTGACAACTCTGTTATTGCTTTCTTTTACCTTTTCTAGTCGTGTTACTTGAATTTGTAATCATCTGGAACTCTGTTGTTTTTTTTTGTTTTTTTTTTTTGTTTTTTTTATAGAGCAGTGTATACATGTGATTATAAAATATACACGGCAACCACATTGTAACATGGCAACCACTTTATAACAAGGTTGCAGTGGTCCAAGGCTTAAACCATATTAGTTTAACATTTATATTGTATCCAAACAGAAAAGTATAGATTTTATAGGAAAGTGACCATTTATGGTCATTTCTATATGTGGTTTAAAAGTTTTGGAATACATGTAAAAACCATGAAGTGTCCTAATTCATGTTGTGGTGAAACGTGATATTAATGGGTTGTCGTATATTTAGAATTTTTTCATGTACTAGAGGATCTTTTTTTCATATGGAAATCAGTATAAAACAGGAAAATAAATGTCATGAAATACACATTGCATATTTGTTCATAAGGATAGACGAGCGAGGCCGTTTTGAAGTTCTGATATATTTGACGTCTTAATATCTAAAGATAATGACTCTTAAATGATAACTGTACCAGGAACTGGAATGTTCGAAATGAACAGTTTGAATAGCATCAGCTATTTAATTTGAATATAATACCAAACATTTAAAGTATAAAGATAGGAATTATTTAAATTTGGCTTTAAATTACAATTTAATGTATCAATTTAATGTATCATAATGCAGAACTGGAAAACGATGCTTTTTGTGGTAAGTTTTCTTTTCTTTATATTTAACATAATTAAAATGGTGTGCCTTTGCTGCACATCTGGGATGTCGTATGATGTTTTGCTGATGCCTAAGATTCATGTTACAATTTTCAAATAGTTTATTAGTGAAAGAGTAGGTGATGGATGAACAAATTACCATTTTTTGCAAAACTGCTAAGGCTTGCATTAGCATCTAAAAGGCTATTGTATTTCACTTTGTTAAAAATGAAAATATTATATAAAATTGATATATTTTGTCTACAGGATGTACATATTAGTAATAAAATGGAAGATTTTGTTAAGAATGAGTGGGGATATAATGCATACTTCAGCCCGTATAGCAAAAATAGTCATGGTGTGATGACCTTAATAAATAATAACTTTGAACAGAAGGTTGAACAAGTCAAAGCAGATAAGTATTATAATGCACGAAAAAAAAATAACATTGGTTAATGTTTATGGACCTAACCAAGATACTCTGTTCCGTAAAATATCAGAATTTGATAATGACCAAATTATAATGTGTGGTGACTGGAACTTTGTATTAAATCCAGATATGGACTATGAAAACTATATGCATATAAATAATCCAAGATCCAGAAAAATTATGTTAGATTTTTTAGAGGAAAATAACATTTTAGATATTTGGAGAATAATGAATGAGAACAAAAAACAGTTTACATGGCAAAGATTAAATCCTGTTAGAAAGCAACCCCAACTTTATTTTTTTCTCATTAGTGAGAATCTGTCTTCATTTATTACAGATACACAAATTACCCCAGGTTTTCGCACTGATCACAATGATATATGGCTTAGGTTAAAATTACAAGAGAGTGTAAGGGGTCCTGGATATTGGAAATTCATTAACATGTTATTAAGGGATAAAGAATATATAAAAATAGTAAAACAAACCATAAATGAGGTAAAATGAACTTATGCTATAAATGAAAACGATTTAGAAACGGCCAATAATGATGAATTGATTCAGTTTAATATAAATGACCAGCTTTTTCTGGAAGCATTACTCATGAGTATAAGAGGAAAGACAATAAAATACAGTTATGAAAAAAGAAAAGATCTAAAATAGATGAAAGTAATTTGGAAAAAGAAATAGAATGTTAGAGCAAGAAATTAATGATAACGTCTTGGATATAAATCATGATAAACTTCAACTATTAGAACAAAAGAAAACAAGTTTAGTAAATATTAGAAGGCAAAAAATTGAAGGAGTAATGTTAAGGTTTAGGGGAAAAATCAACAAAACACTTTTAAACTTGGAAAATAGAAACTATACTAGTAAAACTATTAGCAAATTGATTGATGAAGATGGAAATGAATATATTGAAACTAATGATATTTTGAGAATTTCAAAAAGAATTTTATCAGAAATTATATTAAAAAAATGAAGAAATAAATGCAAATGATATAGCAACAATGATAGGAGAAAACACGGATAAACTGTCTGATTCAGAAGCTGAAAATTTGGAAGAAGAAATTAAATATGCTGAACTAGTTCAAGCTTTAAAATTAATGAAAAATGAGAAAAGCCCAGGACAAGATAGATTTACTACAGAATTTTAAATTTTTCTGAGTTGATAAAGGATATTTTATTTTGAGATCTCTAAATTATGCTTATAATACTGGCTCACTTTCAGCAACACAAAAATTAGGTATCATAACATGCTTACCTAAACCAAATAAAAACAGACAAAATTTAAAAACAAAAATGGAGACCAATTTCACTATTAAATGTTATTTATAAATTGGCCTCTTCAGTAATAGCTAACAGACTTAAGACTGTATTGGACAAAACAATTCATGAAGACCAAAAAGGCTTTATTTCTGGGAGATTCTTGGGAGAAAATATAAGGTTAATTTACGATATATTATATGAGACAGAAAACCAAGAATTACCAGGCTTAATCTTATCTAATGATTTTGAAAAGGCATTTGGTACAGTTTCATGGGATTTTATTGATAAAACATTAGCTTATTATAATTTTGGCCCTTCAATATGAAAATGGATAAATTTATTTCAAAATGGAGCTGAGTCCTGTATTATACAAAATGGTTATAATATTATGTCAGAAAGCTTCCTTTTAAAATGTGGATATAGGCAAGGTGACCCAATTTCACCATATATATTTATTCTGTGTGCAGAAATCTCGGGGAAAATGATAAGAAAAAGTGAGGATATTAAAGGAATTAAAATAAATAATAAGGAATAAAAATTAAGCCAATATGCAGATGACACTCAAATTTTTCTAGATGGTAGTGAAAGTGCATTAAATACAACATTGTCTGTTTTAAATAAATTTTATAGAATATCGGGTCTAAAGATAAATGTAGAAAAAACCAAAGCTATATGGATAGTGGCAGCTAGTCACTAAGATATCTGAATGTGTGAAAATTATGATTTAGACTGGTCACAAGGGCCCTTTACAATATTAGGTGTGAATTTTCCCAGCAAAGTGTTTGATGTTTAGGACTTAAACGCGAATGAAGTTTTAAATAAAATAGAAAATTTAGTTGCTCATTGGTCTAAAAGAAATTTAACATTGCTTGGTAGATTAACTGTAATTAAATCACTAGTTCTGTCTAAATCCAAGCATTTGTTCCTAGCATTGCCGAATCCACCGAGAGACCTTATTAAAAGGCTAGAGAGGATATTTTATAAGTTTTTGTGGAATTCCGGTCCTGATAGGATTAAGCGGAGTGTAATAATAAAAAAATTAAATGCAGGGGGACTCAGGATGATACATATTCAGTATTTTTTAAAAGCTTTAAAAGTATCATGGTTCAGGAGAGTCATTAAAAATTCTAAAAACTCACTCTGGTATTCATTATCAAACATTCAGCTTGAGACTTTATTCAATATGGGATCAGGGTATTCAATACAAGTAAATAAAAAAAAAATCGCAAGTCCATTTTGGAAGGAAATATTGTGGCATTGGAATGAATTTTGTGATATGGTGACGGGGTGGTCGGGTGGTGCGAAGGTGTCATGTATCTTATGTCACCGGGGCGTCCAGCTGATACTGGCTTACAGTTGGGCAAGGCCTGCTATCCTTGTAGCAGGTAAGGGTAGGGAGGTGATGTTTTTATTTCTTCTGTTTCTTCACTTTCATTCCTGTTCCTCTTTCTTCCCTGTCCCTCTCTTTCATCTCTTCTGCTATCTCTTCTGTCTCTTTTCTCCCTTTCTCTGGGAGACGACACAAAATGACCCACAAGGGTTGACGTGTCGTTAAACCCCAACACAATCAATGTGATATGGTGAATGTTGAGACAGTTTGGCAGATTCTTGACTCTCCTCTATGGTATAATAAGAATTTAATACAAGGAACAAATTTGTTAATCAAAAACTGGTATGAAAAAGGCATTAGATTAGTATCTGATTTGCTTGATCAAAATGGGAATCTTCATAATTTTGAGAGTTTCAAGATAAGATATGGCGTGCCTGGAACATTTCTGGATTATCAAAGACTTATTACTAAAATACCAGAACAATGGAAAGTAATTATTAGAGATACATGTAATAGGAATGTGCATATAACAAATTTGTTCAATGTTACCTATAGCTTATACACCAAATTGTTAATAAAGGATAAGAAGGGATGCAGAAGATTTTATGACATTATGATCAGAGCAAATGAAAAGAGTATAGAAAATATGTGGGTAAGAGAAATTGGTGTCTTAACCCTTGTCCTGCTGAATAAATTAAGATGCCACGCCTACTTCTAATTTTCAGCCAACCAGATTACTTGATCCAGATTGTTGCTATAAATTTGCATACTTCATGGCAAACAGTGCAGATCCAGATCAGTTGGCTTCTGAAGAAGCCAACTGATCTGGATCTACACTGTTTGCAAAACAGGGTATATCCGGGTTCAGCAGGACAAGGGTTAAATGAACATGATTTTGTGAATCATACTAGTAATAATGCATTGAAAGACCTAAAGGAGGTAACATTGAAAGATTTTCAATTTGAAATAAACAACAAGATTTTGGTAAGAAAATCTTGGTAACAAAATCTTTTTTATATCGCATAGGAAAAGTTGATGAAAATCAATGTTCACATTGTAATCAGAATATTGAATCTATCTGTCACTTATTTGTGGATTGTGATAGAGTCAAACGTTTCTGGCAGGATCTTAGGCAGTGGCTACTTTCAGTAGCAAACATAAGATTAATACTAGAGGAAAAAAAAAAAACATTTTATTTTCCTACCAAGGCAAAAATCAGCTTGAGAACTATATCCTTACATTAGCTAAACATTATATATAAAGTTTTTTGCCAATGAGCTTGATGTAAATATATTTATAGTCATTTTAAAAGATAAATTTCGGTGTGAGAAATGTATTGCTTATCCGAATAATAAGCTAGCAAAGTTCCCTTATATAATACGTTTAGTTAATAAACCAAATATGCTGCGGCATTTTTGTTTTTGCGAGATTTTCTCATAACAAACAATTAGTGAATTGAACAATCTTGATAGAACTTGAGATGGGGCATCGGGACACAATCTTGATAGAACTTGGGATGGGGGATAGGGACACATCATACATGTAGCAGGCAGAAGGACACACTTGTAATTTTTTAATCTTTCTTCCTTCTAGAGGTATGTAAAACCACTATGACCTCTCCTTAACACTGTTGGTAGGGTTCGAAACATGAACTAAATTTGTTAAACAACCGTTTTATATTTAAACAGAAGTGTGTAGATTGGATAGAAGAATGGCAATTTATGGCCAACTTTCTCTTTAAAGTATATATCTCTGGATCTATCATAAATTGGTTAGATAAATAAAAAAATAATGTTATAACAAACAGTGTTATGTGGAGGAGGTTTACGTGTATTTGAGATGTATCGTTTATGCAAGCATGCCTCTTTACTATACTGCTAACAAATAGATAGAAATAACAATTCTGAATTAATACCCTTAGTCATAAATATATTTAATATGTATTTAGTTATTCAATGTACAATTTGTATGGTTTTGAAAATAAAATTATTAAAAAAAAAAATAATAATAATAATAATTTTGCTAAATAACAGGAAAAATTCTGATTATTTGGTATAAATGAAATGCTTGTCATACAAATTATTTATATAAATATAATGAAAGCGTAATCAGAGCATGGGAAAAAAAAAGACACAAAATTAATTTTGCAATTTAACAGGAAAAAAATCTGATTATTTGATATTTATGTAATGCTTGTCATAAAAATAATTCCTTTCTGTAAATATTACGAAAACTGATACAGGGCATGGGAAAAATGACACAAAATCATTTTTGCTAATTAACACGAAAATTTTTTTAATTTTTTTTTTTTTTTTTTTGGTATTCATGAAATGCTTCTCATAAAAATAATTCATCGCTTTATGAAAATATAATGGTAACTGATAAAGAGCATTGGTAAAAATTACACAAAAATTATTCACTATATATTCTGCACAAAGTCTGGTCTGCAAGATACTTGGTCTGCAAAATGTCCCCTTTTGGTCCACTGCAGACTGGTCCATGGTCTGCTAGTCTGCAGATTATAGTGTGGGGTACGTTTGTTGAGCTTTTGAACAACATCTTCGGTTCATCTTCACCCTCAGATCTTCAAAAATGTTCTATGCTGCTGATGTGTCAGTAGTCATAATGAAACATTTCGAGTGGAATAGATGTAGGTTGCAAACTTTTTCACTCTTCTTAAGACACAACCACGCTATAATTGTCAAGTATGACGGACAGTGTGTACCACATACATGTAGATGTAGATAGAAACTTCGTTGGAATGCAGTGGTTCTTCAGAATGCAATGGCGTCAGATTCAAGAGCTAGTTAGCTACTTGGACCCCAGCGTGCGCGACGCGCCAAGTGTTGTGTCCTTGTGCAAGACACTGTGTCTACATTGTACTGGTTTCTACTGGTTTCATTGTTAAGGTATGGATTTTTAACGCTACCAGGCACCCTAAGCACATTGAGGCAGCGGTGATTGTTATGTACATGTATTTGTACAGCCTTGCTTTCATGGATCACCCACGCACACTTGGTGCCGCTGTCTGTTACCTAATCCGAGTCTTCTCTGATGGTTTAGTGGCTTTTCTTTGTATTGATATTTGCCACTAACATCAAAGTAACTCGTATTATGAAAGTCAGGAATTTTCCTGTCGTGTCTAAAATGAGGGTTGAGGTATGGAAGTTAATGTGTAATGTAGATAGCCACTAAATATTATCAGCGTAACATTTTATGACTGAAAAAATGATAATACTTGAATTTTGTAATGAATAATTGACATTTTGGGGTAACAGATTGGCTTTTACCAAGTACAGTCTAGGCAACAAGGGTTGACTTTGACAGGTATACTGAAAACGCTGATTATGCAAGTTTTCAATGAAACAAATTATTCAATTTATTGGAAAATGGTTTCTTTTGTTTATTCTAAAATTTAATTTTGCTATCTGCTGGATGATATTCAGAATTTTCCTTTGAAAGTGCCCAGCCAAGACTGCAGGCTGGAGAAATTCTGCATTTTAGATAGCTTAGTTGCTCTGACGGAAAGTGGTAAATATAAAAATAAAGAAAAGCTACTTAAACATCAGAGAAGACTCGGACTATCTGTCACCAAGCACTGCCCTGTCCACTTTATACTCAACCCAGGGCATGTCAAGTATGAGCTAGGTGTACAAATGGTCTGAAAATTGTCTCGAACGAGCGGGATTCAAACCCACGATGGCCTGCTTAAAAGTCGAGTGCGCTAACCACTAGGCCACCCAGCCTTGGTTTCATTAAAGAGGGTGTCACAGTATATACAGTGCTATAGGCTAATTGTGCTCACTTAAGCATTTATAAGCTGGAATAAGTTTAGCTTGACCACATATACCATTATTTTCCGTAAATCCTTCGGCCATTCACACATATACAGCAATTCCGACTAACGTGACTTACGACGCTCTTTTTTAAAAGCTTAAACTTGGCGATAACCTCCCCTTATCACGTGACTACTTGTATAAAACGGAAACCGCAAACAGCTGATTCATATTTCTGACAGCGTGGCCGAAATAGTAAGATCGAGACGCTCGTTTTTCGAAGTAAGTTTGCAATTTCTTCATATTCTTTTGTCATTAATTGAAATTTAGTTGCTTTTGCTAGCTAAGGACGTAGTCCTAGCAGTTTATATTTATTAATTATGGCAAACGAGAGGGACGAAGTCCTTCTCGATGATCCGAACGATTCGGAATTCTCGGGTTTCGGCCCTGATGAAGTGGAGCTGCGTAGCGGTCCCATTATTTATACTAATAATTCTTCGTCAAAGAAGAAAGATAAAAAAGGTAAAAAGCCTTCTAAAAGCAGCACGTCGACGACGGCTAAAAGTAACAAAAACAGTAATGAACCAAAACAGTCGACGTCGTCGGCGCCACAAGTAAAAGAACGTAGTTCTTTTGAAAAAATGATAGACTCATTAACTGATGATGAAATTATGCAGTTAAGAAATGTTTTGGGATTTGAAGATAATTATGCAAATGAAGAAGACTTTCAGTCTCTTTTTGGAGATAGTTTAGAAAATATGCCAAATTTGCATATTGAGGTTACTGAGGATTCTGACCAGGAACTGGCAACAGCCTCTAAAGTGACAAATACAAGAAAAAAGTCGAAAAGGGAGCCATTACAACCTGCAAAGCTGACCCAAAATTTGATTGATGCCATGTTTGAGCCCCAGGAGGCAGTAGAGCCCAGTCAGAATGATGAAAATGAAATCTGGGATTTGCCCAAATTAAAGGGACCAGTAAAAGGGCCGGCTATTGCTCAGTCTTTGGCAGATTTAATTAATGCTACTTGTACCTCTCAGTGTGTTACTGATGAAATGGTTGCCAAATACAAAATCCCTGAAAATTGTGATAAGTTGTGTAGTCCTATGGTGAATAATGAGATTTGGAAAATCTTGAATAAAAGGGCTCAGAGTTACGATAAATGCTTCTCAGATATACAAAACTTAGTGGCAACTAGTATTGTGCCTATTATTAATCTGTTTGAGTTGGTCAAACCACATATTGTTGGTAATCCAGAAGCAAAAACACTATTTTCAGACGTTATTACTTTGATGGGCCAGGTACAGTATAATTTATCTCTAAGAAGGAGATACATGATAAAGCCTCATCTTAAAAAGAAATATCAGAATTTGTGTCATATTAGTATGCCTATTTCCTCCAAGTTGTTTGGGGATGATATCACCAAAGATGTAAAAAACTGTGACACTGGCATTTCTATTGCCAAAGAGAATTACCAAAATTTCTATAATAGACCTTATAGGGGTAGAGGTACATTCAGAGGTGGCTTTTCTAGAGGAATGAGGGGATATAATAGATATCAACCATTCCCTCAAAATTTCCAGTATGGTACATTTAAACCTGATTATATGTATCAGAGAGGTTTTCCACGCCAGAGATTTGTGTCAAACAGGGGCAGAAGACCGATGGTGTCAGCTACTGTTACCAGTGCCCCAAACGAAACAGCATAAATTTAGATGAGGTGAGTCCCGTTGGCAAATTACAATATTGTCATGATGTCTGGGAAAAATTTACTAATGATCCTTGGATCTTACAAACTATCTCTGGTTATTGTATTGAATTTGAGAGTGAGCCTGTTCAGTTTAAGATTCCAAAGGAAATTATTTTTTCAGAGGAACAGAAAAGATGTGTAGATTTTGAGATCCAAGAATTATTAGAGAAGGGTGCAATTGTCCATTCTGAATGGGAAGAAATTCAATATATATCTAATATTTTCATTGTTCCTAAGCCAGATGGCAGATATAGACCAGTTATAAATTTGAAATATCTCAATTTATTTGTTCGTTATGAACACTTTAAGCAAGAGACTTTCAAGACTGTTTTAGAGCTTATTCAAGAAAATGATTATTTTACAAGTATTGATATGAAGGATGCATATTTTTCTGTGCCTATAAATTCAGCCTATCGTCGTTATTTGAAGTTCATTTGGGATGGACAGTTGTTTCATTTTGTTTGCGTCCCCTTCGGCTTATCGTCTGCGCCGAAATTGTTTACTAAACTTTTAAGACCTATTTTTGCTTGGTTTCGGCAACAGAGTATCAGATGCTCATATTACATCGACGATTCACTCAATATGGGCAAAAATAGAGACGTTTGCGTCCGTAATTCAAGGACTATAGTTAAGACATTAGAATCACTAGGTTTTACTATAAATAAAAAATCAGTGCTTGTACCAATGCAGAAAATTGTTTTCTTTGGTTTTGTAATTGATTCAGTCAAATTTCTCATCTTTTTAACAGACGAAAAAGTGACAAAAATCTTTAATTTAGCAAAAGCTTTGCTGCAAAAAGAAGTCATTGTTGTAAGGCAGTTGGCATCTTTCATTGGTTTGATTATTAATGCCTTTTTTGCCATTCTTGAAGCGCCATTGCATTACAGGTGTTTAGAAAGAGATAAATTGGTTGGCCTAGGTGGTTCAGATTGTCCTGACAAATTTGATAATGAGATGATTTTGTCAACAGACAGTAGGGAAGAGTTGCAGTGGTGGTTAAGTAATGTTCATCACAAGAATGGGAAAAGAATTAGACCAAGAGCTGTGGATCTGGTTTGTAGAACAGATGCATCTTTTTTAGGCTGGGGAGCCTTTCATGTTAGCAGTGGTAAATGGGCTAATGGAAGATGGAATAAAGAGGAGCTCCAGTTTTCTATTAATTATCTAGAATTATTAGCTGTTTATTATCCTCTCCAGTCTTTATATACTTCATTGTGTAGTTTACATTTACAGTTTCAGAGTGACAATATGTCGGCAGTTTCATATATAAATAATATGGGTGGTATGAACTCTCGAGAAATGGATAAACTGGCTGGAACTATTTGGCGGTGGTGTATTGATAGAGACATTTTTATTTCAGCATCACATTTAAGTGGATTTGAGAATCTTACAGCCGATTTTCTGAGTAGAAATTTTTCAGATGCAACAGAGTGGAAACTAAAAAAGGAGATTTTTGATAGAGTGTGTAAACAACTTTTTATTCCAGACGTTGATTTATTTTCATCCCGGTTGAATAGACAGTTAGAGAAGTTTGTTACTTGGTTCCCTGAGCCAGGTTCCTATAGAACTGATGCCTTTTCTTTTTCTTGGCAGAATTATAAGCCATATATTTTTGCACCGTTCAATTTAATAGGTCGGGTTGTGAACAAGATTGTCACAGATAAAGTAGATAAAGCTTTGCTTATTGTCCCTCTTTGGAGGTCGCAGTCATGGTTCCCACTGTTATTATCTAACATGATTTCTTTTCCTGTTAGATTACCCCACCACAGAGACTTGTTAACTCTTCCTCACAGCAGTCAACTTCATCCACTGTCAAAAAGGTTAACGATGGTCGCAGTGATATTATCCGGAAAAGATTGGAGAGTGAAGGAATTCCAAGACCAGCAGCTAGCCTCATTGTCAACTCCTGGAGAGATGGGACCAGAAAGCAGTATGGTTTGGCTTGGAAAAACTGGTATTTTTGGAATTTATTTAGACAAACTAATCCCTTTAATACGTCTGAAGCTAATGTAATTTCTTATCACAATTTCCTAGTGAGTCAAGGTAAATCATACTCAGTAGTTAATACCCATAAATCCATGCTGTTACAGACATTAAACTTTTTTGACAATGCATGGTGTTGTAATCCATCATTCATTTCTAGATTTATGAAGGGTTTATTTAATACTTTGTTACCTAAACCTAAATATACATTTATTTGGGACGTTTCTGTGGTATTGAGGTATTTGAGTTCTCTTGTACCTGTGGAGGAGTTATCAATGAAATTGTTAACTCTGAAGTTAACAGCTTTGATAGCTTTGTCTTCAGCTCCAAGAGCTCAAACTTTAGTTTCCTTAAATTTAGACTATATGACTGTTTTGAACAACAAAGTTGTGTTTTATTTCAAAAATCTGTTAAAAACTTCTAAACAAGGGAAAAGTTATGTTCTTGAATTGTATCATTATGGAAACGAATCTTTGTGTGCAATGCATACTTTGCTTCATTATATTAATCGTACTAAAAGTCATAGGAAATCACAACAGTTGTTAATATCATACTGTTCATTTAATCCAGTTAGCACCAGTACTGTTGCTAGGTGGCTAAAAACGGTGTTACATGATGCTGGTATTGACACTAATCAGTTTAAAGCCCACTCTTATCGTTCAGCTGCTGTGTCAGCAGCTTTTTCTAGAGGATGTTCTTTAGAGTTGATTCTGAAGACTGCAGATTGGTCTTCAGCTAAGAATTTCAGAAAGTTTTATTTGAGGGGAACTGAGCCAAGTAATATGGACTTTGGTCAGGCAGTCATGGCTACAGTTTGATATAGATACAAACTTGGGGGTTTATGTTTGTGCTTAGGACACAGTGTTTTGCTGAATATATTTTCAGGAATAGTTTTGATATATTTATGGTTATATTATTATGAATAGAGTATTCATAATTAATATATATGACATTAATTTAAAGGACATTTTTTTTTTGTAACATATCTTTATTATTTTTATTTTATGTTTTGTTGTCTAGATTTAAAGTTGCTGTATATGTGTGAATGGCCGAAGGATTTACGGAAAATAATGACCCCTCATCCAAGCGTTCGTGATGGATGAGGGGCATTATTTGAGTAAAGCCGGAGGCTTGAGCACATATACAGCCCTCCCCAATTTGACAGACTTGGTCTGATTGTCCCTACCCATTATGTTCGGTTTTGCTAGACAACAAAACACAAATTTAAATTTATGAATCAGCTGTTTGCGGTTTCCGTTTTATACAAGTAGTCACGTGATAAGGGGAGGTTATCGCCAAGTTTAAGCTTTTAAAAAAGAGCGTCGTAAGTCACGTTAGTCGGAATTGCTGTATATGTGCTAAAGCCTCCGGCTTTACTCAAATAATGCCCCTCATCCATCACGAACGCTTGGATGAGGGGTCATTTATTTCTATCAGAGTAACAGCTACAGTTTTAGTAATTATGTTTAGCACATTAAATAATTATAGGTTCCAAACTTAATTATCCCTGTGTTTTGGAGTTATCAAAAATGTCTGCCAACTTTGCGTGCCATTTCCAGTTTTTGCCCATTGCCTTAAATGTGGGGAGAATAATTGAATTTTGATAATATTTTAATGATTGCTGATCAATTCCAAATAAGACCCAAAATTTTGCATCATTTTCAATGATATATGGTCTTTTAATTGCCACGATAGAGGAAAAGGTGCTTTTTATACCCCGTCACACAATAGTAGTGGGGTATTATGATTTAGTCGTCGTCAATTTCGGCTGTTCCTGAAATTCATTATAGTGAACAACACAATTATCATTCATATGCATCAAACACTCATAAGAGAAAGTAGATGTGAGAAGAAATAATCTGCTAGACTGTTTCTTAGGCATTTTTTTTTTTTTTTTAAATAAAACATTGTGAATTGCCTGAACCAAATAACACCAGTGCAAATGCTAAATCATCAGGGCTGTTGGGTGGGAAGTGGTCAAAAGCAGGATTGCAAATGACTGGTGCATAAATAAGAAAAATATCAGGATACCCCTTCATATCTAGAGAAATCTATTTCTCCCACCTCTGCCTAAATGAGATAGGCTTTTTGCCCATGTGAGAAACTTCTATCTCAGCTTTTTGCCCATGTGAGAAACTTCTGTCTCAGCTTTTTGCCCATGTGAGAAACTTCTGTCTCAGCTTTTTGCCCATGTGAGAAACTTCTATCTCAGCTTTTTGCCCATGTGAGAAACTTCTTTCTCACATGATCACTTACATTCTCTGCTGGTCCTAGGAACAATCCACTTGAAGGTGGTAGCCTCATCCCTGGTTGAAACTCCTACCCCTCAGGTGAGATTTCCCTATCCTGCATGGACACTCATGATGGATTCTTATATTCTTCTTGCAGGTTGCAAAAAGGGGATGCTTCCTAGGGTGCATGTTTGGAGTTGGCCTTATCATCTGCCTTTCTGGGACAACTTACAAACACTTCGGCTGGTATCTGGTAGCTTTGTGTTTCTTCCACTGGTCTGAGTATGTTACCACAGCGATGACAAATCCGAGCTCACTGACATTAGAGTCCTACCTCCTGGATCACAGTAGAGAGTACAAGCTTGCTGCGGTAGCAAGCTGGACAGAGTTTTTTATAGAATGGTTCCTATTTCCAGGTGAGTGGCTCTAGATAATATTTTTTCTTTCTTGTTTGTCCACAAAAGTACCTAGCTGAAGATAAGTAGGGGTATCTAGATCATTTTCTTATTTCCCCATGAAACTACCATGTTGTAGGTACATGTACTCATTAGAAGTACATTTACTTTGACCAGATACTTCTAATGAGAACTCACAATATAAGTTTCAGTACTCATTAGAAGAGCCTTGATGCATTTCTGATGAGTACCACAGCATATGTTTTGCAGAAATATTAACCCTGGTACTGCTGAACTCAGATGTGGTCCAGCATTCGCAATCAGCTTAGATTCAGATCAGTGGGCTTCTTCACTGATCTGGATCTGCAGTGCTTGTCATTAAGTGTGAGAATTTGTATCATCAACCTGGATCAAGTAATCTGATTGGCTAAAAATTAGAAGTGGGCATGGCATCTTAATTTATTCAGCATTACAAGGGTTAATAAGAAAAATATCAATATTTTTTCAGTTGGAAACAGTGCCTTACCTTATCTGGAGTTATGAAAACATATGCTGTGAGTAATAATTACAAGCACCTGAGATGCTTCAGATGCATACCACAACATATGCTTTCTTGGGATTTAAAAAAAAAAAAGATCAGTACTTTTTAATTGAGAAAAAAAGAACAAAAAACAACAACAACAACAACAACAAAAAAACAACCTTAAGCTAAAGCTGTTGATTGGAGGAGCACCGGTTATCTGACATATGTTTTTTCTTGTTTCTTCACAAAAAGATGTTAGTACATGTATATTATAAGACCAGTGCAAGCTAAGGTGTCATTTAGCATGTAACTGCCTCATTATTTCAGCAGAATGACTTTAGAACACTTCCAAGTAGGTGTTTGTGAAGTAACTAATGGGGTTCAATACACATAGATAACTTTCAGACTCCTGGCATCACACATTACAATTTTCTGAGCCTGGAAATACCCACAAAATGGCCAAAAAGTAATGTAACCAGTGGCCAACTATAATTTCCTTGTTTTTTTAAACTGTTCAATCTTTTTTAAGTTGATATAGCCCTGTAAAAGACTAATTATTTGATAAAGCAATGACTGAGGATTACTGTGATGCATATAGCATATGTATTTCATTTTTATACCCCGCAACACAATAGTGGCGGGGTATTATGGTTTCACATTGGATGTCCGTGTGTCTGCCCGTCCGTCGGACGTCCATCCATCCGTCCGTTTTTCGTTTCCAGATGATAACTTGAGTAAACATCAATGGATTTTCTTCAAACTTGGTATGTGCATTGATATTATGGAGATCTGATTTGGGATTGCTAATGGGCAAATTTCGCCAAATGTTTACGGAGTTATCTGCCCGAGACACGCCCATATTTTCGTTTCCGGACGATAACTTGAATAAATAACAAGGGATTTTAACCAAACTTGCCATATGCATTGACATTAAGGAGATCTGGTTTGGGATTGCTAATGGGCAAATTTCGTCAAAACTTTACGGAGTTATCTGCCCGAGACACACTCATATTTTCGTTTCTGGAAGATAACTTGAGTAAATAACAAGGGATTTAACCAAACTTGCTATATATATTGACATTAAGGAGATCTGGTATGGAATTGCTAATGGGCAAATTTCGTCAAATTTTTACGGAATTATCTACCCGAGACACGCCCATATTTTTCGTTTCCAGATGATAACTTGAGTAAATAACAAGGGATTTTAACCAAACTTGCTATATGCATTGACCTGAAGGAGATCTGTTTTAGAATTGCTAATGGGCAAATTTCGTCAAATTTTTACAGAGTTATCTTCCCAAGACATGCTCATATTTTTGTTTCCGGACGATAACTTGAGTAAATAACAAGGCCTTTTAACCAAACTTGCTACATATATATGCATTGATATTATCAAGATCTGCTTAAGGATTGTTATCTGTCCATTGATATTATCAAGATCTGGTTTAGGATTGTTATCTGTCCCTCCGCCATTTTTTTTCTAGACATTTTTGCAATGATAACTTTAATACATGTACAAATAATTGCTGTGGTGGGGTAATATGCTTGCGGTGCTTATATTATCCTTCCCAAGCCAGGAATTTGATTAAAATCAGTCGTATGTAACTTTTAACCACAAAATAATAAAAGCCAGAGAGCCAGTGTCAAAACTTACGTAAATGCAAGGGTTTCACATCAATTTATGCTTGTATTTCATGCACTGGCTTCCCTTCTTCAAACTTCTGAGCATAAGGTTTGTTTAACCCTTAAAGCGCCAATCACAACTATTGTCGTCTGCTTTGTCTTCTGCTTGTGATTTTAAAAGTCATTTCTGCAAACAGTGTGGACCCAGATCAGACTGCTCCTTTAGGAGCAGTCTGATCTGGGTCCACACTGTTTGCCTCTATGAAAAAAACGGTTTGAAAAGTCTGCAAGAATATTCAGCAGATGACATAAACAGACGACATTTTCAGATGCAGTTTTACTTGGCGCTTTAAGGGTTAATTGTGAAAATCTTATTGTGGTTTTAATTTTGTGTTATATACCCAATTTCCGAAACCAGGCTGTCCCATATGTAAAACAGCTATACAGGTTACTGTAGACACCTGCAGATGATTGAAATGTCTTAATATCATGCAATGTCACAGGTATGTAGCAATTATGTGGGTGTTGTGTTTTAGCTTCGTGATCTCTCCGTGTTATGAGTTGACAAACACAAATGAAACATCCCATACGTAAGAATATTTTTGTGCCATACGTAAGAGACTTCACAAGCATGCCACAGTTTTACCAATTGGGGTAATTCAGCATTATGTCTGATTTTAGTGTATAAATATGTGCTGCTAGCACCTTAAATTTGATTTTCACTGATTATCAATGTATGAATCCATGTTATCATGGTTTTCAAAGGTTCAAGGGTTAAAACTAAGTAAAAATGCATTTGGAGCCATTTAGGTCACCAGAAACATGAAGAATAATGGTCCATTTGCTGTATGTAGGAGTAAATGTAGTCTCAAAACACAATGAGAACAACTACCTGTTCTATTCTGAAAATATTGCTTAAATATTGATGATATGATATATTTGTCCCATACGCAAGATTTCTTGCTTTTCACAATGAAGAATATTAAGACGCAAAACAGGTGTCATTTTTTATGACATGCACCTTCACTTGCATCTGATCGGTACTTGTGACCTTCCTAGCATTATACTGTCCTTGGTTTTACCTTAACTGTATGTAGGCATACAGATTAAAATAGAAGTGTGCAGAAATAGGATTTATCAGCTTTTCTCCATAAAATCTGTATGAAGTGGAACAGATTTTCTTGCCAAGCATTCTATTTGACCTGCATGCATCATAATAAACTGAAAAGAGAGATAAACTTGGACTACATCTCTCTGTTATAGTTTATTACAAGCAGAATCTATGTATTTTCAAATATATTTTGTCCCATATGTAAGATTTTTTATGATGCATTCAAGTGAAGTGAAGTTCTGTTACATCATCTAAAATCTAAGCTTTTCTTTCAGTTGGTGATATAAACAGCCTAAATTTATATATAAACAGCCTAAAGTTATACTAGAGTGTTAACAAGGTCTTCTTTTGATTTGGTCTGGTGGGTTAGTTTTTGACCCCAAGTGATTGACCCCAAGTGACCCAGTTTCGAACTTGACCTAGTAATCATCAAGACAAACATTTTGAAGAAGATTCATGGTGATTACTTAAAAAAAATTTGACATAGAGTGTTAACAAGATTTTGCTTTGAATTGGCCTGGTGACCTATTTTTTGACCCCAAGTATCCAGTTTCCAACTCTACTTAGAAGTCCTCATAAAAGCAAATTTTCAAAACAAGTTTCATTGAAACTGGGCCAAAACTCTGTGACCTCTAGTGCATTAACAAACCAATTGTTGATGATGGACAGAAGATGATCACAATAGCTCACCCTCAGCAACTGCTCAAGTGAGCTAAAAATGGGAAAAAGAAAGATTTGGTTGGTATGAAGTTTAACGGCCCAGTCAACACTACCAGTACTTGTGCACATTCTTTCGAAAAACACATACTGGGGAAATGACTGAAATATACAAAGAGTCTTCAGTTATTGATTTCAGTCGACTTTTACAGTTTTCATAGTTATAAAAAACTGACTCTAAGCTTGCCCTTGGTGCTCAGGATTTAAAATGACTCATTTCAAGCAAATAAATGAGATACATGAAGGTTCACTAACTGATCATAATTAAAACTTTATAGTGTAAGGGTTAACTTTGACTTGTTATGATGACATATGATGTTCTGATGTTTTGAAATTGCTAAAAGCAATGTAGCATCATCACTATTGTGAATGCAGGGTTGCCTAAGATTTTTAGAAATTAAATTCCCTGATTTTTTCCGATCAAATTCTTGACAGTATCGTGGCAGCCTTTTCATTGCGATCCAAATAATGAGAAGTGACGTTTATACATAGTACTATTCATAAGTATTCTTAATTGATTCAGTCTATATACCGTATTTACCGTATGTATTCGGACAGACGGGCCTGAGCAAACAGTATAGACTCAGATGAGACGCCGCAGAACGCGGCGTCTCATCTGGGTCTACACTGTTTGCCACACATCCAGCAGCTTTTAGACACAACATCGGGTAGTGAATTGTACTGGTTCAAAATTTAGAACGTATATGATAAGGAGTTGAGGTGTCCGAATACTTAGGGTAAATACGGTAAGCAAATAAATGAAACTTGAATTTGATCTAGATGATGTAGAATATTTGCATCTACAAATTGACTTAAATGGCACCCAATGTTCAGGGCCCAGTTGTTCAAAGCGTCGTTAACTTAACGACGTCGTTAAGGGTCATTTCGTTAACTGTTTTAGCTGATCCAATACACAATATTCTGATATTTTTTGCTGAAAAAATGTGAGTAGCTTTTGCATTGCAAAAGCTACTCACATTTTTTCAGCAAAAAATTTCAGCATATTTGCGTATCACTCGATGTAAATTTTAACGAATCGTTAACTAACGACATCGTTAGCTTTGAACAACTGGGCCCAGACATACATGTATGTCTGAGAAAGATACAGTGGCCTGAGCAGCTTCCCCCCATCTCCACACATATGTATGGGAAAGGGTGGGAGTGAAGATATTATGGCCTGGCCAGCTTGCCCAGCACCCCAGAAAACCTTTCAAACACATCAAAATGATATTTTGATCACTTTAGTAAAAATCCTTATAATGAAAACATGCGAAAATCTAATCTAATCTATCTAGATTTTTAAGGCTACCAGGCAACTGAGTCACATAGAGGCAGTGCCGGAAAATCCGGATTAGTTTTGCTGGACTACTGAGTTGGCTTGAAACGGTGCCTAGTTATAATTCACAACTAGATCACCTTGCCTAGACACGTGTTGCGAGCAAGTCCAGACACGGTGTGGGCATGTCCAGACCTCATGCGTGAGTAGTAGTCCAGCCTGTAAATTGCAGAATTTTGACTGTTGGCCAAAAAGTTTGAGCTTTTAATCTTGTGCCTAATGCGTATCAGTTCTGACTGCATTATGCATTAGGCACACAGCTCAAGTCGAGAGTAAGATACACTCTTTAGCCACATGTCAGTTGATTGGACACTGGAAGGGATGCAAGGTGGGAGTCCTCACCCAGGAGCCGAGAGGGTGTCCTCACCCAGGAGCAGAGAAGGTGTAATCACCCAGGAGCCGAGAGGGTGTCCTCACCCAGGAATCAAGAGGGTGTCCTCACCCTAGAGCCTATTAGATGTCCTCACCCAAGTCTGCATGCTGCAAGTTTGACCTACTTAGAGTAGGTCATGCCAAGGTAACTTGGCGGCACCAGGCTAAGAAGTGGTGGTCCTCCACCTCCCCCTAAGGGGTCACTGCAGGATTTCTCCTGGGTATCGTACCAGTATGCTGAGTTACGTTGTTTGGTGCCTCTCTTGTAAAGCTGCTCAATATATTTGTACCAGACTACATCATAGAACTTGAAGTAGGTCCCTTGATGAGAGTCCAATGCTTGTTGTCTCTGTGGTAGACAAAGTAGACTGGTAGATCGACGTTGATTTCTTTGTCGTCTCTTGGTAGTCTTGCAGCGTTTGCGATGGCCTTGAACTTCGTATATGTGACATCCTGGAGCTTGTACTTTTCATGTGGAGGGAACTCTTCCTCAGTGTCGACATGAAAGTACTGCGTGGGTGCAGTGTTCATCGCCGGCAACTTGGTTCTTGGCTTCTTCGACAGTGGTGATTCTGGAGAAATCTTTTCTCCTTATATAATATCAAAGAATGTTCTAAAAAAAGAATTTGCTACAGACATCTCTTATTTTCTAGGTTCAATTAAGAAACTTCTAAATATTCCATGATATGCCAAAAATAACTCCAGAACCAAGGACATAAACAACATGTTATTGTAAACATGTTGTTCCAGAAAGTTATTTATGGAAACACAGTAAATAAAGTTATTAATGGAAACATAGTAAACATGATGCTTAAAATAATTAAACACCTTCTTATAACATTGGTAGAGCCTTATGGAAGCGAACTAGATCCTTCCCATCAGACAGCCTCCAAAGTGGAGTGCCAACAAACTTGTACTCGCTCAGGGCCCTGAGGAGTACACCAGGCATAGCGGACTCGGACATGGTAATTCGTTAGTCAAGCAAGATGTTAACACTTCAGAGGTTGATGGTTAACTGATGTTGGATGTTGAGAAGGATGTACATGGAAAAAACTGATTTTATTTTATTTTCATATGTCTTTCACTGAATGGGAGAAAATAGGGGACCAGGTACCATTAGGTCCTGGAAGCTTGGCCCTACCACAGAAAACTTGGCAAACATCTTTCAGAAAGATAATCAGTTCTTATTGAACAGTCACTTTTACCTTAAATATATTATGTTCTTATTGTTTGGCCTTTGTTGAAAGTTGTTTTACTGTTTTAAAGTTTCGATTAGTTGTTCTGCTGAAATATGGAATACAAATTCTTTCAGATATCATTAATCGAATCCAGCATAAAATGTTTACCAAATTATTTGCTTATTAAAGAATGGAATTTACATTGTCACACACTCTTGGTATGAGAATCTGCTGTTTTTGGCAAAGAAAACATGAATATGGTTAATTGTGTTGTGACAACATGTCATTAAATTGTTGAGAATATTTAGATGTACATCAAAGTTCTTAAAAGGTAACTATTCTCATAATACATGAATCTTAAGTATGGGACAATTTTGCGTCCATTTTACATTACTTTGTTATGCAACCCTCATATATCATATCATAATCGGATTTTTGATTAACATGCAGGTACAGGGGCAACATCCACATCAGTGGTTCCCCTTCCAGATAGCTGGCTTGCTGCATGCATGGCAGATCTCACACCAGATCTCCAGGTATGTCTATTATGAGGGTTGATAGCCGAGAGCTTCCACTCTCTGCAATCCCTCTCTGTCAGTTGCTTCCATGTCATCTTGGTCCTCCTAGGCTCAGGCTTTCCATCAATTTGTATGTCAAAGGCTGTCTTGACTGCACCATTGGAGTGTTCCACATGTCCATACCATCGGAGTCTTCTCTCCTTCAGAATGAGGTCCAGATCCTCAATGCCAAGCTGCACAAGTAGCTCATTGGACCTGGTGGTGACAATGTCTTGTGGCCTGACATTGCATATCTGTCTGATCATTGCCCTGTCATTTTGCTGCAGACGCGGGAGGTTTGGCTTTGTCAGCGGCCAAGTCTTGCTGGCATGGAGCATTGCGCTCTGCACACAAGAGCTGTACACACGGTCATGTGTTTTGAAAGAGAGGTGGCATGAAGAGAGAACTGGCAGCAGATCCTTGAACCCTGCTAGCATTATTTCACTGATTCCAAACAGCATTGTCTGATACATAACAAAGTCTTAGGAAAAAGAAGTTTGACCCTTCTGCACTTGCTTTCCTTGAAGTAAACAGAAACAAATGACAATTTTATAAAATGCTTTATTTTAAGAAATTTTAATTATATTTCATACACTGTCCCATACATATGTAAGATTTTTTTGTCTGATAATTTTTAAAATAGATTTTCACAATTGATGATCCCAGCATAGACTGAAACTTGTTCACTTGATGTTCTAGTTTTGAAATAAGCACAAATTCTTTCAGTAGTGAACATTTTATTTTTTGACCCATGTGGCCACAAAAGTGACACCTTAGCTTGCACAGGTCCTATAGCAATTTTACTAGTAGTAAGTTAGAGTCACCTCACAGATGAATTCCCATTACATATATGCTTATGTAGAGAAACAATAATAAAATGTAGCATCTTTTGTAAAAAAAAAAAAAAAAATAGATTAGAAAAAAAAAAAAATAAAAATGTGAAATAGAAAAACACAAAAATGTACAGTGAAGTGAGTCCATAATATTTACGATCCTAGTATTGAAGGTAAAATTTGCATACCAACTTTTAAATGAGCCAGCACATGACAAAAGCTACAATAAGACTTGTGCGACCAGAGAAGACACAGATCAGCTTGCGCATCTGGGCAGTCTGATCGGAGTCTTCACTGATAGCATGTGCCTTCTAGGCTATCCAAAAAGGGATGAACAAGAATCCTTGCCACACTGGGCGGATGAAATATTTCAAGATATCCGTACCTCAATATATCAGATTTGCAGACTTCAGGAAACAATAAATCGAACAACCACATTTTACAAATGAATTTTAATTTGACTCTGTGAGTTAGAGATACATGTACATGTATATTGATAAATATTGTGGAATAAACTTCTCCACAATAGTTTGTTACCTGTTGTTAGATTTCCATGTTGAAAACAGGGACCAGATTTCCACTTCGAGATAAGCAGTTATTTGAGATAAGCAAAGTTGAGATAACAAAAGTTGACTGTACCTTATAAAGGGTTTGCAGTGTCCTTAGGTGGAATAATTATGGTATACACTATCTTCTGCTGTAATATGGTATATATTTTGCAGGTTTAAAGCAGCTCCATTATGTCAGTATATGTGGTTTATTACTTGTGATAGGAGGAGAATTGATACGTAAATCTAGTATGTTTACTGCAAAGACAAACTTTAATCATTATGTGCAGTATGTTAAACAGCGAGGACATGAGTTAGTCACCAGTGGTGTTTATTCTTTCTGTCGACATCCGTCCTATCTGGGGTGGTTCCTGTGGAGCCTAGGAACTCAGGTAAAACTATCATACTCTCCTACTTCACTGACCATACTAAGTAGTCAACTTGGTCAGTAGACAGTAGCAGACCAAAACGATATGAACATTTTAAGCACAGAAAATGTATAGACAATTATGATAAGGTTATTTCCCTTGAACTGATTACTAGACTGTTCCTTACACATTGTATACAAAATCAGATCTAAAACTGTATTTAAAATAGAAATGTGTAATTTTATGTGTAGTTTGCAAATGTGTAGATAATTTCATCAGTTTGCATAGATCAGTGGAATTGATACACTTACATGGGAGACAAGTTTGTCAAAATTTGTTTGCCTTCCTTCTGAACAGGGGTCTTCTCTAAAAAGTAATAAGTTGCTCCCCTTGGGTTGAAGGTTGACTGCACATGTATTTGCACAAAAAAACATTCATTGTATTGTTGATACTCATTAGAATCACCAAGGAAAATCTCAGTCTGATTTTATATAGCCTAATGAATCTTTTCAGTGAGACAGTTTGAAATAGTACATTCCTCTAGATAAGAGCAGTATCTAGAAAATATTTTCATTTTCCATCAAAATATATTTTGTGGGTACTCATTAGAATTGCCAGTAGAGAAATGAGAAAAGAAGCCATACCATAATCTCTCTTAATATTGGGACTGACAGACCTGAGCAAACAGTGTAGATCAGATCAGATGTCACAAAATCTAACACCTGATCAGGGTCTACACTGTTGCCACTCATACATGTCAACATGTAGTAAAATGGTCTGTACACGTTAGGACAAGCATGGTAAGGAACTAAGGTGCTTGAATAATGACTGTAAATATGGCATGTTTGGTTGAAAAAATTAAAAAAAAAAAAAAAAAAACTTGCCAAGCGCTCCGGTGCACTAACAGTCTCTTTTCGGGGAGATACTTTGATACTTATAAATTGTGTTTGATCTTGAACTAATATGCTTATCCTCTTCATTATCTGGAGTTAAAGGTTGATACTAACTGTCTTGTTTATCTGGGCCCATTTGTTCAAAGGTTGTTAGCTTAACAAGCTCGTTAATGACAAGCTTGTTAACTGTTGCAGCTAAGGTATTTTCAAATAAATTGATAGTTCTTGCAATGCAAAAGCTCCTAACATTTTTTTTTTCAATAAAATATATCAATGTATTTGTCATATTACAAGATAGAAATTTTAATGTCAGGTTAGCTATCAACTTGAATTTACTTTGTTAAGTTAAAGATACATACATTTATCTACATACCTATAGAGCTTGAGTAAAAGGTACATACTTTTATCTATGTACCTTTTGAGCTGGAGTAAAAGGTACATACTTTTATCTATATACCCATTGAGCTGGAGTTAAGGGTACATACTTTTATCTATATACCTATAGAGCTAGAGTTAAAGGTACATACTTTTATCTATATATCCATTGAGCTAGAGTTGAAGGTACATACTTTTATCTATATACCCATTGAGCTGGAGTTAAAGGTACATACTTTTATCTATATACCTATATAGCTGGAGTAAAAGGTACATACTTTTATCTATATACCCATTGAACTGGAGTTAAAGGTACATACTTTTATCTATATACCTATAGAGCTGGAGTAAAAGGTACATACTTTTATCTATATACCCATTGAGCTAGAGTTAAAGGTACATACTTTTATCTATATACCTATAGAGCTAGACTTAAAGGTACATACTTTTATCTATATCCCTATAGAGCTGGAGTAAAACATACATACTTTTATCTATATACCCATTGAGCTGGAGTTAAAGGTACATACTTTTATCTATATACCTATATAGCTGGAGTAAAAGGTACATACTTTTATCTATATACCCATTGAACTGGAGTTAAAGGTACATACTTTTAACTATATCCCTATAGAGCTGGAGTAAAAGGTACATACTTTTATCTATATACCCATTGAGCTAGAGTAAAAGGTACATACTTTTATCTATATACCCATTGAGCTAGACTTAAAGGTACATACTTTTATCTATATACCTATAGAGCTAGAGTAAAAGATACATACTTTTATCTATATACCCATTGAGCTAGAGTTAAAGGTACATACTTTTATCTATATACACATTGAGCTAGAGTTAAAGGTACATACTTTTATCTATATCCCTATAGAGCTGGAGTAAAACATACATACTTTTATCTATATACCCATTGAGCTATAGTTAAAGGTACATACTTTATCTATGTACTCACTGAGCTAGAGTTAAAGGCACATACTTTTATCTATATACCCATTGAGCTAGAGTTAAAGGTACATACTTGTATCTATATACACATTGAGCTAGAGTTAAAGGTACATACTTTTATCTATATCCCTATAGAGCTGGAGTAAAAGGTACATACTTTTATCTATAACTTTTATCTATATACCCATTGAGCTAAAGTTAAAGGTACATACTTCTGTCTATATACCCATTGAGCTAGAGTTAAAGGTACATACTTTTATCCATATACCCATTGAGCTAGACTTAAAGGTACATACTTTTATCTATATCCCTATAGAGCTGGAGTAAAAGGTACATACTTTTATCTATATACCCATTGAGCTAGACTTAAAGGTACATACTTTTAACTATATCCCTATAGAGCTGGAGTAAAAGGTACATACTTTTATCTATATACCCATTGAGCTAGAGTTAAAGGTACATACTTCTGTCTATATACCCATTGAGCTAGAGTTAAAGGTCCATACTTTTATCCATATACCCATTGAGCTAGACTTAAAGGTACATACTTTTATCTATATCCCTATAGAGCTGGAGTAAAAGGCTCAGTTGGATGCGCCGTCCGACTGGAGACCAGGAGGTCATGGGTTCAACCCCCGCCGAGGTCGGCAACATTATTTCGTGGAGATTGATCATGAAATATTTTCTACGGTCATTCTCTCCCTTCCGCTGATTTAAGAAGGGCAGTTGTCAGTTTCTGGCGAAAGAATGTGCATAATACTGGTTAACCGCTTAGAGGACTAAGCCTGCCCAGTAAACGTGTGGTTAGGTAAACTGACCGCGCTCGACATGACCCCATTGGGTTGGCTAGAGTTAAAGGTACATACTTTTATCTATATACCTATAGAGCTATTATCAATATACCTTTCATTTTAGTAGTAGAAAGTACCATATCCAAATGAATTGCAGCAGCTCCTTGTATGATATAAAATGCTACTAATAACATGATAAATGGCTGTCTCTGTGTAACTAGAGAAAATACTGTCCCAGTAGGTTGTTTCCTGACTAGACCAGTGCTCCAGCTAGCCCTATACTGGGCTGTAAAACCTCAAAAACAAAAGTCAATTTCAGTGGAACAAATGTAATGTTCATGTGATTTTTATTGTACCCAAAATAACTCAAGTATCAGCCTTTAAGGCTTAGCACTCTAAGTAAAATTTTTAGCAGACAACATATTGATTGTTTTACTTTTCCCAGAAAACAGGTTTTGACATTTTATGCAAATTGTCTCCAATGGAGACAATATGCTTGAAATGTTAATTTTTTTTTCTGGCAAAAATAAGACAAATATCGTCAATTTGTTGTCTGTTGAATTAGCCCAGAGAGTGTTAAAGGTTTAAGTTTTGGGTATAATTTGCTGTAAATAATGGTTTTAATTCTTCTTTTATTCTATATTTGCAGATAATATTATGCAACCCATGCTGCCTGGTAGGATATACCATTGTGTCTTGGCGTTTCTTCAAAGATAGAATATTCGAAGAGGAAATCTATTTATTGGACTTTTTTGGAGAAGATTATGTGAATTATCAAAACCGTGTAGGAACTGGGCTTCCATTTATTTATGGCTGTAAAATGCATTTTGAGTGATCAAATTTATCTGTAGCATAGCTCTATATAGGAGGTAGTATCCAGGTAATATTTTTCTTATTTCTCCATGAAAATATATGTTGCAGGTACTCATTAGAAGCGCATTACTGAGTCACTTCTGATGAGTACCCACAAAGTACATTTTCATGTAGAAATAAGAAACAAGAAAAATGTTTCTTATTTTTTCACACAAAAACATATTGTGGTACTCATTTTAATTTCATTAGTGAAATGGTTTCATTGCTGAACAGCAGCATCAAGATAATTAGAATGAGTAAACACACTGTATATTTTTAGCTCACCTGAGCCTTGGACTCAATGGTGAGCTTATAGTATGACTAGCCTCTGTTGTCGTTGTCTGTAGTCTGTTTTTTTTTTTTTTTTTTTTTTTTTTAAACAATAGTTTATTAAATATAATGAGTACAACACAAACATACAAAAATGACATAGAGGATCAGATAACAAGCTAATTAAAGCTGTAGTCTGTTATCTGTCAACATTTTCAAACATCTTCTCCTCTGAAACCACTGGGCAGATTGAAGTCAAATTTCATGTGGCACATCCATATCACACGACCAAGATGGCAGCCATGAGGTAAAAACCCTTCAAAAATCTTCTCCCGAACCAGTTGGCCAATTGTCATGAAACTTGGTACGTAGCATTGGGGACTTGAGCCAATCATAGTTTGTTCAAATGATGACACTTGGATGACCTCGACCTATTTTAGGCTAAGGTCAAATTTGTTCATATAGACTTTTGTATGGGAAAACATCAAAACCTTGTATTTTTCAGAAACTATTGCAGCCTTTTGTCTGAAAATTGGTAGATGCAGTGAGCTAAATGAGGAAATAAAACTACATGAGTATTCAAGTTCAAGGTCACTCCTCTAAGCGGTTAACCAGTATTGTGCACATTGACAACTGCCCTTCTTGAATCAGCGGAAGGGAGAGAATGACCGTAGAAAATATTTAATGATCACTCTCCATGAAAGAATGTTGCCGACCTCGGTGGGGGTTGAACCCATGACCTCCTGGTCTCCAGTTGGACGGCACATCCAGCTGAGCCACTGAGGCTGGCAGGAAATGAAACTACATAAGTATTCAAGGTCAAGGTCTTTCCTTGACCTTGGCCCAAGGTCATTCAGATATGAAAATTAAAACTTGTTTTTCTCAGAAACCACCAGGCCATTTGTAACCAATTTCATAGGAAAGCTTTTAGAAACAAGGAAATGAAAATTAATAAATATGAGTTTGGTCACATGACAAATATGGCTGCCATGCCCGTATATGGTAAAATCATTTAAAAAGTCTTCTTCTCCGGAACCAATGGACCGATTGCCTTGAAACTTGGTATGTGTTATTGGGGTCACAGGGCACATCGTAGTTTATTCAAATGATGACTGGCTAGACCTTGACCCAATTTACATCAAGGTCAAATTTGGTCGCATATGCTTTTGTATGGGAAAAAGTGGAAATTGTTAATTTTTTGGAAACTATTGTAGCCTGTGAACTTTAATTTTGTATTTGCAGTCAACTAAATGAGTAAATGAAGCTACATGAGTATCAAAGGTCAGGGTCACTCCTTGACCTTCGACCTTAGCACAGAATTTAACATAATCAGTAAATTAACTCATGGTACAGACCCCTGGGTTCATGATCCTAAGGAGGGGCATAAAGCCCCATAACATGAGCCTGGCTTCCAATAAGCATATTAACGGTCCATGGGACAGTCTTCTATAATGACCTTCAAATTCATTTCAAAAAAACACTCAGCACTCAGGTGAGCAGTTTAGGACCATTGGTCCTCTGCTTGTGGAGAAATAAGTAAACATTGATATTATATTTATCAGAAGTATTTGGACAGATAGACCTTTCATAAACAATGCAGACCTCAATCAGAGATAGAAAAATCAGAGTCTGCACCATTTGCCATTCTGTTTGCCACTCATCCAGCAGGCTTCTGATCAGGGTCTGCACTGAGTCTGTTTGGCAGTCTTGCAATTGTTTGACACATCCACAGGTAAAATGGACATAATTTTAGGACAGATATGGTAAGCAGTTAAAGTGCAATAATATTTAAGGTAAATATGGTAATTTAAGCTTAGCTGAGCACTTCTGACCAGATCATGAGGTACTGTGTTCAAAGCAGGTTAGTGTTTGAATCCTGTTAGAGCTGGAATTTGGCTTATGACTGTATGGCATTTCATTGCGCAGAGCTTTTCGTTATCAGCCTTTAAATATCTCAATCTGACTTTAATGTTGAAAGAGCCACATCAAATCATCATCATGACCTAGATATCAAAACAAGGGCCAGTAACATGTTGGCCAGCATAGGTCTTTGTTGATGTGAGCTTCAGTGATTTGAACAGATATCTTTAGTGTGTATGCATATGGTGAAAGATCAGCTCAGCCTGTACATTCATGCAGTCTTATTGTTGCCTATCCTATCTTAAGGCAGAGTTGTTTATCTTTAGGTTTATGGACGATCATATCATCATCGTCATCATAATCAGATTTTTGATTAATGGGCAGGTACAGGGGCAACAGCCACACCAGTGGGCCCCCTTCCAGATAGCTGGCTTGCTGCACGCATGGCAGATCTCACACCAGATCTCCAGATATGTCTATCATGAGGGTTGATAGCTGAGAATTTCCACTCTCTGCAATCCCTCTCTGTCAGCTGTTTCCCTGTCATCTTGGGCCTCCCAGGCCCACGCTTTCCATTAACCTGTATGTCAAAGGCGATTTCTGAAAAAATTGCTGTTGGTAGGTAGGAATAAAAATAAAAATATGAAAAAGTTTGGCTCAATGAGAAAAAAAAAAAGTTCTAACAAAAATGCTTGTAAACATACAATATTTCAGCCCTAACTTTGAAGGATGGGGACATAAAATAAAAATGAAAATGCAAATTATATTTTTCTGGAGGGGCTAAAATCATAGGGTAGACTCCCATAAACCTAAAAATAACATACTCTAGCCTATAGTTCCAGATAAGAGGGATTATATATATCTGCATTTTATTTTACTTATTTCTCCACAAAAACATGTGAAGTGCCAACATAAACTTTTTTGTGTGTGTGTGTGTGGGGGGGGGGGGGGGGGGTGGTATACTGTTTTCACGTTGCCCATCTGGGCCCACGAATGGGCATATGTTGGGTACTTTTTTACACTATTCCCTTTATTCCCTAGACTACTGTTGGGTATTTTTAGCTCACCTGAGCTCTGCTCAGGATGAGCTATTGTGATCACTTTTCGTCCGTCGTCCGTCCGTGCGTCCATCCGTTAACATTTTCAAACGACTTCTCCTCTGAAGCCGCTAAGCCAATTTTGCTCAAATTTCATATGGAGCCTCCTTAGTATAGGGGAACGAAAAATTGCTAAAATGGTCGCGGTCCATTGACCAAGATGGCCGCCATGCCCATATATGGTAAAAACCTTTAAAAATCTTCTTCTCCAGAACCGAGAATGCCTTGGGGCTGAACCTTTGCAGGAATCATCGGGGACGGGAGGTCTACCAAAATTGCTAAAAGAATTGTTGTACGTTGACGTTTGATTTTTTTACGGCAAGGTCAAGTTTGCTTCCCTATGCATTTGTATGGGAAAAACCTTTAAAAATCTTCTTTTCCAAAACCGAGCATGCCTTATGGCTGAATCTTTGCATATATCATCGGGAACGGGAGGGCTACCAAAATTGCTAAAATAATGGTCGTACATTGACATTTGACCTTTTTTACGGTAAGGTCAGTTTTGCTTCCTTATGCATTTGTATGGGAAAAATGTTCAGAATTTCAAACAACTTCTCCTCTGAAGCCTCTGGGCCAATTTTGCTCAAATTTCATATGGAGCCTCCTTAGATAGGGGGAACAAAAGATTGCTAAAATGGTTATGGTTCGTTGACCAAGATGGCCGCCATGCCCATATATGGTAAAAACCTTTAAAAATCTTCTTCTCTAGAACCGAGGATGCTTTGGTGCTGAATCTTTGCATAAATCATCGGGGACAGGAGGTCTACCAAAGTTGCTAAAATAATGGTCGTACATTGACATTTGACCTTTTTACGGCAAGGTCAAGTTTGCTTTCTTATGCATTTGTATGGGAAAAAATATTTAAAAATCTTATTCTCCAAAACCGAGGATGGCTTGTGGCTGAATCTTTGCATATATCATCTGGAATGGGGGGGGGGGGGGGGGGGGTCTACCAAAGTTGCTAAAATAATGATCATACATTGACATTTGACCTTTTTACGGCAAGGTCGAGTTTGCTTCCTTATGCATTTGTATGGGAAAAAACATTTAAAAATCTTATTCTCCAAAACCGAGGATGCCTTGTGACTGAATCTTTGCATATATCATCTGGAACGGATGGTCTACCAAAGTTGCTAAAATAATTGTTGTCATACATTGACATTTAACCTTTTTACGGCGAGGTCAAGTTTGCTTCTGTATGCATTTGTATGGACCCTATTTGTATGGAAAAAATGTTGGTAATTTCAAATGGCTTTTCCTCTGAAGCCTCCGGGCCAGTGTTGCTCAAATTTCATGCGGAGCCTCCATGGGCAGGAGATTGAAAGATTGCTAAAATGGGTATGGTCCATTGATCAAAATGGCTGCCATGCCCATATATGGTAAAAACCTTTAAAAATCTTCTTCTCCATAACCAAATAAGCCCTGGGTCCTAATCTTTGCACAAATTATGGGGGACAGGTCCTGGAGATCTACCAAAATTGCTAAAATGATGGTTCTATGTTGACATTTGACCTTTTTACCTCCAAGGTCAAATTTGCTTCCCCATTTGTATGGGCCATATACATTTATATTGAAAGTATCGAAATGACTTGTAGATCAACAGTAGTTAAAATTGTTCTGATTGGAAATCTAAGATGGCCATTTTCTGGTTTATATTTATAATATTTCCCTGCCACTGTTCTGTTTACATGTATAAAATCATGATTCTTCAGAAACCACTTAGCCAATTTCCACCAAATTTCACATTGATCCTTCTGTTGAAATGTGATTGATAGTTTATTCAAATGATCATGCTCCATGGGGGGGGTCTACCAAAGTTGCTAAAATAATGATCATACATTGACATTTGACCTTTTTACGGCAAGGTCGAGTTTGCTTCCTTATGCATTTGTATGGGAAAAAACATTTAAAAATCTTATTCTCCAAAACCGAGGATGCCTTGTGACTGAATCTTTGCATATATCATCTGGAACGGATGGTCTACCAAAGTTGCTAAAATAATTGTTGTCATACATTGACATTTAACCTTTTTACGGCGAGGTCAAGTTTGCTTCTGTATGCATTTGTATGGACCCTATTTGTATGGAAAAAATGTTGGTAATTTCAAATGGCTTTTCCTCTGAAGCCTCCGGGCCAGTGTTGCTCAAATTTCATGCGGAGCCTCCATGGGCAGGAGATTGAAAGATTGCTAAAATGGGTATGGTCCATTGATCAAAATGGCTGCCATGCCCATATATGGTAAAAACCTTTAAAAATCTTCTTCTCCATAACCAAATAAGCCCTGGGTCCTAATCTTTGCACAAATTATGGGGGACAGGTCCTGGAGATCTACCAAAATTGCTAAAATGATGGTTCTATGTTGACATTTGACCTTTTTACCTCCAAGGTCAAATTTGCTTCCCCATTTGTATGGGCCATATACATTTATATTGAAAGTATCGAAATGACTTGTAGATCAACAGTAGTTAAAATTGTTCTGATTGGAAATCTAAGATGGCCATTTTCTGGTTTATATTTATAATATTTCCCTGCCACTGTTCTGTTTACATGTATAAAATCATGATTCTTCAGAAACCACTTAGCCAATTTCCACCAAATTTCACATTGATCCTTCTGTTGAAATGTGATTGATAGTTTATTCAAATGATCATGCTCCATTGATATTCTTCTTCAAAATATCATATATATTCTTCTTCAAAACTAAGAACTGCTCAAATGATGATATTTTCATTAGTTGCGATGATAGGATTGGAAAAATGTTGCATAACATCTGCATGTCTGCAGTGGCTATGTCACTCAGGTGAGCGAACCGTGGCCCGTGGGCCTCTTGTTAACCTACTGTTGGGTAATTTTTAACAAAGGAAATACCCAATAAATACCTGAATGTGAGAACGTCCATCCGCGACGCTGGTTTTTTCCTAATATCTTGAAAACGCAGTGATGGATATTCATCAATTTCTGCAGACACTTTGGTATCAATAAGATGTACCTGCATAAGAGAAAGTAAGGACAAGGGGCCAATTCTGTTGGAGTTATTGCCCTTTGTAAATTTTTTTCTTAATGCAGTAAAAAGTTTGTGTGCACACTCTTTAATCAATGGCACAGATACATCATAAGGATGGGTGAAAGATGTGATTAGATTTTGGTGACCTTGACCTGATTTTCAAGGTCACTACATTATAAATACTCAAAAAGTGAGCCTATTTAATGCAGTAAAAAGTTTGTGTGCACATTATCTCTTTAACCAATGGCTGGAATTCGACCAAACTAGCACAGATACATCCTAAGGATGGGGGAAAGAATTGATTAGATTTTGGTGACCTTGACCTTATTTCCAAGGTCACTACATTATAAATACCAAAAAGTGAGCCTTGTGTGCACTCTATCTCATGAATCAATAGATGGAATTTGACCAAACTAGCACAGATACATCATTGGGATTGGGGGAAAGAAGTGATTAGATTTTGGTGACCTTTTATCTCATTTTCAAGGTCACACCGGCACTTTGAAACTCAAATTTTGATAGAAAAAAAGCTTGTGTGCACACTATATCTTGAACCAATGGTTGGAATTTTAACAAACTAGCACAGATACATCATTAGGACATGGGAAAGAAGTGATTAGATTTTTGTGACCTTGACCACATTTTCATTAGATTTTGGTGACCTTGACCTTATTTTTATTTTGTTAGATTTTGGTGACCTTGACTTTTTTTTCAAGGTCACACGGCACTTTGAAACTTAAATTTTGATAGAAAAAAATTTTATGCTTTATGCGGAGAGTATAAGCGCTGCTTATTGACAATATTCATTTTGTGGAGAAATGAGGCACTTTCAATGTGTACCCACAAGTTATATTATCTTGGAGAAATAAGAAAAATATCATTAGTATTTGGTTGCTTTATTTGGTGCTTTGATAATATATAGAGAAGACAGGGGTATCAATTATGACACATTTCAGAATTTTGTAGTTCTTAAATCCTGTCAAGTTTTTGTGCTGCAAAATTTGTCTGAATCTACTTAATTCCGAAATATTTCTCAGTTTTTCTTGTTATATGTTGGAATTTCAGATTACTTAGCTCATCATCATCATCATCATCAGATTTTTGATTAACATGCAGGTACAGGGGCAACATCCACATCAGTGGGCCCCCCTCCAGGTAGCTGGCTTGCTGCACGCATGGCTGATCTCATACCAGATCTCCAGGCATGTCTATCATGAGGGTCTATAGCGGAGAGCTTCCACTCTCTGTAATCCCTCTCTGTCAGCCGCCTCCCTGTCATCTTGGGCCTCCCAGGCCCATGCCTTCCATCAACCTATAGGTTAAAGGCTGTCTTGACTGCATCATTGGATTGTTCTACATGTCCATACAGCCAAGCCTTCTGGCCTTCAGAATGAGGTCCAGATCCTCAATGCCAAGCCGTGCAAGTAGCTCATTGGATTTGGTAGTGACAGTGTCTTAGCTATAGAAAAGACGTGTAAGCTAGAGCTGTCATTGATGGGAACTTTTTTCATATTGATATATTAATAGTAAATATCACGATGTATTGATTTATCACATCATTACTATATTTGGAATGATAACCTACCTTTTGTATATGCAATAATTTGTTTCCCATATCCTGGATACAATGTTATGTATACCACGATGTTCCTTTAACATTGAGGAAGAAAGGAAAATTTTATTGATAAATTTATATAGTCAGTTGATAAGCAAAAATACTGAAGGTAATTCAACAGAAATATAAATATGCAGCCTAATCAGGTTCATTAAACAAATTAGATTTCATTTATAGATACCTGCATGGCCATAAAACAAATATAAAAATCTGCCTTGCAAGTCTGCCATGTTATTGTTTTAGTTCTGTAATATCAAACTTTATTTCTAGTCTGAAATAATTTCTAATGTAAACATATTGATACTTCTAAATTGTTTGTTGATACAGTATCAATAGGTAAAATATATCCATACATTGATACAGAGATAATCAATGGTAATCCTAGCTCACACACTTTCAGAGACACTTCTAATGTATATTCAACCCTTTTAGTTCACCTGGGCAGAAGGCTGCAGAGAAGCTTACAGGATGGTAGGCTGTCAGTAGTCTGTCCATCGTCCATCCACATCTTTGACCAGCTATATCTCCACGGTCTGCCAGCCTCGGTAGCTCAGTTGGATGCGGGTCTGGCTGGTGATCAGGAGGTTGTGGGTTCAACCCCGCTGGGTCCTAAGCATTCTTTCGTGGAGATTGATCATGAAATATTTTCTATAGTCATTCTCTCCCTTCAGCTGATTCAAGAAGCGCAGTTGTCAGTTTTTGGCAAAAGGAATGTGCACAGTACAGATTAACTGCTTAGAGGACTAAACCTGCTCAGTAAAAGTGTGGTTAGGTAAGCTGGCCGTGCTCGATATGATCCATTCGGGTTGACTGGACTGTAAAACCTCAACACAAACAGACAAATCTCCACAGTCTGCAGACTTATCCCAATCATTTCACATCTATAGCATGCCTCTGGTGGGACATCAGTGTTGTAAATTTTTCATGGAAATCCAGTGAAAACTTTGGTGACTATGGCAATCACAAGGTCCCAGAGATTACAATGAGAAAAAGCTTGTCAGCACCATAACTCCTTCAGTCTTAAGGTCGCCTGAACAACATTCACGGAGAGCCATTGTACTACTCTGGGCATTGGAATCGGCGTTGGCATTGGCGTCTACAAATGTGAAAGTTTTCGTTAAAGTTTTTAGGTCCTCATTATTTCCTAACCTTATTACCAATTTCATTCATCTTTGGTATGATTATACATATTGGTCCAAACTTTTGTGCAGTACCATCCCCACCATGTCAAGGTCACAGACATAGAATTTTTATGTAAAAATTTTACGTCAAAGTTTTTAGGACCTCTTTATTTTTTTATTTGATTGACAAGCATGAGTTCAGGCGAGCTATCCTGTCTGGTGACAGGTCTTGTCATCAGATTCGAAAACTGGCCAGATCGGATCATTAGTCTTAAGAGTTATTTCCTCTTTGATTGCTGAAAAAGCCTCTGTGACTGTCATCAGCGTAACTTATTCAGTTTTTTCAGATCTTTCTGAACTTTGCAGATGAGGTGGACATGGATGAAATCTCAGAGGAGTTCAAAAACTGACCAGATCGAATCATTAGTCTTTTAGTTACATCCCCTTGATTGCTGAAAATAACCTGTCTGACTTAGTCATCAGCATAACTCATTCAGTTTTGATTGGATCTTCCTGAAACTTGCAGATTAGGTGGACATGTATGAAATCTTGGATGAGCTCAAAACCCAGCGAGATAGGATCATTAATCTTGAGTTATGTCCCCTTGAATGCTAAGCAGTCTCTGTTTGACTTTGTAATCAGCATAACTTGTTAAGTTCGGATCTTCCTTGAACTTGCAGATAATGTGGACATAAATGAAATCTTGGATGAATATGAAAACTGGCAAAATTGGATCATTAATTTTAGTAAACTCCCTTTGATTGTTGAAAATAGCCTCTGTTAGACTCTATCATAAGAATAACTCATGAAGTTTGGATCCAATAATTCGTATATAAGGTGAACATGGATAAAGTCTGTGATGAGTTTGAAAACTGGCAAGATCAGATCACTAATCTTAGAGTTGTAGCCCTTTGATTTCTGAAAAAGCATCTGTTTGACTTTGTCGTCAGCATAATTCATTCAGTTTTGATAGAATCCGTCTGAAACTTGCAGATAAGGGGTACGTGGGTGAAATCTCGAATGAGTTTGAAAACAGGCTAAATTATGTCATTAATCTTAGTGTTACTCCTAATGCTGGCTAATTAGTGCTGAAAAGATAATCAATTATCAGTCCTGCCATTGTGATCAGTACTCGATTAGTAATCACTAAAGATTTGTTAATAATTTTACTTGTCTTTCTGAGCATGATTCTTACCATATGTTATACTTCACTGCATGTATTTGGTCAGACAGGCCTGAGCAAACAGTGTAGACTCAGATGAGATGCCGCTAAACACGTCATCTCATCTGAGTCTACAGTGTTTGCCACTCATCCAGCTATTTTAAGACATAGCATTTGGTAGTAAATTGTACTTGTTCAAATTTTAGACATATGGTAAGGAGTTAAGGTGTCTGAATACTATGGGTAAATATGGCAAAGTAACTGACACAGAAATCAAATGATTGAGTTTTAGCAGATCTGTAACGATTATCTTTTTTGTGGAATTTATTGATCAATTAATCGATTAATTCTGCCAGTCTAAGGTACTCCTCTTGATTGCTGAAAAAGCCTCTGTTAAACTTATCATTAACCATTACTCATTCAGTTTTGTTCAGATCTTCCTGAAACTTGCAGATAAGGTGGACATTGATGAAATCTCAAATGAGTTTGAAATCTGGCCAGATTGGATCATTGTCTTTGAGTTACATCCCCTTGATTGTTGAAAAAGCTTGTGATTGTCTTTGTCATCAACATAATTCATTCAGTTTTGACCGAATCTGTCTGAAACTTGCATATAAGGGGGACATGGATGTAATCTTTAATGAGATTGAAAACTGGCTAAGTTGGATTATTAATCTTAGAGTTACTCCTCTTGATTGCTGAAAAAGCCTCTGTTTGACTTTATCATCAGCAAAGCTCATTCATCCTGAAACTTGCAGATAAGGTGGATATTGATGGAATCTTGGATGAATTAGAAAAATGTTTGGAAGCTTACACAATCAGGGCCCAGTTGTTCAAAGCTTTGTAAGCTTAACAAGCTCGTTAAGGGTTATTTCGTTAACTGTTTTAGCGGATTCAATATACATTATTCCGATATTTTTTGCTAAAAAAATGTGGGTAGCTTTTGCACTGCAAAAGCTACTCGCATTTTTTCAGCAAAAAATTTCAGCATATCTGCGTATCACTCGATGTAAATTTTAACGAATGGTTAACTAACGACATCGTTAGCTTTGAACAACTGGGCCCAGGGCTGATAGATAGGGTTACACCCCTTAGTTGCTAAAGACACTTATAAGTAACCTTGTTTGCTGCATAGCTCCATCAACTGGATCTTCCTTAAACTTGCAGATATGGAGGATATGGATATTTTGGAGTTATGTCCTCCAGGTTAATGAATGTGTTAGACATTGAATGACCTTGACCTACTTTTCAGAATAGGTGAGCGTTAAGGACCACTGTGGTCCTCTTGTTTTTATTAAGAAATAAGAAATATGTCTGTATTTTTTGGATGGAAAAAAATGCTTTATGAAGAGCTGTGGCTAAGACATATACATTTCACATAGGTATGTTAACATAAAGAGTCATAGCTTCAGATAACATGGGATATCAGGTAAATACTTTTCTTATTTCTCCACAAAAACATATGTTGTGGGTACTTATTAGAAGTGTCTCGGCAAGGCGCTTTTAATGAGTACCCATAACATGTTTTTATTGGCAAATAAGAAAAATATGAACAATATTTGGTTGAGAAAAGGGCTTTATGTAGAGCTATGAGTGCATAATTATGCTGTCCACTTACAAAATACATGTAGTTGGATAATTCCAACATTTATTAAAGGCTCCATATTCCCCAAAAATAGACATTTTATTTTCCAAGAATTAAAGGTTGAATAAATTGATATATGGTATTAATAGAATCATAAAATACAGCACCTGACAGCCTGTAAAATTTCAATTAGTCTCTCTTCTTTAAATGAAATGTTTTTTTATCATATCTCTGAATTAATGTTGCCAACATTAATTCAGAGATACAATAAAAAATTATTTCATTTTTTGATCCAGTTCAAAAATAAGAGACTAACTGAAATTTTACAGGCTCTCAGGTGCCACATTTTACAATCGTATTAACCCTTGTCCTGCTGAATAAATTAAGATGCCATGCCCACTTTTAATTTTTAGCCAATCAGATTGCTTGATCCAGATTGTTGCTACAAATTTGCATTGTTGATGGCAAACAGTGCAGATCCAGATCAGTTGGCTTCTTCAGAAGCCAACTGATCTGGATCTACACTGTTTGCAAAACAAGGTATATCTTGGATAAAAATGTCTATTTTTGAGGAACATGGAGCCTTTAATGGACAGCAAGGGCGTGATTAGACTGTATGCATTGGGAGATCTCAGTCTGTGTATTTTTCACATATGAAGCTTGATTTTTGGTCCTTTTTTGAGTCAGCAGTTATATAGGTAAAAGGGGGATCAAAATTACCATATGATGAGCTTGTACATACCTTGTCACTTGACTTGGTTGTGTAGGAAAGAGTTACCTGTTCTGATGGTGTACCTTAATTTCTTACCATATTTATCCTAAATATGGACAGGTATATCTCGCTATTTGTTGATGAACTAACCCTTATCATGCTGAATAAATTAAGATGCCTCGCCCATTTCTAATTGTCAGCCAATCAGATTACTTAAGCCAGATTGTTGATATAAGTTCACATACAGAATGACAAACAGTGCAGATCCAGATTGGTTGGCTTCTTAAGCTTCTTGCAGAACCAACTGATCTTGATTTACACTGTTTGCAAAGGCAGGTTATATCAGAGTTCAGTAGGACAAGGGTTTAAAAAAAATGCTGGAGGAGTGGCAAAACAGTGTAGGTCCTGTTCATATTAGGCATTCTGGGGCATCTGATCATAGCCTACACTGTTTGCTAAGGCCTGTCTGTCCATATACTTAGGGTAAATACGGTATTTTGTATCTGCTAAAAACTGATTTGTTTGCCATAGATTTCAGTGCATTCTTTTGCTCAATTTTAACACATAGCTCCAGGAAAGATGGTTAGCTGGATATTGTTTTTGTCTGCTGCTCCCTAGAAACATACAATATGGGTACCCAAATATGCTGATACCTTAACTCCTAACCATACCTGTAGTAAATTTTGAACATGCTCCAGCTCAGCTTATCCCATGGCCTGTTGTCCATCTTCTGTCCGTCCGTCATTAGCTTTTCACAGTTTTGACATCTCCAGAACCATAAGTTGGATTGAGCTGAAACTTAATGAGAGGCATTGTGGCAACATGGAGATTCAGAATTGCTAAAATCGTTCCGTTCCAATCTCCAAGATGGCCGCCATGATGGCCATTTTGAAATTCTTTAAATGACATCTCCCAAATCGTAAGTTGGATTGAGCCGAAACTTGATGGGAGGCTTCAGAGTGAGACAGCGATTCAGAATTGCTAAAATCATTCAATTCCGATGTCCAAGATGGCCACCATGGTGGCCATTTTGAAATTCTTCAAACGACTTCTCCTCCCAAACCATAAGTCGGAGTGAGCCAAAACTTGATGGGAGGCTTCAGAGTGGGACAGCGATTCAGAATTGCTAAAATCGTTCCGTTCCATTCCGATATCCAAGATGTTGCCACGGCGGCCATTTTGAAATTCTTCAAACAACATCTCCTCCCAAATCGTAAGTCGGATTGAGCAGAAACTTGATGGGAGGCATTGGAGCGACATAGAGATTCAGCATTGCTAAAATAGTTCCGTTCGGCTATCCAAGATGGCCGCTAGAATGGCCAAAAACTAGCGGCCATCTTGAAACCACATCTGCTCCTGAATCCTAAGTCAGGTTGAGCCCAAACTTGATGGGAGGCATTGGGGCCACATGTAGAGATAGAATTGATAAAATCCTTCCGTTCCAATATCCAAGATGGCCACCATGTCGGTCATCTTGAAAATCTTCAAATGACATCCCCACCCAAACCGTAAATCAGATTGAGCTGAAACTTGATGGAGGCTTGATGAGAGATTCAGAATTGCTAAAATCGTTTTGTTCCAATATCCAAGAAGGCTGCCACTGTGGACATCTTCAAATCACGTCTGCTCGTGTACGGTAAGTCGGATTGAGCCCGAATTTGGTGGCAGGCATTGGGGTGGCATGGAGATTTAGAATTGCTAAATTCTTTCCATTCTAAGATCCAAGATGGTTGCCATGGTGGCCAGCTTGAAAATCTTGAAACGACATCTGCTCTCGAACGGATTAAGCTGAAACTTGGTGGGAGGCATGAAGATTTAGAACTGCTAAATTCTTTCAGACATCCAAGCTGGCCACCACTACAGCCATCTTTAAATTCTTCAAACGGCATTCTCATCCCAAACCGTAATCCAAACTTGATGGGAGGCATCAGAGCCACATAGAGATTCAGAATTGCTAAAATCACCCCAAGGTGGCCATCTTGAAACTCTTCAAACCTCATCTGCTCCAGAATGGTAAGTCAGATTGAGCCAAAACTTGATGGGAGGCAATACCATGGAGATTCAGAATTGCTAAAAACATTTTGTTACAATACCCACGATGGCCTTCACAGCAGCCATCTTGAATATCTTCTGTTGTTAGCTCACCTTGAACTTTGCTTCAGGTCAGCTTATGCCATGAGCTGTTGACCATGGTCTGTTTCTCATCCGTATGTCGGTCAGTAACTTTTCACATTTTCGACATCTCCTTCAGAATCGTATCTATGATGGCCGCCATGGTGGCCATCTTGAAAGTCTTCACCCGGTGGAAGGCACCGGAGCAGCAGAGGAGATTAGAATTGCTAAAATGGTTCCGTTCTGATATCCAAGATGGCAACCATGACATCATCTTGAAAATCTTCAAATCATATCTGCTCCCGAACGGTAAGTCTGATTGAGCTTAAACTTAATGGGAGGCATTTGGGTGTTATTCAAAATTGCTAAAACCATTCTGATCCAATATCCAAGATGGCCACCAATCTTGAAATTCTTCAAATCACATCGCTTCCCAAACAGTAAGCCAGATTAGCTGAAACTTGAAGGGAGGCATCAGGGTGACATCAAGATTCAGAATTGCGAAATCGTTCAGCTCCAGTATTTGTGGCCATGGTGGCAATCTTGAAACTCTTCAAACAACATCAGATTCTAAATTGCTAAAGGCAATCTGATCTGATAGCCAAGATGGCCACCATGGCACAGTGTAACGTATCATGATCAACCTAATCCAGGTGAGCGATTTCTGGCCCACTTGGGCCTCTAGTTTGTTAATATGTCTAAAACTGCTAGATGAGTGGCAAACAAGTTAGACCTTGATCAGATGCCTTATTTTGTGGTGTTTGCTATACACTGTTTGTTTAAAGCTTAATCATAGCTACAGATAAGAGGAGATATTTGGTAAATATTTTTCTTGGTTCTCTACGAAACCTAGTTGAGGCATGTTTAACGAGTACTTACAAGTTACAACATATGTTTCATGGAGAAATAAGTTATCCATACTTTTTGGTTTCAGGAGCTATGACTGACACAGTGGCTCAGTTGGTAGAGCATCTGCTTTGTGACCAGGAGGTTGCGGGTTTGATCATCAGCTGAGTCATACCAAAGACTTTAAAAATGGTACTAGCTGCTCTTCACGGTCTTACCTAGAACTAATAATAATGTATAAATAGTTAAAATATATCCGTCCATGTTATGATGATCTTCATCACATATTATGGATCTGATAAACTGGATGTTGCATTTTTGCCCTACCATGCCATTATACAGGTTGAAGACAAACACCGATTAGGCTGTGGAGATGGACAGGTTGATCTGGCCACATGTCTGAAGTAACATTTTCTCATGTTGGAGCTGATCTTGTATCAATATGTTTCATAGTAATGGTTAATGCTTCCTGTACTTTTTTGTTATAGGTACGGTAAATGTCCTAAAATTTGGAAGGTTTTTTAGCTCAACTGAGCAAGGCTTAGGATGAGCTATTGTGATCACTTGCCATCCGTCATCTGTCCATCGTCCGTCCACACCTTTGAACGACATCTCCTCTGTAACCCCTGGGCCAATTTTCTTCAAACTTCACGATGTGGAGCCTTCTGTTGAAGGGGGATTGAAAATTTATACAAATGGTCAAGGCCCATTAATCAAGATGGCCGCCATGCCCATATATGGTAAAAACACTTAAAAATCTTCTTCTCCAGAACCAAGAAAGCTTCAAGTCTGAATCTTGGTATATAGCATCATGGACTCAAGGTCTACCAAGTTTGTTAAAATGATGACCCTAAGTTGACCTTTTTATGGCAAGGTCAGATTTGTGTCTCCATACATTTGTATGGGAAAAATGTTGAAAAGTCATTTTCTCAAAAGGTATTAAAGACTACTGGTTGAAACTTACAATGAGTGATTAAAGTAGTAAAACATTTTAGTCATAATCAAAATTTGTCCCCTGGGGGTTATCTGCCCTTGCCCCTGGGCTGGATGCGCCGTCTGACTGGAGACCAGGAGTTCAACCCCCGCCGAGGTCGGCAACATTCTTTCGTGGAGATTGATCATGAAATATTTTCTACGGTCATTCTCTCCCTTCCGCTGATTCAAGGGCAGTTGTCAGTTTCTGGCGAAAGAATGTGCACAATACTGGTTAACGGCTTAGAGGACTATGCCTGCCCAGAAAACGTGTGGTTAGATAAACTGACCGCGCTCGACATGACCCCATTGGGTTGACTGGGCCGTAAAACCTCAACACAAATAGGTTGACTTTTGGCCTTTTTTATGGCAAGATCAAATTTGCATCCCTATACATTTATATGAGGAAAACGTTGAAAAGTCATTTTCTCAAAATGTATTAAAGACTAATGAATGAAACTTACAATATATGATAAAAGTAGTGAAACATTTTTGTTGTGATAAAAATTTTGTCCCCTGAGGGTTATCTGCCCTTGCCACTGGGTTATATACATGTATAAAATTTTGTAATTTTTAAATGTCTTCTTCTCTGAAACTGCTTAAGCAATTTTCACCATATTTCACATGGGGCCTTCTGTTGAAAGGGTATTGCCAATTTGTTCAAATGGTTCCACGCCATTGAACAAGATGGCCGCCATGCCCATATATGGTAGCACTTAAAAATCTTCTTCTCCAGAACCAAGAAAGTTTTGGGGCTGAATTTGGTATATAGCATCGAGGACTCAAGGTCTACCAAGTTTGTTCAAATGATGATCGTGCAAGGTCAAATTTGCATCCCCATGCATTTGTATGGGGAAAATGTTGAAAAGTCATTTTCTCAGAATGTATTAAAGACTAATGGCTGAAACTTACAATGTGTGATTAAAGTAGTAAAACATTTTAGTTATAATCAAAATTTTGTCCCTTGAGGGTTATCTGCCCTTGCCACTGGGTTATATACATGTATAAAATTTTGTAATTTTTAAATGTCTTCTCTGAAACTGCTTGAACAATTTTCACCAGATTTTACAAGGGCCTTCTGTCAAAAGAGTATTGCCAATTTGTTCAAATGATTCTGTGAAATTGAACAAGAGGGCTGCCATGTCCATATATGGTAAAAAATCTTAAAAATCTTCTGATCCAGGACCAAGAAAGCTTGGGGGCTGAATCTTGGTATATAGCATCGAGGTTTCAAGCTCTGCCAAGTTTGTTCAAATGATGATCATACGTTGACTGACCTTTTTACTGCAAGATCAAATTTGTGTTGACAAATAATTTTTTTTTCAATATGTATTTAAGACTAATGGCTGAAACTTACAATGTATGATTAAAGTAGTAAAATGTTTTAGTTAGGATCAAAATTTTGGCTCCTGGGGGCTATCTGCCCTTTCCCCTGTGCTATATACAGGTATAAAACCGTCTGTCTAATGGATGTTGACACATTGTTCAAATGGTTCTGCATCACTGAACAAGATGGCTGCCATGCCCAAATATGGTAAGAACACTTAAAAATCTTCTTCTCTAGCACATGTACTATGAAAGCTTTGAGGCTGAATCTTGGTATACAGAATTGGGGACTCGAGGTTTACCAAGTTTGTTAAAATGATGAGACTAGGCTGACCTTTGACCTTTTTATGGTGTGGTCAGATTTGTGTCCCAGTTGCTGTAGCAATACTGGACTGTTGCATGGCATTTGCAAATATGCAGGTGAACGAATTGTGGCCCATGGGCCTCTTGTTTATTCCATACTTTTTTTGTTTTGCCTAAATTTGGCTTTTTATGCATTTGTTTCTTAAAATACTTAGTGGAATGGCAAACAGTGTAGACCCTGATCAGACTGCTCATTCAGTTTGCATGTGCCATTTAGTCAGAAACTTTGGTGTACTAAATTTTAGGACATTTATCTTATTTGGTCAGTGTTTCTCTATTAACCATAATCTCTTTCAGAGGAATTGATTGACATATTAATTTTAAGCCTAGGTTGAAAATGATTGCTCAATATTGCATGTTAGGTGTGAATTTCAGTTTGCTCAATCAAATTACAGTGAACCCTCATTACAACGTCAGCATTTGTTCCCAAAAATGTTGCCATTTTAATGAATTTGCTGTTGTAAAGAATCCTTAATGGACAGAATGATATGTAAGAAAGGCCTTGTTTTATTCTTATTTCCTCAATGGAACATATGTTTTGGATATTTTTTAGAATTGCCTCAGAGAGGCAATTCTAACAAATATCCAAAACATATGTTGCTTGAAGATTTTATTTTTGCATAATTTTTCTTTAACCTCTTGAGTGAATGTTTCATGACATTCAAATTGTCATTATAATGAATTTTGTCATTGTATCGAGTGTCGGTATGAAGAGGGTTGACTGTATTTGTCAGTTGTAATTTTAAGTTTGATTTTTGTACAATTTAATTTGATGAGTTAGTTTTATTACCTTACCTGAGACAAATGCTTAGGATGAGGTATAGTGATCCATTGTCCATTCACATTTTCAAAAGACTTCTTGTTTGAAGTAGCAGGGGCATTTTTATTAATTCAAATTTCTTATAGAATCTTCTGGATGAGAGGATCAAAAGTTCGCAAAAATGGTCACTTGCCAAGATGGTCACCAATACCATATATAGTAAAAATCTTAAACAGTCTTACTACAAAGCAAAAATGCTTTGGTGCTGAATTCTTGCCTGGGGATGTGAGATCTGCCAAAATTGCTAAAATCGTGCCTCTAGGTTGAACCTTGACCCTTTTATGCTAAGGTCATTTACTTCACCATACATTTTGGGGAAATGTTAGAATGTCATTTTCTCAAACTGCATAACAGACACCAATTGAAGAAACTTACTACAAGCCTTCAGTTAGAAGCAAAATTTTAACCCTCCAGTACTGTCTGCCCTGAAACCTAGTCTATATACATACAAAATCTTAAAAAGAAGGTTTAAAATTGTAATTGACATTGCTTTTTATGAAACTTACAAAAATGGTTGCAAGGACAAAACCTTCCTGTTTCATCTGGCAGGTGTTGGTCTGTTCCTACCAAGGAACTACAGTCATCATATGTTCCTAGGAGCAGTTTGGTCTGGCTCTATAGTTTGCTCAGGCATCTCTTTTAGGAGCATTTAAAGGTTAGTTCTACAGTTTGTTGCCGGCCTCGGTGGCTCAGTTGGATGCACCGTCCGACTGGAGACCAGGAGGTCACGGCTTCAACCCCACCAAGGTTGGCAACATTCTTTCATGGAGATTGATCATGAAATATTTTCTACAGTCATTCTCTTCCTTCTGCTGATTCAAGAAGGGCAGTTGTCAGTTTCTGGCGAAAGAATGTGCACAATACTGGTTAACCGCTTAGAGGACTAAGCCTGCCCAATAAACGTATGGTTAGGTAAACTGACTACGCTCGACATGACCCCATTGGGTTGACTGGGCCGTAAAACCTCAACACAAACAAAATCTGTACAGGCCAGTCCTTCAGGAGCAGTATGATCAGGGCGTACGGTGTGTGCGCCCAGCCTGTCTGTCTGAATATTTTAGGTAAATAAGATACAAGAATTACTATATTAACCCTTAATATTGGGACATCTTAACTCCTTACCATACTTGCCCTAAAATTTTAAACAAATCTGTTTTACTACCTGCTGATATGTCTGAAATAGTGCTGGATAAGTGGCACTATAATAGTAGTTATTTATAGCTAATTATAGTTATTTATAGCTAATTAGTTATTTATAGTTATTTATAGTTATTTATAGCTATAGTTACTAGTTATTTATAGCTAATTGTGTCATCCTCTTTAAATATTGTTTAAATAAATAAATAAATAAAACAGTGTAGACCCTGATCAGATGCCACAGAATGTGGCATCTGATCTGGGTCTACACTGTTTGCTAAGGCCTCTCTGTCCCAATATTTAGGGTTATTATAGTATCATTTTCAAGACCTGTTAGGTAATGGGAAACCACAGACAATTATATACCCACAATTAATACAGAGGTACAGCAGTCCTTTAGCATCCACATACAGAAAACTATGGTGCTCATTACACATAATTTACATGTGTGTAACATGCATAGGAAAAAAAATATTTGCAATAAAGAGAATTAACTTCTCTGCAATATGGGCTGCTCTTAAAGGAAAGAATTTATCACTTCCAAAATATGGACTACTCTTAAAGGAAAGAATTTTCTCCCTCAGGGAGCAAATTCTTTCCTTTAAGAATAGCCCCTATTTTGCAAAACTAGGGAGATTTTTTTTCAAGATTTTTTCTCTTAGTGTGTAAAAATGGTTCCGTTCTGGCTACGTCACTGTGTACAACCATAGGTCTACAGAAGAGGACTGTATAGTCTTGATTTTGGGTTTGGCCATAGACATATGTTTGAATCTTACATGCAAACCAAGATTTACCATAACCAGAGGACTTGAGTAGGAGTATTTGATGATAATTCAGGGATAATTTTCTCCAGTTCTCCATATAAACATATGTTGTGGGTACTCATTAGAAGCACTTTGCCGAGGCACTTCTGATGAATACCCACAACATATGTTTTTATGAAGAATTAAGAAAAATCAGCTCAAAATTATCCCCAAATGTGCCTACTTAACTCTCCTGCATAGCTCCAGATAATGTGCTTTTGTTTTTTCAAACATTTTGATATTTTTTTTTTGTATTTCTGCAGAAAGATATGTTGTAGGTACTGATTAGAAGGGCCTGCTTAGACACTTCTAATGAGTACCACAACATATATTTTTTGGAGGAATATAAGAATCTGGATACTCTCCTTGTCTGGAGCTATGGATCTACCTGTATGTAGTACACTTTATATTTAATAGTATCTCCAGAGGACTTGTTAAGGAGGAGTATTTGGTGATAATTCTGGGATAATTTTCTCCAGTTCTCCATAAAAACATATGTTGTGGGTACTCATTAGAAGCACCTCAGTGAGGTGCTTCTAATGAGTACCCACAACATATGTTTTTATGGAGAAGTTAGTAAAATTATCCCAGAATTGTCTCCAAATACTCCTCCTTAACAAGTCCTCTGATCTCTTTAGTCGTTTTTCCTCCAGGTTTGAACAAGTCTAAACTATGCCTTCATGAGACATTTCTGTTACCCACAATATATGTTTTCACAGAAAAATACACAATATCAGTACACCATGGTCAGATGGTTGAAAAATTGCTTAATCTAGAGTGTAATGAGAAGTATACATTTAAAATAGGTATATAAATGTAATGGTTATTTTTGGAAATAGCAAAAATGATATCACTATAAAATTTGTATAAAAGAAAAGCAAAAGGACAGACATTGTGTACATAATTTTCATCAGATATGTTAATCTTATCTTTTTTGTTGCAGTACTGTTTTGAAATTTTATTAAACATTTCCGGTAATTTTTCTAGGCAAGAGCACCATTGCACATCCTTGTAAATTGTGTAGGCAGTGCACAGGCTGTTCTAGATTTTTGCTGATTTAATTAAGTAATTACTGTGTAGTTTTTTCATGACTTTTGGCCCAGAAGGGAAGTCAGGACTGAATATTTAACCTCAGCGGATGACATATTGCTGATTTTTTTTTTTTTCCAAGAAAATATTGTTAGGGGATAATTTTCATACCACATATCAAATCCTACTAGGGTATTAGGGTGGTGGTAAAGCTGCTGTACTTGCAACAGGTGGGGAAAGGTGGCATGTTAGTATTTCTTCTATCTCTGCACTGACATTCACTTTCTTTCTCATTCTCCTCTGTTCTCATTCTCTCCAGAAGATGGTGCAGAATGACACCTACAATTTAAGGATTGACATTTTGTTCAACAAGAATTCAAACTAAAACAAGAGAACACAACTCGAATCCTACATTCTGGAAAAAAAATAAGAAAAAAATGTCAAAGTGTCATCTGAAAGTTTTACTCATTATCCTGGGCATTAACCTTTCCCACTCTCTGGGATGACATACTGATGATATTATTCTTATTTGTCCCAGAAATCAGGATTTGACATGTAATATAAAACCTGCCTTTTTCCCTTTCTGAGCTAATTTTAGCTCGCCAAAGCTGAATGCTGTGGGGACGCTTCTAGGATGTGTTGTCATTATTTTCAAATGACATCTCCTCTGAAACTGTTTGACTGATTGAAACCAAATTACATGTGGAGTTTCATGGGATGGGAGAACAAAAGTTTATTCGTGATGTCCAGTTCACATGACTGAGATGGCCGTCAAGCCGATATATGGTAAAAACTTTTGAAAATCTTCTCAGGAATCCATTAGCCAATGACCTTGAAACTTCGTATCCAGCATTGGTAGCCCCTGCCCTATCAAATTTATGTAAATGATGAGCCTTCCTTGACCATGGCCTTTTTACAGCAAGGTCAAATTCAGTCACTTCGGCCTTTGTGTGGGAGAAAAAAAGCAGTGGATTTATCTGATTCATTTGTAACCCATTACATCAAAGTTAATTTATGCAATCATCTATTGCTAAATGCACATTTATAAATACTAAAGGTCAAGGTGATCTACTGGTTTTTGTTCTGGATGCCTTAATATTCGGTATTTTTAACTTCTCCTTTAAAACTGATGGACTGATTGAAACCAAATTACATGTGGACCCTCTACATGATAAGGGAATGAAAGTTTGTGCAAGGGATCTGGGTCACATGACCAAGACAGCCGCCATCCCTATATATGGTAAAAGTCCTTTGAAAATCTCAGGACTGAAAGGCTGATGACCGTTAAATTTCGTATGCAGCATTGGGGACTCGGGTCCTACAAGATTGTTCAAATGATGACCACCATTTGACCCTGACCTATTTTCAGTCAAGGTCAAATAGGGTCACTTAGGCATTTGTAATGGAAAAGGGCAAAGCAGTAGATTTTTCTGAATCTTCTGCAGCTTATGACATCAGAGCTGAGTTTTGCAGTCAGCTAAATGAACTTTTATAAATACCAACAGTCAAGTTCATTTACTGACCTCGGTCCTAGGTCCTTCAGAATCAGTAGTTTAAAAATCTTCTCTTAAACCGTTGGGTTGGTTGAAACCACCTCAGTTGGGCTGGGAAATTAAAGTTTGTTCATGGGACCTGGGTCACATGACCATGATGGCAATCATATGGTAAAATGATTTGAAATTCTTCATCTCAGAAACGGAAAGGCCGATGACCTGGAAACTTGGTATGCAGCTTTGGAGACTCTAGCTCCATCGAGTTTATTCAAATGATGACCCTTGGTTGACTTTGGCCTATATTACAACAGTCAGTTTAGATTGCTTAGACAAAAAGGCAAAAAGGCAAAACAGTGGATATTTAGCTTACCAGAGCTGAAAGGTTCTGGGGAAGCTTATAGGATAGTGGTCAGTTGTCCGTCTTTGTTGATATCATTGTTGTCTACACTTGAGTTCTAGTGAGCGAAGTGGCCCATGAGCCTCTTATTTAATTTCATGGAATGTCAAAACCTGCCTTTTCCACTTTCTGGGCTAATTTATCGGATGACATACTGATGATAGTTTTCTTATTTTATTTTCTGAAATCAGGATTTGACATTTCATGCAAGAGACAATTTGCATCAAAAGCTGATTGAAAAAAATAAGAAAATTCAGCATGTCGTTTTGCTGATAATTTTACTCAGCATGCTAAGCGTTAAAGTGATATATGTATTGTATATGTGTAGTATTATGCATTTTTCAACACAATGTTAAGTTTGAAATCACAATAAATTTATAGATTTAGTTCAAAGAACGTGTCATTTTCTTTCGCGTTACCAGAGGAATGCTGAGATCCCAGTGGGTTCGAATGCATGTAGTATTTGATTTATATCCTAGAGGACACAAGTTAGCAGTCTGAGCTGGGTAGACATATGTTTGCATGGCATTTCTTATGTAAGTAATCACAGGAGCTATTACTAAGAGACCTACGGACAGGGAGACGAACGGACAAACGTTAACTTAGCACTGTTATTGGTTTAAAACTGAAAGCACAATGCATCTAGACGAATCAGTAAGTCAAATGTCGTAAGGAGCTGTTTCCTAGGTCATGTTGTGCCAGAATTATTTTTTTTAATTATTCATGTTTTTTTTTATTACAATTATTGCCTTTTCAATCCCATGGTGCACTTGCACTTCCTTTAAGGGTTAAGAGATTGGCGCAGCGCCATTAATAAGTTGGCACATATTAGCTTTTAGACATGGCCCACATTTTTAAGTAGGTCAAATGGACGGGAAAACTGAGACTGTCTGAGAGATGCCAAACATGAGTACCAAACTTGGTCTACAGTGTATATTGCACGTACGTATGCTTTAGCATCCATCAGTAAAATTTCGCAAAAAAAAGGACAAAATATGGATGCAACTTTATGAAGAATCTGTCAACAATGTTTTTTACCTCCCTTTTGAAAAAGATCTACTCATGTTTTTACCTCCCTTTTGAAAAAGGGTCTACTATATGAACCATGCAAACATATATATATGAACCGTTTACACCCAAGTGGAGCTAATTCTGTCCGTTTAAGTAGACCGTAAAAATAGAAATCTCAATAAATATTTTTCTGTTTTTCTTCCTCTTTAAATATCAGTGGAACTGAGCCTTGAGAATCCCTTCTCACGTATGGTCAGCGGAGACGCCTGTGTGAATCCACACAAAATGATCGGGTAAACATCGAATCATTATACTTTTGCACTGGTCAACGAATATAATCGGACTGTGAACGAGCATGCTGATCTGGTACTGGGCGTTCGCTTTTTTGCGTATGACGCAATGTTCAAGGTTTTAGGAGGTGAAACAATTAAGCTAAGCTGTACCTAATAACAGATGGGAATAATGTGGACCCGAACTGACCGGTTCAACTGAACAGTCTTTCAAGAAAATACGCCGGTCGATTAGATGATAGAAATTTAAATATCATGGTCTCGTTTAGCCGATGCGCAAACTGCGTTGACCAGCGCAAACTGCGCATCGGCGAAACGAGAGCATAATGTTTTTCGTTATTTCACACACGACGATAATGTATAGTTTTCTTTGTCACTGATCAATTCAATGACACTGCACTGCAATAGCACTTGATAAGCGCTTAGCTGAAGTGCTGAAAGATTAATACTTTACTTAAATGCACTTGAAATTATGCCATATTTTGAGAAAATTGTTCCGAAGTTGTTTTAGGGTTAACGATTTGAAGAGGAAAGGCAAGATTTTCACACGTTCTGATCTGAGGGTTTCGAAAAAGCTTGCACAGTGGCACGAAGACATTTAAATGTTCAAAGTCCAATGCCGCTTGAAATTTACCTTGAAAAGAAACTGCTTTCGTTCAGCATCATTCAAATGGATATAATTTAGGGATGTCTGTTCGATCTTCTATATAATACTGGTATGTTGAATGTAGTCATTAGAATTGCCTCGATCAGGCGATTCTAATGAGTACACACAACATACATTTCATGATAAAGTAAGAAAAGTTCCCTAAAATATCCAAAAATATTTGCTTTCTTGGGCTATCAAGAGAATTTCCTAGGGACTAAAAATCGAGTTCGAATTATTCATGGTCAACCTGAGTGGTCAACGAGCCATCGGTGTTCGAGTCATTAAGTTTTACTGTAGAATAGAAACGAAACCAATTCTATGCAAATATGAATACAGAGATATGGAATTAGAATGGCTCAATTTGTTTTTTTTAAAGATGTATGTCAATCTTTCTATCACGCTTAGAGCAGATGGATTTAATGCTTAGCACTCGGGAGAAAAATTCAGCAGACGACGTTTTGAAATGTTTTCTTATTTTTTTCCAGGAGACAGTTTTTGACAATTTATGCAAACTGTCTTCAATAAAGGCAATTTACATGAAATGTCATATCATGTCTTCTTGGGGAAAAAATAAGAAAAAAGTCACCGATGTGTCGTCTGCTGAATTAGCCCAGAAAGTGGTAAAAGTTAATGTAAAAACTCACACAATTTTTGGCGGAGTTTGTAACCCTCTTACTGCCCTTATCAACAGGTAGTGATTGGGGGCGTGACTTTCCCACCGCACTCCTGTCTAAATGGCACGTGTGACTATGAATCTCCTAGGTTTGACTGACAGAGAGAAAACTGAGACTGGTTCCCATTTGACTGACCGTAGCTCCGCAGCACTAACGGAACGCTCGTAACCACAGTTAGACGTTTTGAAACGCTTCCCGCTTGTTTGTTGTTATTTGTCGTCTGCTCAAACGAAAGCAAAAATTTTGTATTATCGGAATGAAGCGTGGGAATAGGCAATTAAACTTCTTCACACGTGACAGATGAATTTATGAAGTTTATGATGCATATATAAGCATAAATCATATTGAAAATATAAACGTTCTCTGTGAGCCAAAGATGAAACACTCATAAGTTCACTTTCTGTTAAATTCTGTCAAAATGGGTGAATTTGACAATGCGCAAGAAAATTCAGAGTTTGGAAAGGCAAGGAGAGAAAGTGCATACAAAAAGGTATGATTAACAATTCACACAAGTTAGTCAAAAGGTTGTCTTTATTTTTCTTTTGATTTATGCAAACATGCCTATATAATATTGACCCCCTTACACCCCACTTTTATATAGGAAAACTGGGGTTTACAGGGGTATACATTATTTTTCTTATTTCTGCTCAAAAGCATAGATTGTGGTACTCGTTAGAACCGCCTCGGCGAGGCGGCTCTAACGAGTACTCACAATCTATGTTTTGAGCAAAAATATGCAAAATATCAGAGTTTTTTTGTCTGAAAATTTTCAGTTTTTGGAGGTGAATTTTTCTATATATTTGAATAGGCATGTTTTCGTAATGTCTTGTTTTTGTACCCTAATAATATGGCACCCGCATTTTAAACCTGACATGTAACATATTCAACAGGATAAGAATTGTTTATATGGTTCCTTTCCCTAAATTGGGTCCTTTTATTTATTTATTTATTTACTTGCATATTTATTTATTTATTTATTTATTTATTTATTTTTGATTTATTTGAGCCGCAATGTCAGAAAACGTATATTTGACATATTTGGACATGCGCCCAGTGAATTTCCAGATCAGCCTGCACATTGGAAAAATCTGATCAGAATCTTCACTGGGCAGATTTTGGGAGCCAAAGATGTAAAGTTGCTTCATGCGGACAAGAAAGACTCATATTAGACTGCGCAGATGCGCAGGCTGATTTGAATCTTTGTTTGGCGCACATTTTAGAAGGTACGTTTTCTCTTTATTTTCGGGGCCCAGTTTTTCAAAGCATCGTTTGCTTAACGAGCTCGTTAGTGATCAAATTGTTAACTGTTCTAGTAAGTACGATATCTAATTCACGGGTATTTTTGCTGAACAAATCTGAGAAGCTTTTGTAAATGCAAAAATATTAGCGTATATGCCATATTTAATGATCAAAGTTTTAACGTTACGTTAACTAACGACATCGTTAGATTTCGGAACAACTGTGCCCTGTTTATTTGTTCATTTAAATAAAATAGGAATGCGAACAGCGCAGATTCGTACTGCATTGCTCATCAAACAAGCCTTCTTATATGCCACTTGGGCAAGCATAACATAATAATAAGAGTTTAGTAACTACCATTACTTTTACACATCTATGAAATCGGTATCTTGATGTTCTCTCGTAATATATAGTGAAATCATGAGTACATGTATGTAAGGCTATACATTATTAGGTGGATTTTCATAATTTTGCTTTTTTAGACTAGTTTTTCAATGTGCTTTTATACATTTACATCAGTCACTCTTTCACTGCATACATGTGTCATAAATTTGCTTAATAAAAATCGTCATTTCCTTATTATATTGTGAAAATGCCATGGCTTACAGAACTCTAGATAAGAAGTGTATTAGATAAATAGTTTGTTCTTATTTCAGCACACAAACATATGTTGTGTGTACTCAACAGAAATATCTTTACTGCGATGCACCTCTAATGAGTACTCACAACATATGATTTTGTGCAGAAATTAGAAAATATCAATACATCCGATTCTCGTTATCTCGGAAATCCAAGAGACTCGCTGAAATACTTCAAGACATCCGTACCTCGACATAACAGATTTGCAGAAGAAAGAAAAAAGAGGTAAATCGAACAACCACATTTCATAAATGAATATGTAAGTTCTAATTTGACTCCTAAAGTTAGAAATATATTGAAAAGATTGTGGAAAAGGAGCAATTTCTCCTCTTTTCCAAATGTTTTGTTACCTGCTGTTAAATTTCCATGTTAAAACAGGACCCGATTTTCACTCCGAGATAAGCGGTTTTACGAGATAAGCGAAGTAAAGATAGAGTCGACTGTATATTTGGTTAAAAACGTGCTATGGCTAAGAAGTATACATTACACATATGAGTGGTAATATAATTCGATTATTTCTCAATAAACTTCTTAACAACTTAATAATAACAGAAAACACTTGACTTTTTTGTATCTTATAACATTAACATAGTAAATGAATGGTAATGGTATTTCTTGTATTTTTCCTTTGGAGGCGATTTGCTTAACTGTCAAGTCCTATTCCTAGTTATAAAACGGGATAACGTCCCTCCGCCCCACCCACCACCCCCCCCCCCCCCCCCCCCGCCGCCCCCCCCCCCCCCCTACCCACACACACACCCAAAAACAAACAAAAACAAAACAAACAAAAAAAACATTAAATCGGCTACTGACGTAGAATGTTACGGAGGGAACAGCAGTGACTTCAAAGGTTTGACATTGCAATGCAGTTAATGTCACATTTATAATCTCTTACTTTTGATGCATACAAATCATTTTAGTGCCAAAATGCAAGCGCTTATGTTAGGTTATTTGACAATTTTCATATAATTAGCTCACCTAAGCACGAAGTGCTCGGTGAGCTATTGTGATCAGTCAGTGAACGTCGTTCGTCGTGCAACGTCAACAATTTGCTTCAAAAGACTACTCCTCCTACACCCCTTAGCCAGTTGACTCGAAACTTGGTAGGCAGTATAAGGATGACTTGTAGATAAAAAAAAAAAAAAAAAAGCAAAAATCGTTTCAATCGGAAATCCAAAGTGGCCACCATCTTGAAAATCTAGTTTGCGCTTCTACTGAACCGAAAGGCCAGTTGATACGAAACTTGGTAGGAAGTATCGGGGTGATTTGTAGATCAAAAACAGATAAAATCGTTCCGATCTACAATCCAATATGCCGTCGGCCATCTCGAAAATTTATTTTGCGCTTCTTCTCTTGAACCGAAAGGCCAGCTGACTCGAAACTTGGTAGGAAGTATCGGGGTGACTTGCGACCATCTTGAGAATCTACTTTGCCCTTCATCTCCTGAACCGAAATGTCAACTGACTGGAAATTTGGTAGGAAGTATCAGGGCAACTTGTAGATCAAAAACAGCTAAAATCGTTGCGATCGAGAATCCACGATATCTTGAAAATCTATTTTGCTCTTCCTCTCCTAGACCGAAATTCAAGATTGCGGCCATGGCGGCCATATTAAAAATCTATTTTGTGCTTCTTCTCCTGAACCAAAGGCCAATTGACTCGAGACTTTGTAGGAAGTATCGGGGGTGACTTGATGATCAAAAATAGCTACAATAATTCCGAGCGGAAATCTAACCTGACTGCCATGGTGGCCATCGTAAAACTTTATTTTCAACTTCTTCTCATGAACGGAAAGGCCAACTGACTCGAAACTTGGTAGGAAGTAATGGGTAATTTGTAGATCAAAAACAACTAAAATTGTTCTGATCGAAACTCCAAGACGGCTGCCACAGCCACCATCTTAAAAATATATATTGACCTTGTTCTCTTGATCCGAGAGGCATTAAATTTGGTAGAAAATATCGGGGTGACTTTCAGATAAAAATAGCTAAAATCGTTCCGATTAGAAATCCAAGATTGCCGCCACGGCTGCAATCTTGAAAATATATTTTGCGCTTAATCTCCTGAGCCAAAATGCCAATTGACTTGAAACTTGTTTGGAAATATCAAGGTGACTTGTAAATCAAAAATAGCTAGAATTGTTCTGATCGGAAATCCAAGATGTTTACCACAGTCGCCATCTTGTAAATCTATTTTGAAATTCTTCTCCTGAACGGAAAGGCCACCTGACTCGAAAGTTGACAGAAAGTATCGGAGTGACTTATAGATCAAAAATAGCTAAAATTGTTCCAATCAGAAATCCAAGATGGTCGCCCTAGCCTCCCTGATAAGAATCTATTTTGAACTTTTTCTCCTGAACCAATTAATAGGCCAATTGACTCTAAACTTCACTGGAAGTAGCGAGGTGACTTGGACTTGTAAATCAAAAGTGGCTAAAATCATTTTGGTTGGAAATCCAATATGATCTCCATCTTAAAAATCTATATATGAACTTCTTCTCTTGAACCGAAAGGCTAAATGGCTAGAAACTTGTCTGGTAATCAGGTCAGCAATACAGGGCCATCTTGGCATTCTTGTTTGGATTTGGCGCCTATGCAAATGTTAAATTAGGTCTTCAATGTCCATATATTGTGTAGACCTGCGTGGCTGCTGTTCTATGTTTCCCTCAATGGTCACATAAGGCCTTAGCTAAGGAGTACTTACATGTTGGTATGTGTCCATTGTTTCCTTGCTTATTAAATAATCGTCGTCTTTCTTTTTTTAGAGTAACAAACCACTAATGGAAAAGAAGAGACGGGCTCGGATCAACGACTGCTTGGTTCAACTGAAGACCCTTGTACTACAAGCGATGCAAAAAGATGTAAGTACAGTCGAACCTCAATGGCTCGTTTACCATGGCTAATTCGAACTCGTTTTTCAGTCCCTCCGAAATACTGCCGATAGCTGAAGAAAACAAATATTTAGGGAAGTTGACTTATTTATTATGAAATTGTATGTTGTGGGTACTCATTAGAATCGCCTCATCGAGGCGAATCTAATGTGTACACTCAACATATCATTATTGTGTATAAGATCTAAAAGATTTCCCTAAATTATCGCCCTTTGCTTCCTGACCTGGCACCATGATTAACCATCAGTTGCTCGAACTGCCCATTTCTCGAACAATTTTCCAAGGATGTTTGAGCCATTGAATTTCGACTGTAGTACAGATGTTAGAGGTTTTGTGGAATAAAAGATACATGTCATTTTATACCCTTAAAATGCTGATCAGAACAACAACAGACGTCATATTTTGTATTTGTCAGAGAAAATAAGGCTTGACATTCCATGTAAATTGTCTGCCCACATAAAGAGAACCCTACCTTAGGGTGTTGGACATAATATACTCCAGATGAAGTGTTTGTCATTCAGGAACGCAGATGCATCGTGTTTCCACGATCGCCAACGAAAACCTCTGTCTTGACATAGTAACACGCACGCACGCACTCATACACATTGTTGTACGTAGTAGGTATTGCTCATAACTTTTTTTCTTTCTTTCAGAATTCACAATATTCCAAGCTGGAGAAGGCGGACATTTTGGAAATGACCGTGAAACATCTTAGTCAGCTTCAGCGCTATCACGTGACCAGCGACTATGGCAACCTTTCCCTTCTATCCAAATACAGGGTCGGATTCAACGAGTGCGCAAACGAAGTTGTGCGATACCTTACCGGAACAAATGATGTCGGATACGAGATTCGTACAAGATTGTTAAATCATCTGGCAAGCTGTTTAGAAACCTGGAATTATGCAGGAGAATGTGAAAGTCAGTCAGGCCAAGCACACAAAAGATATTCACAGCCAGAACCACCAACACAAAGAAAAACGATTATCGAGACATGTCCTATTGCGAAAGGATTTCCGCCACACATGGGTGGTGAAATTGGACTACGTGTGACTTCCGGGTCGAATGACCACGTGAATATTAATGAGCGCGTGCATCAGCAGTTTTCGCGACAAGTGATTAACAATGTTAATCGGAAGTGCGCAAGACATTTAAAACAGAATGACCACAATGAAAGTGCAATAAGTTCAGATAAACATGATCGTAAAATGGCAATATATATGTCCTGTTGTGTTAATGGCCACACATCTCATTTCAATACTTATTGCCAATCTCGTTATAATACACCACCTAACGCTCTTTCGGAACTATCATATTGTACAAATATGTCACAATCACACATTAAAGAGCCGTTAAGTGACCACTCAGATGTCTCTTGTTTCGTGGATAGGTCACAACAACATATGAAAGATCAGGAACATGACAGCTCACGTGCCCACTGTTTACTGGGTTTATCTCTTGACAGAGCGACTGTTTCAATGACAGTTCAACCCTCTTCGGACAGGCTTTGGAGACCTTGGTGTCAATTTTAAGGTTGAAGTTGTTAGAGACTCATATGACATTATCATGCGACTCTCTAACAAACTCAACCTAAAACTGAATGGATACATTAAAGAGACAGCACTCTAACCTGAAAAAAAATGTCTCAATATTCCACGAACGATAGTCCCAATAGAAAAACTTTGCTTCTCTGGGTTTTGGATGCCTTTTCAAATGCGTGAGTGGAGTGCTTTTTTTGGGAAAGACTTTGACCCTTCATGGGGAGCAAATGTTTTTCTTTTTAAAGAATACCACTCCCACCATTCTGTTTGACAAAATAGGCAAAGACTCTCGTCAGAATGGTTTGAATATGACTCTTGATAAACCTAAGTTTAAGGAGAAAAGTTGATACTTGTTAGTTACTTTCTCACAGACACACATGTTTTTGTATTCTGGTCATACAATTCTACTATCTATAATGTTTTGATGGAGAAATAAAACAAAATAGTTCTCATTTCTGGAGCCTTATTCCCCGGGAATCTCTGATACAGAAACCCTTCATGCATTTCGGTATACAAATGCACTATTAATTATTGGAAGTTCAAAAACTGAAAATGAGCCAGCGCACGACAAAACCAACAAAAAGGCATGTGCGGACAGCGAAGACTGGGATCAGCTTAGGTATCCGCCCAGTCTGATCAGAGTCTTTGCTGTCTGCATGAAGGAAGTTTGGGTCCTTAGGTACCCATTGAGCGCACAGTGAAGATTCTAATCAGGCTGATTCGAGTTTTCGCTGGGCGCACACGATGGTTTTGTCGTGTGATGGCTCAAAGGTGGCCGAAAACAAGAGCTACAATGTTAGAAAACGTACCTTCGGACATGTGCGTCTTGCGACCATTTAGATCGACAGGAGCGGTCAATGGAAACAACTGCCATAGGACTTAAACTAGTTTTTACTCATCAAAACCGCACCCGTATATCCTGAAGTTACATTCCATATTGCATTGCTCTGAGGTTAACTCAGAATGGATTAATCGTACGAACAAGTGTTGTACGTTTTTGATAGTGTATTTAATAATAGGCAAATAGTGTTTGAATAAAATTATTATGGACAGACACGATACACGCAATGATGCAGCGTCCTGAGAAATTAAGCTTTTGACAATACACAGTGACCATACCTCTTGTGTTACTCTTATGTTATTAGTTTCGTATCTAGAAATAACCATAAGACATCTATCAGACCCTTCAGACAAGAGACCACGCCCACACTCGGTAGTTTTTACTTTAGGCCGCTTTAACTCTTTCAGTGCCAAATTTCAGACGACATTTGTCGTCTGCTTTTTTTTAACAAACTATCGCTTAAAAAGAAGTTTATACGTAAAGTTGAAAGACTGAAGTCAAACAGCGTAGATCCTGATGAGACGGCTCATATGAGCCGTCTCATCTGGATCTATGCTGTTTGCAAAAGCCTATTATTATCGCCTGTGGCAGTGACAGAATTAAGGCGCTGGTTCTAGTGTCGGCGTTCCGAAGTTTGTAGGGACTTGATGCTGCACGCCGCTGGGCATTTCTCATGATATGTTTTGTTCTTTATAATGTCTTATTATTAATTTGGCGAGTACCGTCTGGCATTACGAATCACCTCTTGGGGAAAAAGAGTTGTTTGCTTTACTTGTCATATCGTGTTTGTTTCTTCCTCTTTGTGCTATTGGCAGGTTTTGTTCTACGGTTCTTCCTGGACATCTTCTGTACTATTTTACGATTCTGTAGAATATATTAGAATGTGTTTGCCTGGATAGTTTCACAACTGATGTTCATTTGACGGGGCTCATAAACGCTACTGCGTTTCCTTATGTCGTTAACTTTGGTATTTTTATTTCACTCTGTCCAAGGTATTTCCTTATAAGACATCAAGTCAATTATTGTTTAGTACGAATGGAGATCCATAAAATGTTTCTATCAAATAAATATCTTCCGTCTTCATGTCTTCAATAAATTCTTCATTAATTTAAATTACCGTTTAATAGTATCAATACGTTTTTGTTTAATTGTCGCCGAGGAAGCGTGGGTGTCTTCAAATATGCCAATAGATGTCAAAACCACAAGTCTTTAATATCAAGTTGTACCTATTGGAAATTGAGCGATGAAGAAAACAACATTCTCTCTCGGATTGATTATGTTGACAGAAAGTTAAACATATATGAAAAGGTTGCATTTGAATATACCGAACACAGAAAAAACGAAAATCGGAGTTTCGGTGATATCGAGACTCGACATATGGCAGCATTGCAATTTGCCTGGCTGCATACGCCCCCAACTCCCTAGCACCGGCTTAACCCATTTATGCCGAGTGGATTCTTCTACCTTAATGCTTTGGGCAGTAAAGGGGTGCCTGGTTATTTTTTATTATACCATATTTTATAGAAATTCTTCTAGTTAATGCAAACAGTGTAGACCCTGATCAGCCGCCGCGTTCTATTCTGGACCTACACTGTTTGCCAAAGTCCCTTTTATGGGACGCAAGGCTTAAATGCGCTGAAGTCGGTTTTCATACAATCATAATGGGCTCACTGATCCCAAGAAAAATGAAAGTAAAAACTGCTCTGTGATCAATTTTCTGCTTAGTAGCAAAATTTGCATTTCACTGATGGCTGTGTATTGGTGAACAGAGAAGAACATGAGTATTAACTGTTCATTTAGTGGTTATGACTGCGGCTCTGTCAATTATGTGTGATCAGAATTAATCCGAAACCACATGCGTCGTGTCATAAGAAAAGAACTGTTATAGCATATGCAAAGGGTTCACGCTAGCCAACGTATCCGTGTAGACAGACAGGACTGGGCAAATTGTGTGAGTAAAAAGATCTGATATAGCAAAGCAAAGGTTCAGGCGAGCCTGCGCAGCTGCACAGTTTTGCAAGAACTTGTGCTGTTCGCGCACCTAAGCGGTAAACATTCTGCTAGAGGACTAGACACGTGGCTTCAAAAAGGGGCCGGGCATGCGCACTGAAATATTGATTCGACGGAGTCCACAGAGGCTCTTTTCTCGCGGCGCGGCTCATATATATTGAGCCTCAATATGAGAAAAGGAACATTATATCATTCGGAAAGCGAATCAGGGCTTTTGTAGTCCTATTACAGGTTGGATATTGGTGAATATTGTCCTCTGTTGAGATATCAACGGACCGTTGATATCCCAACACAAGACAATTTTCATAAGGTGCGGACTAGTAAAGGTGGCGTGTGCGACTGACAGTTTCATGAGATATATAGGTAATTATATATAAATTGTTTCCTGGTTCGTTGCTCAGCTACTCGGTAATTTACTGATTTACCTTTGATACAAAGTATGATACTTGAGATCTGTTTATTTGATAGCCATCAACAGTTGTGTCTTCTTTTAATGGTGGACAATCGTTGAATGGTGAAGACTATTTCCGAAGGTGATATACGTATATTTTTTTATAAAATTTGAGAATAAATAAATACATAGCATCATTAGACAATTGTTTTAGTGGAATCTGTATATAGTGGGCACATCCCCCCTATTGGACTCAAGTCTTGTTTTGTCTTCATAATGTACTTATTTTGATATATATTAGAATCCCATAATGGTTTAACTTGCATATAAGTGTAACCATTTCTTTTAACCCATTTATATCTAGTGGACTCTTCTACTACAACTTTTTGGATTGGCCTAGTTCCAACAGCAGGGTGTCTGGTGGTTAGTTTTTGCTGACATTATGTTTATAGAATTTCCTGAATTTAATGCAAACAGTGTAGACCCTGATCAGACGCCGCGTTCTGCGGCGTCTGATCTAGGTCTACACTGTTAGCAAATGTCCCTTTTATGGGACGGTAGACATATATATGGGTTACTAACTTTCAGCTGATTGATTTTAGAGTAACCTCTCCTTCATTACAAGAAGAATATTCCAGTTTACTGAATTTACGACCATTGTAAGAAGCGAAATAAATGCGCGGTTTAAGACAAGTACTTGCTTAATACAGATACTTTTCACAAAACAAATGCTTTAAAATATTAAAAACTGAAACTGACTTTTTACACACATGGATGTTTATCACATTCTAATACCTGCGGTTGACTATATTTTCTGCGGCTGTTTTTTTTTTTTTTTTTACTTGCGGTATTTCATGTTTTAAAACTATGAGAATTTATTACGGCTTATTCACATTTTGCAACTTATTTGCTTACCTTTCAATAACTAAATGATCCGTGTCATGGGAAAGAGCCATTATAGCATACACGAAGAGCAAGGGTCCAGACGTTGCTCAGAGAAATATAAATTTATCGTCTGCTGAACTTAGAGAATATTAAATATAACAATATACTGACCTGAAGTTTGTCGCTTCGATGCGTCTTCATATCTGTAGCCCTGAAAGTGTAAAATTTTTATTTACTGCCTTATACCGTTTATAAAAAAATAGTATGTGGTGATTATTAGACTCTCACTGGCGAGGCAATTCTGCAGGGTACTCACCAATAGTACATATCAAAGGCGTTAAAATAGACTTAACCAATTTATACCTAGCGTCCCATAAAAGGGACACTGGCAAACAGTGTAGATCCAGATCAAACTACGAGGAACGCGGCGTCTGATCAGGATCTACATTTTTTGCATTAAGTAGGTATAACAAATGATAACTAAAACAAACCAAGTACCCCTTAAATTGAAAATGGATCTGCCCAAAGAGAGAGGTAGAAACGTTCATTAGCCCATTGTAGTCGGGAAATGTAAAAGGGTAATTGGCAAACAGTGCAGACCCAGATCAGACGCCGCAGAACGCGGCGTCTGATCAGGGTCTCCAATGTTTGCAAACAGTTTAGCCATTTTTCTCTATAGGAATATGTAAATCTCATAGCCGGACATGCCTAAAGTTGAAATTGGAATCTTCTTATATATAGTGTGGGAGAGTCTATTCAGTATACAGTGGGTTAGGCATTTAACTTTATGGATGCCCTTTTATCTGGAGTTTGGTACAAGTTTCTTGTTTGCTTTTTGTATGTAGGATTGGGCGGTTTAAATTATCCGTTAGTCCAGATGCAAATGCGAGCAACAGATGATCTACCTGTAATGTTTGAAGTCACGTGATCTCCATCGGCCATATGCCAGTCACTCAGGTAAGAAATAGACAAAGGTAGATTAGGGCACATCTGACTTCGAACTTCGGGCTTCCGATTGAAGCATTTTAAAATATCCGTTACGGCAGATGCGGAGAGCTGATGGTAAATATGTAGGAAGTATAATTGATACGTACCAGACAAAAAGGGAACTTAATCCATATGTGAACATCGAAAATCCTGATAAGACTGCGCACATGCGCAGTCTTATCAGGGCTTTCGCTGTCCACTTGGAGAAAATATGGATACTATAGAATCTAATTGGAAAATGAGGAATTCTCTAATAAGACTGCGCAGGCACTATTTTTCCTTGCGTCATTATCCCTTTTACTCGTAATTAGTACAGATTGGACGTATTTGGAGCGCACAACTAGGCCACATCACCACATCATCCTTGTATCGGCGGCATATTTAAACTATCTGATGTTTATCAAGCATAAATTCATTGAAGTTTCTTTGTGAAACCTAAGCGTGACTGGCACGCGCCTCAACTAATAAGTATTTTACAGCTGACTTGTAGGTATTTCATATGTAAAATACGGACCATATGTAAATAATATAGTCGTCGAATAGAGGGATGGGAGCAGTTGGCGCAAAATAAAACAAAGACGGCAGATGCTATGTTTGTCCGTCTATCACTATGCATGCACATTGTTAAGGTTTATTTTCATCTTCAGCTATATACAAATTTTAAAGCCTATAAATAAACTGTCGGATTTAAAAAAAAAAGGAAGAAGAAAAAAAAAAATGAACATAAGCACATTAAACGAAAGGGCAAAAAAACAAAATCGTTAAAAGTGGGTAAAATTGTTTGTTTTGAAATAATTTATATTTTCCTTGATATGTACGGCATTTGTTTTTAATTGATGGGTTTGATTCATTCTTTTCCGTTGCATCTTATATAATAATAATAATAATAATAATAATAATAATAATTATACTAATAATAATAATTATAATAATAATAATAATAACAGTTGCATGCAAGTTTATACATAGAGTAATTCATTGTCTTGTGTTTTGCTTGGTATAAGTAAATAAATAAAAAGGTATTACTTAGGTCAACGTAACACACACACACACACACACACACACACAGAGAGAGAGAGAGAGAGAGAGAGAGAGAGAGAGAGAGAGAGAGAGTCTGCTACTCTTTGCTTATCCTAGAACATTCGTCTCTAACCGGAATAGGTAACGGACAGTATGCTGGAAGCGTTTGATTTGGGAAAGTTAATGCAATGGAGCCAAGTGGCATATAAGAAGTCTTCTTATATGCCACTTGAATGAAGCGCCCTATGTTTTATTAAAGGTCTAGACTTTCTTCATCTGAGAAGCCTTTGAAACAACCATTTGAATATGCTGCGGGTAACTCGGGAGAATTTGTGAAAGAATGACTTCATATGTCACAAAATATGTTAAAACAAGCACAAATAAATAAATAAATAAACGGCTATTATTAGTTCACTGGTCCTCCAAATGGATAAAATTGGTTTGCACTGCGTTTTCTGCCCGTCACTCTGTCCGTTCGTGTGTCTGAGCGAAAAATTATAGTTTGAGACGCTAGTTTTGGAGACGATTATGATGTTTATTCCGTTGAAACTACAGTGAACCCTCATTGCAACGACAGCATTTGTTCCCAAAGATGTTACCATTAAAATGAATTTGTTATTGCAAAGAACCCTTAATGGACAAAATAATATGTAAGAAAAACCTTGTTTTATTCTTATTTCCTCATAGAACGCATATTTTGGATATTTTGTTAGGATCGCCTCAGTGAGCGATTCTAACAAATATCCCAAACTTATGTTGCTTGAAGTGTTAGTGCAATATTCTTGCATAATTTCTCATTTATTGTCACCTCTTGAGCGAAGACTTCGTGACATTCAAATTGTCATTATAACGAATTTTGTTGTATCGGGTGTCGATATAAAGAGGGACTTACATTATAAATAGCCCCATAAAACGGTTAGGATAAGCCCCTGATTAGCTATGTAAATTTAGCCCATAAAACCAAAATGTTAGAGCGTGGGAGGTTTTGTCCGGGTTATGTCTTCCGTACTCTGCGCACATGACTCGAGGTCATTTTCTGACGACACAGCCCGGTTGTCCCTATTTATAGAAAACAAACATATCATTCTCCATCACAAACATAGCCATTATTATTGCCTATTTATTGTCATAAGTGATATAGAACTGCCGTATAACATACCATCTCCACCTTCTTTCCTTTAATTAAGAGACATATAAGTGACTTAATTAATACCTATGGAGACTTCCTGATTAATAAATGCGTTAGACTGCAATGTCATTCTTCCGCATGGTCTGTCTGGTGACGGTTACCGGGTTTTACCTACTATATGTATATTTGTTTTAAATTTGGAACAGGATATTTTATATCATTTCGATGTGTCCAAACTTGATGTACGAATGATGGATGAATAGCAAACAGTGTAGATCCCTGACCAGATGCCGCATTCTGCGCCTCTCTGACTTTTTGATGTGGGGTGGGCTGGTGATGGAAGTGGTGGTGGTGGGGGAGGGGGGGAGGGGGTGCGGAATATCATACCATAATATATTGACCCATCCTGACTTTGACCAGGCAATCATAATAGATTGCTAGAAATAATGAGAAATGGATGGTTCATATTAACATGAAAACCTAAAAAAAAAAAAAAAAAAAATAAATAAAATGACGTCCTATTTGACTTTTTGAGGGGTAGTAGAAGGGGGGGTGGGTCAAAATATTATATCATAATATACTGACCCGCCCATGGATTTGACCAGACAATCATAATAGATTGCTAGAAATAATGCAAAATGGTTCATTTTAATATGAAAACCTAAATAAAAAACATTTTAATAAGATGACGTCCTATTTGACTTTTTGAGGGGTAGGAGAGGTGGGGGTCAAAATATTATACCATAATATTTTGACCCACCCCTGGATTTGAACAGGCAACATTAATGATCGCCGTAAATAATATGATTTTTTTTTTCATTTTATCATGAAGACTTCAAAAATGCCTTTTCATGGAATGTCATCCCCTTTGACTTTTTTATGTTGGTGGGCTGGGCGAGGAGAGGGGGGTGTCAAAATATTATACCATAATATATTGACCCACCCCTGGATTTGGGCAGGCAATCATAAATGGTCCCTTTAAATAATGTGAAATAATTTCTTTTAACATGTAAACCTTCCAAAAAGCATTTTAATAAAATGACGACCTATTTGACTTTTTAAGGGGTAGGAGGGATGGGGATGGGAGATAGGTCAAAACATTATACCATAATGTATAGACCCGTCCCTGGCTTTGACCTGGCAATTGTAATAGATTGCTAGGAATAATGTAAAATGGTTCATTTTAGCATGAAAACCTAAATAAAAGGCATTTTAATAATATGACGTCCTATTTGGCTTTTTGGGGAGTAAGATGGGTAGTAGTGGTGGTGAGAGGAGCGGGGGAGTTGGGGGGGGGGGGGATGGGGGGGGGGGGTAGGTGTAAAATGGTTCCTGTTATCATGAAAACCTCCAAAGAAGCTTTTTCATAAAATTAGGTCTTAGCTGACTTTTTAAGGGGTAGGAGGGGATGGGGGTCAAAATATTATGCCATAATAGATTGATCCGCGCTGGAGTTTTACAATAAGAAACGACCAAGCAAAGGATGGTCAGGAGTCCACCTTTTACATGACAACGCCTCCTCTCATAAGTGTGAGGTTGTAAAGTCTTTTTGGGCTTCTGAAATGGTGAAAGTTTAAACCATCCACCTTATTCACCTGACCTGAGACCCTGTGACTTCTTTTTATTCCCAATGCTTAAGAAAATGCTTTCTGGAAATAAGTATACGTCTAGAAGTTCTCTTGGCAGCGCTATTTATCAGTGTCTCCAACAGATACCAAAAGAAGACTATTTATCTGCTTTTCGCGACTGGGTAAAAGGGTTACAAAAATGTGTTTCAGTAAAGGGGGAATACTTTGAAGGTTTGTAATAAAAATATGTTTGATAAAACGTAGTACTGAAGTAATCAAAACTTTTTGCAGGACCCTCGTATATTGAACTGCCCCTGGATTAGAACAGACAATCATAAATGATCCCTGTTAATAATGTGAAATGAATAGTTTTATCATGTAAACCTACAAAAAAGCATTTTAATCAAATAACTACCAGTTTGACTTTTTAAGGGGTAGGAGGAGGGGGTGGGGGGGGGGGTCAAAATATTATACCATATTATACCATGTGGGGGGGGGGGGTTCAAAATATTATACCATATAATACCATATATTATTGTATAATATTCTGACCCCCCCCCCCCCTCTCCCCACTCCTTAGCCAGCCCCATATCAAAAAGTCAAAGGGGAGGTCACTCTATGAAAATGCATTTTCAAGTCTTCATATAAAATGATCATTTACGGCGATCATTTATGATTGCATGTTCAAATCCAGGGGCCGGCCTCGGTGGCAAAATTGGATGCGCATCCGACTAGAGACCAGGAGGTCGTGGGTTCGACCCCTGCCATGGTCGGCAACATTCTCTCGTGGAGATTGATCATGAAATATTTTCTACGGTCATTCTCTCCCTTCCGCTGTTTCAAGAAGGGCAGTTGTCAGTTTCTGGCGAAAGAATGTGCACAATACTGGTTAATCGCTTAGAGGACTATGCCTGTCCAGTAAACATGTGGTTAGGTAAACTGACCGCGCTCGACATGACCCCATTGGGTTGAGTGGGCCGTAAAACCTTAACACAAACACAAAAAATCCAGGGGCGGGGGTGAATATATTATGGTATAATATTTTGACTCCATCCCCCCTCCCGCCCCTTCCCATCCCTCAAAAAGTGAAATAGGACGTCATTTTATGAAACTGCTTTTGTTTTAGGTTTCATGGTAAAAGGAACTATTTCACATTATTTCTAGCAATGTATTATGCCAGGTCAAAGTCAGGGGTGGGTCAATATATTATGGTATAATATTTTGACCCCCTCCACCCCCTCCCTCCTCAGCCAACCCCACATCAAAAAGTCAAAGGGAATGTCATTCCATGAAAATGTATTTTTCAAGTCTTCATGATAAAAGGATCTATTTCACATTATTTTCAGCGATCATTTGTGATTGCCTGTTCTAATACAGAGGCGGGTCAATATATTATGGTATAATATTTTGACCCCCCCACCCCCTCAACTTTTACCCCTCAAAAAGACAAATAGGACGTCATTTTATTATTTTTTTTATTTATTTATTTTTTTAGGTTTTCATGTTACAGATCAACTATTTAACATTATTTCTAGCAATGTATTATGATTGCCAGGTCAAAGTTAGGGATGGGTCAGTATAGTATGATATTTTGACCCCCTCAACCTCCTTAGCCAACCCCACTTCGAAAAGTCAAAGGGGAGGTCCGTCCATGAAAATGCATTTTTCAAGTCTAATCCAGGAGCGGGTCAACATATTATGGTATAATATTTTGGCCCCCCGCCCCCTCCCCTCCATCCCCCAAAAGTGAAATAGGACGTCATTTTATGAAAATGCTTTTTTTTATGTTTCATGATAAAAGGATCTAATTCACATTATTTCTAGCAATGTATTATGATTGCCTAGTCAAGGCCAGGGGCAGGTCAATACATTATGGTATATTTTGTCCCCAAACCCTCTCTCAAAAATTAAAGTGGACGGATTATTTTCCGAACATTATTTTGTATGCTTTTTTAATAAATGAATCTATTCTACATGTGTTATATCATTCCTTAAGAAAGATAGTGGGCGTTCAAAATATTACGGGCGGGTCAAAATATTACAGTAATATATTGACCATATTGACCCGCGGGTCAATGTTTAGGCGGGTCAAAATATTATATGACACCGGCAATATCCTAGATCGGCAAATAACAACACCCAGCGTATTTATCCTAAAGTTCAGACAGACAGGGCTGAGCAAACACTGTAGACGCCACAAGACCAACGATGTTTAGACACATCAGGGAATGAACCGGACCAGAGCATTTTCAACAAGAAATGTACGTTTGTGCGCCTAGTGAAAACTCAGATAAGCCGGAGAACCCGCGCAGTCTGATCAGAGTCTTGACTGTCCACCTGAAGATGCGTTTGATCTTTGGCTACCCACAGAGTACCCTGCGAAGACCTTGATCAGACTGCGCGGATGCGCAGGCCGATCTGCGTTTTCAGTAGGCGCACAATCAACCTTGTAGGAAATGATGTGCCCCGCTCAAATAAAATGGTCGCGTTCAAAATTCAGGATATATGTAGGAAGTTCAAGTGTCCTACTATTTAAGGTGGATTCGATGAATACGGAAATCGGAAATCTGGTAGCACTAAGGTATCCTGAAATCGCAGGAAGGATATATACTGACGAACATGTTATATAGAATGAACTAACACAGGATTTTTTTTCTCCCGCAAAATTTTTGCAAAGTGTATATTTTTCCTGATCCTGGCTTTTATTTTTCATTCGGGCAAAATAGGGTCCAGTATTTTTTCAACTCATCTTCTCGTCCCCCACCCACCATAAAAAATCGAAAGGTTGCCCTCATTACTTTTCACCATGTGTCGTTCCGCAACGAAACTGTTGGTAATCTTTCCTTTAGGTCTCTCCCTCCCTCTCTCTCTCTCTCTCTCTCTCTCTCTCTCTCTCTCTATCACTCTCTCTCTCTCACAGAGAGAGAGAGAGAGAGAGAGAGAGAGAGAGAGAGAGAGAGAGAGAGAGAGAGAGAGAGAGAGAAGGGGGGGGGGGGAGAGAAATGCAAAGAAACAATACATTGCTTTCATGTTTGACGTCCATACAGCTTTTTTATTGTATCTAAATATGAAATCAGGAAGCCTTGATGCAGCACATGTTAAGTCCTTCCCCACCCTTCGCGGGACTAATGCCCACTTGTAGCGGGCTTCTGTGTGCAAGCGTTAATAACTTTATCCTAAAGTCAAATATTGCTCTATTGCTTAAATGATAGGAAACCAGAAAAATCTAAACGGGGTTCGATGGGACCCAGCGATGTATACACATTCAAGAGGTAACGCTTCCGTTTAAATCTTTAAACAAACACTTAAATCCTGTCCTTCACAAATACCCACATATGGCCTTAATTGACACTGGTCATCAACGATGGCCGGAACAAAATGCCATTTGTAGAAGAAAAAGCGTTTTGCGTAGCAATTTGAACGCCACAAGCGAAATTGTTACCCGTTTGAAACCAGCCAAGACTAAAACCAAGTTCAGTCTTTGCCTTCTCGCCGTTCAGATAACATAAACAGACCAAAGAGGTCAAAACATTACCCGAAAATGCGCAGGGCTCAGATCAGCCTTTGCATATATGAAACTGTGCATTTTGAGCGACAAAAAGGTACCTTTTCGCTCGTCTTGAACCAATTTTCCATTGTTCTGTGTCAGACGGACAATGTCATACCAGTAAACGTTTTGACATAACTTTTGCAAATAAAAACATATTGACCCTAAAATGACCACCCTAAGCTGGTAGACAGTTTCCCTTGCTACTTTCAAAGTTGCGTTTTAAGATTAAACACAAACAGTTTCCATAGAATATCATATTTCGAGTGGCTACAAATTTAAAACACGTGTTTTTTCCTCCAGTCGTTCTAAGATATATACATATACACTCCCATTCAGCATTCAAGAACAGCCTTAGGAACGAAGGAGCTTGCAGTAAGACGAGGTTCTCCCCTAACAGGCTTAGGTCTTGAAGACCAAGTTTCAGAAATTACATTATTCAATTTCTTACTACATATTCCGGTAGCCCGTTGTCTGAACCATAGCAGAAAGGAATTTTATGCTTCTGGCTTATTATAACGGAGAAATAATTCAGTCTTGTTTACCCCACCAAAAAAAAAAACAAAAAAAAAAAAACAACAAAAAAACAAACAAACAAAAAAACCCTAAACATACCACGTTCAAAACGGCACGAAGTCAATTCGTTCCAAGTCAATTTGTACTCAAGTCAATTCGTTCTCATTTTGGTCAACTCGTACACATTTTCGGTTAATTCGAATTCGTACCCATAAAATTTTTCTTCGGTCAATTCGTACTCATTCGGTTAATTCGTACTCATTTTGGTCAATTCGTTCTCATTTTGGTCAATTCGTTCTCATACTAAAATTGACTAATTGTGATGGAAATATAGAAAGAAAAACAAACAGAAAACATCCAAATATAACAGAAAGGAATATTACATGAAAAAAAAACAACAAAAAACAATAAAGCAAAAACTTCCAAATATAACGGAAAATTAAGAACTAAATAAGAATGTTTGCATAGTAATGAATATTGCACAAAATGTTTGTTTCTTTGCTAAAGATATTTTTTCGATTACTTCAAGATACTTTGTATCAATTGATTTTGATCCATTTTGTCACATTTTGCTGTGGAAAAATCATGAAAAAACCTACTTTATGCCTTTGCGAGCGAGATAGGCGCGGACCAGCCTGCGCATCCATGCAGTCTGATCGGCACCTTTCTTGTTCGCTGCTTGATATGGCTCTTTACATATACTCGGGTTTGCATGTTCTGGTAAAGTAGCGTTGCGTATGTTATTTGCCGCGTAACGTCGCGTTACGTTTTCACAAACGGACGTGACGTTTAATGTTTTTCAATATGAAGTTTAGTGAAGTCGAAACGTTAAAAAAGCTGTGTTTTGTCTGGTTTCTTTGTACTTTTGCACTGCAAAATTTGATACATAAAACGTGATCCCTAGTAGTATAATTCTGAGTTGTGCTGGTATATAAATGCTGGTAGCATTGGAGCGGGAGTGGTCAAGAGTTCTGGTATGTCAGGTCACCACGTCACCACATCCCACCACGAGGTCTAACCAGACCATGAACACATTTTATCTCATGAAGAGGCCCTACTTGTAAACATGTCAACTAGTAGTTTGAACTGTAACCTTATTTATCATTGCTATAGTGTGCACTTGATTGAAGGAATGTTTATTTTGATTCTCACGACCTATGTTCGTAGATAAACACAACACCCTCAATATTTTTTAGGAAAGGATTTTCGATGTACAGTCGACTCCCGTTATCTCGAATTCCAAGGGATTCACTGAAACACTTCGAGATATCCGTACTTCGACATATCAGAGTTGAGAGAGTGAGGAAAACAATAAATTGAACAACCACATTTAACAAATGAATATGTAATTTGACTCCTGAAGTTAGAAATATATATATAAAATAATGTGGAAAAGAGGAGAAATTGCTCCTGAGGAGCAATTTCTTCTCTTTTCCACATTATTTTGTTACCTGTTGTCATAGTTTCATGTTAAAACAGGGACCAGATTTTCATTTCGAGATAAGCGGTAATTCGAAATAAGCGAGTTCGAGATAATGAGGTTCGACTGTATTTGAGCAGCGTAGATCAAGATCGACCTGCACAGATGGCTGTGAAGAGCAGACTGAGCTGGCTATGTGCTAATGTGCCAATCGACCAGAATTTTATAGTCCATCATCGGTTTTGTAAAACCGATTGATCATCGATTAATAATCGACTTGTAGAAAATATATTCACTCCTAATTTAGCCCTCTTCCTGGTACTTATTCATAGCTCCAGATCAATATGAGTGGTATCCAGATAATATTTTTTCTTATTTCTCCATGTAAACCTATGTTATGGGTACTCATTAGAAGCGCCTCCTTAGATTTGAGTGGGTTCATTTCAGATACCTGATAATATGTTTGAAATTACTGACTAAGTGTCAAACAGTAATGGGCCTCGAATCATAATACAGATAAAACATTATCTCATTGTCATGCACCCACTTACAAACAAGATTCGTTTTCGATGATGTTACACAAAGTCAGGTAAATTATTATTACATATGACATAAATTTCACAGGAAGACGCTCAACGCCTTTCAAAATTTCATTTATTTTAAAATAACAAAATTAATCGATCGATTATATAACCAAAAACGTTTAGATATTTCCTTAAAGAAAGTGACTACTTGACATGTCATTTTATTTAAATGTTTCCCACGCTTCTGTCGTCTAAAACATATTGTCGCAAGCCAGTTGAATATACTGTCTCATTTCCTAGGGTTTTTTCGCTTTTCAAAGTGACTCACGCAAGGCAAGATTTGAACAACTATTACATTTAATAGTTTCAAAACGGGTAGCTTTCCCACGATTTATTTTGCTATCTATAGGAACTTACAAGACGTGTACATATATTTTTTTCATTTTTCGTATAGAATATAGAGACTCAAAACGCCACGTTCCAGTAGGCACATGATGTTTATACAACGTCTCATCAATCCGATGCAGCGTCATGACGTTGCATCGACGTTGATGCGACGTTGTTTTAACGTTGCGTGCCCCATTACGAAAACATGCCTATGCAGAAAATTTCACTTTCAAAAACTGAAAAAATTCAGATAAAAACCTCTGATATTTTTCATATTTCTGCTCAAAACATAGATTGTGGGTACTCGTTAGAACCGCCTCGGCGTTTTTTCGTAATGCAATGGGGGCCTATAATCGTCATGTTAGCACACATATTTGAAATATATACAGGAACCGCAACAATTTTTATGGAGAATAAGAACAATATTTACGGTCAAACTTCAAAGGCTCGAACATATTTGGGACCATAGACATTTGTTCGAGATGTGGGTAGTTCGAGCCACTGAGGTTTAATCATGGCGCCCGGTCAGGAAGCAAATGGCGATAATTCAGGGATATCTTTTCGATCGTCTACAAAATAATGGCATTTTGAGTGAACATTAGATTTGTCTCGATGTGGCGATTCGAATGGGTACACACAACATATCATTTCTTGATAAGATAAGAAAAATTTCCCTAAATATTTGTTCTCTTTAGCTATCGGAAAAGATCGATTTAGCAATGGTAAACGAGCCATCGGTGTTCGAGCTATCGAGGTTCGACTGTACTAAGCCATTGCTCTATATTAGTCTTTTTCAAAAATAATGTATGGATATTTTTTCTTGTTTAGGTCTAGGGAAAAGGGCATCAAGATAGATGGTTTTTTTTCCTTATTTCTGCCGGGACGATTCTAATGAGTACATGTACCCACAACATAAGTTTTTGTGGAGAAATGAGAAAAATGAGTCAGCGCATGTCAAAATAGAAAGGTAGGCAATGATCAGGAATCGATACAATTATCCCACACCTCCCATTAGAGACATCAAAGGGAAAGAAACACAAACACGAAATAACTGGACCCTAATGGAAACATCACTAGCAGAAAGCCAAACGGACAGTTACCAAAACAAAAAGATGTACATGTAAGCGACACGCACATTCAAAGACGAACTATAACAAAAATAAACCATGACAGAAGAACCGCCTTGGAACGGTCAGTGAAAAGAAAACCTACCTTAATACTTATGCGACCAGCGAAGACTCAGATCAGCCTGAGTACCTACAACCTCCAGGCTATCCTGAGGGATAAACGAGGACCTCGCCATACTAGGTGAACGTACAGGCTGATATGAGTCTTTGCTGGTCACACAGGTCTTATTGTAGGTTTTGTCTAGCGCTGGCTCAAATGTCAATATTTTTTGTTTAAAAATGGTTTATAAAGAGCTATGGCTAAGAAGTATAGTTTAATATCTAACCACTCCAGCACTTTTTCTACCTTCCTTTCCAGGCGCTTCCTATCTTGCAGTTCTCCATTTTTGTGCGTTGGTGGTGATTTCATATAGCGTTTGTTTTGCCATTGTTTATTCCTCATCTTTCCTTCTGTTGATTCCTCCGGAAGGCTGTTCTTCATGATTGTTGCATTTCCTGGATATCTTCACATACTGGTTTCCATAAAGACGAGTTACATAATGTAATTAAGATAAATTACCCAGCAAACATGTATATATGGGACCCATATGAGCAGAATCTGGGCATTTATCCCATTCGGGTCCTGCATGGGCCCCATATAGGCTTTTTTGCCCATATAAGACTTATATAGGTCCCATATTGGTAAACTTTGACCAGCAAACACGTATATATGGGTACCATATGGGCAGATTCGGGGCATTTATCCCATTTGGGTCCTACTTGGGCCCCATATAGGCTTTTTTGCCCATATAAGACCCTTATAGGTCCCATATTGGTAAAATTTGATAACTATAAAAATACATTCTAATATATGGGACCCCCGAGATAAAATTGAAATAATCCTGGAAAAGTGATATTTTCTAGATACATAATTGGGGCCCAAATGGCTCCCATGTGATACAGATATTGGACTATGGTTCCAATGTTGACCTCCCATTACTGTATGGGACCCTATGGGTATTAAGGGGAACAACTCTACCACTATTTAAACATAATATCAAAAAATAGTAAATTTCCTGATATAAATGCAAATAATAATGATAATAATAAAATAAAAATAATAGTTTGTTCATTACAAAATGAAAGTATCTATTAAATTTATCTTAACTATTTTCCCGGCATGGACGTCGATTCATGGTCATATTTTTATTTTAACTCGTATGTCCCTATTATTTTTTAAAATTGAGAGGTATATATAAATACGCATGATGGCAAGATTTCCAACTATTAAAAAAGACGCTTATATCTTTAAGGCAATAACTTGTTGTATGTACATTCTATCCTTCACTGGAGGCAACAATGCCGGAGGTGGACGGATAAACACACGTCCACCGGAGGCAGCAATGCTGGAGGTGGAAGAAAAAACAAACCTACTGGTTAACCGCTTAGAGGACTAAGCCTGCCCAGTAAATAAAAAAAAACAAACAAAAAAAAACAAACTTGCACATGTACATAGGTCTCTATCGGTTGGGACCTTACCAGTCCATCAAATGGGCTGGGACTGGGGACTTATAATCATTTGTGTAAAAATTGTTTTTCTGGAAGATAAATGTGGGTTGATTTTTCCCATACTGGACCCATATAATTCCCACATGGCTTTGCCCATGTGGGTCCAACATGGAACCCTGTTGCAAATCCCTCATGAGTCCCTTATGGGTTGCCCATGTAGGACCCATATAAATACCCATTTAGGGCCAATGTGGGTCCTATATTTTTTGCTTGCTGGGTAGCAGGTATTCTGTGCGAAAAAATGGTGTCGTCCGTCTGTCGTCTGTCTTTTTGTCTGTCTCTCTGCGTTCCGTTTCCTTTAGAAATTTCTTCAGGTCTTATTGTTGTGTTTAGTGGAGCCTGTCTGGCATTGTGATTACTATGTTGTGTTTATTGGAGCCTGCCTGGTATTGGGATTACTATGTTGTGTTTAGTGGAGCCTGTCTGGCATTGTGATTACATTGTTGTGTTTAGTGGAGCCTGTCTGGCATTTAGATTACATTGTTGTGTATAGTGGAGCCTGTCTGGCATTGTGATTACATTGTTGTGTTTAGTGGAGCCTGTCTGGCATTGTGATTACCTTGTTGTGTTTAGTGGAGCCTGTCTGGCATTGTGATTACATTGTTGTGTTTAGTGGAGCGTCTGGCATTGTGAGTACATTGTTGTGTTTAGTGCAGCCTGACTGGCATTGTGATTACATTGTTGTGTTTAATGGAGCCTGTTTGGCATTGTGATTACATTGTTGTGTTAAGTGGAGCCTGTCTGGCATTGTGATTACATTGTTGTGTATAGTGGAGCCTGTCTGGCATTGTGATTACATTGTTGTGTTTAGTGGAGCCTGCCTGGCATTGTGATTACATTGTTGTGTTTAGTGCAGCCTGCCTGGCATTGTGATTACATTGTTGTGTTTAGTGGAGCCTGCCTGGCATTGTGATTACATTGTTGTGTTTAGTGCAGCCTGTCTTGCATTATGATTACATTGTTGTGTTTAGTGCAGCCTGTCTGGCATTGTGATTACATTGTTGTGTTTAGTGCAGCCTGTCTGGCATTGTGATTACATTGCTGTGTTTAGTGCAGCCTGTCTGGCATTGTGATTACATTGTTGTGTTTAGTGCAGCCTGTCTGGCATTGTGATTACATTGTTGTGTTTAGTGCAGCCTGTCTTGCATTGTGATTACATTGTTGTGTTTAGTGCAGCCTGTCTGGCATTGTGATTACATTGCTGTGTTAAGTGCAGCCTGTCTGGCATTGTGATTACATTGCTGTGTTTAGTGCAGCCTGTCTGGCATTGTGATTACATTGTTGGATAAAAAGGGAGCTGATTGATTTGCTTGTCTTTAGTCTGTGGCTTGTGTATTGTCTCTGCCATGCTTTGTTTGCTCGTCCTCTTGGTGTCATTGAAAGGTTGATCCAGATTGTGGCTATTTCTGTACATCATCTATGCTGTTTGAGCAGCGCATGACAAAACCAAAACAATGACATGTGCGCCCAGCGAAGACTTACATCAGCCTAGGCATCCGCCCAGTCTGAGCAGAATCTTCGCTCTGCACTCAGTGGCTAGCTAAGTACTCAAGCTTTCTTCATGCGGACAGCGAAGACTCTGATCAGACTGGGCATCCGCCCAGTCTGATCAGAGTCTTCGCTATCCACATGAAGAAAGCTTGGGTCCTTAGCTGCCAACTGAGCGTACAGCGAAGACTGATCAGACTGGATGGATGCCCAGGCTGATCTTAGCTGGGCGCACATGCCATTTTGTTGGTTTTATCATGCGCTGGCTCATTTTTTATCTGCTGTAGCAATTGTGAGCATATTTATTTCTTTAACAAATGCCATCATTCAGGTATATATTTACGGAAGATACTAAAATTGATATATTAAAAATGTTATGAGGATAATGTTTGACATACGCTCATTTTAATATTTTTAAACGACAACTTTTTATTAAAGTTAATTAACCGAGGAAGAGCGCAACTAAATTCGTACCAATTTTCATATTTGGAGCTGATGCCATTGTTACAAATTTTCGTAAAAATCTGGACTGCCTTGCGAAAATTTGAGGTTTTATTAATTTAGAATATAGTCTGAACATAACTTGTTTCACGCGAATCGTCTCCTAATTAGCATGAAATATCAAGTCCTATTTTCTGAAAAAAAAAAAAAAAAAAAAAAATAAACAATCAAACAAACAAAAAACAACAACAACAAAAAAAAAAAAAAAAAAACAAAAAAAAAAAAAAAAAAAAAAAAACAAAAAAAAAAAAAAAAACAAAAAAAAAAACAACAACAAAAAAACAAACAAACAAAACAATTACAGCAATATTTCTTACTTATTTTGTTAATATTCAAAAGAGTTTAAAGTAGCGAACATTTTTAACTTCAAAGATTTGACCATTGTAATCGCGTATAAGCTCTTATCAAATAAACAATTCCATGCTACAAACTCACCAGACCATGATTTTGTTGTCTATACTAACAGGTAAAACGTTGTTCAATAGTTTGGTAATACATCCATACAAACGCACAAATATTGTTTTGCATCACGAAAACATGCCTATATAATTTTGACCCCGTTAAACCCCACTTTTATATAGTAAAACTGGGGTTTACAGGGATATACATTATTTTTCCTATTTCTGCTCAAAACATAGATTGTGGGTATTTGTTAGAACCGCCTCGTCGAGGCGGTTCTAACGAGTACCCACAATCTATGTTTTGAGCAGAAATATGAAAAAGTTTAGAATTTTTCATCTGAAAACTTTCATTTTTTTGGTGGTAAAATTTTCAGTATATTTGAATAGACTTGTTCTCGTAATGTAAACACATAATTTGTAGGTTACAGTTTGGAATCGGGCTATCAGGTACTGCTGGTACCATACTAGAATCGCTGGATTTTCTATTAGCCATTGGAGTTTAAAGTCCCTTGGTATTTAGTGACAGAAATACTTAATATGTATTTGCCGTTTGGGGCATCTCGGCTGCTTGTGTACCATGGGGAGAAAACCTGTAAAGAAACATCCTGTCGAGTGCTTCGAGCGGGAATCGAACCCAGGAATTCTGAATTATACAGCGAGCACACAAGCACTAGTCTAAGCATTACGAAAACACGCCTATTCAAATATATTGAAAATTTCACCACCAAAAACTGTAGGTTTTCAGATAAAAATAGATAAAAATTCTGCTATTTTTTAAATTTCTGCGCAAAACATAGATTGTGGGTACTCGTTAGAACCGCCTCGCCGAGGCGGTTCTAACGAATACCCACAATCTATGTTTTTGAGCAGAAATAAGAAAAATAATGCATACCCCTATAAACCCCAGTTTTACTATATAAAAGTGGGGTTTAAGGGGGACAAAATTATATAGGTATGTTTTCGTGATGGAGGTCGGACCAGTTAGATTGGTCAGCTTTGTACTCCACTATTACGCCTCCACTGGCCGTCCGCTGTCCGCATATAGAATCATTGGATACTGCGAAACGTTTTATCAGATCGTGCTGCCTAGCTGGCTAGTCTGCATTACTGCTGATCGTGTAACCCCGAAGATCCCTTTCTCACGGCAATGCCCAATACGTACTTACATCTAATATACACATCTAAGTCATGTGCCGACTCAGCGTACATGTTTGCAAGTACAAAAGAAATTCATATCAACAAAAATAAATAAATAAGTAAATAAATAAATAGATAAATAAATAAATAAATATTTGTCGTACTGTTAGCTTTTCTGGTACGTAACGAGTAATTATAGTTTTCAATAACAATAGACACAATACATGGTCGAAAACATACCCGGTACAGAAGGCTTCTGAAGAAATGTGTCATCATTAATTGCAATTTAATTTTTATTTATATTGTTATGTACATTAAATTATCGATACAAGTAAGTCAATAGGAGTCAAATTAATGTTAATAATGTAATGTACGCTATCACAATGTTCATCTCCCCGGCAGCTGTACCAAACAGAAACTTGATTGGCCCCAAACTATTTATGTGATTGGTGTGTTTTAAATTTCGTTCAACGAAATCGAATGAACCGAAACACAGCAAGACCTAGACTAACCATCTGGAAACCTCTGTTCGCGTAAATATCTAGACTTTGCTGCATATGAATTGCAATTAATAAAATAAAATTTGGCAATTAAGAGAATAACATAAGATTGAATTTGCCGTTTCTTTCTCGTGTATATGTTTATCTCTACCCACTATCCTCTGTTGGTAAATGGTCTACAATATTTAAAGTCGGCCTGTTTGCACCTAGGCACACTGTTCATTTTTGATGCTAGGAAATAAGTGGCTTTCCTTTCCAAACATGATTTTCCACAGTATAAACATGAGTAGCAACGTGAGAAAGTGTAACTTTCGACATGTGCACTCAACGCAGTATGATCAGAGTCTTCGTTGTCCGCATGAAGAAAGTTTGCATCCTTGGCGATCCAGAATGCGCCTAGTGACCATTCTGATCAGATTGCGCTAATGCCAGCGCTGCTAATCTAAACCTTCGCTGGGCGCACATGTTCGAAGGTACGTTTTCTGACGTAGCGGCTAATACAATGTATACCTAGTTTTTTGTTTGTATGAGGTTTAACGACCCAGTCAACTCAATGGGGGCATGTCGAGCTCGGTCAGTTTACCTAACCACACTTTTACTGGGCAGGCTTAGTCTTCTAAGCAGTTGACCAGTATTGTGCACATTCTTTCGCCAGAAACTGACAACTGCCCTTCTTGTATCAGGGGAAGGGAGAAAATGACCGTAGAATGTATTTCATGATCAATCTCCACGAAAGAATATTGCCAACTCGGCAGGGGTCGAACCCGCAACCTCCTGATCAGCAGTTGGACGCGCATCCAACTGTGCCACCGAGGCCGGCTCATAACCTAGTACAAGTGTGCTTGTTTATCTGACCTCATCTGATTCGTGATTCCCTTGACCGATCATAGCAGTTCCGACATACTAGCGATTCAAATGCGTAGGTTCACCAATTGTGCATCCGAATAGTCTAGTCAAGGTCTATGCTGTACTACAGGATTCGAACCAAAAAATCTAAGGCTTATAAATCTACTAACGGGGCTGTCAGCTGCCCAGTATAGGTGTGCAACATGCAGTGTGTGGGTTTCTATCATCTAATTGGCTGCTGACTGCGAGTTTATCAGGAATACAATTTAGTTTTCCTAGAGAAACTGGTATTATAATAGCTTTCACCTCTGCAGTACTTTATTAAATAGTTACATAAATAATAATTACACATGCCAGTTGTACAGTCAAAGAACAAAAATCAACAGACGGCATTTTGAAATATTTTTCTGATTTGTTTCAGAAAACAGGGTGTGACATTTCATGCAAACTACGGAGACAGTTTGCATGAAATGACAAACCCTGTTTTCTGAAAAACAACAACAACAACAAAAAAAAAAACAAAAAAAAAAAAACAAAAAAACATTAATTTGTTGTGTGTTATATTTGCCCTGAGCGTGGTAAAGGTTAAACTTGAAACCATTTCTTAATTTTGATCAAGGGCTAAACAAACCCATTAATGACAGCCACTGCTGAAGCCAGCTAGCCAATGATATGGCACACTCCTCCGATGATCATAGCCCCGTAAGTAGAATTATAAGCCTCTGGAAAATTCCAGTGCAGGGAATGAGAATGTGTAGGCTCCTGAAAGTTTTCTTTTCTTCTTGGAAGGCTGTACTCTGTGATTTTGTCTCCGTCTGGACATCTTCTATACTTATGTTTTATACTATATGAATTTGAGGTTTTGTGACTTGCTTTGCTGTGCGGGTTTCACTGAGGAAAATGTAAAGGAACGTTTTTTTTTTGTTTTTTTTTTGTTTTTTTTTTTTTTATCAAAGCAATCCATTTTGTAACGCCTTGTTTTGAACATTACGCAATCACTTATAATTCCGCATTCAATCTGGAAGTGTGCCTAGCAGAATGCAGAATGCAATGACAGATTCCTCAGCAGCTGAAAGTTCGTTCGGAGAAAAGAAACTTGAACCGTTGCTGGAGCGTTGTATAGCCCATTAGGTATTCAAATAAACTCATATGTGCAAACTGTTATCTTCTAATACTATACATTGTCGCTTAGCATAGACATAACTGCCCATTGCATCCTTTCATACAAACTAACTAGATGCATCCGTTCCGAGACATCGGTGCTTTATATCGTTTGTAAATATATGTTACTTTAACTGACCGTTGGCCTCGATGGCTCAGTTGGATGCGCGCCCGACTGATGATCAGGAGGTTCCGGGTTAGTATACTAGTACTGTCATTGTCTTAAAAGTAGTTTTACCAAATATACAGTCGGCTCTCGTTATATCGAAGTCCAAGGGACTTTCTGAAATACTTCGAGCTACCCGTAACTCGACATATCAGATTTGCAGAACTGAAGAAACAATAAATCGAACAATCACATTTAACAAAGGACAAATGAATATGTAATTTGACTCCTGAAGATGAAATATTGTCGAAAAGGAGGGGAGAAATAGCTCCTTAGGAGCAATTTTTCCTCTTTTCCACAATACTTTGTTACCTGTTGTTAGATTTCCATGTTAAAACAGGGACCAGATTTACACTTAGAAATAAGCGGTTATTCAAGATAAGCAAAGTCGAAATAACGAGAGTCGACAGTATTTGTTTTTGTGACAATTAAATAAATCAAAAACCTGTGAATTCAAGTGTATGAAGGTGTAAGTGTGGAGTTTGGTATTCGATTTATTCCCTAGTAGTAAAGCATAGTAAGGTAACGGTTATCAATACAAATTCCAAGTTGCGAATCCCAAGCCAACTTCACATACTCTGTGAATTCGTTATTCTTTTAGATATATGTATTAACCCTAAATATCGGGATACTAAAGCGCCTTACTGAACATATCTTAAAATGTGACATAAAATTACTGACTGAGAGGTTAACAGTGTATACGTTGATTGGACGCTACGTTCTGGGTTTCCACTGTTTGCTCTGGCGTCTGTGTCCCAAAATGTATGGTTAATAAGAAAAGTCGTAATACAGTCGACTCTCGTTATATCTCGACTTCGCTTATCTTGAGTTACCATTTATCTCGAAGTGAAATGCTGGTCCCTGTTTTAACATGGAAGTCTAACAACGGGTAAGAAAATACCTCCAACTTCAGGAGTCCAATTGATATTCATTTGTGAAATGTGGTTGTTCGATTTATTTTCCCTCAATTCTGCAAACTGATAGTCACTTGAACTTCGAGATAACTAGAGTCCACTGTATGAGAAAGGTCCCTTATCTGCCAAAGAAGTCTTTGATGAGGAATGAACGTTAGAATTGTCAACACCATTGCCGCAGATACCAGTTTCGGCCTGCAGGAACGAAAGGGTTATCATACGTGTGTCTGACATATCAATTATTATCAGTCATTCATTCGTATATTAATTCATTAAAGCCAGTGTAGATTGTAAAATATGCTGTACATCCTTTATAAACACCTGAAAAGTATGGATTGTTCAATATGAATGAGCCAAGTATGTGTGCCTGTATGAGTAGTGCTCGAGTTTTACCTGTAATTATCCTCCCATCACTTAAAATCCAATATAATTTCAAATCCAAATTCATTTTATTTGAGCATATATTTGCATACAATAGCCAGTAAATTTTGCAAGGACACACAAGTACATATAATCACAGGAAGAGATCTGTCAGCTGCACTTCATTCGTGATGGTCAAGCGATAAACGTATTGTGGTCAGTGCGACAATATTAGCCGATATGATGTTTGAATACATTTCTATTTCATTTAAATTGTCAGATTTTATGGCGAGCACATTTCATTTGTATTTGATTGCTATTTTCTATTAAACTTCAGCTTTATTGACTTCATTAAAAGATAAAGTCATATTTTTGTTGATATTTGAGATCTCGCAAATCATACATGCATATTTCCCCACCGATCGAACGGAACTGGAATTTGAATCTATTTTAGAAAGCTAAAGACAGGTGCATGACATTTGCAACCCATAACTTGCTAGCGTACCACCAGCAGGACATTTGAAAACAGTATAGATCCAGATCAGACGTGTACAAGAACAAACCGTATTGCGCTAACTTTGATTTAACTACCCATTCAACGTTCACAATGGAAGAGTTCAAAGACGACACTCACATATTTGGATTTTGCTCTCTTCGTACAAAGCTGCCGGTATTGGCAGTTACGAGATAAATCTTTTGTAAAATCACTTCACTGTCTACGCGAGTATTCTGATTGACTCTTTCATGAAGTTAAGCATGCAGGAACATTGTGGTTAGTACCTGGTTGACCGCGATGCTTGACTTGGAGGAAGAGCCGGCAAAACGCTACCTTTGGTGGTAGCGGTGGGATGAGAAATGACAACAGCGTCATATCCGAATCTCGGTAGCAGGGATATGTGTGTCTGGCATTGCTGAATAAACTCCTTTCTCAAATCTGAAGGGTCAGTAGTATTGGTGACTTCGGGGCAAAGACAAAGGCAGAGGGGGAGAAATGTAACAGATTAAGCTATTTAAAATCACACTCACAGTCACGCTGTGAAAGCTGGCTTTTATGGCGACGTTGACAGAGTGGTTGGCTCTTTTAACAAGTTCAGCAATGTACATTGCGGTAAGTACCTTTACCCGCGATACTTTGACTTCGTGACTGATCCGGTTTACGCCACTCTGTTGCGCATTGATCACAGTAAGCTTCGCCAATGAGTGACACAAACACTTGTTGATTTGACAATGTGTATAACTAATATAAGCGAACTAATAATATCATTACGTCGCGCCATATGAAAGGGTCTTCAGGGCCTAAGCAAACAGCAAAAGCCCAGCTCAGCCGACGCACCCGCCTTCTCAGCTAAAGCCCTTTTGTGTTTTAAATATAGTATAATGTGTATCAAATGATTATGAAAACAGATAGTGCAAGCCCAGATTAGACTGCACTGATGTACAGGCTGATCTAAGCCTTCGCTGTCATCATATGCCCCCAAATCGCATTTTACACGGAGCGGCTTGGTTACAAGAATGGATTTTCAAACGTTGCGGCGTCCATCGATATCGAAAGTAAAGTTTCTTTTGATAGATAAATCACAACTAAAATCATTTTATTTCGAACAAATTGTCGCCAGCTGTTACTTGATAATTCCGTTCTTATTAATAAGTAAAGGTGCTTCGATGTTCCGAATAAGACCATGAAAATATATGCTGTCAATGAGGCTGATGAAGAATCTATGTATGAACTTATTATGAAGTACATGTAAATAGATAGTTTTGTCTTGCAATGTATAAAATATGAACAACACACATGCTAATGTTTTTATTCTGTTATCCTAATTTCAATATTATCTCCAATAATACTCTGACAAGTTCTCAGTAATAGGTGTAGTACAGTTGAATCTCAGTGGGACCATGGAATTTTATTCTAGAATTGGGTATTTCGAGCCAGTGAGTGTCAATCATAGCACACGGTCAGGAGGCAAATGGGGTTAATTTAGATATATTTTTTCGATCTTTTATACTATAATGGTATGTTGAGTGTACTCATTAGAATCGCCTCGATGAGGCGATTCTAATGAGTTCACACAACATATATTTTCATAGAAAAGGGAAAAAATCCCTAGAATATCCCTAAATATTTGCTTTCTTGAGCATTTGCTAGGGACTCAAAAAATGAGTTCGAATGAGCCAGAGTAAACAAGATATCGGTATTCGAGTCATTTACTGTATTGTGTATTAAACAAAAACATATGCAGTTGATTTGGAAATAGTATTTTTCAGAAAAAAAAAAAACAAAAACTAAAACGTGTTATTGACATTACTAGCTCAGGGTCAACCTTCAAATATGAGCTGTCCCATTTTAATATCAACTTCTACATAACCGGATAGACAGGTCTGAGTTAAGAGTGTAGACCCAGATTAGACAAAGCACTTCTGTTTGCTACTTATTTAAACACACCAATGGGTGGGAAAATATACTTGTTCAACTTTTAGGAAATGTTTGGTAAGGAATTAATGTGTCTGAATACTTGGAGTAATTACGGAGCATTTATGTTAATCGATCCATTTCTTTGTATGTTAGAAAACGACAGGTGCTATAAAATCACTCGGATTTCAGAAAACTATCGAATAAAACATTCCCGCAAATATTATTACACTTTTTAAGTTATTTTTCCGTTACCATCCGAGATTCAAACCACAAGTGAACAGTGAGTTGAACGGGTACATTATCTGTTTAAATAATGTTTCTTTGTCTCTCCTGCTATTGTAAATTATTTATCGTGTGTTAAACAGTGTAGTTCTTGAGCAAACAACTAGTTCTATGGTGACTAGTCTTAATCGACAGTGTGCTTAGTAAGGTCCATTTTGTTAAGACAATAAACCTTTTTATAGGTTAAGTTTATCTGCGCGATCAGGATCCCTTTTTAAGAAAACTGAAAGCAAGTCATTAAGTTTAACATTATCATAGAAAGACCTACTTATGGCAGTATACACGTACGTCGAGAGAAGGTCCTGATCAACATGCGCAGTCTGTTCAAGGCCTAAACTACCGTATTTTCTGACTAATTTATTAGATATTATATAATATATTGCTGAAACGCCCATGCCATGTGCAAGGTAATCTAGGTCAGCACTGTTTGCGTGTACTGTAATTTGTTTCCCAAATATGAAACTATTTTGTGGCAAGCAGATTACAACTCGTGAGTCCCTATCGCGAGATTTTGATCGATTAATTATTTATGATCGTCGATCTGGAGAATATTACCGATTAATAAAGTGTTTCAAAGTTAACCCTTAGAGTGCTAATCACAAGTGCAGCACGATAATTTGATGTTTGGGGATTTTTTGTCAGAGAAAATAAGGCTTGGCATTTCACGTGAATCGTCTGCCACGAAATGCCAAGAATTATGTTTTCTGAAAAATGATAATAATAAAATTAAAATTAGAATGTCATCTGCTACTCGTATAAATTTTCTTAGCGCTTTATGGGTTAAATGGAAAATAAAAAACAAATTAAAATACCACCAGCTTTTAAGTAATCTTTAAATCATGTAATGGGTCGTTATTTCAGAAAACAAGATTCCGTAAATGGATTTCTATTTGACTTGGAGTTTACGGCCCAGTCAATACTGTTGTCACGCTGATCCGGTTAGCTAACCTACTCACATTTTTTTCCTGGGCAGGCTTAGCCCTTTAAGCGGTTAAACAGTACTTCGTGCACATGTTTTTGCCAGAAATTGATGACTACCCTTCTTGAACCACGAAAAGGGACATAATTGCCGTAGAAATTTCATGATCAATCTACATTAAAAAAGTAATGTGGCGAAGCTGGGTTTCGAATTTGCGATCCCTGGTTCTGCAGTCAGATCCCTTTTCAGAAGGAAGGATCGAGACACAATTTTACAGAGTTTCTTCCCCTGAGAGTGTATCGTTGTCCAGTCACACAAAACTCCCAATAATATACAGTCGAACCTCAATACCTCGATGGCTCGTTTATCATGGCTAATTCGAACTCGTTTTGAGTCCCTACGAAATTCTTCCGATAACTCAAGAAAACAAATACTTTAAGAAATTTCCTATTTTCATCACAAAATTTTATGTCGTGTGTACTGACAAGAATCGACTCATCGATTCTAATGAGAATACTCAGCATACAATTATTGTGTAGAAAATCGAAAAGATCTCCCTAAATTATCGCCATTGCTTCCTGACCTGGCGCTATGATTAACTCTTAGTGGCTCGAACAACCCATATCTCGAACAAATTTTCATGGTCCCGATGCTGTTCGAGCCATTGAGGTTCGACTGTACTTGTGGTTTTAACGCACTGTACGCACATGGCGAAGGCGTTAAAGACGAGCGTAAACTTTGCAAATGAATTTAATCTCAGCCGTCTATAAGGACAAAATATAAATGATAGCGATAATAATGACTGCATATAATATTCCTCCCACTAAAACATGTCACTCAATATGTAACTACATCATATTTCCAAATGATGTATTACAAGTACATGTACACCTACTATTTATCTATCTTTCCTTATTAAGGGGAATGGGAAAACTTTCAGGGGAGGGTATCATGTCATTAATTGTTTTGCTTGCCTTATGACTAGGGTTCTACTTGAAAAGAGAAGAATGTGCTCACATTGGGAGCAAATCTCTTACTTTTGGAGTAAACTCACTTTCAAAAGGGGCTTCATTTGTTGAAGAGCAAAAGGGAAGTGAAAACATGTTGTCTCTCCTGTAAGCCTTGGCGGAAAATCGACCAAGTGAATGAAGTCCCTTTAATGGGCCGTGTCATGTGAAAAGATGTTGATGCATATTGAAACCTAAAGCACCAAATCAATAAAAATAGCTGCACAGTCTGATCTGGCCTTTAAAAATACTTTGCTTTTCAGCGATATAATCTCAAATGTCCAGATACTCTGTAAGTGGGCTGCGAAGGCCTTGATCAGCATGCAAGTTGATGCACGCGATGGTCTGAATCTTCTGCATTCTGTATGCGATCCGAAGACATAATTTTCGCGCGATGCGGGTCAGTTTATCGAATATCGTATTTACTATAAATTCGGACACCTTAACACCTTACAATACTTGTCCTACAATTTGACCAATTCCATTCTTCTACTTAATGTTGTATCTTAAACAGCAGAATGAGTGACAAATAGTATAGACACTGATCAGACACTGCGTTCTGCGGCGTCTGATCTGTGTCTACACTGTTTGCGTAAGCCTGTCTATCCAAATTCATTTGTACTAAGGATAAAAAACGATAACTGCATTAAATAAACGCAATCAATTATATTTCTGTATTCAAGTATTACTTATTCAATTAATATGAGCCGAAACGTCCGAAAACGTACATTCGATACATGTACACAACGAAGGCTCAAGTCAACCTGCGCATTCGCGCAGTCTCATCAGAGGCTTCGTTGTCCGCTAGAAGAAGCTTTGCATCAAAAATGCACCCAGTGAGAATTCTGATCAGACTGCGCGAATGTGCAGGCTGCTTTGAATGTTCGCTGGGCGTACACGTCCAAAAAAGGTACCTTTCCTGACGTTGCGGCACATACATGTTATGCCTGTCTATATTTATGCGTCTTCCGTCTCTATCTTTCCTTTACTATTGATAAAGTGATCGTTGAATATTTATGGACTTCATATGGTATTAAATAAGTCTTGAAAAGTGTAGTTGTCGACCTAATGCATTCATATACAGTAATAAGGTTCTTGCTAATTAATTAAGGCCACTGGATACACTAGATAGCTTTTCCGCTATTCCTACAATTTTTGTGAGTTCCTGGTTGCTTTACAGCAGTTCACGCTCCTTCTGAAAACTGATCTACTCTAAAAGGAAAGAAGGGAGCGAATGCTTTCCTTTTTGAGAAGGCTTTCATTCGGACGTGGTGGAGGGGAGTGGGAGGGGTCATTTTTGACTGAGTTGTTTCCCCTGAAAGTGTGTATTTTCTCGTTAAATATATTTCCTTATTATGCTGTCATTACAAATTATACTCCTACATATGTTTTCCCACTAAATGCATTTAAGCTTACGGCGGCGGCCCCTGCACTTTCGAGATTCTATTTATGTTAATTGTGCTAATTGTGTTGTTGTTTTCGTTATTGCTATTATTGTTAAATTATTAATATTATTGACCATTTGCAGCATGATCATAGTCTGCGCTGTCCAAAAATGCCTCGAAGACGAAGTGTTCGCTTGTCTCTGCCCATGCAAAGATTTAGTTCACTGGTAAGGGCCTTAAGGCGACTGAATATACTTGGTAGTTTTTCCACCACTGTGTTTATAAAGCTCCCTTTACACATACGACTATAGACTGGCTCCAGTCTCCAGTGATTAAATAGTTTTTCTTATAACCCTGTCTATCCACTAGAATAAAACCAAAATAATACCATGACTATAAAGACTAGTCACTATAGTGATCAGCCTTTATAGTCATGATATAGTTTGGCTTCATTTCAGTGAATTATCAAAAGGGATTATAAGAAAATATATTTAGCCACTGGAGACTTGATCCAGTCTCGGGTGACCGCTGAGCGATCCAAAATCGGTCCGATCCTTGGAAAAGTCGTTTCTGTGTAAATTCCTGGAAGATTATTGGGCGATCGAACTTGCAATTCTCGTCAACTGTTATTGTGATTTACAGAGCTCTTAGAGACATTGGCGCTCATTGAAAGTTTGCTGAGCGCTCGTCTTGCGACAAAGAGAGACCATTGGCTGAGATATCAAGTATCAAGAGTCATAAGAGATCACGGAGAGACTGGGATAGACCGCCGACGAATTATTGAGATCTGGGCAACCATGGAGATTGCTGAGCATTTCTTGAGCCTCTTGGTGTATAAATGAGAGATTTATAGTGATCTTTTATCAGTCGCTGACGTTGTTGAAGAGAGTCAAAGAACAACCAAGCACTGATGGTAGGTCCGCCTCTGACTGATTTACTTGTACTGAACATAAGGAAGTCTACAGACAGATTAATAAATTGGAAGTTTAGCGCCGGTATTTATAACCCCAATGCCGTGCTTCCTATCGCCGTGGAATCTCTCCCAGTTCTCTGAGTTACTCTCAACAGTTTTTCAATACATTGATTTCTCAATGATCTCTCAGCGATCTCCGCCGCAGTCTTTCAATTAATTTTGATGGTCATTCATCGGACGTTCAACGATCCCTCACAGATCGCCCAGCCAGCTATATATACTTCCGGTATAGATAAAATTGAAAGCTCATTGAAAGATCACTGAGAGTTCGATGAGCGCTCCTTGAGAGTTCGTTCCGAGATCACTTCCCCTGGCGACAGTTGAGAGAGTGGTTTTAACCTAGTCAAAACTATTCGGAGACCGTTGCGACCGTGGAGATAATCGAAAGATCACTGTGAGATCATGGCGACTGCTGGGCGCTCTTTGAAACCTCGTTGAGAGATCTAGGCATTTGTTTTATCACTCACTCATCTCTCAACGATCACCATCTCTGTATAAAGGGGGTTTAAGGGACGTAACTTTTCTGACTTCCGGTTTGCTAACCTACATATAATGGCCCTTTCTAAAAGGGGGTCTATCATAAAAGGAAAGAATTTGCTCTCAATGGGAAGGGTGGCAAAACATTTTAACAGAGTCGCCTCTCCTGAAAGCGTAGCTTTCACTTTTAAGTTTTCGCAGCCACCTTAAAATTGTTCACAAGCAGCCTCAAAATATGACCAGCAAAGGGTGTTGAAGAATGCGTTAATGCGTAGGCCGAAAGCACCTTTGAAGGTTTAACAAGAAGCCTCCAAATGTGTCCAGCAAAATTGTTCAACAGAATGCGCTGATGTGTAAGCTACTGTTCGTATGTAACTTTGGTTTTTGTCTGCCCTAACATACTAATGTCACACGTCTGAGTGAGATTTTTATGATCTATGAGAATTATATGACAAGCCACACGCTTCTCTGATCGTGGGAAAATGTTATTTGACATTGTGAAAAAGTTAAGCGCAATAATATTTGCGAAAAGGCGCCTGTGTCGGAGAAATTTTATCGAGTCATGAAGCCCCGTTTTTAACATATGCATGTGCACCGTGATAAGCGAAAAGGGGTATTTGACTATGCTAATTTTGTGTAGCAATTAATCAAAGGCATTTGTACAGAAGATCTGTGCAAGCAATGTAGACCCAGATCAGATGCCACAGAACGCAGTGTCTGATCAGAGTATATATTATTTGTAACCCATTTAGCAGATTTAAGGCACGTTAGTAGGTAGCCAAACAGACTTTTTGTTTTTCAAATTACAGACATGTATGATTATGAAGTTATAATAGACTTTTTTTCAGATTACAGACATGCCCGGTAAGCAATTAAGGTATCAGAATAGTTACAAGCTCTTGATAAGATGATTTTGTTTTCAATCCAAAAGCATTGATATTTTTTTCTTATTAAACAAAGAACACACCACAGATTAGAAAATGGGAGTCTCGGTTTTATTGAGACTCTTCATAAGCAGTAATGAAGTTTGCAACACTGCTTACACCCTCTAGCGTATACATGAGCAGAACTCCATTTTCAAAGATCCACAAAGGGCCCAATGATCCCAAAGGAACTTGAATAAAATATAATCTGCATTATGGTCTGCTAGTTCGTACACCTACTACATGTAGTTGGTATACCTATTATCCATTACGAAAACACGCCTATTCAAATACACTGAAAATTTTACCACCAAAAAATGGCAATTTTTCAGATAAAAAAATTTGATAGTTTTCATATTTCTGCTCAAAACATAGATTGTGGGTACTCGTTAGAACCGCCTAACGAGTACCCACAATCTATGTTTTTGAGTAGAAATAACAAAAATAATGTATACCCCTGTAAACCCCAGTTTTACTATATAAAAGTGGGGTTTAAGGGGGTCAAAATTATATAGGTATGTTTTCGTGATGCTGTCGTTTACAGAACAATGTGGATGCAGAATGCTATATTGTATCGACGTATCGACGTAAAGCAAACCTACTGCGAATGCGCTGATGTGCGTCACAACATGTGTTCTGGTGAGACGAATAAGAAATCATATCACTTGTTTTGGTTCAAAATAATAGCTTATCTAGAGAAAGGGCATATAATTATAGAGCTTGCACAGAACAGATTCGGTAATGACCAGATAGAAGTATAAATCCCAAGAACCCCAATAATTCATTTAGTTTCTGCTGGATTCTGCCTTGTTTGTAATTTCTGGCCTCGAACTTCTTCAAGCTTTGTTACAGTGGTAAAAAAATGGTGTCTAAGTTGCATTCATAGGTCAGTGGTCCATTTGAGAAAGCAAAATATAGACATTGCAATCATATTTTTCTAGATATGTCCTAAAAATACTACTCTTTTCCCAGCAGTCTGTGTTGGTTACCTAAAGTAACACTAGGTAACAGGGTAACGCCTCTTAATAGGCCAGGATTCATCCTCTATGTCGTCATTCCAAATAGATATATATACATGCATTAACCTATAGAATCTGTTGATATTGTGTGGGTAACAGGGTAACACGGGTAACCGCAGGTAACACAGGGGCACTGATACCCCAACTTAAATTGTTAATTTACTTGACCAGGTTTAAGGAACAGGGTAACAAGGGTTACCACAGGTAACATAGGGAAACAGGTATTTCAACTTAAACTGAAAATTTACTGAACTATGTTTGGGTAACAGGGTAACAAGGGTAACTGCAGGTAACACAGGGACACAAATACATCCAATTTAAATGCAAATTTACTGGACTATGTTTGGGTAACAAGGTAACACGGGTAACCGCAGGTAACATAGGGAAACAAATACGTCAACTTAGATTACAGATTTACTGAACTGTGTTTGGGTAACAGGGTAACAAGGGTAACCGTAGGTAACACAGGGACACAAATACATCCAATTTAAATGCAAATTTACTGGACTGTGTTTGGGTAACAGGGTAACACGGGTAACGGCAGGTAACATAGGGAAACAAGTACTTCTACTGAAATTGCAAATTTACTGATCTATGTTTGAGTACCAGGGTAACAAGGGTAACCGCAGGTAACACAGGGACACAAATACGTCCAGTTTAAATGCAAATTTACTGGACTGTATTTGGGTAACAGGGTAACACGGGTAACCGCAGGTAACACAAGGACACAAATTCCTCAACTTAAATTCCAAGTATACTGGACTGTGTTTGGGTAACAGGGTAACACGGGTAACCGCAGGTAGCACAGTGACACAAATGCATCCACCTGAATTGCAAATATACTGGACTGTGTTTGGGTAACAGGGTAACACGGGTAACCGCAGGTAACATAGGGAAACAAGTACTTCAACTCAAATTGCAAATTTACTGAACTATGTTTGGGTAACAGGGTAACAAGGGTAACTGCAGGTAACACAGGGACACAAATACATCCAATTTAAATGCAAATTTACTGGACTGTGTTTGGGTAACAGGGTAACACGGGTAACCGCAGGTAACATAGGGAAACAAATACTTCAACTTAAATTGCAAATTTACTGAACTATGTTTGGGTAACAGGGTAACAAGGGTAACTGCAGGTAACACAGGGACACAAATACATCCAATTTAAATGCAAATTTACTGGACTGAGTTTGGGTAACATGGTAACACGGGTAACCGCAGGTAACATAGGGAAACAAGTACTTCAACTTAAATTGCAAATTTACTGAACTATGTTTGGGTAACAGGGTAACACGGGTAACCGCAGGTAACACAGGGACACAAATACATCCAATTTAAATGCATATTTACTGGACTGTTTGGGTAACAGGGTAACACGGGTAACCACAGGTAACATAGGGAAACAAGTACTTCAACTTAAATTGCAAATTTACTGAACTATGTTTGGGTAACAGGGTAACCGCAGGTAACACAGGGACACAAATACATCCAATTTAAATGCAGGTTTACTGGACTGTGTTTGGGTAACAGGGTAACACGGGTAACCGCAGGTAACACAGGGGCACAAATTCCTCAACTTAAATTACAAATATACTGGACTATGTTTGGGTAACGGGGTAACAAGGGTAACCGCAGGTAACACAGGGACACAAATGCATCCACTTAAATTGCAAATTTACTGACTGTGTTTGGGTAACAGGGTAACCGCAGGTAACACAGGGCACAAATGCATCCACTTAAATTGCCGGGTTTTTTTCCGATTGTTGTAGAGCCCATGACTTTGCTCAGTTAACCTGATGTTCGCGGTCATTCGCAAAGAAGCTGTCTTTTGGCACAACCAAGATGGCGGCCCGTGTGAATAAAATTTATGCATGCTTGTTGAAAACAAAAAAAAAACTGAAAATGTTTACTGCGGTGATATTTGATTTTTTTTTATTAAATGCATAATTACTGATATAATTTATTCGATCTAATATCAGATCCCGTATACGAGAATAATGGCTACTCTCTACTTGGAGCTCACATGACTCGTCTTCACGATAATCGTTCTGAAGACTAAAAATAGTTTTTGAGAAAAAAAAAAAAAGAAAAACAAACTCTCCAGTGTTTCGCTTTACTGAATAGGGCTAATGTTGTTTTCAGTCAGTTCTTGGCGGAGTTACGTCCCTTGCATTTTTCGGCCCTTTTCAGTAACAAAATAGGGAAAGTACTAAATTCGGTTAGAAAGTCACGTTTCTGCATAAAAAAAAATAATTATAATGACTCAAAAATGTATCAAACTATACAATTCCTTAAAACTAACAACTTTTAACCGAGATTGTGAATTAGATAATGCTGCGGCTCTAAGTGATCACAAATGTCCAGAAAATATAGGCTACTCTAAGATGAAGTACGATGAGACATTTTTCGGCTACCATAAGGCACAAACAAGACATGGAAATAATTACATGTACTAGCATGATACCAAACGGTAGATGACACATTGTCGCCAAGCACGCGATTTTATCCCTGTATGAAATACATGCTCACCTAAACCCGTTTGACGTGAGTGAAAAACGGAAAAAAATGTTATACGCCGACGGATGCAGCGCTGAAAAACTGTGCAGTCTGATCTACTGACCTAAGGCTGTTCTGTTCATTAATATACTCAACAGTATACGTGTTTGGGGTTTTTTTTTATTTAAATTTTACTATCCACCGAGTGTGCGCAAATGCACGAGATGATCTGGGGTTTCATTGCTCGTACACAGGACAAAAGCTACTTTTTCCACGTTGGCGAAAATATATAAACGTCAACAAAAAGCTAAGCAGGTCTAAGTGTCCTAACGTGCAGTCTGATCTGAATCATCATTGTAACCAAAATGAGAAGCTTCACCTTTCATAATTAGATTATGTAGTATTTTTAGATTCTGTGAACGAACAGTGAAAACCCTGATCAGGCTGCGCGAATGCATATGTGTTTCAAGTCTTCTTTTATGCAACGTGGCCCATAACATGTCACATAAAATGGTTCGAATACTTCGAACAATGAATGGACGTACGCCTGCCTGTATGACTGTAACGACCTTAGCATAAGGGTCCGACATTTTTGTTCTAATTATTCTTAAAAGTGAAATAAAACGGCAGTAATATGGAACAATCAAAGTGGTCAAATGTCTCTAAATTTTCGTATATGATAGAAAAATCCGATTTGGGTCTTTTGTAGTGTCCCAAACGACTCAGTCCGAATATGTTAAATGTGAGACTCGGGAAGACTGTGCTTTGTGACTGTTGTCTTTCCAGTGAGTAACTTCAGAGCCGATTAAGGATAGTGCCGATAAGTACCATAAAACTAGAGGTATTACAACCTAGGAATTTGGCAAGATTGCAGGTGAGGCCAAGGGTTGGTTGATAAAAAATACTTGCTCATTTATCCATATCGGTATTCTGAACGAAACAGCCCACAATTGACTGAAAATGGATGTGGCTCTGTTTATGCAGTGTGGCTCCTTTTATGAAGTGCGGCTCTGAAGTTATGGGCGCACTTGTGGCAAATACTACCATCACATTTTGAAAATTAAGCTTCGCGTAATGACTTGCCCACTGTCTAAAAAGCGAAAATGACCGTCTTCAGTTATCATCTGTACTATATCAAGAGGGAAGATTTGTCTTTCATAGTATCAGAATGCTCTTATTACACTTTATATCAAAAGAGGTTCCTAGGCTTTAAAGACACATATTTCATTGCGTAACATCCTAATGACCTATTAGTGGAATATGCAGATAACAGATCATACATCTATGGTGACCTATGGCTCTAAAACAGGTAGGGACCAGATATGGGGAATCAGTTTTGAGGAGAAGATAAATGGCTAGAATAGGAGAAAGCAAGGAAGATCTATGTAGTTCGCTAAATGACTTGATTATTCTCGCGTATTCTCGCGTATCAATCGACGAGTTTTTGCCAAATGCTGGAGCTAAACGTTAGAGGGGATATACAGTTTGAGCCGGATGGCGAATGACAGCGAAAGTACCGATACTTCATCCTCTGGTGAGGTCGTGTTTGTTTGCAAAAATATGTGTGGTGCTCTTTTGGCACGTTGCAATCAGAAGCGACTGAGTTTCAGAATCACACAAATTCGCAAAATACTTGTGTGTTTATAAATAAGTAAAAAGCTCACAGATGCAGGCTCAGCAAAACACTTAGTGGCCCGGTATCGGACATTACATTTTCGCACGCTGATTTAGTTTTCGGCAGAAATTTCAAGTTAAAATCTAAATATTTTTGGAGACGTAAACTGCAAAGGCTCTCCTTTTTATTACTATTATTATTATTATTATTGACACCTTTCCTGTGCAGCTGCTCTTTTGATCAGAGTCGGATTGCGTTTTAAAGCAGAATAGTGACGAAACGATCTTCATTATGTACCAGGGTCAGTTGATATTTGCTTGTTTCCGAGTTTGAAAGTTTTTTATTTTCTGACTTTAGACTATAGCTCTCGGAAATGATTTTTTTCCTACTCGGGTACAGGATTTTTTCCTATAATTTTTCAGGAATTTGGACAATGTTCTCTCTCTCTTTTTTTTTTTTTTTTTTTTTTAGACTACAATCATTTCCTTTCGTAACATTGTGGATTATTTGCATTTGTATGCATATAATGTTGTGTCAGTTATTTAAGAAGAAACATTTTATAGAAGTAATACCTTTTGGACCATGGTTAAATCTGAATTGCTAAAAACATATTTGTAGGAAAAATAAAAAAAAAAATCGTTTAAAATCGGGTCCTAGCAAATGCCCAGTGAGGGCTGTGCGAACACGCAGGTTAATCAATTTATGCCGAGCAGTCTCTTCCACTTTAATTCTTTGGACCGATCCATTTCCAAGAGCAGGGGTGTCTGCTTTTATTGTTACCATATTTTATAGAAATTCCTTTATTTAATGCAAACACTGTTTGCTAAGTAGTGTCTCTTTAAGGGAAGACTAGGCATAATTGGTTAATATGTACCATTGAAATTTTCATATCTTGTATAGCTTGGAAAGCCTAACTGCAATAACTCTGTGTGTGTGTGTGTGTGTGTGTGTGTGTGTGTGTGTGTGTGTGTGTGTGTGCTGAATAGGAGGAGACCGTGTTTATATTACTGAAGGTAAATCCAGATAAAACTAGAAATATATTCAGTATGTGATTAAAAAATATTATAATTTTTGTTTCTAGTTTTCCACTTTATGCTGGATTAGTATATATCAGAAACATTGGTAAAATCTATTTTATCAAAATTATCAACTTATTAATCTCAATATAAAGTATATATTACGTCAAACAAGAAAGGCTATTACGTAATATTATTCAATATCCGTTTACTGTTTGTCGTGTGAAATATGCTACCAATATACCGATATTGCGGTGCGCTTAGTAACTGAGGTAAACTTCAAATACCCATAAGACACGCGCATCGCCATGCGACAGCGGCATGTTTATTCGAAATGTTTGTAGGTCGTGCCAAGTGAAAACCATCTTGGCATATACAGAGAAAGATGGTACAGACCAAACCGCGCATCTACACAGTTACATTCGGTGTACGCTTACAGATATTGCAGAATATATCGACGAAGAACAAAGACCCTTATCGGGTTGTACGACTTCGCTGGCTGAGATGGATCTTTATCGTACGCCCAGAAGACATCTTTTCTCATGGCACGTCTCAGAGAGAGAGAGAGTATCAAATTAGTAAAAATAGTTATAATTAGTGTGTATATAGAAAATGCTCGGACTGATTGTCCTGAGACTGCACAACAGTTACATCTTTTTGGTTTAAACATATTTATTTCTAAGTTACAATGATTATACAAACAGACATGACATATACACAAAAGATAGGATTAGAACGAAAGCATAAGCTTATTTAGTTCTTCTCCTAAGACACATATATGAATTGTATTACATCATGGCAGTTTATCATTATTACAAGGATTACTTATTTAACGTAGACAATACGATATATGAACAGAAACTCAACCAATCATTATAGCAGAATGAAATTAAAACAACTTTGCAGTAACAGGAGATAACATAATACCACAATGATGGTTTGAGCGACAATGAAAAAAGAAACAAAGAAAAAGAAAAATAAGACAATAGAAAAAAGTATAAAAAGGTAATCCGGAGCGAGAAGGGGTGGAAGGTTTCACTTGATAATTTCCAATAATATCGAAGGCAAAAATATACTGACCTCATATATCACCAGCTCTGATTTAATCTGATTAGATGATACTAGTATCACCTACAGGTAAGTGCTTAAAATCTTTTGCTGTTCTGTATGTACTTGTAAACAGCTTACATCTTTTTGATAAGCGCAATTAGAAGTTTTGCATTTATATACACGATTATTTGCGGACCTGTGCTGGAATTTCATTATTATCCTATGAGCTGTATGCATACGATGAGAAGAAAAAGATGCGGACAAACCTCTGTACATCCACGCTGACTGATAAGGATTGTTCCTGTGTAAGGCATATCCGTTTTGTTCCAGCGCAAACTGGCTTATTTATTACCCGTATCAGTTTTGTTTATTTATTTATTTATTTTTTCATTTACTTATTTTAAAGGGGATGGCTTTTTCACATTGTCTCGCATGAGGGCTGATATGTTCACTGACTGACATGTCCATATTTATTTATCCTAACGAGAATTCAGTTCCACTAGAAAACGAAATTATGACATAAGCGACCAGCGTAGACTCAGACCAGATTGCGCACCGTTCAGTCTGATCAGTTTACAGGGTTCCACAGTCTAATCGAGGCCAACACTGGTAGTGAACAGCAAATCTGTTCGTACTCAAAATGTTCTATACGCGATCATTGTAGAGCTGATCAGACTGCTTGGATGTGCAGGCTGCCTTGGGTCTCGTATGATATAAGGTCAATTCTTTTTTTGCACCAGACATCATGTTTGCTCTCTCTCTCTCTCTCTCTCTCTCTCTCTCTCTCTCTCTCTGACATAAGCGATCTGCTTAGCCAGATCCGATTGTGCATCCATACAATCTGATATCATTCTACTCGGGTCATGCGCATCTGCGCAGTCTGATCGATATAATTGTAATCTGAAGGTTCTATATGCGAACATCTAAACCTGATCAGACTGCTTAGATTTGCAAGCTTCTAGAATGTCCTAAAGTCTCTCTCTCTCTCTCTCTCTCTCTCTCTCTCTCTCTCTGATATAAGTGACCAGCGTAGACAGACCAGATTTTGCATCCAGACTGATCAGTCTACTCCAGTCATGCGCATCCGCGCAGTTTGATCAGAGTCTACATGGGTTCCTAACAATAATATTTTTGTTATCTATTGGCGTACAACGGACCTCAATCATCGGACTGCTCAGATTCGAGGTATGTGTTGCATCTCGTAAATAAAAGTGTCGATCTCTCTATCAGTCTAAAAAAAAAGTACTGCTGTTCCGTTTACATATGTGCTATTGCACCCCACAACAGCACACTGCGCCATTTTTGTCTATCGGCCAGAATCTAGGTTCGGTAATTTGAGAGTAAATCACTCCATTTGGACAACTAGAATTTGACTCAAGTGATCATTTGTCACAGAATAACCTTATGAATACAATCGATTGTATTTAGATTATCACATAACAAGGAGGTCTACAAACATTTTCCATGTGATCGGGAGGAGCCCTTCTGCAGGTATGAAGTTGACAGAATATCCATAGTGAAGATTTTAATATAAACACAAAGCTTCTCATACGTTACGTCATATAAAAGAACAACAATAACAAAACAAAAAAAAAACAAAAAAAAAACGTAAATTTGCCATTCCGATATGAGCTATGAGCGATGAGACAATTTGGATTGCATAACACCCTAATGACTCTAAGTAGATCAGAGATAAGAATACCTTAGTGACTTATGCCTCTCTTACAGGTAGGGGCCTGATAAGAGATAACGAAGACAGAGAAACAGATAAGGTGGGTATAAGTTGGTGATAATTTCATGTTTTTTTTTCCATTTATACCATGAAATATATCTGATTGTTATTTATTAGAATTGCCTCACTAAGGCAGTTCTAATGAATATCCACAACGTTTTATGGAGAAATACAGATACTTATGCCTATATGCTAATTTATCATCAAAGGCCCTCTTTATCTGCTTCTTTGGATCGAATACAGATAATTAGTAAGATAGATAGTATTTATTTATTTATTTATTTATTTATTTATTGAAAAAGAGAAGATTTTTGGCATAAATTACACATTGTAAATTGTCCAAGAACTTTCTGACATATTCCATAATGTCTTGTTTTACTGAAGTGAAAATTAGTGAGGATTAGTTTCTTTGTGTTAAAATGTGTGTCTTCTGAAGTTCGTAAACGGAATATTTATATTTCAGATGGGAAATACTGAACAGCGAATGTTAGTCTCGAAGAAAACTTTCTTATAATTCCATTAGTCTCGAAGAAAACTTTCTTATAATTCCATTATCTGTTTTAGTTTGATTAATGAATATTATTTAATATCCCTTTGTTGCACTTTCCTGTTGAACTCTAAGTCTCAAGACAAAATATTTTCAGATTCAATTTGACTGAAGCTATTTTTTAAGTTTTGAGACAGCTATGAAATAATTGTGAAGTGTTCTTATTAAGAAAACAATCAATCAATCAATTAATCAATCAGTCAGTCAGTCAATCAATCAATCAATCAATCAATCAATCAAATAATCAATCAATCGATCAATAAGCCAGCCAATCAATCAATCAATCAATCAATTCATTCATTCATTCATTCATTCATTCATTCATTCATTCATTCATTCATTAAATCAATAAATGAAAACTTTCAATTTTATATTTCAATTTCTGTTTCTATTTTTTGCACAATGTAAGAAAAAACTATCCGAAAAAAAAAATAAAATAAAATAAAGAGTTGCACTACAAATTAACAAAGCAAACTATGACGTGACATACGTTGCAATATTGTATCTGGTAATATATTTGTTCCATGTTAAAATATGTATTCTATATTAAGATATTTATGCCCAATAGAAATACATTTATATGCAAAATAGATATTTACTGGCAATAAAATATATTTATTGGCAATAAATTTTATTTATTGGCAATAAAAATTATTTATTTGCAAAATAAATATTCATTGGCAATAAAATATATTTATTGATAATTAAATTTATTTATTGGCCATAAAGTTATATTTTTTCAAAATAAAAATATTTGTTCTATAATAAGTATATTCATCGGCAACAAAACATATGTATTGGCAATAGAAATATATTGATTCAAAATATAAAATGTGTTTATAAAATTGATATTTATTTATTGAATCAATATTCTGTTGTATCACAATAAAAAAAAAATATTTATCTGCAATGTGCTAAAAAAATATGTTGGGTAAAATTAGCATTGTGGGATATTACACGGTTTCGTAACAGCGATTTTCATTGGCTCTGTGAAACCTAATAATGGCAGCATCCATTGATTTCACAGAGCGCTGCCATATTGATTTGGTTCGCGGTTTATGGTCAACTCGATCCTTGGCCGTTTCGACCTTAGTCAGTTCGCAGCTTTTGATTCTTGGTCACCTCGCACCCCGGACTAGCGCTTCTACCGACACAAGTCAACTCAGTATTTCTCTCGTGTGTTGCAGATTCCTTGTTTTGGACGTTACTTGTAGTCCTCGCGGAATAATGGTCCATATGATTTTTTTTTAAACCTAAAAGTATTATTTACTTGAATATATAGTCCAGATCTTGGGGGCTGATCTTGGACCATAAGTCCATACGTGTCTAATGGTCCTGATGCTTCCGTGCAGACTGGGAAACTAGAGCTAAAGTTCTCATAGAAGAGTTAACAAAACTGCAACAAAGTCTCTAACATTCTAGGAAACCGGCAAACTTGGGGGCATCTAAGGACGAAAGTCTAAGGTGCGAAAATCTAAGCAGCGAATTGACAAAGGATCAAACCACCGGAACTTTTGTCGAGCCAATGAAATTTTCTGTTACAAGGCTACATCATATTTCACAATGCTAATTTTACCCAAAATATTTTTTGAACTTACAATGAATATTTTTTGTAAATATTGGCAATATTTGTTTGGCAAATAGATGTATATTTTATATATTGTGATCTTTTTTATTGTCCACATAAAATATTGTATCAATACATATCTAATTTGCAAAAAATATATATACATCGCACATAAATATTTTTATTATGAATAAATATATTTTTATTGCCAATGAATATTTCATCGTAAATAAATATATTTCTATTGGCAATAAATATTCTTGTAGCAAAGAAATATATTTTTATATCGCAAATAAATGTTTTATTGTGAATAAATATATTTTATTGACAATAAATATCTTAATATAGAATACATATTTTTAAAATGGAACAAATATATTATCAGATACAATATTGCAACGTATATCACGCCATATCAAACGCAAAATTTGTAGTCAAATGAACACTTCTCAGTTATATTTCCATTCACCCCTTATAGGACCCCACCTAGGGAGACTTATCCTTATAATCACTCAGATAAGCTAAATCTTTGATGTGCGCTATGGTATCAGGACCGTATATTGGGACTGATCATGACAGGGTAGTCTAGCCAAATAAGGAAAACAAATGGATTGCATAACACCCTAATGACCATACGCAGATAAAGATAAGAAATCCTTGGTGAAAGTCACCAAGGATTTCTTATCTTTATCTGCGTATTAATTAGGCCACCCTTATAGGTAGGGACCTGATAAGGGGAAATTAGATTTGATATCAGCAAAGTTTATGACGAAGACAGAGGAACAGGTAAGGTGGTTATTTGGTGATAATTTGATGGTTTTTTTTTTGTTGTTGTTGTTTTTTTTATTCAATAAAATATAGCTGGTTGTTATTTATCAGAATCGCCTCTCCAAGGCAAATCTAATGAATATTCACAATGTGTTTTATTGAGAAATATAGATACTTATGCCTCTATGTCGTCAAATGCCCTCTTTATCTGTTTCTTATTTGCATAAATTTCCAGCAGCATAAATTTAGTAGCTTCGTCAAAAGATAATGATTGGAAAGGGTGAAATAAATAAATCCATTGTTCAGGAAAAGTATACTTTTGTAGCACTTTTTTTTTCGCACAGACATTTGAGTATTATTACTCACCACGTTATGGGCGGATTCAGCAGACGACAAATTAATCAGATTTTTCTTATTTTTCCCGTAAAATAGGATTTGACATTTCATGCAAACGGTCTTCAACGGATGCAATTTGCATGAAATATCAGATCCCTATTCCGGGAAAAATAAGAAAAAAATATTTCATTATTCTTCTTTCTTTCCCAGCAGTTCAATGTGTCATAATAGTGCCCCTCTGCTTATATTAAATAATGATTGATTACTGAAAGTACTGGAAAACATGTTTTGTCATAAAAATGCAATATACAACGGAAAAGGAATTTCACAGTTTTTGACAGGTACTAAAGAAACAAATCACATTAGTTTCTGCAAAATAACATGTTCGCGCAATGGAGACGTCGAATCAGCCTGCACATCTCCTCAGCCTGATCAGGCTGTGTAATTTGGACGAAGAAGCAGTATATCTTATAGAGTGTGTGGTGAAGACTGATTAGACTGTGCAGACGTGCAGGCTGATCTGAATCTTCACTAAACATACAGACTAGTTTGTATATAGAAATTACTGTGTTTTAAAAAAATTCAGTTCGTGTGATTGCAGAAAATAAATATTCACATTTTTGGATACAATTATTTTTTAAATTTCCTACCAGATTTATTATATAGTGCTCCATCAGTAGGATATAAACAGATTACAGAAAACCTTTCGATTTTATGTGTCTATTTCAGTTTATTTGTATTTTTTTTCCACAATGCAAGAAAAAAACATTTTTATATTTTTTTTTTTGAAAAACTAACAATAAATAAATAAAGTGATACAACACAAATCAACAAATTAAATGCAAAATTTGTAAATGAATTTATTTGGTTCTAAAGTAACATATTGAATACCTCTCAATTATATGAATTACCCCTTATAGGGCCTCACCTATGGAGACTTAACATCCTTATAATGACCACATAATTACTTAGATAAGATAAGCCTTTGATGTGCTCTCTGTTATCAGAGTATATTAGGGCTGATCATGAGGAGTGCAGGGGGCGGGGTTCTAGCCAAAGAAGGAAAAAAATGTGTCTTTAAGAGGCGTCATGCGGGACAAACTAAAACGCTGACTTTTCTACTGAATTTAGTGACATATTGATTAGCAGAAACAGTCTGAATTGCTGAAATACTGAATACAGAATAGTGATATTTTATGGTACATCACTTAATTTTTATATTTTAGAATGACTATGTATAAATTACATATATGCTGTAAGTTTGAAAAGGGTTTCAGGGATTTTATTGGACCCACTGCGTTTCTTAAATGAGCCTTTGCATAATGACAGAACCACACATTTGACATGTGCACCCAGCGAAGTTTAAAGTCGTCGTTGTCCGAATGAAGATGGGTTCATAGCTATAATCACTGTCCACAGAGCGAAGACTATTACTAGACTGGATGGATGCCCAGGTTGATCTGAATCTTCGCTGGGAGCACAGATCAAATATTGCTGGTTTTATCATGCGCCAGCTCAAATGATTTAATAAACTCAATTAATTCTATCATTGTTTGACCGTAATTCACAGTGTTGCTTTAAAATCTCACCATAAACCGTGTATTATAATCCAATCATTATTAATGGGCGTTTATTCAGAGTAATCGAGAGCAATAGTGCGAAACTTTTTCCACATTCAGCGGATTTCAGAGGCCTCGGTGGCTCAGTTGGATGCGCCGTCCGACTGGAGACCAGGAGGTCGCGGGTTCAACCCCCGCCGAGGTCGGCAACATTCTTTCGTGGAGATTGATCATGAAATATTTTCTACGGTCATTCTCTCCCTTCCGCTGATTCAAGAAGGGCAGTTGTCAGTTTCTGGCGAAAGAATGTGCACAATACTGGTTAACCGCTTAGAGGACTAAGCCTGCCCAGTAAACGTGTGGTTAGGTAAACTGACCGCGCTCGACATGACCCCATTGGGTTGACTGGGCCGTAAAACCTCAACACAAACAAACAAAATCAGCGGATTTCAAGCCTCATTATAAACACTTATATTGTAACAATTAAATAATTATAATATAAATCCAAAACATATTTGTACAAAGCAAATCATTAAAGAAAAATTAAAAAAAAAAAAAAATAATAATAATAAACGGCGATTCAGCAGCTCATCGTTTTAGGACTTCAGCTGATTAGCAGGTAGCTGAATTCAGCAGAAAATGCAACGTTTTAATCTGACCTGCGTCATGCCGAGTCAGATATGTGATGACCAGCCTACAGAGTCACATGAAGAAACATTGTCAGAACACATACTTCTGGCAAAATCCTAATCAGACTGCGAAAATGGACAGGCTGATCTGGGTATCCTCTCATACATGTGATACAAGAGAAACCCCTGGTGAAAACCATAATCGGACTGCGAAAATGCAAAGACTGATCTGGGTCTTCGCACTTTTCATATGATTACAAGCTAAGGTACCTTTCTGCGATACACGACCACCATTGATATTGTGCCACTCCGTCTGAAAGTCCGGCTTAAAGTACAACTGTTACCCTTGTTACCTGTGTTACCTTAGGGTAACGAAAATACACTGCTGGGAAAAGAGTAGTACTTTCTGGACATATATGTATTTTTCTTCCTTCTGTTGATTGGGCGACTACTGCTCCAGCCCTTGCTGAAATGTACACAGTTCTTGACGTGTTTTTGTTCTGACCACTAGGGGATTGTAAATGGGGTCAATAAGGAAAATCAAAAACTTCTCGCTTGAGACAGCTCATAACGGAATACCGTAGAAAGCAAATGGCGAAAACGGTCGACCATAACCCATTTATGCCTAGCGTCCCATAAAAGGGACATTGACAAACAGCTTTGTTAGATCAGACGCCGCCGTACGCGGCGTATGACCAGGGTCATTAAATACAGGAATTTCTATAAAACATGGTATTAATAAAATCTAACCAGACACCCCTTCTATTTCAAATGGACCGCTCCAAAGGGTTATATAGAAGAGTCCACTAGGCATAAATGGGTTAACCGAACTCTGCAAATGCAGACTATTCTGGCTCTTCGGCTCTTCCAAATTGGTATCCTACATTTGATTTTTGATTACAGTCGTTACGTTGTATCCTACATACCGTGATAACCCTATGTATTGGGAAACCTTATCTACCTACCATACTTGTCCAAAAAATTGAAATAATCCGTTCTACATGTACTACCTTTTTTTTTTTTTTTTTTCCTAAAATATTGCTATATGTATGGCATAGCTCTTGATAAGGCGCTTTTTTCAACCAAAAAGTATCTATATTTTTCTTATTTCTTGACAAAAACATATGTTGTGGGTACTCATTAGAAGCGCCTCGCTGAGGCGCTTCTAATGAGTACCCACAACCTATGTTTTCGTCGAGAAATAAGAAAACTACTTACCTGATACCCACTCTTATCTAGACCCATGGTATGGCAAACAGTATCTGTCTAAATACTTAGGGTTATTACGGTTCTCGGACAAAGAAAAGTTAAGACTCAGATCAAGTTGAAAGCCACAGTGTTAGAAAATATATCTTCTGATATGTGCGCCTCGCGCAGCGCAGACTCCGGCGGTACTTTGCCGCTTTAACCCATGGTCTGCTGAATAAATTAAGATGTCACGCCCTTTTCAAATTTGCAGCCAATCAGACTTCTTGATCCATATTGTTGATTTAAATTCACATACTTAATGTCAAAGAGTGCTGATACAGATCAGTTGGCTTCTAAAGAATAAGATCTGGATCTACACCGTTTGCAAAGGCAGTGTATATCTGGCCTCAGCAGGACAAGGGTTAATTACTATGACCCGTTCTTTTAGCGGTCCATTTATGAAGGAAGTACTTTCCCTTCTCTCATGATAATCTAATATACTAAGCCCTACCGCTCTCTGCGCAAATTCAGCAGACGACAAATTAAACGGTACTTTTCTTATTTTCCGCTGAACATTTCATGCAAATTGTCTCCTGAGCAGACAATTTGCATGAAATAGCAAAGCCTTTTTTGGGGAAAATTTAGAACACTTTTTCGAAATGCCGCTGAAAATACTTACCCAGCATGCTAAGCGTGAATCATCCAGTGACAATGAGCAGCCGGTGGATGACAATAGAGATGATAACCTTCTTCAAGTGATTTCCTCCATTTTCCCACGACTGTTAACAATAGGCTTACATTCCGATACACACTCTGAGATGAGCAGTATTTTAACGCACCAGTCATCTGAAACACAGGCCCCTACGGGGCCCATTACGAAAACATGCCTATTCAAATATATGGAAAATTTTACCACCAAAAACTGAAAATTTTCAGATAAAAAATTCTGATATTTTTCATATTTCTGCTCAAAACATAGATTGTGGGTACTCGTTAGAACCGCCTCGCCGAGGCGGTTCTAACGAGTACCCACAATCTATGTTTTTGAGCAGAAATAAGAAAAATTGTACATACCCCTAAAATTGTACATTGTACATACCCCTATTACTATATAAAAGTGGGGTTTAAGGGGGTCAAAATTACATAGGCGTGTTTTCGTGATGCCGGGGATAGCGGGAACATAGCGGGGCTTAAGTACCGTGATTTAAACTCCGATGAGTCCTGGCAGCGCCGTAGATGTGCCGGGGTTTTAATTTCCCGCCAAAATGCTTTGCTGTATAAATTAGAGCCATACCAACCTCAAACTTTAGTTTTCTAATAACCTGGCTCATACTGTCAATTATAGTTTACCTTTGAATTTAGCTGTAATGAGTAACTATGAAAAAATAGACTGGCTCCAGTCGTTTCTGTATTTTTGTCTTTCTTCACTTCTTGTAGCTGCACTTGTCTCACTGTTTTACTACTCTTCCACTAAGGGACATAACTTATCAAACCATTATAAGCTGTACTAGATTGTATACCTTTGAAAAGAAACTAGAAAATGATAGAAAATATAGAGTCTGGAAACAGACTACAGAGTCTGGAGTCAGACTACATGAAAAAGAAAAAAAGGTTAATTTTTGCAACAGAGAACAGGAAACAAAAGCTATTCCAGGAAATTAAAACTGGCCTCCGTGTAGAGGGGCTTTAGGAGGGATTGTACCATAAATTTGTCCCGGCAGTCACGCGGCAGAGCGTTTAGCATGGCTTTAAAAACTGAAAAGTTACAAACCTCGCTATTCCCCAGCCCCGTAGGGGCGGAACTACAAATGACTGGCGCATAAAGTTTAATAAAAATAGTCAATTATGTATTCCGACTTATATAGAGTTAAGCATACCATTCTGTAGGCTTCATCATCAGATGAAGATTAGTAGTATTTCTTTTTTTATTTTTTACAGGAAGAAAAAACTTCGCATTTCACTCAAATATTTTCTCGGAAGCACTTTGAATAAAAATGTAAATAAAAATTAAAAAAAAAAAATAAAAAAATAAATAAAAAATAAAAATAAACAAACAAAGAAAAAAAAACATTTTCTGTGAACAATAAGACACATAAAATTTTTCTTAATACTGGATGTTTTTATTTATAATAAACAAGTTAAAGTTGAAGCTTTCAGCATCGATGTTCCCTAATGTGCGTGCGCGGTCGACCTGATCAGTTCATTGAAGAAAATGTTTAAAATTATTTCGTAAAAAGAAAATATTCATCCAATAATTCACCACTTTATAGTAAAAACTGGGACTTTGAGCACTGTATTATTAAAATTCTAAATAAAGATCTAAATTGTATGAATATTTTTTCAATTTTGTGCGGTGTGTTTATTTTATGCAAAATTAAGCATTTCTTAGTTTCGCTGGACATAAACACACGTTTCAACCTAACTGTAGTCATGATCGACATTAACGGCAAGGTCGATATCATAATGATGATCCGCTGAACTGAAGTATCTGCTGCTCTCGCTCTCTCCTGCAACCGTTCACTATAATAGTGGCCCTCCCAGGGGATGCCTCTTCCCTTGTTCCCCTGAATTTTCCCTTATTGCTCAAAATCAAAATCTTGATTTTCTATGTTCGCTGTTCCCCAAAATTGCCTTTGTTCCCCTGTTCCCTTCAGTTTTAGACTTTTGTTCCCCTGAAATAAACGGCCTTATTCCCTTGTTCCCCTAAACCCCTGGAAGGGCCTCATAATACCGCTTCTTTGGTTGATGAACAATTCTTTGAACAGTCTGTGTTGAGATTTTTGATAACTGCATAGTATATCGAAAGGATGCTCAAGCAAACCGTTTTCTCATGTTCACCACTGTGATGCGCGCATCACTGACAGAAAGCATTCGCATCGTATTTTCCCTAAGTGTTTGTCCTGACAAACAGTGTAGACACAGATCAGACGTCGCCACAGAAAGTGACGTCTGATCAGAATCTACACAGCATTCGTCGCTGCTCGCTCATGGCGCAGTCGTTTATTTAATTGCTGTGAACCAGGTCGAAATGAAAAAAAAAAAAACAAAAAAAAAAAAAAACAAACAAAACAAAACAAAAAATATGTGTTGACCCTAAATATTAAGATACATTTACGACATACCAAACCTGTCTAAAATATGAACAGGTCCCACTCTCTATCTGTTCATGTGTTTAAAACTGGTGCGTGATTGATAAACAAGTGCTCTGATCTGGGTCTATACTTTTTTGCTTAGGTCTGTTCCCGAGGGTCTGTTGGTCCGAATACTTAGGGTAAATACATAAGCCAAAAGATAAGTTTATACTATCACTGTATAAATTGTTTAGTCATCCCACAGAGCGGAACAGGAGAGCAACATTAAAATCCCTGGGGGCGGAGTTTTCCCACACTGATAGCTATCCACAGCACAATAACCCCGGCACGTGCGGACACTTAAAACCACACTTAAAAGCGCAATGATTGACATTCCGATATACAAGGTTATGATAATGGCCAATCATGTTATCGGAGACACGAGACTTGCCGCGCGCGTATGTATTTCCGGCGTTTTAATTGGCTGACTGAACTGGTGAGAACGAGAGAAAGAATACCTTCACAGGCGTACGTATGTCGTCTGTTTAACAACCTGTGGATTCATAATTAGATTTTCTGTCAGCTGGAGCATACCGATATAGATAGATACTTGTTCATTTGAATATATGAGGTTAGATATAGTGCCGCTATTTCTTAATTTATATACTGGAAACAATGGACATGGGGGATATATGTACAGAGAAACGGATTACTTCACCAGCAGAACGAAAAGATTCAGCATATAGACGGGTATGTTGCTATACCATCAGTGCTAGGTTATAATCTCTGAGGTTATAATTATAAATGTCATCCAGCATCATCTTCGGACTTGGCAGCCTCAGGAAAACAATCTTTTCGTGTTAAACACATGTTTAAATTTTATTTGGTAATATTTCAGGGTAAATATAATTATAGCTGTTGACTAGATAAGACACTGCTTTCAAAAAATTATGCCGCTCCAGATACGATGTCGTTTTTTCAACAGTGAATTCTGACTGTGTTTCAAACAAAAAAGTTGGTATAATTATGTTTATTTTTTCATGTTGCAAGTGTCCCTTACATTCATCTTATTATAAGCTATAGATTCAGTTTTTATGGGGACACTATAGTATCATTGCTCAGATAACCATCTTAAACTGTAATAAGGTTTATTTTTATGATTAATTTGATTTAGAATACATCTATACACAGTCGACTCGCACTTATCTCGAATAACCGCTTATCTCGAAGCGAAAACCTGGCCCCTTTTTTACACTTGAAAATCTAACAACAAGTAACAAAATATTGTGGAAAAAAGGAAAAAAGTGCTCCTTAGGAGCAATTTCTCCTCTTTTCCACAGTCAAATTACATAATCGTTTGTGAAACGTGCCTTTTAATTTTCCTCAGTTCTGCAAATCTGATATGTCGAGGTGCGGATATCTCGAAGTATTTTGGAGAGTCCCTGGACTTTGATATATCGAGAGTATACTATAGAGTATACTTTCAAACCTGTAGCACTATAATGTATCCATACAGACGATTGCACATTCATTGACCACTAAGTAACATGGAGGTACCATCATTTGGGCAAAGAGTCTGTCCACCATAACTTACTGACTTCAGCTGCGAGTCTTCATGTCCACTAACAGCACAGAAAATAAGGGTATCGGTAGAGCTAGGTCACCGTTGGTTAGAATAAGGATAGTTGAGAGATCATATCTAGCATAGTTATTGAGGGCAGATTAAGTGGCGGACTGAATCTAAAATTGTGTCCCGATTTCTCGCAAACATAAGCTAAACACCAATCTAATAAATCGTATGTCTGATGAATGTGACAGCGTACCAAGGTTCAAGGGCATTCTGTTATTCTTATGTTTTAAGAATCTTATTATAAAACCCATACCAGATTCTTACGTCAAGCTATATAGAGCTCTATAATATAGTAACCAGTGGGTTTTCCTATCTATTTACAGAGTAACAAGCCATTTATGGAGAAGAAAAGACGGGCAAGAATTAACCAGTGCCTCAGCCAACTTAAAACTCTTGTGCTACAAGCCATGAGAAAAGATGTAAGTTTCCCTTGTCAAATATGTGGGCTTCAATGTATCCATGTTCTGTTAACCATTAGCTTAATAAACACTCATAAGAGAAGACGACATTTTAACGATATTATTTGTCTTTTTTGTCTTATCACATCATTCAAATTGTTTCCAAAGGAGACAGCAAAGGTAACACCAAGCCTTGTTTTCCAGAAACAAAATTTAAACAATGTTCGACTTCAGATGTTGAAGAAACATTAAAGCAATTAACCATTACCACTTTCTTGGCTAATTCAGCAGACGACAAATTAATGATAATTTTCTTATTTTTCCCAGACAACATATTTTGACATTCCATGCAAATTGTCTCCATTGGAGACTGCAAATTGTCTCCATTTGCATGACATTTCAAAACCCTAGAAAAATATATAAAAAACCCCAAAAAACAAACAAAAAAAAAAAAAAAAAAAAAAAAAAAACAACAACAAAAAGTTCAGTATGTCGTCTGCTGAAATATTTACCCACCATACTAAGCGTTAATATTATTTCAAAATCAGTACATAATACCCTGCCTTAGACGGCACCTGTACAAGAGAGTACGAGCGACATGATACAAACAATGTTCACATTCATCAATATTTCCCCTTTCTTATAAACTTGTCTTAAAATGTGAAAAATCCATTTAACTACCTACTGTATCTAAAATACTAAAATACTACTTGAAGAGTTTCAATCAGTGTAGACCCTGATCAGAAGCCGCTTTTTGTGGCATCTGATGGGTTCTACACTGTTTCCTGAAAGATGTCGAATTCTAAGGGTAAATGCGGTTGGGTCATATATTTATAAAACGAATTGTACAAAATCTCACTAGACATGCATGTGTTTTGATGACCAATTCTAACACTGGCACTGTAGGAGAGAAACTTTCAAAATAAACGTCGTTTTTTATTTTGCTAAGATTCTGATGTTGTTATTTAATATTTTGAAGTTTTACATTTTGAGTATCAAATGCAATGAGTATATTAAATCAAATCTGGTACATTTTTAAGCTATAAAAGTATTATGAAGAGTCTCAATAAAACCGAGACTCCCATTTTCAATCTGTAATGAGTTATTTGTTTCCAAAGGCAACCGTTTATGTTTTTATTTATAGAACAATCTGTGTTTCATTACTACTTGTATGTTTTAATTATTTCCAGACCAACCAGTATTCTAAACTGGAGAAAGCCGATATCCTGGAGATGACCGTAAAACACGTACGTCAGCTACAACGTCAGCATGTGACACAGGCATTGTCATGTGACCCAACGGTAGCCAGTAAATACAAGGCTGGATTCAATGAATGTGCAAATGAAGTTGTTAGATATCTGAGCTCCCTTCAGGGCGTGGATGAAGAAGTAAGAGAAAGACTGATTGGTCACCTTGGAAATGTAGTGACGTCACTGAACTATCAAACTCAGGAAACGTCAAGGCAGTGTTCTCAACCATTAAATGTACAAATACCTCAGCATGCCAGTCAAGGAGTTGCCAGTGTTCCATCCGGGTGTTTGCTAATGCCCGCTGATGTACAGACACCTGTATTAAGTCTACCGTTAAACTCTAGTGTATATACACACAGACAGACACAAATACCAACTATGTCACCTGTACGGCTTGGGCAGAAATATCATGTGGCCAATGAAGTATGTGGTTCATTTCAAATAGTGCCAAGTTCTAATGCATCTGGGTCGTTTGCTTTATATTTAGGACAGTCACAAAGACAGCCGTCAGATTCTACCAAACAAGCAATACCTCTATATTCATCTCACACACCGCCGCGAACAAAAACCAGTTTGAAGGCGTTTGACGAGTCACCATTCTCCAAAATTTCTGATGGACAAAATCAATACATCTCGCCGATACCAAAACAGAGCTTTCAGAGTAACTTGGACTTTGAACTTTATAATGTTACAGTAGGCTACGGCCGGACGCCTAGTCCGCTGAAAGTCGAAGATGTTTGGAGACCTTGGTAATTAAACTGTCACGTATACATAGAAGCAGAAAAACTGCCTCCCACGTTGTCTCCCTCGTAACACTGGCAGCAAATCTACTAGGTATATCCAAATCCTATAAAACACAAAGCTACATATTACACTACGAGAATATGCAAAATAAAACTAAAGCACTGCAGTCTGATCAGAGCGTTTTCTGTTACACAATACTTGCATACGGTCGTATGTACTTGTGGTGCCTTTGTTTTAGACTCACGGTAAGAATAAGGAACATGATCGAATTTTACATTTCTTAGAAACCATCTGTTTTGTATGACACTAATTTGAACCTACAACCAACCATTCGTATCCACAAAAACAGGCAAGTTCGAATTGCAAAAGAGCAGTACACTGCTCTTTTGCAATTCGAACTTGCCTGTTTTTGTTGTAAATGGGCTGTTATTTAAAAATATCTTAAGCGTCTGCAAATGAAGTTTGTCATTGACACAAGGTAAGTGTTGATCTGTCATCTGGGCTGTAAGCAAGGCTTCATGTCTGGGACGTTGTTTAGCACTCCGTGACTTGAGAGTTTTATTATATACAAAGTAATGAAATATAGAGAATTATTAATGAAATAAAATGCTAGTGAAAATATAATGAAAAAATCACTAGTGAAAATATAAAACGTATATTTTCACTCCTCTGAGCAGTGAAAAATATAAGATCTGGATCTACTTTTTTCTTATTTACATTAATGTTTTCATTACACGAGATGAAAATTTTTATGGTATTCACTGAAAAAGAGTAAATTTTCTTTTTATTTTATTTTTACACGCCAATGCGCGTTTCTGACGTCATATCTAACGTCACCAAACAAAGCAAAACATGAACGTCATGGCGCCAAGGGACAAAACTGCGTGTCAGACTTTCCCTTGCAAATGCAAGATTTGCATCTTTTCTATCGAAAGTGATGTATATAATAAAAAGAAAATTCAAATGTTTGTCGTGAATATGACTTTTATTTCATCTCGTGAAGTGAAAAAATGTATATTTCATTCGTGCCTTCGGCACTCATGAAATATACATTTTTTCACTTCACTCGATGAAATAAAAGTCATATTCACTCCAAACATTTGAATATCCTCTATATAGTGTTCCAACTCCATCTTTGGATCATAATAAGCTATCTGTAATCGTCCGGCTGAGCTCTATCGTCTGGTTATTTGCATTTCCACAGAAAGTCATTCCAAATCATGTTTTGTTAGAGTCACTTTGTTGAAATTCCGTCGTCAAATTAGAAATAATTTTTGTATTCTTAAACCATCTATAACTAATGGAAGCAAGAAATAGCACCACATAAGAATAATTTTATGACAGTGTCCTGCACCTCTGTTTTCCATGAGAAATATATGGGAGGAATAGCAAATGTATGAAAATTATTTGATATACTTGCCAAGTTTTGGCAACATAAACATTACTTTTTGTGTTGGCAACTTTAATAAACATTACTTTTTTGTGTTGGTAAATACAGCCTGTTTCTACCATACAATATGTTAAAAATGAGCCAGAACTCTCCCAATTGTTTTACTTCCAGTATCCGTACTATGGCGTGCCACTATAAGTTTAACATTAAACGAGGATTTGTGTCAAAATGGACTTACACAAATTTTTATTCTTAAATTTTTGCAACATAGTTTAAATCTCTGAGAATGAGAAGTATATTTGCATGAAATAAAGTTTATCAAAATCTTGTGTGAGGAATTATAATAAAAGAAGGCACATATATGAAGCATCATTGAGTTTTTCGAAATTTCAAACTTGATGTTCTTATAGTGTTTGACAAAAAATTACAATTCTATAATTCGCATATGCTGATTGGTCAGTTTTACTTCGGGAACCTTGGTAGATTTTCCGCTGTATTTTACCAGGGAATCAACATTTGTGGTTTCCTGCTTGCTTTCCTGCACATTGATACCCTTCTTCCCTTTTAGAGCCTCTTCTAAAAGGAACGAATTTGTTCCTCTTGGGAGCAAGTCTTTTCCTTAATGGTCTAAGAAGAATCAATAAATCTGGATCTGAGTCAGACGGGATGAAAGAATTTGCTCCCCCAGAGAGCATATTCTTTCCTTTTAGTGTAGATCCCTTTTCAGAAGGGAACAAAACAAGTTGATAGCCTTGCCTAAAAGTGTAACTGTCTCCCTTAATGAATCTGTAGAGATTTGTTTATTTAAGTTGGAGTTATTGATTGTTGCCAAATATTTCTGACGTGTACTCAGATCTATTGTTGTCTTCTTAGAACCTGAATTTACAAGTCATGTACATGTTTCTATTCTTTCTAAAATATGTCAAAAGTGCTTGAATACTTTTAATTGTTGAGTTTGCTGCACCAATTGAGACGCAATGTCAGAAAAAAGTATCTTCAGACATGACCCCAAGGGAAGATTCCGAGCAGCCTGTGCATTTGCAATCAGAATCACCACTGTGCATTTAGATAGCCAAGGGTGCGATTTCTTCATCCTGAGATCTGTGCACACCGATTTGAGTTTTCTTTGGTAGCACATGTCAGAAGGTACGTTTTCTCACATTCGGCTCAATGGTTTATGTTTTAAGAGGCATGTCTGTGTTCCTAAACAAATAAAATAATGCAAACTATTATTCATTTTTGGAGTCACTGACCGTTTGGTTGCTTGTACACACAGTATTTCAAGGCTTACCATGGGATATATCGGACCTTGGTGATTGCTTAATACAGGTGGCCTTTAGGACAGGTCAGACTATATATATATATATATGTAACAGATGAAAAAATTCTAATCACCAATATCCCAGCCGTGTATCGAACCCAGGCCGTCTGCGTGATAGACCAACACTCTACCACGTCGCTATAAAAGCCGGCTTGTACTGCAAGGCAGTATAAGTGTATCATACATCTACCACTACTATATATATATGTACATGTATATAGGGAAAATATGAAATACCACAGGGCTGAGCGGAATACCCACCGGCCTCGACGGCAGCGCCTAGCCCTTCAGAGTCAGGAGACATAGCCACTGCACTACTACGCTTGTTAAAAAATACGTTTCAGTGGAACAGTATTATGATTGACTTCTCTGACTAATTCGTCAGATAGGCGCACGTGGATACTGAAGCTTGGAAATACTATAATTTAAGCTTTAACAAATTTCAACGAAGAATTCCGGCCTTGAATCATTACTGATGCAAGTACTTCAGAAAAAAGTGTATTGGGAGAAATGTGAAATACCACAGGGCTGAGTGCGGTTCAAACCCAAAACAGTTTGTTTGAAGTCTTAAATTATAATACTGTTTCCAAGCTTCAGTATCCTGTGGACTTTGAAGAGCTAGGCGCTGCCGTCGAAGTCGGCATATGCTCAAACTGCACTCTTCCCAGTGGTATTTCATATTTCTCCCTATACAATTAAACCGATGTTTGCTAAATTAACTTTTAGGTAAGTAGCAATGCAGATTAATAAAAAAAGATGATTTTGGAAACACCGAATACATTAAACAGCGAGTTTTGTTTGTTTGTGTTGAGGTTTTACGGCCCAGTCAACTCAATGGGGTCATGTCGAGCGCGGCCAGTTTACCTAGCCACACTTTTACTGGGAAGACTAAGTCCTCTAAGCGGTTAACCAATATTGTGCACATTCTTTCGCCAGAAACTGACAACTGCCCTTCTTGAATCAGCGGAAGGGAGAGAATGACCGTAGAAAATATTTCATGATCAATCTCCACGAAAGAATGTTGCCGACCTCGGCTGGGGTTGAACCCGCGACCTCCTGGTCTCCAGTCGGACGGCGCATCCAACTGAGCCGCCGAGGCCGGCTAAACAGCGAGTAGCGGAATCCCGGCTACACTCCACTAGCACCAGCTTAAGCGGAACTGGATTTTCCAAGACATTAGAGCATTCAAAATAACATTCGAGGTGACCATAAAGTATTCACACTTTATTATATAAAGGGTCAGTAATACCCTTCCCGCCCTCCCCCTCCCCATTCAGTATAATGTAAATAAAGACACAAATGGTAATCTCTCTGTATAAGTCTGGCTCCATTGCAAACAGTGGCTTCCTGATGACATGTAATTGAAGTATTCTCCAGATCCATTAAGTTCAATGACGGTAGAACAAAGTGGCTTGTCACATCAACATGACTGTCTCACTGTTTCATAGACTCGCTTTGTCATAGTTCCACATAAGGCGTTTTTTAACCACAAATTGTATTATTTTTCTAATTTGTCTGTGAAAACATAAGTTGTGATTCTCCTAAGGAGCGGAGAATTAAAAAAAAATATCTGGATACAGGTACCCGTGGGCGCAAAACCATTGTGATAGATTGTCTGCCATGAAGATGTAACCGATTCTTTTGGGATGCTGTTGATTCAGCCGCTTAAAACAGCACGGAATATATTTAAATTTCTAAATGGTTCTGCAGCAAAATTCCATTCTAAAACAATACACATACACAGATAGTAAATCATTTGCACACTATACACAAATATAGAGGTAATTCGAAAAAAATACGTAGAAAATAAAAAGCAGAGTGGACATACCAGCGTACAAACCCAAAGAATTAAAAATTAGATAACCAGTGGTCGTAATCCCTGTTACAAAGTACAAGGGTCATCCAAAAAATCATACTCTCAAAATTAGTAATTATTCGAAATATCAAACTAACCTTTCAAAAGGCAACCTTTTAGATTTTTCTTTTACCTCACTGCAGCTGGTGTTAGTGTCGTGTGGCGGCCTTAGAACATCTCCCCGTACTTCACCATATTGCAGATTATATTTTCATATCCTTTGGGATCATTGGGCCCATTGTGGTATCTTTGAAAATGGAGTTCTGTTCATGTATACGCTAGATGGCGTAAGCAGTATTGCGAACTTCATTACTACTGATGAAGGCTCAATAAAACCGAGACTCCCATTTTCTATCTGTAATGTGTTCTTTGTTTCCAAAGGCAACATTTTAGATTTTTAATTCAATCCTTCGAAGTAATGTCCCTTATCACGGACCTCCACCGACTCGGCAGCTTCTGTATTCAGGATGCTAAGCAAGCGCGCTCATACATCCGAACCTGCTGGGACACGGCATCTTCTAGTTCCTGTAAGTCCTCAAATCTAACCCCTAGCATGTTTTATTTCTAGGGAAAAAGTCGAAGTCACATTGACTGAGGTCTGGACAATGAGAAGGATGGGGCAACGTTTCCCATTTGTAGCGCGTGAGTAGTGACGTCACCCCCTCCGAAAGATGTGGCGCATTATCATGTAGGATGATTAGACATGCTGGCAAAAGTTCTGGACGCTTCCTACGGATAGCAGGCCGTAATACCCTTTGAATACAACCCTTGTAGTAAATGGCATTCACATTATGGCCAGTCTCTACCCTTTGGCTGATGAGAACACCGCTGATATCATAGGCAAATATTATGGGCATCTTCAATTTCCTTTGCTCGCACCGAAACTTTGCCGGCCTAGGAGAATCGTGTGCCATCAGCGGCCTGTATCTTTATTTCAGGTTCATATGGTCTAACCCAAATCAATAGCAACGAGTCTAGAAACAAAGTTTTTATCTTCTGTTTCAATGCGAGAAAGTAAGTTGGTGGCGACAGTTGACATTATTTGTCCAGCTCCTGTAATACTACAAAAGCTACAAATGTACTTGGTCGGACATCAAATGATGTGGAACCCAACATGCTGACACCTTTCGCATTCCAAGACGGTTTCGAATAATTGAATGAATAGTACCGTGGCTTAAATTCAGTTCCTGGGCTAGTTCATCACATGTATATCGTCGATCACTTTCTAGAAGTTCTCTAACTTTTTCTACAAAATATGTGTCACTTGCTGAAATATTCCGACATCTCCCCCTACAGTCTTTTACACTGTCCTGACCGTTGTTAAAGTGGTTAGCCCATGTGGTAACTTGTGAATAAGGAAGGACACTATTGCCACAGTTTTTCTGCAAGGCAACATGAATTTCCCGCGCATTCTTTTTACGATGAACTTTTAAATTTAATATAGATATGTTGTTCTTCCGACGAAAACGCAACCGCTATGTCTTCACTAATATCACGCGACGTCATGCATTGAGAACGTCAGTAATAATGACGTCATAAGACTGATGTCACCTTGAAGCACGCATGCTGTTTTATCTTCTTGCTGAATTTCATAATCATGCAGTTAGAGGTTATGCAATAAAATGGTAGTTCGCATTATTTTTGGATGGCCCTCATAGCATTGTCCTGTCAGTGTACAGTGAAAGGCAATTGGCCATGCATAAATACATATATACGTACATACGTACTTACGTTCGCGTAATTGCTTTTATATACGTACAGACATATGTACGTACACACATGGTCGTACATGGACTTGGTCGAATTCAAACTTTGTACATGAAAGACATCTTTCTTGGCTTCCCGCACTGTAAAAAAATAAATAAAATAAAAACAACAACAAAAAACAACTAGAACTGGTATTTGTAAAACACTATGCCCCCAACTGCCTGACTCTAACACTGCTTGACTCCAACACTGCTTGCCCATGACGGTAACAACAGTACAAATATACTAGATTTCAATGTTATTTTATCAAAAGGGAAATAACTCTAAAATAGTAGTTAATTCGGATAAGAAAAAATACAGGTCACCAATTTTTTCATGAGGAATCGAATATATGAAAGTTCAAAATATTAGCATACGTGGTTCTAAACTTATGCTATACACAATAAAGCAACAACGTTAAATGGCCAGAAATTGCAAAAGGCCATAACCCCAAGAACATACATTTCATTTAATTGATTCAAACTTTAATCAGGTGATCTCCTCCTCAATCCCAATCCGTATACCAAATATCGTGGCTCTGGCTTAAATACTTATTTTTGAGATATCTTGCTGACAAGGTCAAAATGCCTAGAACTACAAAGGGCCATAACTACGTCAATTTTTCATGGAATTTTCTAAAATTCAAATCAGGTAATCTCCACATCACCCCCAATCAGCATATATTTCAAGACCCTAGCTTCAATACTTTTTGAGACTTCTTGCTGACAAGGTCAAAATGCGCAGAACCGCAAAGGGTGTCTATATCAGTTTTTCACGGAATTCTCTCAAAATCAAATCAGGTAATCTTCACATCATTCCCACTCGCTATATCAAATTTCAAGAACCAAGCTTAGATACTTTTCGAGATATCTTGCTCACAAGATTAATTCTGATTTTTTCAAAGGGACACAACACTAAAAAAAAACAAAAAAAACAAAACATTCCGGACAAGAAAAAAATACGGGTCAGCTATATTTTCATGGGGAATCCAAAATACTAGCATGCAGGGTTCTTAAGATATGGCATGCACAAAAAAGCGTGACGAACGGACGGACGGACGAACGAAGGCAAAATGATATGTCCCATCAATTTCATTTAAAATCGGGGGCATAATCAGGTCATCTACTCATCGCTACCAATCTGTTCATCAAGTTTCAGGGCTCCAGCTTCAAAAGTTTTTGAGATATTTTGCTGACAAGGGAAACATGCCCAAATTTACAAAAGGGCCATTACTCATGAAATATTAATCAGAATTTACACAAAAGTTAATCAGGTCATCTATTCATCCTTACCAATCAATATTCACCAAGTTTCAAGTCTCTAGCTCTAACAGTTTTTTAGATACTTTGCTGACAAGATAAAAATGCTCCAAATTACAAAGGCCATAACTCAAGAAGTGTTTTTCAAAATTTATTCCAAAGTTAACCAGATTGTCTACTCATCACTTCCAGTCTATTCGTCCAGTTTCAAGGCTCTAGCTCCAACTGTTTTTGAGATATTTTGCTGACAAGGTAAAAATGCCCAAAATTACAAAGGGCCATAACTCATGAAGTATTTTTCAGAAGTTATTAAAAAGTTAAATAGGTTGTCTACTCATCATTACCAGTCTATTCATCAAGTTTCAAGGCTCTAGCTCCAATGGTTTTTTTTTTTAGATATTTTGCTGACCAGGTAAAAATGCTAAAAATTACAAAGGACCATAACTCATAAAGTATTTTTTAGAATTTATTCAAAAGTTAATCAAGTCATCTATTCATCACTACAAATCCATTCACCAAGTTTCAAGGCTCTAGCTTCAACAGTTTTTGAGATATTTTGCTGACAAGGTAAAAATGCCCAAAATTACAAAGGGTCATAACTCATGAAGTATTTTTCAGAATTAATTCAAAAGTTAATCAGATCACCATCTTGTCATTGCAAATCCATTCATCAAGTTTCAAGACTCTAGCTTGAACAGTGTTTGAGATATTTTGCTGACAAGGTAAAAATGCCCAAATTTACAAAGGGCCATAACTCAAGAAGTATTTTCCAAAATTTATTCAAAAGTTAATCAGGTCGTCTACTCAGCACTACCAGAGCATTCATCAAGTTTCAAGGCTCTAGCTTCAACAGTTTTGAGATATTTTGCTGACAAGATTGAATCCATATTTTTTCAAAGGGCCATCACTCAGGAAAGGGACATAATCCTGTCAAGAAAAAAAAATTAAGTGTCAGCTATTTTGTCATGAGGAATCCATATAAGAAATTTCCAAACAGCAGCATGGACAGTTTTAAAGTTATGCCATGCATCAAAAAGCTTGACGAACGGACGGATGGACGGAAGGACGGACGGACGAACACCCCAGAAGCAATATGCCCCTCCAACTTCTTCGAAGTTGGGGGCATAAAAAATGGAAAGGGGTATACTCTAACAGGAAAAAATGTCGCCATTTTGGAGTACATCTTTTGCTTTTAGAGTGCACATCTTTCTTGATAGAGGGCAAAACAGATTTTGCAGTTGCCCTCCTGAAGATGCATCTATTTTCCTTAAGACATTAACACATGCGACAACGTGCTAAACTGGCTCTGTAGTACAAACAGTCTAAAACAATACACGCAAACACAATAAAAATAAAAACGACTGATTGTTCTAATAAATCCCTGTCAACAAATAACAATTTCCATGTCACTGGGTAGCCTAGTTAACGGCAACTGGTCAAACTTGCGTACGTACATACGCACGCACGCACATACATACATACATACATACATACATACATACATACATGCATACACACATTGCGCTTCCCTCGTTGTTTGCTCGGCTTCAGGTGTTTCCAGTTCTCCTTTTTGATAAGGTCCACCTAAGTTTTTCGATCTACACAATAATGGTATGTTAAGTGTTCTCATTAAAATCGCCTCGAAGAGGCGATGTTAATTAGTACAGACAACATACAATTTCATGATAAAATTAAAAAAAAAGAATGCTTAAATATTTGTTCTCTTGAGCTATCGGAAGAATTTCGTAGGGACTCAACAACGAGTTCGAATTAGCCATGGTAAACAGACCATTGGTGTTCGAGCTTTTCAGGTTCGACAGAAGTAAAGATGTCCAGAAAGAGCCACAATCACAAAACATGACATGTCAATAACACTAAGAGGAAGAGTAAAGAAACTACGACACACTTGAAAAAGTAACGAAAAGCAAGACAAATAGATCCCTCTTCCCAAATGAGGTGATCAGAGTGCCGGACATGACCCACTTAACAAACAGAACAATACATGAAAAAAAAAAAAAAAAAAAAAAAAAACATGAATAAAAAAACCCCAAAAACAACAACAACAAAAAAAAAAAAAAAAAAAAAAAAAAAATAAATAAATAAATAAAAATAAAAAAATAATAAAGCATGCAGCCAGAATGTTCTACATAGAACGAACAGCGCTAGAAGCACCGCCTTAGAACAGACATTAGGTAAACCTTGAGTAGAGGCGCTTTAAGTCGATTAAATGACGCCAAATCTTCACCTTAGATTTAGATGTAAAAAATAATTGTTCGTCTCGCATAGAGGCTTCCTAATTCAGTGACCTGAACGTCACAGAAACAAAATAATAATAATAATAATAATAATAAATAAATAAATAAAAAAATAAAACACACACACATAGATCATATCAAATCAGTGTGATGATACAAGGTAAGGGCTCGTGGTCAATATCTCAGACACTTACAGCCACAGCTAACGAAAACTACCAGTTGAACAACGACGGAGCCAGCGAAGAGAATAAACATCCGGCACCAACACTTAATGAAATTCTAATCTTAGTATGCGAATGAGAGAGAGAGAGAGAGAGAGAGAGAGAGAGAGAGAGAGAGAGAGAGAGAGAGAGAGATGATTGAATAACATCGCTATGCATCTTAAGATGCCTCTGTGCCAATATATAGACATATGTATATTTGTTGTATTATAGGAGCTTAAATAATCGTCGTTTCATATTGGCCCAGTTGTAGGTCCGATGTCAACTGTATTGGCCCGAGGCCGAAGATGCAAAATAGTTTTCGAACAACTGGATGTTCTGCTATTATAGTCTTGAATATATGCCCGAAATCTTGAATGATGCAGAAGTCTGGCTTGACCTCTTTGATTATTATTTAAATTGTAATGTGTCTAGATGAAAAAAAAAAAAAAGATTCAGCACTTAAATGTAGCCGTAGGTTATTTGATTAATTGTAGAAGCTTATCAGCTGAAAAAGTATTACCTGTACTAACCTAAATGTTGTTGGGATACATGAAATATCATTTAAATGCTTATGTATAACAACAAGAAAAAGAACACCAACAACAGCAGTAGCATCTACAACAACAGTAGTTTTGATAATAATAAATAAGACAACGAAAGTTATAAAATAATAATAATAGAATTAAATTGAATTGAATTTCCTATTGCCTTGCTAGTCAATACATTGAAAATTCTCTGTCACAATTCTTACACACTGAAGTGGCTTTCTGTTTACACGAACAGTTCTGTGGTCAGTGGCACGCAGAAGCAATTATATAGCTACTAAGAACACCTAAGAGGTCACAGTACAAACATTGTACAATTCTTTGGACATATATTCTTTTCTAATTAACTGATTAACTGAGTATATTACTAAAGTCTAAGTACGACACGTGCGAACGACAAAGGTCATGTCTGCACCGGTACTAACAAGACGTTGCGTTTGTCACAAAATCTAGTGATCAAGTCCCCTTACACCATCTTTCAAAGAACGCGTAGCCTGGTTCCAGTTGTTATTGTTGTTAAGTAAGTTGTATATTATAACATTCTTAAGAAGAGATTTGCTAGTTGAGTTTCACTTTAAAGAAAGGATACATTACTGAAAGTCTTTACACTGTAAAACAATAATAAAATGAGAATATGAAGTCAATGACAGCCATCGCAAATTCCTATACTCTAATGATTTTGACTTGTACGCTTATAAATGTCTCATGTATGTTTTGTTGGTGACAAGACCTATCTTTGTGACTGATATGAATAAAGTTAATAATTGAAGTAACCATTGAAGTAAAACACAGCATTGATAGTTTGGACTTAATTTAACATCTAGAAATTCACGGAACATTCATCAGTCGTTAAAAAGGCATTTTTCGAAATTGGATTTTTATTGATGCAGAGCTTGTAAAAATACTTACATATAAAACGTATTTGTTATATACGCTGATTTAATAACCAAAGCATGGACAATAAAAGAAAGCCATTTATCTCTTGAGATACGGAATTCAATAAGTGGGAAATGACATATATCGTTTTCTAATCTGTAGCCATTAAATATGACATTTATTTTAATGATAAGTAACAAATCATTTTTATGGGATAGAAGAACATCAAAAGAGCTAATTTCGTATCATCAGTGTGTAGAAATTTATCTCAAATTATACAATATAACACATATACATATATCCATTCACTTTTGAGAAGTATAGATGGCATTCGAAAATGCTAGACCATTTATGCCTTTTACAAAGACCTTATGTGGTGCAATATACCGTCGACCCTCAATAGCTCGAACACCAATGGCTCATTTACCATGGCTAATACGAACTCGTTTTTGAGTCCCTACCAAATTCTTCCAATAGCTCAAGTAAACAAATATTTAGAGAAATTTTCTTATTTTATCATGAACTTATATGTTGTGCCTTATTGAGGTGATTCTAATGAGTACACCCAACATACCATTATTGTGTAGAAGATCGGAAAGGTAACCCTAAATTATCGCCATTTGCTTCCTGACCTGGCGCCAAGTTTAACCCTCAGTGGCTCGAAACACCCATATCTCGAACAAATTTCCAAGGTCCAAAAGATGTTCGAGCCAAAGATGTTCTTGACTGTATCAAGTGACTGTAAACGTAGGTCCATTATAACCATACATGTACATGTGTCTAACAGCTGACATGAGAGTAACGCATTTGATTAAGTGTATATAAGCCAAACACTAAGCATCTATGACCTTTTTTTCTAACACCTCAATCGGACATCTAAGTGAACCTCTAAGCTCCATTAGGACCATAGCACTTCACAGCTGAAATAAGAATAACGCATTTTAACATCCTCTACAATAAGGCATTGTTGACAGATTACCGCACGTTCTCAGCCTTCAACATCTTTCAGAAAGTCGCATATTGTGGAGAAGTATAATGGCAAACTTTTGTCATGATTTAAATGCAGTGTTTTTTTTTTTTGTTTTTTTTTTGTAAATAGCTATGCACAAGTTCCATTTTTTCCCACATTAAAATGGCTCCAAATTATGCAGAAATATGCAGCGAAGGTAAAATGAAGGTAGATTTATAACCAGTTCCTTTTGTTAAAATTTTCTGAAATTGCACGGCGATAAGGCCAATTTTGGTTAGTGCTCTATAATCAAGACGATTTTGTATCAGTTTTGAAGAAGCATCTAGTTATTGGTCAATTCTTTTAGTCTCGTTTTTGATTGGTCGAAATTGTTCATTGGTGTTAAAGTGGTTGGCTTTTTCATAAAGTTAAGCAACGGATATCGCGGTTAGTAGCTGGATGGGTGACCGCGGTGCTTGACTTCGTGGAAGACTCAACAAACGCATAGGCACGCGACGGAATATTTGTGTGTGTTTTTTTCATTTTTTTTTTTTTTTTTTTTGATTATGAGATCTGGAAATATCCTCTAGCGCACTGTCAAGTTTCAATTCGATCGGTTTCGAAGTAACAAAGACGTAAAACATCGTGCTCCTATAGTGTTTTATTGTCTATGGGGATGACATTTTGCAAATAACTTATTTCATAACCGATCGACTTGAAATTTGATAGAAAGGTAAAAATAGGCTAACATTTTAAAATATGTAAAAAAAAAAAAATAAATAAAAAATGTACAGTCGAGTGCCTGTGGACAAACGCTACAGAAAGACTATACGGGCCGTGCATAGATGCAAGAGCTGGTTTAAACAATTGTCAGTACACATCTGATAGAATAATTGAAATAGCTTTTTAGTTACAAATTCTAGAAAGTCGCAAGTGAAAGCGCAGTGTTGGTTTACAAAAAGTATAACAGCAGTTACTAATACACTGAATATACCGTCGTTCGTCATTTTCAATCCTTTGTCAACTTTCAAAAGTAACACTTAGTAACACTTTGTACTGGGGCAGACAGTGTGTCTTCGCTAGTTGATCTGGAATATATCAGGCGCATATACCCTGGGCATATCTTTATGTTTCATATCGCGCTTAATATTTGCAACGTGCAAGAATGACAACTTTAACTGATATTACCACCAGGCCATGTAATAATTATATACCTTATTGAAATTAACCCTTTCACCCATAAGTGCCTACATTGGTCTCTTACGTCCCTTAATGTGGACAGCCCATTGATGGAAACAGGGGTTTGAAGCTAAAATCGAAAAACAGAATTGCACACAGTGTAGATCCTAATGAAATGGCTCTTCTCGTCTGGATCTACACTATTTGCACGAGTATCTGTTTTGTAGGGTTGGCTATTGCAAGCCAAAATGACTATTGCGATACTATTACTATTGCCAAAAGCACTATTGCAATACTATTTTTATTGCCACTTTACTATCATAATAGCACTATTGCCAAGGTCACTATGGCGATGCATCGATAGTTTGATGTATTGTTACATCCCTACTGTTTTGGTCTGCAGAGCTGAAAGGGTTAAGTCGTAGATGCAATATATCAAACGTATATTTATATGTAACGTACATGTATACGTAACGTGAGCAAATTTAATGTACCTTGGTTGATAAGATACCCCTGGTAGATTTTCCGTCATCTTATACAAGGGACATAACTTTTTTGACTTCCTGTTTGCCTACCTACATACCTACTCCTTCTGAAAAAAAAAGTCAATTCTAAAAGGAAATATTTTTTCCAAGGGAAGCAAATTTATTTCTTTTCAGGAGGGGACAAATTTAAATTAGACTGTTATCTTCCTTGAAAGTGTACCATTCTTCTTAATACGTGCTCCCAGCAATGACAGCTAACTCGCACGTCGGCGAAGTCTGAAAACGGAAGTCGATATGAACCACAATGTCAGAAAACGGAAGTTGATATGAACCACAATGTCTGAAAACGTACCTATGGACTGGGCGCCCAGCATTTCCACAGGCTGATCAGAATCTTCACTGGGTACATTTTGGATAGCCAACGATGCAAAGTTTCATTATGCTGACAACAAAGGCTGTGATCAGACTGCGCGAAGGCACAGGCTGATTTGAATTTTCTTTGGATGAACACGTCAGACGGAATGTATTCTCACGTTCCGGCTTATCTTTTGAGTTCAAAAGGCATTGCAGTCTCAGAGGAGAAGTCGTATAATACCTGACTCTGGTAGCTTTGGCCGCTTGTAAATCGGTTGTCGACATATACAGTAAGTATATCTGCAATCACTGCAAAAGGTCGAAAGTCAGCATCCAAGATGGTCGTAATTATAACTCCAACACTGAACTCCAACATCGATTAACTCGTTTACCGTGGCTGATTTGATCTCGTTAACGAGTTCGTAGGACATTTCCTGATAGCAAGAAAACAAATATTAAGGGATATTTAAGGGAAAGATTTCCATTGGTTTCATGATAATGTTTGTTGTTTATATTCATTAAAATCGCCTCATCGAGGCGATTCTAATGAGTACACTCAACATACCATTGTTTTTATGGAATTTTGAAGACATCCCTGCATTATATCTAATTGCCTTCTGACCTGGCGCTGTGATTAAGCTTCAGTGGCTCGAACTACCCATGTCTAGAACAAATTTCCATGCTCCCAAAGAAGTTCCAGTCATTGAAGGTCAACTATGTATGGTAAAAACAATATGAACGGCTTCTGTTGCCGAAAGTAAAAGGTCAGTTGAACGCTTGTTAGATTCAAATTCTTTCCTTGTAGAGTAGACCCCTTTTTGGAGGACGCAAAAGCAATCATAATGGAGTTGTTTCCCTTGAAAGCGTATCAGTTCCCATTTCATGGTAATAACGCAGTGCGCGTGATGATAAACCTTTTCACACTATGTTTAAAGTGAAACAGATACATTTACAGAAACGGCAACTATCAATAATCGAGGCGATTCTAATGTGTACACTCAACAACATACATAGACAAAGATTTCCCTAAATAATCGCTATCTGCTTCCTGACCTGGCGCCATGATTAACCCTCAGTGTCTCGAACTACCTACATCTCGAACAAACCATGGTTGAGACATTGAAATTCGACTGTATGACAAGTTTTTCTCCCATGAAAGAGTACCCTCTGCCCTTAAGTTTTTTGGGACAGTTTGCAATTTATAGCGGATATGAATGGCTTATAGAGGGATGTACAGAAGGGTACATAGCCACAGCCCTCCATAGTAGCGTTTTGCATCCTCAAAGACTGTACACCAGGGTCAACAACCTACATGTACGTCATCAACATAGTGATAAAATGTATGTAGATAGCTGCGACTGTATCATTTGTGTGGATGTATGCGAAACCCACGAAGAATGAAAAAGAAGAAAGAGAAAAATCAGCTTGTGCACCAAACATGTCTTTTTTAGTACTGTCTTTTACCGGCAATTCAAACTCCATACTCATTTCTAGTTACTCCATTCTAGTTACAGTAAAACCTCAATGGCTCGAACATCTTATGGTCAATTAAAATTTATTCAAGACATGGGTAGTTCAAGCCACTGACAGTTAATCATGGCGCAAGATCAGGAAGCAAACAGTGATAATTTCGTGGGGAAGTGTTTATGATCGTCTATATAAAAAAAAGGCATGTTGAGTGTACTCATTAGAATCGCCTCGATAAGGCGATTCTAATGACTACACACAACATACAATTTAATGATAAAATAAGAAAACTTCCCTAAATATTTTTGAGCTATCAGAAGAATTTTGTAGGGACTCAAAAACAAGTTCGAATCATCCACGGTAAACGAACCATCGGAGTAAGAGTCAGCGAGGTTTTACTGTATTTGTATACTTCGACCAGTATATGTCCAAGTTGTAAAACTAAACGAATATATTTGTATCAAAATTAACTGACGAAGTGTCCGAACAACTAGCACGTTTCAGAAACTGGATTTTTTTGAAACACGCTTTTTGTTACTGCCCACGTAATAGTAAATTTTGTGCACAAAGGTGAATATTCTGAATCGCATAAAAACCTAGAGAAATCACTAAGATTCCGAAAAAAACTAGTTACTGACGAAACCTTTATCATCATTACGACGTACAAATAGTTGATACGATATTATTTTCCTGAGCAAAATAAAGCCAACTCAATCGGGAGCCAGACGTGGTGATTTGTCTTTACAAGCAGATCCGCACTAAATTTAAAGGCAGCAGTGGGGCATATAGCGTTTTGCTGTGCTGTTGCTTTCGTACGTGAATACATGTATGTCAAGTTCGGTACCAGAGAACAAATGTTTTTCACATTCAAATTTACATTGACAGTTACGTCCGCGTTTCTCTTGGAGGTCATAACTTGGGTACCTTTTATGCTAGGAAGTTGAAATTAGGTATGCGACTTACCCCGTCCTAAACCTTCTTCGACTTTGTGCTAGAGTTGCCCTGGGTCATACCCTGGTGTGGGGGTTAGAGATCAAAATGTATAACAGATCATAAGTTTACATTAAAATTTACACTGACATTTACGTCTGCGTTCCTACTGGAGATCATAATTTGGGTACCTTTTATGCTAGGAAGTTGAAAGGTACCCCAGTCCTAAACCTTCAACTCTGTACCACGCAGAGTTGTCCTGGGTTATGCCCTAGGGTGGAGCTAGGGGTCAAAATGTATAACAGATCATAAGTTTACATTCAAATTTACATGAGCATTTACGTTCGCGTTTCTCTTTGATGTCATAACTTGATACCTGTTATGCTAAGAAGCTGAACACTGAGCTACAGATGCCCCTGTGTCATGCACTGGGATGGGGCTATGGATCAAAATGTATAACTCTATCTGATTGATCATTTGGAAAATAATTGCTGAAATTTATGCATCCAGATGTTGTTGCCATATGGACAAAGAGCGAAGGGCGCGGGTATTTGTGGACTTCGGAAACATGCATAATTCCATAAGGGTAGCCGAATGAAATACAAAAATTAAAATTATATCGTAACACATTGTTTGACTCGCAGATATAAATCTGACAAAAAATAGAAAAGAAACAACATAAACATAAAATGGCATTTTCTTATATTGAAATAAGCTTAATATACATAAAGTCTTCAAGTAAAAGAACAGTACTTACGCACCTTAAAAGCTGTTGTCAAAATGTTCCAAGTATGTTCTATTGTGCGTCCAGCGAAGACTCAGATCAGTCTGTGCATTCACGCTGTCTGATCAGTCTTCGCAGGGCACTCGGTGGTTGTGGGGGAGGGGCGGGGGCGGGGAGGCGTAGCGGAGGATCAAAGGCATCAGGACTCAGTGTTTGCTTGGCTCATGTGCTACATTGAAGGACATGTTTTATCGGCAGATCGTCAGTCATGAGCAAGTATATAAAGAACGACAACTGTCAGCGGAAGCTCAAGAAAATAATTTAGTGCTTACGTCCCTTATAATAAAATTCGAAGTATCCAAATTTGAGCGGGGCTACAGCATTTCGTTCAAGTTTGCGTGTGCGCCTTGCGAACCTGCGCATCCAAACATTCAAAGCCGAACCTCTGCCGTTCATCTTGGAGGTTTGCCTACCCATAGAGCGCAAAACAATGACTGATCAGCCTGCGGACATGCGATCTTATAGGAAATACTGTGCCCTGGCTCTGTTTAGTCAAAATGGGAAGTTTTTATTTTTAATAAAACATATTCATAGAGTCAGTCCGTGGAACAAGTAAACCAAAGAAAACCTAAGCAAGCCTTCAGTCTTTCTGACATAACTTGTAAAGACGAACAATGATTGTACTGAATGACAGCATTTAATTAGAACCATTTGTCTTTTCTGTTTTGCAGCCTGATCAGTATGGCAAGCCGTTTTACTATTTATTCTATAAATCAGACAGCTGACTTAATTTATCAGATATCCTATACATAGAAATCAACTACATCACGAAAACATGCCTATATAATTTTGACCCCCTTAAACCCCACTTTTTTATACTAAAACTGGGGTTTACAGGGGTAAACATTATTTTTCTTATTTCTGCTCAAAAACATAGATTGTGGGTACTCGTTAGAACCGCCTCGCCGAGGCGGTTCTAACGAGTACCCACAATCTATGTTTTGAGCAGAAATATGGAAACTATCAGAATTTTTATCCGAAAACTTTCAGGTTTTTTCGTGGTGAAATTATCAAAATATTTAAATAGGCGTGTTTTCGTAATGTATATGTCAGTTTAGATATTTTATATGCTACATTAGATATGTTATGTGCTATATAAGATGTCTAAATTGACATATAAGATATCTTTTATGCTATATTAGATATCTGATATGCTATATAAGATATATAGGATATAAGATATCTTATTTACTAAAGAAGATATCTCATTCATTCAATGAAATTAGATATCTGACTCAGTATATCATATTTATTATATCTATATCATATCTTATTTAACAAATAAGATATCTTATATGTTAAACAAGATATCTTATATGTGGAGTTAAATAGGACAGCTAATATGATATATCAGATATCTTATATAGGCTATATGATATGTAATATAGAATATAAGATATCTGATTTACTTATTTAGCTATCTTTATATCCTATATTGGATATCTTATACCCTATATCTGATATCATATAAAAATATTGATTTTGCATAATAAATAGTAAAACGGCTCGCAAGCAAGTAATTTTACTCTTTATTCTATAAATCAGATATCTGATTTAGTATATCAGATACCTTATGTTATATATAAGATATTTGATATATTATTTAAGATATCGTAAATATATAAGATATATTTTATGCCAATAAAGATAACATATATCAATTAAGACATTTGTATGCTATATTAGATATCTCGTATGCTATATAAGATATCTTATAAAGTATATCAGATATCTATAGAAATATATAAAATATCTTATTTAACAAATATGATATCTTATATGATTAACAAGATGTCTTATATGTGGAATTAAGTAAGATATCTTACGTGATATATCAGATATCTTATTTAGGATATAAGATATCTGATATATGATATAAAATATCTGATATACTTATTCGGATATCTTAAATCCTATAGTAGATATTTGATATCCTATAGAAGATATCTGATATAATATATGATATCTAGTTTGCACAATGTAAGGTAAAACGGCTTGCCATAAATCAGAGTCTTCGCTGTCCGCCTGAAGACTCGTTGAATCCTTGACTAACCAGAGAGTGCCTTGCTAAAACAGATCTGACTGTATGGATGCGCAAATTAAATCAATTATCTTAGTCTTCGCTGGGCGCACATACAATATTGTGGCGAATGCTGTGCCCCAGTTCATTTTTAATCGCAGCCGATTTAGTATATCATGAAAGACAACTATCAACGGTAGCTCAAGAAAAGAATTCAGTGCTTACGTCCCTTAGACTAACTTAAACAGGTTTTGAATCCATATACACCTCGTTTCCCAAACAGGAGACATTGGCAAACAGTGTAGACCTAGATCAGATGCGGCAAAAGCGGCATCTGATCAGGGCCTACACTATTTACATTTAATACAGAACTTTCTATATAACAAAGCAATAATAAAATCTAACCAGACACCTTGCAATTGGAAAAAAATCGGTCCAAAGCGCTACCGGTATGGTGGAAGAGTTCACTCTCAGAGAGTCCACTCGGCATATAATTTTTTTTTTTTTTTTTTGCTCAAAGCGTTTTTAGTGGTTGTTTCATGTTCCCTCAAAAGCATATGTTGTGGTTTCGCAATAGAGGTGCCTCTGTGAGGCGAGTCTAATGAAGAACGACAAGTTTTGTTGTTGTTTTTTTTATAGAAAATAAGAAGAAAATATTTACAATGGAACTTTAATGGCTCGAACATCTTTGATAACACGAAAATTTGTTCGAGATATGGGTAGCTCGAGCCATTGAGGATTAATCATGGCGCCAGGTCAGGACGCAAATAGCGATAATTTAGGGATTTTGTTTTTCGATTTTCTATACAATGTAATTGTATGTTGAGTGTACTCATTAGAATGGCCTTCATGAGATGATTCTAATGAGTACACACAATATACAATTTCATGATAGAATAAGAAAAAAATCCTTATGTATTTGTTTGCTTGAGCTATCGGAAGAATTTCATAGGAACTCAAAAACGAGTTCGATTTATCCATGGTAAACGAGCCATCGGTATTCGAGCTACTGAGGTTCGACTGTACATCTATCTTGATAACTCTCTTATCTATAGAGTACATGCCGGCCTCGGTGGCTCAGTTGGATGCACCGTCCGACTGGAGACCAGGAGGTCGCGGGTTCAACCCCCGTCGAGGTCGGCGACATTCTTTCGTGGAGATTTATCATGAAATATTTTCTACGGCCATTCTCTCCCTTCCGCTGATTCAAGAAGGACAGTTGTCAGTTTCTGGCGAAAGAATGTGCACAATACTGGTTAACTGCTTAGAGGACTAAACCTGCCCAGTAAACGTGTGGTTAGGTAAACTGACCGCGCTCGACATGACCTCATTGGGTTGACTGGGCCGTAAAACCTCAACACAAACAAACAAACATGTATGGAAGCCATGACATGTGCAACATGCCAATATGAGAAACGAGCATGATTTTGGTTACTAAATTTATTAAGAAAGATTGATGCATTAAAATAGTTTACAAGAAGCAAGAACAAAATTGAAATGTTTGATTTAAAACTAGCACAGTTCTAAAAATTCTCTGTAATAGTGAAGACCCCTACATACTCCTATTTTCACTATACATTATGGAGAACGTATGGTACACACTTTAGCTAACATACAGTGAACCCTCATTACAAGGACAGCATTTGTTACCAAAGACGTTGCCACTAAAATGAATTTGCTGTTGTACAGAATACTTAATGAGCAGATTGATATGTAAGAAAGGTATTGTTTTGTTCTTATTTCCTCATAGAACATATGTTTTGGATATTTGTTAAAATCGCCTCAGTGAGGTGAGTCTAACAAATATCCAAAACATATGGTTCTTTAAAGTATTAAATACAATATTCTTGCATAATTTGTAACTAAGTGTTACCTCTTAAGCGAAGGCATTACGAGAGCATGCCTATTCAAATGTATTTTAATTTTCACATCCAAAAACTGAAAATTTTCAGCTAAAAAACTCTGATATTTTTCTTATTTCTGCTCAAAACAGATAGATTGTGGGTACTCGTTAGAACCGCCTCGGAGAGGGCGGTTCTAACGAGTACCTACAATCTATGTTTTTGAGCAGAAATAAAAAAAATAATGTATACCCCTGTAAACCCCAGTTTTACTATATAAAAGTGGGGTTTAAGGGGGTCGAAATTATATAGTTATGTTTTCGTTATGCTCGTGACAGTCAAAGTGTCATTTTAAGGAATTTTGCCATTGTATCTAGTGTCGGTAGAAATATATTTGTCTGTACTCTCAGCATACTTCGCGGAGGAACAGGCTGATTTGAATCCCCGTTGGGCGCACGTCAGAAGGTACGTTATCTCACAATGCGCTTCACACATGTAACAGCTGCATTACTCTTTCAGCACTGTAGAACAAGACACATCACGAAAACATACCTATATAATTTTGACCCCCTGAAACCCCACTTTTATATAGTAAAACTGGGGTTTACAGGGGTATACATTATTTTTCTTATATCAGATTTCGACGAGGCGGTTCTAACGAGTACCCACAATCTATGTTTTGAGTAGAAATATGAAAAATATCAGAATTTTTTATCTGGAAATTTTCCCGTTTTTGGTTGTAAATTTTTCAATATATTTGAATAGGCGTGTTTTCGTAATGGATATTTTGCAGTATAGGTCCAGATGAGCGGTAACGAGCCCCCAGAGAGGAGGAGGGGGATACCCTGAATTTTGCCTGCTACATAGGCAGGGCCCCAGCATTTAGTGTTTATCCCAACAACAATATACGATATGTTAGCCATACCCAAAAGATATCCGGTATATCAGCCATACAAAAAAAAAAAAAAAAAAAAAAAAAAAAAATCTGCAAATATTAGCATATTAGCATACTCCAAAAAATATTCCCCTTGCTTTCACACAACAATCAGCTGCTGATACTTTTGTCTCAATACACTGTCAGTTAAACAAAAGGTTCTAACCCGATTCTTACAATGCCCCCAAAATACAGAGACTTTTGATAGACCCAAACAATAGTCAGTTTAGAGACACCAAAAAAAAAAAAAAAAAAAATATCTGCTAAATGGCCAATACCCTGGCACCTTTGCAGTAACAATGAATGTGTCCAAACGCAGAGATGAATGAGTCATAGAAACACACACACACACACACACACACACACACACACACACACACACACACACACACACACACAGAGGTTTGAAGGGGTTAAACAAAACAAAAAACAAAAAAAACAAAAAAAATAATAAAAAATAAAATAAAATTTGCAGTTTCTAAAACAGTTGCATTTCTTTATTTTGTTGATTATACCTGGATCTAAGGGACACAACCCGCTCTGGAGTAGTTCGATCGGTTGTTCAGTGCACAGCCAGTAGTTCAGTGCAGTATTTTTACTGGAGTAAACACTCTGAGAGTAAACAAAATGAATTCTTTAAACAAACTCATCTTGTTGTTGCTTTTACTCATCGTATCTGCTGAAGGTATGTGATAATTTCATTTAATGCATTTTCTGTCCTTTTCTTCCCTTTAATTATTTCTGTTTTTGTTTCTGTAGTACGAGTAGCCTCTCGTGTTGTATAAAAAGAACCGTATTTATGAAACTGTTTTAGGCAGATGCGTAAATTCAGATAAGATTGCATTTTCTCAGTCTCCTCGGGCATTTTGCTGAATATATATAGGGACAGCGAATGCCCTAACCGCTGTGCACCGGTTTATCGGGGCCACTGAGCGTATATGCAATGTACCGTGAAGATACGTGTTCTCATGTATTGTGTTTGTGTGTAGAAAAACCATCATTTAATGGTTAATAAGCTTTATTACAATTCATCAGATGTGTACTTCTTTCAGTATCTAATAACTGCTTAAATGTATCGTAGTATCGTACTATATGTTTAACATATTGCCTTCCTTTTATGCTTCCTCATAATGTGTTTGTGTATGAGAGAGAGAGAGAGAGACAGAGAGAGAGAGAGACAGAGAGAGAGAGTGAGAGAGAGAGAGAGAGTAATGATAATAGCAAATAACAGAATATTAATAGTAATAATGATGAAATAAAACAAGTAAGAAATCAGAAAATAACAAAAAAAAAAAAAAAAAAAAAAAAAAAAAAAAAAACAGCTCGGTTTTCGCGAATGACCAGAAACATCTCACCAGAACTCAGTATTCTGAGATAAAACGTGAATGTGCAGGCTATTTCGTGACTGCTATTCGCGTATGCGAAGACCTTTTTGTGTGACGCGGATCAAAATTATATTGATGCGGTTCGTCACGTGACCATCCTAGTAATGTCCGACCTACCCCTTCGTGTAGAAATCTAGCCTTATATCTACCATGTCTACGTGCCCTAGCGATGTTTGTATAGTCTCCAGCCATTTTCACCGTGGGAAAAAATGAAAATGTTCGATGTTTTAACCCTAGTCCTGCTGAACAAGGATATGTCCTGCCTCTACAAACAGTATAGATCAGTTGGCTTCTGAACTGATCTGGATCTGCACGGTTTGCCATAAAGTGTGTGAATTTTATATCAACAATCTTGACCAGTTAATCTGGCTGAAAATTAGAAACTGGCGTGACATCTTAATGTATTTAGCATGGCAAGGGTTAAAACCAATGAATAGATATACTTGTTGTATAAAAAAAAAGCTTTTGCATTAAATCGTGACTTAAGTTTGCAAATTTACATATGAGTAACGCGTCAGGCAAACAACCTCTTACTTAAAGATGTCGAAAGCAGAGTTGATAACAGGGATAAAGGTTGAAATATTTCTATGTCTTCACAAAAACGTGTTGCTCATATGTCTCCATAAAAACATGTTGTGGGTAAATGTGAAAACAAGAGAATCGGTGAATCCCCGAAGATGCGCAGTAGTGGGAGATTTATGTTAGTGAAAGAGTAAAATACATTAACAGATATGCTACGGACAAGCTTATAATTGCAATCAAAGCCCTGTAGGCGCTGGTGGCCCGGGCATCATAAGGCCAAATGACTAGATTCCCATTTGAAAGCCTGTAAAATGTACAAAAAAGCAACAACTAGAAGTGTACACGGATGCCCCCGCTTTGGGTACCTCTATAAAACTGTGCAAACCTTGCAAAATTAGCCTACGTCAATGCGGGGTGGCGTGGGCGGGGGGGGGGGGGGGGTGGGGTTGGGGCATCTGTGTATTTTGACACATTACTAGTTTACAAAGAATCCAAAAATTATTGGAAGCCCTTTGCCTGCAAGTTCAGTAACTCTTAAACCATGAGACTAAGAAACTCAGTTTTGTGTTCTCTAGTAAGTGATTTTCAACAAAGAATCCAAAAATAATGAGAAATATAAAGTCATTTGCAAGCAAGGCCTGTAACTTTTAAACCATAAGACTAAGAAACTCAGTTTTGCTTTTCCTAGTAAGTGATTTTCAACAAAGGATGTAAAAATAATGAAAATATAAGGCGTGCATCCATAGTATAAGTAAAGGAGATAACTCCAGACGGACAGATGGCCGGACAGACAGACGCTCAGGCACCTTTGCCTACACTCTGCACTTCCCCTGACGGCCATCTATCAATGTATCAAGTTTCATTTAATTCCTTTCTAAACTTTCAGAGATATGCTCCGGACAAGCTTTTTGTTGCAAAAATTAAGATGGGAAGTAACTCCGTAAATACTGGTGAAAGGGTTATGGTCTTGCATTCTGCAATTTCCTTTATGACCCTCTATCTTTGTATCAAGTTTCATTTATTTATCTTCAATACTTTTAGAGATATGCTCCTGGCAAGCTTACTATTGCAAAAATTAGAAAGCCAAATAACTCTGTAGTTACTTGTGATAGAGTTACGGTTCTTGCACTCTGCACTTTCTTTGATGGCCGTCTATCAATGTATCAGGTTTCATTCAATTCCCTTCAATACTTTCAGTTATATGCTCCAGACAAGCTTTTTATTGCGAAAATTAAGAAGGGAAGTAACTCCGTAAATACTGGTGACAGGGTTATGATTCTTGCATTCTGAAATTTCCCTTATAGCCCTCTATCACTGTATCAAGTTTCATTTATCTATCTTTAATACTTTTAGAGATATCCACTAGACAAGCTTACTACTGCAAACAATTAGAAAGGGAAATAACTCTGTAATTTCTTCTAGAGCTACGGTTCTTGTACTCCGCACTTCCTCTGATGGCCGTCTATCAATGTATTTACGTTTCATTTAATTCCCTTCCATACTTACAGAGAGATCATCCGGACAAGCTTTTCAATGCGAAAATTAAGAAGGGAAGTAACTCCGTAAATCATCACGAAAATATACCTATATAATTTTGACCCCCTTAAACCCCACTTTTATATAGTAAAACTGGGGTTTACAGGCGTATACATTATTTTTCTTATTTTGCTAAAAAACATAGATTGTGGGTACTCGTTAGAACCAGCTTGGCGAGGCGGTTCTAACGAGTACCCACAATCTATGTTTCGAGGAGAAATATGAAAACTATCAGCATTTTTTATCTGAAAATATTCCTTTTTTGATTGTAGGATTTTGAATGTATTTGAATAGGTGTGTTTTTGTAATGTAGTGGTGACAGGGTTATAGTTCTTGCATTCTGCAATTCCCCTCATGGCCCTCTATCAGAGCGTCAAGTTTCATTAAATTACCTTCAATACTTTTTGAGATACGCGCTCCAGACAAAGTGTGACGGACGGACGTACAGAGGGAGGACGAACGGACAAAGCGGCGACTATATGATCTCCCTTCGGGGAACATAAAATACGAGGGTTGTTCCAAAAGAATGGCTTATTGTGTCGTTGCTCGATATCCACGTGCAACTTGAAATATATCAATACATACCTGTAATGCGCTATTCAGTACCTACACAATAATGTGTGCGCGTGCCCTAACTCTAATTGAAAGATAGATAATGCCATTTGAATACATGCAGTCGGTGACTACTGCAGTAAAAATAGTTGGTAAAAGTGTTGCCAAGAAGGAGGAAATACAGGCCTACATAAAAAGTCGCTCTAAGATAGGTTGTTCTTTGAAACAAATATTTGCTGAATTTTTTACGGATCTGCTAATGCGTCTTATGACACGGTTCGTAGATGGAAAAAGACATTCTTATTCTGGGTTAGAGTCGATCGAAAGTGCATCCAATTGAGGAAGGCCAAAGTCTGTAGTGACGAAATTGCATTAAAAGTAAATGAAATTGTTGAAAGAGATGCTAGGTATACAGTACGTGATATAGCAAGAATAGTTGGCATCTCACTGTCAACAATGATCATTCTAAAGAATTTCTTAAATGTTAGGAAGATTTCTGCCAGGTGGGTGCCTCGTTTGTTAACTAATGGTAATACTTGGGTTCATTAGTTTGAACCTGTTGGGAAGGTTAGCAATACATTACGAAAACACACCTATTCAAATATATAGATACGTTCACCTTCAAAACCTGAAAATTTTCAGATAAAAAAACTCTGAAAGTTTTCCTATTTCTGCTCAAAACATAGATTGTGGGTACTCGTTAGAACCGCCTCGCCGAGGCGGTTCTAACGAGTACCCACAATCTATGTTTATGAGCAAAAATAAGAAAAATAATGTATACCCCTGTAAACCCCAATTTTACTATATAAAAGTGGGGTTTAAGGGGGTCAAAATTATTTAGGCGTGTTTTCGTGATGAAATATGGGTCACCAAAGGATCAGCAATTGCTAAATGCACGTTAAGTACAAAAAAAAAGTTTTGTATGCAATTTTCTTCTCTGGGGAAGGCGTTGCAATACAGGTGTCAGTAAAAAAGCTTTACAGAAAAATACCACAAAAATGTGGTATTGAAGAAAGTAGTTGCGGTCATGGTACCTAAGCCATAATCCAAACTCATAAATCCCTAAACGAATGACGAATCAGTAAGCTGGAAATCAGATATCAGAAACGGCGCCCAATCATTATCTACATGATAATGCCCCAGCCCATACGTCTGCCATTGTTACACTTTTTTTTTGACAAAAAGTAAGGTAACAGTTTTACCACACCCTCCTTATTCACCAGACCGTGTCTCTTGTGACTATAGTAAAGTGATGTTTTTGAATACCTTCCTCGCTGGGCGGAGATATCGGTCCAGACAGGGGCTTGGATCTACCATATACCAGCAACTTATCAGTATACCTAAATCAGCGTACCGTGACGCATTCCGGAAGTGAGTTCATCGACTGAAGTTAACCATTTCTAATCATGGGGACTACATTGAGGGCATGACATAAAGAAATTTGTGTGATTACTAATATTTTGACCGTTCTTTTCGAACACCTCTCGTAGTTCTTGTAAAACTGCTTATAGATATATAATCAGCGTTTTGCATTGAATGAATGCAGTTCAGCGTTTTAACGGACTGAACACATTAACAAATGCAGAAGAAAGATCAAGGAATAGAACACATTAACAAATACAGAAGAAAGATCAAGGAATAGAACACATTAACAAATACAGAAGAAAGATCAAGGAATAGAAGGACATGTTTCAAATAGTCGTGTTCACGTGCTTAAATCGAGGTAGTTTGCTCAAACCTGTTCATTGAGTTCCCATTTTATATTTATTAAAAATTAATTAATTAATAAATAATAATAATAATAATAATAATAATAATAATAATAATAATAATAATAATAAAGTCATATACCTGAAGATGCTGAAACGAAAACATTCAGATATTAAAACTTAAGGGGCTGTTAAAATATTTAACCCTTTATTTCTAATAACGAGGAGGGCAAATGTCAAAAGCAAGTCTAATATCGAGGCAAAAAAACAAAAAAAAAAAAAACAACAAAAAAAAAAAACCGTTTCTTTTTTCGTTATCAGTATATAACATTAGCTTGTATTATTAGTATGTCGGTTGTCATTGTCTGAGATGACAGATATGTAAAATACGCGAGTGTACCTCTTGTGTTTGTGAACTTAACACCCTACTTACGCTAAGTATTTGAACTAACACGCCTGAGGAAACAGTGTAGACCCAAATCAGACGCCGCGTTACGCGGCGTCTGATAAGGGATTTACCTGTTTGCTGTTCATCCAGTAATTTTTAGACACACCAACAGGTTTTTTATGTTCTAAGACAAATATGGTAAGGAGGTGTCGAAGTACTTAAGGTAAATACGGTATATAGCTTATGTTCGATAATTATGAGCAACGTCAAGTAAAAATGAGCCTTGCAGCATATTCGAACAGCAAAGTCTTTACCTTGCGCATCTGCGAAGTTTGTCGGACTTTGGGTTCTGCTGAGATATTCTACCGTGTTGCCGAGTAAACGACAGACAGGAGCCAGAACGTGAGAAAACGTCCCTTCTGATATTTGCACCCCAAGAAGACTCAAATCAGCCTGTACGTCCGCGCAATTTGATCAGTCTTCGTTGTCCGCAAGAAGAAACTTTGCATCATTGGCTGTCCATAATGCGCCCTGTTAAGATTCTGATCAGACTGCGGGAATGCAGGGCGTACATGTCCAAAGGTACGTTTTCTAACGTAAAGGCTCATATATATCAACATGACACCCACGGTTTTTATATTATTTATCAGAATTATTCGGACAGATACGCCTGAACAAACAGTATGGACCCAGATCAGACGCCGTTAGCCACTCATCCTGCGGTTTTCAGATGTGAACATCGAAGGCCTTGATCAGTCTGCGCGAATGTTTTGGTTATTCAGGACTTCTTTCATTCACACGTTCTGAAGTCAAAATTAATATGGCTTGGCTTATCTAATCCGTCTACGGCAAAAATCACTACCACCATCCGTGACACACACACACATACACACACACACACACACACACACACACACACACACACACACACACACACAAGAACGAAATAAAAGAGAAAAAACTATAAGAAAAATAATTAAAAAAAAAAAATTAAAAAAAAAAAAAAAAAATAAAAAATCTTGTTTCCGGTTCCCCGATTGTTGTTCGCTGACTGAACAATTTTTCGTTTTCCGTTCCGGTACATTGTATCCATAATCCGTTTCGGTCCTTCCCAGACTAAAACGGTTTGGCTTCATTGACTGATTGTGTTGGGGTTTAACAACACGTCAACCCTTGTGTTCATTTTGTGTCGTCTCCCAGAGAAAGGGAGAAAAGAGATAGAAGATGAAAGAGAGGGATAGGGGAGAACGAGGAAAATGAATGAAAGTGATGAAACAGAAGAAATTAAAACATTCCCCGCTACAAGGACAGCAGACCTTGTCCAACCGTAAGCCAATTTTATTTGGACACCCCGGTAACGTAAGATACACCACATTTTGCCTCATCCAACCGGCCCCCATTTAAAGTCAACAAAAAGGTTAAATGAACATCCCTGTGTCCAGACAGATACACTGAATGCACGTCGCCGTTGGGCTCCATGGAAAGGACAGTAAAGCAAAGGAAATAAAAAGTGGATAGAATCTAGCGACCCCATATTGGCCACGTCAAGTAAATAAATGCCTTCAAACATGCGCAAAATGCTCAGATTCAAATCATGCTGCGCATGCGCAAAATATTGTTCGCGCATCTGCTCTCCATGCATACATTCAGTAATATCCAACGATAATGTTAGCGAACATTAAAGACTGGTCAGACTGCGACTTCACATGCTGATCTGGAACTTCTCTCTCCGGATAGACATGCTTTCGCATCGCGGTCCATATATCTTTGGCGAGGAACCACAAACAATTATTTTTTTTTCTTTTTTCGTGGCCTTATGTACTAAGATCACCCTTTAATCGTTTTAATCCAAACGGAAGTATCTAATTGTGGGCAGAGGAAGTAATTAAGAAATATATGTATAAGCTCATTTATAAGAGAAAGACAAAGGCAAATTTCGCAAGATAGATAATACGCGATCGTGTCACTTCATGGAACTGGTCATACCTTCCGTGGTCCCATTGTCAACTGTTATTTTCTTCCCTCCTGAAAAAGGGTCTAGTCCATGGGAGTAATTTCTTTCCTCTTAGGGACCCTTTCTCATAAGGGTCTTGGTATGCAGAAATGTAAACAGATTATTTTTATGTGTTGTGTACTTTTAACATGAATTTTATGTTAAGCAGTTTTGAACGTATGTACATATGATTAAGGTGCTATATAAATTTGGTATAATAATAAATAATAATAATAAACAGGAAGTCACGAACGTTATCTCCCTTGTCAAAAATGTAGAAGTTCTACCAAGTGTATTAATATTAACCCTTTCATCTTCTGATATTGACTATTCCTGAAAGTGAGGCTCCTGTTTGCAACAATGGGTGTGTCCAAATTAAAAGATGGAATTATTCCATCTTTTAATTTGGACACACCCATTGTTACAAATAGGGCCTTTAGTCACAAATCAGTAATAGGACCCTAGTCATCACGAAAACATACCTATATAATTTTGACCCCCTTAAACCCCACTTTTATATAGTAAAACTGGGGTTTACAGAGGTATACATTATTTTTCTTATTTCTGCTCAAAAACATAGATTGTGGGTACTCGTTAGAACCGCCTCGACGAGGCGGTTCTAACGAGTACCCACAATCTATGTTTTGAGCAGAAATATGAAAAATGTCAGATTTTTTTATCTGAAAAATTGCTATGTTTTGGTGGTAGAATTTCCAGTGTATTTGAATAGGCCTGTTTTCGTAACGGTAGCTTCTAATGAAACGTTTGGATCTGCACTGTTTACAAAAACACCTATCTTAGTCTGCAGGGATGAAAGGGTAAAGTACCCATAAGAGGCGAGTTTCATATTCTTGTTCCGGGTAAAGGATCATATCTGAACAATCTTGGTCCTACGGGAGAAGTCATAGCTAAGCCTAAGCATCATTGTTCATTCACTAGCAAACTGAGATTGCGTGAGTCACGGTTAAAAACGAATGAATTTAGTTAGTGCACACCTTTCGCGGACCAAGCAGTTCTCGGGGAGCAAGGGTGGGGAGGGGGGTGTTGTGGGTGTTAACTTGGGGGTAATTGTGGTACAGGTGTGCCAGCCAGTATTTCGAAACCTACTCCATTCATATACCTGGCCTTTTAAAAAACAGACCCCTTCTTATACTTGATCGTCTGAAATGATGACCTATTCATATCTTGCCCTTTGACGGATGAGTAGATTCTATATGAATTGGTATAATTCTATATGAATTGGTATATATGAATTGGTATAAAATACCAATTCATATAGAATCTACTCTTCCGTTTGCATACACAAATAAAACAAATACAATTGTATTTCACAAATTAAATGTCATTTATTAATCATCTTGTACACTGGCACGCATTTACACTAACTCATCTGTCTAACCCAGTTATTCCTAGTGGACTCATCTATCCTTTTCACTTGGACGAGTCTATTCTTTGAAAAGTAGGTCCTTTTATATCCCAATCAAGAAAAATCGTGTCAGTCATATGCTGAAAAAAGGAGGCTAATCATATACCTGGCAGTGCTGAAAAAGGGGGCAATTCTGCATGCACATCCGTAATATGCCATATATAAGAAGTTGTCCATCCGAGAAGCAGTCAGCAGAATGCACTATATTCCTGCGCCATGTTACTTGCTATTTAACTCCAATTTGATAAATGTAATAAACACAACGCTTCAAAATCCAATCTTCGACTATTGAAATGCTTGACATTTAGTAACACAACGCTCCTAATCTCCATTAACCCATTTACACCTAGCGTCCCATTAAGGGACACTGACAAATAGCATAGACTCAGATCAGAAGCCGCAGTACGCGGTGTCTGATCAAGATCTACACAATTTGTATTAAGTACAAGAATTTCTCTAAATCATAGTAATAATATAAACAACTGTCCTTTCGATATCACTCGGAAAGACGTTTTTTGCTCGGCGTTTTATTTTAAATGTTCTGATTGACCTTCTCTTATCAGAAACCATTTGTCTTTTCTGTTTCTGTGTTTTGTTCTCAAACGTGTACCCTAAAATTAAACACGGCCAAAAATTGGTCTGGCCCATGCAATTTCTACGGTAGGGTGATTTTTTTTTTCTTTTTTTTTTATTTTTGGTCTAAGAAAATATATTATTTTTTTTTTTACTTTTTTTTTGCAGAATTTGAATTATTGATGTTTCACAACAATATTGTGAAAATTTCAGAATTACAAGCGCAACTTGTTGAAAATCTGCCTCCAAGTTACATACGCTACAGATTTCTGCATAATTTGCATTCCTATTTACTATGGGAAAAAGTGAAAATACTTGATTAAAAAAAAAAGCAATGACTAGAATAAATCTTTTTGTGCATAGGTAGTTACGACAAATGGTTTTGCATTAAAACATGACAAAAGTTTGCAAATTTACTTCTTTCGTGTAAAGCGCCAAGCAAAAAACGACTTTCTGAAAGATGTCGAAAGCACAGTAAACAGGCACTCCTTTTACTTGAAACGGACCGGTCCAAAGAGTTAAGGTAGAAGAATTCACTTGACATATAGAGGATCTTACATGAGTGGTCATTTAATATGAAATTTATGAGACGAGTTCGGGAAATTAGGTATTTTGCGAGCCTTGGCGAGCAAAATACCGAAATTACCCAACGAGTTTCATAAATTTCATATCAAATGACCACGAATGTAAGATTCTGTTTATCACATGGCCCTTCCGATGACAAAAAAATGCACAAAATATATTTTTAAAGATAACGGCTTTCCATACCTAAGCGGAACAACTCACTGCCAAGGATTCAATAGCATTACGCAACAAAACAGTTCGCATATTATTTGATAAGTACCGAAAATAACTAGAAACAAGATAAATATGACATTTATAACTTCGTTAAACTGAAGGAAATAATGATGATTTTTATTTCAGCTAATAAATATTTCATTTGAATAAATCAATTCACAACTAAACATTCCATTGAACAACGTCTTTCGGCGAGTCAATACATCACTGCCGTATTTAAAGGTCATTGACCTTGATCAATACAGTTTATACGGTGGCTGACACACTCAAGTAAATGACAAATTTCAAGACTATATATAAAACATGTTAACTGTAGTTTGGATTTTAATTTGACACATTTATTGACTGTCTGAATCATGTCATCCACCAATGCTTTTCTGAAGGAGGTGATTTTTTTTTCATTGACGGTTCGACGATATCGATGTTGAAAGTGCCTCCAAATATGTTGCCGGAAAACATCGAATTTTAACCACCATGAATATTTCTGGTAGCCGTGTTCCCCACCCCCACTCCCACCACACCCCACGTCTCTCCTTCGGTCTGACATTTATCGTTCATCTCAAAATCATCTGAAAATTGAAGGCAGGATATATTCCAAATGTGAAAGTTGTATCGGATCTTGGTTGCTATCAATAAGCGGAGTAATTCGAACATTAACGAGGGTAATTAGGCTAACCAATGGGAAGCCTTGCAGGTGTTTTTACACATGTGGTTATATGATTTTTATGACGGGTTATTTCACTGACTAACTTGACGGTCATGTGATAAATAGGGGTTAAAAACGATTTACACTCGAACCCCAAATGGCTCGAACATCTATAGGACCATAGGAATTTGTTCGAGATATGGGTTGTTCGAGCCACTGAGGGTTAATCGTAGCGCCATGCTAGGAGACAAATGGGAATAATGTATGTATGCCTTTTCGATCTTCTATAAAATTATGGTTTGTTGACTGTTGATGAGGCGATTCTAATGAATACACACAACATACGTTTGATGATAGAATATGAAACATTCCTAAAATATCACTATAACATTTGTTTTCTCGAGCGATCGGAAGAATTTCCAAGGGACTCAAAAACGAGTTTGAATCAGCCGCGGTGTTCGAGCCATTGAAGTTTTACTGTATTTTGGTTAGTGTAATGCCTGGCTAGTGATAAGTGCGCTCGACTTGCAAACGGGTCATAAGTACACCTAGCTGATACTCGACGCGCCTGGTTTGAGTATAAAGTGGAGGCACTTGTTGACAGAGACAGCGGCGCCAAGTGTGCATGGGTGATTCATAAAAACAACGCCGAACATTAGCATGCACGTAACACACTCGCCGCTGCCTCCATGTGTCTTGGGTGCCTGGTAGTCATACAAATCTACACAACAACAATAGCGGAATGCCATTTGTAGTGTATATTGAACATAACCTAATGAACAGCATACGTTATCATACTGAACTTTGGTCTTGAGGTATGGCTGTATACAGGACAGTCGGTGTCCATTTGTTGATACCATGTGGACCGCGTCAAGCGAAAAGGAGTCTTCGAGCATGCGCATAATATGCGGATTCACATCATTGAGCGCATGCGCAAAGTATCATCCTGGCCTTTGCTTTCCATTCATTCATTCATTCATTCATTCATTCATTCTGTAGTATCAAATGATTCTGTTAGCGGACAGCGGAGCCCTGATCTGGGCGATCGCTTCCCGCTGATGCCTGAAGACACGGTTTCGCATGGCGCCGCTTCCCGCTGATGCCTAAAGACACGGTTTCGCATGGCGCGGCCTATATGGTCTGGAAGTGTTCAAATCTTTGATCCAGTAAGTAACTCTCACACTTTTGTATTGAGCGGGCCACTTTGAATTATGATCTGTGTAACAGAGGAAACGTGACCCAAGACGTCGCGTTCAAATGAACAGAGTTCACAGTGTTCTTAGAAAGGAGACTTTCGAGTCTGCGGTACATCCGGTCAGCGCAATGGCCGTTAATTCTTTCTTTTTGAAAATACATATGAAGTGTTGCAGGAAAGGACACAGTCGCGGAACACAGCCCTGACAAAGGTTAGATTACATGAAATGATAAAGCAGCATGCCATCTGTAACAACAACAAAGAAAAAAAGAAAGGGACATATATTGAATAAAATGAAATGACAATACAAACAGTACTTGTCCGAAACCGCGAATGCGAATGCAATAGAACATAAATACCGCCTTGGAACTGTCAACAACGGGCCTGTTGAGGGGGCAGAAAGAGAAGTCTGTGTTAGACCAAGTTTTACCGACGTCGGACCCTCACCCTTATCATCTTAAGCCGCTCAAAGTCTGTACATGAGCCCTGACGCGAGAACACACACTTATACCTTGTGCACCCAACGAAGACTCAAGTCCGACTGCGCCTCTTGACAGTCCGATCAGAGCTTTAATTGTCCACATGAAGAAACTTTGCATCCTTGTTTATCCAGAATGCGACAACTGAAGTTTCTCTTCAGACTGCGCGAATGCGCAGGCTGATCTAAATCTTCGCTAGACGCACACGTCCGAGATACGTTTTCTGCCGTGAATGCTCCTATCTTTCCCGTTCATTTGCAGGTTTACGATGTCCCTCCTGTACCTACATAACGACGACTGCGGACATTCCTAGCCTATTTAGAGGCGCCATAGATTCTGTTCTCAATCTCTTCCAAGAAAATGAGTGTACTAAACCCATCAAAGGTCCAACACCACAGGTACATTGGCAGCGTCCCCTTAAGTTACTCAGTTTTCATTTAATTCATTCATTGATCGACATAAATATGGTTCACAGACATATTTGTATTTGCATACGAGCGTAGTATTAATGTTGAACTGTTCATAATTCTGTTTGTATTAGTGAATGCGTTATTGTATGCACAATCATTATTGCTTTCAGGCTCATATTTAGCTATATACATGTAAGCCACATTCTTCACTAGATTTATTCAGACAACCCTCTTTATACAGACACTCGATACAACGACAAAATTCTTTGTAATTACGAAACCTTCGCTTAAGAGGTAAGAGTTAGTCACAAATTGTGCAAGAATATCGTATTTAATACTTTAAAGAAATATATGTTTTTGATATTTGTTAGAATCGCCATAGTGCGGCGATTCTAACAAATGTCCAAAACATATGTTTTATGAGGAAATAAGAACAAAACAAGACCGTACATATCAATCTGCTCATTAAGTATTCTGTATAATAGCAAATTCATTTTAATGGCTAGGTCTTTGAGAACAAATGTTGTCGTTGTAACGAGGGTTCAGTATAGTTTTCTTCTGTGAATGCTCTGTCATTTGGATTTTTTGCCTTGATTATATTAAGTTTTCTTTTTTATATAAGTATGCATCTCTGTATGTGCTCCTATGTGGGCCAAAAACTCGAAATAAAGATTCTTGTATCTTGATTCTTGGTACGAGTATGACCGTAAACGAACGACCGTATGTGAGTTCATGCATATAAAGAGATAATGTTGCCATATTATGTCTCAAAATAAACTAGAACCCTTTTCCTATATTTACCAGCCGGGTGTGTTATCCAGCACTTCGTAGAGATCACTAATTATAGTTTGTACATCATATGGGTCATAGCGTTTTCATCCATCAGTTATTGTTGATGTGTTTGCATTGGAAGCTGAGGAAATATGTTGACCAATCAGATCACTACTGTGTTTACTCTGATCATTTTTATTTCAAAGCGCATTATTCGTGCATTATTTGGTAAGAATCTTGCTTTCGAAAATTAAAATGTTATAAAATATTGAAATATCAAATTTAGCATTTCGTCTAGGTACAGTATTTGTAAATTAGTTTAAATCCTGCTTTACTTGTGAAATGTGGAGTCAACTAAATATAGAGATGTATCATTATTTTACCTTTTTTGTCACCCGTTTTCTAACTTTTCTAATTGATAAGATAGATTTAGTTTGTGTACTTGGATGTAGAGCGCAAGAACACTCCTTAAAACGAACATGTACGTCATAGCCATGATGAAGACACGAATTGTCGCCAGTAGCTACTTCCACGGAAACTTGCTGAACTAATTAGGGTTTTAGAATGAAATTAGAATATTTACTAAGTGCACCAAATCGACTGCTTGTCTTTCAAAAAATCGGGCTTCGGAACATTCAGACACTTCGACCATCCATATTGATATTCAGTAGCACTAATAATTTCCAATAACTAGAAAAAAAAGGTAAGAGAAAAGTCCAGGGAGTGCCACAATCACAAACCGCAGCCCTTCCCAGACCCCAAGAGGAAGAGGAAACCGACAAATCCAAACAAGCACAAACATTATGTACTGTGTTCACGTTTTCGGTAAAGTACTAAAATGGACAAGTTTGATCCACATAGTAAATGTTCGCTGCGCTATGCACTCTTATGCACTCTTTTGCCATAAATCCGAACAATTACAGTCGCAGATATGTGCAGGTCACCATGTTGAATACGTTGCTTGTTGCCCTTGAAGAAACGCCCATTTATCATAATCATGCGAATTGCTGATAAACAGATCAGCCTGACTAACGGTAACACATCCATGTAAAATGTATACATCTGAGCCATATCTTTTGATAAGACAAAAAATTATCTAAAAGATATTTTTCATATTTGGTTTAAACAAAATTTTATTTGAACTCCAATAGATAAATAACACAAATACATAGATACAAGATATACCCAGTAAGCATTCTTTAAAAATCTATAGCGGGCCGTTATCGGCCCGTCAGGGTAGCTGACGGGCCGATAACGGCCCGCTATAGATTTAAAGAGAATGCCAGCTGGGTATGAGGACCTGAACGGAAGCCTATGACTTATAGAGTTCATTTCCTCGTAATATCATAACTCACAACAATAACATTTTCACACTGTCTCATTTCTTCATAAAACATTCATTACTTTAATCACACACACGAAACATGGCCTGCCAGAGGCACCAACAGAAATACAGCTGAGGAAACAAAGAATGGCAAAATAAGCAGCACATATGAAACGAGAGGCGCATGAAGAAAGAAAGACTGCAAAAAGGGAAACGCCATATAACGATCAGTAAAACAAGTACTGTGGATTGTTAAAAACAGCTTTACTCGCGCGAAAACCTCACATTTATCACTGTTTCATGTCAGTTGCTCAACAATTAGGGCAGTTAAGGGGACTGATACACTTGGTATAGTTTAACTTATTATTCACAATGGACACAACTTTGTCCAAATATAGATACACTCTCTAATTAGAGGCAACTGTGTCCGAAAAGCTTTACTTCCTCTTAAGGGAAGTGGATACACCTTTACCATTGTAGGACAGACAAATCTGGTAAAAATGTTTTAGCCTCACAATTTAAAATGATTTAGTCTCTTTCTGAAAAGGGGTCGACTTTTAAAGGGCAGAATATGGTCCTTTTGGGAGTAAATTATCTTCTTTTAAAGTAGATCCCCTTTTCAGAAGGAACTTTTGTGCAGTTGAGCATCAGCAACAAGACGTCACAAATGGTGTCTCCTTTGTGCAGTTGAGCATCAGCAACAAGACGTCACAAATAGTGTCTCCTTTGTGCAGTTGAGCATCAGCAACAAGACGTCAAAAATAGTGTCTCCTTTGTGCAGTTGCGCATCAGCAACAAGACGTCACAAATGGTGTCTCCTTTGTGCAAAGGATGTCTCCTTTGTGCACAAATGGCGCAAAAAGTATCAAAAGTATCTTATATACACTATTCGCTGTACAAATGTTAACCCTTGTCTTGCTGAATAAATTAAGATGCCACGCCCATTTGTAAATGCCAGCCAATCAAATTACTTAATCCAGATTGTTGATATTAATACACACACTGAATGACAAACAGTGCAGATCCAGATCAGTTGGCTTCTTACTGATCTGGATCGGCACTGTTTGCAAAGGCAGGGTATATCCGGGTTCAGCAGGACAAGAGTTAAAAAATGTTGACTTCCTCAATGGGGACTGATTTGGCTTCCTTCTACTGCCAGATTAAAGAAGAGACCTGTGCTGCTCAGCCTGGCAAAGAGGCAAGATGTAGTTTGTACGATGGGGACCTGACTTTAAAAGTACCCCTCATCAAATCAGGTAAATATGAACTCAGTTATGATTTCAAGCGTCTGTCTAAGAGCACGGCGACTGTTCAGATTATTGATAAATGTTCCAGAATACATTTGGAGGCATGTAGACCTAAAGAAAAAGGCGGATGAGTTAGCTCTGATCAGAATGCGCAGATGGTTCGACATATGTTGTTACTGCTGTATTTTACATTTTCCATATACAGTTGATTCTCGATAACTCAAACAGCAATAACTCAAACTAATGTTTAAGTCAAACTAAATAAAGGACAATGTTGATTTAGCTTGCTATATGTTATTTACATTTCAAATCCTTTTATATCAAAATACAGTTATCTCAAGCCAAAATTTCCGGTCTCTATGAGTCTGAGACAAGGAGAGTTGACTGAATACCTCTATGAGACATAGCATCGCCAAAACCGAATCGCATGTAAATATAATGTGTTTGACGTGTAATTATCTCGTTGGAGGACTTAATTAAATGATTGCAGCAACCAGGGACAGGAAATTATATAACTGGACCGCAACCAGAAAACGTACCTTCCGACATGTGCGCCCAGCAAGGATTCAGATCAGCCTGTGCATTCGCACAGTCTAATCAGAATCATCTCTGGGCGCATTTTGGATAGCCAAGGATGCAAAGTTTCTTCCTGTGGACAACAAAGACTCTCATCAGACAGCGCGGTAGCGCGGACTGATTTGAGCCTTCGTGGGCGTATATTTCAGAAGGTACGTTTTCTCACATTGAGGCTCAACTATATATCATGCGCACACAAATCCAAGTAAAATTATATTTGTATGATTTCTACTTTATACTTTGTATGCACGAATTTATTTGTGGATTTGTTTTGCTATTTACAGAAATTCCATTTAAAATGTATCAGCGAGGATGTTATTATGCGTTGCCTGCGAATGTTCCAAGCAATGGTTGCCATAACAGAAACAGCATCAACGAAGACAAGACATTCCTGAAGCAAATTGTTGATCGAACAACAAGTGCGTTGTCTGATTGGGACGTTGCAAACTTTCAAGGGAAATTGTGTCTTTGTTCTGATACTTATTGCCAAACATCGGGTGTTAGCCAGGGCGAGATAATGTATCCACTTCTATTTGTCGTTCAACTTTTAGCTTTAATTACTTACTTATTCTAAGATCAGATTTCTAAAATAAAACCAAACGAGATTACTAAAGTAAGTATATATTTGAATACTAATTTTTTGTTACTCCGTAATGTCTTTCAACAAATAGATACTAACTTTTTAACCCAGTTACGTACGTCGAATGGACTCTTCTACTACAACTCTTTTGACCGCTCTGTTTCCAACAGCAGTGTATCTGGTTAATTTTTATTATTACTATGTTTTATAAAAATTGCTTCATTTAATACAAACAGTGTAGACGCTGATCAGACGCCTCGTTCTGATCTGGGTCTGCACTGTTTGCTAATTACTCATTTTGGGGCTTCCCGACTAAAACTGGTTAATTCGCAGGGCTTTAGATAAGTGTCATAATTCCGAATTATCCAACTATTTAGACAAATATGTCCGAGCAAACATTATGGTCTCGACCCTAGTTTGATGAGTCTCACTCATCCAGCAACAAACGTTTACGGCATAACCAAATAGATAAATGGGCCGGCTGAGAAAACGGGCCTTAGAACATATGCGAACAGCAAAAATCCGCGCAGTCTGGTCAGGATCCTTGCTATTCGCCTATACAACATAGGGATCTTGTTGAAAATATAGGAATTATAGCGAAGATCTTGACCCGACGCGTGGCTGCGTAAACTGGTCTAGGGTTGTGCCATTCGTATTTGCCCAAATAACCAACTGCACTTGTTCAAATTTTAGGATACAAGGTACGGAAGATGACTTGGAAGAGCCACAATAAAAAAAATAGCCGATCAATGACACAAAAATGTAGAGTAAGCAAAAGACGACAGACCAGCGACATGTTAAAATTCAAAGCGCTGCAGGCGCTGGTGGCCTGGGCATCAGAAGGCCCAGGGGCTTCAAAGCTCACCAGATTTCAAATAAACACAAAATCTGTATATGCTAATATGATGAATATTTCAGTATAAAGTCTCAGCCTCATAGAGGATATGGTTTCTGAGGTGAAAATTTTAAGTAATTCTTTCTATATTCCATGGTAATCGGTAAAATAAAGCCCTATTGCTGATAGAAGATTACTCAAGGAATATTACAATATACGTTTTGTCAAAGTATCTGCAATTGCTGGGCAATAAATTCTTTCCCATTATAAGTATATGGAAACTGCAACTGGCATAGCAACCAAACCAAACTGTCAATTTTCATAAAAAATACAAACTGTCAATCCTCTAGCCCAAGGATGCTACAGATGAAATTTGCCTTGTGTCAGAGGAAATGTTGTCTGAAAGTGTTGACGATGACAGACTACGACGGCGACAACAACGGAGAGCTATCCTATAAGCTTTTTTGGAGCCTTCTGCTCTGGTAGGCTAAAGACAAAGGAATGACATTAATGTTGAACTGTCACTGGATATGTATCAATGAAAACGAAAAAGCTAGTTTTGTTCGTGGTTTTATTAATTATAACATGAAAGTAAACTACAGGCTTTCAACTGATTATGATCAGAAGAAAGAATATTAAGGCAAATAAAAATCTAGTACAGACGTTTTTTAAGAGCAATGGATAAATCTATAAGAAGTTGGAGTATGGGCCATAGTGCGCAGTTTCGGCTCATTACGAAAACACGTCTATTCACATATATAGAAAAATTCACATCCAAAAACTGAAAATTTTATAGGCATGTTTTTGTGGTGTAATAAAGCCCCATCAGTGACTTTGACATCACGAAAACAAACCTATATAATTTTGACCCCCGTAAACCCCACTTTTATATAGTAAAACTGGGGTTTACAGGGGTATGCATTATTTTTTCTTATTTCTGCCCCAAAACATAGATTGTGGTTATTCGTTAGAACCGCTTCGCTGAGGCGGTTCTAACGGGTATCCACAATCTATGTTTTGTGCAGAAATATGAAAAAAATCAGAATTTTTTATCTGAAAATTTTCATTTTTCGGTGGTAAAATTTTCAGTACATGTGAACAGGCATGTTTTCGTAATGAATGAAACAGGCTCAACACTTCAAAACCACATGTAAATCTTCATATAATGATAAGAAAACATGCGAATTTTCAGAAGAATCCAATTAAAGATGTAGGAGGAGTTGTGGACACAAGCTTTAAAAATTGCTATTTCTCGGTTCACTCTATGTAATTACTCGTATGTCAGAAATAATTGGATCAAAAATTCAATACTACATCTTCATATAAAAATAGAGAGAAAATCTTCAAAATTTCAGAAGTATCCGATAAACGATGTTGGAGGCGCTAGGGGCGCAAGATGTGTGATGGATAGAGTGACACACAGAAGGACAGGGGTCATTTCCGTAGTCCCTATCCTCCTACATCGAGTGACAGACAGGAAGAATATAGTTACACAGCATTTAATTCTTTACTTGTTTTTTTTTTTTTTTTTTTTTTTTTTTTTTTTTTTTTTTCAAAATGGCCAAGTTTTTGATGATGTACTTACTTATTCACATGCCAATTAAGTAACTGATCTGAATGAAAAACTTAAACCACTGAGTGACACAAATGCCAATTTGAGCAAATTTGTTCACTCTTTTCTTGCAGAAATTCGAAAAAAAATCTTGATATTAATGAAAGTTTAATTATTTGAGAGAGTAGTTGAAATTATGTGAAAACGTGAAACTGCATGTTCATGTTGTCCTACAAAGGTTTGTATAGACAAGATAACTAGTTTAATCTGCATTCATATTGAAACAAGATTAAATATTTGTATGAAATGACAAATAACTAGAAATCCATTTGGAAGCCTGTAAAATATACAAAAAAAAATAAAAAAATATAGAAATCTGTCCGCACTACACGGATGCCCCCGCTTTGGGTATCTCTATAAAACTGTGCAAAGAATCCAAAAATAATGAGAAATATAAGGCCCTTTGCCTGCAAGCTCAGTAACTCTTAAACCATGAGACTAAGAAACTCAATTTTATGTTCTCTAGTAAGTGATTTTCAACAAAGATTAAAAAATAATGAGAAATATAAGACCCTTTGCCTGCAAGGCCCGTTACTCTTAAACCATAAGACTAAGAAACTCATTTTTGTGTTCCCTAGTAAGTGATTTTCAGCAAAGAATGCAAAAACAAGAAGAAATATAAGGCCCTTTGCCTGCAAGGCCTGTAACTCTTAAACTATAAGAAACTCAGTTTTGTGTTCCCTAGTTAGTGATTTTCAACAAAGAATGCAAAATCTTGAAAAAATAAGGTGTGCATCCAGAGTATAAGTAAGAGAGATAACTCCAGACGGACAGACGACCGGACAGACAGACGCTCAGGCACCTTTGTCTGCAAGACCTGGAATTCTAAAACCGTAAGTCTGAGAAACTCAATTTTATGTTCTCTAGTAAGTGATTTTAGATTTTAATGCAGCAGCGTCAGTTGCGCTTTGAGTTGCGCAGTTGTAATATGTACGAGGACGGACTCTGTTTATTGTACTCTATGTTTAAACCCGTGGAGAAATTTTCAGGTACCAGTCTGTTTTTCTTTGGTTCATATTCAATCATTTTTTTAATAGTAAATATAGCTGAAAATTATCAAAAGATTTAAAGCATAATACGGTTTCAAACATCAAAATCAGTTGACATTTTTTTCTCGGCTTTTCAGATACGCAAATACTCGTACTTTTCCGTTCTACTCTCGGTATCTCCATACAGCGTAATAATTTGTAGTTATGAAAAAGCTCATCAGACCTCAAAATTCTTACTCAAACAGTTTCGTATGAGAAGCATCGTACATATATCGACTTTTGTTATAAACAGAAACCTTATTATTATGTATAACCCGAATATATATCTATTTTCACGGCCCTTTTTTAGCGTAGTTGCAGGCGGTATTTTGCACTTTTACGAGGGCTTTTCCGTAAATCATTTGGCAGGGGTTGAAAGTTTGGTATGACTACTATTGCCTTAGGCTTGGCAAGCCAAGCCCAGGCCAACCAGGGGAAAGCAAAGTAAAAGGCACCCTCTTCCCTATCGAGGCGATCACAATACTGGACAGGACCCAACAAACAATATTTAGACAACGAACAGGACACAACAGAAATAGTAGTCACAATGCCCCACCAAACGAACGAACAACACTTGAATGACGATCTTAGAACGGTCCGTAGTAAGCATAAGCGAGATTTACTGGCGCCAAATCTTCATCGTCGAGTCAAATGTTGTAAAGCATATAAAAAAGTTGTTCGTTTCATACAGAAGCTTAGTCAGTGAAAGAACACAGAAAAAAGCATATTAATCAAATTAACCCACGAAAGACTCTGGAGACCCCTAAAAGGATAAGTGGCAAACGGTACAGACCCAGATCAGATGCCGCAGAACTACTATTCCAACTATTTTTCTTTAGGAATATCTACATCATATAGCCTGACATACCTAAAATTGAAAATGGACTCTTCCAATATATAGTGTGGGAGAATTTATTCAGTCTTTAATGGGTTAACTCGCTGTGATCACACAAGACTGAGGGCTTTAGGCAAACACCTCAGAGAGTGACAGCCAGAGACAAAGAAAGTCACTAACTGGGTAGCAGAGGTACCGAGAAGAGATATAAGCACAATAAGGAGCCAACGTACAAACCGGGGCACAACATTTCCTACACGATTGCATGTGCGCCCAGCGAAGACTCCGATCAGCCTGCACATCCGCACAATCTGGTCAGTCTTCTTATGGCACTGTGGGTATCGAAGGCCCTAAAATGCTTTCACGCGGACAGCGAAGACTCTGGTCAGGGTCCGGGCAGGCTGATCTTAGTCTCCCCTGGGTGCATAGAAAATGTTGTGCCCTGGTTCAGTGGGTTAGGATAATTCATTATCGTAGTATCAAACATGGTTGTTGGAGTTGCTTCCCATAAACAGTAACTTCGTTAATTTGAATTCAGTCGCCTACAAGACAGTATGTCCGCTAAGCAATGATTCAGATCAACCTGCGCAAATGCGCGGGCTGATCAGTCATGGCTTTGCGCTCTTTTGGTAGCAAAACATCCAAGATTTCTTAAACAGAGGCTCTGCTCAGAATGTGTGGATGCGCAAGTTTACCTGAGTCTTCGCTGGGCGCACATACAATCTTGTAGTAACTGCTGTGCCAAGGCTCATTAATGGTTTTGATATTTTGCTGGGTGATGTAAAGTTTATGCCGTATTGTACCAAGGTATTCGGACAGACAGGTCTGCGCAAGCAGTGTAGACACAGATAAGACTCCGCAAAGCTTGTTATGTAAGAAACCATTGTCTTTCACATGGCTTTTTAGAGTGATAACCCAGCGGGCACATCACGTTTATACAAACCATAACGTTGCAGCGATGTTGAGGTGGCATTGTATAGACGTCATGCGCATTTATACAACGCCCAGCAAACACACATCGTAGCAACAACGACGTTACAACGTCGCTGCAACGTCGTGTCTTTGCAACGACATTGTAACGACGTTGTGTGTTTGCTGGGGTCTGTGTCTATCGAAGTTGAGGCGACGTTGTATTAAACGTCTTGACTGTGCCCACTGGAAAAAAAACAATAGCTTTTCAATACGAATATAACACAAATATATATTGTACATATATTGTGTACAAACTAATAAACACTGTATGTACAGATAACATGACATTCACACGAACACATGCACGCACGCGCGCGATCATGCGTGCATGCGTGCGTGTGTGCCTGAGAGAGATCCTTATTTTGATACTATCAAACTAACTAATTCGCTGAATATATTGTTTATGATATACATGTATAAAGCAATTCATTTTATTACAACGGTGAGCGCGCGCGCGTGTGTGTGTGTGTGTGTGTGTGTGAGTGTGTGTGTGTGTGTGTGTGTGTGAGAGAGAGAGAGAGAGAGAGAGAGAGAGAGAGAGTTTACTATTTTACATACCATGCAACTAGTTCGCTTACTATGTTCTTTATAATATATAGAAATACTATTTCATTTTGTTATATCGGTGTGTGTATGCATGTGTGTCGAAGGTTTCTAGCAAGCACACAGCGTTGAAACAACGTCTATTCAACGTTGATTCATCGTCAAGACTTTGAATCGACGTTGTTTTAATTTTGTTTGCCAATTGGGTTGATACATATCGGTGGTCCTTGTACTGCGGGCGTGAATTTGGATTGGCCACCTTTGAAGGCCAAGAAGTATTTCTTTGCCCTATGTTTTTAAGAGGGTGTATAGATCCCCTATATTTACAGTCTGCGGTGTATAAAAGGGCCTTTCTTGTTCTTTGTGGTGCTTTTGATAGACTGAAATATATTTATATATTCCCAGCGAATACTGAACGTTGCAACAATGTCGTTTCAATGTTGATGCAACGTCTGGACGTTGAATCAACATTGAAACATCGTTGTTTCAACGTTGTGTGCCTGCTGAATTGGTGGATATTCGTTTGTTTAAGCAATGTTACTACTGTGTGACTTTGTACTGAAACTTTGAGTTCTATCTGGCCAATCAGCCGCCGCTGTCACTTCAGTATCTGGGAAATACTTGTATAAAGGACAACAACCTACGTCATCAGCATGTTGGATTGTACGTATCTGCGACTGTACCACTGGTTCGGATTTATTCGAACATCACGAAGAGTGCAAAATGCACTGAAAAATAATTTTGTGCACAAAACATGTTCATTTTAATACTGTTTTCCATCAAAAATGCAATCATCATACAGTCGCATTATTGTAGATACGACGACCTATCCTTAAACTGTAAGGTTTGCTAAGTGTCGAGTTTGTCGAAATGTCCGAATAATTAGTGCATTTTAGTAGCCCGATTTTTCTAAAGACGTACAATTCATATAAAATGAATTCGGTGCTCTAAATGAATATTTTCTGAATTTCATAAAACCATAGGCCGTTGAAGTCATTCCGAAAAACTGATTACTGGCGAAAATAAGTATCATCATCGTTATTCTGACGTAGGCTTATAAGGGATGATTGCATCAATATTGACGAATATTGTCCCGATTTGATAGCCCAACGCGGGGCAATAATCACCAATATCAGTGCAATACCTTTTTGTTTTAGTATAAATATTTTAGACATTTTCGGTTGTCTGTAGCAGTTTTTATTGTTTAAAATTCAGAGCCTAAAACAAATACGTTACAAATTTTTAGGTGACATCGTTGTTCTAAGACGTCATCAAAAGCAACCTCATGTAACATTTAAAGGCATCTGATTGATTGATTGAGTTGAGGTTTTACGGCCTAGTCAACTCATTAGGGTCATGTCGAGCCAGTCAGTTTATCTAACCACACTTTCTTGGACAGGCCTAGTCCTCTAAGCGGTTAACCAGTATTTGTGCACATTCTTTAGCTAGACACTGACAACTGCTCTTCTGAATCAGCGGAAGGGGGAGACTGCCCATAGAAAATATTTCATAATCAGTCTCCACGAAAGAATTTTGCCGGACCAGGCGGGGATCGAACCCACTTCTACCTGATGACCAGTCGGACGCGTATCCGACTGAGCCACCGAGACCGGCTGAAGGCATCAGAGTATGCGTGCAATATCAAGTAAACGCGCCGATATCGAGTGATATCTGCTCGCTTGCTTCTCGGATTTTTGGCACATTTTTTAATTATACAATATTTATAGCTATATAATAACACTAGTTTCAAAAATTACAAAGTCACAAGAAACCGTGTCTACATACTGGGTCTTTGTCAGCCAACTACATGAATGTAGTGTTTTGTTCAAATTGTCAAACACACGCTACTCTGCCAAGGTACCGCTCCACACCAGAAAGACTGACGGAGAAACATCCCTGCGGACACACAATATTCTTTGTTTAAACCATGTGTGTCTGCTGGGAAGATTAATGTGGACGTACTTTGCCGAACCGATGCATGAAAACCGCATAATTTTAGAATGTTATATGACTGTAAACAAGTTTGCTGAATATGTTGTTTTGTAATAATATGAAATACAATGTAATATATACAGAGTTTATTATAGTCCATCAGTGTGTGTGTGTGTGTGTGTGTGTGTGTGTGTGTGTGTGTAATAGAGAGAGAGAGAGAGAGAGAGAGAGAGAGAGAGAGAAAGAGAGAGAGAGACTTTCGGGCTGTGAGCTGCGGGCGGGAATTATGGGGCAGTCCTCACCCACTCTTCAAAGTTGCGAGGTACAGAACTGTGTTAGTTTAACAATGTTAAACCTCTGCTTTACAGTCTAAGGTGTTTAAAGAAGCCTCATTTGTCGATATATTGTTTTGGAATGTTGCTATTTAGCTGGGTGATTTTGCGCTGAAACTTGTACAGTGGACCCTCGTTACAACGATAGCATTTGTTCCCAAAAATGTTGCTATTACAATGATTTAACTGTTGTTAAGAATTCTTAAACGTAGCAGAATTATATACAGTCGAACTTCATGGCACGAACATCTTTGGGACCCTGGAAATTTGTTCGAGATATGGATAGCTCGAGCACTGAGGGTTAATCAAGGCACTAAGTCAGGCAACAAATTTCGATAATTTAGGGACATCTTTTCGATCTTCTTCACGATAATGGTATTTTGAGTGTACTCATTAGAATCGCATCGATGAGGCTCAAATGAATGTGCACACCATACAGTTTCATGATAAATATAAAAAGTTTCTTTAAGTATATGTTTTCTTGAGCTATCAGGTTTTTCATAGGGACTGAAAACGAGTTCGAATTAGATATGGTAAACAAGCCATCGGTATTCGAGCTATTGGGATTCAATTGTATAAAAAAAGGGTCTGTTTACGCGTAGAGTGTACGTTTTGGATATTGTTATTATATGTTTATTGAAATATAAAATAAAATATCATTGCATTTTTTCTGATTAACTGTCAACTCTTGAGCGAAGGTTCCGTGCCAGTCAACTTGCCATTTTAACGAAGTTTGTCGTCATATCGAATGTCCTTAAAACGGATTTTAGTTTCTAATTTTATTTGACTAATCAAGTACCAATGACACTCCGGTATTGAATAGTAAATAATGCCAATAGTTACGAAAATACAAGAAGACGTTTCTAAATATTGAATCATTGTCAGAATTTGCATGAATGGAGCATTGTTTTCTCTAAAGTGTCGAATGTATGCCTGTACTACACCTCCAAGTTACCGCTCTATACCAAAAATAATGACGGAGAGAGAAAATGAATGCGGGACTACTCCGCCGATGATACATTAGTAAGGAAATAATATAACAAGCAGATTGTAAACGTTAGATGCATTACCGCATGGGTCATGTCACTTTCGTTGTGTGTGTGTGTGTGGGGGGGGGGGGGGGAGGCGGAGAGCGAGGGAGAGAAACATACATATGTACATATGTATTTCTCTATAGTCTAGTCTTGTTAGAGAGAGAGAGAGAGAGAGAGAGAGAGAGAGAGAGAGAGAGAGAGAGAATGAGAGAGAGAGAGAGAGAGTATATTTATATATTAAGAGATAGAGAGAGAGAGAGTGTATATTTATATATTAATCTGTTGTTTTGTCTCTATATGCAAATTCTATTTTCCTATTAAATGTATATCTACGACGCTCTTTGGATTTATTGACAATCTCCCTTCTTGTATACAATTGTGATCGTGTGTTCATCTACGGTCAATATATAACTTTATATGCCCTGTTATGTTTAGTAATGATTTAAGATGATTATATCAACCGACCAATGGCGTATCGCCATTGGCCTGTTCCACGGTACTTTATCTAAATGCACTCTTGGTCAGTGCTGTTTTTTTGTCAATCAAAATTATAACTGATTTATTAACCAGGACATACTTGGCTTTTCAAAATGCAGTACACAGTAATTACTTATTCCTGAAGGAGTGTTTTTTAAATAGTCATTTTACACTCTTCCTGTACATACTTTTAATTACAGCATTCGATATTGAGCTTAACCCGGGACCCCCAATTCTTCTTCCAATTTATCCGTATTACACTTGAACATCAGAAGTACTCGCAACAAACTGGAATACATAAGAGGTAATTTAGGTCTAGATTATAATATTTTATGTTTTCCTGAGACACATATAGATAATTAGATCTCTAACGACTCCTTACTTTTACCTGAATTTTACCCCTTCCCCCCTCCGTACCCACGCCCCCCCCCCCCCCGCCACACACACACACACACACACACACACACACACACACACACACACACAGAAAAGCTAGAAGTAACCATGGAGGCGAACTATCAGTCTATATAAACTCCTCATCTATGTAAGAAAGCGTAAAAATGGAAATATTCTGAGATATGGGTCGAAATTAAGGTTAACAAATTATATTTATTAGGACTTCTTTTATAGTCCCAGAACTGCCGATGTACACTTTTTACTAACCTCAATTTAAATATTGAAAAAGCTTTTGAGTTTATAAAATTAAACTTAGTTGGCGACTTGAATGAGTGACGTTTGAATTCAAACTTCCATAATGTTAAAGACGTACTACTGATAAATTTATTACAAAATACAATCGCTGACACTACCCGGCAGCGTGCAATTCTGGATCAAATCTTAATTCCTGATTCCCTTACCTTGACTCAGGAACTCTTACTATACCGTCTGAAATCAGCAATCACAATGGAATATTTATAAGATTTCCTTTTCAGTATCACTGCCAAAAGTCACATGAAACGCTAGTCAGGCTTTATAAACAAGCAAATTTCGATCAGCTTAAACAGCCTGTAGTAAACCATAACTGGGATCGCTTATATGAAGGGTCCATTAACGAAGCCTGTGAAAAAAAATCACATATACTTTTCTCGATTTTGTTAAAAAGTGTCCCAAGTAAACTAGCAACGGTTCGCCCTGATGACAAACCATGGTTTGATTCAGATATCCGCGACAGACTAAAGAGAAAAGCCTTAAAATCTGGCAATTCGAATGACAGGAAAAATATAAGCATGCCAGAAACAAGGTAAATAACCTAAAAATACATGCAAAAGAAATCTTTTACGATAGTGTAAAATTGTCTCTTTCAGATTTTCTCAATATCGACAAAAAATTCTGCCAGGTCATTCGTCACTTTCACAAAAATAATAACACATCGGGTAGTATATCCCCCCCCCCCCGCCCCCTCACGCTCCCACCCTCTTATTATCTCTTCTGAAGGCAACCAAAACGTTTACTGCTTTTCAGATGAAGAATAGGCCAAATTCTTTTTTTTTGCGACGTGTCAAAAGCCTTTGACAGAGTCTGGCAAGTTGAAACAGTTTGGCATAAGCTTGTCTCTCCTAAATGGTGTCATAGACTACCCTATTAGCAGAACTCAACGAGTCAAGTCGTCATCAGATCCTGCGTTTCTAGCTTCTGCCAATTAATGCTGGCGATCCCCAAGGCTCTGTCCCTGGGTGCCTCTTGTTTCTAATTTATGTTAACGACATAGCTGACTCTCCTCTAAGTTTAACAAGGCTTTTGCAGATAATACTCATTGTTACGTTCCGCATCTTCAATTCAAGACCTGGAAGGCATAATTAAACATGCTCTGAAAATTTTGTTAGCTTGGGCAAAACAGTGGTTCATAAATTTCAAACCTCATAAAACTGAAACCCTCTTATTTACCTTAAAACTATATGAACACCTTCCAAATATAAAATTCGATGCTATTCCTGTTTCTTTTGTATCAGACCACAGACATCTCGGACTGACATAAAGTAATAATGGGCGTTGGAATAAACACATCGGAAATATTGTTAATAGTGCCTCCAAAATCATTGGCGGTATGCGCAAATTAAAATACATTTCACAGAGTCGCTCTTGACCAATTTTACCTCTTTTGGTGTACTCGGCAATAGTCCCTTCGTACTTTCTCATTGGCGACAGATACGTACTTTTTGAAGATGCTAGCATTAGTAACCAACAGAACTCAATACCTTTTTTCCGCCGTACAGAATTTTATTAAAGGTTCAAGAAGATTCATTGATAACCTATAAGAAATAATGGTAACAATAGCAACTATTTAATTAAAATGGATTAATCTTCAAGAGCCTTTTCTATGAGCCTGTTCATTTGGACTCCTGACGATCCTATTTATTTAACACACACATACACACACGCGCACACACGTATAAACACACGCAAGTACTCCACTCAAACACAAACCCCCACACACATTCGCTATTGTTTTGTTTTTTATTTAATTATTCTGTAATTGTAAGTATTGTTTTGTTTTGTAATCATGTTTGGCTTTAAACGAGATGTATGTTTATAATGCTATCGAGCTACTTGGACACATGCACTAGGTGAATATTGGCAGAAACTGGGTTATGGTAGCAGGCGGGTAATGCATACTGTGCATAGCTGGTTGACTCACGGTCGCAGTCAAATATATCTATTTTATTTATCAACCGATTTAACCCGCCTGGGAAGAACTCGGACCGGTCGCGATTTGCTCCCAAGTGGCTCGGTACTACTATATCAAACGTTTAGTTCATCTTTCGTATTGAAAAAAATTTTAACTTCTGCGTAAAATGTCATTGTCATGTGAGTTATAGTGTGTGTACATTACAATGTAGCGATGTAGTGGAGGGGCCATAACTATTGTGGGGAGAACTTGTGGCCCGACCCATTTTTGCTTCATTTATATGCAATAAAATATGATTAAACTAAACAATATATAACTCACTTTTGAAGGTTCGGTCACTTTTTTTTGTCATGACTTACATATCTCTCGATAAAGATTGAATCTCGATAAATGTTTATATATATTTCTCCACAGAAACATCTGTTATGATAACTCATTACTCACAGAGGCGCTCACGCTGAATACCAAAACATATACCTTTTTTGGAGAAGAACGAAAATTACCAATACTTTTGGTTACATGTATAAAAATGAATACCAGGAAATGCCACAATCATGAAGCACAGCCTTCAGGGAGCACCAAAAAGGAGTGATGAGGAATCAACAATGACAAATAAAATCCACACATGAAACCATTGGCGCATGAACAAAGCAGAACTGCAACAGAGTAACCACTTGGAACGGTAGTAGAAATCCAACTGTTGGAGGGGGTGGGGTAGATGGGGATGGGGGCTTAAAACAGTTTTTTAGTTAAAACGTCTTATCTTGGGCTGTGTCTGAGAAGTATATAAATTAAATGTGTTAATGTAATGTTGAGAGGGCGCACTCACAAGCCCGTGGGTCCTTCACCATATGGTGAAGGACCCACGGGCTTGGGAGTGCGCCTGTTCCACATTACATGCTGAAAATCATCGCTTATCCTACCCAGTTAACAACACGCCTCATCAGACTTTACAGACGAGGAATGTTAAAGATCATCTCTTTCTTTACAGCTTATCAATTAAACAAAGAATTATTCCAGTTCAAACGTAAATATCAGTTCTAACACATATGTGTATATAAAAACGAACCTATGATCCTTTTTGTTGCACCTGCTTGTAGCAGGGTGCGATATAGGCGTCCGCTTTTCCGTCCGTCCGTCAGTCCGTCCGTCCGTCCGTCTGTCAACATTTATGTCGACGTTCGACATTTATGTCAAAGTTAGTATTCTAGTCAACTACAAGACTAAACAACCATCAAACCTTGCTGGCCGCCTGACTTTGTGACATAGGCGTTCGCTTTTCCGTTCGTCTGTCCGTTCGTCCGTCCGTCTGTCAACATTTATGTCGAAGTTCGACATTTATGTCAAAGTTAGTATTCTAATCAACTACAAAACTAAACAACCATCAAACCATGCATGAAACATCTCCCTGACCTCCTGACTTTGCGACATAGGTGCCCGCTTTTCCGTTCGTCTGTCCGTCCGTCTGTTAACAGTTCTGTTATGTCGAAGTTCGACATTTATGTCAAAGTTAGTATTCTAATCAACTACAAGACTAAACAAAAATCAAACCTTGCATGAAACATCTCTCTGACCTCCTGACTTTGCGACATAGGCATCCGCTTTTCTGTTTGTCTGTTCGTTTGTCTGTCTGTCTGTCTGTCTGTCAACATTTATGTCGAAGTTCGACATTTATGTGAAAGTTAGTATACATTTCAATTACAAGACTAAACAACCATCAAACCTTGCATGAACCATCTCCCTGACCTCCTGACTTTGCGACATAGGCGTCCACTTTTCCGTTCGTCTGACTGTTTGTCCGTCCGTCCGTCTGTCAACATTTATATCGAAGTTCGACATTTATGTCAAAGTTAGTATTCCAATCAACTACAAGACTAAACAACCATCAAACCTTGCATGAAACATCTCCCTGACCTCCTGACTTTGCGACATAGGCATCCCCTTTTCCATTCGTCCGTTCGTTTGTCCGTCCGTCCGTCCGTCTCAACATTTATGTCGAAGTTCGACATTTACGTCAAAGTTAGTATTCTAATCAACTACAATTCTACAACAACCATCATACCTTGCATGACACATCTCCCTGACCTCCTGACTTGGCAGGTACATTGACCCAGTGACCTATATTTTGCGCTCCAATGACTTTGACACAATTTACGTTGACGTTCCAGATCTTCTGAACTATAAGGCGTACAACTACCAAACCTTGCATAGTGCTTCTCCTAGATGTACTGACTCGGCAGGTACCTTGACCCGGTGACCTTGACCTATATTTTGCGCTCCAGTGACTTTGACGCATTTTGCGTCGACGTTCGATATCTCCTCAACTATAAGGCCTACAACCATCAAACCTTGCAAAGTGCTTCTTCTCAATGTACTGACTCGGCAGATACCTTGACCTGGTGATCTTGACCTATATTTTGGCTGCAGTGACTTTGACATAATTTACGTCAACGTTCCAGATCTCCTCAAGTGTAAGACCTCTAGCCACCAAACCTTGCATAGTGCTTCTCCTAGATGTACTGACTTGGCAGGTATCTTGACCCGGTGACATTGACCTATATTTTGCGCTCCAGTGCATTTTACACATTTTACGTCGACGTTCAATAACTCCTCAACTATAAGGCCTTCAACCACCAAACCTTGCATAATGCTTCTCCTCAATGTACGGACTCAGCAGGTACCTTGACTCAGTGACATTAACCTATATTTCGCGCTCCATTGACTTTTACACCTTTTACATCGCCCTTCCATATGTGCTCAACTGTAAGGCCTTCAACCACCAAACCTTGTATAGTGCTTCTTCTCGATGTACTGACTCGGCAGGTACCTTGACCTGGTGACCTTGACCTATATTTTGCACTCCAGTGACTTTGACACATTTTACGTTGATGTTTGGTATCTCCTCAAATATAAGACCTACAACCACTAAACCTTGCATAGTGCTTCACCTCATTGCACTGGCTTGGCAGGTACCTTGACCTGGTGACCATGACCTGTATTTGACACATTAAGTTGATGTTCTATAACTCCTCAACTATAAGGCCTACAACCACCATATCTTGCAAAGTGCCTCTCCTTGATGTACTGACTTAGCAGGTACCTTGACCCGGTGACCTTGACCTATATTTCACGCTCCAGTAACTTTTACACATTTTACGTCGATGTTCCATTATCATTGGGCTGTATAATATGAAAAGTCAGTGCTGAAGATATAGCCATTAGAGGGAATGGCACTGGCCTGGAATATATGTGCCCCACTAGGCATTTTGTCTACATTTTCTTCAACCCAGTTTTCCAACTAAGCACTGCTAAGAATGAAATAAACTTATTTAATAACCACGTTCTGGTTGTGGCTCCTGTGACTTTTGCCCCAGCAGGTGCGACGACGCCTTCCGCGGAATTCTTGTTTAAATAAAAGGTATATATTCTATATGTGGAATCCTGCTGCGGATTACGACATCGTCTGGCGTTTTCTATTCAGGCATTTCATCGAACCAGAAAGAAATGTTTTCTTCTCAAACTAGTCCTCGCAATTTGGCGCAATTCTTTCGGTTACATGTACTTGTACTTGTAGCAAGCATAAAACATTTGGGAGAGTAACCGGTCTGTCGTACTGTTTTCTCCATTGCTTCTCTCTCACTATAGTCGAACCTCAACGGCTCGACTATCTTTGGGAATATCTTTTGGACCATAGAAATTTGTTCGAGATATGGGTAGTTCGAGCTACTGAGGGCTAATCATAACGCCAGATCAGGAGGCAAATGGATATAATTTAGGAGAGTCGTTTCCGTCTTCTATATTATAATAGTATGTCGTGTGTACTCATTAGAATCGCCTCGATGAGGTACAACATACAGTTCATGATAAAATAAGAACATTTCCTTAAATATCCATAAATATTAACCTATCGGAAGGATTTCCTAGGGACTCGAAAATGAGTTCGAATTATCCAGAGTAAACGAGCTATCAGTGTTCGAGTCATTGGAGTTTTACTGTATTCAATTATACATTTCAAAGCAGCTCATCAACCCTTTATTGTTTGCGTTGCAATTTTCATCCTGTTTGTAACATAGGACACAATGAAATTATGATTGCATTCTAGATGACTTGTCTGCTCAATTTGTTCTCCAAATATACACATCAGTTTTTGACGGAACCCTCTGGCTGTGAGCCGACTGTTTTTTTGTTTTTTTTTTTCATTTTCCTACAACACCAGTTCATGTCATTACTTGTTAATGAAAGCAAAATATACGTTAATATTTTTTAACAAACGATGTCTAGACATTAGCATCACGACGGAAAAGTTCGGTCTCTATATATAGGTGAATTTTAGTAGTATAGAAAATGCTGTTTCTGGCCCACCCAGAAAAAATCAAGCTTTGCTTGATCTTTTAGGGTGAGCCAGACCTTCCAGCTTTTCCTCTACTACTACTCATCCTGCCTTCTTAATTTTGATAATACTTTAAAAGACTATTAGAGACGTTTTTTTCGCGTCTTATAGCTGTTTAAAGCACTTTAGAAAAAGTCATCTGAAATTTCATTTAGCTAAAAGAATACGACCATAGGGCAGGTGCATCGAAGACGCACCGAATAGGGCCGGCCAAGCCATCGCAGAGCAGATGGCTTGAGGGGGCGGAGATCCGATCTGAAATGATTTTACTTGAAATCTGAAATGATTTTATAAGAAGTGTAGCGGGATCCCTTTCAGGAATGATTTAAGATTTTGAGTAAATACCCAATCCCCAGCCCTTTTCAAAAATGATTTTATATATTCTCTTACGCCAACGCCCTCAAAATAGTGCGCCTAATAGTTGTTTAAAGCACCATAAAATTTAGAAGGTAACAAGTCACCCGGAAATATTTTTTGTCCATATGCTAATGATGTCCTATTATAATAATAAATAATTGATGCGGTCTAAATAACGCCACACACGTTTCATACCCCCAATATTAAATTCAATACACTATTTGTTCGTAAATTCTTCTTCTTTGGGGTATATATTCCTTATATGATAGTCAAGCAATAGTTTTATTCCTGCGTATCTATGGAATTCTAAGTATTTATCTAACAGACGGTTAAACGCATTATAATCTAGGTAGGGTTTTTTCTATTTGAATTTTATGTCGCCACTTATTTTGACTTTGAATTTTATTTCATTAGGACTCGGATTCACGATTATAAATTGTAAATCACCATCATTTTTTTTTATTTATTTCATTAGTCCACATGTTTATAATTATATAAGTTATCATTTCTTTAAGTACCTTCATGAAAAAAAATTCGCTTGATTTTCTGAGTCAATTCCAGAACCCCACCCCCCCCCCCCCACTCTTCAAAATGATTTTTTTATATATATATTATCGTACACCAACGCCTTTTAAATAGCATATCAACAAGAAAGGCTAATTCATTTCAAACGTCAACAAATGATACTGATTTTACCACGTTTATATTTGCTACTTCGCTACGCATTAATCACGCGAGATACAAACGAAATCGATATTTTCAGCAAAACCAAGATGTACGTATTCTAATCTATATTTTTGTCGTTTTTAATTGCGAACAATTCATCAGAATGTTGAATTTTAGAGTTAACATGCAGAAGTAAAGAAACAGTGGGGGAGATTTTTTTTTTTTTTTTTTTAATTTTGTTTTGGTATATTAAGAGCTGAATAATAAAATCGCTTCTATATCTGTTTCAGGGACGAGTACAAGTCTGATATTGGCAAAATACCGGTGATATTGATTTCTGTGGCTATTCAAGCGTATACCCACGCCGTGAGATCACGCATGGATGGATATAGTTCAGCTATCTTTTATCAGCGAGCGACATTGTTACCATGCACTAGCCCAAACTGACAACGCAACAAGATTTTCTTCTATAACTTTTGAACCAGAAGAGATACGAACACGAATTGCTATCATTTGTTATACATTTATTATTTTAGTAAGAATTTAATCAATAAAAACAATTCACAAAATTTGATTCGATGAATATCTGGATGGGGATTTTTTTTTTAAATTTTTTGATAAAGTTTGGCTTCTCGTTTTGAAACATAACCTTTCAATTTTGCTTTTAAAAGAATCGTTCATGTTTTTTTATTTATTATAATATAACATCCCCCAATATGTTTTTTTTATTGTTATTATAATAGCATAATTATCTTGCATGAATTTAAGATTTTTTATCCATAGAGTTATATTCGAATATTCATATTTAAATTTACAATGATTTTGTTTTGCTTATAATATCCCCCATTATATAATAAGTATAAAAAATAAAAGATAATATTATATATAGGATGTACAGACAAGAAGTAGTTGCGGTCATGGTACCTAAGCCATAATCCAAACTCATAAATCCGTAAACGAATGACGAATCAGAATGTTCAGACCAACAGATATGGACCCCAGAATAAAGGGTGTAATCAGGCGTCCGCGGATAGAAAGCATTACTTGGTAAGCAATCTTTGCCCTTTGGCCTGAACGAAGGAAATGTCGGTAGAAGCGTATGTCGGGGATTTGGGAAGTACAAACAAGAAACAAGAGGCCCATCTTATATCCAATAACATCACCGTAATTATCTGAGTGAGATTCGGGGAGATAATGATAAGCTTTTAGAATATAGACGGGAGATACAGTATTATACCAATGGCCAAAACAAAGAAACACTATCAAATCATTATCTTATATTGACTGGTAATTGTTATGCTTGTAATAATCATAATATAATATGGTACTCATGTGGAAATGAAAACAAGTTATTTCAATCCGAAAGATGTTATGTTTGTAAAAATGTGGTGAAACTGAATTTGATGTTATTATTGAACATATAAAAAAAGTAATAAACATGCTTAAATGTCTTCTAGCTAAATTATGGCGCGACGTACCGGATGAAAAATTAAATATTGTAAAAATGATTTACGAGAAGTGTGTTCAATGCCAATTATAAAAAAAAAAAAACAAAAAAAAAAAAAAAAAAAAAAAAAAACCACGGGCTATCATGTACAACAAATATATTGCAGAATAACGGATTATTTATTTATTACAAGAGATTTTGCGTTCATTTAAAAAACACTGCCCACCGAAAAGAAAGAATTTTCTCAGTTATTCATATGTTTAAAAAATATTTAAAAATTTAGATCTGGAAGAATATGCTAAATATTTTAATCTGCCGAAAGGCAAACATAGTTTAAGAGAGCATGATAAAATCTGGAGAAAAAAAACATGCAGAGATATGAGATGGAAATTTCATTATTCTGTGTAGTTATATTATAGTTGAATATACCAAATTATGATAATAAAATAAGGAGTACAAAAGAACAAGAGGGCCATGATGGCCCTGTAACGCTCACCTGAGCATCATAGCACTTTGAGAACCTGATCTAGAACTGATCAAGGCAAACATTCTAATCAAAATTCAAAATAATTATATTAACAAGTAAGACAATGTAGCATGTCTAATGGACTGTACTGTGAAATAAAGGTCAAGGTCAAATATGGATGACTGCACTCAAGAGGCCGTGCTAAGATGTATGCATGTACTAAGTATCACTGGCTGTAGGAGCAATAGTTACTGAGAAACTGACCTAAACACAAACACTTCACAAGTACCAAATATCACTCTGTAGGACCAGTAATTACTGAGAAACTGACCTAAACGGAAAAACGTAAGAAAGTCACTGGATAGAAAAATATACATCACCTTGAAATCATCAAGACAAATATTTTGAGCGATCATGATGATCACTTCAAAAAATGTGACCTGTAGAGCATCAACAAGGTTTTCCTTTGATTTGGCCAGGTGACCTAGTTTTGACCCCAAGTGACCCAGTTTTAAACTAGACCTAGAAATCATCAAGACAAACATTTTGAGCAATATTTATGATGATTATTTAAAAAATGTGACCTCTGGAGTGTTAACAAAGTTTTCTGCTGATTTGGCCTGGTGGCCTAGTTTTTTGACCCAGTTTCGAACTTGACCTAGAAATCATCAAGACAAACATTTTGAGCAAGATTCATGATGATTGCTTTAAAAATGTGACCGCTAGAGTGTTAACAAACTTTTCTGTTTTGGCCTGGTGACCTAGTTTTTGATCCCAAGTGACCCAGTTTCGAACTTGACCTAGAACTCATCGACAAACATTTTGAGCAAGATTCATGATGATTGCTTCAAAAATGTTACCGCTAGAGTGTTAACAAGGTTTTCTGCTGATCTGGCCCAGTGACCTAGTTTTTTACCCCAAGTGACCCAGTTTCAAACTTGACCTAGAAATCATCAAGACAAACATGTTGAGCAAGATTCATGATGATTGCTTGAAAAAATGTGACCACTAGAGTGTTAACAAGGTTTTCCGCTGATTTGGCCAGGTGACCTAGTTTTTGACCCCAGGTGACCAAGTTTCGAACTTGACCTAGAAATCATCAAGACAAACATTTTGAGCAAGATTCATGATGATTGCTTAAACAAGTCACCCCAATGCTTCCTACCAAGTTCCGAGTCAACTGACTATTGGGTTTAGGAGAAGAAGCGAAAAATAGATTTTCAAGACGGCCGCCATGGCGGCCATCTCGGTTTTCCGATCGGAACGATTTTAGCTATTTTTAATCTATAAGTCACCCCAATGCTTCCTACTAAGTTTGGAGTCAATTTGCTTTTGGGTTTAGGAGTAGAAGCGAAAAATGGATTTTCAAGATGGCTGCCATGGATTGCCGATCGGCACGATTTTAGCTATTTTTGATCTACAAGTCAGCCCGATGCTTCCTAGCAAGTTTGGAGTCAATTGGCCTTTCGGTTCAGGAGAAGAAGCAAAAAATAGATTTTCAAGATGGCGGCCATGGCGGCCATCTTGGATTTTCGATTGAAACGATTTTAGCAATTTTTGTTCTACAAGTCACCCCGATGCTTCCTACCAAGTATCGAGTCAATCAGCCCAGAGGTGTAGGAGGAGTAGGCTTTTAAAGCAATTGTTGACGCCGCACGACGAACGACTGACGACGGACATTGACTGACCACAATAGCTCACCATGAGCACTTCGTGCTCAGGTGAGCTAAAAAGTCAAACAGTTAGAAGATTATATGCCCGGCCAAAGTTTTCGGACGCTTATTTTCGGCGCATCAGGAACGGGAAAAACGAATACATTGATTCATATGTTGTTAAGACCATTGATATATTACGACAAAATATATTTATACGCAAAGAATCTGGAACAAGATAAATACAATTAATTGACAGAAAGTTTAAATAAAATTGCAGACAAATATGGGGTTTCATTAGAAATCATACTATTTTCTTCAAACGACGAGATTATTCCAGTTGATGAAATGGACAGTTCTGGCCAGAAAGTGGTAATTTTTTATTAATTATGTTTGCGAAAAGAATCAAAATGATATTATCAATATTTTTATTCAAGGGAGGCAAAAGACTTGCTGCGTAGTTTATCTATCTCAATCATATTATAAAACTCCAAAAGATATAAGGCTAAATTGTTGGCATTATATAATGTTTGATGTCCCAAGTAAGAGAGAAGCTATGTCTGTATGCAACGAACAAAATATACCATTAGATAAATATAATAGAGCATTTGATAAAAGATATAGAGTTTATTCATTCTCCTATTTTAAATATGGGATTTATAAACCTCGGGAGGTAAAAAAATCCGATAAAGAAACTCGTGCGAATGGGATTTATAAACCTCGGGAGGTAAAAAAATCCGATAAAGAAACTCGTGCTTCGCACGAGTTTCTTTATCAGATTTTTTTTACCTCCCGAGGTTTATAAATCCCATATTTAAAATAGGAGAAATGAATAAACTGTATATTACATGCATTTCGCCGCAATAGAGTACACCATTTAAAAGGCTTTTGTGGCAAGTCTAGTCTGCCAGTTTGTTTACGCTGTCATTTCTATTTTGGGTCTGCGTAGTAATACATTGACATTGACAGTTCGAAGCAGTGAACACTCGGGCGCCATTTTGAAAAAAAAACTAAACGAATCGAGAGATTGAAAAGTGATAAAATATTCCCATATTTATGTGTTTCTGTGCTCAGATAGGATTAATGTCTATGCTTGTGACCTGATTCAACGAAAAAAGCATATGGATTTTAACATTTTCAGCCGGTAAATAAGGATTTGAGATCATCCCACGGGTCAAAATCTAGGCCGTTCATATGTTACAAAAAAAAAGTAGTTCCGGTTAAAGGGATTTATTTCCCCGGCTAAGAGGAAATATTTCTTCTTAGAAAACAAGGAAAATACCAGTTTTATGTCTGTAGAAATCATGGTTATGCTTGTAATATACAATTTTATTTATATTCACAAAATAAATAAGAAGATAAAAAATAATTTTTATGGCAATATATAATATAGATCGGATTATTTAATCATATTGGAGAAAAAGGCAAAGAAGATTCCGCAGGCATTTTAAATGTTGGTGTTCTTGTTGCGGAGTATGTGAGACAAGAGCAAATGGCCAATTACCTTCACAAACGAATATTCTTAGGAGCAGCCTTGACATGGGGAATAATAATATAACGAATCTAAAGGATCCGTCGGACCCAAAGGATGCCATTCCAAAGGTATTTCTTTTTAAAATATTACAAGAGTTTGTAGATGGTTATAAACTTAAGGAGCTTTCAGCAATGGGATCAGGAAAAAAAGATGTTATGAAAGCGATTCAGAATAAATTAAAGGAGTAGAAACAATGAGCGAGAGTCTAAAGACCGAAATTGATAGTAATGAAAGTGAAATTATGGAAAAAAAAACTTAGAGGAGACATTGAGAAGAGCATTTGAGAAAATTGCGGGCAAACAAGTAAGTAATGATGAACTGCAACAGAAATTGGATGAGCTGAATAATAAGTTTCAAGAAGACATTAAAAGAAGTAAAAGAATGATTAATAGAAATACACATGAGGGTGGAGAGGAAATAATCAGAATTATTGAACAAATGAGTGAAATACAGAAAGCACAAAACAGTAATGGAAGAAATCGATATTGATACAAAAACGAATAATTAAGAAAGACAAAAGTTAGAAACATCTCTACGAGTTGCAAGTAGAACCATAAGAACAAGTGAAGAAGGAATAAAAAGTTTAAAACTGAACTAGAAAGTCTTAAGACAGAAATGGAGGAAGAAGTAAATGGGAAAATGAAATCTGATATAGAAAATAAAATAAGAAGAATAAATCAATCTGTCGGTAAAATAGAAGATATACTTGAAGGGAAAACGCCAATGACATCAGATCTTGATATAGGTAAAAAAGAATATTTAATCTGCCTCCTCCAAGAGACATAGAAGAAAGTACAGAAAATTACAATGATCCTGTTGCTGTCAAATATTTATATGACCTCATGAAGGACATCGCGGGAAAGATACACAAAAGATTTTTGAAAAAAAAGGCGCTAACACATTAAATAAGAATATTTAATCTGCCTCCTCCAAGAGACATAGAAGAAAGTACAGAAAATTACAATGATCCTGTTGCTGTCAAATATTTATATGACCTCATGAAGGACATCGCGGGAAAGATACACAAAATATATTTGAAAAAAAGGCGCTAAGACATTAAAAGGCAGACTAGATATATGAGCCAACACAGAATTAGTGGCCTTGCTGATCCTATCAAATATGATGACACAGTAATTAAATTCTGTTTAGCGGCCAAAGTTCAAGGAATAATTGATACTATTAGTGAAATGCAGCCTGTCAAGAATATTGTAGAGGCATATAATAAAATATTTGGTGTTATTGATAACCATATGTTATTATTAAAATATGAGCTTCAAAGTGGGGGATGGAAAGAAGTTCGCAGAAATTCTATATTAACTAACGTTTTTGAACCAAGCACCATTGATACTATTGAGTATACATTATATGCAATTAAAATGCCAGAAAGGTTTGCTGTGGAATATAATGCTATCAATAGCTTTTATGAGTTCAAAAGGCTCGGAAACTGTCGGTTATTTCTATGGATTTATCCAGGGGCTCCATCCAGATGCGACGAAATATGCGCCTTTAGAGATAAAATGGGGTATTACTGAGTATCATATTAAAATGTTTTTTACCTTTGCGGAGGACGATGTTTTTTTTTGTTTTTGTTTTTTTGGGCGGTTTTAGCAAAGAATATTTTGCCATGGTTGAACGTGAGTCAACAGTGTCTTTATATTACAATTTAAAAAGAAACATATTTATATAATTTATAGATGGATCAAACAATCACGCTTTCATCTCATGTTGCAATAGTGAATAATTCTAATAGCACACCGAGTGACTTTACATCAGTATTTGATCGGCCGATTGCATTAGATAGAAAAAAAGCGCATTTATAGGCCTCAAGGAAATAAACACAATGACATATTCATGGTACAATGTTAGCAAAGAATATAATAATGATATAATCAGACATCACAATGGCACAGAATATAAAATAATTGTTTTTACAAGTGGCTGTTATTCTTATTCCGAACTCTCTGACTATATACGGGAGCTTCTTATTGAAAACGGCGATATGGAACCAGATAGAGATAGCCCAATTAAAATTAAATTTGATTTGACTAGTTTTAGATGCTTAGTAACAATTTTGAGGGGGTAGGGGGTGGGGGGTGCGGGTTATTCTTGACCTAAGAGATAGTAATTTTAAGGAACTTATTGGTTTTGAAAGGGAAATAATCAGGGAATCAAGTTTTGGAACCAAGGCTGCGAACATAACGAATGGTATCGACACTCTTTACATTCACTGTGATCTAATCAGTAATTCGATTGTTGATGGAAGTTATAGTGACACAATATATACAATGAGTACAGCAGCTCTTACAAGAAGTTACCCATTTTCAAAACAACCAATAAGAATTTCATATTGCAAAGTGAACAAGACAATCACTAATAGTATTAGAATATGTATTACAAATGTATTTGGCAGAATGTTAAACCTAAACGGTGTTGATACAAGTTTTAGTTTTATCATTAAAGAATGAAATATATATAAATAATATAATGAGAATACAGAGGAGATATAACCAAACTTTGGGCGAATATCAATATTATGTTGCTTTGACAGAAATTCGGATTCAATATTATACATTGACTGAACGATCAGGAATTTTTGACATTTTTTCTTTCAAATATAGGATCTCGCTTAGCAAAAGAGGGTGTAAAAATAAAACAGCATCAAAAGCAGCAAAGACAGCAGAGTCGGGAATGAAAAATAAAAGTTTGAGAAAAAGCAGGAGAATATGCATCAGACAAGATTTTTCCCAAAACAGCAATGGGGGAGACAATAACCAAGAATGTGTGTTGCTGATGTGTTGCTGATTAAGATGACATGCGCTGTGAATTGGATTATAGTGAGGGAGAGGCGCGCAGAGTCAACCTCACTCTCTCATCCTGACCTAGCTGGATCCAGAGGCAAGACAGTGTCAGGACATCTGGAGCTAAGCCCGGATGCAGTGGATGACCATGACTTCTTTTGTGCCTTGTCATGTTTCATGCTCCACAACATGCTGCTGCATCGCCATTTGGGCCGTTGAATCATAGTAATGATTTCTTCCGCCCCAGCTGCCGAAGCAGACTTTACATAAGTGGAACAGGCAAATCCAGGTATGCAGGTTTTTGTTTGGAGTTGCCAGCTCCTAGATGGATTGCCGACCAGGGCTTGAGAGCTCCATCTACCCTAGATATTGCTACACAGATTCTGTTAACAGCTATATAGAAGCAGTAACTTAAATGTATTATGTAGCCAACCAAAGAATTAATGAAAGAAGAAACCCCTAAAAATCAATTATCCCTAAAGATCCGTATTTGAATACAAGATTGCTCGGGTCCGGAAATAACGAATTAAAAGCTTATTAACAGGGGAAAATATTCGATTGTAATATAGTAATGTTTAGAAGCACAAATTACTTCAATCGTTTCGAATATATATCAGTTTAACTTAGCATACCTGTGACAGAACCGGGAGACAATGCGAATCAAAGGAAGGATGGTTATACATATTTAATAAATGATAGATCATCTTTCTTTGATTGGTATAATGCCTACCTGGATATAACTATTAAAGTAATCAAATTAATGGACGGGGCAGGTTATGCAGACGATGATGCTATTAGTATGATTAATGGCGCTGCCTCATTTATATCTGATCTACGCGTTAAACAAAATTGCAAAGTTGTTTACGATGGGACTAGTCTATTTCGAGTGACAAATATCAGGGAGCTTCTCAAAATGTCATAAGATTATGCAAAAACAACAGGAACGAGTGAATACTTTCATTTAGATACAACAGGTACAACGGCAATGGCAACTGATACACTTGCACATTAGATAGGCTACAACCAGGGATTTTTTTGTGCGTCATAGACTCATTGTTGACGCAGCAGAAGTAAAATCAATAATCCTATTAAATAAGTTTATGTTTTTTTGACGGGTTGAGAACAAATATTTTACCCCCAAGTCAAATTCAATTAGAATTTGGATTAACACGATAATAGTTTGGTTGTAACCGGATTCATGTTGTGGATTCCGAGAACGATTTTTCAATTCAGAGGGTCTTTCATATGCAATGGAAAATCACATAAAGACAATGTGGACATACCATTGAGAAATGGTGCTGGAATCAGTATTGTCTAAACAGCGGGAATCAACATTTACTGTTACAGACGGGGTAAAAAAAAACAAACACATCTTTGTTCATTTTCAGAGGGAAAATAAGACAAACAATCAAGAGCAAAATCCTCATATTTTTGATACATTCAAGATTAATGCAGCCAATTCTGATTGTTATTTACAATCAGCTAGACTTAAAGTTGAAAATGGTATATATTATCCAGAGTTAGAATACTCATGATAATATGGTGTGAATATATAGAGATGTAATCAACTATTCTGGAAAACAGAATGACAAAAATACCGGGTCTCTTTTGACTAGACACAACTTTCAATCATTATTTGGTCTTATTCATTTTAATTTAACATATAGCGATGATGCGCTTCAAAGTTCAGATCCCAGACAACTCATATTACGGTATAGATTAAACCAAGCTGCTGGTGATAACTACAAAATTTACGCAATAATTTTTAATGATGAGGAGGTCAAAGTTGATATTGTTGGAAATGAAACAGTAATAATCTAAAAAATGTATTCATATAAAATATAGACGACTTCGTACAAACCATATTCAATAAATTTAACTGATGGACAAAAAAGACATTATCAAATGCGTATAAAAACGATCTTTGCTAACACTTCGACTTAAGAACAGTCAACTGACAGGGGATTTTCCTCTTTTTTTTTTAACACAAACACAAATTAATAGAATAGACCAGTTTCACAATCGCGAGTTTTACCACTCTCGCTAATCCACGCATAATCTCGTTAATCCAGAACGAGGCTTGCGGTGTATCACAGATAACAATGACGGGTCATCAGACCGTGATTAAGTACACAACAGAAGATTTGTGGAAATTTCCGTGTAATAAGCAGTCCCATTTCTTATTCATGACTCTTCTCTACATTGCTTTTCAGTTAAATTCAGTACCCTACCCCAAAAGAAGATGGTTGCTGTCTGTATTAAGTGATCTTGAGTGTTATGGATTTCAAGTGAAACATATTTTAATCAAAACTGATTTAAGCTCTCTTATATGCTATCGAAAACTTGTATATGAAATATATCCGCACATTCTGATCATGACCATCTCTGTTGAGCTTCCCGCATAACGTCATTTCAATGTTTATATGTGCTGTGATCAATATACGCTACGAAAAAATATCCGGGACTTGTTTTTTACTTGCTGACATTTCGATCTACTGCTTTGATTCGCGGAAACAGACTTGGTAATCTAGTTCTGTTTTAATATGTCTGTTTTATATGCATTTTCGACAAGAAAACGCTCTACAATCCAACATGGTAATAATTCGTTTTTCTCCCAAAACGGTTTCCCCGCCATGCTGTCATCTGGCGTTACCATTACGAGCACGAGCTACCGTTATGAACACGGCTTTTATTTCATGCTAGAGCTATAGAAAAATATAACTTATATTAGAAACGCGAACAATTCATTGGGTCGTCTGGGGTGCATCTGAGCATCCCATAAGATGAGACTCTACACTGGGTTTACGTGATAGATGCGGTGGTACTTAGAAACTATTTTAGTGACCAGCAGAAATAACCGTGTAGATGCGCAGATCTTACAAACGAATAAGGTACTATTTTGCTTGGGTGCTTGTCGTCTTTCAGCAGAAAACGGTGAGCGTGCGTCTCTGAAGTCAGAGACATACGAAAATTTTAAATCGGAAAAACAGATCAAATAAGAAAAAAAAATGCCAGCCTCAATGGATAAAAGACATGACACCCGTGTGTGCATCTCGATGAATCAGTCGGTCGGTAGAGGCAATAACAATCAGGGAAGGGGTGCATAACGGTGTCAGTCGCATGCTTTAATTGCTCGACTAGTTAACGATCGCTGAAGTGTTAACTGCCAACACCTGTTTAACTACCGCTTGCTTAACAAGTAGCTAACGGTACTGTCGCAGGTGTGAAAAACACGCGGCGGATTATAAGATCATAAGATGCTGCCGACGGTAAGAATAACACGTTGCGGACATCAGTCAAATAATCCAATCATACATAGTAGTGGTCCCACGGGGAAAAACATGCATCCGCGGACTCGGCTTTGGTAATTTTTAGGAATCCGGACCCAGATTTATGCGTCCCAGGACTGCGTCCCCGAGAACCCTGAATTTATCACAGGTTGTAGCGAGTGTCTTTCATTTCCGCATTGTCAATACACCGCCAGCCTCGATCTCGATACATTTCCGGAAATTTTCGCTCGGCAATTATCGGAAATTATGGTTGTGAAAAGGTCTATTAAAAAGGCGTTAGCAGCTGGAAGAGGAGCAGATATAGAAATATCAAAATCAAAAATGTCGGCGGAAAGTAAAAATGGTGTATTTTTAGGGGCGCTGAATGGAGCACTAAGAGGATTAATTCCTGTTTCCAGCAAGGTTTTACTTAAAGTGGCGGCTCCATTGGCAACTGGTGCGCTTTCGGGATTGGCATCAACTGGAATTGGAAATTATTTGGATCAGGGATGATAACCATACCGACTTCACGTAAAACAAACGTATTAAAAATGTCGGGCCATATTTAACAAAGGACAAAAGGATAAGATTGAAAAAAGCAAACCAATTTCCCTCATTAAAAATCAGAAGATGAATGGAGGATTTCTCCCACTTTTGTTGGGGGCTATTGGTACTTCATTAATTCCTTCAGTAATAGATGCTATTACAGGTAAAGGCGAGCTTCAAATTGGTAGTCGGTCAAGGCCATACCGAAGAATACCAAGAATTAAAACAATAATCATTTCATTTGAAAATAAACCAATTAATAATTTTGATATAAATCTTTGGGTTACCGAATTAGGAATAAAAAACTTTGATGGCGTTTTTACTAAAAACAATGTAAAAAATGAAAATTGCTGTAAAATAAATCTTGATGACCTTTATGGATTTAGATTATAAATTTAGACGAGCTGCCAGTGCGGACTTTTATAGGAGAGCAACGGAACCAAGCACAGAAGAAATTGAGGAACAAACAAAGAAGTTGGGAGAAAAGATTGATGAATAAGCAGAAAAGCAATTGGCGTTGATGCCTCCATTGGGGGACCCGTTGATGTTACCACCAAGAGAAGAGCCAATGCCTCTTCTTGCCCCCCCCCCCCCCGTCCCCTCCCCCGAACCAGAACCTGCAGCAAGACCAAAAGAGAAAGTGATTATAGATGTTGACGCTGGTATAGACAAAAATGTAATTGCTTATAACTGGTTTTGAACTCAAAATGCCTTCTGAACTGTTAGCAGAACCAGAAACCTTAGAAAAAATAGCATATGATACAGGCCTCGAAGGATATCAAAGAGAGTTAGGCAAAGAGATGGTTAGACAAAAGGAAAAAAAGAGAAATAGATGCCGAGTTACAAGCTAAACATAAAAATCTTCAACAACTCAGACACAGCAAAAAAAAAAAAAAAAAAAAAAAAAAAAAAAGAAAAAAAAGAAAAAGAAAATGATTTAGGGGCAATACATGATCAAAATGGAAACTAACTGTGCAAATTTACAAGTTTGTGTACCTCAACATGTTGAAAATAAAAGACTTTTTGCTCTATTATGATGGATGAAAATGTTGATTCTGATCTGATTGATCTATTGACAAAAAGAATGGAAACAAAAAGAAAATATTCCAATTTATCTCAAGATATTTTTAGGAAATAAACCGATCTCTCTGGCTTACAACCAAGATAAAAGAAGCAAAAAGTATAATATTATAAAAGGAGGATGCAGCTTAAAATTTTATAACAGCCCCGATGATCTCATTGATTTTCTTGAATTGATTATTGGGTCAATTGGGGCAGGAAATGACAACAATAATATGAAAAATAAGGGGCTGGCAATAATTGATGAGCTGCTAAAACTCGGGGCCATTTCCAAAGAAGAACACAAAATTTTATATAATCAAAATTTTATTTAATATGTGCATCCAACGGGAACTGCAGAGCTGTTCCCCGAACCGCGGAGCGGTTCGGCGTGCAGACGCACTACTATATACTACCGATGTGACCAGTGATGTGTGTGACCAAAAATGTGATGGTCCAACAAACGCTTGGGTGGTTCGTGCTTATCCTGAAAAACAATAAGCATTCCGTGATTTGGCGGAGACTGTTGACACGGCGGCCGTGCCGATAATAGCAACAAAACAGCCAATAACGCCAAGTTTTCCAAATGCAAGGGGTTGAATCACGAGACTTATTACGTCAGCCTACAAAATTTGCGATCGCAGGCATTTTGAATTTTGTCTCCACTTCGAATTTTATTTCTGTTCATTCTCCGTCTATTTACAAGCTAAGCATGATTCGTTTGATGCATAAGGTACACTTTGATGTAGATGTTTAGATAACAAATAGACTTTACGCTCTTTTCACATGATAATCTTAAAAAACTTCGACACAGGTAAGCGAACGATAGTATATTGTCGTTGTACCTGTCATCGGCATACACTAGTTTTCGGTATTCGGAAAGCATGTTCCCCGCCCATCGGGGCCCGCGAAATAGATGGGCTGCCTAAAGCCTCCATGGCAGAGCTGCTAGTAACTAAGCAAGACCCGAATTCATGTGATCGGATCGGGTAAAAGTCCTACAAATTTGGAGGCAATATCTCTGAACTACTGAAGTATTGTTGACTTGGACATTATATCGCAATTCATGCAGTCGATTAGAAGTCAAGCGTGGTCTGAAATCAAATTTAGTTAGATCTGGCCAACCCACCTATGAAGCATATGATGATGATTTGGACGCACGGATATAGGTAACACCTATTACATTCATATTAATTATATATGAGCAGTTATTGTATAAAAGAAAAGAGAATTACTGAAGGTGTAGATCCTTCGTATGTCTTAACAAAAAATGGTAGAATGATGAGAAAATCAACCTGTGCATCATGCGGAATAAAAAAGACTAAATTCGTCAAAAAAGATGGCGGAGCTATTGATATTCACTAGGCAATATTGCCTAAAAAAGAATTGACCCTTCCTGGACATAAATATTGCGGGCCCGGAAATCCCCTTGATTTAGGAAAACCAATTAATGAACTTGATGAAATTTGCATGAAACATGATTACTGTTATTCAAATCGGGTACCAAAAAGTGAATGTGATAAAGAAATGTTAAAAGAAAAGAGTAAAACATTCGGCGAAAAGGTTACAAAGAATTTAATAGTGAAACTCGTTATCGGAACAAAATAGAAACTTGCTTTGGGGAAGAAACAAAAACTCAAACGACCGCCTTAGCCGATGAATTGCATAAACCAATAAAAAGAAAGTTTCAGAAAAAGCCTGTCATTGTTGTTGGGATTGATGATACATGGTCCGCTGATCTGGTTGATATGTCCTCTTTTGCTAAATTTAATAAAGGATTAAAATATCTTTTCACAATCATTGAAATTTTCGGTAAGTATGCATGGGAAGTGCTAGTGAGAGCTAAAACATGGACTTCTGTCACTAAAGCATTTGAAAAGGTAATGATTAACAGTAAGAAAGCAAAAAAAAAACAAACTTTTGGTTGATGAAGGTAGAGAATTTTATAAAAGTGCGTTTAAGAAGCTCCTGGAGAAAAATGGAATTTTAATGTTTCCCACATTTAATAAGGGTAAAGCTGTTGTTGTAGAGCGGTTTAATAGAGCATTGAAAAATATAATGTTGAAGCATTTTACCGCAAACAATACAAATAAATATCTAGATGTTCTTCCTTCAATCCCAGAAAAATATAATAATACATTTCACAGAACAATCAAAATGACCCACAAAGAAGCAAGTCAAAAGACAAACAAGAGGCGGGTTTATTTCAATTCATTAAAAGGTAAATGACAAGAATAGCGCCAAAGTTTAAATCATATTATCCAATTTGAAATAGTAAATATAAGAGAAAATTTGAAAAGGAGTATACACCAAATTGGACTGAGGAAATCTTTGTTGCAGATAAAGTTAACATGACAAACCCTGTGACATAATTAGAAAGATCTTAAAAATGAAAAGATATTGGGTTCTTTTTACCAGCAAGCATTTGCTGGTGCTAAACAAAAAATATTTAGGATCAAAAACATGATCAAACATGACAATAAAAAGAAGAGGGCTCTTGTAAAATGGTCAGGATATTCTGATGAAAACAATTCACGTGTTCCTTTTGAGATCTTATTAATATATATATATATATATATATATATATATATATATATATATATAAATTATTAATATATAATATAATGGAAAAAATTGAAAGTACAAAATGTCTTTTGGCACATCTAAATAAATATGTGGCGGCATATAGAAAGAGTTATAGACTTTGCGGAGGAGTTCATCTTTCAATTCAAATGGCTTCTAGGGCAGTCGCGGCTCTTATTCCTGCTGTTCCAATAGCAGTTGCAACTGCTGGTGCTATTCCTGCTGGAATTACTGTTATTTTAAGATTAATTAAAAAGCACAATTCCGAATTTACGGAAGCCCGTATTATGAATGCAGGAAAAAATGTTGATGAACAAGAAGTAATCAAGAAATATTCTCCAGAATATTAGAAATTGAGAAAGAACCTGTTGCCCCCCTCCGCCCCCCCCCCCACCCCCTCCCTCGAGAGATATATGAAGCATTACAAACTCAATGATTACTATTCGGCAAATGACGAAGATAAATTATCCCTCACGAGAGATATATGATTAGGTTTAAAGAAATAACTATATATCATTTTATAAATGCAAGCAAAATTGGTTATTGCAATTCAAAAAGGTAATTACATAAATGTAATCGATAGAAAAGAATATAAAAGTATATACGCAGCCGGCAAAGACCTTAATATTAATCATGGCTTAATTAAATATTGTAGTGAACGAAAAATAACGTAGAAAGCGGGTTCTCTAAAAATGATGGAAGGAGATATAGGTTTATTTATGAATAAGAAATATATAATATAATTTACAAACATGAAAACACTTAAAGATGCGAGTATATATAATAATATGAAAATAAATAAAAATATGAAAGGGCTAAAAGACATGAGCATATATAATAATATGAAAGGGCTTAAAGACATGAGCATATATATTAATATGAAAGGGCTTAAAGGTCAATTATGGAGATATTTGATTCATAGTTCAAATAAAAGAATTTGAAATAAGCATCTGAGAATCGAAAACAGCATTAAATTATCTTTATTAGTCCTGAGATATAAAGAATTGTAGTTTGAAATACAACCACATTTGACATTTGTTTTCATGTGCCTCATTAATATTCTTGAGCAAAATTTATGATGTCATAGAGGAACAATGAAATTTAAAAAAAAAAAATCATTTTATAACTTTAAACTTTGGAATACTATATGATTCAAATTTGGATAGAAGCATTATGTAGAATATTTTTAAGTAATGAAAATAAATCTGACTTAATATTCAAGGCAAAATGATTAAAAATTAAATTGAAGCTCTTTATTAAATTATTTAAATTTCAATTTAAATGACCCAGAATAAATCAAATTGGGTGATAAAGTATGAATGTCATTCCAAAGGTCTTACATTTAAATATTTTCTTGACCAAACTAAAAGAAAATGTTTCGAAATACGTTTTAAATTGTTTTGAATTTATTTAAAAATTGAATTTAATTGTTATGTGAACATACGGCTTAAAATTCTACTTGAATTTATGAAGTATGATAGATTTTGCAAATATTGTTTGTTATAATTGGCTGACTATTCAGTGTACTTTATTTCGGTTTAATTTTTTCATTAAAACGTTAAAATCATCTATGATGTCATAGAATGATGCATTGTTGGTAATTATCTGTCAAAAAGCAAGGAAGATAGCCCATGCTTGACTAAGGGTCTGTGTGTTAAACAAATCGCCATAACTTTTGAATGGATGGGATTTTTTCATGCTGTTTTCAACAAAATGATCATCTCAACAATCGCCTCCTTAGATTTTAAATTCATTAGTTTCATAAATTTCTCTTTAAGTGATCTTTAAAGACATGAGTATATATAATAATATTAAAATAAATAAAACAAAATATAAAATGGCTTAAAGACATGAGCATATATAATAATATGAAAATAAATAAAAATATGAAAGGGCTTAAAGACAATAGTGTTTATAAAATATGGAAAAAATGAAAACACTTAAAAACATGAGTGTTTATGAAAATATAGAAAACATAAAAAGGCTTAAAGGCCTGAGAGCATATAAAAAAATGGAAAAAAAATGAAAACATTTCAAGGCGCGGGTGTTTATAATACGGAAAAAATGCGTGCCTATATGTTTTGACAAAAAAAAAATCTCTCAATCTCGTCGAAAAAACATTCGCCAAACTTAAATCTATCATAGAAAAAGAACAACAAAAACAGAAAAGATTAGAAAAACAACAAGAAAAAAGGAAATTAAAAACAGAAGAACAAGAAATAAGGGGATTACAAAAATTAGTAACGAATTTATTAAAAGAAAAAGAACAAGACAAGGAAAGAAAATTTAAAGTAGGTGAACAAAAAACATCCCGTTAATAGTAGAGGGGGAGGACAAAGAAACAGCACAAAAATAATTGAAAAGACAATTAAGCTGTTTGAAAATGCAAAACCTCCCCCAATTAATAGAAGAAGGGGTGGGGGATGTTGTAAGGTACAACACTAAAAGATTGAAAAACCAATAATCAGTTTAACAAATAAAAACAAACAATTCAAGGGCATATTAAAAAGCGTACCAAAAGCCCCCAAAATAATAGAAAAACTAAAAAGGTTTCCAATTATAACTAAAACTGAGTCTTCCAAGTAAAATGGCTACATGGTCTTTGATTTCAGAGGACTCCATGCTATTCTTTCTCCTCTAGAACAATTGAATATTTCAAAATTACCGATATCTGTTTTTTTGGGGGGGGGTTATATATTAAAGTAAATGCGTGGAATAAAACTTAATATTTCATTAGACAATTTTTTTTAAATAAAGATAAAGAAACAATAGCATATTTTATTACAAAGGCTAAGGAAATAACCAATGAACATGGTATACACAATGTTATAAAAAGTAATTGTAATAACAAACTTCTTAACAGAATAAGCGAATGACAATCTGGGGACAGCGGATGGTCCATTCATAGCATTTATTCGCATGAACTAGCAGTCATCAAACATACGCCACTGAGAGACTCTTCATACATACCGCTAACCGATAAATTAAAATATCAAAAAAAAAAACATTGATCAATATCCAAAATAATGAAGTTAACGAATGTTTTAGATGGTGCCATTTGGCATACAGTCGACTCTCGTTATCTCGAACTCCAAGGGACTCTCAAAAATACTTCGAGATATCCGTACTTCGACATATCAGATTTGCAGACTTGAGGAAAAAATAAATCGAACAACCGCATTTAACAAATGTATATGTAATTGGACTCTTGAAGTTAAACATATGTTGAAAATATTGTGGAAAAGAGGAGAAATTGCTCCTTAGGAGCAATTTCTCCTCTTTTCCACAATATTTTGTTACCTGTTATTAGATTTTCATTTTTAAGTAGGGACCAGATTTTCACTTCGAGATAAGCGGTTATTCGAGATAAGCGAGGTCGAGATAACGAGAGTCAACTGTATCTCTTTCCTGCTAAGAAACACGCAGACCAAATATCAAAATATAAAGAACATGGAGATAAAGTAAACTACAATGGAATACAATTCCCAGTAAAACTAAAAGGCATAGCAAAGTTTGAAAATATGAATGATATCAGGTTTAATGAATTTGGAGTGACAAAAGAAACGTCTGATGTTTACCCGCTGTATACTTCTAAAACGATTTGTGACAAGTCTTGTAATCTGCTCTTGATTGAAGAATATGATAAGAGCCATTACATTTGGATTAAAAATTTTAATAGATTAATGAATACTCAATCAAAACATAGCAATAAAATATTCTTGTTTTATTATTGTTTGTCTCATTTTTAATCAGAAAAGATACTGAGTGAACATAAAGAGGTTTGTCTTAAGGTTAATGGAATGAAAAAGGTAAAAATGCCAAAACATAAACATATACGAGGGTGAGTCAATAAGTAACCAGCCTATCCCATTTCCGATGGACCGAGACGGTCACGATTTTCATGCTTTGTTTCAATATATGCTTTATACATGGGTACTAAATTGCACACGTATCGAGTCATTCTTTAATATGATATTGAATGTCAAACATGGCTAGTGATGCAAAAGCATGCTTTTCATCTAAAGTTGAGTACCGTGCTGTAATTCGTTACTTGTATTTAAAAGGTAAAACAGACAAGGAAATACACGGCGAGTTAGCCGATGTTTATGGGTCTTCTGCACCATCTTATGCTCAGGTTAAATTCTGGGTAGGGGAATTCAAACGCGGTAGAACGTCTTTAGAAGATGAAAAAAAGTAAGAGAAAAGTCCAGGGAGTGCCACAATCACAAACCGCAGCCCTTCCCAGAACCCAAGAGGAAGAGGAAACCGACAAATCTAAACAGCCTGGTCTGGACACCCACTGGATGCCACTGACGAAGAAATGTGTAAGAAAGTTCGGGATCTGGTATACTCCGATAGGCGAATTTAGGTGGAAGAAATAGCGCAGGCATTAGGCATTTCACATGGTAACGTTTCAACAACCTTACATGATCGTTTAGGTATGCGCAAGCTAACAGCCCGTTGGGTCCCCAAATCCCTTAGCAATGAGCAAATGGCAACCAGAGCATCAGTATGCAGCGCCTTGTTGAAGCGTTTTAGGTCAAAAGATGATCTTTTTTGCGTCTGGTGACTGTAGATGAGACTTAGGTTCATCATTATGAGCCAGAGAATAAAGCTCAGAGTCGTCAGTGGGTAGGGCCTGCGAAGTTCAATACACCTCTCTGCTGGCAAGGTGTTGGCCACAGTATTTTGGGACGCAAAAGGCGTTATTATGTTGGACTTTTTACCCAAGAGAAGTACAATAACTTGAGTGTACTATGCAAACTTGTTAGACCAGCTGAGAACCGCCATCCGTGAAAAATGCCGAGGTAAACTCTCTAAAGGTGGTTTGCTGCAACAGGACAACGCGAGAGTCCACGCTTGCAAAGTTGCAAATGGATGCTGTAGAGCGAAACGGGTATGAATTAATACCACGTCCTGCCTATTCGCCTGACCTAGCTCCTAGCGACTTCTTCCTATTCCCAAACTTGAAAAAGGATATCCGTTGACTTCATTTCCGGTCTGATGAAGAAGTAGTGACGGCAGTTGAGGAGGGGTCAATGAAAAGGACTCTGGCTTTTTCAGTTCTGGGCTGATTGGACTGTTGGTCTGTGCATCACACTAGAGGGCAATTACATCGAAAAAGAAGAGGTGGATTTCAACCGAAAATAAGTTAGGCTGGTTACTTATTGACTCACCCTCGTATCTTTTATTACTTATCATAAGCAGTTGCCGGCTCCATTCTTTATTTATGCTGATTTTTCGTGTCTTGCAGTTCCAATATGCGAGAAGCATATCAAGAATATAAAGCTTGCGGATATGGGTACAAGGTGGTTTGCTCATATGATGACAAATATAGCAAACCAACAAAAATATACATAGGGCCTGGCGCCGTATATAAATTGATTGAAAATCTGCTAGAAGCAGAAAAAGATTTCCGAAAAAAAAATATAATAATAATAAAACGAATTTAGAAACGAATTTAACAAAGGATGAAGACACAAGATTTAAAATGCTGAAGTATGCCATATATGCAATAAAAAGTGTACAAAAGAAGATGTTCCTGTTAGAGATCACTGCCATGTGACTGGAAAGTACAGAGGATCTGCTCATAATACATGTAATAGATCATTTAGATTATCTAATAAAATACCCATTATATTTCATAATTTGAGAGGATATGATGGCCACCTTATTATGCAAGAGATAGGAAAATTCAATAAGACTATTAATTTTATTCCAGATACTATGGAAAGATACATGACCTTTATGATTAGTGATTTAGTTTTCATAGACTCCATTCAATTTATGAGCAGTAGCTTGTCTAATCTTGGTAATAATTTATCAAAAGAAAGCTTCCATCATGCTAAGAATGATTTTAATTCTGATGCCCTTGAGTTTATAATAAAACAAGAGTCTATCCCTATGATTACATGGATGGTTTTGACCGATTCGAAGAGAAGGAATTATCACCGAAAAATGAATTCTATTCTAAATCAACTGATGAAAATATTAGTCTCTGATTATGAACATGCCTGGACTGTATGAAAAACTTTTAAATGTAATACAATGGGAGATTACCACGATCTTTATCTAAAGACTGATGTTCTAATATTCGCAGATGTCTTTGAAAATTTTAGAAAGACGAGCATGCAATATTATAACTTAGATCCGTCTCATTATTTTAGCAGCCCAGGATTCGCTTTGGATGCAATGTTAAAGATGACGGGTGCCAGCTTGGAATTAATAACTGACATTGATATGTACCTAATGGAAGAAAAAGGTCTGCGCGGAGGCTGGGGAGGGGGGAGGGGGGAGGTAGGGGATGTAAGCTATATTGCTAACAGATATTTAAAGTCCAATAATAAGTACCTGAGTGATTATGATAAAGACAAAGAGAGTTCTTATTTAATGTATTTAGATGCTAATAATCTGTATGGTTGGGCAATGAGCCAGCCACTGCCAACAGGTAAATTTAAATGGTTGAAAAGTGATAAATGGGACAACATATTTAAAAATGAAATAAAAAAGATATTGGGTATTTCATTGAATGGGATTTGGTGTATCTAAAAAATTTACACGATTTGCATAATGATTATCCCCTTGCCCCTGAAAAACTAGTGGTACAAGATGAATGGCTATCACCTTATTGCAAACATCTAAAAGAGAAGTTTGATCTACAAAGTGACAAAACAACAAAGTTGATTCCAACCCTCCTTAATAAAGAGAAGTATATATTGCATATTAGAAATCTTGAATCGTACTTAAAACTTGGTATGAAACTTACTAAAACTCATAGAGTTCTTTAATTTAATGAATCGACTTGATTAAAAATATATAAATTTCTTTTTAGTACAACCATGAGATCAAAAGCAAAAAAATAATTTCGAAAAAGATTATTTTAAGTTGCTTAATAACTCTGTCTTTGGCAAAACTATGGAAAATTTGAGAAAGAGAATAAATCTTAAACTCACTAGCAGTGAAGATAGCTCTACAAAGCATGCCGCCAAAGCTAATTTCCTATCTCGTAAAATGTTTAATGAAAACTTATTCGCAATTAATTGAATAAAAGAACAATTAGTTTTAAATAGGTCTATTTATGTTGGAATGGCTATAATCGATTTGTGCAAACTAATAATGTATGATTTCCACTACAATTACATATTAAAGAAGTACGAAAGAAACAATATACGATTAATGTTTACAAACACTGATAGTTTGTTTTATGAAATAAAAACTGAAGATGCTTACAAAGATTTGTATGAGAAACAAGAGGCCCATGTCACTAAAGGCGGCTTATCATAAGGAACAACAATATATATGGTTTCCGAGATATAACACATTGTATGAAATGAAGGGGGTGGGTATGCCCCCGGGGGACCCCTTTGGGATCCATGGTCCATGTCACTTAATGCGCCTCATCATAAGGAACAAGAATATGTATGATTTATGGATGGGGATCTGAACGGTTTCCGAGATATTAAGCATTTTGTGAAAAGGGGGTGGGGCATGCCCCCGGGGGACACCCAGGGGTCCCAAGATACATGTCACTAAATGCGCCTTATCTTAAGGAACAAGAATATATGGTTTATGGATGGGGATCTGAACGGTTTCCGAGATATAACACATTTTATGAAATGAAATTTTATGGAATTGGGATCCATGGTCCATGTCACTAAATGCGCCTCGTGATAAGGAGCAAGAATATATATGGTTTATGGGTCGGGATCTGAACGTTTTCCAGTAAGCATTTTGTGAAATCAAGGGGGTGGGGCATGCTCCCATGGGACACCCAGGGGTCCCAAGATCCATGTCACTAAATGCGCCTTATCTTAAGGACAAGAATATATATGGTTTATGGGTGGGGATCTGAACGGTTTCCAAGATATTATGCATTTTATGAAATGAAGGGGGTGGGGCATGCCCCCGGGGGACCCCCTTGGGTCCCAAGATCCATGTCACTTAAGGTGCCTTATCATAAGGAGCAAGAATATATATGGTTTAGGGAGGGTATTCTGAACCCTAAGTAAGTTATTATGCATTTTTACATACAAATGCATATGCAACCAAATTTGACCTTGACCTAAAATAGATGAAGGTCATCCCAGAGTCACCATTTATCCAATTTATGATGGGCCTACGTCTCAGATGCTACTTACCAAGTTTCATGCAAATCGGCCTAGCGGTTCCGGAGAAGAAGATTTTTGAAGGGTTTTTATTATATATGGGCATGGCGGCCATCTTGGTCATGTGACCTGGACCCCATATGCAAACTTTCGTTCCCCCATCCCATGGAGGCTCCACATGAAATTTGACTTCAATCGGCCCATTGGTTCCAGAGGAGAAGACGTTTGAAAATGTGAACAGACGACACACAGACAGGCAGACAACAGCCTTGCCATATGATAAGCTCACCAGAGCCTTCGGCTCAGGTGAGCTTAAAAGAAGATCAAAAATATTTTGATACTTCTGATTATCCAAACAATAGCAAATATTCTGAAGAAAATAAAAAGGTAATTGGGAAAATGAAAGATGAGGCTGCTGGGACACCAACCAAAGGGTTTGTCGGCTTAAGAAGGAAAATATATTCATATTACTTAGATCATAAATGTATCAAAAATGTAACAGCGTTGTTAAAGGGGTTGTCAAAAAATAATGTTATTTGATGATTACCGAGATGTCTTTTTTAACTCTACACAAAAGATGCATTCCATGAAAACAATTCGATTGCATAATCACAAAATAAAGAGTTATGAAATAACAAAAAGCAGCCTTTCTTGCTATGACAATAAAAGACACCTTTTGGAAGATGGTAAGACATCATTAGCATATGGGCATAAAAATATTTCCAGGTGACTTGTTACCTTCTTAATTTTTATGGCGCTTTAAACTGCTATTAGGCGCACTGTTTTGAGCGCACTGGCGTAAAAGATTATATAAAATCATTTTTGAAAAGGGCTGGGGATCGGGTATTTACTCAAAATCTTAAATCATTCCTGAAAAGAATCCCGCTACACTTCTTATAAAATCATTTCAGATTTCATGTAAAATCATTGCAGATCCGACCTCCGCCCCCCACAAGCCATCTGCTCTGCTATGGCTTGGGGGCCCTATTGAGTGCATCTTTGATGCACCTGCCCTACGGTGGGATGTTTTTAGCTAAATGAAATTTCAGATGATTTTTTTCTAAAGTGCTTTAAACAGCTATAAGACGCGAAAAAACTTCCCTAATAGTCTTTTAAATTATTATAAAAATTACGAAGGCAGGATGAGTGGTAGTAGAGTAAAAGCTGGAAGGTCTGGCTCACCCTAAAAGATCAAGCACAGCTTGATTTTTCTGGGTGGGCCAGAACTAGCTTTTTCTATACTACTAAAATTCACCCAGTGGATTCAGTTCCCTTACAAATAGATATAAAGACCGAATTTATCCGTCGTGATGCAAATGTCTAGAAACCGTTTGTTAAAAATATTAACGTATATTTTGCTTTGATTAACAATTAATGACATGAACTGGTGCTGTAGGAAAATGAAAAAACAGTCGGCTCACAGCCAGAGGGTTCCGTCAAAAACTGATGTGGATATTTGGAGAACAAATTAAGCAGACACATCATCTAGAAAGCAGTCATAATCTCATTGTGTTCTACGTTACAAACAGGATGAAAATGGTAACGCAAACATACTTAAAGCGTTGATGAGCTGCTTTGAAATGTATAATTGAATACAGTAAAACTCCAATGACTCGAAAACTGATAGCTCGTTTACTGTGGATAATTCAAACTCATTATCGAGTCCCTAGGAAATTTTTCCGATAGGTTAAGAAAAGAATATCTATGGATATTTTTAGGAAATGTTCTTATTTTATCATGAACTGTATGTTGTGTCTCATCGAGGTGATTCTAATGAGTACACACAACATACCATTATAAAACAGAAGATCGAAAAGACTCTCCTAAAATATATCCATTTGCCTCCTGATCTGGCATTATGATTAACCCTCAGTGGCTCGAACTACTTATGTCTGGAACAAATTTCCATGGTCCCAAAGATATTCGAGCCATTGCGGTTCGACTATAGTGGGAGAGAAACAATGAAGAAAACAGTACGACAAACCAGTTACTCTCCCAAATGTTTTATGCTTGCTACATGTACAAGTACATGTAACCGAAATCATGTTTGAAAAGGACTAGGGATCGGGTATTTACTCAAAATCTGAAATTATTCCTGAAAGGGATCCCGCTACAGTTCTTATAGAACTATTTCAGATTTCATGTAAATTCATTTCAGATCCCACTCTGCGATGGTTTGGCCGGCCCTATTCGGTGCATCTTCGATGCATGCACCTGCCCTATGGACGTATATTTTTAGCTCTATGGAATTTCAGGTGATTTTTTCTCATCACGAAAACATGCCTATATAATTTTGACCCCCTTAAACCCCACTTTCATATAGTAAAACTGGGGTTTACAGGGGTATACATTATTTTTCTTATTTCTGCTCAAAAACATAGATTGTGGGTACTCGTTAGAACCGCCTCGTCGAGGCGGTTCTAACGAGTACCCACAATCTATGTTTTGAGCAGAAATATGAAAAATATCAGATTTTTTTTTTTAAATGAAAATTCTCATTTTTTGGTGGTAAAATTTTCAGTACATTCGAATAGGCATGTTTTTGTAATGTAAAGTGCTTCAAACAGCTATATAAGACGCCAAAAAACTTCCCTAGTAGTCTTTTAAAGTATTATTAAAATTAAGATGGCAGGATGAGAAGTTGTAGAGGAAGCGCTGATTTTCAGACGGGAGGCCTAACCATTTAATAGAGTTACCTTCACTAAGAGAGTATACACCCTCCCGTTTAATTTTATTTCAGATTTGTCTTTCTCACGGTACCCTTCATTACATTACCATGGCAACGACTTGAAACTTTTCCTAAAACAATGGTAATCTTCTACGAAATGTTCAAAGGCTTCAGAAAAAAAAATGACAAAAAAAAAAAAAATAAATAAATAAATAAATAAATAAATACATAAAAAATAAATAAAATAAAATAAAACATAAAACAACAACAAAAAATGTAGAGGCTCAAGTGCGCCAGAAATCGCTCACCTGGATTAAGCCGATCATGATATGTTATATTGTGCCATGGTGACCATCTTGGCTGTCAGATCCGATTGCCTTTAGCAACTCAGAATCTGATGTTGTTTGAAGAGTTTCAAGACTGCCAACGTGGCCACCATTTTGGATATTGGAACTGAATGATTCAACAATTCTGAATCTCCATGTCACCCCGTTGCCTCCCATCAAGTTTCGGCTCAAACTGACTTACTGTTTGGGAGATGTGGTTTGAAGATTTTCAGGCTGGCGGACATCTTTGACATTGGAACAGAAGGATTTTAGCAATTCAGAATTTCCATAACACCCCAATGCCCCCCTGTCATATTTAAGCTCAATCAGACTTACCTTTCGGTAGCAGATGTGATTTAAAGATTTTCAAGATGGCTGCCATGACGGCCATCTTGGATATCAGAACAAAACCATTTTAGCAATTCTAAATCTCCATGCTGCCCCGATGCCTTCCACCGTTTCCGCTCCATCCTACTTACTGTTCGGGAGCAGATAACAATTGGAGAATTCCAAGATGGCCGGAGGAGATGTTGTTTGAAGATTTTCAAGATGGCTGACATGGCAGCCATCTTAGATATAAGAACAGACTGATTTTAGCAATTCTAAATCTCCATGTGGCCCCAATGCATCCCACCAATTGTGGGCTCAATCTGACCTAGGGTTCGGGAGCAGATGTCGTTTCAAGGTTTTCAAGAGAGCCAAACAGAACTGTTTAAACAATTCTGAATCTGTATGTCACTCCAATGTTTCCCATCAAGTTTCCGCTCAATGCAACTTACTGTTTGGGAGGAGATGTCGTTTGAAGAATTTCAATATGGCTGCCATGACGGCCATCTTGGATATTAGAACGGAACAATTTTAGCAATTTTGAATTTCTATGTCGCTCCGATGCCTCCCATCAAGTTTTGGCTCAATCGGACCTATGGTTTGTTAGGAGATTCCGTTTGAAGAATTTCAAGATGGCTGCCATCTCTATAACGCTCCAATGCCTCCCATCAAGTTTCGGCTCAATCTGACTTATGGTTTGGAAGGAGATGTCGTTTGAAGAATTTCAAAATGCCCCCCTTTGGCAGCTATCTTGGAAATCAGAACAGAACGATTTTTGCAATTCTGAATCTCTGTGTCACTGTGATGCTTCCCATCAAGTTTCGGCTCACTCAAACTTAAGGTTTGGGAGTAGACGTTGTTTCAAGAATTTCAAGATGGCCACTGTGGCGGCTATCTTGGATATCGGAACGGAGTGATTTTAGCAATTCTGATTCTCTGTCACTTTGATGCCTCCCATCAAGTTTTGGCTCAATCCTACTTACAGTTTGGAAGGAGATGTTGTTTGAAGAACATCTTGGAATCAGAACGGAACAATTTTAGCAATTCTGAATCTCTGTGTCACTATGATGCCTCCCATCAAGTTTTGGCTCAATCCGTTTGGGTTGGGATGTCGTTTGAAGAATTTCAAGATGGCCGCCGTGGCGGCCAGTTCGGATATCGGAACGGAACGATTTTAGCAATTCATAATTTCTGTGTCACTTTGATGCCTCCGATGAAGTTTTGGCTCAACCCGACTTACGGTTTGGGAGGAGATGTGGTTTGAAGAATTTCATGATAGCCACCATGGCGGCCATCTTGGATATCGGTGCGGAACGATTTTAGCAACTCTGAATCTCTATGTTGCTACAACGCATCCCATCAAGTTTCGGCTCAATCTGACTTATGGTTTGGGAGGAGATGTCGTTTGAAGGATCTCAAGATGGTCACCGTGGCGGCCATCTTGGATATCAGAACGGAACGATTTTAGCGATTCTGAATTTCTGTGTCACTTTGATGCTTCCGATTAAGTTGTGGCTCAATCCGACTTACAGTTTGGGAGGAGATGTAGTTTGAAGAATTTCAAAATGGCCGCCGTGGCGGTCATCTTGGATATCAGAACGGAACGATTTTAGTAATCCTGAGTCTCTGTGTAACTGTGATGCCTCCCATCAAGGTTTGGCTCAATCGGACGTATGGGTCTGGAGGAGATGTCGAAAAAGTGAAAAGCTAACGACGGACGGACGACGGACAACAGGCCACGGCAAAGGCTTACCTGGAGCAAAGCTCCAGGTGAGCTAACAATATCACCAAAACAAAACAAAACAACAGCAATAATAATAATAATAATAGTCTTCGTAAGTTGGACAATAAACTCCTATGTCTAAATTGCCAAAAAATACCCCGGAAAACTCTACGACGAGGCTCAGCAAAAAAAAAAACAAAAAAACAAAAAAAAAACAAAAAAAAAACAAACAAACAAAAAAAACAACAACATAAAACATTCAGAGGTCTTGGAGATATATGTGTGTATTCGAAACAGAATTAGTATATGAATGTTTAACACTACTTGCTTAATGCCGTCTTTTCTTTTGTATTGATATTTAAATGCATTTCAAATGTAGTAATTTATCAATATTGATCATGTTCTGTTAACCTTATTGCACGCTAATCGCTAATATTTGAGATTCATAGTGAAAAAAGTACTTTCGGATATGTGCGCCCAGCGAAAATTCAGATCAGCGTGCGCAGTCGCGCAGTCTGATCAAAATCTTCTCTGGGCACATTTTGAATTACCAAGGATACAAAGTTTCTTCCTGCGAAGAACAGCGACTGATCCGACTGATCTGATTTTCGCTTGACGCATACATCAGTATACAGTCGAACCTCAATAGCTCAGGCACCGATGACTCGTTTACCATGCCTAATTCGAACACGTTTTTGAGTCCGAAAGAAATTCTTCTGATAGCTCAAGAAAACGAATAAATAAGGAAATTTTCATATTTTGTCATGAAATTGTGAATACTTATTAGAATCGTCTCATCAAGGCGATTCTAATGAGTGCACTCAACATACCATTATTGTCTAGAAGATCGAAAAAAAATATCGCCATTTGCTTCCTGACCTAGCATCATGACTAACCCTGTTTGACTCGAACTACCCACATCTCGAACAAAATTCCATGGTCCTAAAGGGGTTCGAGTTATTGAGGTCTGACTGTACATCTAACACTGCGGCTCATTCGATTTGATCCGCACGAAACGAAGTTGTGTCCAGAGATGATCACGTGCAGTGTGTGGTCACGTGTTTATTCTATTCGCCTTCAGATTCATAAGCTACTACAGACCAAGTATATCAGTGTGCACTACAGCAAACGCATTGATCAGTCTGTGCGGTTTCTGCTAGCTGATCTGGAAATTTTCTATTCAGATGGAATCCTTTTCGCATGGCACGGCATCAATGTTAGCCCGTAATATCCAACAAAACACGACCGATTTTCAGTTTTCTCAGATCGTTCTTAGGCAGTCGCACTTGTGTTGTTTGTTTTTAAGGCTCTATTGTCCCTCACCGATTGTTAAGTCCTGTTTGAATTCGGGTATTGTGGTCACCCGCTCTACGGTTGCCCTCTTTGATTTCTGGTTTAGTTTCGTGCCCTAGCTGTTTGTCGGTATGTTTTACATTAATCGCCGGCTCAGCTGGATGCGCGTCCGACTGGTGATCAGGAGGTTGCGGGTTCGACCCCAGGGTCGGCAACATTTTTTCGTGGAGATTGATCATGAAATATTTTCTACAGTCCTTCTCTCCCTTCCGCTGATTCAAGAGGGGCTGTTGTCAGTGTTTGGTGAAAGAATGTGCGCGATACTGATTAACCGCTTAGAAGACTAAGCCTGCCCATTAAAAGGGTTGTTAGGTTAACTGGCCGCGCTTGACATGACCCCAACGGGTTGACTGGGCCATAAAACCTCGACACAAACACAATTTACAGTAATTGGTCCGCTGGTCGAATGTGCGTCAAGTATGCATCAGAATAATGACAACGCTAAAATACTAGTAGAACAACTACAAGCTGTATGATGTTTTAAAAGTACCCTATTTACCCAAAATGTTGGGACAGTTTAACTGTTACTCGATGAATGTTTACTGTCGTGTCAAAACGTACTTTAATATTGGAATAATCCAGGGTAAAGCAGGTTGTTAAGGGTATAAATAATGCCACTCGGTACTTTCCGGTTCACCGACTCCGTTAGATTGAGCAAGTGTATTGGATCATAGCGTCAACGGTAAGTTTGTTGTCCATAAGGTCAAAAACTTCATCGACGCTCGGAGGTTCGATCCTTGTAACAGTCTTTTTTTTTTTTTACTCATAATAATATCTTATCTCTGTGCGTGTTTATTACTATTATTATTCCTTTCTTTTTTCATCTAAAGCACCGCGATGTGAAACTTCTTATGCTGTTTTAACATTCATCAGGCTATGGGCAGATTCAGCAGTCGACAAATTGATGTGATATTTCTTTTTTTTTTTCTTACAGAAAATAGGATTCAATCGAGGAGACAATTTGCATCAAATGTTGAAATGGCGAATTCTGTTTTAATGAGAAAATGAGGAAAATATTTCAAAATGTTGTCTGCTGAAATGTTTACCCAGCATGCTAAACGTTAATACAAAATTGCATCCGAATAGCAAAGGTCAAACTCAACCTGTGCATCCGTACAGTCTCATCTGGATCTTCTCTAGATTGTTCCTGTCTATTCATGTATTCTACAGTATCCGTTAATTTTAAGCGGACAAAGGTCCTGATTAGACTGAATGATGATAAAGTGTTGAGATATCGACGTAATACCTTGTTGTTTATTGAAAAAAAAGTAGAAAGAAAAAAATACCATGTTTACCCTAAACGTTCTGACACATTACCATACTTGCCCCAAAAATTTAACAAGGTCATTCATCTATCTGTTTATTTATTTAAAATTGCCAGATGAGAGACATTCAGTAACGGCTCTAATCACTCCGCGTTCTGCTCTAGGTCCACACTGTTTGCTCAGACTTCGGGTAAATACAGTAAGTGCCAATTAGCCGGCGTGTTTTATACTGATGTAGGAACAGCAGATGCCATTTAGCCGTTTTTTTTTTTTTTTTTTTGTTTTTTTTTTAATTGGGTATGAAAAAAATAACCAGTTAAAGATAAATAATGTTTAAGCCACAATTGATATAAAAATTCCAAAGTAAAATACACACACACACACACAAAAAAAAAAAAAAAAAGAAAAAAAAAAAAAAAAAAAAAAAAAGAGAGAGAAAGATTGCAAGGTACCAATACGAAAATTTACTGAAGACAGTCCTAATCCATGCTTACCTAAAAACGGATTTTGGATGAACTTGTCCAACCTTTGACACGACAGTAAACATTCACAGAGTTATACTTATAATACTTGTCCTAAAAAATTTAACAGCCCCATCCTATTACATGTTGAGGAATCAAAAGAAAAAGTAAGATCAGACGCCCTTCTGTGGCCTCTGATCTGGGTCTGCATTGTTTGCTTATGCCTTTATGTTCAAAATTACAGCCAGTAAGTACGATAATGAAATACCTGTATTTGCAATAAATTAACATTTTGAAAGATATTAACCCTAAAAGCGCTAAGCAAAATTGTAGAGGACGCCATTCTATTTATTATTGTCATTATTTTTCAGAGAACATAAAACTTGGTATTTCATGTAAATCGTCTGCTAGCAGACGATTCACATGAAATGTCAAGCCTTATTTTCTTCAGAAAAAAATACAAAATAAATGACAGAATGTCGTCTGCTAAAGCTCTATGTTATGAAACATTATGATCGCATATATATCGCAGAAACGAATACCAATCAGTCTTCTTTACTGTTGACAAGTTACTCATCAGAACTTGTCTGTTTAACATCAAAATAACTGATCATATCTGGCGTGGCATTTATTACTTACAGGCATGTATCCGTCGACTTTAATAACTTTGATTTGTGTCAAGAGAAACAATTACCGTCAAACAGATGTGTTGAAGAAGTGAAACTCCTGACTTGTCGTATGATGTTACATGTATCAACCTTATGTAATGTTCCATTATGATGTAACATGGACCGCACCAAGTGAAAACGTCTCTTCGGGCATATGCGGACAACAAAATCCCGGATCATTCGCGCAGGCTGATCAGGGCCTTAGTTGTCCGCTCACACAATCATTGGACACTATAGAACGTATCAATGGAGAGCGAATTTCCGGATAAGGCTACGCATGCATGTGATGATTTAATCTGTGCATTTTGTGCAAGCTCGAAGAAACATTCTCGCTTTGTGTTGACCATATTTTTTTTTCTTTTTTGAAAAAAAAAAAAAAAAAAAAAAAAAAAAAACAACAACAACAAAAAAAAAAAAAAAAAAAAAATTGATTACTTTGAGATTCTCAACGTAAACTGAATATTTCTGTGTAGAGGTAACTGTATCAAGATTAAGGGCGAAGGTTCAGTACACGTAAAATCTGATGAAAGCGATCTCTGTCCCAACCTCTCAATTCTTGATCGTTTCATTGTGGTATTTCTGTTGCCGTTTCTCTTGGCTTTGTCCGGTCTGCCTTCCTAAGTGTGTTGTTTTGTAATGATGTTTTGTGTTACTCTAATGTTCTTTGGTGCCCAGGTGGTGGGTGTATTCCATGATTGTGGCCTCTTCTGGGCATCCCCATGTTTATGACTCGGGGGTGGGTTGGGTGTAACTTTGGGGTAATTGAGGTATGGGGTGCGCGATATGGGGTGCGCGAGCCTTACTTTGAAACCTACCCCATTCCTATACCTGGCCTTTGAAAAAACAGACCCATTCATATACTTGATCGTCTGAAAATACTGCCCTTTGATTTTTTATATCCATTCATATAGAATCTACTTTTCGCTGTTTGCATACATGTTTACAAATTAAAAAAAATACAATAATTATTGTATTTCACAAATTAAATGCCATTTGTCTATCATATTGTACACTGGCATTTAAACTAACTCAGCTATGACTGACTCCCGCTTACCTGCATCACACTACATCATATACTGGATCGTCTGCAATATTGACCTATTCATATACTACCCTTTGATTTTTTTAGCTCACCTGAGCCGAAAGCTCAAAGTGAACTATTGTGATCACTCACCGTCCGTCGTCGTCGTCCGTCTGTCCGTCCGTCCACAATATTTAAACAACATCTCCTCCTAAACCACTGGTTGGATTTTGACCAATCTTCACAGAAATGATCCTTGGTTGGTCTTCTTTCAAAGTTGTTCAAATGCAAATGGTTCCGGTCCATTGCATATCTAGGTCACAGGAGCTAAAATAGATTTTTTAACTAAAAACTTAAAAAATCTTCTTGTCAGAAACCACTCGACCGATTTCAATATAATTTTGCAGAAATGTTCCTTTGGTAATCCTCTACCAAGATTGTTCAAGCCATTTGGATTCGTCAAAAAACATGGCAGCCATGGGGCGCGGCTTATTTTCTCTATAGATCTATATAGAAAACTTCAAAAATCTTCTTATCAGAAACCACTGGACCGATTTCAATATAATTTTGCGGAAATGTTTCTTTGGTGATCCTCTACCAAGATTGTTCAAGCCATTTGGATTCGTCAAAAAACATGGCCGCCAGGAGGCGGGGCTTATATTCTCTAAATATCTATATAGAAAACTTTAAAAATCTTCTTGTCTGAAACCACTGGACCGATATCAATATAATTTTGCAGAAATGTTCCTTTGGTAATCCTCTAACAAAATTGTTCAAGCCATTTAGATTCGTCAAAAACATGTTTGCTAGGGGGCGGGGCTAATTTTCCCTATATATCTATATAGAAAACTTTAAAAATCTTCTTGTCAGAAACCAGACGACCGATTTCAAAATAACACGACAGGAATGTTTCTTCTGTAACCCTCTACTAAGATTGTTCAAGCCGTCATGATTTGTCAAAAAACTTGGCTGCCAGGGGGCGGGGCTTATTTTCCCTATATATCGATATAAAAAACTTTAAAAAATCTTCTTATCATAAACCACTGGACCGATTTCAATATAACTTGGCAGAAATGTTTCCTTGGCGACTCTCTACCAAGATTGTTCAAGCCGTCATGATTTGTCAAAAAACATGGCCGCTAGGGGCGGGGCTTATTTTCCCTATATATCTATATAGAAAACTTGAAAAAATCTTCTTTCAAGACACCACTGGACCGATTTCAATATAACTTGGCAGAAATGTATCCTTGCTGACCCTTTACCAAGATTGTTCAAGCCGCCATAATTTGTCAAAAAACATGGCCGCTAGGGGGCGGGGCTTATTTTCCCTATATATCTATATTGAAACCTTTAATGATATTCTTGTCAGAAACCACAGGACCGATTTCAATATAACATTGCAAGAATGTTCTTATGTAACCCTCTATCAAGATTGTTCAAGCAGCCATTTGGATTCGTCTAAAAACATGGCCACCAGGGGCCGGGGCTTATTTTCCCAATATATCTTTATAGAAAAATTTAAAATTTTTCTTGTTAGAAACTACTAGACCGATTTCATTATAACTTGGCAGAATGTTTCCTTGGTGACCTTCTACCAAGATTGTTCAAGTAATCATGATTCGTCAAAAAACATGGCTGCCAGGGGGGCGGGACTTATTTTCCCTATATATCTATATAGAAAAGTTAAACAATCTTCTTGTCAGAAACCAATGGACCGATTTCAATATAACTTGGCAGGAATGTTTCTTTGGTGACCCTCTACCAAGATTGTTAAAGACGTCCTGATTCGTCAAAAAAATGGCCCCTAGGGGGTGGGGCTTATTTTCCCTATATATCGATATAGAAAACTTTAAAAATCTTCTCGTAAGAAACCGTTGGACCGAGTTCAATATAACTTGGCAGGAATGTTGCTTTGGTGACCTTCTACCAAGATTGTTCAAGCTGTTACGGTACATCAAAAACATGGCCCCCAGGGGGCGGGGCTTATTTTCCATATATATCAGTATAGAAAACTTTAAAATTTGTTCATGTCAAATACCCCCAGACCGATTTCAATATTGCTTGGCTGGAATGTTGCTTTGGTGACCTCTACCAAGTTTGTTCAAGCAATCATAATTCGACAAAAAACGTGGCTGCTAGGGGGCGGGGCTTATCTACCCTATATATCAAAATAGTAAAATTAAAAATCTTCTTGTCAGAAACCATTGAACAGATTCCAATGTAACTGGGCAGGAATGTCCCTTTAGTGACCCTCTACCAAGTTTGTTCAGCTGTCATGATTCGTCAAAAAACATGGCTGTCAGGGGGTAATATAAAACACTTTAAAAATCTTTTTGTCAGAAACCACTGGACCAATTTCAATATAACGGCAGAAATGTTCCTTTGGTGACCCTCTTTCAAGATTCAGTTCAAGTCGTCATGATGCATTAAAAAAAAAGACATGGCCGCTGGGTGTGTATGTGGAGTGGGGGGGGGGGCGGGGGGGGGGGGGGAGCAGGGCTGTAAAATTTATACAAAAATCTTAGAGCAGTGAACTTGGCTGAAACTTCAACAGTAAGTATGCAAATCTGTTAGCTCAGGTGAGCGATATAAGACCATCATAGTCCTCTTGTTTTATATCCATTCATATAGAATCTATTCTTCGCTGTTTGCATACATGTTTACAAATAAAAGAACTACAATAATTATTGTGTTTCACAAATTAAATACCATTTTTTCTATCATCTTGTACACTGGCTTGCATTTACACTAACTCAGCTGTGATTGACTCCTGCTGACCTGCACCGCACCACAGTTCGTTAAGGAATAACTAGTAACGTAGTACATCAGTACAGTAATATTGTTCTGAGACGCATAGGACATTTAAGTTACTGCTTCTACATAGCTATTAACAGAATCTGTGTAGCAATATCTAGGGTAGATGGAGCTCTGAAGCCCTGGTTGGCAATCCATCTAGGAGTTGGCAACTCCAAAAAAACCTGCATACCTGGATTTGCCTGTTCCAGTTATGTAAAGTCTGCTTCGGCAGCTGGGGCGAAAGAAATCATTACTATGATTCAACGGCCCAAATGGCGATGCAGCAGCATGTTGTGGAGAATGGAGAGCATGACAAGGCACAAAAGAAGTCATGGTCATCCACTGCATCCGGGCTTAGCTCCAGCTGTCCTGACACTGTCTTGCCTCTGGATCCAGCTAGGTCAGGATGAGAGAGTGAGGTTGACTCTGCGCGCCTCTCCCTCACTATAATCCAATTCACAGCGCATGTCATCTTAATCAGCAACACACATTCACAGCAAGCACATATATGCAAAGCGTACAAAAGCCCTGTGGCGATGGGCGAGCGGCGAAGCAGCAGGTGAGGAAACACTGGAAGCTGTAGTTGCGGACCCGCACACAGGCGGCTTGGTTCTATATGGTCGCTTTCCTAAGAGCGAAGCAGTATGGGGAATTCGGCAGCCGAACTGAGCGACTGAGCAGACCTTTTTAGGATCGCACTGCTCACCCCCGTAGCATGGGGAAGGGGCTAGAAAAGGTGCCCTAAACAATTGCCTGCTTCAAAACTCCTGGCTAGTTAACCGCGATCAGCGGGAATCCCACTTAGCGGTCAAACAAGAAAAAAGAAGATGAAGGTGATACCACTTACCATCGGCGCTTGGAATGTGCGACCCTAATGGACAGTTCTAGTTCTGACAGACCTGAGCGAAGAACAGCTCTAGTTGGTAGAGAACTTGACCGATACAAAGTCGAGATTGCAGCTCTGAGTGAGACTCGCCTTGCAGAAGAAGGGCTTTAAAAGAAGTTGGTGCTGGCTACACTTTCTTCTGGAGTGGACGCAAGAAAGAAGAGCGGCGTGAAGCAGGAGTAGGATTCGCCATCAAGTCACACCTCGTCAGCAAGCTTTCAGGACTTCCCAAAGGCATAAAATGACCGCCTGATGACGCTGAGACTTCCCTTATCTGGCAAGAGGCATGCAACAATTGTAAGTGCCTATGCACCCACAATGACCAACCCAGATGAGGTTAAAGAAAAGTTCTATGATGATTTGGATTCTGTGATTTCTGCAGCACCCCGGACAGACAAACTCATCCTCCTCGGGGACTTCAATGGCAGAGTAGGCACAGACCACCAGACCTGGGAAGGAGTGATTGGATCTGAAGGTGTAGGGAAGTGCAACAGCAATGGACTTCTCCTATTAAGGAAGTGTGCAGAGCATGAATTACTGATCACCAACACAGTCTTCCGTCTACCAACTCGCAGAAAGACAACATGGACGCACCCTCGCTCCAAACACTGGCATCTCATTGACTATGTCATAGTGCGAAGGAAGGACAGACAGGATGTCAGAGTGACTAAAACTATGTGTGGTGCAGACTGTTGGACAGATCACAGACTTGTTGTCAGCAAACTCAACCTGCGCTTTCAGCCTGTACGACGACCACAAAGCAAGAAGGTGCCAAAGACATTAGATGTCTCCAAGCTGAAACAAGACAGCAAGAGGCAAGCATTCGTCATCGATCTCTGCAGCCGTTTATATGCACTAGAACACAGTTCAGAAGATGTAGATGAGAGCTGGACAGTCTTCAGAGACACCGTTCACTCTTCAGCAATGGATTCCCTAGGACCAGTATCTCGCAAACACCAAGATTGGTTTGATGAGAATGACAATGAAATTCAGGGACTCCTTGAAGAGAAACACCAAAAACACAAGGCTTACCTCAGAAATACCAGCTCAGTATCTAGCAAGACTGCCTATTCAAACATATGCAAGACAGTTCAGACGAGGCTCAGAGACATGCAAGACTCCTGGTTGAGAAAAAAGGCTGATGAAATCCAGTCCTTTGCAGGCAGAAAGGACATGAAAAAGTTCTTTGATGCACTCAAGACAGTATATGGTCCCCAGAGATCAGGAACCACCCCACTCCTTAGTGCAGATGAAACTAGCCTTCTGACTGATAAAGAATCTATCTTGAAAAGATGGGCTGAACACTTTGATGGTGTCCTTAATCGGCCATCATCTATCAATGATGAAGCTATCAACAGACTACCACAGGTGGAATGTAATCCGCTGCTTGATGAGCTCCCAACCGTCTCTGAAACAGTGAAAGCAATAAAACTCTTGTCATCTGGCAAGGCTCCAGGATCAGATGCAACACCTGCAGAGATCTACAAAGCAGGAGGTCCTCCAGTTGCAGAGAAACTGACAGTTATTTCACATTATGTGGAGAAAAGAAGCCATCCCTCAAGAATTCAAGGATGCAACAATTATCCACCTATTCAAAAGGAAAGGGAATCCTCAAGTCTGTGACAATCATCGAGGCATCTCTTTATTGTCAATTGCTGGGAAGATTCTTGCTAGGGTCCTCCTGAACCGATTGAATGAACACCTGGAACGGTCAGGGTTTCTACCAGAAAGCCAGTGTGGATTCAGGAAAAACAGAGGAACAACAGAAATGATCTTCAGAGCACGACAGCTTCAAGAAAAATGCCAGGAACAGAATGTGGACCTCTGCATGACCTTTGTCGACCTTACCAAAGCATTTGACACAGTCATTCGTGAGGGACTTTGGAAAATTATGGCAAAATTTGGTTATCCTGCCAAATTCATAGCGATGGTGCGGCAGTTCCATGATGGTATGCTTGCAAGAGTCCAAAATGATGGCGAGTTTTCTGATCCATTTCCTGTGACAAATGGAGTTAAGCAAGGCTGCGTACTATCTTCAACACTGTTCAGCATGATGTTTTCTGCCATGCTTACAGATGCTTTCCAGGATGTTGACAATGGTATACCTATTAGGTATCGCTTTGATGGGAAACTTTTCGAAGGTTGCAAGCTAAATCTAAGGTGCAGACAGAGGTGCTAGACGAGTTCCTCTTTGCTGATGACATGGCAAAGGGTGCTCCAACAGAAGAGAAAATGCAAAAAGGTGTGGATCAAGTATCTGATTCATGTGACAGCTATGATCTCACAATCAGCATAAAAAGACTGAGGTAGTATATCAGCCAGCACCTGGAAAGCCTTACAAGGAGCCTACCATCACAGTGAAACGTCAACGACTGCAAGTGGTAGACAAGTTCACCTACCTTGGAAGCACATTGTCTAGAGTTGTGCACATTGATGATGAAGTCAATGCCAGAATTGCCAAAGCTAGTGCAGCATTTGGCCGGCTACGTGGAAGTATTTGGGACCGAAGTGGATTCAGACTTGACACAAAGCTGAAAGTATATAGATCGGTAGTGCTGCCAACACTATTATACGCATGCGAAACTTGGACAGTTTACCAACGGCATGCCAAAAGACTGAACCACTTCCATACAAGCTGTCTTAGAAAACTTCTAAAGATCAAGTGGCAAGACAGGATTCCAGACACAGAAGTCCTGAAAAGGTCAGGGATGCAGAGTATACATACTCTTCTGAAATTGGCACAGTTAAGATAGACAGGCCATGTTACCAGAATGCCTGATGAACGTTTGCCAAAGAAAATCCTCTATGGAGAACTTCAAGTAGGAAAACGCTCCCATGGTGGTCAGAAGAAGCGATACAAGGACACCATCAAAGCCTCCCTTAAAGACTTCAACATACCAACTGTCATGGGAACAGATTGCACAAGATCGTACAAAGTGGCGAGGCCTCATAAAAAGGGGAGCTGGTAAATACGAAGCAAAAAGAATCAGCGAAGCCGAGCAGAAACGTGCACAGCGGAAAGCCAGAGCTAAGGCATCACCAACAGAAGTTTCTTCCTCAGACCTCTCTTGTTCTATCTGCAACAGGCAGTTTAGAGCTAAGATTGGTCTCATCAGCCATCTTAGAACACACAAATAATAACACATCACACAGTTGATTAGGATTGGTCATTGTCAGTAATGACAGACGAACAAGAATGTTGTTCTATCATTGTGATTTCACCAACGGATACGTGTAGGCGCAAACCAATCGACTAGCTTCTTAGAAGCCCAAGTGAAATGTATCCTAGTTTGATCAAAGTAATTAAAGGTCATACCACCAACGAAGATTCGTAAATTCAGATTATTGATCGACAGACATTGGAAAATACGATTGAAGTTAGATTAACAGATACGTAAACCTGAAACCTGAAATCTGTTGCAGAGCAGTGACCATCGAACATATCCATTATTATCGTATGTTAGAGAAAATCCTTTTTGTGAAGACTGGCATAAATGAATAGACAAGCACTGACATTGGAAACGAAATCCAAGGTTTAATATGTGTGCAAAGAAACATAATTTACAAGATATTTATGTCATAGTCACAGAGCATAGTCTACCAATGACATCAAGGAAAACTAAACAACGATAGACAGCACATACGTTAGAAACCAAGGAAAAGCAAAGCGTCTTTTCCCTAACGAGGTGATCACAATGCTAGACAGAACCCGCCAAGCTCAACAAGGCAATAAACAGGCGAAAACACACACACACACACACACACACACACACACACACACACACACACACACACACACGAAGAATACTAGAAATGTTTCAGTATGACACAGATGCCCCCACCCAGGGCCATCCTTACCCACAAAAAATGAAGTTGAAAAAGGGCCATAACTCTCATAATAATTGGCAGATTTTACCCTAAATCGAACTTGACCATATTAAATGATTATGTACCTAGGTACTTTGTTTTCAAAAGATATCAACTGAAACTATTTTTCAACGTTGAAAAAGGGCTGTAACTCTAAATATAATTGTCGGATTTTACCCTAAATCAAACGAGTTATATTATATAATTATATGCTTGTCGACAGACATTGGAAAATACGATTGAAGTTAGATTATGAATCCAATTCACTAACCTTTTCAAAAGTTATGGAACGGAAACCATTTTCCAAAGTTGAAAAAGGGCTATAACTCCATAAATAATTGGTGGATTTTACCCTAAATCCAACTTGACATACATTTTATGATTATGTACCTGTGTATAAAATTTGAATCTAATATACTGATCTTTTCAAAAGATATCAAACGGAAACCATTTTTCAACTATTTTTCAACACTGATAAAGGGCCGTAACTCCAAAAGTAATTTGTGGATTTTACCCTAAATCAAACTTGACCTATATTTTATAATTTTATGCTTGTGTATAAAATATGCGATAACTCCAAAATAACCTACATTTTATGATTATATACCTGTGTATAAAATTTGAATCTAATACACTAATCTTTTCAAAAGATATCGAACGGAAACCATTTTTCAACTATTTTTCAACATTGATAAAGGGCCGTAACTCCAAAAATAATTGGTGGACTTTACCCTAAATCGAACTTGATCTATATTTTATAATTATATGCTTGTGTCTAAAATATGAATCCAATACACTAATCTTGTCAAAAGTTATGGAACGGAAACCATTTTTCGAAGTTGAAAAAGGGCCATAACTCCCAAAATAATTGGTGGATTTTACCCTTAATCGAACTTGTCCTACATTTTATGATTATATACCTGTATATAAAATTTCAATCCAATACACCAATCCTTTCAAAAGATATCGCACGGAAACTAAAAGTGTTACGTACGGGACGGACGGATGGGATGGTCAGGACGGACGGGACGTACGTACGTACGGACAGCGGTGATACTATATGCCCCCCATTGAAAATGGCGGGGGCATAAAAAACGCAGCGAGCAGCAACAAGGCCCAGCAAAGAATGTATTCCATCAGAACCACCGCCTTAGAAAGGGCAGTGGAAAAACGCTGGGTTAAAATCGATTTTTCTGGCGCAAAATCTTCACAGTAGATTTTACTGGCGCCGAACCCTCGTACTAAGTTCAAATATTCAAAACAAGCTGAATTAATAAACTGTCTGAAACCCCAAAAGTTTGAACTTATGAAATAAAAGCCGTTAACTTAAGGTAAATGGATATTGCCGCCAATCTGCATTGGGAAATACTGTTTGGTAATGTGCCCCCACCACATCATCCGTTGTTTTCATATAATATACGAGGGATTATTTTTAAGTAGTGGCAACAGCTGAGCGCTATGAAAATACGGCTTACCTTTGCAGTAATGACTAGTTGAGACCTTCAAAGTACTCTCCATTGACCTGGACACATTTTACTAGACGGAAAATCCATTCGGAAAAATGCATTTTTGAGTTGTTCTTTAGGGATACTGTTTATATACTGGTACAGCGCACTGCCCACAGCACTGCGCGTCTCAAATTTACGTCTTCGTAGGCACGATTTGATATGTGGGTTAAGCCAGAAATCACAGGGAGAGAGGTCAGGGCTGTAGGTTGGTGTGGCAAGACCTGAATATGAAATTTCTCCAAATAATACTTCATCACTGCAGAATTATGGAGTAATTTGATCCCTCGGATCCCGGCCCTCGGGCGCTTTGCCTGGCAGTGGCTAGCAACGGCAGAAAGAACAAAGTCACGGTAAAATGTCCCTGTTACACTACAGTTTTCTGGCACAGAAATATGAGCCACAATTCCATCGCTGTCAAAGAACAGGGCGTACATTACCCTTCTGACACTCCTACTTCGACGAGCTACCACGGGTGTTCATTGTTTTCACCTATCCACATCTTGTTGTTCAACTTATTGTCAGGCTCAAAAAATAGAGCCAAGTTTCATCACCAGTCACATCTTCCCTCAAGTGGCGGGAGTCCCGGTTCTTGAATCTAGATAGCAAAACAGAGGCCTTTTCCACGCGATCCTTCTTTTGTTCAGGGGTCAGCAGATGGCGTATCAAACGCGCACAAATCTTCTGTAGCTTTAATTTTTCTTTCAGGACAGTAAAGACATATGACGAACTCAAGCCCGATAAATCACTTATCTCTTCCACCGTATATCGTGAATCTTGCTGAACAATAGATTGGACAGTGGCAACATCATTTTCAGAGGTGACCGAAACTGGTCTACCCGGACGGGCCTCGTCTTTGACACTAGATCTACCCTCTTTAAAATAAGATACCCATCTGGCAACTGTTCTATATGGAAGAGTATTCTCTCCGCATACTGTATCCAATTCAGACTTAATTTCTGATGCGCTTTTACCAAGCAATCCGCGAATTTTGCAATACGCTCTTTGCTCTTCTCTAAAGTCACCCTGATTTTTGTCCATTTTTCTACCAGTATAAATTACCATGTAGTTTTCAAATACGTGTATTTTCAATTTGGCATTCAATAATCGTGCAAAAATTATACAACCGTGATGGGAAAGCTTTACCCTTTCCAATGGTATATAGCATATGTATCTGCACGAGCTAACCCGGGTTTTATCGGGTTGTTGCCACTAATTAAAAAATGCCCCTCGTATAATGCAAACAGGGGCATACATTAAAAGGCAAATCTTTAGAATTTTCTGTACTTTTATTTCAGTTTAAAAGGAGATTGGAGAGCTTTGATTAACATTGCCTAAGAAATTACCAGAATCTCAGGTTCAATAAATCAAACATTTCCACCGAAATCTAAAAGTAATAAGCTCGCCGGGACTACGTCCCTGGAGAGCTTATGTTGTCACCCAGTCGTTGGCGTCGGCGTCTGTCGGCGTCCGCACAATGTTTAAGTTTTCAAAGGTGTGCATAGAGTTTTAATTGTTTAAGGTACTGCTTTCATATTTGGCCTACACCTACCTTAGGGTAAGACCTTTCAATAGCATACATTCCCATCCCAAAGGTAGACCCTTTATGTAGGTCAAGGTAAGTTCTTACTTTGTCATTTACACCCATGTTTAAGTTTTGCCTTTAAGTTTTAAAAAGTGTACATAACTGCAGAATTATTCAAGATAGAGCTTTAATATTTGGCCCACACCAGCCAGGGTTATACATTTCAAAAGCACACACCCCTTTTTTAGGCTGACCTTCTGTCTAGGCCAAGGTCAGGTCATACTTTGTCATCCAAACCCATGCTGGAGTTCTGCGTTTAAGTTTTGAAAAGTTTTGTAACTGCTAAAGTATTCAAGATACTGCTTCAATATTTGGCCCACACCAACATTAGGGTAAGTCCTTTCAATAGCACACACTTCTTTTTCAGTTTGACCTTCTGCTAGGTCAAGGTCAGGTCATACTTTGTATTTAAATCCATGTTGGAGTTCTGCGTTTAAGTTTTGAAAAGTGTTTGTAAGTGCTGAAGTATTCAAGATACTGCTTTAATCCTTAGGGTAAGACCTTTCAATAGCAGACACTCCTTCCTCAGTTTGACATTCTGCCTAAGTCAAGGTCAGGTCATACTTTGTGATTTAAACCCATTTCGAGTTCTGCGTTTAAGTTTTGAAAAGTTTCGTAACTGCTGAAGTATTCAAGATACCGCTTTAATATTTGGCCCATACCTACCTTAGGGTAAGACCTTTCAATAGCACACACCTCTTCCTCAGTTTGGCCTTCTGCCTAGGTCAAGGTCAGGTCATACTTTGTCATATACAGCTGTGTTTAAGTTTTGATAATTCTACATGACTGCTGAAATATGTAAGATATAGTTTTCATATTTCGTCCACACCAACCTAAGGGATTCAGCATGTATGATATAGCTTTCATATTTTGTTTGTTTGTGTTGAGGTTTTACGGCCCAGTCAAACCAGTGGGGTCATGTCGAACGCAGTCAGTTTAGCTAACCACACGTTTACAGGGCAGGCTTAGTCCTCTAAGCGGTTAACCAGTATTGTGCACATTCTTTCGCCAGAAGCTGACAACTGCCCTTCTTGAATCAGCGGAAGGGAGAGAATGACTGTAGAAAATATTTCATGATCAATCTCAACGAAAGAATGTTGCTGACCTCGGCTTCATATTTTGTCCACACCAACCTAAGGGAAGATGTTTCAATGGCATATACCCCATCGCTCAGTTTGACATTCTTCAGACATCAAAGTCAGGTCATACTCTGTCATTTACAGTTATGTTTAAGTTCTGCATTTAATCATTAATATTTAAAGATTGTTTTCTTATCCGATCAGCCCTTTTCGGCGAGTTGCGTTGTCTTCTGAACAACTCTTGTTTACTGTTCTGTTTAGTAATGTAACCGTTTTCTTTCTTTTTTTGTATACTCAGCCAAAAATGTTTTGGACCACCTACAATTTTAATCCTTTGTTCAGTTATTTGGCATTCAAACACAAAAACATTAACAACTCACGTTTCCGCATTTTATTCCTGATTAGAATAAATGAAAAGTTTATTCAGAAGTATCACTGATATCCTGTTAGCATCCCCTAAACCTTACAGGGATCTTCCAAAAATGTCCCAAAAGTCAATAATGTTCAGTAGTGTGTGTAGCCGCCATTATTACGCCGGCATTCACGGACTATGTGTTTTGAAGAGTACACGAGTTTCCGGATAGTCTGTTGTGGAAGCGGGCCTATTCTTCTCTCATGAACCGCCGAAGATCCTGCGGTGTGCTGTTGCACTCCAGACGTACCAACACAGCTCTTCTGAGAATATCCAAAACATGCTCTATATATGATAAATCGGGAGACATCGCGGGCGTCCATTCTAGTCACGTTGTTCGTACGCAGTTAGTCATCAACAACGCGCGCTCGATGAGGCTTGGCGTTGTCATCCTGGAAAATTGTATTGGCGACTGGCATCTAGCGATTAAACGGCAGTACATATGGCGTAAGGACTTCGTTAATGTAACGTTGGCATTCAGGTTTCCTTTAATGAAGACTAGCTCTGTATTTGCAGTCGCTGAAATCCCGGCCCACACCATGACGCCGCAACCTTGAAAGGCTATCGTCGGGATTACTGTGGCTGGAACATGTCTCTCTCTCTGCGTCGTCTCCGGACTAGTTTCCTGCCATCCACTCGCTTCAGATACCTCGTCGGGGAACATAACCCTTCTCCATTGTGGGTTGTTCCAGCCTACATGGGCACGGTTGAATGCCATACGAGCATTCTTTTGGCGCTGGCTGAGTTCTGGCTTCTTTGCAGGCACTCTAGACTTGAAACCACCTGCATGAATGCGATTCCGCACGGTCTGAACTGATACAGGCCCCTAGCAGCATAAAGTCGGCGGCGAGGTCTGGTCCAGTCACGAAGCGGTTTCTCGCAACAATGTTGGTGACGTAGGGATCTTCAGCTCTCGTTGTAACCTTTGGTCGCCCCAAGCGTGGTCTATCCTTAAACAGTCCTGTTTGCCTGTAGCGCTGTCTGATCCTGTTGATGGTCTGATGGCTTGTCTGGAACCTTCTCGCTACTTCCCAGCTTCCCATACCCGCGTCTAAGCAGCCTAAAGCTCGCGCCTGGTCGGTTTCACTTAGCTTATTGTATTGCCCCCTCGCAGACATCTTATTACTGAATGCGCTGTATTGTGCAGAAACTGGGGTTTAAATTTTCTAAGAACATGATTTGCATGATTATGAAAGTGAGTTTATTTTAGTGTTGGGCCATAAATGCATGAAATGCTTGAAGCCTTGCTCAACTTGCTGCCTTGGATACAATGAAATATCAGACATTTTAGGTGAATTCTAGCCTCTCAGTACATGGACTACATGGAATTTAAAGTGAGGTGGTTTACTGCTGCAAGACCATTAGACTATGTTTTTTAATTGACGACTGAGTTTAAGGAAACCACCATAAGCTGTGATATGCAGAGTTTAGAGCTTTGCAATTTTTTGCCACTTTCGGTCACTTTTTTTGACACCCCACTGTACTTCAAAGCTTTGTCATGCACTTTTGCTAATGTTTACAATTTTGTTCCTTTTAAAAGAGCCTAAAGTCTGAAAAAATGTTTCAGATGTCGAAATGTCCGTAATATATTTATTAATGAAAATACTTGAAATATTGTAGAAGGTCCAAAACCTTTTTGGCCGAGTATATATTTGTTCAAATTTGGATGAAAACTATAAATTCATTATTAATTTGTATAGGAATCAGAAAACATTTTCTAAGTACGTGTGCCGCCCCTAGCCTAATCAAACAATCTGACATACTAATATATTTTGGAATGACATATTATATCGAAATGAACTGTTTGGGCAAGTGGTGGGGTGGGGTGGGGGAAGGCTGTCAAAAAACCAATACACCAAGAATCGGGCTAAGCTCCATGATTAGTAGACATACTTATAAAATGTATCAGCATGCTACTGTACATAGGCTATTTTCAGTTAAACTTTTCGCCTGACTGAACATGGCCATAAATTGACTTAATGTATATAAGACTATAAAGGTCTTTCCCGACATTTTAACACATTTGTAAGGTGTGCATATTCTACTATTGCTAAGGTTGAATGCACATTGCATTATTTTGAAAACCGTTTTGTTAAGGCTGACCGCTCATTGACCCATTTAAGACTGATGCAATATTTACATACTAGGATGATCAACTCGTTCTTGTATAAATCTCGACTCAACGACTCCATAATGCTTTAAAATCAGGTTAGTTTAGATAGCGGAGCATTTTTTGGTAGCTTATTTATATTGCATCTTCTTGCTCCGAAATGACTGAACTACTGTTGATGGAATGTCAATACACCAAATATTAAACATCTAATTTCTATGCAACCATACTTTCAAGAATAATTTCTATCCACACGTTTTAGCAGAATTCTTCTTGTTGTAATGTTGCACCTTTAGGTATGTATACATCATTATCCGAGTAAAGTATTTTAAATATATACTCAACAAAATAATTTAAGGGCCACATAGTGCAAATTTCCATGTATACAAACTTTGGCCGTGTGCATGGGCAAACCACAGAAGGTATCAAAATATCGTTGAATGTTTCTTTAAAAGGAAGCCCTTAAGGAGTGTTTCCAACAAAAAATTTTTAAATCAAAATTTTCATTTTAAAATTCGAAAAATCACTACTTTTAACCCAAAAATTAAAAATTGAAATTTTCGCGTCAAAAGTGATGTCTGGGCTCCCAACTGTGATGAAATCGTAGAGAAAGCCTTATTTGTTATCAAGAAACGCACATTTTGCTAGAGGTACCCTCTACAGATTATTCGTAATCTATGGGGAACTTTCGAGGCATTTTTAGCCTCTCAAAGAGTTGGCCTCTTTTTCTGGCCATATCTGTGTGCCTTTTACTCGAAGAAAGGTTGAGTTTGCATGATTTTGTGTGTGACAGAGTATTGTTTTCATTAAACAAAGAATTTTTCCGGTATTGTGAAACAACTTCATTTTGGGGTAAAAATCGTTATTTTGGAAATTCCCGTTTTTCTTAGATTCCTTTGGTCTGGCGTTGTCGGTGCCATTGATACTTTTGTAGCTGAACATGTTGCGAACATGTTCAGCTGATTGAAATATGGCTGAGACTTCCAGTTTTGCCCATGAAATAATTTTAAAACTTGACGGTCGCATTTTAGTGATAATCAAAGGGAAAATAAAACTGGTGGCCCTTAAATTATTTTGTGGAGTATATATTATCTGCGCCAGCCATTTAAATTTATACAGGTGTAATATCCTTTATTTTGCAAATAGACCAGTGCCATTATTCAACTGGAAAGTGTCAAAGTCAAATTTTACAATTCGAGTAAGACCAATACCTGTCTTATTTATAAATAGCAGGTGTAACCTTGGTAATACAGTCGACTCTCGTTATCTCGAATTCAAAGGGAAAGTCTGAAATACTTCGAGATATCCGTACCTCGACATACCAGATTTGCAGAATTGAGGAAAAAATAATTCGAACAACCACATTTAACAAATATATATGTAATTGGACTCAAGAAGTTAGAGATCTATTAAAAATATTGTGGAAAAGAGGAGAAATTGCCCCTTAGAAGCAATTTCTCCTCTTTTCCACAATATTTTTTTTTAACCTGTTGTTAGATTTTCATGTTTAAACAGGGACAAGATTTTCACTTCAAGATTTGCGGTTATTTGAGATAAGCGAGGTTGAGATAACGAGAGTCAACTGTATTTATGTAGGTACATGTACTGTGTAAGTATTGTTGTAAAATTCATGGATACAATGCACCCGTGATTTGTGCATAAAAGTCAGTTGTTTGTTTTTGTTTTGTTTTGTTGATATAAGCATAGTTTGGTATAGTTTTGAAAACCCACCATAACAATATCAATATTTGAAAACAAAATTAAATGAATAAATAAATAGATAGTTAGATAAATAAATAAATATTTAAAATAAAAACAATAAAAACATAACTGACCCCAACCCATTAGACAGGTATTTATCTATCTGCCAGTACTTCTTAACCTCCAAGGAGGACTTTCAGGAGGGGTTCCAGTATACCAAGTACTGAAGTGGGTTAGCTGAAATAAAAGATAAGTAAAGTTAATGAAACGGGTTTGTACAGTGCGAAAGAGAGTGTTAGTATTGTTAAAAGATAAAACCAGGAACTAGTGTCTAGGGGGACACATGCACCACCCGACACACAGCATCACTGAACTGTGCCAGGTTGGGGGGGGGCGGGGGGGGGGAGAGGGGGTCGGTGCATGACCATGTGGCTAGGTAGAGCATTTATTCTACTTGTGTGTCACGTCTAGAATTTACTATTGCTATTGCATTCGACATGCGTCAGTTTTTAAGAACCATGCAGCCAATCTTATACATGCATATCACAGAAGCTGTAAGATGCTTTAAACAACTTGGCGGGAAATTCGGGATAATTTCCGATCTCCTTATTAGTCCACCAATCTTTATGCTGCAAAATATGTCTAAATCTCCTTAGTATTAAAGTATTGGTATCCAAATACCTGGTAGCGTTTTCTAAGCACGTCTGGTATGTGTCAGATAACGAAGGTAAATATAAATGAATGGTGTAGGTCATCAGTCAAATTAATACCTGTTTTCTTTTGTCTTTTTATATACAAATATATCATAGTAATATTAAATTGTTACATATCTCTCAATCATATTGAAATATTATAATCTATGGTTCATAAATGTTTAAATGCCTTAAAGGGAATAGATATATAACTTTGACATGGAAATTTATTTGCCATCTTCCTGGGGATAACCTTTGAAGGAAAGCAAGGAAACATGCTTTCCTTTAAGACAGCCCCGTTATTGAAAGGATTCAAATACTGGGGAAACAACTTCCTGTCTCCAAACTGTCTCTCTTTGTAAACAGAAAAAACAAACAAACAAACATGATTTGTATGTGTATCCTTTGGCCTTAAATAGTACTTAATCACGCAAGAGTGGGATATTCGCACGTATGCGAACAGGCAAAGGAACAAATCAGAAAGTTCTACTTGCTGGGGACAACTCGAAAGATACAACAGACGTTGATATACCTAAAAAACCACAATTCGCCTCCGCTGGCATTGACATTGACACTTAAACAAAAGAATTTGTCCCATTTTTGTATTTATTTTTTATTTATTATCTTATAGTGCCACTGAAAAATGTAAATGTTTTTTAGTAGTATCCCTAGATAATGTGCTTTTCAACCGTACCGTATTGGCATATTTTCATTTCTTCATGAAAACATAATCTGATAGTACTCATTCAGAGTTTCTCGATTTTATTGAGCACCCAGAACATAATAGTCTCTTATGTTTAAATGGCGAAAAAAGATTACTATTGGTCTGCGTATCTGAGACCTCTCCTTTCTATAGCTATGTAATGAATGAAGTATCTGTGTCTTATATGAAACATGAGGGGTCTAATGTTTGGGGTTTGGTTTTAAACGTTATGCTTAAAATAATAGAAGAACAACAGAGCGCTAAAATGGACATAGCTTGTCTCTATGCAAAGTAGTCCCCTTAGTTGTATTTTGGGACAATGTTGCAACATAAAGAAAGGGCATCTCTTGCAATCTCGTTGGCATTAGAACAAGGCAGGTATATTGTACTGAATATTCAAGGAAACTTTAAGTAAATACACACAGTAAGTAAATATACACAGTAAGTAAATATACACAGTAAGTAAATATAATCACGAAGCTCAACCTTCCCGAGGCATCAAAAGGAGACGATTTGAGAAACAAACAATGACAAAAATAACGCGACATATAAAACCACCGAACGAACAAGGGAAAACTGCAACAGAGGAACCACCTTGGAACGGTCTGAAGACAAAAAAGTACAGGGGTGCTTAAACCGGTTTTCCTTATGCAAATCCTTATCCTAAGTATAATGCAACTCCAAATTACAAACACATGTTCAGTGGACAATGCGGTCCTTGACTTTTTGAGTGATCTTTATGAAACACATATACTCCAAACACTGTGATGAATAAAAGGAGAGGGCTCAATACCGACCAGAAGCCACGTCACAAAATACAAAAATAAGGAACATAAATAAGCAGGACCACGATGGGCTTTACCACATATTGAGAGGGGCGGAGGGGGCATCATTATGTCTAAAGACCTACTCATCGTTACTCATTTAAAATGGGAAGCAAAGTTACCTATCATAGTATCATTAGGATTATATACTGATAGACTTAGCACGAAGCTTTATAGACTAATTGTTGGTATTCTAAGGACTAATTGTTATCCTCTTGTTATTTTGTTACGAAACACTTCATGTTGTCTCTATCCGATGAAAACAAAACTGGTTATAATGATGCTCAACTTTTGTATATGTACTGATCTCTACCTGATAGTAGTTTCATAAAAATGATGATAGATTGATAGATAGATAGATATGTTCTGGTTGTTGATGCTCATGTTCGTTTCAGAAAATTTTCAGAATGTTTGATGTTACATTTTTGTAAATTAATATCTCTGGACTACCGTCATGGATTGTAGTGATTTGCTTCGAGCTTACGTACAGTCGAACCTCGATGGCTCGAACATCGATGGCTAATTCGAACTCGTTTTTGAGTCCCTACGAAAATCACCCGATAGCTCAAGAAAACAAATGTTAAAGGAAATGTTCTTACTTTATCGAGAAATTGTATGTTGTGTGTCGAGGCGATTCTAATGAGTACACTCAATATACAATTACTGTGTAGAAAAGCGAAAAGATTCCCCTAAATTATCGCTATTTGCTTCCTGAACTGGTGCCATGATTAACCCTCAGTGGCTCGAACTACCCATGTCTCGAACGAATTTCCATGGTCCCAAAGATGTTCGAGCCATTGAGAGTCGACTGTAGATAAGCTTATTGTTTGCAATTGCTCCGGAAGATTTAAATGAAAATTCATGGACTGATCCAGTGCTACTTTCCACGGACTGCTCGAAGTTATTATAACCAAGTATTAGCTTTAACACACAAACACACACACACACGCACACACACACACATACACACACTTGGTAGCGTAAACCAAGCATTTTCGAAAGCAGGTACTCGTGTAGGATACTGGTCGGAGCAAGTGTTGTTTTGTGCAAGTCTTTCTCCAATCACGATCTTTAAGAGAAAGGCACGAACTCAGAATATTCATATTTAAGTTTTATGTTAAGTTTAGATAGTGTGAAGTAGAATATCTCTTGTTTGCCTGAATGTATATGGTTGATAATCACACTGGTTATATTGGTCCAAAGATTTCTCTGTTGCAAACCCAACCCCTTAATTGACCATGAGATCAATATTTAATCAAAGCGATAGTACTCCTTTTCACTGTTGATTTGCTATTTGGCAGTTAGGTTTCTGATTTAATTTTATTTTTCAGTTTGACAAAAGACCAATACATGAATTCACTTGGAAATTTTATGAGGCAGGCAACATTCAGACATACCTTAAATCCCTAGCAATTGAAATGATCCAGAATAGGAGCTACACTTCAAGGCTTCCCGGTGTTAGTCTTACTCTTTGTTGCTTTGTGGTTTATTCTACGAGTTGATTTGTTGTACGTCTTTCCGTGTGTCATTTTGTTCCTGTGTTTTTCCGTCCTTTAAGTATTGCGATTACCTCGCTTGGGGAAGAGAGAGCTAATCGTAGTGTTTTTCGTACGTTTGTTCGGTTTGTGCTTGTTTAGAGTTGTCGGTTTCCTCTTCCTCTTGGGTCTGGGAAGGGTTGCGTTTTGTGATTGTGGCACGCCCTGGACTTTTCTCTTACCTTTTTTTCAGACTACCATTGATAATCTCTTATATATTACATACAGTTTTGCAAATATTCTACACTTATTTTTTGTTTTAAGTTCAAATGTTCAATACTTGGTATTTGGCTGACTTGGTACTTGTCCCTCAAAAATATAAACTAACAGCAGAAAAGTGAGTTATGTTACATGTAATAAACGTACGCCCCTTCAAAGACGCTTGCACAGATCTTGTAAGAGGTGTAAAGGTAAACTACACCCCCATCATTTTCTACTTTCGAAATTAAAGCAAGCACACAGATGATACAATTTTGCTTATATCTACTGCAGAATTGCCTGAAATATTTATTTCACCTTTTCTGGCCTAAAATCAGACAAAAACACTTTAGACAGACACATGTGAAACATTTGGAATCTTTAAATATGGCACTATATTTGTATGGAACCTAACCGCATTACGAAAACATGCCTATTCAAATATACTGAAAATTTTACCACCAAAAAATGAAAATTTTCAGATAAAAAAAATCTAATATTTTTCATATTTCTACTCAAAACATAGATTGTGGGTACTCGTTGAGGCGGTTCTAACGAGTACCCACAATGTATGTTTTTGAATAGAAATAAGAAAAATAATGAATACCCCTGTAAACCCCAGTTTGACTATATAAAGGTGGGGTTTAAGGGGGTTCAAAATTATATAGGCATGTTTTCATGATGCGCTCTGTAAATTTTAGCAGTCCGTGACATAAAAGAAAGCATTTGCACATATAAAAAGCAAATTCGTTCTTTTCAGCGTAGACCCAGAGAGAAGGGAGGATTAAACTTTTTCCCTGGAACAGACTGCGGAAATTCACTAGCGATCTAGTCCTCTACGTACTGTTTGCATATCTCTAAAATGTTATTTCTGTCAGGAACGGCAGCTGCAAGGCATAAACATTTTTTTATTTCAATTGAATAATAATAATTATAAATCTATATCGGTAATGATAAACTACCTGTCTAGCCATTTATTATTTGTAACTAGTTCTAATATTGTAAACCTGCAATATTGTTCATTTATTTGAATGCTATACATTGATTGCATATTCATAAAAGTTTGCTATCTCCCAACATCGTCTTCTGGTATTCAGCGCAATTCAAATTCGATACAAAAAGAACGGCTCTAATTCCTTTCAAATTTGATTTATGGACTTTCGTTTCGACAGCAATCCAAACACAAAATTAATCTATTTCAAGAGTACAAGTGTATCTTTGTAAGAAAAGTCTAAAAACGACGAAACCAACACAAACCAGATTCAAACAACGAGAAGTTTCTTTTTTTTCACAAATGCATGACACACTTGATGGATAACGAGCGTCTTCTCCACTGCACTAATGCATTGTGACGAGGCACATTAACAGAGGATTTTTATCACATTGCTAAGCGGGCACACGACGTTGAAACAACAACGTTAGAAAGACTTCATTTTAACGTCGTGTGCCCGCTGGGAATGTTAATACACCTATGTGAAATGCGCAAACCATCGCTCTAGATAAACACGTTTTCAACCACAGTGTATTCATGTTTTCCACATTTCTTCATGAAATCATATATTGTGGTACTCATTAGAAACACAATATGTATTCACAAAGAAATGACAACATATTTATCTGGACAACGCTTGTATCTAGACGATGTAAGTCGTGACATTTTCCACTAAATTATATGGATAAAATGATGAATTTTACCAAAAATGTCATCTATATAATTAAGACAGTAATAACAAAATTAATGTATTATTTGACGTGACTGTACTCGCATCGAATTTGTCTGTTTGTAACGTAATGTATGAACAAGTCTAAACAAGAGCTATTTGTCCCCCGACGTTAGTCAAGGAGGACTATTAAAATGGGTTCGTCCGTCCGTCCGAGATTCCCTCCGTCCGTAGATACAATGAGATGGGTAGCTTATAAACGCAGCTCCTCTTACAGTTTTTTACCGATCTTTTTTAAACTTTGCAGGTGTTTTTGTCACGGTCTGAAAATGTGCATGTGGTTTTGGTGTTATCCTCCCGTTGTGTTTTCTATCAACTTTCTCACTTTTTTCGACTTATTTTTTCCAGGTCAGATTACCATTACAATAGATACCTTGTGGGCGCAAATCCTCCTTGGGTTTGCCACCGATCATTTTGAAACTATGCATACGTTTTTAACATAGTCTGAAGATTTGCATGTTGTTTCGGGGTTATCGTCCTATTATTTTTTATCAACATTTTTCCACTTTTTGGACTTGCATTTTTTCCAGGTCCGATTAGTATTAGAAGAGATATTTTGTGGCCGCAACTTCTCCTAGACTTTTCCACTGATCATTTTGAAACTATGCATACTTGTTCTACATGGTCTGAGTATGTGCATGTGGTTTTGGGTTTATCCTGCCATTATCTTTTTCAACCTTTTTGTACCTTTTTTGAACTTAGTCTTTTTTTAGTTGTGACACGATGAAGTGGGTAGCTTGTGGGAGCAACTCCTCCTACATATTTTGTACCAAACTTTTTGAAACTTTGCAGGTGTTTTTGTCATAGTCTAAAGCTGTGCATTTGCCTTTGTAGTTATCCTCCTGTCATTTTTATCAACCTTATTCGACGTTGTTTCTTAGGTCCGATTAGTATTAGAATAGATACCTTGTGGGCGCAACTTATCCTACAGTTTTCCACCGAACATTTTTAAACTATGCATACTTGTTTTACATGGTCTGAAGATGTGCGTGTGTTTTGGGGGTTATCCTCCCATTAATTTTTTTTTATTATTTTTCCACTTTTTTCAACTTTTTATTTTTCTTCAGGCCCAATTACTATTGGAATAGATACTTTGTGGGCGCAACTCCCCCTAGAATTTTCTACCGAACATTTTGAAACTATGCATATTTGTTGTGGTCTGAACATGTGCGTGTGGATTTCCTCCTATTATACAGATTTAACTCACAACCCTTTACTAACAAAGTCACGACATCGTGGAACGCTTGCCTACAACGGGCTTTTATTCAACGATGTTTTAAATAGAATTTAGAATAAATATCAGTGAAGGATAAATATTAGTGAAGGATAGATAAAATGAATACAGTATAGAACAATTTGTTTTTTAAAGAGTAAAATGTGTTTTTAATGAATTAAGCACCTTCACAAATAGTTTATAACATTTTATATACATGGTTACAGAATTCAGGCTGATATCTTAGTTAAGATAAAGAAGAGGGCCAAGATGGCCTTGTATCGCAAACCTGAGTTTTAGTTAAGTTTCAAGTCAGTTGGCCTTTCGGCTCAGGAGAAGAAGTTTAATAATAAAGAAATACAAAGCAAACAGCTACGCCCCATTGTAGTCTCAGTCAATGAACGGATTGGAGGACACTGTCTCATCTATAGAAATATTATGCCTATATAGATTTTTGATCTAAAAAATGAAGTTTCCTAATATAGAGGCCCTCCCGGGGGTGGGGGGTACATGTTCCCATGTTTGAATTTTCTCTTGTTCTCCAAAATCAAAATCTAAATTTTCTATGTTACCTGCTCCCCGAAATTACCCTTTTTTTCTCATGTTCCCTTAATTTTTAGACTTGAGTTCTCCTGTTCCGCTGAAATAAATGACATTATTATCTTGTTCCCCAGAACCCCTGGGAGGACCTCAGTATAATTTACAGTTGATTTCAGACATTTGGACTATGGTCATGACATGTTTTTTGGGATGTAAGAGGGTCAAATGTTCTACCTCTGTGGTGAGGGCTTGGGACTAACTTCCCATATCTCAGTTCACGATGAATTAATGTCATTTGCCCAATCACCAGGAATAATTCTGATTTTGCGGAGGGAGGTCGGGGAAGGTAGGTTTTACATGTTTTAGAAACACGATTATTTTCGTGTCTAGTAGTACCGTGGTGTAACTTTTACCCTGTCGGTGTTAATTTGCATTACCTACGTCGCTAAGTTTTCTCGTCGAACATAGATTCCCAACACGAACAATCTCTTGGAATTCCCAAAGTGAGCTCCGTCGCAGCAGTCAAAACAATGACTCAGGTTTGTATTACGTCATTAATTTTCGCGCTCTTCATGTACAATGAAACTATGGGAAGCCTGACACACATTTTAAGTAACTAAAAATGTTACACATTATCTGAAACGGTGCCATGGCTGATATTGGTGTAATTTTCATTATGTAATTCCAGAGAATAAGTAAATCACAATCCATAAAACTGTTAACCATTAAAAATGTCGAAATAATAGCAAAAATGTCTTAAACACTATTTACAAATTTCAGTTGAAGCCCCACTACTCTTCCATGGGGAGGCAATGAACACCATGACATGGACAATAGAAGGTGTCCTTGCTACTCAGACGACCTACATCACAGCAAACTTTCAGGTGGGTCCAGTGATGACAGCCCTGGAACATGCACTGTCCCCATTTTGTGAAATAGACAGTTGTAGATTTCGCCAATTCTACTGGTTGAAAACAATTACACTTTCAACACTTTTCTTCCTCCTCAATGTCACTTTCATCTGAATAATCTGAGGGAGACAAGCTACGTTTACCTTGGTCTTCCTTTGAACTTATTCCTGATGTACTAGGCAGTGGAAATTGGGGTACAGTGGGCTGTCCAGACTTCTTCCCTGACTTCTTATCTGTTTTATTCACTGACTCATTCTGTGCCGACTTTTTCTCTACACTAGATTTCTTCTTAGCACTGCCGGTCCGCTGGTGTTCCTGTATTTTCTGCACAGTGTCATTCTCTGTGATGGCTTTCCCAGATACCACTTTACTCAACCTCCACTTCTCTGCAGGCTTTTCTCTCTTTCCTATCTTGTCCTCTCTGGGTTTGAAGAACTCCACTGATGTTATCTGTACATCCTGGGACTTATCCTGTGAACTGGTTTTGTTACGTTCCTCTGGTGCTTTGATCATATCAAAAACTTCTGTCCTATCACAATTAATTGGCTGGCTGTCTTTCTTGTCACCCATCACGTCTTTTTCCTTCAATACTTCGGCAGGGATGAAGGTAGAGTTGTCCACCACTATGGGGTCAAGTAGGTAAATCCCAGACTTTCTGAATGAGCTCTGAAGATTCTCTGGGGACAAAGCCTTTGAATATGTCCTGCATGCCAGTTCACATATTGAGTATCTGTCAATATCAGTACAGAAGTTAGCAGGCATGTATTTATGGCACTCCGCGTTGTATATGCGTTCAAAGGGCCCAAAACAACCTATGTCCAGGGGTTGGAGTACATGAGAGGTATGGGCTGGCAGGATAAAAAGCTGGATATTATGTTGCTTAGCCCAGTCAATCAAAGGCAGAGATATATGAGATTTGTGTCCATCATAGAGCACAAGCAATGGTTTCTCTCCATCCCTTCCCTAGGCGAACTTTAAAAAGTGGCCAGACAAGTATTCCATATATATATGGCTGAATTTGACCAGCCAGAGTCACTTACAGTCCCATCAGAACCTGGGGTGCCGCCTTTCAGAATTTCTGGACGCATTCTCTTTCCTGGGAACACAAAATATGGTGGAATTTTCTGTCCCAAAGCGTTTCCACATCCGATGACTGTCACAGTACTACCTTTCCCAGAGGTGACAGCAGGTGGAGCATTACCATCAGCGGCAACAACATACGGGGGTGAGTGGTTTTGCTTGAGACCCTTCTCATCTATATTGTAAATTCTCTCAGAAGATTTTTTTCAGATCATATTTGGTCAATATCTTAGACAGTTCATCAAAATAAGATGTAACGGCTCCCTCAGTTGTTGCTTTAGCTCTCTGGAGCTCTAGACCTCTAGGTTTCTTTACCTTGAGTTCTGGCCAGCGTTTCATAAAATTGTGAAACCACATCAGCGAAATGGAAAGGGGATGGTCTTCATCTCTCTTTCCCAGACTGCCAGCTTATGTGCATCCTATGTATACGACCTCTGACCTACTGTATCCGTATCCATAGGAGGACATTACTTTCAGGTGTTCAACTAAGGCCCTCTCCTCTTCAAGGGTAAACAAGGGGTCCTTCCCAGATTTGGTGACATCGACGCCGATTCTCCCTTTCACTCTGTCACGAAGAGTAGCTTCTGGAATACCGAACTTCCTGGCAGTCCCTTTGATGGACTCACAACTCTCAGTAACACAAAATATGCATTGGTAACTTCTGATGGAGAATAGCACCTGTAGGTCATACCAGTTCTGGACTTCTGCACTGGACTTGTACACATATTCTGAAAAATACAAACAAAAAAAAAATATCACACACACACACACACACACACACACACACACACACACATATATATATATATATATATATATATATATATATATATATATATATATATATATATATATATATATATATATATATATCAGGTTACTGATAATGGTTAAAGGGTTAAAGAAATCATTCTACAAAAAAAAAATCTTTTCCAAAAAATAGTGAAACAGATGCAGAATGATTTTTTTAGACCATAAACATCATGACAACTCTTCTATATCAGCTTGAGTGGTTTTAATACTATGCAAAAATCTGGAGGAAAATATTGTATGGAGGTAATAAATTGTCGCAAATTTACCCTCATCGCAAAAATTATATAAGAACTTTGTACCGTATGGCGTTCCATAGTCATTTTTGTACGGACAACAAACACGTGACAGTCACATGATTTAAGCGTCCATAGATGCGGGGAGCAGATGGTAAAGTGGGTTAGATCTATCAATGCTTAAATTTAATTTTATAAGCTAAATTAAACTTCATGAATTTGACTATAAGGAAAACAAGCTAAAATTGAGTAATTAACAAATTTTTAGCGATAACTTACCGGAAGATCCTTGACTTTCCACATTGTTTTGACGAGCGCAGTTTCGGGTTTCCCGAGCACAAAAATACAGCAATGACGTCAATGCTGCTCGAGGGCGCAGCGATAAACGGCGAGAATATCGCCAGCGCGAATATACATGAGCGTGAATTTACATACTAGGAGGACTGTTGTAAATCGTGTTTGTTTGTTTGTTTGTGTTGAGGTTTTACGGCGCAATCAACCCAATGCGGTCATGTCGAGCGCGGTCAGTTTACCTAACCACACGTTTACTTGGCAGGCTTAGTCCTCTAAGCGGTTAACCAGTATTGTGCACAATCTTTCGCAAGAAACTGACAACTGCCCTTCTTGAATCAGCGAAGGGAGAGAATGACCATAGAAAATATTATATGATCAAATCTCCACGAAAGAATGTTACCGGCCTCGGCGGGGGGTTGAACCCGCGACCGCCTGGACTCCAGTCGGACGGCGCATCCAACTGAGCTACCGAGGCCGGCTGTAAATCGTGTTACTGATAGACCAGCATCCATGGAGTTCACTAGAAACCAAGATACATGGTATGGCATTATTGTTTTTGTAATAATGACGCTGTGGAGAGGAACAGAAAAGGGCAGATTAACATGGAAGCACCGGTTGCATGTCATTTTGTAAACATCTGTCAAATGAGTGGTATTTCTAGGACATGCTTCCATTGTATCCTGAAAACAGCAAATTTGGATATCGCGGATGACAGATTTTTAAGTGATTTAGGCTGTGCTACAAAGATACAGTTGGATTGACATGGAAAACTCTAGTTGCATGTCTTTTGTAAACGCTGTCAATTAAGTGGCATTTCTGAGACATGCTTCTTTTATTTCCTGAATTCAGCATTTCAATCAGCTTTTTATAATTGTGATGGATGCTAGGATTTCCTTGTTCGATAGTGTGATACCAGTTATACCTTTGCTAGATATACAGTTCTCACAACTATGGGCAATTCTTGGTTTGCTGCTTACACAGCAATCATTTTAGAAATGCCAAAAAAAAAACAAAAAAAAAACTGTTTTTGCTTCTATTTTTGCATGTAGCAGTTTTGTTTAAAAATAAATGTAGTTATCGTATTGGGAACAAACCCAAAAATATTTTCCTACCAACTGACAGAATATGACAATTGTTGATACACATGGTCCATCATAGAGATAAAGAGCAAATCAGTTTATTTCTAGGTTGGACTAAGATGGTCTAAGGACATAGTCTCATCTACCTCAAGTATTCCCAACAGAGGACTGCTGGTGAAAGCTAAAGGAACGATGCTTTTTAACTTCAAACCATTCTTACCATGCTTGTCCTAAAATTTGGTGGAAGTCCAAATTTTGATTGCCTGTTGAAATGTATAAAAATATTGCTGGATGAGTAGCAAACAGTGTAGACCCTGATCAGATGCCACATTCTATGTCATTTGATCTGGGTCTACACTGTTTGCTCAGGCATATCTGTTCCTATACTTTAGGTTACTAAAGTAAGAGTAATGCTTCAATGTTCACTTTATTTCTGTGACAGCAGATTTTATCTGTACAGTACATGGTTGTGATTCAAACATATTAATCAGAATCATCTTATGGATTGTGCTGTACTACTTGGAGGAGAATTAATGGGAGGGAAAGACTTTCATCTTTGTTGGAACAAAAGTAAAATGTTCCATCGATTATTGCGGAGTTCAAAGAAAACTGCTAGGACACCAGCACAGCCTGAGACCACAATTCATCCATACTCCATCATTTCTTTCGTACCCTTTCCATAATACATATGAGAAAAGTATACTTACCGCATAGCCAACCAGCAAAGGCTCAGGCAAGCGAGCACAGTCTCACAAGAGCCTTTACAATTTGGTTTGCAAGGCAAAGTCGGCTTACTTTTGGTATAACCTTGTCTGAACAAGAGCTGTCACATGACAGCATAGCTCGCCTGTATGCACCTTGTCTACCTATGTTTTGACATTAACACCTCGAAAGGTGTATTTAGTATTTTCACATGATTCTATTCCAAATACAATAAGTTTTGTGAGTCTGAATATAAATCACACATCCCTCTATAATTTTAATGCAAATCTATGTTTTATAGGGAACACTGACCTAGATATATTTTGAGGTTAATCACTACATCACAAGGAACTAATATTCCTGGAATGAAATATCTCCATCAAAAAGTCTTCCAGTTATTAGGCAAAATCACTGAACAATGAAATATTGGTCACACTGAGTTACACTGACCTAGATATATTTTTATGTCGATCAATAGGTCACGTAAATGTTTTAAATCTAGGTATGAAATTTCTCTATTAAATAGTCTTCGAGATACAAGGTAAAATTACTGGACTGTGAAAGTTAGGCCACAATGACCTACATGTGTTTTTAGATTACTCTTAATGTTACATGGAATAAATATTCATGGTATGATATTTCTCCATCAAACATACTTCAAAATATAAGGAAAAAGTCACTGGACCATGAAATAGAGGTCACACTGACATGCAAATATTTTGAGGTCAGCCTTCGTGTCATATGGAACAAACATCCAAGGTATGATATTTCTCCTATCAGATAGTCATTGAGATATAAGGCAAAATCACTAGACCGTGAAATATAGGTCACACTGATCTAATTATCTTTTGAGGACACTCTTCGTGTCACATGGAACTAATATCCAAGTTATGACTTTTCTCTATCAAATAGTCTTCACGATATAATGCATAATCACTGGACTATGAAATATAGGTCAAATTGATTTACATATACTTTCAGGTACCTCTTTGTGTTACATGGAGCTAATTTCCAAGATATGACATTTATCAAATAGTCTTCGCGATATAAGGCATATTTACCGGACCATGAAATATAGGTCAAATTGACCTACATATACTTTGAGGTCACTCTTAGTAATACATGAAACTAATATTCAAGGTATGACATTTCTCTTTGTTTGTTTGTGTTGAGGTTTTACGGCCCAGTCAACCCAATTGGGTCATCTCGAGCGCGGTCAGTTTACCTAACCACACGTTTACTGGGCAGGCTTAGTCCTCTAAGCGGTTAACCAGTATTGTGCACATTCTTTCGCCAGAAACTGACAACTGCCCTTCTTGAATCAGCGGAAGGGAGAGAATGGCCGTAGAAAATATTTCATGATCAATCTCCACGAAAGAATGTTGCCGGCCTCGGCGGGGGTTGAACCCGCGACCTCCTGGTCTCCAGTCGAACGGCGCATCCAAATGAGCCACTAAGGCCGGCTATGACATTTCTCTATCAAAAAGTCTTCGAGATATTAGACATAATCAAAGGACAGTGAAATATAGGTCACACTGACCTAATTATATTTCGAGGTCACTCTTCGAGTCACATGGAACTAATATCCAAGGTATGACATTTCTCCATCAAATAATCATCGAGCTAAAAGGCATAATCACTGGACCGTGGAATATGGGTCACATTGACCTACATGTATATTGAGGTCACTCTTCGAGTAGACCCATGGATTAATATCTATGACATTTCTCTATCAAATATTCTTCGAGTTATAAGGCATAATCACTGGTCGATGAAATATAGGTCACATTGACCTACATATATTTTGAGGTCACTCTTCGTGTCACATGGAACTAATATCCAAGGTATGACATTTCTCTATCAAAAAGTCTTCCAGATATGAAGCACAATAACTGGACCATGATATATAAATGACACACTGACCTTATTATGTTTTCAGATCACTCTTTGTGTCACAAGGTATGACATTTCTCTATCAAATAGTCTTCGAGATATGAGGCATAATCACTGGACCATGAAATATAGGTCACACTGACCTAATTACATTATGAGGTCACCCTTTATGTCGTATGGAACTAATATCCAAGGTATGACAGTTCTCTATCAAAAAGTCTTAGAGATATAAGGCAAAATTCTTGGACCATGAAATAAAGGTCATTGGACTGTGAAATGTAAGTCACCTTGACCATCATCAAAATCACACTTAAAGCAATGTCACAAGATTGATTGATGTATTACCTACTGTCCTTTTGACACCTCTCGGAAAGACGTTTTTTGCTTGGCGTTTTATCTTAAATGAAAATATTTTGTTCTGATTGACTATATCTTATCAGAAACCATTTGTCTTTTCTGTTTCTGTGTTTTGTTCTCAAATATGTACCCTAAAATTAAATTTATCGCCAAAAGTTGGTCTGACCTATGCAATTTCTATAGTAAAGTGATTTTTTGAAATTTTTGTCTTAGTAAATATTTTTTACTTTTCTTTGCTGAATTTGAATTATTGATGTTTCACAACAATATTGTGAAAATGTCAGAAAAATTGAACAAGCAGAACTTGTTGAAAAACTGCTTCCAATTTATCTACCCTACAAATTTCTGCATAATTTTCATTCATTTTTACAATGGGAAAAAGGGAAAATATTGGATTTTTTAAAAACCACTGACTAGAATAAAACTTTTTGCACATAGGTAGTTACGACAAATGGTTTTGCATTAAATCATGACAAAAGTTTGCAAATTTACTTCTTCTGGTTAAAGCGCCGAGCAAAAAACGACTTTCTGAAAGATGTCGAAAGGACAGTAGGATGTGTTTACAATGCTAGCATAACAGAAATGCACGAAACACTTCACGAGAGGTGTCCTTGATTTTTAACCCCAGCCCTACCCCAGGGCATGAACCCAGGGAACGATACCACTGGACCTTCCAGGCACTCACGTTCCGAATATGAATGCTTCTTAACAACTGACTACTAAGATATAAGCTTATGAAAAACTTAAACAGCAAAAGAGCATTTTACAAAGGTGTCCTAGATTTTGACCCCTAGCCCCATTCAGGAGCATGAACCCAGGAGTCTTTTCTCATGGAATCGCAGAAAACCCGCCAAGGCACCAATGTTCCTAATATGAATGCTTTATGTTGAGTGACAGCAGAAATTTGACCATTTGAAAAGCTTGACCGCAGTGTGACTGGAACGGGAACGTGGACGACCGGGGTGACTACAATAGCCCTCCGTACAAGCAAGCTAAAAATGCAGTTGAAAGGTTACACCAAAATTGATGAAAATGTTCGTAAATAGTGAAAGGTTTCTTTCATGAATATGGTGTAAATGTACACCAATTTGTCTGGGAAGGTCAGCAGATTTCTGGTGTAACCTTGTCTGCAAACATGCGGTTGAAAGGTTACCCTAAAACTGATGGAAATGTTAGTAAAAGGCGTAACGTTTCTTTCGTTATTTTGGTGTAAGTGTACACCAATTTACCTGGTAAAGTCAGCAGATTTTTAGAGTAAAATTACCTGAAAAATTTAACTGAAAAGCTACACTCAGCTTTTATGAAAAACTTTCTGTTTGGTGTAATCTTTCCACAAGTAAAATGGTGCTTTCTTACACCAAATATGAGGCTCCCTTAACTAAATGTTGGTGCAAACATACCTTCAAAACACTGCGGAAATGCTACACCAAAACACCTTTTTTGGTGTAACGTTCCTTTAAATTTTTTATAGTGTGATTTTCGAGATGTCCAAAACAGATTTTCAAGATGGCGGCTGTGGCGGCTATCTTGGATTTTCAATCGACACGATTTTAGCTCCTTTCGATCCAGAATAGGTATTGTTGCTACAGTGTAAGTTTGGGCTCAAATTGACCAAAGGTATGGGAATACATGTCGAAAATTGGTTTTCAAGATGGAAGCTGTGGCAGCCATCTTGGAGTTTTAATCGGTTCAATTTTAGCTATTTTATGTCTACTAGGCACCCGATGCTCCTCATCAAGTTTCGACTTGGATCATAGTCTTTAAAGGAGATGTCCAAAATATATTCTCAACATTTTTCCGATATAAATGTATAAGGCCCATACAAAATTATGTGGGAGCCAATTTGCCCTTGCCGTAAAAAGGTCAAACATCAACGTAGGATCATCATTTTAGCAATTTTGCTAGAACTCCCGTCCCCAATGATTTGTACAAAGATTGGGCGCCAAGGCTTACTTGGTTCTCAAGAAGCCTGTGTTCTGTCTGGACAACGAGGTTGTCTAGACAAGTGACAAGTGGTAAATATATTTCAAATATGTTTGGTGCTAGGAAAAGAAAGGTCAGTAGAAGGCGCACAAAAAATTGGAGGTCTGTGGCGGATATATGTTACAGACAGAGAGACCAGAATAAATATTCTTTCTACAGGATAAATCTAAGAGGAAACCGAATTAATCTGAAGGTTAGAAATCCCTTCTTAACCCCAGGCTTCGATAGCTTGGAGACAACAAGATATCATGCTAGGAACGTCCCTTCTCTTATGATAACAATGAAGTTCAGATGATGGACAGTCTAAGATATGTGAAAGTACACAGTAAGACAGGAAAGCTGACCAGTTCAGAAAAGGTGATCGTTTTGTTGATATTCAGATACCGACAGAGCCCCTACCTAAAAATCTGATAGTGGGTGTTTACAAAGCTGTCCTATACCATTAAGAGCAAACCCAAATAAATAGAATAGCTTGTGGGACTGCAAGCAAAAAGGACATGCAAGAAAAAACTGCCCTAATACGCCCGTTTACTATGACTGCTTACAGTCAGGGCACAACCAGGCAACGAGCAATGTCCCAAGGTTATGGTAATGTTTGAAGAGGAAGGCTCACTGATGCAGGAAAAGAATGATGAAGCATTTCATTACGAAAACACAAAAAACAATAATGATGACAATGATGAGCAAAAACGCAGGAAGAAAATGAAGGAATCACTTCGGAGATAAGTATCAAGGAGGTACTTGCAAGTAATAATAAAAACTGTAAAGCAAGCTATTGAAGATGGTGACAATGCTTCTCACAAACAAAGACCTCTGAAAATACAAAGCCTTTAAAGGCACCAACAGGGCAAAAACTGCTGATTTCGTTATATAAAAATAATCGAAGCTCGAAACCAAACCCGCATAGGAGTCCTATGGGCAGTCTTTCTAAGGTATGAAAAATTGATGACAGGCCCCCTGATAAAGAAAGTCAAAAACAATAGAAGACAAAAAAAAAAGAAGAAAGGAAAAGACAAAAAAAAGCAAGTATAACATTTTAATACATGCTATATATGTAAAAATAAAACCTGTATATGTACAAAGATCTGTAAATATGTTGACTATGTTGACAACAATAGCAACAAATGAATATCTTACTATTCTTTTGGCCCGATAGAGATTAAGAAGGTTAATATAATAACTTAACTTTAAATGTTACAGGTCTCAGAGACTATAAAAAGAAGTATTTTTCTTTTCTTCTGGCTAACTAATGAAAATTATGACATAGTTCTTTTACAAGAGTAAGATCTGTAGAAAGTAAATGGAAAGACAAATGCTTTTTTTTTAAATTTTGGTTCAGCTCATGGCAGAGGCACAGCAATTTTATTCTAACAAAACTTAAAAACTGACAAAATACGCATGTTTCTTGTGATAGCAGAATGATGTTGATAAATATTAAAGTCCTAGAGAAGATAATGACTTTGGTAAATATATATGCTCCAAATAATGAGACGAAAGCTTTCTTCAATAAGTTAAGGCAACGAATACAAACACCTGCAACAAGTAGTAGTGGTCATGGTACCCAAGCCATAATACAAACTCATAAATCCGTAAACGAATGACGAATCAGAATGTTCAGACCAACAGACATGGACCCCAGAATAAAGGGTGTAATCAGGCGTCCGCGGATAATAAGCATTACTTGGTAAGCAAGCTTTGCCCACCATGCCCATAGGCCTAAACGAAGGAAATGTAGGTAGAAGCGTATGTCTGGGATTTTGGAAGTCTACTTATGGCTCGTCATTGGCAAAAACATCAGAAACAATTCTGGAAACTGCCACGTTGTAGGGATTGACCAGATCATGATGTCTCTCATAGAACTTCTTAAGTGTTGCTACCAGTTTGGCTTTTTGATACCCCTGGTTCAACAACCTTGTAGTGAGCACTTTCCCCTGCTCCATGAAGTCCTGATAATTTGAACAGGCTCTAGCTGAGCGGACTGACAGTGAAACGTAAACGCCGTATCCCTGTGCAGAAGGGATATTACTGCTCAGGAATGGAAAGTTAACAATGTGAAAATTGAAGACATCCCGTTTGTCGTAAAGCTTGGTAGTAAGCTTTTCCATTGTCAATGTAGAGATAACAATCCAAATATGAAAATAATATCCATCAAAGTGGGGGGTGGGTGGGGGGGGGGGGGAAGGAGCGTGGGCGGAGGAGGGGGTTGGGCGGGAATTTATTTTAATTTTACAGAAAACGATCAATTAGACAAGAGTAATTCTGACTCAAATAAGTCAACGGATGTAAGCGGTTTAAACTTTAAAGAATTACTTTTAAAACACAATCTAATATAATTATGGGGAGAAATGCACCCCTTAAAAAGCAATTCACATATAAGGACATAACATCATGGAAACATATAATTTTGACCCCCTTAAACCCCACTTTTATATAGCAAAACTGGGATTTACTGGAATATACGTTATGTTTTCTTATTTCTGCTTAAAATTGTAGGTACTCGTTAGAGCCGCCTTGGCAAGGCGGTTATAACGAGTACTCACAATCTATGTTTTGAGCAGAAATATGAAAAATATCAGAATTTTTATATTAAAACTTTCAGTTTTTGGTGGTTAAATTTCAATATATTTGAATAGGCGTGTTTTCGTAATGGCAGATTGAATAAAATTTGGTGTCCACAGACATTATAGACCATATTCAAAACTCCAAAAAGTACAAGCACGCATTCAGACAGATCAGGGTATCTCTCGTATTAAACTTATAAAAAGGAAAGAAAGGAGCAGGCAGATGATAACTTAATGAAAGTATTTGAAAGACATGAAGTATCAAAAAGAAGTTGAGAAATTAATTAAATGTACAAATGAGACATATAAAGACATTTCTATGCAGATTTAAAGGGAAACCACAAAAATAAAGATAAGATAATACTCAACTGCATACTGTAAACAAGACGGCCATGATGGCCCTATATCACTCACCTGAGTATCATAGCACTCAAGGAGAATATGACTTAATTAGAGATCATTTCTGCGAAATTATTTTGAAATCAGGCCATAAGCCTAGGAGATGTTGTTTAAAGGTTTTTCTGTTTTTAGCTCTGGTGGCCATTTTGTACAGCAGAGTTAGCAATAGTGGTAAAGGGGTATTAGAGGAACAATTCTGTGAAATTCTTTTGAAATCAAGCCCTTTGCCTAGGAGGAGATGTTGTTGAAAGATTTTCTTTTCTTTTTTTTTTTTGCTCTGGATGACAATTTGTTTATCAGAACGGCACCATTTTAGCAATTTTGATAGAGGGTCACTCAAGAAACATTTCTGTAAAATTATTTCAAAATCCATTCACCGGTTTAGGAGGAGATGTCTTTTAAGAAATTGTTGACAGACGCATGGCAGTCTATGCCCTTTTTCTATTTTAAGCTCTGGTGGCCATTTTGTTAAGCCAAAGGGAACCGTTTTAGCAAGTTTGGTCAAGGGACATAAGAGGAACATTTCTATGAAATTATTTTGAAATCCGGTCAGAGGCCTGAAGAGATGGTGTTTAAAGGTTTTCTATTCCTAACTCTGGCGGCCTTTTTGTTCAGAGGAGCAGATCCATTTTAGCAATCTTGGTAAAAGGGCATAAGAGGAACATTTCTGTGAAATTATTTTGAAATCGAGCCATTAGCCTGGGAGGAGATGTCCTTTAAAGTTTTTTTTTTTCTATTTTAGTTCTGGCGGCCATTTTGTTCAGCCGAGCGGAACCATTTTAGCAATTTTGGTAGAGGGTCACATAAGGAACATTCCTGTGAAATTACTTGAAAATCCATTAACCCGTTTAGGAGGAGATGTCTATTAAGTAGATTGTTGATAGACGCATGACAGTTTACGCCCTTTTTTCTATTTTTTAGCTCTGGTGGCCATTTTGTTTAGTGGAGCGGAACCGTTTTAGCAATTTTGGTAAAGGGTTATAAGAGGAACATTTCTGTGAAGTTATTTTGAAATCCGGTCATAGGCCTAAGAGGAGATGTCGTATAAAGGTTATTTATTTTTTTTATATAGTTTTAGCTCTGACGGCCATTTTGTTTAGCTGAGTGGAACCATTTTAGCAATTTTGGTAAAGGGGCTTTAGAGGAACATTTCTGTGAAATTATTTTGAAATCGGGCCACTGGCATGGGAGATGTCGTTTAAAGGTTTTTTTTCTATTTTTAGCTCTGGTGGCCATTTTGTTTAGCGGAGTTGAACCATTTTAGCAGTGTTGGTAGAGGGTCACTCAAGGAACATTCTTGTAAAATTATTTCAAAATCCAATGACCGGTTTAGGAGAAGATGTCTCTTAAGTAAATTGTTGACACTCATAACAGTGTAGGCCCTTTTTATATTTTCAGCTCTGGCGGCCATCTTTTTTCAGCGAAACTATTTTAACAATTGTGATAAAGGGGCATAAGAGGAATATTTCAGTAAAATAATTTTGAAATCAGGCCCTTGGCCTAGAAAAAGCTGTCGTTTAAAACGATTTTTCTCTTTTTAGTTCTGGCGGCCATTTTGTTTAGCGAAGCGGACCTATTCTAGCAATTCTGACTAGAAAAAGTGTCCATAGGACACGGATGCCCCCGCCAAAATGCCATTCAGAAAAAGGTTACATATGTAATTGAGACAGGTACAGCATGAAGTGATATGGCCCACACCCGGTTTACTATATGGAACTTAGTCAAGGGCAGATAATTCATAAACCAAATAAGCAAGAGTTGTCTTCTATGTTCAATACACATCGTCTTAATGTCATGCATGCATCTGTAAATTTTCATAAATATATTTCATATGGTTTAGGAGTTATGGCCCACACACGGTTTACTATATGGAACTAAGTCAAGGGCAGATAATTCAAAAACCAAACAAGCAAGAATTGTCTTCCTTGTTCACGACACATTGTCTCAATGTCATGCACGCACCTGTAAAATTTCATAAATATATTCAATACGGTTAAGGAGTTATTGCCCGGACACGGTTTACTATATGGAACTAAGTCAAGGGCAGATTATTCAGAAAAAAAGGGCAGATAATTAAAAAAAAAAAACAAGCAAGATTTGTATTCCTTGTTCACGACACATTGTCTCAATGCCATGCATGCACCTGTAAAAGTTCGTAAATATATTCCATACGGTTTAGGAGTTATGGCCCGGACACGGTTTACTATATGGAACTAAGTTTAAGGCAGATAATGAAAAAACAAACAAGCAAGAGTTGTCTTCCTTGTTCATGACACATCGTCTCAATGTCATGCATGCACCTGTAAAAATTCATAAATATATTCCATACGATTTAGGAGCTATGGCCTGGACACGGTTTTCTATATGGAACTAAGTCAAGGGCAGATATTTCAAAAACCAAACAAGCAAGAGTTGTCTTCCTTATTCATGACACATCATCTCAATGTGATGCATGCACCTGTAAAGTTTCATAAATATATTCCATACGGTTTAGGAGTTATGGCCCGGACACAGTTTACAATATGGAAGTATGTCAAGGGCAGATAATTAAAAAACCAAACAAGCAAGAGTTGTCTTCCTTGTTCACGACACGTCGTCTCAATGTCATGCATGCACCTGTAAAGTTTCATAAATATATTCCATACGGTTTAGGATTTATGGCCCGGACACGGTTTACAATATGGAAGTATGTCAAGGGCAGATAATTAAAAAACCAAACAAGCAAGAGTTGTCTTCCTTGTTCACGACACGTCGTCTCAATGTCATGCATGCACCTGTAAAGTTTCATAAATATATTCCATACGGTTTAGGATTTATGGCCCGGACACGAATTGGGACGGACGTACGTACGTACGGGACCGGCAGGGGTAACACTTAATGCCCTCCGCTATTCTTCGAATAGGCGGGGCCATAATAAATGGGCATGAGAGGAATATTTCTGTGAAATTATTTTGAAATCGGCCATTGGCCTGGGAGGAGATGTCCTTTAAAGGTTTTTTTTTTTTTTCTATTTTTAGCTCTGGCGGCCATTTTGTTTAGCGGAGCGGAACCATTTAGGCAATTTTGGTAGAGTGTCACCCAAGGAACATTCCTGTAAACTATTTCAAAATCCATTCACCGGTTTAGGAGGAGATGTCTTTTAAGTAAATTGTTGACAGACGGGCGACGGACGAAGACCTTTGGCTCAGGTGAGCTAACAAGAAAATAATTTCATTTCAATTCCCCGAGTTTCATTGCCTTTTGTTACAAATTCTGACTATCAAAATAGAAGACTTTGAAGTTATGTATATAATATACAGACATATACAAGAGGGCCCAGTGGGCCCTTATTCGCTCACCTGAGTGTCATTGTCTAGTATATTCTAAAAGATTTGTTTCTCTTCATAGGACTATGTATGTTTAAAATTTGTTGAAAATGAATATTTTCAGATGACAGGCTGGAGGTTACGAATTGTGTTATACAGGCATTGGGAGGAATGTGATGGTGCTTTGGCACAAATAAAAGCATGTTGGCTTGTACAGTATTATAGGCCTGAGGGAATGGCGGGTGGGGAGGGGGTGGGGTTTGACAGAAGCAAGATCCCATGGTGCCTTAGTTTTTTTCTTTTATTTTTAGCTCTGGCGACCACCTTGTTCAGCAGAGCAGGCCGGGTTGAGCAATGTTGGTAGAGGATCACCCAAGGAACATTCTTGTGAAATTATTGAAAAATCTGTCCAGCAGTGTCAGCGAAGAAGTCTTTTAAAGCAAAAGTTGCAATGTATGCATGTTAACTTTTATGGAAAATCAGCCCCTCTCATGGCTTTTGAAGGCCTGATGAACAGACTGATGAATGAATAAACAAACAAATGGAGGGGAATTTAGATACTTTGGATTGATATCTAACATCATACTAGATATTAACTAAATCCATCATTTTGTTAGAAAAATATGAGCGCTTTAAATATTTTAGCATAAACGTTATGACACAAAAATCAGTAAATAAGCCTTTCGGTTTAGCAAAGGAAGCGAAAACAGGTTTTTAAGATGGCCGCCATGGTGGCCTTCTTAGATTTCCGATCACAAAGATTTTAGCTATTTTTGACCTATAAGTCATCGCAATGCTTCCTACCAAGTTTCCAGTCTATTGGCTTTTTCAGTTTAGGAAAAGAAGCGAAAAAAAGATTTGCAAGATGGCTGCCATGGCGGCCATCTTGGATTTCCGATCAGAAAGATTTTAGCTATTTTTGACCAATAAGTCATCCCGATGCTTCCTACCATGTTTAGAATCAATTGGCCTTTCTGTTCAGAAGATGAACGAAAAATAGGTTTTTAAGATGGCTGCCATGGTGCCCATCTCGGAGTTCCGATCAGAACGATTTTAACTATTTTTTATCTGCAAGTCACCCCGATACTGCCTACAAGTTTCGAGTCAGTTGGTCCTTCCGTTCAGGAGATGAAGCGACAAATAGAATTTCAAGATCGCTGCCATGGCGCCAGCTTGGATTTCCGATAGGGACAATTTTAGCTATTATTGATCTACAAGTCACCCCAATGCTTCCTACCAAGTTTAAAGTCAATATGCCTTTCAGTTTAGAAGAAGAAGCGAAAAATAGCTTTTCAAGATGGTGGCCATCTTGAAAAATATACATGTATTTTCAAGATGACCACTATGGCGGCCATCTTGGATTTCCAATCGGAACGATTTTAGCTATTTTTGATCAATAAGTCTACCCGATGCTTCATACCAAGTTTCGAGTCATTGGCTTTTGAATTTAGGAGAAGAACCGAAAAATAGATTTTCAAGATGGCCACCATAACGGCCATCCAGGAGTTTCGATCGGAACGATTTTAGCTATGTTTGATCTACAAGCCACCCCGATGCTTCCTACCAAGTTTGGAGTCAGTTGGCCTTTCTGTTCAGGAGAAGAAGCGAAAAATAGATTTTCAAGATGGCGGCCATCTTGGATTTCCGATCGGAACGATTTTAGCTATTTTTGATCTACAAGTCACCCCGATGCTTCCTACCAAGTATCGAGTCAATTGGCCTAGGGGTGTAGGAGGAGTAGGCTTTTAATCAATTGTTGACGCCGCACGACGGACGACGAACGACGGACATTGACTGACAACAATAGTTCACCGTGAGCACTTCGTGCTCAGGTGAGTTAAAAACAGAACGTAAAATGTAACCTGGTCTCAATTACAATATTCCATTGAAGAAACACTGATAACATCAAACTATAATCACAAAATTAAAACTGAGGTGGAAGTGCTTTTAGGTAAGCTAAATGAAAGAGTGAATGAACAAAATACTGGGTCTAAGATACAAAGCAGGGCTATGTCGGTTGAACAAGGGGAAAATACAAAATATTTCCACAATCTAGAAAAACAGAATATTTTTACAAATACATTAAATCACTTAAAGAGAGAGAGAACGGAAATTTCACCAGTTGTGATTGTGAGACGATGGAAATGCACATCATCATCACTGTTCACATCCTTTTTAAAATAATGCTGTTAGACAGTATCTGACCAGTTTATGTTCCTGGGCCCAGTTGTTCAAAGCGTCGTTAGCTTAAAGAGCTCGTTAAGGCTCATTTCGTTAACTATTTTAGCAGATTCAATATACAATATTCTGATATTTTTGCTGAAAAAATGTGAGTAGCTTTTGCACTGCAAAAGCTACTCACATTTTTTTCAGCAAAAAATTTCAGCATATTTGCGTATCACTCGATGTAAATTTTAACGAATCGTTAACTAACGACATCGTTAGCTTTGAACAACTGGGCCCTGTTGTATTGATGGTCCAGGTCATCGCAATCATAATTTACATCAGCATTTGATTGTTCGGTATGTCATCATGAATTCGTATTGGGAAAAGAGTCGTTCATTGTTCGTACAGTTTCGAATGTTTTGCGTTGAAATACGTCGACACACACTCAGATGCAATTTTGGTTAGTATTGCGAACTTCCGTTCTGGAAAGGAAGTTTCAATCCAGGAGAACATATAAAGTACTAGACCATCCCGCAAGCGCGTGTGGATGTGGTGTAAGTCAGCATATATCCCTCCTTTTGTAATAATGTGTCTGAGCAGCGCTCTCTATGTTCGAATAAAACACACTGCTGTACAAGGAGCAAAGCAAAGAAACTTTGTTGAAAGTAAACGATTTACACTGTACAACTGTCAGACAAAGGCGACCACATTGCTTGTTACTCGTCAGGTTCGTTGTACCAATAAGTTCGTCTAAAGACAAAGGCTTCGAATGTTTGGCGATCACAACAAAGTAGCCATAATACTCCGGACAGGAATTGTAAGACACGGTCGTGGTAGGAGGTGGTTGGGTCGTAATGCTGGACAAATCTGTTAAAACAGAAGGCACACAAACACATTAGCGAATTTACCTTAAGTGTTCGGACCGATACGCCTGAGCAAACAGCATAATGCAATGCGGCGTCTGATCAGGCTCAGCACTGTTTACCACGCATTCAGCAATTTTAGACACATCGACAAAACGAAAAACAAGAGGCCCACGGGCCACGGCTCGCTCACCTGAGAGACAGCCACTGCAGATATGCAGATGTTATGCAACAAGTATATATTGGCCTGACAGTCATGGAGCGTGATCATTTGAATAAACTATCAATCACATTTCAACAGTAGGATCAATGTGAAATTTGGTGGAAATTGGCTAAGTGGTTTCTGAAGAATCATGATTTTATACATGTAAACAACATAGTGGCAGGGAAATATAAAAAATATAAACAAGATGACGGCCATCTTAGATTTTCAATCAGAACTATTTCAGCTACTGTTGATCTACAAGCACTGCGATACTTCCAGTATAAATGTATATGGCCCATACAAATGCACGGGGACGCAAATTTGACCTTGGAGGTAAAAAGGTCAAACGTCAACATAGAACCATCATTTGAGCTCAGGGCTTATTTGGTTCTGGAGAAAAAGATTTTTAAATTACCATATATGGGCACGGCAGCCATTTTGATCAATGGACCATGCCCATTTTAGCAATCTTTCATTCTTCTGCCCAAGGAGGCTCCGCATGAAATTTGAGCAACACTGGCCCAGAGGCTTCAGAAGATAAGTCATTTGAAATTATCAACATTTTTTTCCATACACATGTATGAGGCCACTACAAATGCATACACAAGCAAACTTGACCTCGCCTTAAGAATGTCAAATGTCAATGTTTGACCATTATTCTAGCAACCTTGGTAGACCTCCCGTCCCCGATGATTTATGCAAAGATTCAGCCACAAGGCATCCTCGATTCTGGAGAAGATTTTTAAAGGCTTTTACCATATATGGGCATGGCGGCCATCTTGGTCAATAGACGGCAACCATTTTAACAATCTCTCAATTCCCTGCCCCAGGGAGGCTCCAAATGAAATTTAAGCAGCATTGGCCCAGAGGCTCTAGAGGAGAAGTCATTTGAAATTCTGAACATTTTTTCCCATACAAATTCATAGGGAAGCAAACTTGACCTCGCCCTAAAACAATGTACGACCATTATTTTAGCTATTTCGGTAGACCTCCTGTCCCTGAGCTTTGCTCCTGGTCAGCTTATGCCGTGGCGTGTTGTCCGTCGTCTGTCCGTCCGTCCGTCCGTCCTTAACCTTTCACGTTTATGACAACTCCTCCTGAACGGTAAGTCAGATTGAGGTGAAACTTAATGGGAGGCATTGTGGCAACATGGACATTCAGAATTGCTAAAATCGTTCCGTTCCGATATCCAAGATGGCCGCTATGCGGCCATCTTGAAATTATTTAAACGACATCTCCTCCCAAACCGTAAGTCCGATTGAGCTGTGGAAATCTTCACAGTGACACAGAGATTCAGAATTGCTAAAATCATTCCGTTCCGATATCCAAGATGGCCGCCATGGCGGGCATCTTGAAATTCTTCAAACGACATCTCCTCCCGAACCGTAAGTCGGATTGATCCAAAACATGATGGGAGGCATCACAGTGACACAAAGATTCAGAATTGCTAAAATCGTTCCGTTCCGATATCCAAGATGGCCGCCATAGCGGCCATTTTGAAATTCTCCTCCCAAACCCTAAGTCCGATTGAGCTGAAACTTGATGGGAGGCATCACAGTAAGACAGGGATTCAAAAATGCTAAAATCATTCCGTTCCGATATCCAAAATGCCAGCCATGGCGGTCATCTTGAAATTTTTCAAACGACATCTCCTCCCAAACTGTAAGTCGGATTGAGCCAAAACTAGATGGGAGGCATCACAGTGACGCAAAGATTCAGAATTGCTTAATCGTTCTATTCCGATATCCAAGATGGTCGATACGGCGGCCATCTTAAAATTCTTCAAATGACATCTCCCAAACCATATGTCAGATTGAGCCAAAACTTGATGGGAAGCATCACAGTGACACAGAGATTCAGAATTGCTAAAACCGTTCCGTTCCGATATCCAAGATGGCGGCCATCTTGAAGTTCTTCAAACGACATCTCCTCCCAAACCGTAAGTCGATTGAGCTAAAACTTGATGGGAGGCATCACAGTGACACAGAGATTCAGAATTGCTAAAATTGTTCCGTTCCGATATCCAAGATGCGGCCATCTTGAAATTCTTCAAACGACATCTCCACCCAAACCATGTCCGATTGAGCTGAAACTTGATGGGAGGCATCACAGTAACACAGGGATTCAAAAATGCTAAAATCATTCCGTTCCGATATCCAAAATGGCCGCCAAGGCGGCCATCTTGAAATTTTTCAAACGACATCTCCTTCCAAACCGTAAGTCGGATTGAGCCAAAACTTGATGGGAGGCATCACAGTGACACAAAGATTCAGAATTGCTAAAATTATTCCGTTCCCATATTCGAGATGGCCGCCATGGTGGCCATCTTGAAATTCTTCAAACGATCTCTCCTCCAAAACCGAAAGTCCGATTGAGCTGAAACTTGATGGGAGGCATTACAGTGACACAGAGATTCAAAATTGCTAAAATCATTCCGTTCCGATATCCAAGATGGCCGCCACGGCGGCCATCTTGAAATTCTTCAGATGACATCTCTCAAACCGTATGGGTGATTGAGTCAACACTTGATGGGTGGCATCACAGTGACACAGAGATTCAGAATTGCTAAAATCGTTCCGTTCCGATATCCAAGATGGCCGCAATGGCGGCTCTCTTGAAATTCTTCGAACGACATCTCCTCCAAAACCGTAAGTCTGATTGAGCCAAAACTTGATGGGAAGCATCACAGTGACACAGAGATTCAGAATTGCTAAAATCGTTCCGTTCCGATAGCCAAGATAGCCGCCAAGGGGCCATCTTGAAATTCTTCAAATGATATCTCCGCCCAAACCATAAGTCAGATTGAGCCGAAACTTGATGGGAGGCATTGGAGCATTATATTCAGAATTGCTATAATAGTTCCGTTCCTATATCCAAGATGGTCGCCATCTTGAAATTCTTCATACGACATCTCCCAAACCGTAGGTCCGATTGAGCCAAAACTTGATGGGAGGCATCGGAGTGACATAGAGATTCAGAATTGCTAAAATTGTTCCGTTCTGATATCCAAGTTGGCCGCCATAGCAGCCATATTGGAATTCTTCAAACGACTTCTCCTCCCAAACCGTAAGTTGGATTGAGCGGAAACTTGATGGGAAGCATTGGAGCAACATAGAGATTCAGAATTGCTTAAATCGTTCTGTTTGCCTATCCAAGATGGCCATCTGGGCGCTGGGCGGCCATCTTGAAAAACTTGAAACCACATCTGCTCCCGAATTCTAAGTCAGATTGAGCCCAAACTTGGTGGGAGGCATTTTGAAATTCTTCAAACCACATTTCCTCCTAAACAGTAATCAGGTTGAGGCAAAACTTGATGGGAAGCATCGGAGTGACATAGAGATTCAGAATTGCTGCATCGTTCAGTTCCAATATCCAAGATGGCGGCCATGGTGGCAATCTTGAAACTCTTCAAACAACATCAGATTCTGAATTGCTAAAGGCAATCGGATCTGACAGCCAAGATGGCCACAATGGCACAATGTAACATATCATGATCAGCCTAATCCAGATGAGCGATTTCTGGCCCACTTGGGCCTCTAGTTTATACAAAGATTCAGCCATAAGGCATCCTCGGTCTGGAGAAGAGTTTTAAAGGATTTTACCATATATGAGCATTGCGGCCATCTTGGTCAATGGACGGCAACCATTTTAGCAAGCTTTCATTCCCCTGCCCCAGGGAGGCTCCAAATGAAATTTGAGCAGCACTGGCCCAGAGGCTCCAGAGGAGAAGTCGTTTGAAATTCTGCCGGACATTTTCCCTTACAAATGCATAAGGAAGCAAACTCGACCTTACCGTAAAAAGGTCAAATGTCATTGTACGATCTTTTTTTTAGTAACTTTGGTAGACCTCCCGTTCCCGATCATATATGCAAAGATTCAGCCACAAGGCATCCTCGGTTTTGGAGAAGATTTTTTTTATTTTTTCCCATACAAATGCATAGGGAAGCAGCCAACTTGACCTTGCCGTAAAAAGGTCAAATGTCAATGAACGACCATTATTTTAGCGACTTTGGTAGACCCCCCTCCGACCCTGATGATTTATGCACCCCCCCCCCCTCGACTCTGATGATTTATGCAAAGATTCAGCCACAAGGCATCCACGGTTCTGGAGGAGAAGATTTTTAAAGGTTTTTATCATATATGGGCATGGCGGCCATCTTGGTCAACGGACCGCGACCATTTTAGCAATCTTTCATTCCCCCAACCTAAGGATGCTCCATATGAAATTTGAGCAAAATTGGCCCAGGGACTTCAGAGGAGGTCGTTTGAAAATGTTAACGGACGGACGACGGATGAAAAGTGATCACTATGGCTCATCCTGAGCATAGCTCATGTGAGCTAAAAAGAAGCAGATACATATACATTGACCCCCTTCCGGGATTTTTGAAAATTTATCTCTCTTAGAGTCTCTGATGAAATTTGGCCGAAACTGTCTTGTCTGGCCAAGAAACTTGACACTTCAGCTTTTTTAGTTTTATGTGCATGTTCATTCTTTTATTTATTTATCTACACTACAGCTGGTGTTAGTTCCGTGTGGTGGTCGTAATTGTCTCCCCGTACTTCATTATGATGTATTTTATAGTTTCCGTGTGTTTTCTTATGCTCTCAAGGGTCATTCGTTTAGAATCTATCTATGTTCACATCAGCTGATGTTAGTGCCGTGTAGCGGCCGTAAAACGTCTCCCCGTACTTTATTATAGCGTACTTTATATTTTCTCGTCTTAGATGGTCATTGAGCTCAATTTAAAAAACAAAAAAAAAAAAACAAAGAAAAAACAAAAAAAAAAAACTATAAGGGTCACTGATGATACCAAATTTGGCTGAAACTACTAGTCAGACACAGAAAAGTTAACAATTCAACGGCATCAGGTGTAATAGACACATAGAAATCAAATGACGCAAGACAACATCTTGGGAACATGCTGTACAAGATTATAGCCTGTGTCACTTAAATATATTTAACCCTTGGCAAGTTGTTTTGCGGGATAAACATGAGAAAATAACAAAAGCATCATATTATATTACGGAGATTTTGGATACAGCCATAAAACATAACAAGGAGGCTTCATTTATCCAGAACTGAAACAACAGCCAAGTTTACCACTTTACATCGTAAACTCTCTCTCTCTCTCTCTCTCTCTCTCTCTCTCTCTCTCTCTCTCTCTCTCTCTCTCTCTCTCTCAGGGACTGGATCTCAGAAATTATGAGGTAGTCCAGGTAATGTACATGGTATATAGAAAAAAGAATAAAGCTTTCCTCTTTTTCTACAAAAATATATTTTTGTATGTGAAAACAAAAATGCAAAACCAATTCTTACACGCAAGAGAAAATCTACCGAGTGCATGACATTAACACATTTATGCCTATCGTCCCATAAAAGGGACATTGCGAACAGTGTAGACCCAGATCAGACACCGCAAAACGCGGCTGGGCGGGGTCTACGCTATTCACATTAAGTACACGAATTTCTGTAAAACGCGGTAATAATAAAAACTGACCAGACACCCCTTTTACTGGAAATGGAACGGTCTAACGAGTTAAGGTAGAAGAGCCCACCGGCATAAAAGGGTAAACACACCTATGTGTGAACGCATAAGCCTTAGCAATAGCTGGATAAGGCACTTGTTAGTCGATTATATATCTCTGTGGAGACATATGCATAGAATGCACGTTAGAAGCATCACCCATAGAGAAATAAACAAAATCTTTATACTCCTTTTAGCTATCTCCTGGTGTTTTTATTGTATACATTTAACGCAGAAACATGAGCTGATTATATATCATATAGTGAAATATAGGTCAAATAAACCTATACATACGTATATCACGGGGTCATTTTCAGTATTACATGAAACCAGTATCTAAAGTGTGATGTCCATACATGGAATAATATTCAAGCTATAAGATAAAAATGACGCAGGCACGAAATATAGGTCACATGGACCTACATACATTAAATGGTCAGTCTTGGTGTCCCATATTAAATGACAGAACCTTAGATTTTGACCTTCAGTTCTGCCCAGGGGCAAGAATTAAATGTAATGTCATATAGAAACTACATGTAGCAATCGGCAAAAAGATAAATTAAATCCATGAACAGATTACGATAATATGGTAGTCTGAGGTCAATGTACAAAAAACATATTTCTGAAAATCATGAAGTCAATCAGTGGCGTAGACAGAACAGAACTATTTTTACGCACACCAAGGAAAAACTTTGAAAACTATGCTTAGAATCGCTTCCAAAATAGGGGCTACTCTTAAAGGAAAAAATTTGCTCCCTCTGGGAGCAAATTTTTTCCTTTAAGAGTAGCCCCTATGGTAAAAAAGCAAAATATTTAATGTTAATGCTACTTTATTATACTTTTTTTCTTACGCATAATACGCACATGCGTAATGTGCGTTATGAGCGCTACGCCTTTGTCAATATACACAAAGACAAAATTAGGATTGTTCAGACAGACAGACGGACAGACAGGCATGAACCAAAAATAAATGGGATGTAATCATGGAAAATAAGCATTACTTCGTAAGCATGCTTCGCCCCAAGGCCTATCAGCCTAAAAAGAGTAATGACCAGGGTTCAGAATGTCTATTTATGGCCTGGCTGTGGCAAAAACATCAGGCATACGTCTGGAAATAGCCACATTGTAGAGATTAAAACTTTGACGAAGATACCCTATAACGCTACGAAGTGACAAATGAACGTACCGTACGGACAAACGGAAAAACAAATACCATATCACTCTCCGTATAAGTACACCGGTTGTATAGTTAATTTAAAAAATGACTAAGCAAGTACAGTGGAACCTCGATAATTCAAAGTCCAAGGGACCAAACAGTTTTGTTTGAATTATTGAGACTTTGAATAATTGAGGGTTATAATGCATACATATATTTAAGTTGGGACTTCAAAATGGTTTTGAATTATTGAGAATTTTGAATTATTGGAGTTTGAATTATCGAGGTTCTACTGTATCTCTTGTGACACACGCTTGTGTTTCATATAAAAAATCCAGCAAACGTTTGGCGGACGAATTTTGGTATTAAGTGAAAATACTGATTAACTTTTTTTCATACAAAATGTGTTAAAAATTTATAGAACATTAGCGCTGATATTATTAAATGCTCTAGCTCTTTGGGACTATTGGATTCACACATTTTATGTGAAAATAGAGTTCCGTTCAAAGCGCCACGCAAAAACGGCATTCTGAAAGATGTCGAAAGCAGAGTAGTAAATAATTTCATGGGAGTTGGGCGAGTTTGTTGTTACATGACAGTACAAAAGAAACTAAAATAATTTTCTATTAATTTAAAAAAAACTCTGACATGCTAGTAGCGAAGTATTTAACATGATTTAACATATACGTGTAAGTAAAATATTATTAATTACAATAAAGAAACATCTACTAACACAAACATTTTCGCTTCCTTACCATATCGACTGCTCTAAATGGAAATAATTTATCGTTTCAAAAATGATGATGACGGTGTCACTGATATACATTCACAAAACCGAAAGTACTATAAATATAGCAGACAGTGAGCAAAGCTCATATACCCCCACCTATTCTATCAGTAGTATGCTCAACAAATTCTAAAGACGTAAATTTCCCCATACATTGCATTTGAGTGAGAGATGGAAAACGGAAAAAAAAAAATGAAAAAAAAAAAAAGAAGGCAAAAATAAATCTCAGCATTTTTATTTTCTGTCTAACAATAAACTTGGAGCTGAGAAATCTGTGACGAGCTTTTGTATTGGCGAGAAAGAAAAAGAAACAAAATGGACCAAGAAAGAAAACTGATAAGAATCGGGATGCTGAGTCTCCCTTACAAATACAATTAGAGGTAACCAATGTTTATACCAAATTTTAAATTCCTAGGTGCAGTACTTCCTGAGAAATCTTTGACATACATTTCCCTACTTATTACACTGGATTGAGAGGTCGGAAAAAGGAACAAAAACAACAAAAAAGGTAAGAGAAAAGTCCAGGGGAGTGCCACAATCACAAACCGCAGCCCTTCGCAGACACCAAGAGGAAGAGGAAAAAGACAAACCACACACACACACACACACACACACACACACACACACACACACACACACACACACACACAAGAAACAAGAGGCCCATGGGCCACAACTCGTCCACCTGAGTGAAACCGCCACTGCAGATATGCAGATGGCATGCAACATTTTTCCAATACTCTTATGACAAGGCAATGGCTTAAACAGTTTTTGAGTTATCTTGCTTACAAGGTCAAAATGCTGAAACTTTCAAAACCCCATAAGTCAAAAAAAAAAAAAAAAAAAAACAAACAAAAAAAAAAAAAACAAAAAAAAAAAAAAAAAAAAAAAAAAAAAAAACAGTTCAGATATTTTTCAGAAGTCATTTGGTTCATCTACTTATCATGTCCTTTAAGGTTTCTTTTCTATTATTAGCTCTGGCAACCATTTTGTTCAGCAGAGCAGAACCATTTTAGCCATTTTGGCAAAGGGGCATAACAGGAACATTGATTTGAAATTATTTTGACATCTTGCCACTAGCCACGGAGATGTCGTTTAAAGGTTTTCTATTTTTAGCTCTGGTGACCATTTTGTTCAGCAGAGCAGAACCATTTTGGCAATTTTGGTAAAGGGAGATAAGAGGAATATTTCTGTGAAATCATTTTGAAATCTGGCCACTGGCCAAGGAGGAAATGTTTAAAGATTTTTTTTCTATCTTTAGCTCTGGCTGCCATTTTGTTCAGCCGAGCAGAACTTTTTTTAGCAATTTTGGTACAGGGCCATAAGAGGAACACTTCTGTGAAATTACTTTGAAATCGAGACACTGACTGCGGAGGAGATGTCTTTTAAAGGTTTTTTTCTATTTTTAGCTCTGGCCGCCATTTTGTCCAGCCAAGCGGAGCCATTTTAGGAATTTTGGTTGACGGCCATTGGTGGAATACTTCTGTGCAAATATTTTGAAATCAGGCCATTGGCCTAGGACGAGATATCCTTTGAAGATTTTCTATTTTTCATCTCTGGCGGCCATCGGCCATTTTGTGCAATGGAACAGAACCATTGCGGACATCTTGGATTTTCGATCGACACAATTTTAGCTTGTTTCGGTCCAGAAGACATCCTGTTGCTAAAGAGCAAGTTTTGGCTCAAAGCGATCTAAAGTTTGAGAAGAGATATCGAAAATTGATTTTCAAGATGTTCTATCGGCTCATTTAGCTATTTTGTGTCTCATAAGCGCCCTAATGTTCATCATCAAGTTTCGATTCAACTGGATTATAGAGGAGATTTCCAAAATATGAATTCTCATCATTTTTCCCATATAAATGTATAGGGCCCATACAAATGGATGGGAAGCAAATTTGACCTTGCCGTAAAAAGACCAAACGTCAACATAGGATCATCATTTTAGCAATTTTGGTAGATCTCCTGTCCCTAAGGATTTGTGCAAAGATAAGGTCCCAGGGCTTATTTGGTTCTGGAGACGAAGATTTTTAAAGGTCTTTTACCATATATGGGCATGGGGGCTATCTTGGTCCGTGACCATTTTAGCAATCTTTCGTTCCCCCAACCTAAGGAGACTCCACATGAAATTTGAACAACATTGGCCTAGAGGCTTCAGAGGAGGTCGTTTGAAATTCTCAACATTTTCCCATACAAATGTATAGTGCCCATACAAATGCATAGAAAAAAATTCAAATGTCAATGTACGACCATCATTTTAGCAACTTTGGTAGACATTCCATCCCTGATGTTTTGTGCAAAGATTCAGCCCCAGGGCATCCTCGGTTCTGGAGAAGAAGATTTTAAAAGTTTTTACCATATATGGGCATGGCGGCCATCTTGGTCAATGGACCGCGACCATTTTAACAATCTCCCAGTCCAAGGAGGCTCCACATGAAATTTGAGCAACATTGGCCCAGAGGCTTCAGAGGAGAAGTTGTTTGAAATTCTCAACATTTTTCCCATACAAATGTATGGTACCCATACAAATGCATAGGGAAGCAAACTTGACCTCGCCGTAAAAAAGGTCAAACATCAATGTACAACAATTATTTTAGCAACTTTGGTAGAACTCTCGTCCCCGACGATTTGTGCAAAGATTCAGCCACAAGGCATCCTCGATTCTGGAGGAGAAGATTTTTAAAGGTTTTTACCATATATGGGTATGGCGGCTATCTTGGTCAACGGACTGTGACCATTTTAGCAATCTTTCGTTCCCCTAATCTAAGGAGGCTCCATATAAAATTTGAGTAAAATTTGCTCAGCGGCTTCAGAGGAGAAGTCGTTTGAAAATGTTAACCGACGGACGCACGGACGGACGAACGACGGACAAAAAGTGATCACAATAGCTCATCCTGAGATTACCTCAGGTGAGCTAAAAAACCGGCAAAGTAAATTCCAGCATAATAGTATCTTGTACATATACTTCAACCCTCTGTGGGTGTATACAAAGTTTGAAGACTGGCTTTCTATAGGAGCTGAGAAATCTTTGGAGCTGAAAAAAAATATTGGAGAGAAAGAAAAATGTACAAATAAAGGGAATGATAAGCATGAGGATGAGGATGCTGATTCTCTCTTGCACAATCAAATCATACTGAATGTTTGTCAAAGATAGAGTCCTTTGAAAATCGTCGATGGAAAACTGTTACAAACACACGTATGCACGCACGCACGCACGCACATAAACGTTGTTCCGAAAAGAAAATCTACCCTCTGTATAACTCGTATGCCGGGGATATGATGAAGTATGAGGCCGCCATATAACACTTACACCAGTTGGAGTGCAAATAATTCGATTTTAAAAGGAATGAGGTCAGAGAGCAATGAATAAATTCACAAGACTACAAGCATTTGAAGTATCAAATTTTCTAGGCTGACTAGCTAGTTTCGGCCAATCATGCCTTAACAATGAAATTCATGTACATTTTCAAAAGTCCCTGAACAGACTCAGTGACCCCAAAGAATCACAAAATATAAACTACATTATAGTGAAGTACGGAAGGACGTTTTTACTGCCGCGACACGACACTAGCGCTAGTTGTTGTTGTGAAGATCATATCTTATCTCAAGAGACATTCCTATCAGGATCCTCCTATTCTGATAGGAATGACCCTTGAGAGCAATGAATGCACTCACAAACTTGAAAACAACTGAAGTCCTTCTATATCCCGACGTTTCAGCGATGGGGACATTGTAAACGCCTCCGTCCGGCCCACCGTCTACTGGGAGGAATTCTGCCCAATGTGACCTTCGGGCGGGGTCAAAATGTCACTGTCAACGCATCCGTCAGTCACGCTATCGCCTCACTGGGCGGAATTTAACCAAACTTGCTACATGACTTCCACTTGTGGAAGGTTGTGTGAGAGCCTGTCCGACTGTCTGTCTGCCCTTCACGCTACTTGCAATATTAGCACCAAACGTCGGGATATTGCGATGGCGTGTCATCGACTGCGCAGTCTAGTACTACTTTTGTTGATGTTACTTAACACTGCTAGATGAAGAGCGAGAAACTGTATACATCATGATCTGTGTCTTCACTGTTTGCTGAACCGACTTAAATGCTCCATATTCCCCAATGGACATTTTTTTTTATCAAAGAAAGGTTTAATGAACTGATATATAGTATTAATACGATCGTAAAATGTAGCATCTGACAGCCTGTAAAATTTCAGTTAGTCTGTTTTTTTTAACTGGATCAAAAATGAAATGAATTTTGATCGTGTCTCCGAATTAATGTTGGCAACAATCATTTAGGGATAGGATAAAAACTCATTTCCTTCCAAGAACGAGAGACTAACTAAAATTTTACAGGTGCAACATTTTGTGATTCTGTTAATACCATATATAAATTTATTACACTTTTCTTGGATAATAAAACAGCTATTTTTGAGGAATATGGAGTCTTTAAAATTGTCCTAATACTTACTATAGATTTATAGTAGGACATACACAGTGATATGATCTTTGCTAAGCTGTCAACAATTAATGGTATTCAAACACGTTGTCATAAAGAAATCTACATTCAAGCAATGTATCCTGTATGAAGTATATGATGATAATGGGCCGTAACGTCAAGAAACAAACGTACCTTCGGAATGTGCACCGAGTAAACATTCCGATCAACCTGTACAGTCGCACAGTCTTATCACGATCTTCACGTGGCGCATTTTAGATAGCCAAGGATGCAAAGTTTCGTCATGGGGACAATGACGACTCGAATGAGACTGCGGAGATGCGCAGTCTGATTTGATTCTTCATTGGGCGAACATGTAAGGAGTTATGTTTTTTTTTCGCATGGTACGGCTTACTTTTTCAATACATTTCTATTTTTTGTCGTGTCCGCTGGTTTTATATCAATATGGATTATCATTGTATTGAAAAGTTTGATTGTTTAATTCCTTCTAATTGTAAATTACATGGGATTACTGGTTTTCAATACATTTAAAGCTTCCGAAGAACACTGAAAAGGAATCAGCGTCTCGGGTTAGGCTACTTCAAGGTGCAAACGTATTGACACGTGCTCGCTAGGTAGACCCATCATAATGTCGATATCAGTCGCATGTGTACTACAGAGGCGCGGTAGAAAATCATCACGAAAACACGCCTATAAAGTTTTGACCCCGTCAAACCCCACTTTTATATAGTAAAACTGGGGTTTACAGGGGTATACATTATTTTTCTTATTTTGCTAAAAAAAACATAGATTGTAGGTACTCGTTAGAACCGCCTCGGCGAGGCGGTTCTAACGAGTACCCACAATTTATGTTTTGAGCAGAAATATGAAAAATATTTGAGTTTTTTATCTGAACATTTTCAGTTTTTGGAGGTGAAATTTTCTATATATTTGAATAGGTATGTTTTCGTAATGAATACTGGAGCCTCTCCACAGAGAAACGACCTTATGACATACAGCCTCATGACTTCTGACTGTGCAACCATCGAGTCTACGCTGTTCGCTTAAGTAATATTCCAGGTCCATACATTATGCTAGCGATCTGTATAGACTCGAATCAGACTGCGCGAATGTACCGGCAAATCGGAATATACAGTTGTCGCGTACGTCAAAAGTTGAACTTTTGACTCGGTATAATAGGATAACAAGTAGAAACGTCCGTGTGACATACGCGACCTTTTGACATAAGACCTTATGATTTGTGACAATACAACCAGCGAATACACCGATTGGCCTGCGTATCCGCATACTCTGATCAGTCTCCGCTTTTCACTTAAAGAATACTTAAGGTCCATACATTATGCTAGCGATCAGTGTAGAATGCATAGCCTGCTCGGATGCGCAGGCTAATGTGAGACTATGGGGTGGTCGCGTATGCCAAAAGTTGACCTTATGACTCAGTATGACACAATAATACTGGAGCCTCTTCAAACAGAAACGGCCTTATGGCATACGCGACTTTATGACATATAACATTATGACTTGTGACATATGCAACCAGAGTAGCATAAGATCAACCTGCGCATCCACACAGATTGATCAGGGTCTACGATGTGCTTAAAAGAACGTTTACATTATGCTCACAATCTGGTTAGTATCAGATCAGTTTGTTTGACGACATACGCGATCTTATGACATATAACCGTATGACTTCTGACATATGCAACCAGCGTAGCATAAGATCAGCCTGTGGTCCGCGCCGTCTTATCAGGGTCTACGCTGTTCGCTTCAGGAATGTGGAAACTAGGATCAGATCACTCAAAAGCACAGGCTGATCTGAGTCTACAGCTGTCGCGTATGTCGGAATAAATTCTCCCACACTATATATTGGAAAAGTCCATTTTCGATTTTAGGTATGTCAGGCTATTTATTTCATACAGGTATTCCAAAAGAAAAATGGTTGAACTATTCGCAAACATTGGGGACCCTGATCAGACTCCGCGTTCTGTGACGTCTGATCTGGGTCTACACTGTTTGCCAATTACCCGTTTAGGGGTCTCCAGTCTTCAATAGGTTGAAGTGGTTCACTTAGCGATTTTTTTTTTATTAAAGTGTCATATATCAATATATTCACTTACCAACAGTATTCGGTGTAACCAACCAGTTGCTTGGATTGCACTCGGTCAGCGCCTGATCAAATGAGCTCGCTGAAACTTTTGTGTCATATACAGCGAAGCAGACGATACTTCCTTCAAACGAAGAGGGCGTGTCATAAGACCCGCCCAGTTTTATTTTCGCCGGCTGGGGTAGGAAAACATTTTTTCTATTGTTCTGACTATGATAAAAGGCGTTATCAAGAGTCATCAATGTTATATCGCCGCTTGACTTGTCATGAACCACTGCGAGGGGTATCCACACATGTGATGTGAAAATAGTCGTCAGAGTCGCGGATCCATAGTCGGCTTTAGATGGCCCTTGCATTGTAAATACAATTAGCGATCCGTTCAATTCTAGCTTAATTTTACTGGAATATAAAGTAGGGTGTGGTGGTAGACTATCATAAACAAAATCAAAAATCGTTCCTCTGTGTGGCTCCATTATATACAGAAACATGATGAATGACCAATCGCCTGTTATCGTCTCTTGTGTACCGATTGTAATTTCCACAAATGAGGAATCCATTCCATTAAAGAAGAGGGAGTTGTAGGGTAGCGAAGGATGCGAAATGAAGGAAGAAACTGTTCCAAGGCCTTCGTAACCACTAGCGCCACCATGAACCACTTCTGCCGACCCAGTATCATCTGATAGAGGATAACGGTATACGGAGTCATTGCATCTAAATTTTGGCAGACCTGAAAGATAAATATATACAGATCCTGTAGATCAAGCGAATTCCTTATGTATATAATGGGTGCGCTAGCGCAGCAAAAATATACCCTATCCGACAGGTCATTCAAAGAAATCAAGCATAATACTGTTCTATGAAACTTATTTTTTAACAAGCGTAGTGGTGCAGTAGTTATGTCTCTTGACTCTGAAGGCCTTCGAACTTCACTCAGCCCAGAAACATTTCATATTCCCTATACACTTTTTTCTGAAGTACTTGCATCAGTAATGATCCTGGGCCGGAATTCTTCGTTGAAATTTGTTTAAATCTTAAATTATAATAGTATTTCCAAGCCTCGGTATCCTGTGGAGCCAGAGAATTCCTTGTATATAATGAGTGCGCTAGCGCACCAAAAATATACCCAATCCGACGGGTCATTCAGAGAAATCGACAATACTGTTCCATGAACTTCGTTTTAACAAGCATATAACGGTGCAGTGATTATGTATCCTGACTCTGAAGGACTAAGCGCTGCCGTCGAGGGCGGAGTGGGTTCGGAACCTCACTCAGTCCTGTAACATTTCATACTTCTCCCTATACACTTTTTTTTTTGAAGCACTTGCATCAGTAATGATCCTTGGCCGGAATTCTTTGTTGAAGATTGTTTAAATCTTTAAGTATAATAATACTTCCAAGTTTCGGTATCCTGCGGATCCAGAGAATTCCTTGTGTATAATGAAGGCGCTAGCGCACAAAAAAATATAACCCAACCGACGGGTCATTCAGAGAAATAAAGCGTAATACTGTTCCATGAAACATGTGTTTTAACAAGCGTAGTGGTGCAGTGGTTGTCTCTTGACTCTGACTGACTACGCGCTGCCGTCGAAGCCTGCGTGGGTTCGAACTTCACTCAGCCTAGCGGTATTTCATAATATAACATATCTTTAGCAGAAAGCAATGCTAATTTGATAACTTATCAAATGACGAAATCATTATTATAAAAGAAGCTGACAAGGCGGGTCAGCAGTGATTATGGACAAAAACGAATACTACAAAACAATTGTGGAATCAATGCTTTCCGATAAAGAATATTATGTAATCCACAAAAAACTGATTAAATTAATTATAATAAACTCATTAAGAAATATATTACTCGTTTAACCCAAAATGAAACTGACTATTTGACAAATTTATACCAGCAAAATTTATGGTTTACCGAAAATGCATCAGAAAAAAAAAAAAAAAAAAAAAAAAAAAAAGGAATGCATTCGAACAAAGCAATTCACATTTTATTTGTGTTGACAATGTAACAGACTTGAAATTAAGGCCGGTCGTTGCTGGCTCAGCATGTTAAACACACAGACTGAGCAACATTAGATATTTTGTTAAGGCCTTTGACAAAAAGAGTCAAAAGTAATTTAAGAGACACAATTGATTTCTTAAAGCATTTGTCGCTGGAGATTACAGAAAATACTTTTCTGGTATCATTTAATTGTAGAGTTTTTATACTCAAATATTCCATATGATTTGGGTAAAAAAGCAATTAGTTACTGGTTAAGGAAATTCCCAAACGATTGTCCCACACGATTCTCTCAGGAATTTATACTTGAAGGGATAGATTTTATACTGAAAAATATTACACTTTGCTTCAATGAAAATTATTATAGGCAGAAAAAAGGCACTACAATGGGTACAAAGTTTGCCCCAGTATAAGCCACTATTGTAATAGGCTATCTAGAATAGACTTTATATGAAAAAATAAAAGCAAAATTTGGAAATCAATACACAGGCGAATTCATTAAAAACTGGAAAAATTTCTTGATGATTGTGTTATATCTTGAACAAAATCTAAGTCAGAACTACTTGAACTGGAAAACATACTGAACACCTTGCACCCAGATATAAACTTCACAATGGAATATCACAACTCACAGCAACCATTTCTGGATGTTATGGTAATAAAACAAGGAACAAAAATTGAAACAGACATATATGATAAATCAACAGATACTAGACAATATCTACTTTTCAACTCACGCCACCCCATCACGAAAACATACCTATATAATTTTGACCCCCTTATACCCCACTTTTATATAGTAAAACTGGGGTTTAAAGGGGTATACATTATTTTTCTTATTTTTGCTCAAAACATAGATTGTGGTACTCGTTAGAACCGCCTCGCTGAGGCGGTTCTAACGAGTACCCACAATCTATGTTTTGAGCAAAAACAAGAAAAAAATATCAATTTTTTTGTCTGAAATTTTTCAGTTTTTGGAGGTGAGATTTTCTATATATTTGAATAAGCATGTTTTCGTAATGAATTGAAACAGACATATATGATAAATCAACAGATAGTAGACAATATCTACTTTTCAACTCACGCCACCCTAAACATACAAAAAGCAGTATATCGTACTCATTACCTAGAAGAGTTTGCAGCATGTTAACCATCACGAAAACATGCCACTATAATATTGACCCCCTTAAACCCCACTTTTATATAGTAAAACTGGGGTTTACAGGGGTATACATTATTTTTCTTATTTCTGCTCAAAACATAGATTGTGGGTACTCGTTAGAACCGCATCGCCGAGGCGGTTCTAACGAGTACCCACAATCTATGTTTTGAGCAAAAATAAGAAAAAAATATCATTATTTTTGTCTGAAATTTTTCAGTTTTTGGAGGTGAGATTTTCTATATATTTGAATAGGCGTATTTTCGTAATGCTAAACATACAAAAAGCAGAATATCGTACTCATTAGCTAGCAGAGTTTGCAGCATGTTAACAAATGAAAAATTACTAAAGATACGTTTGACTGATTTAGGAAGAGGCATAGAGAAAGTCATGAGCTTAAGAAGGGAAGAATGTAACGTTTAGTAAGGGAGAAGAATGATGAAAACATTAATACCATTGTTATATTTTTATCAACATTTAACCCTAGAATTTAGAAATATTTAGTACAATTAAACAAGACCTACTTCTTTTTTTATGAAGACGAGATAAGGTATGATATATTGCAACACCATCAAATGCAAGCAAAAGGTAACCTAAAAGCTTAAAAAAACAACTAACAAGAGCAAACTTTACTAACTATATGATAATCCAAAAATAACAAAATGCAACAGACAAAATTGTGTAATTTGTGAACATTTAATTACATATACTAAATTTCTTTTTAAATGCAGAACCACTTTCAAGGTAAAAACATCTATGTCATGCGATGTGAAATATCTCATTTATGTTATTAAGTGCTGCGGGTACCGAAAAAAATACATTGGTGAAACTGGGGACTACCTACGCTACAGAGTCATTGTTCATAGACAGCAAAGTCGAGATACGCTTACTAGAAAGTTTTTTTGTCAATGGACATATTAAAGGTTCCATATTCCTGAAAAAATAGACATTTTTATTCAAGAAAAGCTTAATAAACTGATATATGGTATTAATACGATCATAAAATGCGACATCTGACAGCCTGTAAAATTCAATTTAGACTCTTGTTTTGTACTGGATTAAAAGTGAAATGATTTTTTATCGTATCTTTGAACTATTGTTAGCAAAATTATTTCAGAGATGCGATAAAAAATCATTTCATTTTTTTTTATCCAGTTAAAGAACGAGCGACTAACTGAAATTTTACAGGCAGCCAGGTGCCAAGTTTATGATTATATTAATACCTTATATCAGTTTATAAAACCATTCTTGGATAAAAAAAAAGTCAATTTGTGAGGAATATGGAGCCTTTAATAGCTGTGCAAAAAAAAAAAAAAAAAAAAAAAGTTAAGTTTAAAATATTACCATTATACAAAATGTAAACTGCAAATGTAATTTCAAGAAAAATAAAATGTTTTACAATTAATTCCGAGAAGAAATTAAATTACGACGTATGAAAGCAATCTTATTCATTTTCTGTTCCTCGATCAGCTATTCTAATATGCAGACACAATATACATTGTCATGATAAAATAAGAAAAAATCCCTAAAATATCCCTAAATATTTGTTTTCTTGAGCTATTGAAAGAATTTTGTTGGGACTCGAAAATCAGATCGAGTTATCAACTGTAAACGAGCCATCCGTGTTCGAGCCATCGAGTTTTTTTTTTTTTTTTTTTGTTTTTTTTTTTTGTATTTAAAGCTTTTTGTGATGATACACAAGGTACTACTATATTTGCTACTTGGTCCTGGAAAAATCAAAAAACAGATCTATAAATACACAATACATTATGTTGACTCACTTATGGACAATATAAACAGTTTAGGTATAGCTTTAGATAAGCTATTTTGTCGGCCAAAAAAGTAATGATATTGTTCATATTGCTCCACAAAAACATATTTTTGGATACTCATTAGAGACACCTTGCAGAAATAAGAACAATGATTTATACCTTTATCTAGAGATACACATGAACCATAGCGTTTTCACCATATAATATGTGGAATGAGAACTATAAGAGCACATTAGGACAGGTCAAAGCAATAAAACAGGTTACTATATATAAGCAACAAAATAGAAAGCTTGTTGAACTGGAAATGTGTCAATATGACACAGATGGCCCCGACGAGGGGCCATCCTCATCCGCACACAGACATATTGCAAAAAAAAAATGAAGTTGAAAAAGGGCCATAACTCTCATAATAATTGGCGGATTTTACCCTAAGTCGATCTTGACCTATAGTTTATGATTATATACCTGTGTATAAAATATGAATGAAATACACTAATCTTTTCAAAAATATCGAAAGGAAAACATTTTTTGAAGATGAAAAACTCCCATACTAATAGGCAAAATTTACCCTAAATCACACTTGATCTCTATTTTATGATAATATATCCGTGTATTTAATATGAATCCAATACACCAATGTTTTCAAAAGATATCAAACGGAAACTTTTTTTTTAACTTTGAAAAAGGACTGGAACTCCTACAATATTTGGTGGATTTTACCCTAAATCGAACTTGACCTATGTTTTATAATTATATACCCGTTTATAAAATAACACTAATCTTTTCAAAAGATATCGAACGTAAACCATTTTTCAAAGTTAAAAAAGGCCATAACTCTCAAATATTTAGTGAATTTTACCCTAAACTGAACTTGACTACATTTTATGATTATATACCTGTGTATAAAATTCGAATCCAATACACTAATCTTTTCAAAAGATATCGAATGGAAACCATTTTTGTTACGTACGAGACAGACGGACGGGACAGCGGTGATACTATAAAATGGCGGGGTGGGGGTGGGGGTGGGGGTGGGATAAAACTGCAAATCTAAAAATGTCAACTCCTGTACTCCCTTGTTTTCACTAGCGTCAGGGTACCAGTTAATATTATGAGCACGTAGAAAAATAGATAGTACAAAATACTTTTATTTGTTGTTAACTTTTACTGACATCAAGATATTATGTACCGAGGAAATTGGACAAATTTTGACGCGCATGCGTCAAAAATACCGAAGCTTTTACAGGACATCTTTGCAACCCTGCGCACTAGATAATTGCAGATATTTAACCAGCTTTTTAATTTTTCTAAAACATGTTTACTGAATAATCCAGTCATAACCAATATCTTCCTCAATTCCCATATGTTGCATAGGTGTGTTAACATGATAATATGCGAAAACAAATAAACACACACACACACACAACAATAACACAGAAAGTCTTACCTACTAGTGTTAGGAGGAACAATAGCAACATAGAAATACCGAAAATCATTTCGGATAAATAACTTGTTTACCTCTGATGTCTATCTTCATATCCGATAAAGTAAGGCAAGACCTCGTTTAAATTTATAGCAAACATGATTAGGCCATTTCCTTATAATAGGACCTGATTATTGGTGATTTTAGAGAGATTAGCCTGAAAGTTGATGGAATACCATATTTAACCTGAATATTCGGACAACTTTAAATTTTTAACAATACCTTTCCCAAATATTGAATACGTCATTGTCTCTACCTGATCATGTCACACAGTGTCTAACAGTTGCTGGATGAGTGACAAACGCTGTAGACCCTTATCAGACGCCACGTCCTGTGGCATCTGATCAGGATCTACATTGTTTGCTTCTTATGTCCGTCCGAATTAAGGTAAGGACAGTTAAAATATATGTGTTTAGGGTTACCCTACTAAATTTTCCTGATGAAACCTAGCAATATTTTCCTGTTTTTGGATAAACTATTTATGCTGAATACATGTATACTGTTTGCCATTCTATCAGTACTTTTGGACACATCAAAGGATAGCCAAACAGACTTATTAAAATTTTCTGTGATAATACATTTGATAATTATGATATAATTCTACATAAAAAATGTAAAAAAAGAAATCCCAACCTACCCTACATATTGTTTTTTCTAACTTGTTACCCTAAACACTCAAATTGTATTTGGTCTAATTACGGTACATGTAACAATGATTTAAATACATGATACATGTACGAACCGTTCCCCGTAAACATTTTTTTTTGAAATATGTGGAAGCAAAGCCCTGATCAAAGTATTGGCTGAGTGTCTTACAAATTTACTCATAACCACTGACTCATATACACTTTAAGACTAAGCACTCATTTGGATAAATCATTCGATGGAAAATGTCGATACTTTTTACACAAGATATGATTCTTTTACTCGGAGTTATAGTTCTGACTCTAAAGAGGTTTAGTAATTTAGCGTAATTTGATTAATCGAGAGTTGTTTAGTTTAAACAGCATTAACACTGCGTAGCTATTTGCGTAGCACGGATTTTCTCAAATAAACAAAACAGTATTTGAAGGGAATTAAATAATACATTGATAGACGGCCATCAGAAAAAGTGTAGAGTGCAGCAACTGTAATTCTATCACAAGTAACTACAGAGTTATTTTCCTTTCTAATTTTTGCAAGAATAAGCTTGTCCGGAGCATATCTCTAAAAGTATTAAAAATAAATAAATGAAACTTAATCCACTGATAAAGGGCTATAAGGGAAATTGCAGAATGCAAGAAACATAACCCTATCACCAGCATTTACGAAGTTATTTCCCTTTTTAGTTTTTGCAGTAAAAAGTTTGTCCAGAGTATATCTCTGAAAGTACAGAAGGGAATTAAATGAAACATAAAATATTGATAGATGGCTATCAGAGAAAGTGCACAGTGCAAGAACCATAACTCTACCACAAGTAATTACAGAATTATTTCTTTTCTAATGTTTGCAATAGATAAATAGATAAATACATCAAACTTGCTATTAGGGAAAGTGCAGAATGAAAAGAAAAAAAAAAAAAAAAAAAAAAAAAAAAAACATATCCCTATCATCAGTATTTATGGAGTTATTTCCCTTCCTTATTTTCATAATGTTAAATTTGTCCGGTTCATATCTCTGAAACTATAAAAGAGAATCAAATGAAACTTAATACATTGAGAGATAGTGCAGAATGCAAGAACTGTAACTATGTTCAAGTAATTACTGAGTTACTTCCCGTCTTATTGTTTGCAATAATAAGCTTGTCCGTAGCATATCTCTTAAAGTATATTATCTCTTTCACTTACATAACCCTCCCACTACTGCGCATCTTCGGGGAGCTTCCTTCGGTTTTACCGATTCTCTTGTTTTAAGAATGTTAATACTTTTAAAGAAACATTTTTTAAAATAAAATTGCATAATCTGTTTGTGAAGTGAACCTCAATTACTCTCAGAATGGCTGAATCAGACAATAATGCAGTTATGTCCAGGGAAAGCAGAAGATTAGATAGAAAAATGAATAGGTTGAACACATGTACAGTTGACTCTCGTTATCTCGACCTCGCTTATCTCGAATAACCGCTTATCTCGAAGTGAAAATCTGGTCCCTGCCTATACATGAAAACCTAACAACAGATGGAAAATATTGTAGAAAAGAGGAGAAATTGCTCCTAAGGAGCAATTTCTCCTCTTTTCCACAATATTTTCAATATATCTCTAACTTCAAAAGTCCAATTACCTATCAGTTTGTTAAATGTGGTTAATCAAATTATTTTTTCCTCAAATCTGCAAACCTGATATGTCGAACTACGGATATCTCGAAGTATTTCAGAGAGTCCCTTGGAGTTCGAGATAACGAGAGTCGACTGTATCTGGATCATATGCTTGATAAGAAACATGCACTTGAAAAGAAAATGATCTCCTGTTTGAAAGATGTCAAGATAACCTACACACCAAATTATCATAACCATATTTTTTAACTTTATTTATGAACTTTATAAATCTGAGATATTGTCATTCTATGAAACGTGTATGTGAGATGACACCCACGGTCTGAACATAAAAAAATTAAAAAAAATCTTATACGTCAAATGCTCTTGTCGAAAAAAATATACTCAGAAGGGCTGCGGCAAACTGAAATTTAATTTGAACTTATACCATACCACTAACCGAGTCATGGCTAATAGAAAAAATACTCTTATTCTTGAAAGATCATGACATGGTTGTTCGAAATATTCACCAAAAAGGAGGAAGAATCCCTTGATAAGAAAAGGCTCACAGCAGTCGAAGTGGAGCTGAATAACATCACAAGCCCTTCAAGATGGGACATGCTCGCACCCACTCTCTCATCGTGCTACAAAAAGACATTGGGAAAGGCAAAAGTACTTGTGTTGAACTAAACAGTTCCAAAGGGGAAATCCCCCTGCGGAAGAGGATTGTATCGCTGAAGCGTTAGATTATTGTCCCTGTTGTGAAGAAAGAATGGATGACAGCAATGGAGGGATCTGCTGTGCCAGTGTACTAGTGGTATCATTCCACCTGTGAGAGTCTGAACGAGCCAGATTATGACACCCAGTCTGATCAATCTTAATCTGATGTTTGTAGAACCTGTCAGCTTGATCAATGCTCACTTCTATCAGACTCGTTTATGCAAGAGGACATGAGGAATGGTGAGACAGACCCTAACGGAGTGGAATCAGGTGCTAATATCCCGGTAGAGATAATTTAGTGTCCTCAAAATGCCGATATGGTGATAAACGATGAAGAGGATGATGGAACACCTCTCTACCAAGTGCCAAAGCCTGACGTGAACTCTGCTGGTGAGAAATGTCGACCAGAAAAAAAACATAATGTTAGTAAAGCGCAAAATAAGATCTCCCAGGCTGACATTCACAAACGTGAATTACCGTTAAAGTCAAAGCGTGAGAAAAAAAAACCTGAGCTTTCAAACAACAGTGAGGAGCAGTTGAAGGTGGCTCAATCTTATATTGTGACCCTAGAAGCGAAGCTTAATGGCACGCAGGATGCAAATCGCATTTTGAGACAAGACCTAAAGAGAATAGGAGGGGTCACGGAAGTAGCAGTCAAGAGTGAAAATGTACATCAGCAGAAGGAGTTCATAATGAGGTCTGATAACATCTCACGCAGTAAGGCCTCTTCTCTAAAAGAGAGTATTATCGTAATGGAGTTAGTAAACACCAGACGGAATTCTCTGGAGCATTAATCTCACGAATACTTGTACCAACCCCAATGCAGCCGACTGAACTACAGTACCCGTATACAGATGTCCCTTAACAATACAGTCCCATTCCACAGTATATACCATATGGAAGTACCCCCTACTACCCTGTTACCAGTCCGCTATTACCGTCTCATCACATTTAACATCCAACTCTCCAAGTTGCACAGCATCTACATTCTGGGCTTCTATCGCTGCCCACTTTGCTTTCTAGGTGTATGCGACAGACTGCATGCTTAGCTTTTTTACCCAATAATGGCTGATAGCTATGCTTTCCTCTTAAATTACACGATGTTGGGTCGTGTTTCAGTTTTATGATGGTGCCTACATAAACATTTCATTAGATGGTTAATGTCTTACATTATGTCTTTGTTGGGGACCTCTGTGGTTCAACTAGATTTTTTTTCAACTCTGGCTGCCAGTGTTTGAAGGGTTTGCCACGAGCCACGAACCCCCATCCCAGTTTCATCACAGTGATTTAATTTGACATAAACGCTTTCTTCTGTGGTGTTTCACTGATTGAGTTTGGAAGCCTCCATACGAGCCGAATAATAATTTTCTTTTTCTTTTTACAATTTTTGAACTGAGGGTTAAGATTTGTGCGCAAGTAACATGGAATTAACCCACTCTGCGGTAGTTTTACCACTGACTGTTTTAAGGCGAGGCTTCTGGTTTTGTTTCTGTTTTACGTGGCCTTATGCTTGCTGCTGGGCTCTTTTTAGCTCTACTAGCCGAAGACAGAGGAGCTTATCTCATGGCGTGGTTCCCGTCCGTCCGTCCATCCGTTAATGTTTCCTCGTTTACGCGATAAAAGCCACAGTTTTGATCTGATTCTCTTGAAACTTGCACAGATTGCCCCTATTACAATAGAGATTTATTGTCAAATATTGTGGGAAAAGGAGCCATTTAAAATTGTTAATTTTTTATCGTTTACGCGATCAAGTCAACGTTTCTTTCATCTGATTCTTTTGAAACTTATACAGATTGTTTGTATCATCATAGACACCAACCCTATTGAAAATCAAGAAAATTCGTCGAACATAATTTGAACAGGAGCCATTTCAAATTTTGGCTACTTTTTCCGTTTACGCAATAAAAGTCCATATTTTTATCCAGTTCTCTTGACAGCTGCATAGACTGTTTGATCGCCATAGGCATCAACCTTTTGAACATGAAGTTCGTCAAACATCAAGGGAAAAGGAACCATTTTGGTTAATTTTTTCTCGTTTACGCGATAAGGTCCTCATTTTTTTTATTCAATTCTTGTGAAACTTGCACTGGTTGTTTGTATCATTATAGACACCAACCTTATTGAAAATGAAGAAACTCCGAAATTTGTTCTTTTACCAGTCGTATATAGATGTAGACAACATAGCGATTTACAACTTGAGTGGTTGTGCGTTCAGATCCCGGTGGATCAACAATTTTTTTTATTACATCACTATATCATTTTTATCATTAAATACTTGAACCCTCTAAAACTTGCAGAAAATCTGATGATTACTTTGGGAAAGGGATTTATTTTAGGTAGTGCTTTCTTCCCTATAGAGAATATAGGGTGAATTACTGATTACAGTCTTTATAATTATAGTTATGTTTAATTCCCACTGGCGGCAAGATTTTCTTGGTAACCTGGCCATATGACCTTATGTCATAACGAGATTTCCATTTGTCACTGCATCCATCCGAGCCCGAGGTTATAAAAGTTAACGTTTTTCATGCTCAAGTCAGCTGAGCATGAAATTTGTCCTCCTAATAAATCTCCAATAAGAAGCAATTACAAATGCTTTAATGCACATTTCTCAACTAATACATATGACAATGCTAACTACTGTTGGCATTTTTCATATTTATTGGCAGAGAAAATTTCATGCCTAGCAGAGATAAGCACGAAAAATGTTTTATAATTTTGTAACCTTGGTGCCAGTGCAAAAAACAAAACAAAACAAAAACAAACAAAAAAAAAAATAAAAAATAAAAAAATAAAATAAAACAAAACAAAAAAAAAACAAAAAAAAAAACACAAAAAACAAGAAACAGCAGAACCATGATGGGTCTAGCAACACACGTCGATAAGTGGGCTCAAACCTCCTAAAAGAGAGTGAGCAAAGGAATTGCCATCCAGTCTGAGGCCCAACTCTTCACGGTGGAATTAAAGAGAGAAGAAAAGTTTTCAATCATATTTAGGTTAATACTATATAGACCGTTTCGACTTTTTGTTTTAAGCGAGTGACAGTTGTGGTCTTCAATCGCTTTTGTTTTTTTTGTTTTTTTTTTTTTTTGGGGGGGGGGGGGTGGGGGAGAGGGGGGGCGGGTGAAGAAGGTGGGGAAGAGGAGGAGCGGGGTGTACGCGGCAGACTGCATGCGTTGCATTTTACCCAATAATGCTGATAGCTAGGCTTTACTGTTTAATTGTATAACGATGGATCGTATCTCATTTATGACGGTGCCTACCTGTCCTTCCATAAGAGGGTTGATGCCTGATATTATATTTCTGATGGGACCCTCCGTGGGTCAACTAATGTTTTTCTTTGGCTGCGGGTGTCTGAAGAGTTTGTCATATCACCGGTGAAGAAATATACCTGAATGGAATTCAAGAATAAAACTAAACAAACATTTTAATGACGTACATGTATATTCTCTCCCTATAATATGAATTTAATAGGTGCTACCTATATCCGTGCGTCCAAATTATCATCACATGCTTCGTAGGTGGGTTGGCCAGATCTAACTGAATTTGATTTCAGACCACGCTTGACTTGTGAATCCACTGCATGAATTGCGATATAACGTCCGTCAACAATATTTGAGTACTTTAGAGACATTGTCTCCAAATTTGTGGGACTTTTACCCGACCCGATCACATGAATTCGGATCCTGCTTAGTTACTAGCAGCTCTGCCCATATATTTTGTGGGCCCCGATGGGCGGGGATCATGCTTTCCGAATACCGAAAACTAGTGTATGCCGATGGCAGGTACAACGACAATACACTTTCGTGCGCTTACCTGAAATCCATTTTACTGCTTCAGCATTTTTTTCTGAAGATTTTTGACTGTTTGTGCGTTTTTATTTTTGTCTTTGTTTCTTTTTATACCCCGCCACACAATAGTGGCGGGGTATTATGGTTTCACGTTGGACATCCGTGTGTCTGTCTGTCCGTCCGTCCGTTTTTCGTTTCCGGATGATAACTTGAGTAAACATCAGTGGATTTTCACCAAACTTGGCATGTGCATTGATATTATGGATATCTGGTTTGGGATTGCTAATGGGCACATTTCGTCAATTTTTTACGGAGTTATCGGCCCGAGACACGCCCATATTTTCGTTTCCGGACGATAACTTGAGTAAATAACAAGGGATTTTAACCAAACTTGCTATATGCATTGACATTAAGGAGATCTGGTTTGAGATTGCTAATGCGTAAATTTCAAATTTTTACGGAGTTATCTGCCCGAGACACGCCCATATTTTCGTTTCCGGACGATAACTTGAGTAAATAACAAGGCCTTTTAACCAAACTTGCTATATGCATTGATATTATCAAGATCTAGTTTAGGATTGTTATCTGTCCATTGATATTATCAAGATATGGTTTAGGATTGTTATCTGTCCCTCCGTCATTTTCTTTCCAGACATTTTCACAATGATAACTTTAATACATAAACAAATAATTGCTGTGGCGGTGTATTATGCTTGCGGTGCTTTTATTGGTCTTGTTTTTCTTTTTTTTGCGAGTCTACATGAAAAGCAGAAAAAAAAAAAAAAAAAAAAAAAAAAAAAAAACAATTTACGAACCGGTCGAACAAACACATTATTGTGTCGAAGTTTATTACAGATTATCACATGAAAAGAGCGTTAAGTCTATGTGTTATTTAAAAATCTACATCAAAATGTACCGTATGCACTAAACGAATCATGCTTAGCTTGTAAATAGACGGAGAATGGATAGAAATAAAATTCGAAGTGGAGACAAAATTCAAAATGGCGGCGATCGCAAATTTTGTAGGCTGACGTCATGTCTCGTGATTCAACCCCTTGCATTTGGAATACTTGGCGTTATTGGCTGTTTTGTTGCTATTATTGGCACGGCCGCCGTATCAATAGCCTCTGCCAAATCACGGAACGCTTATTGTTTTTAATCCCCTGCCGCGAAGCGGATGGGGGATTATAAAAATGGCCTTCGTCTGTCCATCTGTCCATCTGTCCGAGCCAACGTTAGGGTTGTGTGTGTGTGGGGGGGGGAGGGGTGGGGGGATCAATTTTGTAACCACATTATGCTGTATTCCGTTAAGATACATTTGGGTTAGGGAGCTTATAGCCTTTAAAACCCTATGGAAATTTACAATGGGACCTAGCCCCTAAACTCGAATTGTTGGAACGTCCGTCCCTCTGTCCGTCCGTCTGTCCTTTCGTAACACTTTCTTGTCCGCTCCATATCTCCTTAACCCTTTGAAAGATTTTCATTAAATTTTGGTCAATTATTCGCCTCAGTGAGTCAATGTGCAGAACCCATAAGTCAACCATGCCAACTCAAGGTCAAAGTCACAGGTCAAGGTCATGGGTTTGAGCCTTGAATTTCGTGTCCACTCCATATCTCCTATACCCATGGAAGGATTTTCTTTAAACTTTGGTCATATGTTTGCCTCAGTGAGACAATGTGCAGAACTCATAACACAACCATGCCAACACAAGGTCAAGGTCACAGTTCAAGGTCACAGTTTTGAGCCTTGAATTTCGTGTCCGCTCTGTGTCTCCTATACCAGTGGAAGGATTTTCTTTAAACTTTGGTCAAATGTTCACCTAAGTGAGACGATGTGCAGAATTAATAACTCAACCATGCACGACGATGTGCAGCACCCATAACTCAGCCATGGGGACTCAAGGAGAAGGTCACAGTTCAAGGTCGCGAGTTTGAGCCCTGAATTTCGTGTCCATTCGATATCTCCTTTACCCCTGGAAGGAGTTTCTTTTAATTTTGGTCAAATGTTTGCCTCGGTGAAATGATGTTCAGAACTCACAGCTCAACCATGCAGATTCACAAGGTCATCACAGTTCAAGGTCACAGGTTTGAGCCTAGAATTTTGTGTCCGCTCTGTATCTCCTTTACCCCTGGGAGGATTCTCTAAACTTTGGTCAAATGTTCACCTCAGTGGAGCAATGTGCAGAACCCATAACTCAGCCCTGCGGACTTAAGGTCAAGGTCACAGTTGACGGTCACGAGTTTGAGCCTTGAATTCGGTGTCGGCTCCATATCTCATTTACCCCTGGAAGGATTTTCTTTAAACGTTGGTAAAATGTTTGCCTCAGTGAGATGATGTGCAGAACTCATAACTTAGCTATGCTGACTTAAGGTCAAGGTCACAAATTGAAGGTCACCAGTTTGAACTTGAATTTTGAGGCCGATCCATTGCTATTCAGACTGCCTTGTTAAATTTGGGTCAAATGTTTGCCTTAGTGAGATGATGTGTAGAACTTATATCTCGACGATGCAGGCTCAAGGTCAAGGTCACAATTGAAGGTCATCTATCTCTTTCTTGTTCGCTCCATATCTCCTGAACCCTTTGAAAGATTTTCATGAAACTTTGGTCAAATGTTTGCCTTAGTGAGGCAATGTGCAGAATTCATAACTCAAGCATGCGGACTCAAGGTCAAGGTCACAGTTAAAAGTCACAAGTTTGAGCCTCGAATTTCATGTTCACTCTATATATCCAGAACCCTTTGAAAGATATTTATTAAATTTGGGTCAAATGTTCGCCTTAGTGAGATGATGTGCAGAACCCATAACTCAATAATGCAGACTCAAGGTCAATTTAAGGCCACCAATTTGAGCCTTGAATTTTGAGGCCGCTCCATTGTCATTCTGCGGCGGAGGATATAGCTCTCCTTCAGATTGCCTTGTTCAGGATAAGCACCGAACCACCCAAGCGTTTGTTGGGAACACAGCTTTGGTCACACACATCACTGGTCACATAGTTAGTCTATAGTAGTGCGTCTGCACGCCGAACCGCTTCGCGGTTCGGGTTGGATGCACTTATTAACGCAGGAATTTGTGAAATGGAAACTGATTTTCTATAACAATATTAACATACATAATTTCGACGGCTTCTGCAGAAATCCTTACTGCAAAAATTACAGAACTATAGAGATTTTTAAATGACGGATTCATACGGCCTTTGGCGACATTTTCTCCATACTTCTTTAAATACGTTCATGTCGCATTGTATTTGTTAATACAATTAATGCCGAAGGTCACGAAATATGGAGATGTGCAGGCTGAAAACAGAACACAGCGTCTGATCAGGGTCTGTATTCTTTGTGGAGACATTACTATATTACAACAGAAATAAGTAAGTACTTTGCTATAAATTACCCATTACGATGCATATGGACCTTCCCGGCTCACATAGTTGAATGATTAATTGAATATGCCCATAAATAGATGAGACCATGTTTAAAACTTGCGACGACGCGTACGTGTATGCGTGCGTGTTTCTGTTAACGGCCCAGCTGTCAGTATTACACTAGATCAAGAGATGGTGAAATTAGATTAGATCCAAAAAATCTTGTTTAATCATACCACAATTTGAACAGAACGCCACATTGTGACCCTACGTTAACGATTTTGACGGAGGCATTCGGAATACTAGACTCAAATTCCTTCAGAAACATTGAAACCCACCCTTGGGCTACAGCATGTGATAGACTGGGCCCAATTCACTCCAACTTTGCCTTTAACATTCCTCAGTAGGGTATCCATTCATTCCTTTGTGATTAGTGCGAGTATTTTTCAGTTGATGGTCGTAGTTCGACTCGAACCCGCAAACTTCAGCACCACATTCAAACGCTAAAACCATTCGGACACACTGCCTCTTGCACGAGAGTGCAATTAGTAGAAATCATAGTCAACTTCATCGCAGGATTGGTTACTACAGGGGCTCTGGCATGTTCCTCAAATATCGCAGCCTACAAGAAATGTTCGTTTTGAACAAGCTCAAAATTATAAGAAATCACCGAATATTCTGACCATACAATAATAAGACGACGTTCGAGCTCTCTTTCGCAAACTGAAGCCAATTCTCTTTTAGATAGAGCTAACTAGCGGTTCTAAATACTTCAAACCCTTTATAGTAACTCTGCTTTGCATTTTTTCAGAAAGGCGCTTTTTTTTCTTTTACTTTTTTTGGTGTGTGTGTGTGTGTGGGGGGGGGGGGGGGGTTGCGTGGCGCTTTTCTCAGAAGAAGGAGAAAAAAAAAATAAATAAAAAATAAATAAATAAATAAATAAATAAAAAAAATGCACTTTGCACCAGCTTACACCTAATATTTTACACACCTACGCGCCGCCTATACATTGACAGTGTTGGCTACCTGTAACAGTTTCATGGGTTTCGCCGGAGTCCCTATAATGATAGGGGTCCAGTTAAAGCATAATCTTGTCCCTTTAAAGCCACTTACTCAGAAGATATTAGTTGAATCATGGAAAAAACTGTGAAATCATATAATATTGTTACACGGGTTCACTTTAGGAATTTGTAACACATTTTTCCTGCGAGCTGCGCAACAGTAAGTGACGATAGTATCAAAACTTAATTCATTTGAATAATTCTACATGGTAAAACAAAAGTAAATACGATGTTACATACATTACATGCTTTAGACACAAACCTAGAAATAGGTTATTAAAGGCTCCATATTCCTCAAAAATTGATATTTTTATCCTAGAAAGGTTTAATAAATCGATATATGGTATTAATACGATTATAATATGTGGCATCTGACAGCCTGTAAAATTTCAGTCAGTCTCTCGTTTTCAGGTGCCACATCTAATGATTGTATTAATACCAAATATCAATTTATTAAACCTTTCTTGGATAATAGAATGTCTATATATGGAGCGATACAACAAGAGCTGTGTTACAGTACAAAAACACGTCCACACCCAGCTCTGTGCCAGTTGGAAAGGGAAAACATCAAACATGCAGAGGATAATAAATAAAGTAGATAGTGAGCAAAGCTCATATAACCCCGGCCATAGCTATCAGAGGTATTGTGAACAAACTTTGTAGATGCAAGTTTCCCTTACTATTGAATGGGAGGGACGGGCAAAATCTGTAGGTGTATACAACATTTGAAGACTCTGGCTCTCATAGGAGCTGAGAAATCTGTGACGAAAAATTTTATTGGACAAAAAGAAAAATAGAAAAATAATGGGAATGGTAAGGGATGAGGATGCGGAGTCTCTCGTACAAGATACAACAAATCATAACCAATGTTTGTACAGAATTTCAAAATCCTAGGTGCAGTAGTTCCTGCAAAATCTTTGAAAAACATATTGAAGAAAACGAAACCTGGACAAATAAAGGGAATGATAAGCATGAGGATGCTGATTCTGCCTTAGACGATACAAGTAGTTGGACCCAATGTTTGTACCGAATTTCAAAATCCTAGGTGCAGAAGTTTATGAGAAACCGTTGACACAAATTTCCCTATGCATAACATTGGAATGAGAAATGGAAAAAAGGGTAAAAAGAAGGCAAAATAAATTTCAGGGCCCAGTTGTTCAAAGCATCGTTAGCTTAACGAGCTCGTTAAGGGTCATTTCGTTAACTATTTTAGCAGATTCAATACACAGTATTCTGGTATTTTTTGCTGAAAAAATGTGAGTAGCTTTTGCATTGCAAAAGCTTCTCACATTTATTCAGCAAAAAATTTCAGCATATTTGCGTATCACTTGATGTAAATTTTAACGAATCGTTAACTAACGACATCGTTAGCTTTGAACAACTGAGCCCAGCTTTGTAGTTTTCTTCTACATAATATACTTCAACCCTCTGTAGGCGTATACAAAATTTGAAGACTCTGGCTCTCATAGGAGCTGGGAAATCTGTGACGAAAAAGAAAAAAATGGACAAAAAAAAAGGAAAATACGCATGGGGATGCTGATTCTCTCTTACACAATACAACAAGTCATACCCAATGTTTGTACAAAATTTCAAAATCCTAGGTGCAGTAGTTCCTGAGAAATCTTTGAGAAAAAAATTATTGGAGAGAAAGAAAAAATGGACAAATAAATGGGGATGCTGATTTTCTCTTACACAATACAATATATCATACCCAATGTTTGTACCAAATTTCAAAATTCTAGTTGCATTAGTTCTTGAGAAATCTTTGACGAAAAAGAAAAGTTAACACACACACACACACACACACACACACACACACACACACACACACACACACACACCCATTGTTACGGAAAAGAGAAAACTATATACCATATATATACTTCGTATGCCGGGGGGTATAATAATGCTGCAGATACTGATATGACGTCACCATATGTGAAGTTTCAGCTTTACCAGCATTAGCAAGAGATAAGGAAAATGTTTTATGCTCTAGGTCAAAAGTACAACCGACTGGTGTCATCCTTTCTACAATTGTAAGTGTGTCAGGGGTGCGGGGTGGTAAATGAGATATATCTGACAGTCACTGTTCTTTTTGCGTGACGCTACTTAATGCAAACGGCAGCTCAATTTTAATCTTGAAAGAAGCCTTAAACACTCCCAGGGAAGATTTTACTCGCAGAGACCCTTTAAGGCAATAGCACGTTACGTTGTCAGACACTGGCAAGACTCTAATCCAGGATTAACATGTTTACGTCTGAATACGCATTAGCAATAATGTGCGACATTTAGGCTAAGTGTCTATTCCAAAGGTTATGGATAAACGTATATGGACTTCGTCCGCTATCACGACGTTTCAGTTTGTAAGTGATGAGGCTTGAACAAAGCCTACTAAGCCCTATTTCTATAGGTACATATAATTTGGAAGTTCTTCTCCAAATATATCGTAATATGTGCGTTAACACGCCTATAGAATATGTACAGTATGTTCCCAAGTAAAAAAAAAAAAAAAAAAAAAAAAATATATATATATATATATATATTCTTTTAATCTTTTAAAATATATTCCAGAGGGAATGAATTAAACACCTTTTTCACATTTACGCAATTTTAATATTTCGGCCAGAGTCCTTTTACAAGAATAAACAATTTAAAAAAAAAAACCCCAAAAACATGAAACTTGCAGTACTCTACATTTTGACTGTCACAACACCAAAACTTGTTATTTTAAATGACACAACGTTGCCGACGACGTCGCAACGTCATTTCCAGTATTTAGGCGCCATAACGTCACTATAACATTGCTGATACACAGGAGTCTTTCGCATTACAGCCATCAGGTCTCTCTGTTGCCAGCTTCTTTATCTAAAGTCCTTCTCGCAGCTTACGCTCAGTCCTTTCAGCTCCATAAACTTTCTCCAGTGCTGCAAAGACAACATCCCTGTATGTGTGGCATTCTCCTCCGAAGTGTAAGTTGCCCATTTCAAGCCGTATGTCCCTCAGATGTTCCGTCATTCTTTCCCACAACTCTCTTTCCGTTTCTTCAACATACACTATTGCCTGACATCTGGTCCAAATCATGACATACACTACGTTCCGGATGCGGCAGGTAACGTTACCTGGAAAAGGCCTCTGGCCGAAATATTGAAATTGAGTAAATGTGAAATATATATATATATATATATATATATATATATATATATATATATATATATATATATATATATATATATATAAAGTTTGACGTTACATGTTTTGATTTTATATAATAAAGTTTGACGTTACATGTTTTGATTTATTTAAATATAACTATGCATAAAATTGTCAACGCGTTTCGCTCTGCTCATCAGGACTCACCAACGAGGTGATCATACTGCTAGACAGGATCCACCAAAAAAAAAAAAACAATAAAACAACGGACAGGCAAATCATTAAAAAGCCCCGCAGCGAGTAGCCACAAAGTTGTCCGTATCGATCAATAAATAAACTTTCGGTTTCCTCCATTAATGTACGAGTGTGCAACGTTTTATTGTTTATCGCATCAACGTTAGTGCAATGGGATTGAGACATGTAACAAGGGCATTTCTCACTATAATCGCACACTCTCTCAACTATTTACACAGTCATCATGCTTTATTCAAGACAGTGACCACTTTTCAGTCTTAGTCTCAGCCGATAGCGGATCGTTTCAATCTCAACTGTACTAGTCTATTATGAAGTTTATAATCAATTACATGATGCAACCTAATTTGCATCAGTAAAACATTTCTTTAGCCAGTTTTCATCCTGAAAAGGATAGTATACGTATCTTAACATTGCATTCTACTCAACCCACATCTTATAATAAGAACGATTATCATCGTTTTAGATATTCTTACTTCACAAGTTAATGCTTTTGAAGGTTGAAGAATCAAATCTTGTTTAAAAATATATTTCGTCCTTCAAAAGTGATGTACACTGAGAGGCAAAAATAAGTATAACTATTTTTTAAATGTCACTGAAATTTTACATGTGTACATAAATCATTGATATAATAGTTAAGAACACTCATTTACGCATAATTTGCAACAATTCTCAGGAAATTCTATCAAAGAGCAAGGAAATGGCATTTAATGAAACAAATAAGGGGCCTAGGTCAACATTTGCGTATGAGTAGCTTTCCTTTAAAAGTGCATTTTGGACAAAGAAACTTACATTTATGCATTTGTATTACATTCAGTCGACAGAAGGATAAAACTGCTGCTAGGACAGGCTTGAACTTCAAATGCATAACGGAGTACACTATCAAATTTCTATACAAAGGACATGACGGTTTTAACATTTTCGTTCCTCTTCTGACGGAATGCACTGAATTTGTATGGGACATTAATTGACATTGTTCTTTTAAATAAACGGTTTTAGGAGAGTCCATCTGTATGTGGTACAAGGAGGCGAAGCCTAGCTACACATTTTCGAAAAATTTCAAGTGAAAACGACCATTCGAAAGGAGATAGTTTGAAACGGGAAGAAATTCAGCTTGACGTTATTTGATGGGAATTTCGAATTGAATAACGTTGTAGTTTTACTAACAGATATTTGTGCAAGACATTTATGAAAAGTAAAATGACATTTGTTTTGTACAAAGCGAGTAATGACTGGAAATGCTGTTTTTTAAGGGCTCATAACTCCATAATTTGAGAGCGAAAGAATTACCTTTGTGATTTTTAAAGACAGACATTTGACAAAAATGACCATGAAAACATTTAAACAAAAACAGTACAACACGAACCGGTACTGAAAACTCGAAACTGTGTACTTTTTATTGCCTTTGAGTATATACATGTATGTGTTCAGAAAGCCTTTAAGATCATAGTCAAAAAGTCATAGAGATATAATAAAAAACTAGACCATGAAGTGAGCATATGCTCACTAATACCCCCGGCCATAGCCATCAGTATAGCCAGAACAACGAAGGGAAATAACTCTAAGGGACCTGGCCCCATGGCCCTTATTTTCTTTCCCACAGTACAACTAGTCATACTTGTCATGTGTACAAAATTTCAAGTTTCTAGGTAAAGTAGTTCCTGAGATATCTTTGACACAAATAAATGCCATGGCCATCAGTATAGCCAGAACAACAAAGGGAAATAACTCTAAGAGACCTGGCCCCATGACCCTTATTTTCTTTCCCACAATACAACTAGTCATACTTGTCATGTGTACAAAATTTCAAGTTTCTAGGTAAAGTAGTTCCTGAGATATCTTTGACACAAATAAATGCCATAGCCATTAGTATAGCCAGAACAACAAAGGGAAATAACTCTAAGGGACCTGGCCCCATGGCCCTTATTTTCTTTCCCACAATACAACTAGTCATACTTGTCATGTGTACAAAATTTCAAGTTTTTAGGTAAAGTAGTTCCTTTGACACAAATAAATGCCATGGCCATCAGTATAGTCAGAACAACAAAGGGAAATAACTCTAAGGGACCTGGCCCCATGGCCCTTATTTTCTTTCCCACAATACAACTAGTCATACTTGTCATGTGTACAAAATTTCAAGTTCCTAGGTAAAGTAGTTCCTGAGATATCTTTGACACAAAATAAATGTTAACAGACTGACTGACAGACAGACTGACAGACACACAGAAAAGACAAAAACTATATACCCCCATTGCATACTTCGTAGGCCGGGGGTATAATAACAATTTTACTGAAGTCTGAACTATTTGCAAAGTTAGAACCTTAACAACATATACAATGATAGGATAAGAAAACAAGCGTAACGCTTATATCTGTCTTCTCCTGGAATAGGTAACACATGAGTATATTGACACTTGCAAATGAATGTGGTTGTGAACTATAACAGATGTAGACAGAGTGACGGAAGCAAAGTAGTAATAGGTGTTTTCTGTAATTTTGATATTTCTTTGGTATCTCCAAACTTAATTTTATCAAAACACCTGATATTGGTAAAACACGTTTAAGCTTCAACTCATAAAATACATGTGAATATAGAATGCAGCTTAACCTTTTCAACCCTGAAGGTAACGAGCCCTCTCATCTGGATCTTCACTGTTTGCACAGGTATTTATTTCGATATGTAGGGCTGAAAGGGTTAAATACTGCAAGGGGTATGTGAAGTTTTGAAGGTTTTGGGTATTTTATTTACAATCTAGCAATAGTGTACAAACGCCAAAATGTCCTTTAGGTAGTTGTCCACGTGGTTGTCATTGACCAATATAATCAAGCAGTGCGTTAGACTAAATCCAGGTAACGTTTTTTTTTATATATATGTCAACGCGCTATTCTTAACGCTGCGACGTCAGAATGTTGTTAATAGAGGGTTATCTGTAACTAGGACGTTTAGGACATGGGCAACACTGCAGGCAGACCTAGATCAGATGCCACAGAACACGGCGTCTGATCAGGGTCTACATTGTTTGCTTAAATAAGAGAAAGTTTAGGGTGATGTGAAACAGGATTAAGTCTCCGTCCAGGCCCATTTTCCCAGCCTACACTCAGAGACAGTCGCCCCACCAGTGCTGTCAGTACTTTGATTTATCATTAGAGCCAGTGCATGACAAAACCAACAAAATGACGTGCGCCCAGCGAAAACTAATCAGCCTGGGCATCCGCCCAGTCTGATCAGAGTCTTCGCTGTGCACAGTGGGTAGCTAAGGACACAAGCTTTCTTCATGCGGACTGCGAAGACTCTGATCAGACTGAGCGGATGCCCAGTCTGATCTGAGTCTTCGCTAGGCGCACATCTTGTCATGCGCTGGCTCATTTCTCTTCTTGCATTCATTCAAATTGAATTTGCTACTTTCCACCTTATGGTTATTCCGTACTTCAAAGGATCCCGGTCTCTCTTTAATATAATTGGAGCCGGGGAACAGCATATCCTACAAAACTACCAAAGCGCCAAACGAAAACTTAGATAAGACTGTGCGCCCGTGCAGTCTGATCAAAGTCTTCATTTTCCTCTCACAGAACCATGCTTACTATAGAATGTATCAATGAAGAGTGAACTCCCGGATGAGATTTTTCACATGCATGTGATAAATCTGAATATGTGCATTTTGTGCATGCTGAAGACGCTTCGTATCCTTGGCTACCGACAAACAGATTCTAATCAGACTGCGCAGAGGGGCCGGCCGATCTGATTATATTTTCATTTCCGCTGGGATCACTGGGCCAATTGTGGTATCTTTGAAAATGGAGTTCTGCTCATGTATACGCTAGCGGGTGTAAGCAGTGTTGCAAACTTCATTACTGCTTATGAAGAGTCTCAATAAAACCGAGACTCCCATTTCTATCTGTAATATGTTCTTTGTTTCCAAAGGCAATCTCTTTTACTTTTATTTAATCATTCCACCTGAAGAGACGCTGTCAAATGTATGCTACTTTCTATATATAGTTGGTTCAGAATGGCCAAAGGATCATTCCAGGTATTTGGAAATAAGGATGTAGAATATATTTTAAACCTTTCAGCCCTACAAATCAAAACAGATACCTGTGCAAACAGTGTATATCAAAATGAGACGAGCCATCTCATCAGGATCTACACTGTTTTCCATTCTGTTTGTTTAGACTGAGACCCCTATTTGCATCATTGGACATGTCCAAATTCGATGATGGAAGACTCCACTTCAGAAACTCAGGGATAAAAGGGTTAAGGTAACGCAGATATGAAAAAGTAATGTATTACATACAACGGTAATATTGGTAATAACGAAATCAAAGATGACAAAACAATTAATTGTCCAGTGCGTGTGTGCATTAAGAAAATAACCATATTTGGCAGTAGCATGTAAAATTATGTGTTTGTTGATGTTTTGCCTTGTGGCTACATGTAATATCTATAACGCGCTTGAAATATCAGACCAATGCAAATAATTTATTGCTGGCGTCCAGTTTTATAGTTTGCGTGCTGGACAAAAGTTTCGGCAGCCAACATTATTATTATTTTTTTTCTTTTTTCTTATGAATTGGGGTTTGTGATTTTTCATGCAAATAATTCTGAATGAGTCATAGTGCCTTCTGTGAACATGTTCTTGCTGGGAAAAATATGAAAACCAACGCTAATTTGCAGCCGAACTAGCCAATAGAGTGCTAACGATTTAAATTATTTACAGTTCTGACTAATTTCTGCAGGTGTCTATGTCACGTTCTTTGCGGGTAATGGAATGAGATTGTATTTTGGCTAGCGTTTTGGTTAGCGGCTGAGGAAAGGGACCTTAAAACATATGTGAACCGTGCAGTCTGGCCAGGATCTTCGCCCTTCGCCTACACAATATAATGACGTTGTTGAAGATAGAGGACTAATAGTGAAGATCTTGACCGGAACGCTGTGCAAATGGGTCTGGGTCTTTGCTATTCTTATATGCCCTAAGGGCCGCTTTGTCAGCCGGCGGCCCCAGTTTTGATCACCAATTCTAAATGCGTAAACCTGACTCTGCATGCCTATGAGCACAGTCTTATCAGCCTCTGTTGGTTCTAATGCTCAGATCCGAGCATCTAAAAGTTATATGCCTATATGATACTAATTGGGTTATGCAGGCAGACCTGACTGCTTTTGACAGAACCGATAAGGTCCCTTACTAACTGTCCTGGCTATAATGATTGAAAACAACAAACAACTGGTCATGTCGAAAATTAATTAAATCATTTTGTTGTTTTATTATCGATTCATCAATTCGGCGAGTTTTGGGGACACTACAATATAAAAGTGCCGTAAGATGGTTGGTTGTCATTGCCTCCATTCGTCCAACAGACAACAATGCAGTCATCGGCAGCAGTTCTCCTCCTCGTTGTCCTAGCCGGATTCGTTATTGACACACAAGGTAAGTTTCTCTTGTTCTATGTTGAAGTTTTGAGAGGGGCGTATGCAGCCCTGTAAACTACATTGCTGTAATTTGAAGAGCCTCAACGAAACCAAGATTCCAATTTGTGTCGTTTTATGATTTTATTGTTTCCAAGGACAACATTTACAGGTTTTGATAATTTGCTCGATGTTAATAGTATCGGTCGATAATTTAAGGATTAAGCATATAAACTACAAAAAAGTACGCCTGTTTTTTTCCTTCAAACAAAGTGTTGGTTTTTGTTTTTTGTTGTTTTTAATCATTTTCAGCAATTTACTAGGCTTAAAATTGACATATCCAATACCAGTGACCAGTGGTGTAGCCAGAAGAGAATTATTTTCACGCATACCCGGGAAAATTTAGAGAAAAAAGTAAACTCTCCATTGTATTGATTCCTAAATGGAAGGTACTCTGAAAGGAAGGTATTTGTTCCCATAGGGAGCAAATTCCTTTTCCTTAAGAGTAGTACCATTGAATTTGAAAAAAATGTCGCTTTATTGCATAATGAGTAATAAGTCTACGCATACTGTTTTCCTGCTTAAAGTTGGTGCATCAGCTGATAAGGTTACTTAAAAATGTGCACACTATGGACTCCATTACTGCATCTCTATTTATCGAGTAAATAAAAAAGCTGGTTCTCAATTCGATGAACCTTTGTCTGCATTCCATTATGCAAATTTATAAATTCCTGTTCATCTATGTAAATACTGTATTATTTGTCTCTCTGAGACACTAGAAGAATCCTTTAAACACAGCTCTATTGATATGCAGAATTGCAAGATATCCATCTTAGGTACTGTAAAGCTCGTTAGCAGGTTTTGGGAATGTTTTATTTACATTTAGAATAATAATAATAGTTAGTAAACATTATTGTTGGGGATTTTAGAAAAGTGACAATGGACTAAAGAACAGGGAACATAAGAAATGCATCGATTTTATAGTATTCGTAAAAGCATAGTTTAGTAAAGAAAAGAGCGAAAACTTGGCCTTGTTTCTGTTACAAAAGAAAACATGAATTAAACATCATTAAAAAAAAAGACATGCTTATGAATCGACTAAAATCTATTTAACTCTTTAACTTCTGACCATTTTAAGGCGGTGGTTCTGTTGCCAAAGGCTCAAGTCATACTGCATATTCATTTAAGCATGATCCAGACTTTTGCGGTTGTTGATATATTCAACAGTAATATACAGTCGAACTTACACCGGGACCACCGCCTTAGAACGAACAGTAGAATAAACCACCGGGGATTTAAAACACTTTTACAGCCGACTAACTTCACCCTGGGTCCCGATGCTACTCTTAATCATAACTAGTAGTAAAACATAAAGCAAAATGGGCAGCTGTTGAAGACGACGACCACAATGATAGCATCACAACACATAGAAAAAAAAAACAACAACAAAAAAACAAACAAAAAAAAAAACAAAAAAAAAACAGAAAGCAATACGGGAACCACAAAGCTACAAAAAGTAAGTGACAAAACTAGGACCACCTTCTTAGAACAGTCAGTAGAACAAACTACGGGGAGGGGGGGGGGGGTGGGGGGGGGCGGTAGGGGGACCGATACACTTAATACAGAAATACATACAAATTTGGTTCGCATGAAGTTTCCTAACTCAGTCAAAAGCATCAAAGCGAAAACATAAAAATCAAATCAATCACTATGATAAACAAAGACGAGTACTCATGGCTAATTCTACTGTGTGCCAGAGTAAATTAAAACCAATATTACACTGAATACAAAATGCTGATACATACGTAGATTCTAAAAGCAATGACCCCTGATAGCAATGTACACACTGACAAAACTGAAAACAGCAAAAGTATAAAATTTCCTGGCCCAGACTAGCAACCTTCGGCCGATTGGGTCTCTTAAGTGATCAGAAAATATAAACTTCACTACAGCGAAGTACGGGGAGACATTGTACGACCGCCACACGTCATTAACACTAGCTGTAGTGACAATAAATAGATTCTAATAGGTAGGTACGGCTATTGACAACAATTAACACACTCACAAAACAGAAATAAAAGCTGAAATACAAAGTTTTCCGAGCCTGACTAGTTTCGGCCAAACACTGAATCCGCAATGCCGGTGAAATTACTTTATTGTTTTTTTTTGTTTTTGTTTTATTCAATTACAAAAATGTAGTTACAAGTTCTATAAAATAATTACAGAATTAACACTGCGGTTTATTGGCTTAACTTTGATATATGGCATAAATTCGAAGATGCACACTGTCATATGTTTGACAATCGTCTTTTAAACATTTTATCTGCAACAGCTAAACGGAGCCGGTGTAACAGTTTATCTTGCCCCCCCTGGGCAGCTTGCACCCCCCGGGGGGGGGCAAGATACCCCGGGGTATCTTGCCCCCCGCCCTGGGCAGCTTGCCCCCCACCCCAGAAAACCTGGCAAACTCAATTCAAAATGATATTTATCTTTTTATATAACAAATTTATATCACACAATTATCAGAACAGTAGTAATGTATGTTTTTCATTAATTTTCTCTTTATGGGAGGAGGTTGGGCTAAGATACTGTAGCCTAAGCATTTTCCTCCCAAACTCAGAAGTCCTTGCAGACGCAGTTCAGAAAGATATTTTATCACTTTTAATAGAATTTCCCATTGAACAGGTCGTTAGAGAATTTCTAGTATTTGATATTACCTATCTTTCTTCTAACAGGAAGGGGCAGGGGTTAAGATACCCTGGCCTGGGCAGCTTGAACCCCCAAGGGTGAAGATACCCTGGCCTGAGCAGCTTACCCCCCACCCCTGGTAACTTCGCAAATTCCAATCTGAAAAGCTATTTAATCATTTTAAACTTAAAATTCTAATGCACAGGCATTAGAATGGTAGTAGAACCTGGTTTTACCTATTTTTTCACTTTACGGGAAGGGATTGGGGCCAAAATACTGTGGTCAATAAGTTTCCTCCCAAGCTTAGAAAATCTTGTAAACAAAATTAAAGTTCAGAATGTTATTTTTATCTTTTTTAAACATTTTCCCATTTAACAGGTCATTTGAATATTTCTATTACTTTTTATTATCTATCTTTCTTCAGATAGGCTGTAGTGGGGGGGGGGGGGGGGGGGGTAAGAAACCCTGACCTGGGCAGCTTGCCCCCTGGGGGTGTAGATACCCTGGCCTGGGCAGCTTGCCCCCCACCCGTGGAAACTTGGCAAACTCCCATCTGAAAAGCTATTTAATCATTTTTAACTTAAAATTCTAATGCACAGATATTAGAATGGTAGAAGTACCTGCTTTTACCTACTTTTTCACTTTATGGAAAGGGATTGGGGCCAAAATACTGTGGCTCAATAAGTTTCCTCCCAAGCTCAGAAAATCTTGTAAACCAAATTAAAGTTCAGAATGTTATTTTAATCTTTTTAAAACATTTTCCGATTTAACTGGTCATCTAAAAATTTCTATTGTTTTTTATTTTCTATCTTTCTTTAGATAAGCTGGGGTGGTGGGTAAGATACCCAGGCCTGGGCAGCTTGCCCCCCCCCCCCCCCGGGGGTGGATACCCTGGCCTGGGCAGCTTGCCCCCACCCCTGCAAACTTGGCAAACTCCCATCTGAAAAGCTATTTAATCATTTTAAACTTAAAATTCTAATGCACAGATATAAAAATGGTAATAGTACCTACATTTACCTACTTTTTCTATTTACGGAAAGGGATTGGGGCCAAAATACTGTGGCTAAGAAGTTTGCTCCCAAGCTCAGAAAGTCTTGTAAACAAAATTAAAGTTCAGAATGTTATTTTTATCTTTTTAAAACAATTTCCCATTTAACAGGTCATTTGAATATTTCTGTTGCTTTTTTTTATCTATCTTTCTTCAGATAGGCTGTAGTGGGGGGTAAGAAACCCTGACCTGGACAGCTTGTCCCCTGGGGGTGAAGATACCCTGGCCTGGGCAGCCTGCCCCCCACCCCTGGAAACTTGGCAAACTCCCATCTGAAAAGCTATTTAATCATTTTAAACTAAAATTTCTAATGCACAGACATTAAAATGGAAAGGGATTGGGGCCAAAATACTGTGGCTAAGAAGTTTGCTTCCAAGCTTAGAAAATCTTGTAAACAAAATTAAAGTTCAGAATTATATTTTTATCTTTTTAAAACAATTTCCCATTTTACAGGTCATTTGAATATTTCTGTTGCTTTTTTTTATCTTTCTTCAGATAGGGGGGTGTGCAAGCTGCCCAGGCCACGGTATCTTTCCCCCAGCCTCACCTCCAGCCATAGAAAAATAGTTGATGGTCAATATTATGAATATTCAAATGACTGTTTAATAGGAAAGTCTATTAAGTGATAAATTGTCTTTTAGAATGGAGTCTGCCAGCTTTTATGGCATACTTTTATGCAAACTTCTAAGGCCACTGTATTCTGGCCCTCAATTCCCTCCTATCAGGAAAAAGATGCATATGCACACACATGTAAAAATCAGTTTTCCCATGTTTCTATTATAAGGATTTTTATTTTGAAAAAAATAAAATCTTTCTGCATTAAGTTCTGTCAGGTTTTCTTGGGGTGGGGGACAAGCTGCCCTGGCCAGAGTATCTTCACCCCCGGGGGGGCAAGCTGCCTAGAGGCAGCTTCACCCCCGGGGGGGCAAGCTGCCCAGGGTGGGGGGCAAGATACCCCAGGGTGCAAGATAAACCGGTACACCGGTACACAGCAATTCCTTCAAAATTACCTATGCAGCCAGTGAATACTTAAATCAGCCTGCGCTTCCGCTCAGTCTGATAGGGTTTTTCACAAGAAGATTTGGATCCTTATCTATCGACACAACGCACAGTAAAGACACTGATCAGATAGCGCAGGCTGGTCGGAATCTTTGCTGGGCGCACATGCCATTATGCAGGGATCGCTGATCTCGGCTAAAATAAGAGTTAACAGTTTTTGCATGTTTTGATGCCCGAAATTCTACAGAAGATATCAGCAAAACTGTATATTTTGGTGGCTACTTTAAATTTGAAAGTAGAAAATCAGCTAGGTACACATTTCACTTACGTCTGCCGTTACCGCGTTCAAGATCTGTCAATATCTTCGAATATGCGGAAGCTGGTAACATGTCACATAACCTCCCATTCCGTTTCTTGGTTTGAAATTTGAAGAGGGATTGCTACATTGACCTTTTAAACTTAAAACAACAACGTTGTGGGTTGTAGAACATTTGCAAAAATGTATAAAATAAATTAGGAAAATCAATCCCAGTCGGCACACAACGTTAAAATGACGTCGTATCAACATCGATGCGACGTGATCACGTCGCATCGACGTTGATACGACGTCATTTTGATATTGTGTGCCTGCTGGGATGGTACTATGTAGTCTATATGTTCAGTCTAATCAAAGCGTTTGCCCAAAATTGAAAAAATTATTCTAAAAGAACCTTCAGAGCAATGCACACGCACAAAATTATAAATAGTTTACGTGTCAAGTTTTTTAGAACAGACCAGCTTCTTTCGGACAATTAGACCTCACCAGTAACCTTATTTAAATTTTCAACAACCCAAAAATGGGCTCCATGATCAGAAAGGACTCGTAGATATATGTCTACAAAATCCATTGGCTCTTGATGCCGACAGCGAATGCCCTGATCAGACTGTCGACTGCCCAGATGTGCCTGAGCACTCGGCACAGGCTCGTATGGACATTCGCTAGTCATAATTGTGTCGAAAGTACATTTTCTGCTTTGATCTTTTTCTCAAGGTTGGTGGTATAGACCAAAGAAATATGGCGGATTTGGTGGTGGTATGATGGGAGGCATGGGTGGATACGGAATGGGCGGCGGACTCGGAATGGGCGGCGGAATCGGAATGGGCGGCGGACTCGGAATGGGCGGCGGACTTGGAATGGGCGGTGGAATCGGAATGGGCGGCGGACTCGGAATGGGCGGCGGACTCGGAATGGGCGGTGGAATCGGAATGGGCGGCGGACTCGGAATGGGCGGCGGACTCGGAATGGGCGGTGGAATCGGAATGGGCGGTGGAATCGGAATGGGCGGCTGGTGCAAATGCTTTAAATGGCGTTGTCCTAAAGGCTGGTATTTTAAGGGGTTTTGTTGCCACAAGTGTTGGAGGCGAATAAGGTGCTGCCGATGGTAGATTGTTTAAACCAACCGTCTCCCAGGTAAGTTACGGAGATGTATACACTGTTAAGGCAGGCAACTCTGTTAAAGTTATTTTGTCCCCTTCTGAAAAGGGCCGACTCTACAAACAAGTGAAGATGCCCTGTCAGAAGTGGATTGATATGCAGGGAAGCAAACAGAAAGTCTCAAAAAATGGCCAAAAATCTACCTACTACATCCAATCCGCTTAAGAGATTCTATTCCACTAAGGAGATTCCACCGAAAAACTCCATAACGTTATATTTGCATTTATTGTAATTACATTTCACATACAGCTACTATGAGAAATAATATAAACTGATTATATGGGAGACTAAATAAGCGGTTCAATTACATCTACCGGCGATCATGCCAAAATGTCAGCCATTTTTCAACTGTCACCCACCATCAAGGCCACTAAACTGACTCTCCACACCCACCTCCGGAAGATCTCCTTACGATTTTCTTTTCACAACACGGTGTTGCACGTGAGGAGGTAAGCATCCGTGTTACTTATTACAGAAAAACACTCTTTTGGAATATGTATGTTACATGCCATTGCATAAATTAGTTCATGACATTTTTGTGTTACAAAAAATATAACGTCAACGATAATGTATTCGACAAGCAAATTTCTGATCGAGTTACGGCAAATGTGTTACCGAAGCCTATTTTCCAATCCTAGTGCGACTGCTATCCCTTTTCTTTCTTTCTTGTTGCAAAACCATGGTCTTCTCAATCACCACCTAACCCCTTACCTGCCACCGCTCTCTTACGCACCATCCGTCAATAAATACCTAGGTCTCTGTGCAATGGCAAAAGAATGCGATATGTTTTCTTTTGAACTACACAGTAACATGTTAAGCCTTCACTGAAACGGTGATGTATTTAACCAGAGATTTGTAATCTCTCCAAGAACTTGAGTTTTACATGCCTGTCTGTCACCAAAACGGCAAAAAATCGGATCACCCTTGCACGGGAGAAGAAATGAATTTTGTTCCATATTCGCTTAAAGGATATACAACTTAGGTCTGATTATATAGGAGTCCCACAACATGTATTGTTTGTGAAGAAGGTTTAAATACATTTATCTGGATATCCGTCTTACAAATGTATTTAGATCTATTATGCAAGAACATTTTTTGGAATCTAATAATACGAGAAAATGAGAAAGATTTGGTTATCAAATTCCGTAGTACAATTTTTTTTTTCTGCAACACAAAACGTTACCAGATATAAAACAATTTTAACTGATTGAAATATTATTAAACTCTGAAAAAACGCCTAATAATAATGATAATAATAACAATAATAATGATAATAATAACAACAACAATAATAATAATAATGATGACCTTAACAATATATATCCCTGCATACCCCTATATCCACTTTATATATAATCAAGGAGAACTTTGGAATATATATTATATAGACTTGTTAACGTAATGCATACGTGTTTGCAAACAATAAATTTCAGGTAAATCTTTGCAGCCATGCTACTCTATCAGGACAGTCGCGCTTTTTGGCGAAAATTTCTTTTTACAGACATATCGCAGGCAAACTGCACATTATCTGAAAGGTCGCGTTCATGTGCATGTTTGCTTACATTCAGATAAGAGTTTATATTTTGTTCTTATTTCTTCACAAAACCATATGTTGTGGGGGTCCAATAGAAGCGCCTCGGTACAAAAATATGTATAGGGTAATCGTAAGAAGCACCTCGATGAGGCGCTTCTGATGAGTACACGCAACATATGTTTTTGTGGAGGAATCAGATAAATATCAACACTCTTTGGAAAAACGTACCTTATCTGGATATTTGACAGGACTATTTTATGTTTTTCAGATTGACGATTTGAATACTCTCCAAAGTTCCGCTTTGTCATCCTGTTGAATATTAAATGCCTTGTGTTTTACATTTGACGTCTTCCTCAAAACGCAATAAAGTTTCAAGCATAATAATGACTTCCTGATGTATTTTTATGCCCATAAATGTCATTTAAGGTCACGGACTGATATAATTTACACAACACCGGGTTGGTCCCATATGAATATTGTTCCATATTAAATAGTTTCGGTCTGTTTCTAAGATGTTTCGTGTCCGCTTTGATGCCAGAATTGTATAATTCTGGAATACTGTCTTAGATACTATCACAATTGCATATTTTGGGTGGTTTCTTTGAATATGGAAGTAGAAAATAATGTGTATTGCAAATTATCCCTACACCGTCCGTGACTTTCTTTAAGATTTGTATCACAGTCTTCGAAGAGGCGGAAGCTGTTTACATGACGCGTAAGCAAACATTCCATTTCTTGTTTTGAAAGTGTTAGAAGGACTGCTGTCGGGCAAATAACAAGTACTGATCATTTGAACTTCAAACAAAAACGTTGTGGCCTGTACAACATTCGCTAAATATATGAAATATGAGCCAGCGCACGTGAAAATCTACAATACGACTTGTGCGGTCAGCGAAGACTCAGATCAGCCTGAGCATCCGCGCAGTCTGATCATAGTCTTCGCTGATCACACCCTGGTTACCCGAAATGGGATAAACGAGAACATTTCTGAAGCGAGGCAAAAACAATTTTGACAGCATTGCCTCTTCTGAAAGTGTATATACAGTCGAACCAGTGGCTCGAATATCTTTGGGACCATGGAAATTTGTTCGGGATATGGGTAGTTCGAGCCATTGATGGTTAATAGTGGCGCCAGGTCAGGAAGCAAATAGCAATAGTTTTTCGATTTTCTACACAATAATTGTATATTGAGTGTTCTCGTTAGAATCGCCTCGATAAGGCGATTTTAATGAATACACACACCTTAAAATTTCATGTTCTGTTCATTCTTTCTAGTTCTGTTCATTCTTTCTGTTCTGTTCATTCTTTCTACCGCACTACAAACTAATGATAGCCACGTATGCCTCTGCCTGACGCTAGCACTCCAGCGTAGCAACGAAATGTACAAAACTATTAAACACCCGTACCGTCGTGTATTATGCTCAACAAAGAACGACTTAATTTGTTATCACTTTACGATCCCGCTGCTTGTGTCAACACTTTCACTTTGGGTCACTTGTCTTATCTTGTTATGCGGGGATGTACAGCCAAACCCAGGTCCAGACTCTGTCGAAGGCAGTATCGATTCCGTCTCTAGCTGCTCATCCAGCTCGTTTGAATACCTCTCTAAGCACTTAAGTATAATGCACTTAAATATCCAAAGCATCGTACCAAAGCTGGATCTTATTGAAGGCGAAGCATCAGCATATGACGTCCTTGTCTTCTCTGAAAGTTGGCTTAATCCTAGAATTCCAAATGCAAGTATTTGTATCGAACATTTCTCACCACCCTTCAGAGCAGACAGGCTCGATCGCCCTGGTGGTGGCGTCATTGTTTATGTTCGCGACACATTACCCAGCAAGCGCCGAACTGACCTGGAAATCCCTGGTCTAGAGGCTGTGTGGGTTGAGATTCAAATACAGTCCAATACAGTCTTCGTCGGAGGTTTTTACAGACCCCCGAACAGTAACGCAGACTATTTTACCTCCATTAATGAAAGTATCGACCTGGCATACAGTACTGACATACGCGATATTATAGTACTCGGCGATTTTAACATGAACATGTTCAATGCCAACAACAATAAAATAAAAGACCTAATGCAGGAATACAGCATGAAACAGCTGATAACAGAACCCACAAACTTTACTGAACACTCATCTACACTTATAGACTTAATCCTCGTACGCAACACTAGTAATATCCTAACAAGCGGAGTTATTGATACATTTATACCTAATCAAATTAGATATCATTGTCCCACTGTTGTAATAATGAGATTTATAAGGCCTCAAAATAAAACCTTTAAACGGAAAGTATGGAACTTTAAACTAGGTAATTTTGAAAGGTACCGAGAAATTCTAGCGGATTATAATTTGGAAGAAAAAGTAAATTTATCTACGGACATTGATGAAAATATAAACCATATTACAGAGGCTATAATGTCTGCTGCAGAGCAAGCTATTCCAAATAAAGTAGCTACCATCAGACCCGCGGAACACCCATGGATAACCTGTCACATTAGAAATCTAATTAGAAAACATAAACGTACATACAAGAAATTCAAAAGAACATTAAATGCCAACCTTTGGGAAAAATATAAGATAATTCGCAATAAAATAGTATCACTTATAAGGAAATCAAGGAATGACTATTTTGAAAAATTGGACTCTTTACTCTCGATTGAAACAACGGATATGAACTTATTTTGGAAAACATCTAAACAACTGTTAAAATTCGGAAAATCAACATCTATCATCCCCACACTAAACTCGAATGACGAACGCGCTGAAAGTGACATTGAAAAGGCCACTATGTTAAACACGTACTTTGCTTCTCAGTCAACAGTTGTCGACGATAATCGGCCGATGCCCCAACTACCCCATGTAGAACATAGTCTTCAGACTATTACTATATCAAGCCAGGAAGTTAAAGATGTACTTTTGAACCTCAATGTAAACAAAGCTTGTGGTCCGGATTTAATCAGTCCCCGTTTCCTTAAGGAAGGCGCAGTTATCCTTGCCTCTCCTTTTTCAGTGGTGTTCAATCGTTCTCTTGAACAGGGTTACTTCCCTTCTTCCTGGAAACATGGAAATGTAATACCTCTTCACAAGAAAGATGATAAGTCATTGCCATCAAATTACCGCCCAATTACTCTTTTGAGCCAAATCGGAAAGACACTGGAACGATGCATTCACGAGCATATGTATAATTATGTGTTAGAAAATCAAATTCTCACTCCGTTCCAATCTGGATTTGTATCGGGTGACTCAACTACATATCAGCTACTTCATACATACCACACATTCTGTAACGCAGTAGATGGCGGTAAAGAAGTAAGGGCAGTATTCTGTGACATTAGTAAAGCCTTCGATAGGGTCTGGCACAGGGGTCTTTTACACAAATTATCCGGTATAGGATGCTCGGATAGGGTGATCAAATGGTTTTTAAGTTATCTATCTGGACGTAGGCAGCGCGTCGTACTTAATGGACAAGCATCTGATTGGGCCCCTGTTGAAGCCGGGGTTCCTCAGGGGTCTATTCTGGGACCCTTACTTTTTTTGATATACATAAATGATATAGTGAAAAATATTGGCTGTTCTATACGGTTGTTCGCAGACGATACAAGTCTGTACATAATAGTAGAGTCTGCCCAGATAGCTGCAAATCTTATCAACACTGATCTTGATACCATTAGCACCTGGGCAGCAAACTGGTTAGTCAACTTTCATGAACGAAAAACTTTCTCAATGGTGCTATCTCGTAAACTGCTTCCTCCACAGCACCCACCGTTATTCATGAACAACATAATGCTGCCTGATACAGATAGCCATAAGCACCTTGGTCTCATCTTGTCAAAGTCATGCACGTGGTCCAATCATATCCAGGAAATCGCATCGAAAGCCTGGGCACGATTAAATCTCATGCGAACACTGAAGTTTAGAGTAAGCAGAAAATCATTAGAACAAATATATGTAAGTTTTATACGGCCACTGCTCGAATATTGTGATGTCGTCTGGGACAACTGCTCAGCTGAAAATAAGAAACAACTCGAATCGATCCACATAGAAGCAGCGAGAATTATAACTGGCGCCACAAGACTTTGCAGCATCGAGAAACTATTCTCAGAATTAGGCTGGGAATCACTTCAAAGCCGTAGAAACAAGCACAAACTGACAATTTTCTTTAAGATTTTGAATGGTTTTACTCCAAATTATCTTGTGGATCTTGTTCCTCCTCTGATACAGGAGACTGCTAGATACAACCTTCGAAATTCAAACGACATCCAAACAATTCACGCTAATTCCAACCTGTTTTATAATTCTTTTTTCCCGGCAACTATTCGAGCATGGAATAATTTGTCTGACGAAACAAAAGAAGCTACCTCTATTGCGGCATTTAAATTTCGTTTGAATAGAAACATATCAAAACCGCCAAATTATTATAATACCGGCTCACGCAAAGGCCAGATACTACATTCAAAAATGCGATTGGAGTGCAGCTCGCTTAACTCCCATCTCTTCAGGAAGAATATTGTGGCCGATCCCTCTTGCCAGTGCGGAGCTTTCGAAAGCCCACATCACTTCTTCTTCAACTGCCCTAGGTATGCGGCCGCAAGAACAAGATACTTACCCAATAACATAAACGCTTACACATCTCATGATTTTCTTTTCGGCATTGACAACAAAACGCAGGGAGAAAATGAAGCTCTTTTTAGTCGAGTGCAAGAGTTCATTGTTAATTCCGGACGGTTTACCTGAGGAAACCGAGACTAGTACAAAGCTATCGCCTCTCCAAATCTCTTGGAAATAAGCTTTATGTACATGTATTAGGAAACGCTCTTGCCGTGGGGACACATAACATGACTCTCCTTCTCTCTCCCTCTCTCTCTCTCTCTCTCTCTCTCTCTCTCTCTCTCTCTCTATGTTTGACACAGCCATTCATCTATATATATTGTATGTTCCACAATGACGCAGGAAATGATCTTATCAAGCTTTGGCTTACTGTCAGATCCTGCACCATGTGTTTGTACTTCATATTACTGTTATATTGTCAAAATAAAATATTGTTTAAACCAAAATTTCATGATAAAATAAGAAAATTTCCCTAAATATCTGTGTTCTTGAGCTATCGGAAGAATTTCGAAGGGACTAAACAACGAGTTCGAATTAGCCATGGTAAACGAGCCATCGGTATACGAGCTATTGAGGTTCGACTGTAGTTCCTTTAAATAACTAGTCTGGCAGCTTACATCCCACCACGAATGCCACGGAAGGAAATCGATGATTACCGGACGCTACCTTTGGCTACAGTTGTGCCGATGGCACCATTGCTCTCAACAGAAGAATTCTGAAGACATCATATGTAGATAAATACACTTAGTGGATTTTCTACCAATTGTGATGAAGGAGACAACTTTTCTAACTTTCTGGTTGTTTTCTCGTTCTGAAAAAGAATTCACTCTAAAAGGATTGAATTTGCTCCCGTTTTTCCCTTTAGAGTAAATCCCTTTACAGAATTTGGGAGCACATTCTTTCCTTTTAGAGTAAATCCTTTTCAGATGTCGAAAGCAATTTCTTTCCTTTAAGAATAGATTCCTCTTCAGAGGGAGGCAAAACAATTTTGACAGTTGAGTTGCCTCACCTGAAATTGTATCAATACCGCTTAATTCACTGTTGGATCAAAGTTGGCGCAAGTGTATCCAACATTTATTCATCAGTGCAACTGCGCATTTTAAGTTTATCATATTTGCACTAAATATGCTGGCACCATAATTCCTTACTATACTTGTCCTAAATTATGTGGATGCGTGTTCGACTGGTAATCAGGAGGTCGCGGGTTCGACCCTCGCCGGGTCCGTCAACATTCTGTCGTGGATATTGATCATGAAATATTTTCTACGATAATTCTCTCATTTCCGCTGATTAAAAAAGGGCAGTTGTCAGCTTCTGGCGAAGGAATATGTACAAGTATAGATTATCCGCTTAGGGGACTAAGGCTTTACAGGAAAAATGTGCTGAGGTAAACTGACCGGCTTGACATGACCTTAATAGTGTTGACTATGATGTATAAATCCAATCAAACCGAACAAACTTAACATCTGATCAAGTTCATATGTCTCCCTAATGATGTCTCTTAAACTGCTGGGTAAGTGGCAAACAGTGTTGACTCTGATCAGACACCGCAAACGACGGTATCTAAACTGGGTCTATGCCACTTGCTAAGGCCTGTCTGTCCGAATGCTTAAGGTAAACACAGTATTGTTGAATACTTAAGACAACAAGGGAAGAAAATCATTTTCATGCAACGATTTATTACATAAAATATGCACATGGAATTCCATGATAGATTTGAAGTTGTGTTTGGTCTAGGTCCATGTTTTATGCAGCAAAGTCATTCTTGAGCCTGTAAAAATGATACAATTAGATATAATTACGTGTACGCCAGAACTTACCGATTAAAAGGCGCCATATTCCTCAAAAATAGACATTTTCAAAAATAAAATGAGTTTTTTTTTATCGTATCTTTAATTTAATGTTGGCAACAGTAATTCTGAAATACGATAAAAAAAACATTTCATTTTTGATCCAGTTCAAGGTCGAGAGAATTACTGAAATTTTTAAGGCTGTCAGGTGCCACATTTTATGATCGTATCAATAACATTATCAATTTAGTTGCTCTTTATTGGATAATAAAATGTCTATTTTTGAGGAATATGGAGCCTTTAAGGAGAACTGATATACTTCTAAGAGAAGCATTTTGTCACAATTATTTTTGCCTTCGTTCTGAAAAGGAGTCTACTCTAAAAGGAAAGACTTTGCTCCACTTGGGAGCAAATTCTTTCCTTTTAAAGTAGATTCTTTTCAGAAGGGGCTTGGTGTGAAGAAAAGCAAGTCGCTTAACTTGTCTCTCTAGTAAAGTTGGCAGAAATCTGCCAAGTGTATCCATTCCCATCAACTGGATGGGTTAGAAATACAGATTTACAAGTATCTATTGCATTTCTTATGAAGCCCTTTTGTACAAAATATATTAGCAATAAACATAGTTTTTGCATCACAAAAACATATTGACCCCCTTAAACTCCAGTTTTATGTAGTAAAAATGGGGTTTACAGGCCCTGGGGTATACATTATTTTTCTTATTTTTGCTCAAAAACATAGATTGTGAGTACGCGTTAGAACCGCCTCGGCGAGGCGGTTCTAATGCGTACCCACAATCTATGTTTTTAATCAGACATATTAAGAATGTCAGAATTTTTTATTTGAAAATTTTCACCTTTTGGTGGTTAAAATTTTCAGTATATTCGAATAGGCCTGTTGTCATAATGGTAAATGTTGATATGATTTATAAAATTAAATAAAGCTTAAACTAATTAGTTTCAAATATATGAGCCTCGGGTACATTCGAAACATTTGTCCGAGGGGTATTTATACAGACACCAGAGATCCAGTCTGCGCCTGTGACATAACCTTCATTATCCGTTAAACATAGCAAAATTTATTTATGTTGCTGATGTACGTTGAGCCTAATTGTCTGCGCCGATGTGCGTACAATCACTGAGTTGGCCATTGTTCTCGAAGTGCTTTATGAAATATTATTTACTACTCCAACGACATATACCATGGACTGCTTTACGTGCTATAACCAAGTAGTAGCTTTCACAAAATTAACATTAATTCAGAGATACGATACACATCATTTCAATTTTAATCCAGTTCGAAAACAAGAGACTAACTGAAATTTTACAGGCTGTCATATGCCACTTTTTATGATCGTATTAATACCATGTATCAATTTATTAAGCCATTCGTGAATCAAATGTCTATTTTTGAGGGATATGGAGTATTTATTACCAAATACCGAATAAAGCAATTTATTGCATTGTGTATATTGTATTGTATTATTTAAGAATAACTGTATAAGATGATTACAGCAAAAACCTAATCGCGCTACAGATTCAGGGCAATTGTTTTTGCTTTCAGACTAGACTCTTTTTCAAAACGGGCTTTATATTCCCAGAAAAGCAAGCAGGAGTCCCACAATGTTATTTGCCTTGTAACAGTGGCGACAAACTTACCAAGTGAATCCAGTCATTAAAGAACCACGTGTGTGTTACTTCTTCGCTTAAAATAATAAAAGGCACCACACTCTTATTTAGATTTTATTAACCCATTATAGTCTGGGATCCCCAAATAGGTAATTTGCAAACAGTGCAGACGCACAACGCGGCGTCTGAACAGAGTCTACACGCTTTGCATTAAATACGGGACTTTCTATAAAACATAGTAATAATAAAAAACTAACCAGACATCCTGCTATTGGAAACAGACCGGTCCATACAGTTTTGTCAGAAGAGTCAACTCGCTCTCATCACATACCTATATAATTTTGACCCCCCTTAAACCCCACTTTTATATAGTAAAACTGGAGTTTACAGGGGTATATATTATTTTTCTTATTTCTGCTCAACACATAGATTGTGGGTACTCGTTAGAACTGCCTCGCCGAGGCGGTTCTAACGAGTACCCACAATCTATGTTTTGAGCAGAAATATGAAAAATATTTGAATTTTTTTATCTGAAAATTTGCCAGTATTTTGGTCGTAAAATTTTCAATATATTTGAATAGGCGTGTTTTCGTAATGAATTTACGAATACATTGTCTACATTGTACATTGTACACACTTTGGACGAATGGCCCGTCTGTGAGACAAAATGTGACATTGCAGCATCATAAGGTCTACGCCTCTCTGTATAATACAACTGTGCGGGCACGCGCCAAAGTCAAATTTATTTGCTTTTGGTCAAGCCGCTGTTCATGTACCTGTGTTTAATATTTTCCTCTCCTACAACACCGTACGGCCTTGCATTTTTTACAACACCGTCCAGCATAGAACGTATATTTGGGGCAAAATCCGGAACCGCTGCAGAAGCATCGACCTGCAAAATACAAAAGACCTTGCCGTAAAACGAACGTCTATCAATAATTAAAATCACTGTAGTTTATATTTTCTGTTCCTTTGGTATCAGTCATCTCCTTTGAGTTGATCTAAAGATAAAATATTTCTCAACTTGGGTACACTTTAAACCCCACTAATGAGTACAAGCAACATACATTTTCATGATAAGATCAGAAAATTTCTCTTTAATACCTCAAAATATTTGTTCTCTTGAGCTATCAGTAGGGACTCAAAACGAGTTCGAATCAGCCACGGTAAATGTGTCATCGGTGTTTGAGTAATTGCAGCTTTACTGTATACGGAAAAGTCTGTTTAAAGAGTTTAAAGAGCTTTTTCTTTATTTACAAACCTATCTAATTTGCTACTTTAATTAAGTAGGAGACGTGAGCAGTATTCACGTTACAGTACTAGTCATTAAAAGCCTTAATAAACCTGTGACTGCTATTTTCTCTTGTGTTTTTACACAAATACAATACAAATATTTTATTGACAACTAAACATTCTAACATGCTTATGGCCATACAATTTAGCAAGTGTTCTTTTTTGTGTTCTTGCTACCTCTTTTCTGAGGCTATAGTTTTAAAGGTTTGGATAAGTACGGTTAGATGCAAAGGTGTCCGAATAGCTTGGATAATTAAAGTATTCAAACGTAAAGATAAATACAGTATGGAGCAATGGTATCTTTTACTACATCTGTTTTAATTTGCCTAACAATCAAACAAATCATTATTTCCTATATTGTACGGTAAACTGCGATTGTTTGCATCACATTAAACAAAAGAAGTGTCACGATATTTTTCTACTTAATCATATCTAATCCATGTAGGTACTTATTAGAAGCGTCATTTAGTGAATATCTACAACATATGGATTTGTGGAGAAATCGGAAAAAAAATATAATTTTGTTTCGCTTGAAGCTGGCTTATCTAGAGTATGGTTAAGTATTGTCATTTTACTTACATCTGTTAACGTAATGCTTACCAAATCCAAATCCAAATCCTCCTCTGAAGCCGACCCCACCGTAAAACGCACCACCAACAGGGCCAGCACCATAGTATGCGCCGCCATATCCGAATCCAACAGGGCCTGCACCATAGTATGCGCCGCCATATCCGTATCCAACAGGGCCATAGCCAAAACCAGCTCCGCCCACACCATAGCCGTACCCTTTCTTTCCCCCGGCGCCATAGCCGAAGCCGTTGCCATAACCTAGGCCAATGCCATAGCCGAAACCGTTGCCATAACCGTAGCCCCTGCCATAGCCGAAACCGTTGCCGTAGCCGTAGCCCCTGCCATAGCCGAAACCGTTGCCGTAGCCGTAGCCAATGCCAGCGCCGTACCACCCAGCTACAGATTTTAAAAAAGAAACATCATACAATTAGATAAGTGTATGAAGTTGGCTTGGAGTCTATTGAGTTTGGTATTCGATTTATTCCGTAGTAATAAAGTATAGTAAAGTAACGCTTATGGTTGGGCAAAATCGACATTCCAAGTTGCGATTCCCAAGCCAACTTCACACATTCCAATTAGACAGTATTATTATGAGCCGTGTCGTGCGGTGAAAAAAGATGTTTACGGGGCATTTACGAACAGTAAAGATCCAGATCAGCCAACCAAGCCGCACAATCTGAAAAGGGCCTTTGTTATACGTCTACGTCATCCATTGTTTCTATAACTGGACAGCGAAGCGCAGTCTGACCTTAGCCTTCGCTGTCCATCCGTTTACGTCCCAAAGACACATTTTCTTATGACGTAGCTCATTTTGTCATTTATTCATACGGGGGTTTTCATACTGGAAACTGGACCAAATGTAGGCCATTTGCTTATATAATGGAGTATCATATCACGTTCTTTTGGTGCCTCAGGTAGGCTGTGCTTCGTGGTTGTAACATTTCCTGGATATTTTCACATATTTTTAACGATACTGTGTTGGTTAATGGCAAGCATTATAGAAGACTGCGGTCTCTTTGGGTCTACAATGTCGGCCAAAGGTCACTATGTGATAAATTATGCACAAGCGCCTAGGCTCTGCAATAGGGAGTAAGATGGCCTAGATCTATTTTTAGAAGTATTATAAGGTTTTAAGACGTCATAAAATACAGTGTTTTATGTACATTGTAGTGTTACCCCAGAATAATAACATTCATGTAGCTTCATATATCCCTTTTCTGTGCCTTGTTTGCGGCTAAAGCGCTGGTTTAAATTCTTTAAACACTGTCAAATATTTATAACCATTCATCATTTCTGGTATACTGTTAGAAAAATCAAGAAGTGTGACCACATTATAGAATCCACAAAGATTTGACCATTCTTTGTGTGGCATTGTGGTTGCTTGCTGCGTTTTTTTTTTTTTTTTTTTTTTTTTTTTTCATATCTTGTTCTGTCCGTTGACTTATTGTTTTGTTTAGTGGAGCTCATTACGAAAACACGCCTATTCAAATACATTGAAAATTTTACCACCAAAAAATGGCATTTTTTTAGATAAAAAATTCTGATATTTTTCATATTTCTGTTATCAACATAGATTGTGGGTACTCGTTAGAACCGCCTCGTCGAGGCGGTTCTAACGAGTATTCACAATCTATGTTTTTGAGCAGAAAGAATAAAAATAATGTATACCCCTGTATACCCCAGTTTTTACTATATAAAAGTGGGGTTTAAGGGGGTCAAAATTATGTAGGTATGTTTTCGTGATGTTGTCAAGCATTGAGACCACCTTGTTGGAGAAGAGGGAGCTTTTACTTTGTTTGTTACTGGTCTGTAGCTTGTGTAATGTCTGTCATGGTGTATGTTTGGTCTTCCTCGCGGAATAGTTGGTAGGCTATGATCTATTATTGCAGTTATTCCTGAAAATCTTCTATACTGTTTTTGCTATTTTTATCTGTTTAAGGTTATCGACCCTTTTTCAATTATTTGTTGATAAAAATAATGAGGTTACACTACATGAATGCAAGCATCTGTACACTGGAGGATAAAAGACTGCTCATTTTTTGCAGCCTTGACAGGCCTTTGCTGTTTAATATAATACAAACATTTCGTATACAACGATGTAAACCACTATCAGAGGGCTGTTTCTTTAAGCACAAAAATGATTAATTTCAATAAAACTGACCCTGACCTGTAAAACCTTTTTCGTGCTCTACACAGTTGAGCATGAAATTTTCTCTGCTAACAAATATGAAGATATCAACTATTAATAGATATGAAAATGCCAACAATTGTTTGCTGAGAATTTTTCATGCTCAGCCATGTTTAGCAAAAAAGAATTTAGAGGTTTATTAGCAGAACGAGCTTCATGCTCAGCTTATTTGAGTATGTAAAACTTTTTATAGCCTTGGAGCGTGGTTTGGTTCACAATTACAATTTTTATAACTTTATAGAATAGTATGCCGCTACTCCTCGTAAGTTGAACAGATTACAAGAAGCATCTTCAAAAATGAAGATAAGCGACAAAGAATAGTATGTGTTTTTTCCAATATTATAACAAAGGTTCTTAAAATGAAGTCCACTCTACACCCGAAACTTTGCCAGTTTCCTTGTCAGTCACATCCCAATCTACATAACGCTGGATTCGCTGTTGATATCTAATTTCACCGCCGTAGGCGCCTTTCTTCAAACGACAGCTTCTTTTCGTCATTTAGATAAACCACAATATAAATTTCAATCCTTAAATTCCTAGGACGCCTTTTCTTTCGAGGCTCAAATCTGTTCATCAGAATATTCTTACTTGCCACTGGTTTAACATTTTAGAAATGCTCTGTGGATGGTTACGTCGACCAAAAGGTCTTATCAATTTGCACATTTGTTGTCACTTGCAACACTTTCCCTTTGTCTATATGTTGGTCCTAAATAGGTTAACGCACAGCAAACAAAATTTCATTTTATCTTCTGACGTTGGGAAGTTCTGCTAAAGGTCCGTCACACTTTTGTCCTATTTGATTTTCCCCTCAGTCCAGGCAAATATGGGACGCTGCCGAACGTGATCGGAAAAACACGATCTTAATTTATCAAAATGAGTGAGCTTGTCTTCAGAGGTGTCAAGCCAGGAGAGACAAACCAGCCTGCCCAGTTTCAGATGACCATTAGAGACATGAAATCAGTCCATTATAGTTCAAGTTTTCTGATATTTGATTTTAAAATTTTCAGCTTATCTTGAGTTTCGCAAACTTGTAACCAAACCTTTTGTCTATTACATTATCCAACCAATTACTAGAGCACCACCGATTGAATGAATCTTTATCACTCTCTGGGCAAATTCAGCAGATGACAAACTGACAATTTCTTTCTTATTTTTCCTATAACACTGCAACTGACATGTCATGCAAATTGTCACCAAAGAGGAAACAATTTGCATGAAATATCAAATCGTTTCCTAGACGAAAAATATTTCAAAATGTTGTCTGCAAAACCTTTCACACAGAGTGCTAAGAGTTGAACTGAATGTTATGATTTATCCTGTTTTACGGAAGCACCTTCGCGCAATGCACAACATTAATTCTATTAAATTGTTATTTATGGAAAAATGGAAATGCAATTAGTTTAGAAATATAATCTAAGTGAGTACATATATGCAGCGCTGTGTAGATGGAATGACATTTGGCATGTTGGTGTGGATAGGCCATATCGGGTGCCAGTCACTCTGTGTCCTCAGACTGTGAAATACCCGTTTATTATTTGTAAAAAAAAATAAATAAATAAAAAATAATATATATATATATATATATATATATATATATATATATATATATATATATATATATATATATATAAAAGAGTTGAACATTAATGCTATTATAATGATGATAGTGGTGATGATGGTAATAATAATAATAATAATAATTATTATTATTATTATGATTATTATTGTTATTGTTATTATTATTTTATGTAAAGAGTTAAACTGAGATATGTTAGCCTAGAACTTATGCGTTAGATAACTACTGGTAATATTAGATTTTGGAACAGTAGATTGTGGCCAGTTCTGTGCAGGGTGTGTCTTGCATAAGGAAGAAAGAATGCAGGGACATGCTGTCTGGACATTGGTCCGCCACACGTTCCTGTAGCAGGAGATTCTTAAAGATGTCTGGCAAGAGACGGCTGGTGCAACTGAGTTTGTTCACGACCTACTGTTTTAATTTTCTGATTTCCCTGTTTTGTGAGATATCATCTTCTCCATATAATGTTGATTACCACATAATGTTAATTATATACACAATGTATTGATTTTTTTTTCCAGATTATAACAGAAAATGCTTTCGTATCTTTAATGATTATGTCATATGCCATCGTATATGTTTGTATTATATCCTCAAGGGCTTTAACGCCTACTGGAATTTGAAATAAAATCTATTCTATTCTATTCTATTCATAAAACAGGTTGGTTTTCAAAACCTGATTTTGACGTGAACTTACAGATCATATCGTAAAGATATTTCTAAATGCGCACAATGAAAGCTGAATTAAATGCTTTAATAGAAATAATCGTTTCGTGAGATCGTCGCTTCAAGGAACGTACATTCTTCCATACAGAGGCTGAGAGTGTTGTCTAAATGATATTAACATTCGATAAAATTCTGTTATAAAAGTGATACTTTCTTCAAGGGAATGGATACACTTTCAAGGGAGGCAACTCTGTTGAATTCGTTCCCCTCCCCTCTGAAAAGGGGTATAACAACAGAAAGCAAATCCTTCCCTATTAGAGTAGACCCCTTTTTAGAAGGGGTATGATGTAAAGGATAACAAACAAGGAGTCATAAAATTGTCTCCCTTGTAAAATCTATCGAGTGTAGCAAGTCCCATTAAAATACCTTTCTAACAGAATAAAGTGTCAGTGGTAATCGTTCCATTCATACACAATGTGACTTTGAGGGCGGAAACATACGTGTGAAAAGGAAAATTAATTACAATTATTGCATCACGAAAACACGCCTATATAATTTTAACCCCCTTAAACCCCACTTTTATATAGTAAAACTGGGGTTTACCGGGGTAAACATTACTTTCCTTATTTCTGCTCAAAACATAGATTGTGGGTACTCGTTAGAACCGCCTCGGCCCACAATCTGAGTTTTGAGCAGAAATATGAAAAATATCAGAGTTTTTTTATCTGAAAATTTTAAGTTTTTGGAGGTAAAATTTTCTATATATTTGAATAGGCGTGTTTTCATAATGAGAATCAAATATCTTTCCGTGTTATAAAATTATACAAGTGTTACGTAAACTTACGTCCACCATAGAAGCCAGATCCGCCTCCATAGTATCCATTTCCTCCATAAAACCCTTTACCTCTTGCTGAAATTACAGTAAAATAAATGAGTATAAGTATACCATAATATACGAAGCCCAACGAGAGAATAGCCGGTCAACCAACAAAAACGTATCGATCATTATCAATACTATTCGCTACTAATACAGCATTTTTAAAACCGCCAACATGTTGTATAAAGGGCTTGTTCAATTTTTTGGGCAAACATTTTAAGATGAATATTTAGGGTAAATACAGTATTCATGGATACGATACATTCAAACGTTGTTTGTTGTTGTAGTGTGATTAACACATTAATGACAGGTGTCCGAAACAGCTATAGTTACAAATATCCCAGAACTCAGGGTCTATTCTGTTTGTTCTAACATAAGCAAATACCGGAATGATTTCAACAGATCACCACTTTAAACGGACAATAAAAACATATTTTATTAATAAATGTGAAAAATCTATATCTTCATATCCGTTTTATTCTGGTAGTTAAGCCATGAATGCATTTCACAATAACATGAGCATTAGGGGAAATTTAATTATTAAGTACATTGCGACGTATTTAAGCAGCAGTAAAAGAAGAAACAAACATATTGAAGAAAAATGATTTATGAAAATAGAAAGAAAGGCAATGGTCAGGAATCCATACAATCGCCTAACACCTTCCGACAAAGACACCAAAGGGAAAGAAGGACGCATTTAAAGCAAAGATACCACAATCAAAACACTACATACAAACAGAAAGCCAAATGGACAGTTTCTTTCCCAAAAATTGGCCCCACGGCCATCCCAAATAAAAATTTTACCAAGACATACACTGACAGAAGTAGTAAACTCCAGCAGAAGTACCGCCTTGGAATGGTCAATAAAAATATTACTATGAAAACCTGCCTGATAACGTTTACACCTGTAAAACCAACTGTTTACTTCATTTTATGGGGGGAACATGGGGAACATGATTGCGCCGCATCATGCGAAAACGCGCCTTCGGGGCATGCACGGACAGCAAAGGCCCAGATCAGACAGCGCGGATGCGCAATCCGACAAGCCCCTTTGCCGTCCGCTAACAAATACATTGGATTCTATAGAATGTGTCAGTGGAAAACAAAGGCCCGGATGACACTTTTGCATTTTGCGCATGTTTGAGGGCACTTTTTTGGCTTGACGCGGTTCATTCCATCCAGTCACTTGTTACAGGCAACGGCCTGCATAGGTTTGCAAACCCCACTCATGGTCAATGGAAACAAAATGAGATTTTGTAAAGGGAGACGACTTTTGCGAAGAGCAATTTGCTTCTTAACCCTTTGAAACCCTACATATGAGGCGTTTCTAGTGAGTACACGCAACATACATTTTCATGATAAAATAAGAAAATTTCCCATTAATACCCAGAAATATTTTTCTCTTGAGCTGTCGGAATAATTCCTTAGGGATTCTAAACGAGTTCGAATCAGCCACGGTAAATCTGCCATCGGTGGTCAAGTTATAGCAATTTTACTGTACACGGAAAGGTCTGTTTAAAGAGTTTTGCGTATTTAAAAACTATATATCTTGCTTCTCTAATTGTGAAGTTAAGGTCATTGCAAAGAGTATAGATCATATTGTGCGGCATGAGATCGGAGTCCAAGAGTTGGCAAGATGCTATAAAGCAGTATAAAAATGGATGAATAAAATAGACAGTTACTTACCTTGTATTCCTACAGCCGCAACGAGCAGCAACAATCCAAGTAGGTAGTTCATATTTTCAGGCTGTTTGGTGTAATGGGCACTTTCTGGTTGTGACAACGATACCGACCTCTCCGCCCCCTTATATAGGCCCTCTCAGGGAAATAACTGACGTGTAAGGGCAATAAATCATCAGCTGCTTCCAGTGATGAAGTAAGCGACCTTTTCTCCCTATAGAACAGTGTAAATTCACTCCAGACCCATCTACTGACCCATACAATATGATCAGCAGTTTTTACTCTTTGCCACGAACAATATAAAATGTGTTTGACGGAAATTTTGCATTTATATAAATACTCAAACGGGTATTGATGTTTTTTTTTGTTTGTTTTTTTGTGTGTTGTATTTGTTTATTGTTTCTTTTTGGGTATTTTAGTTGTTGTTTTTTTTTTCAATTATATTTCATATGTTAAAATTTGGGAAAAAGGTTGGTTTTCCCCGCAATGACGACCAGCTGATGATTTTATTATTGATAAAAATGGATCTAAAACCCAAACAATGGCAATACAAAAGTTAATTTGAATATAATGTATCAACCTTGGATTTTGAATATTAGTCTTGAACAGATCATGAGAATAGGGTTCTTACGCAATAAGCTGACGGCATGCTTCTGACCAGCATAATTACAAAACAGTTTAAATACTGAATAATCCTGATTTTTAACTATTTCTTCTATCTATCATGCAACGACCGGGTCTGAATGCACTAGAGTACCGGTTCATCTGTATCTAGATATAAAACTATATATGTTACATTTCTATACCGTTTTTGCTTGATACTATATAGGTCATTATTATGTTTTGGTTTTACTTTGATCAATGTAATTTGCTAAGTCTAATGAATTTTTATTTCAGTCATTTAGTGTCATTTATGCTGATCTTGTAATATTCTAGGTCAAAAGGCTAAGAGTCCGATCTTATCAGTTTGACATACTGGCAAGAAAACCCTCTCTGGCGGAACTTTGAAAGTCCAGTGACTTTATGGACCAGTGGTTGTGACTGCTGTCATAAACTGCTGCAGTACAGGCATTTGTCTTAATTTATGACAGGTGGAGTCTTCTCCATCAACTCTTTGGACTTGTACGATTCCAGTAGAAGGGATGTCTGGGTAGCTTTCTGTTATTTCCATTTTTGACAGAAAAGTCTGTTTTTAATGCAAACAGTGTAGACTCTGGTCAGACGCCGCGATTTGCGGCGTCTGATCTGGGTCTACATTTGTCAATGTCCCTATTATTTATGCCAGGCATAAATGTGTTACTATTGTATGTAAGTCATCTTAATTCCTTAACATATTTGACCTACCATTTGGGCAAGTCCATTTTACTTCCTGTTGGTATATTTAAAAACTGCTGGATGAGTGGCTAACACTATAGAACTAGATCAGACTGTTTGTTTAGACTTGCTTTTCCGAGTACTTGATAAATTTGGTATTTATGGCATCAATATTTTTGTTTCTTACAATTTGTATAGAGCACAACTCTGCATAGACCGATTTTGGTTCATTAATGATAAGTTTGTTTTGAAATTCATTACAACTTTTCCAGTATTTATATATGGCTTCAATACTTTTCTTTCTTTCAATTTGTATGGAGCACAACTCTGCACAGACCGGTTATGGTACATTAGTGATAAATTTGTTTTAAAAGTCATTATTAGTATGTACATGCAGTGTTAATAAATCATGTCAAAGACAGATACCTCAATCTAATAGTCGAATATACTCATATGTTAATATATAGGCTGTCTCACCGAATAACCTAAGTGTCAATGCCCTGGCATCCATTTCTCACACTTAACTCCTGAACGTATTCTTTCTAAAGTCGAAACGAGGCCATTTGATTATAAATCGGTGTCTTTCACGTACTGAAAGAATGGCAAAGGTGTCTTTCACGTACTGAAAGAATGGCGAACGGTGCAGCTGTTTGTTAGTAGTCTGGATTTAGTGTAGTACCTGACTATCAATGGTTCATTGTGGTCTTGTATTAGGTTTATTGTTTTCTGACTTCAGATTGCCATTGAGCACTTTGCTTTGTTTCATCGCATTGTTTTCATTATGTGTTTCACTGCGATGTTTCACTAATGAAAAGTGAGCCCCATGCGGACCGGACATATGTTTGTAATGTAGAGCTGCATCATAAGAGTGAGGTTTCGCGCGAGTAGAAACATTAAAGTAGAAGGCAAGACTCAATTTATTTATTTTTGTTATATTTTCCAAAGAAATAACCATACAGAATTCGAATTTGGACAATTTGTGCACTTGAATGACTTAACATTTATAATGTTTTATTCAATTTTAAGAGGGAAAAAGACTTACAGGTGCCCAGTCATCCATGGCTCCTAAATAGTTGGCTGGTCCCCTCACTTTTCGGAGAAAATATCTATACCGCTAATGTTAAATATTCATTTTTGGCAGTTTGGGTCCCTAAATCAAATTTTTAGTCTTTATCCCTGACTTTTACCAATATGAATAACCCTGCCCACTTGCATGTATTTGAGGTACGCAAAACCCGAGGTTAGAAAAAGTACATTCAATGTTGTTTTTATTTATTGATAGCCATATAATGGTTAACTTGAATTCCAAAGGAAACAACCAGATTTGAATGGTGTAGAGGTATATCTCCCGCTTATCACAGCTGCGGCCCAGATTCCCAGCACTGCCACCTGACAGGGTTGTGACCGTCTGGTCGTGTTTTTTCCTGTTTGCTCTGGTTTCCTCCACCACATGTCCAGGAAACGCCAACATCTGTGCCTTAGAGAACGCGTCTATAAATTCGCTGAGCTTTCTGTGCAATTAAAGTAAAATAAATAAAATTTAAATTAAAAAAAAAGGATAACTTTATAAGTGAATATGTCTCAATTTATAATATTTTGTCCAGTTATATCAATATTAGTGACCCTATCACTTGTTTGAGCTAAATTAAGGGTAAGTTTTTAAGAGAAAGGTTTATTTTGATTTTGATTTGTTCATATGTATACATTGTTTAACTTTCTAAATGAAATGAAAACAACAAATTCCCAAATAGATTGTTTGTTTTGTTGAATTATGCCAGAATATGCATATCACAATACAGCTGTATTTTGTTATCAGATTTTTACACATTTATTTAGCTACGCATGGTGTAACTTTATAAAGCCAACACAGTTTTTTGTTCTTATTTCTTGCAAGCTATATAAGAGTTACATTATTAAATGAATTAAGATGGATTAAGTACCAAGACTCTTCAGATGAATGGATTATATTCTGCAAAGTTTAGCTTTACAAGAAATGGATACATTTGTCTTTTGATGTCCATTCACTTAACATGCTTAAGCTGTCCAATGTGTGTGTGTGTGTGTGTGTGTGTGTGTGTGTGTGTGTGTGTGTGTGTGTGTGTGGGTGGGTGTTTCTTGTCAGGCAAAAATAGTAAGTAAATAAAAAGAATATAGATAGACGAGTTGCCTGATAGAAATTTCTGAGAAAATATTCTGATTTAAGAAATGGTTACATTTTTTACTGATTTAATTTACAATGTATTTGTTTAATTAGGCCGAGACGTTTTCCTCTTGCTAGACACATAATTGGGACCTTTTGAAATAGATACAAAAATCCTAAAGTGTATGTAATAGCTGTCAGAAATCTCTACATTTCAGAGCTCCAGATTAAAGGCGTGGACAGATAAGTATATTTCTTATTTCTCCAAGTAAACATAAGTTGTGGGTACTTATTAGAAACATTTTGGTAACATCCTTCTGATAAATACCCAGAACATGTGTTTGCACGGAAATCTTCTCTCAAGAGGTGACAGTTAATCAGAAATTATGCAGGAACATTTGTATATAATACTTCAAGCAAAATATGTTTTGGATATTTGTAAGAATTGCATTACAAAGGCGATTCTAACAAATATCCAAAACATATGTTCTACGAAAAAAAAAAATAAGAATAAAAAATGACATTTGTTGCACATCATTCTGCTCATTAAGAATTCTTTACATCAGCAAATTCATTTTAATGGCAATATCTTTCGGAACAATTGCTGTCGTTGTAACGACCTAAACACATGTAATTCACTTTAAAAGTGTAAAATTAAAAAGTAAATTTTGCACAAAAAGTGCTCTATCTAGAGCTATACATTTTTTTTAAAAACAGTTATTTATCAGATATCCACTCATTCAGGTGCACATTTGCTCAAATGAGCTAAAGGCTCACCAGGTGAGCTTAAGTATAGCCACAGTACATCCGTTGTCCGTCTTTCCACACTTACTTAAATGAATGTATCCTCAAGACGAGTTGGGTAGATTTTATCAAATCTTGTATATAGCGGATCTAAAGACTGGCGGTTGCGAGTAAAACCTCGGCTGGGCATATAAAAATTTCATGTGTTTGCCCAGTTGGCGATAAATTCTATTATATGGGCAGACATCAAGCGTCTTTATTGATAAGTATAATTTACATCGCATTGAAGTTCAGATGTTTCTGCCAAAAAAGGTAAGAGAAAAGTCCAGGGAGTGCCACAATCACAAACCGCAGCCCTTCCCAGACACCAAGAGGAAGAGGAAAGCCGATGCCATGTTTTAGTGATGTTGTTGTGTTCTGTGTAATTTGTGATGGTTTATATATTTTTTGATATACAAAAATGCTTTCATGATGAAACAATGTTTTGCTTTCTTCCTGTCACAAATGGCATTATCAAACTGGCGTTTCGAAACTGCCTAAAACAAACAAAGCAAAGCCGGACGAATTCAACATGTAACATGCTTATAGTTTGCCTCGTCCTTTATTATTTATGAGATCTTTAAAAAAACATGCAAACAACCAAGATAGACATGAAACCTAGGATTGGTACAAATACTGGTTTCACTGATTTTTGACATTGGTGTTATTTGCCCTTAAATGCGCAAAACCTCATTTAGGCTGTTCCAGGAATATTTCTTTTACTTTTGTTCAGTCCAGCATGAAACTTGCAGATAACTTGGAAGGTATGAAATATCAGATAAGTTTGTAAACTGGTAGAATTGAACTATTCATCTCAGTTGCTTGCACTTGAGTGCTATAAAAGCCCTTATTCTGACCTTGCCGGGACACTGCTCATTTATTTGGAACCAGATCATTAAGGGACTTGCAGGTTACATTACTTCGGTTGTCTTCATTGTTTCCCTAAAAGATGCCGGTCCCACTTCGGGTTTTGAACTCCTCTAACGTCTCTGTTTCTGGGCAAAACTGTCAAGAGTTGGTACGTATTTTTTTAATTAGAATGTAAAGAACATTTTGGTAACAAGATTATTTTAATTTGCCGTTTTTTTTTTTTTTTTTTTTTTTTTTTTTTTTTTTTGTTTTTTTTTTTGTCTCTCCAGCGCTTCAAATTTTAAGCACTGAACGTCGATGCCATGACGTTTTTGTTTTGTTTGGTGACGTTAGTTATGACGTCAGAAGCGCGCATTGGCGAGTAAATAATAAAATAAAAAGAAAATTTACTCTTTTTCAGTGAATATTATAAATATTTTCATCTCATGTAATGAAAACACAAAACATTCAAATTTTCACTCATGCTTTGCACTCGTGAAAATACTGATGTTTTCATTACATTCGATGAAAATATTTATGGTATTTATAGCAATCGAGTAAATAAGGCCTACCCTCTATATATTTTCTTTTGAACTACACAATAGCATGTTAAACCTTCACAAAAACGGTGGTGTATTTAACCAGGGAACTGGAGTTGTACATGCCTCTATGTCACCAAAACAGCAAAATCTGACCACACTTGCATCGGGAGTAAAATGATCTTTGTTTCGTATTCGCTTAAAAGACTACAATTCTGGTCTGATTATATGGGAGACTAAACAAGAGGCTGATATCGGCGATCATGCCAGAATTTCAGCTTTATTTCAACTGACGCCCACCTTCAACGCTATCTGAACTGACTCTCCACAACTAGCCCCGGAAGATCTCCGTATGATTTTCTTTTAACAACACGGTTTTGCCCGTGATAGGGCATCACCCTAATGTCTGTAGAATGTTTAGGTTTCCGATATATGCGGCGAGGTCTTTAGGACTCAGTGTTTACATTGTTTGCAGAAAAAAAATTATTCTATATATCATGGGGCAATCTAAACTGTAGAGAAAGTTGGTGTACCGAAAAGAAAGTCGATCTTCTAAGACTCGCCGAAGTTTTTTTTATAATATGCGATAATCATCCATAATTTATGGATACCAGTCGAATCAGGTGTAAAAATATAAGTGAACGTAACGAAGAAATGCAATAATCACGAAGTTTAGTTTTCCCGAAGCACCAACAGAAGGGGCGGGGCGGGCCGGGGGGGGGGAGTGAGGAACAAACAATGACAAAACAAATGCCATTTATTATTACCTGTGTCTTACGAACAAAAAAAAAACTCTACAATGAAAACAACATTGGAACGGTCAGCGTCCTTGGCGAGGGAGGCTTCAACAGTTTTGCTCACACTAAACCTCATCATTATGCTGCAATAACAACACAAAATATACGTATCATACGGATATTTGCCTTGGGAGAGCCATGCATGAATTAGTTTCACTCGCACAAAACCTCATCTTTAATTCTGATGCAGCTAAAAATTGCAAACATATGCTTGATTCGCATGGGGTCCTCTATTTCATAAGTGCAACTTGACAGTAAAATGCTTGTAATCCGTACGGTAGAGCTAATCTTAGTGCTTTTCGTACGTTTGTTCGGTTTGTACTTGTTTAGCTTTGTCGGTTTCCTCTTCCTTTTGGGGTCTGGGAAGGGCTGCGGTTTGTGATTGTGGCACTCCATAGACTTTTCTCTTACCTTTTTTTTTCATAAAACTCGTCCAGTGAAGACTCGAGCGAAGTCAGACCATCGACTTTACTATATGATGGAAGCAGCCATGAAATTAGAATGAGAGCAAGAAAAATGTTTTTTTTTTTTTTTTTTGTTTTTTTTTTTTTTGTTTTTTTTTATCTTTACTTCTGTGGATCATTAACATTATACAGATTATATAAAGAATTCTATTAAAATTTTGACGTCACTTCAGTTGATATTAAGAACCGTGTGATGGCCGTAAAAAAGTCCCCCCACCCGCGTATTTCAGCCTAGTGCAGATTGTATGTTTGTTTGTCTTGGTATCACTGAACCCATTGGATAACCTTAAAATCGGGTAACGCTTTAGCTGGTGCTGCGGACGTATACAGCCCTGAAAGGACATTGCTACCGTGTAAAGCGTCTCAAGAAACCAAAACACCGATTTTCGCTAAGTAGAGCACGAAAAAGTTTTATAACCCCGGGGCCAGGTCTATAACATGTACAGGTATTACCAGTTCAACCAGTTATTACCAGTTCAACACTTAACTTATACTTATGAATATCATATTCAAAAGGTCAACCTATATCATAGGCAAGACAATGTGTTGTTTCAGTTCCGCCAAGTGCCTGATGTCTACAAATGCAAACTCCTGGTCAGGAGTCCGGAAAGGTCTACCTTTAAAGTGTTCAAATGTTAAGAGATAAAACGTGTTAAAACAATACAACTGAGCCACGCGCGAGAAAATGTACCAAAGACATAAGTGGCCCATCGTGTGCATCCGCGCAGTCTGATCAGACTGTTCACTGAGCGCTTTGTGGATAGCAAAGGATCCAAATACACTCGTTCAGTTAAGACACAGATCAGCCTTCACATATGCGCAAGCTGGTCTGAATCTTCGGTGGACGCATATGTCCGAAGGCACATAATCTCACGTAGAGTCACATTTGCCTCCCCATTGCGGATACTTCAAGTAAAGTATCACCATGCGTTTTCGTTACGAATGTGATTAAGAATTCCACCAGGCACTTGAATCTAAGGACCCTAAGGCAAAGAATTGATATGAGTAAAATCATATAACGCACTTACGATCCCCATTAGATTTTACTACTGACCCGTTTAAGGCGGTGGTTCTAGATTTGTTCGCTCTTTGTGGGGCCGTGTCGCTGCTTGGTTCCGATTTTTCACTTTTTTTTATTTATGTATTTGTTTTGTCATATTGTGGTTCTGTCTGATGCATTAAGGTCACTGCAATGGGTAAAGAGGGAGCTTGTTGCTTTGAATTGTGTTCTTCTGTGTGGTGTGCTGCCTGTTCTAGTTTACTATAACCCTCGGTGGAATTGATAGACTAAGCTAAGTTCCTTGATTGTTGCTCTTCCTCGACATCGTCTATACGATGTTTTTTTGTTGTTGTTTTTTTTGCAGCTAGCGGTAAGTATCTGTAATATTTGCGGGCTATCACTGTAATATATTTTCACATCCTCATAAGGACAAGGGCAATTTATTGATCAAGACCCTTTGTCTTATGGTAGAATGGGCTATTGGCTATTCGAACATTAAATGTTTCATGTACAATATAGTTATACGTAGTATGCATGGTCTTTCATATATTAACTTTAAACAAGTGTGAGTTACGTAAAATATCAAGCAATGGCAAATACCACAATGTATATAGTGGTTATACGGTGGTTATGGAATTCGCATGAAGCGTTTATAATTTGATTTGTTTGTGCCTATATGCGTAGGTTGTTCCTTGAAACCGTAAACCCATTGTTGAGGTATCTGTTAGATGTGCGTTCACAAGTTTCATTTATTTTAGGAAGCTAAAACTCCTCAGAAGTACGTATATGAATATCTGCCTAGAAAACTCTAAAGTACACTATCCTGATCTGTATTTCACAACTGATTGATTGACTGACTTCAAAACTTTTCTCTTATCGAAGATTAGCTGTTGTGCAAGAGTTAAAAAATAACAAATCACATAAAAATCTAAAAGGTTGTCTTTTGAAACACAGAAGAATACAATCACGAAATTCGGAGACACGGGTTTATTAAAATAAGGCTGTGTACGTAATAGGCCAGTACTCCGGCGTCCGTCATCCGTCCGTCGTCTGGTAACAATTGACATCTCATCCTAAACCACTGGGCCAATTCGAACTAAACTTTACAGGAATGATCCTTGGGAGGTACTAACTGAAAGTTGTTCGAAGAATTAGAATCTAAGCAGAACTCTGGTTGCCATGGCAACCAAAAGAAAAGCAAAAAAAAAAAAAAAAAAAAAAAAAAAAACTTTAAAATCTTCTAGTGAGAAACTACTAAGCCGACTACTATATAATTTGGCAGAAATGTTCCTTTGGGGATCCTCTATCGATTGTTCTTCGGCAGCTGGGGCGGAGGAAATCATTACTATGATTCAACGGCCCAAATGGCGATGCAGCAGCATGTTGTGGAGCATGGAGAGTATGACAAGGCACAAAAGAAGTCATGGTCATCCACTGCATCCGGGCTTAGCTCCAGATGTCCTGACACTGTCTTGCCTCTGGATCCAGCTAGGTCAGGATGAGAGAGTGAGATTGACTCTGCGCGCTCTCCCTCACTACAATCCAATTCACAGCGCATGTCATCTTAATCAGCAACACACATTCACAGCAAGCACATATATGCAAATCATACAAAAGCCCTGTGGCGATGGGCGAGCGGCGAAGCAACAGGTGAGGAAATACTGGAAGCTGTAGTTGCGGACCTGCACACAGGCGGCTTGGTTCTATATGGTCGCTTCCCTTAAGAGCGAAGCAGTATGGGGGATTCGGCAGCCGAACTGAGCGACTGAGCAGACCTTTTTAGGATCGCACCGCTCACCCCCGTAGCATGGGGAAGGGGCTAGAAAAGTTGCCCTAAACAATTGCCTGCTTCAAAACTCCTGGCTGGTTAACCGCGATCAGCGGGAATCCCACTTAGCGGTCGAATAAGAAAAAAGAAGATGAAGGTGATACCTCTAACTATCGGCGCTTGGAATGTGCGCACCCTAATGGACAGTTCTGGTTCTGACAGACCTGAGCGAAGAACAGCTCTAGTTGGTAGAGAACTTGACCGATACAAAGTCGAGATTGCAGCTTTGAGTGAGACTCGCCTTGCAGAAGAAGGGCTTTTAAAAGAAGTTGGTGCTGGCTACACTTTCTTCTGGAGTGGACGCAAGAAAGAAGAGCGGCGTGAAGCAGTAGTAGGATTCGCCATCAAGTCACACCTCATCAGCAAGCTCTCAGGACTTCCCAAGGGCATAAATGACGCTGAGACTTCCCTTATCTGGCAAGAGGCATGCAACAACTGTAAGTGCCTATGCACCCACAATGACCAACCCAGATGAGGTTAAAGACAAGTTCTATGATGATTTGGATTCTGTGATTTCTGCAGCATCCCGGACAAACTCATCCTCCTTGGGGACTTCAATGCCAGAGTGGGCACAGACCACCAGACATGGGAAGGTGTGATTGGATCTGAAGGTGTAGGGAAGTGCAACAGCAATGGACTCCTCCTTTTAAGGAAGTGTGCAGAGCATGAATTACTGATCACCAACACAGTCTTCCGTCTACCAACTCGCAAAAAGACAACATGGATGCACCCTCGCTCCAAACACTGGCATCCCATTGACTATGTCATAGAGCGAAGGAAGGGCAGACAGAGTGACTAAAATCATGTGTGGTGCAGACTGTTGGACAGATCACAGGCTTGTTGTCAGCAAACTCAACCTGCGTATTCAGCCTATACGACAACCACAAGGCAAGAAGGTGCCAAAGAAATTAGATGTCTCCAAGCTGAAACAAGACAGCAAGAGGCAAGCATTCGTCAACGATCTCTGTAGCCGTTTAGATGCACTGGGACACAGTTCAGAAGATGTAGACGAGAGCTGGACAGTCTTCAGAGAACCGTTCACTCTTCAGCAATGGATTCCCTAGGACCAGTATCTCGCAAACACCAATATTGGTTTGATGAGAATGACAAAGAAATTCAGGGACTCCTTGAAGAGAAACACCAAAAACACAAGGCTTACCTCAGAAATACCAGCTCAGTATCTAGCAAGACTGCCTATTGAAACATATGCAAGACAGTTCAGACGAGGCTCAGAGACATGCAAGACTCCTGGCTGAGAAAAAAGGCTGATGAAATCCAGTCCTTTGCAGATAGAAAGGACATGAAAAGTTCTTTGATGCACTCAAGACAGTATATGGTCCCCAGAGCTCAGGAACCACCCCAGTCCTTAGTGCAGATGGAACTAGTCTTCTGACTGGCAAAGAAGCTATTTTGAAAAGATCAGCTGAACACTTTGATGGTGTCCTTAATCGGCCATCATCTATCAATGATGAAGCTATCAACAGACTACCACAGGTGGAATGTAATCCGCTGCTTGAGGAGCTCCCAACCGTCTCTGAAACAGTGAAAGCAATAAAACTCCTGTCATCTGGCAAGGCTCCAGGATCAGATTCAACACCTGCAGAGAACTACAAAGCAGGAGGTCTTCCAGTTGCAGAGAAACTGACAGTTATTTCACATTATGTGGAGAAAAGAAGCCATCCTCAAAGTATTCAAGGATGCAACAATTATCCACCTATTCAAAAGAAAAAGGAATCCTCAAGTCTGAAACAATCATCGAGGCATCTCTTTATTGTCAATTGCTGGGAAGATCCTTGCTAGGGTCCTACTGAACAGATTGAATGTACACCTCGAACGGTCAGGGCTTCTACCAGAAAGCCAGTGTGGATTCAGGAAAAACAGAGGAACAATAGACTTGATCTTTACAGCTCGACAGCTTCAAGAAAAATGCCAGGAACAGAATGTGGACCTCTATATGACCTTTGTCGACCTTACCAAAGCATTTGACACAGTCAGTCGTGAGGGACTTTGGAAAATTATGGCAAAGATTGGCTGTCCTGCCAAATTCATAACAATGGTGCGGCAGTTCCATGATGGTATGCTTGCAAGGGTCCAAAATGATGGCGAGTCTTCTAATCCATTTCCTGTGACAAATGAAGGTAAACAAGGCTGTGTACTAGCTTCAACACTGTTCAGCATGATGATTTCTGCCATGCTTACAGATACTTTCCAGGATGGTGACAATGGTATACCTATTAGGTTTCGCTTTGATGGGAAACTTTTCATCCTAAGAAGGTTGCAAGCTAAATCTAAGGTGCAGACAGAGGTGCTAGACGAGTTCCTCTTTGCTGATGACATGGCAAAGGGTGCTCCAACAGAAAGAAAATGCAAAAAGGTGTGGATCAAGTATCTGATTCATGTGATAGCTATGATCTCATAATCAGCATCAAAAGGACTGAGGTAGTATATCAGCCAGCACCTGGAAAGCCTTACAAGGAGCCTACCATCACAGTGAAAGGTCAACGACTGCAAGTGGTAGACAAGTTCACCTACATTGGAAGCACATTGTCTAGAGTTGTGCACATTGATGATGAAGTCAATGCTAGTATTGCCAAGGCTAGTGCAGTATTTGGGACCGAAGTGGAATCAGACTTGACACAAAGCTGAAAGTATATAGATCGGCAGTGCTGCCAACACAAATAAACGCATGCGAAACTTGGACAGTTTACCAACGGCATGCCAAAAGACTGAACCACTTCCATACAAGCTGTCTTAGAAAACTTCTAAAGATCAAGTGGCAAGACAGGATTCCAGACACAGAAGTCCTGAAAAGGGCAGGAATGCAGAGTGTACATCCTCTTCTGAAATTGGCACAATTAAGATGGACAGGCCATGTTATCAGAATGCCTGATGAATGTTTGCCAAAGAAAATCCTCTTTGGAGAACTTCAAGTAGGAAAACGCTCCCATGGTGGTCAGAAGAAGCGATTTAAGGACACCCTCAAAGCCTCCCTTAAAGACTTCAACATACCAACAGATTCATGGGAACAGATTGCACAGGATCGTACAAAGTGGCGAGGCCTCATAAAAAAGAGAGCTGGTGAATACGAAGCAAAAAGAATCAGCGAAGCCGAGCAGAAACGTGCACAGCGGAACGCCAGAGCTAAGGCATCACCAACAGAGCTTTCTTCCTCAGACCTCTCTTGTTCTATCTGCAACAGGCAGTTTAGAGCTAAGATTGGTCTCATCAGCCATCTTAGAACACACAAATAATAACACATCACACAGTTGATTAGGATTGGTCATTGTCAGTAATGACAGACGAACTATATATACCAACAGAGTCAGTAATGATATATATATATATATATATATATATATATATATATATATATATATATATATATATATATATATATATATATCGATTGTTCAAGCCATCATGATTCGTCAAAAAAAAAACCATGGCCGCCAGGGGGTGTGAGCGGGGCTTATTTTTCTTATATATCTATATAGTAAACTTTAAAAAATCTTCCTGTCAGAAATTACTGGACCGATTTCAATATTACTTGGCAGAAATGTTCCTTTGATGACATTGTACCAAGATTGTCCAAGCCGTCATGATTCGTCGGAAAACATGGCCACTGGAGGTGGGGCTTATTTTCCCTATATATCTATATAGAAAACTTTAAAAGTCTTCTTGTCAGAAACCACTGGAGTCTGACAACTGGCAACTGGACCGATTTCAATATTACTTGGCAGGAATGTTCCTTATGTAACCCTCTATCAAGATTGTTCAAGCCGTCATTATTCGTCAAAAAACATGGCCGCCGGCGGGTTGGGGGGGGGTGGATGGCGGGTATATTATCCCTTTATAACTATATAGAACGCTTTAAAAATTTTCTTGTCAGAAACCACTAGACCGATTTCAATATAATGGCAGCAATGTTCCTTTGGTGACCCTCTACCTAGATTGTTCAAGCTGTTATGATTGGTCAAAAAACATGTCTGCTATAGTGCGGGCTTTTTTGTCGTATATATCTATATAGAAAACTTTAAAAATTATCTTGTCAGAAACCACTGGACCGATTTCAATACAACTTGGCAGGAATGTTCTTTTGGTGACCACCCTCTACCAAGAATTTTCAAGGTATCATGATTCGTTTAAAAACATGGCCGCCAAGGGTGGGGGGTTGGGGCGAAGCTTATTATCCCTATATATCTATATAGCAAACTTTAAAAATCTTCTTGTCAGAAACTACTGGACAGATTTCAATATAATACGGCTAAAATGTTCCTATCATGATTCATAAAAAATCAAGCCTTCATGATTTGTCGAAAAACATGGCCTCTAGGGGGTGGGGCTTATTTTCCCTACAAACTACTGGACCGATTACAGTATAACTTGGCAGGAATGTTCCTTATGTAACCCTATACCAAGATACAAAAACATGGCCATCAATGGAGGGAGCGCGTGGGGGGTGGGGCCGCTTATTTTCCCTATATATCTATATAGAAAACTTCATAATAAAACTCAAAAAGGATCGATTTGAACCGATTTCAATATAATACGGCAGAAATGTTCCTATGGTGACCCTCTACCAAGATTGTTCAAGCAATCATGATTCGTAAAAATACATGGTCGCCAGGAAGCAGGGCTTATTTTCCCTATATATCTATATATAACAATTTAAAATCATTCTTGTCAGAAACACCTGGACCGATTTCAATATTACTTGGCAGAAATGTTTTTTTAGTGACCCTCTACCAAGATAGTTTAAGCCGTCATGATTGGTCGAAAAAACATGGCCGCTATGATCGATTTGGACCGATTTCAATATAATACGGCAGAAATGTTCCTATGGTGACCCTCTACCAAGATTGTTCAAGCCATCATGATTCGTAAAAAAATGGTCACCAGGAATCAGGGCTTATTTTCCCTATATATCTATATATAACAATTTAAAAATCTTCTTGTCAGAAACCACTGGACCGATTTCAATATTACTTGGCAGAAATGTTTTTTTAGTGACCCTCTACCAAGATAATTTAAGCCGTCATGATTCGTCGAAAAAACATGGCCGCTAGTGGGCAGGGCTTATTTTTTTCTAAATATCTATACAAAAACTTTAAAAAAATTTTTGTCTGAAAACACTGGACCAATTTCAATATAATACGGCAGAAATGTACCTATGGTGATTCTCTACCAAGATTATTCAAGCCATCACGATTCGTTGAAAAACATGGCCGCCAAGGGGTAGGTCTTATTTAAAAGAAAAACAAAACAAAAAACTTCTTGTCAGAAACCGTCAAAATTTGGTATGTAGCTTTCACTAGTGGCCTTATACAAAGATTGTTCAAATTTTAGCCCCTGGGATCAGAAATGGCCCCATACCCGGGAGTCACTAATTTTACATAGACTTAAGTTACATAGACTTAATATATAGTAAAAATCTCGAAAAATCTTCTTCCGAAACCATTAGGCCTAAGGCTACCGAATGGTTTGTAGCTTTATCTAGTAGACCCCTACCAAGATTGTTCAAATTAGATCCCTGGGTCAAAAATGGCCCTATCCTGGGGTTCAGTAGTTTTACATAGACCAATAAGTGACAAATATGCTTTTCTTCTAAACCTACTGGCCAGATTTTGAAAGTCGGCAGAAATGTTTCTTGGATAACAGTCTTTTAAAGCATAGAGAGTCCTATGAAGAGAAAATGAAAGTCTTTTAGAATATAATATGTTGCATTGAATTATTGAAATAACAGATGGTGGTTGGAGATAATGACACTCAGGTGAGCGAATTAGGGCCCTATGGGCCCTCTTGTTTATTTTTAGAGTCTCAATAAACCGAGATTCCGGTTTTCGTATTATGTATAGTCGATTTTTTAGGGACAACCTCTTATAGATTTTATCTGACATTTCATTTAATCTCCGTATGTAATACAACCTGGTAAATGTGAACTCCGTTGAGATGTTTCAGGACTTGATACAATCAGATCCACTTCAAATTCTCACCATCAGAGGGAAAAGAACAGGCAAATACAACTAAACGGCCACAAAAAAGGAAGAGATGGTAAGCAGAGTTAGCAGCCCATTCCCCAAAACTACCTAAACTTAACTGATTATATCTCTAACTTACCTAATTGTTAAAAGGAAAACGTTGGCAAGTGAAACACTACAGAACATTTAACAAAACATCACGAAAATATGCCTATATGATGTTGACCCCCTTAAACCCCACTTTCATATAGTGAAACTGGGGTTTACAGGAGTATACATTATTTTTCTTATTTCTGCTCTAAAACATAGATTGTGGGTACTCGTTAGAACCGCCTCGACGAGGCGGTTCTAACTAGTACCGCAATCTATGTTTTTGAGCAGAAATATGAAAAATAACAGAAATTGTATCTGAAAATGTTCATTTTTGGATGGTAAAATTTTCAGTATATTTGAAAAGGCATATTTTCGTAATGAATAGCATAATGAAAGAACCTCCTTGGAACGGTTAGTAGTCAATTACTGGGAGGCAAGGCTATGTAATGCATAGACCATGTTACCGCATACTATTTACTGCAACTAGAGGTATTAGCTGAGCTCTACATTATCAGACTGATTTCCGGAATATTACAGTTTTTAAAACAACTCTTCAGTTGTAAGGAAAAGCAGATAACCTTGCAGCGTATTTTCCCCGTATATATTTCACAGAATATAAATGCAGTTTTTTTATTTTTATTTTCCATGTGATTACATTCGGGGTCAAATGTATGAAATGTTAACCATCATTTCAGTAACAAAACTAAGGAACTATTTCTAATTTTTATCTGTTGTATCGGCCTCTATAGAGTGCTATTACTTAAAATGTATGGAAAATAGAATAATTAATGGCCTTTGGAAAAAGGAGGCATGCCATAAATAGTATATTAATTCTCAGTAAGGGTGGTAGGTAGTTTGTATGTGTGTGTTTATGTGTGTATGGGTTGGGGGTGTGACTGATATACTTTATGCATTTTCGAGCACTTTGTATAATAGACATTTTCCTGACTTCCTGAAATAGAAATCATTTTAAAAAAAGAGGTCTAGACAGAAGGCAAGAATCTGCTCCTTTTAGAGTAGATCCTTTTTAGAAGGAAGGCCTATCCTGAAATTCTATAAGTACGCCTTTAAAGGTATTGGAAACTGTGGCAAACTGAAAATTAAACAACCTATTAAAATGAATTATAACTTTATTATAAAAAAGGAGAAGAAAACAAGGAAATGATTCAGGGATAGAGAAGTAGGTCACAAGTCGTATCCGGTTGAGTTCCTTCCGTCAAGCAAATGTCTTAAGCTCTGAAATAGAAATAAAATAAAGTTACTGATACAGTAAACAAATAAATTTAGCCGGCCTCGGTGGCTCAGTTGGATGCGCCGTCCGACTGGAGACCAGGAGTCGCGGGTTCAACCCCCGCCGAGGTCGGCAACATTCTTTCGTGGAGATTGATCATGAAATATTTTCTACGGTCATTCTCTCCCTTCCGCTGATTAAAGAAGGGCAGTTGTCAGTTTCTGGCGAAAGAATGTGCACAATACTGGTTAACCGCTTATTGGACTAAGCCTGCCCAGTAAACGTGTGGTTAGGTAAACTGACCGCGCTCGACATGACCCCATTGGGTTGACTGAGCCGTAAAACCTCAACACAAAAAAAAAAAACAAAAAGAAAAACAAATAAATTTAATTTATAATGCGTCTACGAAAATACAAATTCTTTGAGAAAAAAGCGACTTCTCATTCGTTTTATCGCGCCTATGCGACGAACATAAAAGCTGAAACATCACCCCCACCCAGTGTGCGCGTACGTGTGTGTGCATGTGCAAATGAGTGGAATTGTGCCCATGAGCGTCAGTATTATGTAATATAGATCAGATTCTCAGAAGAACTATTCTGCTTTCCATATATTTCAGTAAAAGTCTTTATTTGTTTTGCATGGCGCTTAACTCAGAAGATTGAAATATGTAAATATCTGTCATATCTCAATGCAAAACTAACAATGCACGCAATGTTTTCTCCAATTCTTTAGTTTTCAAACATAAAACATTTTTATTTTCTCCAAAGTTATAAGGGCTGCACACTATGCAAAAATTGATAGGCAGGTAAACTGGAGGCAGATTTTCAACAAGTCCTACTCGTTCAAAAATTCTACTGTAATAATACTGATATTAAACATCAATAGTTGAAACTAGTGGAGAAAAGCAACGCATATTTCCTGATGTTAAAATTCCAAAAGCTCATTTTTTCATAGAAATTGCGTAAGTAAAGCTAACTGTTACGACACACTACACACAATGCTTTTTACCCCGACGTAGGGTACCTTTTACTTACATTAGGTCATTTTTGCCTTACCCTACGTATTACGCAATTCTTCTGTTCAACAGGCAGGACACTATTGTATAGTCACGGTTTACTCGTGCACTATACGCGTGTAAGATAATACATGGCTACCTGGACGTATATAAATATCGCACTGCGAATGATTCCGATAAGTGCGAACTAACAGGACACTACTGCGCGTCAGAGGACAGCAATCCTCAGAGGAGTCATTTCTATGAGTAATGTTTTATATTTTCTTAATTGTCATCAATTTGTAGGTTTTCTGTGCAAGGTCTGAAAGGCCAGAAATGTGTCGAGTCTGAATTAAAACCTACAGATTGTTGATTGCTGCGTCTGTGTAGTGGAAAAGGGTGATCCAGGTCTGCATTTTGTTACATAGGATTTTCATGTTTCCTAGACCGGCTGCGCTAAATTTTTTCAGTCTAGTGGGAATTTTCCCAGTTTGCGTGCATGAGGTAGATAGGAAGGACGCTTAGCAGACTGTGTCGTATGTTCAATCTGATCAGAGCCCCTTTCTAGCAAGCGCAAATTTGGTCTGGTAGGTACCTTCGGTTTGAGTGAAAGGAATGACTATATTAGTATAGGGAATGAGAGTTCTGGGATTAACGTGGTAACACCATGCCGCTGGGAGCCTCCGCGCGCCCCACGCGCGTGGATGTTCTCATTTGCTCCTATTTGTCTAATTGGAAGTTTCCATCCGCTCCCACGCGCCCCGCCGGTCTCCGGTGTGCCTTCGAAGCCTTTCACCCAACCCCGCTTGTAGTCCTTGCTGGGAGGTCTCCGAAAGCCTCTTTTAGGCCCCTTTCGTACTCCTGGGTTGTCTACGTGGGCGCCTTCGCAGTTGGTTTGGTGGCTTCTAGAGGGAAGTCCAGAAGAGGGGTGCCGCTGTTGGGAGCCGCCGCATGCCCTGGGAGGCTTCCTATGTGGACGGAGGGGTGTTCTTACTTTTTGCGCCTTTTTTTCTTTGGTATATCGGATGTCGCCCGTTTCTCTGCAAGGGGGTGTTGCTGTTGGGGGCCGCCGCGTGCCCTGGGAGGCCTCCATGGGGGTGTTCTCACTTTTTACGCCTTTGTTTTCCTTGGGCATATCGGATGTCGACAGCAGAGGGAAATCCGGAAGAGGGGCTGGGAGTGGGGTCTGGGAGGCTTTCTAGGGCGCGCGGAGGCTCCTAGCGGCATGGTGATACCACGTTAATCCCAGAACCCTCATACCCTATACTACTACTATGAAGGACGCTGAGAGGACTGTGCAGTATGTCAGTCTGATCGGGGTCTCTTTGTAGCAGGCGCAAAGTGTAGGGGATATTAGAATAGTGCAGGACCGGACTTGCCGATGTGCACATCGGAGCAATCGCGACACTCAAATGAGAGATGAATCGCGACAAGGCATACACGTATGACCGATACGCACATATATATTGTACGCTCTTTCGTTGATACAAAGGCAGCAATGCACACAATACTGGTAAAAAGCCGCTTAGAGGACTAAGCCTGTCCAGTGGACGTGTGTTTAGGAAAACGGTCAGCGTTCAACTTGACCCCATTGAATTGATTAGGCCGTAAAACCTCAACACAACATAATTTGCAAGCACTCGCGTTTACAAAGAAGCGGACATATTTTTTTAGGCGAGATTATTGATTCTGTAAATATTTTTGTCGTCTGCTGAGGTCCAGGTACCCAGATTTTAATAGAATTTAGATAACAATTGTAAGTTAAGATTACATCGATATTCATTTATTTTAAGTGTATTAGGGGTTGGCATTAATTATTGAGTGACACTGATGGGCTGACATTTCAAATGTCAGGCCATGATATTCGAAGTTGTAATGTCCTGATTGCGGAGGGGTCGATGTTTGGAAGGTCGTTGCCCTGTTTGCCGTCAGTAGACATTCGAAAAGATATGGCCCTAATGTATTTGGTATAAGGATAAATAGGGTTGACAATCAGAATATCATGGCCCTGTGGGTTAGCCGAAGACGTTGAAACGTCATGACTCTGGTGTTGCAAGAGGAAATGTCCTGAAATGTCTTAGCCCTAGTTGCTATCTGTGAACATTTCAAATGTAATGGCCCTGTTATTTAAGTTTACTATTATTTTTATCAGGGTATTGAAACTTAATTTGTGTTAAGATGTGGAGTTGTGTATGACGCTGCCGATAGCTGACGGAAGATGGCTGTCGACCGCGCCGACGTTGACAATAGGACATATGCCGCGGACAAATCACGTCGACGCCGGTGATAAACCAATCATGACGTCGGGTATTCAGCCGCGACGCCAATGACGTCACACCATCCGGTGACGTAGGGCGTCATTGTCAGTTGTATTGAATCATAATAGCAAACTTCATCATATGTGGTGTAATTCTGTATAGTTATGTTTTCTTTTCTTTCTTTTCAGCCTTTCAGAGGCTGAAGCCTTTAAATATTGTAGACTCCAATACTGAAGACAGAAACGGGCGTCTTTGAACCACAAGAATATTTCAAGGCCACGGGCTGAGTCCCGAATAACTATAATCGAAGATCGTCATATGATAGTATAATTATGTGATAGTATAGTTATATTAGACTGAGCCTGAGCTCAGTAAGTGAAGAATTAGTTTCTGATAAAAAAACTAAGTTAAATATTACTAGAAAAAGTGTCCACGGGACACGGATGCCCCCGCCAAATGCCATTCAGAAAAAGGGTTTATATGTAATTGTAACAGGTATACCATGAAGTTATTAGTAAGGCCCGGACACAGTTTACTATATAGAACTAAGTCAAGGGAAGATAATTCAAAAACGAAAAACGCAAGAGTTGTCTTCCTTGTTCATGACACATTGTCTCAATGTGATGCATGCATGTGTAAAGTTTCATGAATATATTCCATATGGTTTAAGAGTTATGGCCCGGACACGGTTAATTATATGGAACTAAGTCAAGGGGAAATAATTCAAAAACCAAACATGCCAGAGTTGTCTTCCTTGTTCATGACACATCGTCTGAATGTGATGCATGCACCTGTATAGTTTTATGAATATATTCCATACGGTTTAGGAGTTATGGCCCGGACACGGTTTACTATATGGAACTAAGTCAAGGGCAGATAATTCAAAAACAAAAAATGCAAGAGTTCTCTTCCTTGTTCATGACACATCGTCTCAATGTGATGCATGCACCCATAAAGTTTCATGAATATATTCCATATGGTTTAGGAGTTATGGCCCGGACACAGTTTACTATATGGAACTAAGTCAAGGGGAAATAATTCAAAAACCAAAAATGCAAGAGTTTTCTTCCTTCTCATGACACATCTTCTCAGTGTGATGCATGCACTGGTAAAGTTTCATGAATATATTTCATACGGTTTAGGAGTTATGGCCCTGGACACAGTTAACTCTATGGAACTAAGTCAAGCAAAAATAATTCAAAAACCAAAAATGCAAGAGTTGTCTTCCTTGTTCATGACACATCGTCTCAGTGTGATGCAGGCACTGGTAAAGTTTCATGAATATATTTCATACGGTTTAGGAGTTATGGCCCGGACACAGTTAACTATATGGAACTAAGTCAAGCGGAAATAATTCAAAAACCAAAAATGCAAGAGTTGTCTTCTTTGTTCATGACACATCGTCTCAATGTGATGTATGCACCTGTGAAGTTTCATGAATATATTCCATACGGTTTGGGAGTTATGGCCCGGACACGAAGTGGGACGTACGGACGGACAGACGGACGGAGGGACAGACAGACGAACGGGACGGACAGGGGTAATACTTAATGCCCATCCGCTATTCTTCGAATAGGCGGGGGCATAATAAATCTAGATGGCGGTTGACTAGCCAAGAACCAAAATGTTGGACTGCGCCCAAGCAATTAGTTACATTAACTAACCAAGGCTCAATTAGTGAGTCTACATATTAAAAGACGGTAGTTAGAAAAAAAAGGTAAGAGAAAAGTCCAGGGAGTGCCACGATCACAAACCGCAGCCCTTCCCAGACACCAAGAGGAAGAGGAAACAGACAAAACCAAACAAGCGCAAATCGAACAAACGTACGAAAAGCACTAACATTAGCTCTCTCTTCCCCAAGCGAGGTAATGGCAATGCTAAAAGGGCTGAAAACACAAGAACAAAATAACATAAGGTAAGACATCAACAAATAGCCTCGTAGAATAAACCACAAAGCAACAAAGAGTAAGACTAAGAATTCTCTTCGCATTGGCGCCAGTTAATACGCACGAGGTGGCCAAGACGCACCGAGTATGACTTCCTGTTTGAATATGCCCTTATCAGACTAAACATTCGGCACAGTCTGCTCAGCGTCTTTCCTATCCACCTCATGCACGCAAACTGGAAAAATTCTCACTAGACTGAAAAATTTAGCGCAGCCAGTCTAGTATACATGAAAAACCTACGTAACAAAATGCAGAACTGGATCACCCTGCGTCCACTATATAGACGCAGCAATCAACAATCTGTAGGTTTTAATTCAGACTCGACACATTTCTGGCCTTTCAGACCTTGCACAGAAAACCTACAAATTGGTGACAATTGCGAAAACATAAAATATCACTCACCGAAATGACTACTATAAATACGTAGGGTAAGGCAAAAATGGCCTTTTGTAAGTAAAAAGTACCTTACATCGGGGAAAAAATGCATTGTGTGTCGTGTGTCGTAACAAAAGCTAAATTTTGTTCGCAAATTTTAGGGTAAATATTTGAGGCGAAAGCATAAAAGCAGAAATGAGAATTGGTTTGTGATATCATATAGTCAATCAGAGCGAATTCTGTTCATTTCAAAACCAAACAACAAGCTAAAAACCGACTTTCCAAGTGATGTTGAAAGGAATGTAGGTTTCAAGTTTCACTGACGTGTTAATTTAATTCTCGTTGTGTGTATTTATGCCAATATTTCCTTAGGAGGACTTGATTCCTTTGCTAAATGTTTCGATATTTTGAACAAGGGGGGCGGGGTGCAACTTTATCGACTTCCCGCTGACTTCTCTGCATGCAAGTCCCCTTCTTGAAAGGGATCTAGTATAAAAGAGATGAATTTGTTCCCAACGGAAGTGAATTCTTTTGTTTTATAACGGGCTCCTTTTCAGAAGCTTGACAAAACAATTTTGATAGAGTTGCCTCACTTAAAACTATTTACCTTTAATACTTCTTGGAGGGACAGCAGATGACGCATTTCTTTCCCTTGCATTTCCAGCAGCGGCCCATTGGACGTGTTCCGTATGAACAATATCTACTGCAGTAGCAACGACGTCCATATCCGGAACCGTAACCAGCTGTAAAATAAAAGTTTAGTTTAAGATTTCGTACAACGCAAAATGTAGAAATATTCAAGTTTCTACATTTTGCGTTTACGCCGGATTAGCCTCAATGCAAAATGTACAATGATGTTTTCTTATCTTTACGTCGATATGGTCAATATCGGCGCAACATGTAGACATGTAGAAAAAAATCCATTACTTTATATGGTTGTATATATGTCTTCCGATCTTCGAGATATATTGGTTTTGTTACTATCGTCTGTTTATCCGTTTCTATATGGCAAATCGCTATACTGTGAATGATACCTGCTATCACCTCTGGACACAAAAATACGCGTTATAAAATTGACTGATGTCCGTACACTGTGGTATTTATTTAATATAGTCGAACTAAAACTGTCCTTCATATCAACGTAAAATGTAGAGGTGTTGACATCAGAGCTGAATGTAGTGAATGCAAAATATAGACATTTCTACATTTCGCGTTGTAACAAGGCATAACAAAAACGTGAAAGTGGCTCATAACCGTTATTACAGTCAACAGGAGAAGAATAGTTGACTAATAAAGAGATAAATAGTAATGAGAAAATGAAGAAGCAGAATAATAATAATAATAATAATAATAATAATAACATCTTAGTAGGTATATATTTAATTTGATAAAAGGTAGGAACCGACATTAATAATGACGACAAACGGATGTTTTACCTGTCTTGCTTTAAGTAATATTCAGACCACGATCAAGTTGGGATATTGAAAGGCTCTATTCAATAAAAAACCGTCCTGTCATGACGGCATTTTATTGCAAAGAACCTTTTCATTATATATTAATTTTTGTAATACCGTGAGCACCCAAATATATTCGAACACCTTAGGTGACCGGATGTACATGGAACATTTTTCGCCATTTTCAGCAAGAGAGAAAACAATTGTGACGTCATGTTGACGTTTCTGTACACCAAACCTCTTCTGAAAAGGAATCTAATGTAAAAGGAAAAACAGTTGCTCTCACTGGGAGAGAATTCTTCCTGTCTAGAGTAGACACCGAAAGATCGACTTTGAAAAAGTTGTTCCCCCCCCCCCCACCCCCTCTGAAATTGTTTTAGTTACCCTTACACCGCAGAAGTCGGTGTCTGATCAGGGTCTACACTGTTTGCATTAAGTGCAGAAATTTCTACAAAACATGGTACTAATAAAAACAAACAAGACACCCCTTATATAGGCAATGAACCTTTCCAAAGAGTTAGGGTAGAAGAGTTCACTCGGCATAAATGGCTTGAGAGTAAATAAAGTAAATATGGTAATCTTACCTAAACTTAACTGAATATATCTAAAATACTTTACTTAATTGTTAAAACGAAAACATTGATAAGTAAACACTACAAAACATTTAACAAAAAGCGCCACAATGAAAGTGCCGACTTGGAACGGTCATTAGTAAATTAAACTTTTACTCTACTGTTCACTATAGGGCGATAACAATCGCCCCCAAAAAGGAAGCAGTTCTGTTAAGCTAGGCTTTCGCTATTAGCACATAGTATATTTGAACTGTCTAAATATTTTTGTACACCAACTAATCAGATGAAAGCAATAGTTGTTTACCTCCCATCATTCCATAGCCAGCACCGCCGCCAAATCCGTAGCCCATCATTCCGTAGCCAGCACCACCGCCATATCCGTAGCCCATCATTCCATAGCCAGCACCGCCGCCAAATCCGTAGCCAGCACCGCCGCCATAACCCATACCTCTATACCCACAATATTTTCCAAAACAAGGACGGAACTTTTTACCCCCTGAAATGAAATTCGATCAAACTGTTGTATTTTATCGTAACATTTAATGCCCGAGTATACACTATTTGTCCGACTGAAACTGCTCTAAGGGAAAACTTAAATTCAAAGTATATACCTCCTTAGCATTCCGGTTTGACATAAGGTCTAAATACAAGTGCGGAACAGCGAAGGACCAGATCCGAATGTACAATTACATAGTTTGACCAGGGCCTTCCCTGATCATCGGGGAGAAAATAACTGTGTAATTTTTCAAGCATCAATTGACGAAATCACAAGCTTTACGACTTGGATGAAACCACAAGCCGTTACAATATGAATAAAGTCACACAAAAAAAGGTAAAAGAAAAGTCCAGGGAGTGCCACAATTACAAACCGTAGCCTTTCCCAGACACCAAGGGGAAGAGAAACACGACAAAACCAAAGAAGCACAAATCGAACAAACGTACTAAAAGCACTAAGATTAGCTCTCTCTCTCCCCCAAGCGAGGTAATCACAATGCTAAAAGGACTGAAAAACATAAGAACAAAAGCCTTATTATCTATAAAATTAAAAAAGGTATGATTTAAGTGTTGTCTGCTCGTTTTTGTATTCAGCAGCTACAGTTTAAGTTTTAAAATTCGGAACGTCTCAAGCAAAGTTAGTCTGCTCCCTTTTTCATTGGGTGGTTTGATAGACAAAACACATACAAATCTTAAACTATTTTTGAGGTTTTCAAAATAATCCTATATAATCAAACTTCTGTAAAATGCAAGCCCTGCAACTGACCTTTTTATAGACTGAAAAAGGGAACTCGGGGGTCAGGAGTTATTCACAGAAGTGCTGTGACTTCTACTGACATTTACAATAGAGGTGTTTTTAGATGCATAGTTCATTACATAGCCTCGTTAAGACGGACAAATTCGTCAAACGGACGAATTCGGACAACATGGACCAGACCAGTCTGTGTGTCAACACAGTCTGATCGGGTTCTGTATCAGATCAGAATCAAAATCACTGGAATCTGTATACAATTTAAAAACGGACAGCAAATATCAGGGTAAAACTAAATTATGGGATAATGAAATTACTGTTCACATATGGCCCAAATCTACATTTTTTGTAGGGAACGGCATAAAGTATCCGCAAAGTAATTATTGTCTCCTGATGTGTTTCTATGCATGTTTCTTATACAGAGGTACATGACTGTTATTCCAACAACATAACTTGCAGCAATCGTATTGCTGATCCATATTTTACAGTTCTCTGTCTTCAGCTTAAAGAAGCTTCTGTTATGCTCTAATTTTTATATTTAGAGCTCAGACATGCTCTGTTTTGTACTGATGGTTATTACTAAATATAGATCATTGTATGCTTAAATTCAGTTCGAAATGCAGTTCAACACCATTTAATCCTAAAATATGATATAGGATTCATATTTGGAATTTATCGTTAGAATTACATGAGACAAAGCCATTGTTCATCAACGTAGGCCAATGTAACCTTTTTCTTCTAGATAAAAAGATCACATTTGTGCCTTGGTCCTCGGACATGTCATAGAATTTATACTTGGAATTAATCACCAACACATGGCACAATATACCGTACGATACTTTGACCTACATCTCTAGAGCTTTACTCACATTCATGCATGCATTGCAGTCCTCAGATATCAGATTATGCTTTAGCATGTGGAGTGGCGTGATGCGACAGAAAAGCGTCTCCTTGTACTTCATTAAAGAGTAGTTTATATTTTCGAATCCTTTATAATCCCTGTCCCGGGATTTTAGAAAGAAGAGGTCCATTGGCCACGATTCGCTCACCTGATAAATAGTTATTGCATAACTGCAAATGCCATGCAACCTCTTCCAGTATTGTAACAGCAACCAGGACACAAATTTGACAATACCGTAAAAAGGCCAGAGGTCATCGAAGTAACATCATTTGAACAAATTTAGTAGACTTTGAGTCCCCGATGCTGCATAATAAGAATCAGCAGCAAAGCTTACTTAGTTCTGGCAAAGAAGATTTTTAAGTTTTTACCATATATAGGCATGGCAGCCATCTTGTTCAGTGGTACAGAACCATTTGAACAAATTGTCAACGTCCTTTCAACAGAAGGCCCCGTTTGAAATTTGGCGAAAATTGTTCAAGCGGTTTCAGAGAAGACGACGATTAAAGACTTTATAATTTTATACATGTATTAGCTCAGAGGCAAGGATAGAGAACCCCAACCGGACAAAATTTTGGTTGTAACTTAAAAGTTTTACTACTTCAATCATACATTGTAAGTTTCAGCCATAAGTTTTAATACATTTTGAGAAAAAAAAAAACAATTCCGACATATTCTCCATATAAATGTATGGGCGCGCAAATTTGACCTTGCTGTAAAAAAGTCAAAGGTCAACCAACAACCATCATTTGAATAAATTTAGTAGGCCTTGAGTCCCCCATGCTATATACCAAGATTCAGCCTTAAAGCTGTCTTTGTTCTGGAGAAGAATTTAAGTGTTTTTACCATATGGTATGGCGGCCGTCTTGTTCAATGACGTGGAACCATTGAACAAGTAGTCATTACCCATCCCACAGAAGGCACCATACAAAATCTGTGAAAATGGCTCAAGCGGAGAAGAAATTTTAAAACTTACACAATTTTATACATGTATAAGCCCAAAGCAGATACCCCCAGCGGACAAAGTTTTGACAACAACTAAAAAGCTAAAATAATTTAATTGTACATTGTAAGTTTCAGCCATTAGTCTTTAATACAATTTGAAGAAATGGCTTTTTAACCATACAAATGCATGGGGGCGCAAATTTGACCTTGCCGAAAATACGTCAAAGGTTAATCTACGGTCATCATTTGAACAAACTTGGCAGACCTTTAGTCCCCGATGCTACATACCAAGATTCAGCCTCAAAGCTTTCTTTGGTTCTTTTATGGACATGGCGGCCATCTTGTTCGAACAAATTGTCAAAACCCTTTCGACAGAAGGCTCCATGTGAAATCTGGTGAAAATCGCTCAAGTGGTCTCAGAGTAGAAGAGATTTAAACATTACATAATTTTATACATGTGTATGGCCTAGGGACAAGGACAGATAACCCCCACGGGACAAAATTTTGATTGTAACTAAAACGTTCTATAACTTTAATATAATTTGACGAAAATGCTTTTCATTATTTTCCCCATATAAAATGTATAGGGACGCAAATTTGACCTTGCTTTAAAAAAGATCAAAGGTCAACCTACTGTCATTATATGAACAAACTTAGTAGACCTTGAGTGCCTGATGCTATATACCAAGATTCAGCCTTAAAGCTTTCTTACTTCTGGAGAAGATTTTTAAGCGTTTTTTTTTAACTTATATGGGCATTGTGGCCATCTTAATTAAAGGACTATTACCATTTGAACAATTTTCAATCCCTCATTAACAGAAGGCTCCACATGAAATTTAAAGAAAATTGGCCCAAGGATTTTAGAAGAGAATATGTTCTAAGGTGTTTACGGACGACGGACGACAACTGATCACAATATCTCATCCTGAGCCTTCGCAGAAATTACTGTCTAATAGCATACCAAATCACGTATATAATGTATATGCATGACTCATACTTTGATTCCATCATCATTATTATCATAATCATCACCACCATAATCATCAGCATCATCCTCATACTTTGTAACATAGTAATATACTGTCATCATTTAAAAAAAGGCATCATCATATTTTGGCCTCCAGGCATTCGTAACATTACCACTCGGATTTACATCGAATAGTGAAGGGAAAAGCGTTACTATTTAAGCTACATACCTCCCATCATTCCGTAGCCGGCACCGCCCATCATTCCGGCACCGTAACCATAACCATAACCACCGCCCATCAGTCCGGCACCGTAACCATAACCATAACCACCGCCCATCATTCCGGCACCGGAGCCATAACCCATTCCGTAGCCTCTGTATCCACAATACTTTCCGAAACAGGGACGGTATTTTTTACCATACATTCCTAAAATATGAATCAATATCTTATATTTTTATCTAATAATAAAACATGCACGCCCGCTAAGCAGTGTTTTCACTTCCACTACATGGGCCATGACTTTAGCTATTTGCAGATAAACGAGTATGCAATCAACGTTGAAGTGGCGCTTTGACAATACTGCTTAATTGAACATCGTGTCAATTTTGGTATAAGGTCGTTTTTACGTTTAAACGTCGTTTTTACAACGGTGCAAGATTTACGTTATATCCACGTTTTACATTGAAACAACGTTTATCACATGACCGTCAAGTTATTCAGTGAAATAACCCATGTCATAAAGAATCATATAACCACACGTGTAATAACACCTGCAAGGCTTCCCATTGGTTAGCCTAATTACCTTTATTAATATTCGTATTACACCGCTTATTGATAGCAACCAAGGTGGTGACCGCGTTCACCGATACAACTTGCACACTTTAAACTGATCCTGCTTTTAATTTTGAGATGATTTTGAGATGAACGATAAATGCAGACCGATGGAAGGGGAAGACACAACACAATCACAATGTGAATAACACAGCTACCAGAAATATTCACGGTGGTTAAAATTCGATGTTTTCCGGCAACATATTTGGAGGCACTTCAACATCGATGTCGACAAACAGTCATTGAAAAAGAAATCACCTCCTCCAGAAAAGCAATGGAGGATAACATGACTCCGACAGTCGATAAATGTGTCAAATTAAAATCCAAACTACAGTTAAATGTTTTATGTTCTTGAAATCTTTCATTTACTTGGATGTATCAACCACTATATATACTGTATTGATCAAGGTCAATGACCTTTAGATACGACAGCTGACTTCGGGGGATTTCCCTACTGATTCTCAGTGACGCATTGACTCGCTGAATGACGTTGAAGGGAATATCGTTTTTAAATTTATTTATTCAAATGAAATATTTATTAGCTCTAATAAAAATCATCATTAATTCCTATAGTTTAATGAAGTAATAAATGGTATATTTATCTTGTTTCTAGTTATTTTCGATACTTATCAAATAATATGCGAACTATTTTTTGTGTAGTACTATTGAACCTTTCGTAGTGAGTTGTGCCGTTTAGCTATGGAAAGCCGTTATCTTAATATATTTTGTGCATTTTTGTCTTCGCAAGGGTCATGAGATAAACAGAATCTTATATTCGTGGTCATTTAATATGAAATTTATGAAACTCGTTGGGTAATTTTGGTATTTTGCTCGCCTAAAGGCTCGCAAAATACCGAAATTACCCAAGCTCATTTCATAGATTTCATATTAAATGACCACTCACGTAAGACCTTCTATTTATTTAACGTTATTTTTATGTTGATTCAACGTCGTTATGTGACTGCCGTTGAATCAACGTTGAAACGACGTATTTCGATGTTGTATGCCTGATGGATATTCTGCACGCCAGTTTCGCCATGGTGTGTGTTTGGTTCTTAAGCGGATCGCTTCACACGGAATAATATACCGTGACGGGAGTTCTGGACGCAGGCACTGATTTGATAATATCACATTGTCTACGAACACACATAATGCAGACAGCGCAGTTCCAGACCAGCCTGTCGATCCACGCTATGTAGACATTTTGTTAGAAATATTTAAGATCCGCATACGACGGACACCTCTCATAGAGTAGCGGTAGATCTAGACAGAATACAATAAAGTAGAACAATAATGCTAACGCTTAAAGCCTTTATCATAACTGCCATAAATGACAGATGACAGTTTGATTCTTTTTTTTTTTTTACTTTTATATTTCAGAGCAGACGATTCAGTTGAAAATGCCAGGTCTTTTTTTTTTTTTTTTTAATGATAATGGATACACAGGCCCTAGCAAAAGATGAGACTGGGATCTGACGCAAGCGGCCTCGGGTCGGGTCAGGAGTCAGAATCTATAAAGGTTCCGACATACGTAAATCTTTGATTACATTACGAAAACATGCCTATTCAAATATACTGAAATTTTTACCACCAAAAAATGAAAATTTTCAGATAAAATTCTGATATTTTTCATATTTCTGCTCAAAACATAGATTGTGGGTACTCGTTAGAACCGCCTCGACGGGGCGGTTCTAACGAGTACCCACAATCTATGTTTTTAGCAAAAATAGGAAAAATAATATATACCCCTGTAAACCCCAGTTTTACTATATGAAAGTGGGGTTTAAGGGGGTCAAAATTATATAGAAATGGGTTAAGCTCTGGCTGCCAGTATCTGAGATGATTGCCTCATGCTCTGATCCTTATTCTATCACAGAGATTAAATTTGATTTACACGTTTTTCTCGTGATGTTTCACTGATTGAATTAGGGAGCCTGTATGCGAGCTGAAGAATGATTTTACATTTTTCACAATATTTGAATCTTACGTGAAGGTTTGAACCAGTAAAACCAATTTAAGCCATTCGGTTGGTTTACTATAAACAGCTCTAAGACAATGGTTCCAGCTTGTGTGTGTGTGTGTGTGTGTGTGTGTGTGTGTGTGTGTGTGTGTGTGTGTTTGCTACTCGTTGCGATGCCTGTTTCTTTCATCTTGTTCGATGTCTAATTGTTGTGTTTAGTGGATCCTGTCTAACATTGTGGAGATTAGGTAGTAGCTGGCCGCTTTGCTTTTCCTTGGTTATTGGTTTGTATACTATTTGTCCTGGTTTGTCTGCTCTTCCTTCTGGTGCCATTGGTAGGCTCTGCTCTGTGACTGTGGCTCTTTCCGGACAAGTTTACACTGGACAAGTTACCACTCATCAGACAGCTCTGGACACATCAAAAGGTATTCAGAGAAACTTGTTTAAATTTTGCAGTATGTTTTATAAGGATGCAAAAACAATTCCAGTGTCGTTGGGGCTCCCGACTTCGAATCACGAGATCCCGGATTCGAATCTTGCTGGAGGCTAAATAAAGCTCATGTCTGCAGGGTGCTTTACTGGACACAGCCTTTCATTGACACCGCTCATCGTCTCGGCATGAGTTAACTAATATTGAAAGGGATGTAAAAAATCAAAACATCATTGTCAGGTACAGGATACAACAAAGCTACATGTAGCAATGAGGAGGCTACGAAATAACGACTACTCATGCAAGCTGAGAAATAATCTTAATGTGGTACTGTACCTCCTCCCATTCCGCCGTAACAGCCTTTTCCTTTGCATCGCTGTCTGATCCATGTTCCTGTCAATGTTTGAAAACAAATAACTTTAAGGAGGCGGAAGTCAGCTTATGACTTTGCAGCGCTTTACTGCACAAAGTCTGTCATTATCTCCGTTTCATTGTCTCGATGTGACTTAAATACAGTTGACTCTCGTTATCTCGACCTCGCTTATCTCGAATAACCGCTTATCTCGAAGTGAAAATCTGGTCCCTTCCTATACATGAAAACCTAACAACAGATGGAAAATATTGTAGAAAAGAGGAGAAATTGCTCCTGAGGAGCAATTTCTCCTCTTTTCCACAATATTTTCAATATATCTCTAACTTCAAAAGTCCAATTACCTATCAGTTTGTTAAATGTGGTTAATCAAATTATTTTTTTCCTCAATTCTGCAAACCTGATATGTCGAACTACGGATATCTCGAAGTATTTCAGAGAGTCCCTTGGAGTTCGAGATAACGAGAGTCGACTGTAATGTTGAAATTGACGTAAAGCACCCAATCATTATTATAACATACGGGATGCAGCAAATCTAACAATGATGACGCTACAGAACAAGATCATTCAGGCAAGCTGAGAAATAAATCAGATATGAGCCAGCGCACGATAAAACCTACAAGACTTGTGCGACCAGTGAAGACTCAGATCTGCCTGCGCATCCGCGGAATCTGATCAGTGTATTTGCTGACCGCATGTACATTCTACAGCCTCCAGGATATCAAAAGAGGGATGAACGAGAACCCTTGCCATACTGAGTGGATGTACAGGCTGATCTGTGTCTTTAATGGTCATACAGGTCTTACTGTAGGTTTTGTCGTGCGCTGGCTCATAGTATCTACTATACCTGGTACTCCTGCCATTCCGCCAAAGCAGCCTACTCCTGCAAGTGTTCGAAAGAGAATAACTGGGCCGCGCCAAGCAAAAATGTGCCTTCGAGCATGCGCAAAATGCACAAATTCAGATTCATCCCACGCATGCGCAGGTTGATCTGGGCCTACGGTGACCGCATATGCCCGAAGACACGTTTTCGAATGGCACGGCTCAATTTAAGGATGATCAAATTATTAAGAGAAATCAATACTCTTGAAAGAGAGGTAACTGTCAAAATATTTTTCTTTCCTTCTGTAACGGCGCGCGTGAAAAAAAAAAAAAAAAAAAAAAACAACACAAACAAACAAAAAAAAAAAAGAAAACACATGAGGAACAAATGTTTTCCTTCCAGAGTAGACCCCTAATCTAAAAATAAAGAATTTGCAACCCCCCCCCCCCCCACCCCACCCCAACCCCCCACCTCATCCCCTTAAGAGCATTTGTTTTCTGTTTAGAGTTGACCCGCACTCTTAAAGGAAACAATTTCCTCATCATTTTTAAGTAGTGAACCCTTTTCAGAAGGAAAACTGGAAAATAGATAGGGAGGCACAAAAGTTTTCTCCCTCCTAAAATAGCGGAAACGTGTATCCCATCGCCTTAAACAGACGTCCTTCTTAGATACTAACAGAAATATACGAGTCATGCGGACAGGGGTCTTCAAGGCATGTGCGATCAGCAGAAGTCCTGATGTGAACGCGATTATGCATAGAATGAATTGCACCAATAATACGGTTTCGTGTGACCATCTAAACCACGTTTTCTTTAAACCAATGAAAACACCGTCTTATTCTGCAACATTTCAAAGGATTTAAATAATAGCAAATCGACTGGTCGTTTCAAGTAAACTGTTTCGGAGATATGTTGTCCAGTTTTTAATCGCTGAATAAATTCTTATTATAATTGAGCCGCAACGTCAGAAAACGTACCTTCGGACATATGCGCCCAGCGAAGATTCCGATAAACCTGCGCATGAACATAGTCTTCCATAGGCGCATTTTGGAGACCTAAGAATGCAAAGTTTCTTCATGCAGAAAACGAAGACTCTGATCCACGCAGTTTGATTTGAGTCTGCTGGCATCCTTTACAAAAAGGTACGGTTTCTCAGGCCATCACGAAAACATGCCTATATAATTTTGACCCCCTTAAACCCCACTTTTATATAGTAAAACTGGGGTTTACAGGGGTATACATTATTTTTCATATTTCTGCTCAAAACATTGATTGTGGGTACTCGTTAGAACCGCCTCGACGAGGCGGTTCTAACGAGTACCCACAATCTATGTTTTGAGCAGAAATATGAAAAATATTAGGATTTTTTAACTGAAAATTTTCATTTTCTGGTGGTAAAATTTTCAGTATATTTGAATAGGCGTGTTTTCGTGATGCTGTTGCTTATTTCTTTCCCTAACCATCGAACAATTTGACGGCGTTTGGAAATTATCATTATACTTTATTGTAATGTAATGCACATTTATATGAGATGCGTCTTCAGACTATGTACATTCGTACATGCGCGCCCAATAAAGATTCAGACATTATGTAAACACGCCTATACAAATATATAGAAAAGTTCACCTCCAAAAGCTGAAAATTTTCAGATAAAAACTCTGATATTTTTTTATATATCTGCTCAAAACATAGATTGTGGGTACCCGTTAGAACCGCCTCGCCGAGGCGGTTCTAACGAGTACCCACAATCTATGTTTTTGAGCAGAAATAAAAAGAAATAATGTATACCCCTGTAAACCTCAGTTTTACTATATAAAAGTGGGGTTTAAGGGGGTCAAAATTATATAGGCATGTTTTTGTGATGGATTGAGATCCGCCTGCGCATTGGGCTCATATATTTCTGTTTATAGGGACTTTCATTGCTACAAAAATCTCATAGATCTGTGATGACCAAGTTACTATTAAGCTCCTTTAGTCTTAGATAAGACAGTATTATATTTGTTTAGAATCCATTTTACACATAGACTTGGACAGTCTCGTGATCTGCGATGACTAAATTTTGATTAAGCTAACATAGTCTTGGACTGGACAGTATTTTGTTCGTTTAAAATCCATATTACAACAAAGACTAGGACAGTCGCATGATCTGCGGTGACTAAATTATGATTAAGCTCACATAGTCTTGGATAAGACAGTATTTGTGTCGTTTAAAATCCATATTACAACATTAACTAAATAAACAATAGAATAGTTTATGCAAACATGATTCAACAAACTTTTATTTATGAATACCATGTATTTAAAAACTCATCACTCGGTGAGTTAATTTGGTTTGCTTCATGGATTTCAAAATGTCCTCGGCAGGGCTGGGAAAATACCATGCCCGACTTGTCCAACGTTTCCCATTTCTCTAATGACAAGTAAGAAATCTCATTTCACTTGTCCTGGGACAAGGACTTCTCTAGCTAAGAAGAGTATCCAGATTATGATATATATATATATATATATATATATATATATATATATATATATATATATATATATATATATATATATATATATATATTTCTCGAAGAAAGCATATGTTGTGGGCACTCATTAGAAGCACCTTACCGAACCGAGGCGCACCGGGCGCTTCTAATGAGTTCCCAAAAAAAATGTCCATTTTTGGGCAAGTAAATTTTGGTCAGAAACTGGGATATTTACCATCTATTTACTTGTCCGTGATCAAGTAAAATTAGATAATTCCACAATTCTGCCATAAAAATTCAACTGGTGTGACATTTATATATTAAGACATTATGAATGCATGTGCAGAACTTGTTATGTCACATGAATGATATTTCCGACATATTTTGTGAAAAAAAAATACATTTTTTGTGTAAAATATATTATTCTAACTTAGAGTTTTTCCACTACGTAAAGTTGATAATGTGTTCAAAGAGTTTGTGGATGCAAAGCACTAATCGAAAGCACATACATCAACTGAATGTATAAATGTCTAAATCGCAAAATAATTCTTAATATTGAAGATTCCATTATACCGCGGTCGGTTTTAACTATAGAGTATAGAGGAATATGGGGTTATCAGCCCTTTATATAGTGGTTTAAGAGTTTTAATGTTAAACACGCTTCTTAATGAATTCCCGGGTATTTATAGTAAAGACGAGCATGAACAGTTGTCCGCAATTTTAAGCTGCAAACAGTGCAGTAGTATAAGAAGTTGTGCCAAAACCTGCAATGAAATCCTAAGAACTAGACAAAATAAACTGTACAAGTAATCTTACCTAGTTACGAACATAGCAAGAATTAATATAATGGTAATATTCCTTTAACAAAAATGATCTGTGATTTCTTTTTATGATTGTAGAATACTTTTATTGTATGTATATTTGTACTTAGTCTCTCTTAGCTCTAAAATAGAGCCTCTCACGTATGAAAGTTTTAATATATGCATATTTTACTTTCTTATGAGGTGAGACTTTAATAAAATATTTGTATTGTATTGTATTGTATTATTGTTTTCAGCACATAAATATATAAACGTAATGGCAAGTATAAGCGATGACGAAAAATTCACCACACCTGTCAAGGGTCACACCTGTTGTCTTTATACATGTGCGGACGTCTGTAACAACAACATCTGAATGCTAAAATAATAATAATAATAATAATAATAATAATAATAACCATGCAGTATTTAGACAGTTTCCTGTTTGTCGCCCCTAGATGCGGTTTTGTTTGTTTGTTTGAGGTTTTACGGCCCAGTCAACCCAATGGGGTCATGTCGAGCGCGGTCAGTTTACCTAACCACACGTTTACTGGGCAGGCTTAGTCCTCTAAGCGGTTAACCAGTATTGTGCACATTCTTTCACCAGAAACTGACAACTGCCCTTCTTGAATCAGCGGAAGGGAGAGAATGACTGTAGAAAATATTTCATGATCGATCTCCTCGAAAGAATGCGGTTATCATCAATAAGTCAACTCTCCGCATTAAGCGGGGATTCAGCCGTGTAAAATTTGTAAACGACTTGTAAACAACGAAGGGAGCGAGATTTGTTGAATTTGAGCATGGTTTTTAGACGTTTAGCAGCTGGAGGTATTGCATTGCTATTTGTTTTGCTCAATTTGTTAAGTCAGACATGTTTGTTTACAAAAAAAAAAAAAAAAAAAAAAAACATTGTTGCTACGGGCAATCGCTTCGTGACAGTTATTGGGGCGCCGACAGGACCCGTTTTCATGGCTTCAACAGCTGACTGACAGATGATCGCCGGACAGCGTGAAAATGTACTCGTAAAAATCGTTTCGAAAGAGAGTTTAAATGTGGAACAAAAATGAAATAAAGTACGGAATGGCTACCAAACAACTGAAAGTTTTTTTTTATTGTACTTATAAACTGAAAATTATTGTGGTTCATAAAATTATTTTACTTTTATTTCTCACCAACTGTGCTGCAAGTCCAAGATGGTGGACATCGCACTTCAGCGAAGGCGAATTAAAACTTTTTTGCTCAGGGAGTAAATTGAAAATAATTGCCCTTGCCCTATCCATGGATAGCGCAATCAAAAGCCTACAGATTTCTTTGCAGTATAAGAATGTACATTGTATACATATACTTCTGAAAAATCAGGTATCCATGTCTATGTCAGTAAGTGTTATATATCTTACTATAGTGCACATTATTTAGTACAATACTTTTCAAATATTAAAGACTCTGCAAATGGCTTTCATTTAAGTTACGCTCCTTGAAAATCTTGATGTTTTAATGTAAGACAGAAATGCCTTATTCGGTCCTGGCTTCTTGTTGTATGTATAATTTTCTGGTGATAGTTGTTACATCGCTTCAAAAATGTCGTTTATAAATTGTGACACGTCGGAGATATGCCAGGTTTCTGCGTCAGTTTGTTCAGTTGATCTACCAATCTGTCGACGGTATTAACAAAGTCAATTTAAATCTGTCTGACGAATAATGATTGTGACATCAAACTTTCTAAGCAACATGGTTATTGCTACGGCCGAGATCGAGAATGCAACCTGGTCTCGAACGTATAGGTATTCAGTTACAAACGCTAAAATTAAAATAAATGGAAAATGTTGCCTTTGGAAACAAAGAAAACAGTACTTAATGACCAGTTATAACTCGTGCGACAGTCTTTTAAATAAAATGTTCGATAAGTCAATTTAAATTGTACGACAATAAACATGATATCATTGTTATACATAAACAGTACAAAGGAAATAACCTACCTTGTACAAGTCCAAGGACGCACACAAACAAAACCACTAAGAGTTTGAGTTCCATTGCGGTTGCTACAAAGGGCGTAGGGCTTCTTGCAGCCAGAGCCTATTGCTTGCCTTTTATATAGGAAGCCCTGAAAGCAAAACCAATGTTTATTAGTTTATAGGTGCTTAAAAGGTGCTTTGTATTATTCTAAAACATCTACTAATCAATCAAGGATATGCATCACATTCAACAGTGATGAAATGTTTTGTTTTATGATTGTTAAACAACCTGTAAAAATAGTAATTGACTATCATTAAAACAGAATGACGGCCAACTAAATTGACAATTAGCCATAATATAGGTTAGAGATCTTGAAAGGAGGCTAGATACACGTGGTACTATTCCTTCATTTTTTGTTACAAGATGAGCTATTTTTATGACTTCCTGTTTGTTTACCTGCAGACCAATTACCTTTTGAAAGCGTTCAAGTCTTAAAAGAAAAGAAAATGCGTCCATTAAGAGCACATTCGTACCATTGGAGTAGAAACCATATCAGAAGTGAGGAAAACAATTGACAGGGTAGCTCCCCTGAAAGTCATTTCTTCATCGTTTTCGATAAAGGAAGGCTCAGCAGCCTGTTGATACTAGCGTATAATTTTGTTATCAAAGCAGGTGGCATTTGCAGTCCTGCAAACTACGCTACTGAGAGACTCAGGGAAACTTAGACTTCGATTTTCGCTAGTGTAATAATCTAAAATTCCTCGTGTATTTCTTCCAGTAATGAGAACATATACATACGGCAAATAAAAACATACAGTGTACAAACATGACACACGCTTAAAAGACTGATTCTGATTCCCCCGTTTCATTTCCTGAATGTCGTTCTGATAGATCATCAGCACATTTGTCGAAGTAGACTATTTTGGTTCTTTTGTGCATTCTTAGTTTCCAAAGGCAACCCTTTAAATTTTTATTTACATACAGTTGGCATGGGGCTAATTATTTAATCGCCAGTTCAAAGACAATACTAAACTCTCGTTCAACCAATACAAAGACACCCGTTATGACCAAACAATAATCAAAGACAATGTTCATGATGAGCTGGGGTTTCTGATATCTTGACTAATACGAATATATTAACGAATCCGTCAAGTAAACTTCAATAGAAACAGTCGGTAACCACAATAAAACGAGGAAAGACGTAATTGCACAAGAAGCAGTTGGTAAATGCAAATGCACTCTTCTACTCTTGAAAAAAGCACAGATTATAACCGCCTGACCACTAAAACCGTATTACGTCTGCCAAACTACAAAAAAAGACTTCTTTACATACCCACGATCTAGTCACAGACATGGCAATAATTACACTATTATGCACAGGGGAAATGTATAAGGGTTTCGAAAGCAATGCTGTAAACTGGTTTGAGCCTCCAATGGTTTTCCTTCTAGCCGTTTCAATGCGGTTTCTCTGTTGCAGTTCTTCTTTGAGTGTCTTTGGTTTTGTATGTGGAGTTTGTTTTGTCATTATTTGTTCCTCATCTCTCCTTCTTTTGGGATGTGTTTCGTGATTGCAGTATTTCCTCTCTATATTTACTTATATTGTTGGTATATCCCTTGACCGGCCATATGCTCATGGCAATCATTTTTTTTTAGTCCGTTTAACCTGTTACATATCCACAAATCAAGAAAGTGCCTACAAGACCATGACTCCCTGCTGAATTAAAAAAACAAAAAGAAACATTTTGTGTCGAAATCTGCAACCGCATTGGTACATCACATAATAACATAAAATCAAAAGACCAGAGAAGAACCGGGGGATATTCGTAGTGCAACGAAGTCTTCTGCTTTGGATAAGTTTTGCCAAACATCTCTCAAGCACGCCGATTAACATCTCTCCGGTATCAAGACTGTGGTGTAATCGCAAACACATCAAATCAATTGTAGAGGAATACCTCAATAACATCAACTTTGCTTTATAGACGTCAACACCCAGTAAAATAAACGAGGCTGCGAAAAAAACTTGTCCGTTCAAAGATTGATGTTAGGAAGTCTTTACCAACATCCCTGTTTGGTAAGATGTTTTCTTTTATGCTGGCAGATGCTTTTCAGGTCAGTAAAAATGACTTTTGTGCCAGATATTGCTCCGATTGGAGCTTGTTTTGAGTATGAGTATAGGCCAAATCTAATGCGCAAGCAAAACTAGGGGAGCCACAGGAATGCCAAGACTGGATTGTGTTTTACAAAACTGTACATTACGTTACCTACGATGGCCACAATGAAGATCATGAAGCAGAGCCTTCCCGAGGAACTTACCGAACATGAGCAACAATTAGTGAAAACAACTCAAAGGAAGAATTCCAACAAAGGAGTTGGAAAGAAACAACTAGACGATTAATCTAGGTTCGTGAATTCATGTAATGCTTCGTTAATGGGGTAGATGGTCCTACGCGGATCTGATCTATTTGATATATTTGTGTATTTGGAGCTGCACCAGGATTATGGGCGAGGTGTCTATCGAGTTAGCCTAGTTTAAGCCCCGATTCCTTTTCTGATAATTTCAACGTGTTTTCGCTGTTGCATCACTTCCCGTCCGTCGTCCGTCGGTAAACACCTTTGAAAGACTTCTCCTCTGAAACCCCTGGGCCAAATTTCTTCAAATTTCATAGGGAGCCTTCTGTTAATGGGGGATTGAAAATTTGTTCAATTGGTCACGGTCCGTTAATCAGGATGGCCGCCATGTCCATATATGTTTAAAAAACACTTTAAAATCTTCCTCTCTAGAACCAAGAAAGCTTTAAGGCTGAATCGTGGTATATAGCACCAGGGACAAAAGATCTACCAAGTTTTTTCAAATGATAGGTCGTAGGTTGACCTTTGACCTTTTTACGGCAAGGTCAAATTCGTGTCCCCATGCATTTGTATGGGGAAAATATTAAAAAAATGTATTAAAGAGTAATGGTTGAAACTTATAATGTATGATTAAATTATTAATACTTTTAGTTACAATCAAAAGCTTGTCTCCTAGGGATTATCTGCCCTTGCCTATTGGCTATATACATGTATAAAATTGTGTAATATTTCAATGTCTTCTCTAAAACCGCTTGAGCAGTTTTTACCAGATTTCACATGGGGCCTTCTGTCGAAAGGTTATTGACAATTTCTTGGAATGGTTCCGCAAACGTGGTAGACCTTGAGTCTCCAATGCTATATACCAAGATTCAGCCTCAAAGCTTTCTTAGTTTTGGAGAAGAACATTTTAAGAGTGTTTTTACCATATATGGGCATAGTGTTCATCTTGGTCAATGCTGCGGAACCATTCCAACAAATTGTCTGCTCTTGCCCCTTAGCTATCTATATACATGTATAAAAATGTGTAGTTTTTAAAAGTCTTCTCCACTGAAACTGCTTTTACGGCAAGATAAAATTTGCACCCCCATACATGTGTATAGGGAAAACGTTGAAAATATTTTTTTTTTTTTTTTTTTTTTTTTTTTTTTTTTTTTTTTTTTTTTTTATTTCAAAATGTATTAAAGACTAATGGTTGAAACTTACAACATATAGTTAAAGAAGTAAAACTGTTTAGCTACCGTTTTTGGGATCATCTGCCCTTGCCCCTGGGCTAAGTACAGGTATAAAATCATGAAATCTTTGAATGTCTTCTCTGAAAAAGCTTGAACAATTTTCACATGGGGCCTTCTGTCAAAAAGATATTGGCAATTTGTTCAAATGGTTCCACGTCTCTAAAACAATGGCTGCCATGCCCATATATGGTAAAACACTTAAATATCTTCTTCTCCAGAACTAAGAAAGCTGTAAGCTTGGTATACTGCATCGGGGCTTTAAAGTCTACTAAGTTTGTTCAAATGATGGTACTAGGATGACCTTTGATCTTTTTATGGTATGGTCAAATTTGTGTTCTAGTTGTGGCAATACTGGAAGAATAAACTGCATGGCTTTTGTAGATATGCAATAGCTGTATTTATCAGGCGAGCGAATCGTGGCCCATGGGCCTCTTGTCTTGTTTTTTGTCGGTTATTGCGAAGGTGCCATTGTGCCTTGTTATCGATTGTTCCTCAGGTTTCTTCTTTCTTTGCATCGTAAAAACTTAACTCAGGTTGTTGTCTTTCCTGCGTAACTGCATTTTAATCAATCAATAGGCAAGCGCCAACCTTCTGAAACAAATTAAGGAAGGAGGCAATTCAGTCTGAGGCCAGACTCATGATCGCACAAATAATTTTAAAGTAGAAAGTAAAGTTATCAAGCATAATTGCCGTTCGGAAGACAACATAACATTTTAACCAACTATTTTGTAACGAGTGCCAATCTGTTTTAATTGTTCTAAACAATTAGTTTACCAACAATTCTTCCGAATTTATAAATTAAATCATCATCAGTTACGGATTCTGATAGACATTGTACAGAGATATTTCAAAGCGACATTATATTTGGAAATTAATTCAGAATACCCGTGATGAAACCTACTGTAAATATTTGTGTTACGGAAGTCGTATTTTATCTATTTCAGTGGAAATGCATCATGTTTAGAAGAATAAAATTAGTGCAGATTTGGAGTTGTTTTCATGCAAGTGAATGTTAATGTATATCTTTATAAACTGTGTAGTCATTTTGGCTATGCACTCAATTATTTGACTAATATTGACGTCATAAAATTTTCATATAGTACGGGTTGCAGTACAAAATATTTGCTAACCCGAGCATTGGAAAAGTATACGATTTTTTATTTCGATATAAGAGGAAAGCCTTGAGAGACTCTTTTGATTATCTGTTTGACAGAAAAGGCTCAACAAATGTTCCTATCATGTGCACAAATGATTGGTCTTTAACATCATTAAAACAATTATCAAACTTAACTCAGCAGAAGTCAGTTAATTAGCGTATAAATGCAAGCTGTAAAGTTACTTTGGGCTCTAAGTGTACTTAAGAGTTCCACTTCATTGGCTGTACAAAATATATGCACAGGTATGACTTCCGAATGCCTCTCAAACAACACAACTGTATAAGAAGAGAATTAAACAAGTGTCCGATTTCGGTTCGTTTGTTTGTTCTTTGTTCCCAAAGGTAACCTTTTAGATTTTTATTTTGTATCTGTAATGTACTGAGCGAAAGCTGTATTCGTGCAATAAAAGACAGTCTAAATAAATATATGGACTGATAATTTATCAACTCCCAGTAAACACACACTATCATAACAAGCTCGACCCATGGCGTCGCATCGACATCGGAACGACGTTGTTACAATGTTGAATGTCTAGATCTGATCGCGCATCCGCGTTATGGGATGAGGACCTTCTTTTCCCGCAGTATACTCTACAGTGTCCACTTATTCCATAAACTAGAACTAACGCTTGGTCAGAGAGAGATTCTTGCTTTATGCCACAAGGTAGTAAGTAGAGGTACAACATTGTACCCTGTTGTGTAAATGGTATCTATTTTTGCATCAAGATAAGTTTAAGACAACGACCGATATTCCATTGCGTTAACAGTTCATCTTGTTGCCTTCAGATGATAAGCTGCACAAAGTAGCTTCTTGAGTCATAACAATATCTTGTTCTCAAAAGATGTACGTTGAAGCAACGCCGTAATGCCATATTACTTCAGTAGTCCATAATTTTGAGCTTAGTTAGAACTGCGTTATGTCTTTGTTGTCTTACGCCTTTTGGCTATAGCTTTAAATTGCCGTTACTCTGTTTCATTGCAGTGAATCTGTGATTTGTTTACTGTGATGATACATTAATGAGTAAAAGGCAGACTGAACAAATATTTGTACTTTTGAATTGCATCAAAAGTAAGGACGAAATTGTATAAAGTCATTTTAAGGCCCCCATTATTTGTTTTTCTATTGACCTTTCCAAGGCAGTTCTTCTGTGGCGGCTCCTTATACGTCGATTATTGCAACTGTATCATTGCGCGTTGTCGTTGTTCCCCATCTGTTTTTCTTTCTAAAGCTTATGTTTTTATTAGTAAACTTTCTATTTCTGTTTTGTCCCTCTTATAAAGAACAAATACCTGATGGATTCGTATCTAAATTTAAATAATATTGACATCAATTCTTGAACATGAACTTGATCTTTATTGCCAACCTTGCGACAATTGCCTCTGGGGACATCAGCGACTCATATTCCATCTATCAATTTCCAGTACATAATATATTGTATCACATTCGGCAATGACTCATCAATTCTGACCATATTAACTGGGGCGTGCCAAGCAAATCTGTGTCTTCGAGATACATAAAAAGGGGAGATCAGCCTATGCATTAATGTATTAATTTCGAGAAAGCAAGAACACATTATGAAAAAATGCCTATTTAAATATACTGAAAATTTTACCACTTAAAATTGAAAAATTTTAGATAAAAAATCCTGATATTTTTTCATATTTCTGCTTGTAGATCGTGGGTACTCTTAGAATCGCCTCAACGAGGCGGTTCTAACGAGTACCCACAATCTATGTTTGTGAGCAGAAAATAAGGAAAATAATGTACGCTCGTATACCCTGTATACCCCAGTTTTACTATATAAAAGTGGAGATCAAGGGGGTCAAAATTATATAGGTTTGTTTTCGTGATGGATCGTATTTACCCTACATATTCGGGCACCTTAGTTCCTTATACTTTTTCATCTTTAAATACCTCTATTTTACTATATTCTGATGCGTCAAAAAATGAGCAGTGCGTGGTGATGTGTGTAGACTCCGATTAGATGCAACGTTCTGTGGCATCTGATGTGGTCGATGTGCGTAGACTCCGATTAGATGTCACGTTCTGTGGCGTCTGATGTGGTCTTCATGTTCAGGCCTGTCGTTTAGAATGCTAACGACAAATACGGTAAGTATGCATATTCTCAGAGACGCATTTAGGGCTTTACTTGCCCTAAATGTTCTAACTACGTTCTATCTTTGGTTTAGCGTTGCAGCAGTCAGTATTTAAGCTGCAAAACGGAGGGAGTGAAAATGGACAGGATACAATGGAAAAAGTTTCCACCCAAGTGCAACATGCTGTTGCTCAGACTTTATCGAAAATGATAGGATAGATGCGGCTGCCACACTTACTCATCCGCGAAAGCAAGGATGTACAAGTTGGACTTGGACATTCGAAGACATTGTGTTGTATGTTGCAACCCTAACAGTATATCTCAAATAAAAGTCAAAAAGGATTGCCTTTGGAAACAAAGGACACACAGAATCATGAACATCGGAGACTCGGCTTGATTGTGTTTCTTCATAACCAGCACTGTAGTTTGCGAGGCCGCAAACGCCTCCTAGCGCCGGCTTAAGCGGTATTCGATTTTGAAAATAAACAGGATGGACTCAATGATCCCAAGGGAAATAAAATATAACCTGCACTATGATGAACCACGACATCAGACAAAACTCGCATACAACATTTATTTAAATGAAATGGATACATTTGTATACATCAAGAGAAAAATGAATTCTGAACGGAATGACTCTTGGAGCAATGACCACACTCACAAAAATGCAAAGAGCTGAAATCAGGTCTTCTCGGCCTTACTAGCTAGTTTTGGCCATTTAGGAATCATCAGTGGCTCTCATGTAACTGTTCAAAAAGTCCAAGAATGGGTTCAGTGATGAGACAGGACGAGAAAATAAAGATCTATCATTGGAGAGGTAGACAGAAAAATCCGTGCCGAGGATCACTGTCTGGCATCAAGAGGCTTTCCGAGTGACGCCAGTCTTTGATCGCGAGGGATGACTTTTTCTATTTACCCTTCACACCCATGATATATTCTTTTTCTTGCATACCTTTCATTTATGATTGTTGATTATTTAATAATGCAGTCACTTTTAGTACTGACGTCCACCATATTATGACATTACCGTGACGTTTAGTGACGTGAAAGACGTTCAGTAACGTTAACCCTAGCGATGACGCACGTAACGTCCTATACAACGGATATAAAAATCATATCAAACACGTGAGAATTCTTGATTTTTAGCTTACCCTTGATAGGATGACCTAGGAAGGATATGAATTTCTATCCTAAGGTAAATCCAGGATTCCCTTATCTGGTGTGCAAGAAAATAAACTATGTCAAAACTTTTTCCATCCTTTCTGAAAAGATATTAACTCTACAAATAAACAATATGCTCCCCGTGGTAGCAATCTCTATGCGTTTGAATTATACTGGGCAGCACAAACATTTCACATTTTCCATATTTTCATATTAGCAACCAACTATTTTATTAATCATTGAAATCATGTTGTTTACATACAAATGCAATTTCATTTAAGTCGAACAATTTCAAATAATGTTATCAGTAGTAAAATATGTTTGCGGCGTCTACAACGAAAATAATGTTTCAAAATCTGTGACAAATAGTCCGAAATGGGAAGCCTATGGATATACAGAACCACTCAAAAGCAGAAATCAGCAGAATCTGTTTAAATGAGCCTGTTCAAAAGGAATAATAATAATAATAATAATAATAATAATAATAATAATAATCTCTTGTTCGTCTGTCATTACTGAAAATGACTAATCCTAATCAACTGTGTGATGTGTTATTATTTGTGTGTTCTAAGATACTGATGAGACCAATCTTAGCTCTAAACTGCCTGTTGCAGATAGAACAAGAGAGGTCTGCAGAAGAAAGCTCTGTTGCAGATGCCTTAGCTCTGGCTTTCCGCTGTGCACGTTTCTGCTCGGCTTCGCTGATTCTTTTTGCTTCGTATTCACCAGCTCCCCTTTTTATGAGGCCTCGCCCCTTTATACGATCTTGTGCAACCTGTTCCCTTATGACTCTGTTGGTATGTTGAAGTCTTTAAGGGAGGCTTTGAGAGTGTCCTTGTATCGCTTCTTCTGACCACCATGGGAGCGTTTTCCTACTTGAAGTTCTCCATAGAGGATTTTCTTTGGCAAACGTTCAGGCGTTCTGGTAACATGGCCTGTCCAGTTTAACTGTGCCAATTTCAGAAGAGTATGTATACTCTGCATCCTTGCCCAGTTTCAGGACTTCTGTGTCTGGAATCCTGTCTTGCCACTTGATCTTGAGAAGTTTTCTAAGACAGCTTGTATGGAAGTGGTTCAGTGTTTTGGCATGCCGTTGATAAACTGTCCAAGTTATGCGTATAATAGTGTTGGCAGCACTACCGATCTATATACTTTCAGCTTTGTGTCAAGTCTGATTCCGCTTCGGTCCCAAATACTTCCACGTTGCCGGCCAAATGCTGCACTAGTTTTGGCAATTCTAGCATTGACTTCATCATCAATGTGCACAACTCTAGACAATGTGGTTCCAAGGTAGGTGAACTTGTCTACCACTTGCAGTCGTTGACCTTTCAATGTGATGGTAGGCTCCTTGTAAGGCTTTCCAGGTGCTGGCTGATATACTACCTCAGTCTTTTTGATGCTGATTGTGAGAACATAGCTGTCACATGAATCAGATACTTGATCCACACCTTTTTTGCATTTTCTCTTCTGTTGGAGCACCCTTTGCCATGTCATCAGCAAAGAGGAACTCGTCTACCACCTCTGTCTGCACCTTAGATTGAGCTTGCAACCTTCTTAGGTTGAAAAGTTTCCCATCTAAACGATACCTAATAGGTATACCATTGTCACCATCCTGGAAAGCATCTGTAAGCATGGCAGAAAACATCATGCTGGACAGTGTTGAAGCTATTACACAGTCTTGCTTAACTCCATTTGTCACAGGAAATGGATCAGAAAACTTGCCATCATTTTGGACCCTTGCAAGCATACCATCATGGAACTGCCGCACCATTGCTATGAATTTGGCAGGGCAACCAAACTTTGCTATAATTTTCCAAAGTCCCTCACGACTGGCTGTATCAAATGCTTTGGTAAGGTCGACAAAGTTCATGTAGAGGTCCACATTCTGTTCCTGGCATTTTTCTTGAAGCTGTCGTGCTGTAAAGATCATGTCTAATGTTCCTCTGTTTTTCCTGAATCCACACTGGCTTTCTGGTAGAAGTCCTGACCGTTCCAGGTGTTCATTCAATCGGTTCAGTAGGACCCTAGCAAGAATCTTCCCAGCAATTGACAATAAAGAGATGCCTCGATGATTGTCACAGACTTGAGGATTCCCTTTCCTTTTGAATAGGTGGATAATTGTTGCATCCTTGAATTCTTGAGGGATGGCTTCTTTTCTCCACATAATGTGAAATAACTCTGTCAGTTTCTCTGCAACTGGAGGACCTCCTGCTTTGTAATAATAATAATAATAAAACGCAACAGCTTTAACGTCCACTTGCATGTTTCATCATTATTGTATTTTTTGCATAATATGTATGTATTTAGGGTTCTCCCAAATAACTATAAATTAAATGAGCAGCGCCTAGAAAATGACAATTATAGCATATAAGGTTTAGGCGAGCCTGCACTTCCATGCACTGTCGCCAAAACCTATACTGTTCGCTAACGTAAGCGGTAGGTGAAGGAAAAACTTCAGCAAAAGAACTAGGCATGTGTATCTGCTAAGGGACGGACCAGACATGCGTACCGAAAGATTGATTCGACCGAAGTCTAAAAAGCTTTTTCTCGGGTCGGGGCGCAGATAATACCCGCAATATATCGAAATACGACGTTGCTAATATTTTATTTTCTCCACATTCGCATTGTTTAGGTGTTTGTCACGCATAAGGAACGCAAATAAAACGGGATTCAACTGACAGTTGCTTGGTTTTACAGCTAATAGCAGGAAAAGAAGCTGTTCAATCCGTGGTTAAAATAGGATATATTGGCTTGCTTAAAGAATTATTGATTGTAATGTTGGGAGCAGAGTTATTCCAAAAGATGCTCGTAGAAAGCTATGGAAACTTTACTGTGGTCCGAGGCTTGCTAATAGCAGCACGGGATTATCGTTTACAATTATATGACTTGTGAAGTAATTGTTGGTCACAAAAAGCAGAACCTGGCAATTAACCGACTGTCGTAGCATGTTTAAGGATATGTAAACAATTCTGGACTGAGGTATGGATTGTTTTTATCGTCTTTAAAAGTGAAATTAGTATGGTAATAAAGCAAAGCTAAATCTTTTACAGGCAGCCAGCCATACGCTATGTCTGGGTAAAGTCTCATTCTGCAATGTGCTTCGAAGTGTTAGAAACGAGAAAAATCAATTCGATAAATATTGCTTTTTAATGATTAGCATTTAATTTTGGTCAAAAAGGTAAAACGCAGTGGTTATAACAAAGACCTATAGGCCGGTGTAAAAATCTGAAAATGCATCTAGGCCGAATTAGACGGCTTTCATTGAGAATATAATGGTTGAAAATCTAGTGATCAACCGTCTGCATCAGTGGACTAATACTCGCATTACATACTCTGCCCTGCACCTTCCTAACCCACAATGCTTTCTCTTACTTTCCACTAAACGTGTCCCCCAATCTGTATCCAGGGGCTAGGAAATAGGTCTGTCAATAACTATAGATCCCGCAACATGATTTGCAGCTCATACCAGATATTGGCTGTCCGCACCACAGCTATTGTTGTGGTTTTATCAGGTGACTCCCAACAGTAGACACCCAGAATATTGAGTTATACTTTACCAACACTTTCCACAAACTGATCCTGAGCTTGTCCATGCCCAAGTGGTAGTTTGTCTGTGTGGAAGCCCTGCTCCTCATCCAACCCCAAGGAAATGTTGAAATGAGCACACACTTTGTATTGGTGCTTGATAAGCAACTGCCACTATCTCAGCTGTTTTGCTGTGCTCAAATTGTTGTGTGGGCACATTTTGGTCTTTATGAAAAACACGACTTTATTTATTATTTCAAGTGCCAGAGTTTGCACTTTACAATCACCTTTCGTATTCCTCTTCCTCATGATTCTAATTTATACCTCATTGAAGGTTAGATATTTACCGGTATTCGTATCCCGTTTATAACAATTTCTTACTTTACGTTTCTTTGGACTTGAATTAGTGTATTAGACTTAGTTATGTATTGTCGGTTGTTGCTATACTCTGTATGCATCGGTCCTACCGCCTGTTTGCATTGCTACTTCTGCCTATAATAGCCGGTACGAATACTGCTTTTTATCTAATGGTATTACTTCCTATACAACTATATGAGTATCACTAACAGATTAAAACTTACTATTTCTCCTGTTAGGCTACATTCTGCTTCTTCTTTACAGATTCCCCGTTCTACTGCTAGATTTAATTCTCTGTTACCTACTGTTAACGTATCACCTTTAAAACTTCACTCTGTATCATCTATAAATTTATATGGCGCTTCTAATTACAATATTTTCAGTAATCAACTTAGAATTAGACTTTCTCCAATTAAATCTCCTATACTTCTAAAATATAAAAATCCGTATAAAAGGAACAGTATGTACCCTAATATTTCTAAGTGCAATGCAAAGAGTTGCACTTGCTGCAATCATTTAATTTGTCGGTCAACTCTTCTCTTCGTCCTTACATTGATTCTGAAATTAACCACATTAGACACTTCATCAAAATTCCATTCATTAATAAAGGTATTGAATTCATAGATTTACCTAGCATATTTCGAGATAATAATGGTATATCAGCTATACCTTCATATTTCGAAAACAGGAATCTCCTATTATTTGTTATAAATATAACAAACCTATCCGTAATACTATACTTAATTTCAATAAATTAGTTTCTGATCTTGATCTTGAAACTAGTTCCCCTGATTCTTGAGATTATAAAGATTCTAAATTTTGTTATCAACCAGCGGGTCATATTGTCACTGGTAACGAAGATTATAACTGATTCACGAATCCGTTCAGTTATTTCAAAAGGACCTAAATATAGATTCCCAGCCCACATTGATTTCAATAAATGTCGGGAAACAATTGCTAATGCTTTAAATGATCATTGTATGCGTTGGTGTAAACTAGAGCATGTTGAGTCTAATGCTTTAAATAATTGGAAATTAAAGATTTTTAAGATCACTGATGAACGTGTGTTATTTTACTCTAATAACCTTGATCTTCTCCCTCCTAAGCCTAAATTATCTTTTCGATATTTGAAACAAGGTATCCAAGAATTTCATAGGAAGAATGTTTTGGCTCCAGCTGAAAAAGCTGCTAATAATGTTGTTGTTGTGTGACGACTTTATTGTATCAATACTCTAAAACAAGAACTTGGTAGTACCAAAACATATGAACGGATTTCTACTGACGAGAGATCTATTGTCAATACCCATTCTATCGATATTACTGCTAAGTTTGCAGTGAGTATTAAAGAAAAGCATGACAGACTTCCTACGTTATATTGGTTACCAAAACTTCATAAACGACCTTAAAAAGCACGTTTCATTACTAATTCTAGTTCTTGTACGACTACTGTTTTGTCCAAACTGCTAACTTCATGCCTTACTGCTGTTAAAAACATTGGGTTAGATACTATGATACTGTTTACGAAATTAACTAGTTTTGGTCAATTAAAAATTCTAATGAAGTTCTCAATAAATTTAAATCTAAAAACTTTCAGGCTTCTAAATTGTCTACATATGATTTTTCTGCACTGTATACTACGTTACCTCATCATCTTATAAAAGATAAACTTATTGATTTAATTAACCGAACGTTTATTCGGGAGAATACTCAATATTTGGCTTGCAACGAAGAATGTGCTTTTTTCACTTCTGATGTGTATAATAATCACAATTTATGGTCGTGTCAAAAAGTCTGTGATGCCCTTGTTTATCTTTTGGATAACATTTTTATTAAATTTGGAACTATACTTTATAGACAAACTATTGGTATTCCGATGGGAACTAATTGTGCTCCTCTTGTTGCAGATTTGTTTCTTTTTTGTTATGAGAGATTTCATGAAGTCTCTCTCACGTGAAAATCAGACTGACATTATTGAGGCTTTCAATTCAACTTCAAGATACCTTGACGATTTATTAAATATTGACAATATTTACTTTGACCAAATGGTGGACCGGATATACCCTACAGAACTCCAATTAAATAGAGCAAATTCTTCCGATACCGAGGCACCTTTTTTTGGATTTGAATCTATGTATATCTAAGGGTACAGTTTCCACCAAAATTTATGATAAACGGGACGATTTTGATTTTGATATAGTCAATTTCCCTTTTCTGGGTGGCGATGTCCCCCGGCGTACCTCATATGGGGTAAACATATCTCAACTTATAAGATTCGCCAGAGCTTCTTCAAATCTTAATGACTTTAACTACCGTTATAAAGCCCTTACTGCCAAACTTCTTAGGCAGGGCTATCGTTATTTTAAACTTCGTAAGGCGTTTTCGAAATTTTATCGCAGACACAGTGCCTTGTTAGAAAAATATAGCGTCAGTCTGAAAACACTTCTGCTACAAGGTAAATCGGAACCCGAATTTTACGGTGACTTAGTGTACAGATTTAGAAAAATTGTAGGTAAATCTAACTTTTCGGAGCAATTCAGAAAACTTATTAACCGTTATAAAAAATTGGCTATAGCCTGGATATTATGCAGCAAACTGCATGCCTAGTTGTCAACCCAATCATTGTTGATGGCTATGCTTCACTCTTTAATTGCACGACGGCGGTTCGGGCCTCAGACTCAATGACGGCCTCTTCGTAAAACTTTAACCAGTGGGTTGGGGCTTGACGATATGTCTTTGGCTTGGCCCGCCGTGGTTCAACCATTGGTTTTCATTTACTCTGGCATACAGTAGAATTACTCGTCTTTGTTTATTTTAGTGATTAATTGGATTTTCATGTTTTCGCTTTGATGCATTGGCTGAGTTGGGAGCCTTTATGCGAACCGAATGTTTATGTATTTCTGTATTAAGAGTAGCATCGGGACCCAGGGTGAAGTTAACTAGCGTTAAAAGTGCTTTAAACCCCCCGATGGTTTGCTCTACCGACCGTTCTAAGGCGGTAGTCCCGGTGTTAGTCTTACTCTTTGTTGCTTTGTGGTTTATTCTACGAGGCGATTTGTTGTATGTCTTACCGTGTGTCATTTTGTTCTTGTGTTTTTCAGTCCTTTTAGTATTGCGATTACCTCGCTTGGGGAAGAGAGAGCGAATCTTAGTGCTTTTCGTACGTTTGTTTGGTTTGTGCTTGTTTAGATTTGTCGGTTTCCTCTTCCTTTTGGTGTCTGGGAAGGGCTGCGGTTTGTGATTGTGTCACTCCCTGGGCTTTTCTCTTACCTTTTTTATGACATCCACAAATCATAAGTATCCAGATTAAAACACTGCTCATTTTTATGCTTATTGAAATTTGCATTCGGTTTGTATAATAGACCAGCAAAAGTCTGTATTAACACTTACACTTCCCTAATACTTTCTGCAGTTAATCTAGGGCCAGCATTGTTTGATCTGAAGCTTATGCATTCTGATACCAGGCTGATCTGTGTATGCTCGGCTTGGCCAGACTCGATATACCTGCTAGACCATTACAGCTGATCCGGTGATGTGCACAGTAAGGATTCTGATCCAGCAGCATGCAATATCACCTTCTACATTGTCTAGATCTGCAGTTTGCATTAGTCCAAAATGGTTTTTATTCAAGTGACAGTTCATTTATCGTCCTGTGCACTCATTCAAACATATCAAATGTTGTCTGCTACCCGAGACACTTGGATTAATGGGCATGCACGATACATTTACCTTGCATTTAAACAAATTTACTCACACAGTATAGTCTTTGCGAATCAAAAACACGACTCAGAAACAAGGTTCAGTACCTTCAGCAGTTTTCTGTCAAATACAAAACACGACCGATATTTAATAGATTTTTCAATTGTAGCTTTAGAAACACGACCTTTTCATTTATGCTAGAGAATTGTTTTATCATAAGGCTGCCTCAGCTTATCTGTTTTTTATTAGATGCAAATTGTTCCAGAAATATGTGAACTAAGTATAGTAAATATAGTATATGTTATGAGACAAGTTTTAGGCAACTTTGCAGAGTTGTAGCTTTTGAAAAAAAAATGAAAACTACTTTAGGGTACCTAAAACTTAAACAACCTTCACCGAAGGAGAGATGAAAAAAGGGACAAAAAACAAACCGTCACATATCAAACCACTGACGCCGCCGTACGAACAAAAAAGCTCTGCATCAACGGAATCGCCTTGAACGGTCAGAATGAAAACTAGTTGGGGCTTAAGTCAGTTTTACTAGTTCGAAACCTCGACCTTAAACCGTTTTGGCGATGCGCAGTTATATACGGGACAAAAAAGAGAGAACCGTTTGATCATTGATGAATTTTAGATAAAAAACAAAACTCAGTCTAGTAGACCGGTTTAGTAGTATCGCTGACCAGGGCCATCAAACACATACAATTTGGGATATTTGGTCTAAAATCCAGGCGAGGTAAGTTGCGCTATAGTTTAGTTAGTTTAATTAAATCATATTTATTGCATTTTTATAATGCAAGGGGTCGGACCACAAGCTCTCACAACATTACGTACGACCCGCTCCCTACAATGAAAAACATAGCATGTATATTTCACGTGCCAGTAGGAATACACAATTCAATATTCAATTTTCAAATTCAGAAAAGACATAAGCTGCATGAATATACAATAATAACATTTGACTAAACTCTTGATAATATAAATATTTACATTGAAAAATTATCATACGAAATGTTGAATCGGAAGTAACAAGAATGTGTTTAAAAAAAATAAATGAAGTGTGTGGGGTTTGGGTTTGTGAGTGTGTGTAATAAGGTAGTCAGGTGCATCAACAGGCAGGGGCTGGAAGTGTGTGTAATAAGGTAGTCAGGTGCATCAACAGGCAGGGGGTGGAAGTGTGTGTAATAAGGTAGTCAGGTGCATCAACAGGCAGGGGGTGGAAGTGTGTGTAATAAGGTAGTCAGGTGCATCAACAGACAGGGGGTAGAAGTGTGTCTAATAAGGTAGTCATGTGCATCAACAGGCAGGGGGTGGAAGTGTGTGTAATAAGGTAGTCAGGAGCATCAACAGGCAGGGGCGGGGGGGGGGGAAGTGTGTCTAATATGGTAGTCAGGTGCATCAACAGGCAGGGGGTGGAAGTGTGTGTGTGTGTGTGTGTGTAATAAGGTAGTCAGGTGCATCAACAGGCAGTAGGTGGAAGTGTGTGTAATAAGGTAGTCAGGTGCATCATCAGGCAGTGGGTGGAAGAGTGTGTGTAATGAGGAATTAGGTGCATCGACAGGCAGTGGGTGGAAGTGTGTGTAATAAGGTAGTCAGGTGCATCAACTGGCAGGGGGGGGTGAGTATGTGTGTAATAAGGTAGTCAGGTGCATCAACAGGCAGGGGGTGGAAGTGTGTGTAATAAGGTTGTCAGGTGCATCAACAGGCAGGGGGTGGAAGTGTGTGTAATGAGGTAGTTAGATGCATCAACAGGCAGGGGGTGGAAGTGTGTGTAATAAGGTAGTCAGGTGCATCAACAGACAAGGGGGGGGGGAAGTGTGTGTGTAATAAGGTAGTCAGGTGCATCAACAGGCAGGGGATGGAAGTGTGTGTAATAAGGTAGTCAGGTGCATCAACAGGCAGGGGATGGAAGTGTGTGTAATACGGTAGTCAGGTGCATCAACAGACAGGGGGTGAAAATGTGTGTAATAAGGTAGTCAGGTGCATAAACAGGCAGGAGGTGGAAGTGTGTGTAATAAGGTAGTCAGGTGCACCAACAGGCAGGGGGTGGAAGTATGTGTAATAAGGCAGTCAGTTGCATCAACAGGCAGGGGGTGGAAGTGTGTGTAATAAGGTAGTCAGGTGCATCAACAGGCAGGGGGTGGAAATGTGTGTAATAAGGTAGTCAGGTGCATCAACAGGCAGGGGGTGAAAATGTGTGTAATAAGGTAGTCAGGTGCATCAACAGGCAGGAGGTGGAAGTGTGTGTAATAAGGTAGTCAGGTGCATCAACAGGCAGGGGGTGGAAATGTGTGTAATAAGGTAGTTAGGTGCATCAACAGGCAGGGGGTGGAAGTGTGTGTAATAAGGCAGTCAGGTGCATCAACAGGCAGGGGGTGGAAGTGTGTGTAATAAGGTAGTCAGGTGCATCAACAGGCAGGGGGTGGAAGTGTGTGTGTAATAAGGTAGTCAGGTGCACCAACAGGCAGGGGGTGGAAGTATGTGTAATAAGGTAGTCAGGTGCATCAACAGGCAGGGGGTGGAAGTGTGTGTAATAAGGTAGTCAGGTGCACCAACAGGCAGGGGGTGGAAGTATGTGTAATAAGGCAGTCAGGTGCATCAACAGGCAGGGGGTGGAAGTGTGTGTAATAAGGTAGTCAGGTGCATCAACAGGCAGGGGGTGGAAAAGTCAACGACACCAGCAAACGTACTTTGGTTTTAAGCAATTTAATAAGACTCATATAGTGTAGTTTATATCTGCTGGTCATAAAGACCATTCTGGGAGTTTTGAAGGTCACTGATGAGGCCTCATTACCGAAACTAGCTGGTCGAGCCCAGAAAACATGACAGTTTAGCTGTTTCAGTTTTGAAACTGTGTTCATTGCTCTCAAGGGTCATTCCTTTTAGAATCTACTTATTTTTACTAAAGCTGATGTTAGTGACGTGAGGAGGCCGTAAAAATCTCCAGTTACTTTATTATAGTATAGTTTGTATTTTCTGCTCCTTTGTGATCACTGAACCCATATTCCGGAGTTTTGAAAATTGATATGACGGTCACTAAGGATGAAACTTGCTATTCTGTTTCTAAAGATGTTGCCATTAAAATGAATTTTAATGGCAACAGCTTTAGTAACAAATGCTGTTGTTGTAACGAGGGTTATCTCTATAATTATTATTATTATTATTTTTATTATTATCATTATTATTTATACAACATTTGAACGCAGGGTGAAGATTTGGTACCTTTCAAATCGATGTAACCGCCGGCAACTTTTACCATTTGACGGTGATTAGGTGTTATTTATTCTTTGTGTGGCCTCGTGGCTACTTGCTGCGTTCTCGTTTTTGTGTTTTGTCCTGTTCATTATGCTATTGTTTAGTTTACTGGATCCCGTCTGGAATTGTGATCATCGCGTTAGAGAAGAGGTAGCTAGTTGCTTATGTCTTTTTTGGGCTGCCCATGGTTCGACTAGTTGTTTTCTGTTAGCCAGTGTCTGAAGTGTTTGCCACGAGCCTAAGTCCTTGTTTCATCACAACGATTGAATTTGATTTACAAGTTTTTTCTGTGATGTTTCACTGAATTTCGATAAATATTTAACATTTTTACAACAGTTTAACTTAGGGTGGGGGAGGGGTGGGGTGGAAATTAAGTACAAAAATGCAGTGTTTTTTTTGTTGTTGTTGTTGTTTTTGTGTGTACCCATTTTTTTGTTGTTGTTTTTAAATGACTGCTGAATAATTCAGTAGATTTGTTAATATTTTTATGTAGCTTTGTAAATGAAATCACAGCTTGAGTTTGCTTTTGTGTTGTTTTTTTTTTTTGTTTTTTTTTTTTTTTTTTTTTGTTTTTTGTTTTTTTGTTGTTTTTTTTTTTTTTGTTTTTTTGTTTTTTTTTCATACCTATTTTCAGTCTCGGAACTATAGATATATAATTATATAATATCTTTATTCCTCATAAAATGAGTCGTCTCATGACAAAATCAATAAAATGAATGTGCGCCCAGCGAAGACTCAGATCAACCCAGGCATCCGCTTAGCCTAATCAGAGTCTTCGCTGTGCGCTCAATGGGTAGTTAAGGACCAAAGTGTTTCTCATGCGGGCCGCGAAGACAGATCAGACTGGGTGCACATGTCATTTTGTTGGTTTGTCATGGGGTTGCTCAAATCATATATTGTTGGTAGTCGTAAGGCGTTTCTCTGTCTATACGTATTGTTCCCAGCTGCTATTAGTCATTTGGTGTACCTATGACCAGATTAAATATTAACTTTGATCGTTACCGATACGTTGGCCACAAAGTGATTAGTTGCATGTGTCAGTTTCATATCACCACGGAAACATATAACTTTGACTCTCTTAAATACCACTTTTATATGGCAAAACTGGGGTTTACAGGGGTATACGTTATTTTTCTTATTTCTGCTCAAAAACATAAGATTGTGGTATTCGTTAGAACCGCCTCGGCGAGGCGGTTCTAACGAGTACCCACAATCTATGTTTTGAGCAGAAATATGTAAAATGAAAAATATCAGAATTTTGATCTGAAAAATTTAAGTTTTTGGTGGTGAAATTTTCAATATATTTGGATACGCGAGATTTCGTATGGAGGATTTTCTGTCTTAAAGTAAATAAACCTGGGTATGGGAAGAAAGAGAAAAGATCCTTTATTCCACCGAACCTGTTCATGCACTCTGATAAGAATCTTTTCTGTTGAACAGTATCTAATATGTTTTTTTTTTGTTGTTTTTTTTGTTTTGTTTTTTATGACAACGAAGGCACCGATGAGATTGTACGGAGGAGTAGTCTGATCTTGGTTTTTAATAAGGGATCATTTCAATTACAACGCACAGTCAGTTTTCAGGACAAACCTTTCAGCAGACGACAGTTTGAAATATTTTCTCTTAATACAGAAAACAGGCAGTTCCATGCGGAAAAGGTCGAGAACAGTCAAGGCCTATTTGCTCACAGGTATCTGCTTACCAAAAGTGTTTACACGACAAAACCAATAAAATATCATGTGCGCCCAGCGAAAACTTAGATCAACCTCGGCATCCGCACAGTCTGATCAGAGTCTTCGCTGTCCGCTTTAAGAAAGCTTGGGTCCTTAGTTACCCATTTAGCGCACATCGAAAACTTTGATCAGAATGGGCGGATGCCCAGGCTGATCTGAGTCTTTGCTGGGCGCACGCACCATTTGGTTTTGTCTTAGGATGGCATATTATGGCTGTGTTTGAGCTAGCAAGAAAATAAATCGCATCACTAAATAAAATTGAGCTGCAACGAGGGAAAACGTACCATCGGACATGTACACCCACCAAAGATTCAGATTAGTCTGCACATTCGCGCCGTCTAATCAGAATCTTCACTGGGGACATTTGGGAGAGCCTATAATGCAAAGTTTCTTCGTGCGGACAACGAAGACTCGGATCAGACCGCGAACGCGCAGGCTGATTTTTAGTCACCATTTGGCGCCCATGACAGACAGTACGTTTTCGTCTCAAATGTTTTCATTGGTTGTTATTTAATCGCAAACAACGTCTTTTAATATTCTAGCACGCAGTTTGAAATGCGTGTTCTTGTAATAGCGTGAAACTAGCGTGAATTTCTCTCTGTTTGCACTGCGCGAATGTACATCTTGTCAGCTTAATAGTTGTTTCTTTCAATGTTGATGTGTTACGCGACTTGCATAACGTACACACACACAATCTGTTAACGCCCTAAGAGTATGAATCGCAATTACAACGCAGTCATATATTAACTCTCAGTTTTCGGGAGAAACCTTTCAGCAGACGACAGTTTGAAATAGTTTCTCTTAATAAAGAAAACAGGCAGTTCCATGCGGAAAGGATCGAGAACAGTCAAGGCCTATGCCGACCCTCGAAGCACTTTACATTAACCCACGAGTGTACAAGCGGACGCTGCAAATCCTGCTCCGACTGTGAATATGTCAATGCTGATTTGGGCCTTTTCTCATGTTGATGCATTTTAAACTATTACAATGCTTTACTGTTCTAATGTAAATAGCTGATGGATCGGACAATTTTTATATTGATTGGCGCACTTCATCTATGCGGGGCTGTATCTGCGTCTCCCCATGCGAAAATGTGTCTTCGGGCATATGCGGACTGCGAAGGCCCAGATCAGTGCCTTCGCAGCCCGCTAACAGAATTACTGGACACTATAATATGTATCAATGGAGAGCAATGCCCTGATGAGACTTGCGCATGCGTTAGAGGAATCTGAATCTATGCATTTTGTGCATGCTCGAAGACACGTTTTCGCTTGGCCCGTCCAGTCTGTTCCCTTTAAATTTGTTTATGATAAAACGTTTCATCTATCTTTCTACTCGGTTACTACTTTGTCATTGTTTACTGCACTAATTATGAAATCAAAGCACTGACAGCACTCCTTGGTCGATTTTCTCTGAGCGTAAGCTGGAAAAATTTCCTGAACTGGGACTTACGACCGTTTATCTAACCATTAACTTCCTGTTATTTAAGCAAACAGTGCAGATCCTGGTCAGGCGCCACGTTCCGCGGCATCTGATCTGGGCCTGTACTGTTTGCCAATGTCCCAGCAATAAGCCCAATTCCAGAGAGCAACACCTAAATAAATAACATTCTGTTATCATTGTCCTATTTGTCGCCAGTGTCCTTTGCTTTGTTTCTTCACAGTGTTTATGATTACATCACGAAAACATGCCTATATAAGTTTGACCCCCTTAAACACCACTTTAATACAGTAAAAATGGGGTTTACAGGGGTATACATTATTTTTCTTCTTATTTCTGCTTAAAAACATAGATTGTCGGTACTCGTTAGAACCGCCTCGACGAGGCGGTTCTAACGAGTTCCCACAATCTATGTTTTGAGAAGAAATGTGAAAAATATCAGAATTTTTATCTGAAAACTTTCAGTTTTTGGTGATGAAATTTTCAATATATTTGAATAGGCGTGTTTTCGTAATGTATGTGTTTCACTGTGATGTGTGCGGGATGAGGGAGAGTATCCTATGCGGAAGGATCAAATGTTTGAAGATCAAAGGATGAGGTTTAAAACAGATTCAAGCGCCATTGGCAGTTCCTCTGTTGCAGTTAATCTTTGTTTGTGGGTTGATCATTACGAATCACGCCTATTCAAATATATAGAAAATTTCACCTCCAAAAACTGAAAATTTTCAGATAAATAAAAAAATCATATTTTTCATATTTCTGCTCAAAACATAAATTAAGAGTACTCGTTAGAACCGCCGGCGAGGCGATTCTAACAGATACCCACAATCTATGTTATTGAGCAGAAATAAGAAAGATAATGTATACCCCTGTAAACCCCAGTTTACTATAAAAATTATAAAAGTGCGGTTTAAGGTGTCAAATTTATATAGGCATGTTTTCGTGATGTGGTTTTATATGTGACGTTTGTTTTGTCATTGTTTGTTCCTCAGTTTTTCTAGTGGTGTGTTTTCTCTTGAAGTTTTGCTTTGTGATTGTGGCATTTCCTGGGTATCTTATTTTTCTTCTGTGTTTATGTTAGTTTATCAGTGTATTGCACTATGTCTTTAATATTTGCAAAAGTACATTGTATTAATTTATTATTACAATCGAACTCGAACACCAACGTTTCGTTTACCGTGACTGATTCGTACTCGTTTTTGAATCCCTAGGAAATTATTCCAGTAACCCAAGAGACAAATAGTTTAGGGAGATTTTATTAATTTACAACGAAAACGTATGTGTACTCAATAGAATCGATTCTAAATATGACATTCAACATACCGTTACATTATAGAAGATTGAAAATGCATCCTAAATTATTCTCACTTGTCGCCTGATCTGGCGCTCAGTGGCTCGAACTACACATGTATCGAACACGTGGTGTCAAAGATGTTCAGTGGCTCGAACTACACATGTATCGAACACATGGTGTCAAGGATGTTCAGTGGCTCAAACTACACATGTATCGAACACAATGTGTCAAAGATGTTCAGTGGCTCAAACTACACATGTATCGAACACAATGTGTCAAAGATGTTCAGTGGCTCAAACTACACATGTATCGAACACAATGTGTCAAAGATGTTCAGTGGCTCAAACTACACATGTATCGAACACAATGTGTCAAAGATGTTCAGTGGCTCGAACTACACATGTATCGAACACGTGGTGTCAAAGATGTTCAGTGGCTCGAACTACACATGTATCGAATACATGGTGTCAAAGATGTTCATTGGCTCGAACTACACATGTATCGAACATGTGGTGTCAAAGATGTTCAGTGGCTCGAACTACACATGTATCGAACGCATGGTGTCAAAGATGTTCATTGGCTCGAACTACACATGTATCGAACACGTGGTGTCAAAGATGTTCAGTGGCTCGAACTACACATGTATCGAACACGTGGTGTCAAAGATGTTCAGTGGCTCGAACTACACATGTATCGAACAAATGGTGTCAAAGATGTTCAGTGACTCAAACTACACATGTATCGAACACATGGTGTCAAAAATATTCGAGCTATTGAAGTTTGACTGTATTTGCTCCTGCACCAATACTCCCGAGTGCATGGCTTAGTGGAGAGTACTATTAAATGTTGTTATAATATTTGCCCGCTCACATGCAGTATATACGATTAATCTCATACAAAATCAGTGAGACACTAACATCAACTGTGTATACGCGATCTGTAAATGCAAGTGCATGCCACATATTCGAGGCAGCTTCAATCCTGATAACTGTTAGAGTTAGTGTCTGTAGAAGAGCAGACACGTAACGATAATGTGATGTGCTACAGGTATCCAACACTAAATAATATTATTTAAACCATGGTACAGCATTTCCTACAAGATTACATGTGCGCTATCAAAGACTCAATTTAGCGTGCACATCCGCACAGACTGATCAGAGTCTTCGCTTTCCGTCTGAAGACACTTTTGATCCTTCGCTACCCCCATAAATTCCTTGCGAATACGCGGGCTGATCTTCGCTGGACGCACAAAAATCTTGGAGGGAATGCTGTGAACCGGCTCTTTTGCCTTGAGATATCGGATTATGTATGCTCTCCATATTAAAACAAATTTCAGCCATTCTTCATAAGGCTCATTTGTCAATCTAAAAATATTCAACAAGATGAAAAAATATGTCATATCTGGGGAGTTACGTACTAATGGAAAATGGGAATATTATGCAGAAATAAATTGAAGCAAAAACATTTTTGTTGGAACGTAAAGATGTGAGCAGAAGAGTAACTATTATGGAAGGTTTATTCAACTACATGTATAAGTGTGAACTATATATTGTGCAGAATATATTGTGCAGAATTTTAAACCCATTACTTTTACATTTGCCACAATATCACAGTATTAAAATTGCAGTATTTGCATACCGCAAATACTGCAATTTTAATACTGTGATATTGTGGCAAATGAACAAGTAATGGGTTTAAAAAGTTTTCTTTTTCCAGGAGCCAGGGCAAATACTTTCAATACCTTCAAGCAGTATATTTAGCAATGTGTTGCTTCGTAAGTATTGTAAATGTTGATCAGTAATTAATTTGCCATTCCAAGCATGAGTTTTATGTCAGTTCAGGTAAACAGTGATGAGCGCATTAACACTTAAATTTATAAAGTTATTTCTTGTTCCCCGTTTTTTTTTTTTTTTTTGTTTCTTTTTTTTTTTTTGTTTAGTTTACCAACCAGGGCCCAGTTGTTCAAAGCGTCGTTAGCTTAACGAGCTCGTTAAGGGTCATTTCGTTAACTGTTTTAGCGCATTCAATATACAATATTCTGATATTTTTTGCTGAAAAAATGTGAGTAGCTTTTGCACTGCAAAAGCTACTCACATTTTTTCAGCAAAAAATTTCAGAATATTTGCATATCACTCGATGTAAATTTTAACGAATCGTTAACTAACGACATCGTTAGCTTTGAACAACTGAGCCTAGTATATACTTTTTTACTGGACAAACATTAATGGCTTCATGAAATACGCAGTCTGTTCTGCTTATACGCTCTTTTTTATCATCCGAATACTTACTATTAAAACAAATGTTATTCGCCTTGAATAAAATAGTTCAAAGTGACCAGATATGACAAGTGAAAATGTCGTCACCAAAAAATTATCCTCATTTCTTTTATACTGTATAAATGCTGGTCAGCTCAGAAATACCTTTGAAAATCACGTCTAGTTAATGGTCTTATCATATGCTTTTCGGCATGCGCGCCCGACTGGTGATCAGAAAGTTGCGGGTTCGGAATTTGTCGATGATTTTTATTTTTGTTTTAATTCACTGGATATAATACAATTTTCTGTGCCTAGGTAGTTACGACCGTCTATCCATCTATCTGTCCGTCCGTCCGTCACGCAATCATGTCCGCTTTGTAACTTAAAAACCGTTCAAGATATTTTCATGAAACGTGATAGAAATATAAAGCATTATCAGACGACGTGCAGAAGACAAGAACTATAACTCTTGTCCTTACAGTTTTGGAGTTATTTCCCTTTAAATTTCGACAATGGTAAATTCGTGTCCTCTCCATAACTTGAAAACCGTTCAAGATATTTTCATGAAACTTTACAGAAATATAAAGCATCATCATACAACGTGCAAAACACAAGAACTGTAACTCTTGTCTATATAGATATGGAGTTATTCCCCATTGAAATTGGACAATGATAATTTCGTGTCCGCTCTATAACTCAAAAAGCGTTCAAGATTTTTTCATGAAATTTCAAAAAAAATATAAAACATCTTCAGACGACGTGCAGAAAACAAGAACTGTAACTCTTGTCTATACAATTTTGGAGTTATTCCCCTTTGAAATTCGACAATAGTAATTTCCTGTCCGCTCTATAACTTGAAAACCGTTTAAGACGTTTTCTAACACCCCTGCACGTGTTGTTCCTTATTTGTCTTTACATTTCTAGCCGTGCTTTATCTAAGGTATTTGAGCACAGGAATTTCGTCGCGCGCTATCGACGGGAAACCAATCATATTTGCGAAAGTTTCGCTCCCTGGTAACTATGGACGCTATATTAGCATACAATATTGGCCGAAACATTCATACACATAATAAATTATTTTATTTATTAAGACAGAAAATGATCTATGAGCATATTGCAGTTCTTTGACTTTTTTTACCTGATGAGTTTCTCTACAGTTTACATCATTCAAACATATTCGTTTTACATCTTGTTTCCATCGACATGGTGTATTTGTTGACGTTCGAAAACGGAAGTAAGTCAGTTAACATTCTTATTTGCTGTTTTATATCTGTCCTTATTAAAGTCCATCGCGGCACTCAGATTTCATACATTTCAATTCTTTCATAAACACAAGATTTAAGTTTTTATATTAATACATCGTTTATTTATATTTTACACCGTCAACTGATTCGCATAAGTTATCCGCCATTTTGAATATTCGTCATCGAACCTTGTAACTGCGTAACCGCGTGACGTAATGCTTAAGAGGTATTGTCAACTACCAAAGAGGAAGTCAGGTAATAAAAATAATAATGAAAATCAATAAATAAATTCATTTATGCAAAACTCGCTCAATGAGGGGTGTTAGAAAAGAAATAAATTATTCCAAACCGTGCTCAAATGCCCCAGATAAAGCACAGTTGAGTTTGGGTTGTATCCATTTGAGCACTTGCTCACTGCGCTCGCTCGTGCTCATATGGGTACAACCCAAACTCAATTGTGCTTTATCTTAGGCATTTGAGCACGGTTTGGACTAATTTATTTCTTAATTAATGAAACCTCATAGAAATACAAAGCCCCGTCAGACGACGTGCAAAGCATAAGAATCATAACTCTCTTTGAAATTCGACAATGGTATTTTGTGGCCCTTGTATAACTTGAAAACCGTTCAAGATATGTTCATGACACTTCATAGACATATAAAGAATTATTAGATGGCATGCAGACCACAAGAACTGTTACTCTTGTCTATACATATTTTTGGAGTTGTTTCCCTTTGAAATTTGACACTGGTAATTTCGTGTCCGCTCTATAACTTGAAACCTTTCAAGATATTTTCATGAAACTTCGTAAAAATATAAAGTATCATCAGAGGAGGTACAGAACACAAGAACCATATATCTTGTCCATACATGTTTGGCGTTATTCTCCCTTTGAAATTCGACAATTGTAATTTTGTACGTCTGTCTGCCTGTCCGTCTGTCACGCAATTGTGTCCGCTCTATAACTTGAAAACCATTCAAGTTATTTTCATGAAACTTCATAGAAATATAAAGCATCATCAGAGGACGTGCAGAACACAAGAACAGTAACTCTTGTCTATACTTTTCTGGAGTTATCCCCTTTGAAATTCGACCATGGTTATTTTATATTTGCTCTATAGCTTGAAAACCATTCAAGATATTTCCATGAAACTTTATAGAAATATAAAGCATCATCAGATGATGTGCAGAACACAAGAACAGTAACTCTTGTCTTTATATTTTTTGAGTTATTCCCCTCTGAATTTTGACAATGGTAATTTTATATCTGCTCTATAGTTTGAAAATCATTAGAGACATTTCCATGAAACTTTATAGAAATATAAAGCAGTGATGATGAACAATTACTATGAGTAAACTTTTATATATGTGAATGGCAGCTGGGGGAGACATATGTTTTTTTGTTTTGTTTCTTTATTAAAACAGCTCTGGTTGTTTTTATTTTGCTCTAAAACATAGATTGTGGGTACGCGTTAGAACTGCCTCAGCGAGGCGGTTCTAACGAGTACCCTTTATCTATGTTTTGAGCAGAAATATGAAAAATTTAAGAATTTTTGTCTTAAACTTTCAGAGTATTCATTTATTTCCACAGGGAACAATATTAAACACATTTTCCACTTTACTCTTAATTCAGTATTTCGGCCAAAAGACTTTACCAAGAAAAACAGGTATTTTGAAGCAAGCCAGCATTTAAGTTGAAGCTGAGGGGGTAAAAATTATCAATGAAACTTGGGATTTCATGATTTAAATACCTTATGGGGGTAATATATTCAGTAACTTTACATTTAATACGAAAATTATCACTGTCAGAGTAACTTAGCTTGCTCTTTGATGATTTAAAGTATGTACCGGTAAACCCAAATTTAAGATGGCTTCAAGTTTACTTCCATGAGAAATGCAGCAGACGACATTCTGATTTTTTTTTTTTCAGAGAAAGAAAGGCATGATATTTCATGTGAATTGTCTGCTAGCAGACAATTTACAGGAAATGCCAAGTCTGATTGACTCAGAAAAAAATGTACGCTACAATTTTGCTAGGTGCTTTAGAAATTAAGCAATGCACATATGCATTTCAGTATTACGCTTTAAAGCAGGGGATAAAATACTCATTGTACCAAAATCTTATCTGGAGCGACGCTATTGTTATGTAATATATGTGCGGTATCGTAACAATATTTTTTTTACTACCCGCTGAGACACTATTATACTTTCTGTTTCTAACATTTTGATTGGGCTGGGCAAAGTGAAATATATGTCTGCGAGCATGCGCAAAATATGCGGATTCACATCATCTTGCGCATGCACATGGTCTTATCCGGGAACTTGCTCTTTATTGATACGTTCTGAAGTATCCGATGATTCTAGCAGCGGACGGCAAATGCCCTTATCAGACTGCGCGGATGCTGTCCGGATATAACAGAAGACACGTGCATCGCGCGGCCTACAAATTATGTATTAAATAGATTACTGTTAATTATCAAATCTTCCTATCTCCCATATTGATGTTTTCTCTAACAATGACAGCTACTCTCATAAAATAGTCTATTATGAGTAACAATGTTACTACTGCACTGTCTCAAGACTAAACACTAAAGACAAAACAAACACGGGGAACAGAGTTAATTTAGACTTATCTAAAATGAGACCAAAAGTGGTAACACTCACTAATGATTATATTGCCCCTGCCTAGGTCTATGGAAGAGAGATCAAAAGCGTGTCATACAGGGATTTTCAGTAGGGGGTGGTAAAGCCGCCTTCTCAAAGGTACTAAGTACTTTTGAGGGGCTTATGTGATGTTTAGAACGGGCTAAAGTATAAGAAAATTGCTAACCTTACAATCGGAAAGATATACAATTTATTTTGATATTGCAAGACAGTTTGTACATGTATATAAAGCAACTGTTTAGCAGATATGTCTACATTGAATTTCGCCGAAAACCGGCATGTTTCTACGGAGGCTTAGTTGATACTTAACAAATTCCAAGTATACAGAATCTTGCGTATTCAGATTAACATCATATAAAAGAAAGAAACTGTATTCAAAACAAAAAAACAGAATGTTTATCTTCTTATTGGCATATGCAACGATGGAGCAAAAAGCGATACTGCGGTTATTTTTTTTTTTTTTTTTTTTTTTTTTTTTGCATCTTAGAGGGTGTACCCTGGTTTACTTCCTGAAACCAATTTTAAAACTTCGCATTCAAACTGTATGTCAAATAAACCACCAACAGTGTTTCGATGTTGTGTCTTAAAATGTTCATAGAAATGGATTTGGTGCAGTTTGGGTACGTGAAGAAAACTGACGCACCCAGGGGACCAGTTCCCTATCCTATGGAGGCAGAGCCATCAGCTTCTGGTACCATTGCATTGGACAAAGCTGTCGCATGTATATACTGAATAATAAACCACCGTTTCTTTTGTCGGGTAGTATGACTGGACAATTCTCTTAATTGATCGACTGAACTATTGACGGTTAAAGGTTAACAATCTAGGACGATGCGTACAGTGCATCTAGCTGCTCGTTAGTCTTTAAGTGACTGAGCAGACTATGTATTACATTTATTATACTGTTAAGGTTTGTGAGGGCCGGGGTGTTTCCCAGTCGGTGCCTATCGATGTTGGCACGTATCGTGATAGGGCAACGGGGGCACCCGATGGGCGAATCCCATACGGTCATGATCTCCTAGAAAGCACTACCGAGATCTCCACACTCATACAATTCCCCATAATGCATCCAGCGTCCAGCCTCACTGTCACGCGGTGAAACATTCCACTGTTATTCAAGACCAAATGCAATCACTACGTAATCTCCACAATGGACCGATTTATGGAAAAACATGGCTCTACAACTGGCATGCTGCCAAACGAACAAATGCACTAATCAGCCTGCGCATCCAAGTAGCCAGATAGGTGCCGTTTTGATCGCTGCTTGAATAGTACTATTTGCGGGCTGTTGTTTGGTTTTGAGAACTTTGCAAACAATCGAACCACATTTGATGTAACTTGTTCCAAGCTAGCATATAAGTGCCTGTTGTTGGCACTTTCAGGCATTGTCACTATCAGGTCGAGTGTCCAACGGCAGGCATTTGCTGGCTTGAAACAGCAGTTACGCGCCATACCTGTTATCAAGTAGCCTAACATTCTTATTGTATTTAACCGGCTGTTTATTCTTGGTGTTTGCTGTCGTCGACCGTCTAAGGTATCGTGACGTTTTTCTTGACAATTGCCAACATAAAGCACGGAAACAAAACCTGACGACGTTTCGTGACGCGGCGACAATAGAGGGCGCATGATCTATACATGTAATTCAATAGGCCTACTCAGTATATGGCAACCAAACATGTTATGTCATATTAATTAGGATATATGTATGGTAGACAGAACCACGAGAATTATTCAGCCAAATGTCTGTACTTTTTGAAAGAAGAACCAGAATGCACTGTAAAGTGAATCAACTTTTAAGATTCATATTTTGCGACCACTGGGTCTGATATGCGACATGCCTAAAAGTTATCTTTGTTGGACAAGAGCTCAGGTTACCATTTTTATTCCCTACATTCCAGATTCTGTGCTAGCACTGGTGATGTACACTAGTCCCCGCACCGATACGAGAGCCGCATATCAGTCCAAGTGACTGAATAGAATCACAATTCTGAATTTGTGTCATTACTTAACGCACAGTGACACTAATCTCATGAAAGTCAAGATCGAACTTTATTACACATGTCAGATTCATGTATTTCTATGATGTATTATTTCTGGAATTCTTTATATTACTTTTGCTTCTTTTTGATGTGTATCATTTCTTCATGTTTCAGCCTATTGTTGATCAACGCCCTCAAGATAACGCATACAAATATGCATTACATGTACTCTTTATCCAGATTTGTAGACGCATTCATTTCCAAAAAAGGTAAGAGAAAAGTCCAGGGAGTGCCACAATCACAAACAGCAGCCCTTCCCAGACACCAAGAGGAAGAGGAAACCGACAAATCCAAACAAGCACAAATCGAACAAACGTACGAAAAGCACTCAGATAAGCTCTCTCTTCCCCAAGCGAGGTAATCGCAATACTAAAAGGACTGAAAAACACAAGAACAAAATGACACACGGAAAGACATACAATAAATTGCCTCGTAGAATAAACCACAAAGCAACAAAGAGTAAGACTAACACCGGGACCACCGCCTTAGAACGCTCGGTAGAGCAAACCACCGGGGGGTTTAAAGCACTTTTACAGCTAGTTAACTTCACCCTGGGTCCCGATGCTACTCTTAATACAGAAATACATAAAAATTCGGTTCGCATAAAGGCTCCCAACTCAGTCAATGCATCAAAGCGAAAACATAAAAATCAAATTAATCACTACAACAAAGACGAATACTCATGGCTAATTCTACTGTATGCCAGAGTAAATGAAAACCAATAGTTGAATTTTTATGTGTTTCTGTATTAAGAGTAGCATCGGGACCCAGGGTGAAGTTGGCTAGCTGTAAAAGTGCTTTAACCCCCACGGTAGTTTAATCTTGTGTTTTTCAGTCCTTTTAGCATTGCAATTACCTCGCTTGTGGAAGAGGGAGCTAATCTTAGTGGTTTCCGTACGTTTGTTCGATTTGTGCTTGTTTGGTTTTCTGTTTCCTCTTCCTCTTGGTGTCTTGGAAGGGCTGCGGTTTGTGCTTGTGGCACTCCCTGTACTTTTCCATTACCTTTTTTTTGTTAAAGATACGGGAAATGTGAAACCTGACTATTTACCTGTTGATCCGATAAAACAGTCGACTATCTGCCCTCTAGTACCTGTCTGTCGTTTATTGACAGTATACAAGGTTCTGTGGTGCCTAGTCTCTTCACAGTGATGACAACAATGATCTTACTTATGTCTTTAAAGCAAAACATTCAAAACTTTAGTCCATTTATTTTGAGAAGGTATGACGTATGTGATATATGTATTTACATGGCTAATATACAGAAAAATAACTTAACCAGTAATCATGCAGTCAATTTATTACATTTATATGTTATACAATTAAATTGTAAGACCGTATTTGTTGACAAAGTACGCCGTTGCATCAACACGGGAACCTGTGTCATCCGGTTATCATGTCGTCCTTTTGTCCAGGTATACTGAAATAATAATAATAATAATAATAATAATAATAATAAATGTTTCACTATTTCGAACATCAGATTGTTTAAATTCAGACAAAAGTTTATTGTATTTGTCTTCAGAAAATAAAGAATACAAATCATAATAATAATATGCACCTGTGTATCCTTTTCCTAAACAATCTCGGACATCAGCATGTTTAAATTCAGACAAATGCTTATTGATGATTTTGTTTTCATAAGAATTTACAAAATTTACAAATGAACCCTGCAAAAATAAGTACCCATTACGAAAACACGCCTATTTAAATATATAGAAAATTTCACCTCCAAAAAAGAAAAAAACGAAGATTTTTCAGATAAAAAAAACTCTGATGTTTTTCATATTTCTGCTCAAAACATACTTTGTGGGTACTCGTTAGAGCCTCGACGAGGCGGTTCTAACGAGTACCCACAATCTTTGTTTTTGAGCAGAAATAAGAAAAATAAAGTAAACTCCAGTTTTACAATATAAAAGTCGGGTTTAGGGGTTCAAAAATACGTATATAGGTATGTTTTCGTGATGCTACGACATATGCGACAAGCGTACTCTCAATCCATCCAATTTCCGCACAGCCTGATCAAAGTTAACACTGGGCGCTAATTAAATGTATTGACCTTAAACTTTTAATTAGCGAACGGCGTTGACCTTTGTTTTAAATCGTTCATCATTTCGAGAGGCTCGAGTATTAATTATAGAACCCATCAAACATTGGCCGAATCGGCAAATTTTGGCCAGTGTATTATTTTTAACTGCTCTCGTTGGGGTCTCATGTTGACTGATTTTGATAGGTCATTGGTGTGGGAACAAAGATTGTCATTGTCAATTTTTCATCTACCGTGATCGGTGAATTTTGACAGGACATTTAATTTTCACGGAGAACCCCACATTTGTTAGTGGCCAATCAGTGCCATACCAGAGGACCAGATAAATACACATATTCAAGTTGAAGTTGTGGTATGTACGAGGACTAATGATATATCTGCTCAACATGCACAATTTGACGCTGTTGTCTTGAGGTCTATTTGGCAATCGGACTAATCGAAGAGTTCGAACTTTGCCTGCTCAGGACCTTCGCTGTTCGCAATAGCTTTCTACATATACGATCTTGAATTTAACATAACAGATTAATGATCATATTAATATAATTCGTAGACTGATCTCAGCAGTAAGTAGTTATCGTGTATAGTTTGAGTGTCAAAGACGGAGGGATAGGATCGATTTTATTGTTTCATGTGCTAGCAAAGTAAAGTACATGCAGTGCCCTTGAAATGCCTATTTGAGCTAGCACATGACAGGATACTTATCACATAGGCGACAAGTAAAGACCCAGGCGAGGCAAGGCGTAAGCGCACTCGCCAGAACCTTTGCTGTCCGCCAACATGTAGTAGAGACCTGGAGAAAGCTTCAGGCAAAACTGCATGTCTGTAGCCAAAATAATAGAATGTGCATGCGCATTTGAAGAACCACAAATCGGAAAACCATTAGGCTTTTTTTCGTTTATCGGCTCATATAAGAAAACGGACCATGCACCACTGCAATAGTTAGTATTTGTATAGTCTCATGCATTACGTAATGAACTGCCTTTATGGCGTTTGTTGGCGATCTCTCCAAGGATACGAAGAGAATTACAAATATAAAAAAATACTGTCTTTGAAGAAGAAAAAGTGTTTCCAACTTCTATTACAATTAAGCACTCTACGGGGTAAATTTAGCAGACAACAATTTGAGGATTTTGTTTTCTTATTCTTATCAGGAGATATGGTGTCCACAAAAATATGAAGGAGATATTGCAGTAAGGCGAGGATTTTCCCTAATTGGCTCAGATGTTGATGTCTTAATCGTAGCAGAAAGTAAAATATATGCTTCTGTCTTATCATTACGAGGAGATAATTTAGTTCTGTTTACCCTACGCCAAACATTCCTAAATTAACACCTTTGGGTAAACAGGACTGAGTTATCTCCCCGTTATAATAACCCAGATGTATACTTTATTACTGCAATATTTCCTTATAAATGAGAAAAATAATTTCAAAATATCGTCTGCTAAAAGTTTGTTTTACAAAAAACTTTCTGCTTTAATCATTAAGTGAAATGGAAAAAAACAACAACAAAAAAAAAACAAAAAAAAAAAACAAAAAAAAACAAAAAAACGAAAAACAAAGAAAAAACAACAACAACACACACACAATAAAAAGCAAGCGATTAATAGAATCAATACATAAATAGATGAATAAATAAATAAATAAATACCTTTACTAATACTTCTTGGGGCGACGATAGCCTGTTAAACATAAAAAAATGCATATAATAAACTAGGCTAACTGTAAATGAGATAAGTGTGTTGAATTTGAGGCGAACACATGAAGCGCGTATCTATATAGTTTCTGTCTGTTCCAAAAAGTCATGCTAGCTTACTGTAAAATACTTTAATTTTGTGGTAAGTGTATGTTTGGCGCTATTGCCGCGATCTTTGCAACTTAGCGCTAAAACAGAACTCCGCCAATATTAAATTTTCAATAATTGTATGAACGTATGAATGCGCAAAGTAAATGCCCAGACAAGTCCTCCCGTCAAATCGCCATATTCTGATGCTAAAATGTAAGGTATTTTACAGTATTAGCGAACGCAGAATTAAATGAAATAAAATATACGCGATAAACAAAACGATACATTGTCAAATGATATACATAAATGTACAATGAAAACACAAAGAGGACCCTATGCGGATCGAACATATATTCGTAATTGGAGCTGCATCGGAATTAATCTATTTTGCCTAGCGCCCTATTAACGGGACATTGGCAAACAGTGTAGAATCAGATCAGACGTCACAGTACGCTGCGTGTGATCAAGGTCTACACTATTTTCATTGATTAAAGAAATTTCTATGAAATATGGTAATACTAAAAAATAACCAGACATGTTTGAAAAGAACCGGTCAAAAGAGTTATAGAAGACTGCACACGGCATAAATGGGTGAAAGGTGAGGTTTCGCGCGAGGAAATATAGTTTAAGCCTTAAGTGGGTAATACAACTGTCCGTGTCAAGGCGGATAGTATCCGCTACTGATCATTTGTGTTCTCGTAATTCTATCGTTGTGGTCAGCCGCTATGAGGCTGTCCACTTTGCTTACCGTTTTCATTCTGTGATGTGTTTTCATTGTGGTCATCATCTGCAACGGCTGTCCACATTACTTTCTTTTTCTGTCTGTTCTACTTACTGTTCCAAGGCGGTTCCTCTGTTGCATTTCTTCTTGGTTTGTGTTTCGATGGTTTTGTTTTGTTATTATTGGTTCCTCATCTATTCTTCATTTGAATAGAATGTATCAATGGGCAGCAAATGCCCTCATCACGAAAACATACCTATATAATTTTGACCCCCTTAAACCCCACTTTTATATAGTAAAACTGGGGTTTACAGGGGTATACATTATTTTTCATATTTCTGCTCAAAAACATAGATTGTGGGTACTCGTTCGAACCGCATCGGTGATGCGGTTCTAACGAGTACCCGCAATCTATGTTTTGAGCAGAAATATGAAAAATATCAGTATTTTTAGTCTGAAAACTTCCAGTTTTTGGTGGTGAAATTTTCAATATATTTGGATAGGCGTGTTTTCGTAATGTGAATAGATTTTGCTCATGTGTGGGATGAATCTGTATGTGAATCTTGCGCATGCTCGAAGACACATTTTCGCTTGGCCTGGGGCCCATATATTTTCTTGTGGAGGACTGTGATTCGTGACTATGGCACATTCTGGGTATCTTGACTTATTGTTTCATGAAAACAATTATTTTAGTAAGTTCCATTAAGACAATACTTTTAATAGATTTTACGCTATTTTGTTACAAGGGAGACATTACGAAAGCAAGCCTATTCAAATACACTGAAAATTTTACCACCAAAAATGATTTTGTATAGTAAATCAAATCAAAACACGAAATAATATCATATTTTAACATCGACGTTTCGCCATCACGGCTTCTTCAGGATGTAATAAAAAATAGATATACATGACGTCACACACGAAAACGTAACGTGATGCGGTGCGCCACGCCAGCTACGTCACACAAAAATAGCGGCGATGTACAATAAAGCAAAAATGAAAAAAAAAAAATTCAGATAAAAATTCGGATATTTTTTCATATTTCTGCTCAAAAAATGGATTGTGGGCACTTGCAAGGCGGTTCTAACGAGTACTACAATCTATGTTAAGAACAACTAGAGCAGAAATAAGAAAAATAATGTATATCCCTGTGAACCCCAATTTAACTATATAAAAATGGGGTTTAAGAGGGGGTCAGAACTATATAGGCATGTTTTCGTGATTTTTGTCATCTCCGGTTGGCATCCCTTCTGAAAAGGACTCTAAGAGGAAATAATTTGTTCCCATTTTAGTTTTCTCTATATTATTCTTGTTTCGAAACACTTTCTTGAAAAGATGTCAAGTTATATGTACCACTCTGACTCTAATTTTGTTGATGGTGTAATACATACAAAATTCCGACTATTTCTTATTGTTTTCTTTGTCGTTGTGTTTGCGACCTAAAAATAGCATACAAGCGCTTAACGTTACAACAACGTCATTTCAACGTTGATTCAACGTTAATTTAATTTCCCAGACGCAATAGTTTTTACTTGTGTATGGTGGACATGTCATGGCCACATACAAATGTAGCAATAGGTAAAAGAGAATGTATTTTGTTCATTTCTCCATGAAAGTATAAGGGCCACGCCATGCGAAAATAAGTCTTTGGATATATGCGGACAGCAAATGTCCAGATCAGCCTTGTGCATCCGCGCAGTCTAATCAGTGCCTTTGCCATCCGCTTACAAAATCATTAGACACAAAAGAATGTATCAATGGGCAGCAAATGCCCTCATCACGAAAACATACCTATATAATTTTGACCCCCTTAAACCCCACTTTTATATAGTAAAACTGGGGTTTACAGGGGTATACATTATTTTTCATATTTCTGCTCAAAAACATAGATTGTGGGTACTCGTTCGAACCGCATCGGTGATGCGGTTCTAACGAGTACCCGCAATCTATGTTTTGAGCAGAAATATGAAAAATATCAGTATTTTTAGTCTGAAAACTTCCAGTTTTTGGTGGTGAAATTTTCAATATATTTGGATAGGCGTGTTTTCGTAATGTGAATAGATTTTGCTCATGTGTGGGATGAATCTGTATGTGAATCTTGCGCATGCTCGAAGACACATTTTCGCTTGGCCTGGGGCCCATATATTTTCGGTTTTCATCAGGAGTTATAGCGGATCCCCACACAGGACAATCATATATTTACGCATACCCATTCCCATTCCCATCCCATAGCCATATCCTCCACCATAACCCATTCCCATTCCCATTCCATAGCCATATCCTCCTCCATAGCCCATCATTCCTCCTCCATAGCCCATTCCTCCTCCATAGCCCATTCCTCCTCCATAGCCCATCATTCCTCCTCCATAGCCCATTCCCATTCCCATGCCATATCCTCCTCCGTAGTAGCCACGTCTCCACTTCTTGCACCATGGCCAAGGCTTACATCTTCTGTACCCTTCAAAAACAAAATAAGCCGCACGTGAGACAACGCACCTTCTGATATGTGTGCCAGATGAACTTAAATCAGATCAGTCTGCGTTGTGAGCATGAAGCAACTTTGCATCATTTGCTATCCGAAATGCACCCAGAGAAAATTCTGTTCTAACTTCGCTGGGCGCTGGGCGCACATGTCCGAAGATACGCTTTCTGACGTTGCGACTGAAATCTGCACCGTTCTGATAAAATCTACAATAAGACATGCGACCAGTGAAGACTCAGATAAGCCTGTGTATTCTGATCACATGTGCCTTCTAGAGCATCCTGATTATCCAAAGAGGGATAAACGAGAACCCTTGCCATTCTGGGTGAATGTCCGCCATATAAACCTACAATAAGCCTGTGTAACCAGCAAAGACTCAGATCAGCCTGTACATTCACCCAGACTGTCCATTACCCATCACGAAAACATACCTATATAATTTGACCCCCTTAAAATCCACTTTTATACAGTAAAACTGGGGTTTACAGGGGTATACATTATTTTTCTTATTTCTGCTCAAAAACATAAATTGTGGGTACTCATTAGAACCGCCTTTTCTGAAAACTCAGTTTTTGGAGGTGAAATTTTCAATATATTTCAATAGGTGTGTTTTCGTAATGCGAATCAGTCGGAAAGATAAAATGTAACCGGATACAGCAATGATCACTAAAACTCCGCGTGACCGCGAGCCGTTATGGCCTTTGCTGTCTCTGGTTATATGCTATGCTTGACTGTCTTTTATAGAATAGGTACGTAAGAGAAAATTTTACCAAATAAAGCAATGGCGACAAAGAGACTGTTCGTCCGAAGAGTTATTATGACATCTGCTGTTTTGGTTACATGTTATGTTTGTCTGTCTCTGACAGAATCAATAAGATAAAATGTAATTAGAGACAGCTGGGCGCACATGCCTTTTTGTTGGTTTTGTCATGAAGGGGTATTCACAATTTGTTCAAATGATTCCGCACCAAACAAGATGGCCGCCCAATTCATATATGGTAAAAGGCACGTAAAAATCTTCTCCAGACTCGAGAAAGCTTTAAGTATAGCATTGGAGACTCAATGTCTACAGAGTTCAAGTTTTCAAATGATGATCCTAGGATGATTTTAACGTTTTACGGCATTGTCAAATTTGTGCCTTAGTTTCTGCGAGAATACTGGAAAAAAGTTGCAAGAGGCATTTAAAGATATGCAGTGACTGTTCTAATCATATGAGCAAACCGTTGGCCCTCAGGCCTCTGGGTTTTGATTGTGTTGGGTTTAACGACATGTCAACCCTTGTGGGTTATTTTGTGTCGTCTCCCAGAGAAAGTGAGAAAAGAGATAGAAGAGATAGTAGAAGAGATGAAAGAGAGTAAAGGGAAGAAAGAGGAATATGAATGAAAGTGAAGAAACAGAAGAAATAAAACATTTCCCTCCCCCCCCCCCCCCCCCTCGACCCTTACCTGCTACAAGGATAGCAGGCCTTGCCCAACTGTAAGCTAAAAAAATTTGGACGCCCCTGTGACGTTAGATACATGTCACCTTCGCACCACCCGACCACACCCAGGCCTCTGGTTAGTTACCCATCATTCCGTATCCTCCATATCCCATTCCATATCCTCCGCTCATTCCGTAGCCCATGCCACCTCCATAGCCCATTCCGTATCCCATGCCGCCTCCATAGCCCATTCCGTATCCCATGCCGCCTCCATAGCCCATGCCGTATCCCATGCCGCCTCCATAGCCCATCATTCCGTATCCTCTGCGGCAATGTTTACCAGTACATGGCTTCTTATACCACCATCCTATATAGTAAATATAGATAGTCATGTTAAAAAATAAAAAACATTCTTTCGGGCATATATGGAAACAGCTCGAAACTGCGCTTACATGCAATCATCTAAGCATGTGCATTTCACTACAAATATTCAAATGCATCAAAATGCATAGGTTTTTCGTCACAACCTTTCACGTTAAAACAAATGACATACATGATAGGAACTCCGAAATCCAGACCAGTCCGCAGTCTACACATTTTAACCCAGTCAGCATTCTACGTAAATCTATATCGGGCCGTCATCGGCCCGTCAGGGTAGCTGACGGGCCGATGACGGCCCGATGTAGATTTACGTAGAATGCTAGCTGGGAAAAGTTCTACACTTTTAGCTTCGTTTTAAAATTACTGGTATTGGGATTTACTGGTACCAATTTTTTTTATTCATAGGTTCAAATGATGTAAAAAGAAAAAAAATGATTAATTGTTCGGCTCGCATAGAGGCTCCCTGACTCAATTCGTTAAACCTATATGCTTGCAGTGCCCTTCATGTTTGGCACATGTAATGCTAACATCTCTTCTACCATCATTGCTTATCAGAACAAACTACTTCTGCATGTCATTATGGGCGAATTCACATGCCTTGTTTCTAGACATTGTCGAATCCTTAGGGAAGGGTGATGCAGAAGCAAAATGGTCATAGAAAATGTACAGTTGAACATCTGCGCCCAGCGAAGATTCAGAGCAGCCTGTACATTCGCGCAAGTCGATCCGAATCCTCATTGGGTGCATTTTGGATAGCCAAGGCTGCAAGTTTCTTCATGCGGACAACGAATATGCTGATCAGACTGCGTGTCCGTAGACTGATTTGAATCATTTGTTTGGCGCTCATGTCAGAAGGGACGTTTTGTTTTTCTGTTGCGGCTGTAATGTACGTCTACACCGTTAATGTGCATGCACATTGATCGGCTCCACTTACCCTGCTTTGGCAAGAGTTAATTTAAGAATATATATCGATATAGCGTACTTTCGATGTTTCATAATGTGATTTCACCCATGAACAGACAGGAAGCAATCAAACCAAGCACGCTGAAGTCCTCATGCTACATATTTAGTAGATCCTCGTGATATAATATAAAAATAGTCGGATATCCAGAGAAAACAAACATCACATAACGTGGTCTACAAACTACAAGACATCGATACCCTCCCCCCCCCCCCCCCCCCCCCCCCCACACACACACAAACAAAATACATGACAGACATCGCACATGGTACAAGTCAACGAAAAGAACGCAACCAACTCCCTCCTACCCCAGGGATATTATAACAATGTAAGGAAGGCACGCACGCACACGCAAAAGAAAAAAACAAAAAACGCAGCGAGCAGCCACAAAGCCCCACAAAGAACGAACAGCACCAGGAACCACCGCCTTATATGATCGGAGGTAAAAGTACCTTATTAATCTGGGCCCAGTTGTTCAAAGCTAACGACGTCGTTAGTTAACGATTCGTTAAAATTTACATCGAGTGATACGCAAATATTCTGAATTTTTTTGCTGAAAAAATGTGAGTAGCTTTTGCAAGCTACTCACATTTTTTCAGCAAAAAAATTAAGAAAATTGTATATTGAATCCGCTAAAATAGTTAACGAAATGGCCCTTAACGAGCTCTTGACGCTTTGAACAACTGGGCCCTGATGCTTAATTATATGTATTGGTTGATCAGCCTATGATAATATTTATGAAGCTGAAATACGAGCGTATAATTTATTGCCTTAATGCTGCATAATCTCCGATATATGAAGAAACGACTTCATAATTATATCCTCGCTGTACAGGGGAAGATTCAGAGGCCTTTAGATAAGTAATAAATATTTTGGAGGGGATATCACCTTTGGATCATAAATAAGTTAATACTGACTTTCTGATTGATTTCCGGATCCTGTCGAAAATGGGAAAGAATGTAATCCCATATGAAACAAATTCTTTCCTTTTAGAGTAGAACCTTTTTAGAACGGGTCCACGTCCATTTCGCCTCGCCCTTGTCCCGCATCCGCGCCCCTCACCCCCACCCCCCCCCCGCCCCCCTCCACACACACACACACACCTGAAAGTGTATCCATTCACGTTAAGACGTTGCATCAAATGTTAGGTTTGCAAAATAATTTTTTTTATCTAAATTTCTATCGAGAGTCAGTTTTTACATTGTCGACTAATTAACTAGCTTGGTGTTTTCGTAAATGTTGAAACTACACGTATGAACTGTAAAGTAAAAGTCGCAAACATAAATATACTCGTATAAGGCTATGAATGAAATTATTTGGTTCGGGTACATGCAATTTGTACAACGTCGTGTCAACGTCGATGCAAAGTCGTGACGGTGCATCGACGTTCATGCAACGTTGTATAAACGTTATTTGCCACTGGTTGATAATGTTGATTTTGTTTCATGGATGTTTACTCTTGAACTGTGCGGTATAGCATCTCCCAAACCATGCTGAATGACAATCCTGCATACATATCAGGGCCGAAGATCACTCTTGCACACTTTCCATTCATTTGTGACAGATATCAGCAGACGATAGCGCGTATACGCGAAATGATTTTTAACCGTCTTTAGGCACAGCAAAATTTGCTTAACTACAGGAATCTTTACTGCGGTGATATTATTATTTTGATTCGTTTTAAAATTACTAATTATTGATATAACTATAATAATTTTATATGTCGCGTCTACAAGAATAAAGGCCGCGTTCTAACTGAAGGTCACTTATGACGGGTTCACTATAATTGCTCAGAAGATGCAAACTGTCGTGAGTGTTCTGCATTATTGAACGAAGTCCAGTGTTAAAATACTATTGATATATACGTACTGCAACATCACTAGATTATCCACCATGTTTGCTGTTTGTTTTCAATTTTTAAAAACAAACGAGATTTGACATTTCATGCGAATCGTCTACTCCCGTGGGAGTGAATTGTTTCATTGTAGAGTACACGAACAACCCTTTTCAGAAGGGTCTTAGGGTAGGGGAAAGCAAACCGGAAGTCACAAAAAGTGTCTCGGTATACAATTTCTTTCAAAGCACTTTCCCACCAGGCTACGAGGTCAGTTGAGCATGAAATAGTTGGCATTATATATTTATTAGCAAAGAAATGTTCATGCTCAGCTACAATTAGCAAGAAAGAACTTATAACTGTTAGTCAGCTGAGTTGAGCATGAAAGAAAGTATTATAACCACGAGACCTGATGTACGGTAGCATGTAACATGTTTATCCTAACTTAAATAGTGACTACCATTACCCTTTTGTAGCTGAGTTTCTGAAATGCACTTGTCCAACTTTGGATTTAAACATATCTATTGTAGCAAATGGGGTTTACATCAAATCGCAAACAGCATAAATCCTGATGAAACGACGTGATAAGAGCCGTCGAATCTGGGTCGATATTGTTTGCAATTTATTTTAATAGTTTCGCAGGCGTGAAAATGTTAAAGGCAAAAACTCATGTCTAATGCTACTGTTATCAGACACTAATCAGTATTTCCTATTTATTAGGTAGACAGTCAAAGATCAAATACACCATATATCTGGTCATAAGTTGAACAAATAACTGATGAATGCTGTTGATTGATTAGGAAACATTGTTTTGAAAATTGCAGATGAAATGAGAGAAAAAAAAAATTAATATAGAAATGAATTTCATTTTCGTGGATTTTATTGACGTGTAAAGTACCGGCAAATCACTCACAAACTGATTAAAGTCCAAATAATTTGTGTTACGTTTATGAGTGAATCGCCGCCGTTCACACATCCAAAAAATGATACTCATTTCTAATAATTCCAATTCGGTCATGTTTACGTTGAAACGATTAATTAGATAGGTTATGTTCTAAATTTGTACAACGGAATCTAAATATTACCTGTTAAACCTGATCCAAATTAGACTATTATTTCTGTGCCACGGTTTAGCTAAAATTATTTCTTTCCAGAAGTGGATGATGCAGTAATAAGAACCATTGCATAGTAACACGTTAAAATGGTTTTCGTAGAGTTATAAAAACAAACATCTAACAAACAATACAGATTAGCAACAAAAATACTATTACCGCTGCTACCACCATCATTACTACTTCTTCGACTGCAACGGCTATTACTACCGCTACTACATTGTAACAACTCTCAAAGAAATAATAATAGTAATCCGCAAGAGTTTCGTATTGCCTCAATATAATGAGATTACATGCATGGTATAAGCGTGCAACAAAATTCCAAACCAAACATCTCGTCCACACAGTCTCCATTCGACTACTTTTCACGAAAAACCTTTGTAGTGACTGTATTATTTACATATGCCGTACCAATTTAATAGTCCAAGAGAAAGACTAAAAAAATAGAGTTACCTTGAGCTACTCCGACAAGACACACGAACAACAGCAGGAAGATTTTGCAGTCCATGGCGGCTGGTGCAACTCGACACTTCTGTTCTGCTGCTAGACGGCATGCGACTCTTTTATAGGGCTAAAGTTGTGCATACAAGCGAAACCACAAAATACCATTAAATCACAATGAATTGTGGTAGCTACATGACCTGCATTCAAATTGCATTCATAACTATTATAGATAATGATTACCTAGATGAAGGTAAGCCAAAAAAAAAAAAAAAAAAAAAAAAAAAAAAAGGCCGCGTCATGCAAAACCGTGTCCTTGAAAATATGCGGACAACGAAGGCTCATATCAGTCTGATCAGGGCCTTTGCTGTCCGCAAACAGAATAATTAGATACAATAAAATGTGTAATTGAACAGTAAAGGCCCAGGTGAGACGCATGTGCAGAATGATGTGATTCCGCACATTTTGTCTGTGCTCGAAGGCACATATTTTGCTTGGTGTGGCCCATATAAAAACATACTATAAATCAAAACAACTAAAGGGCAACATTTAAATCAGGAAAAAGGGGAGCTCAGACTCGGGATCAGAGCCAAAGGGTATAAACCGTTTTCATGTTCAACTCAACTGAGCATGAAATTTGTCCTGTAAATAAATCTCAAATTACTTACATTTCTTTCCAAGTACAGCTGAGCATATGAAAAAACATCTGCTAATATTTATGAAAATGCAAACAATATTCATTTTCATTTTTTATATATTACAAGAGACAATTTCATGCTCAACTTATCTGAGCATGAAAAAAGTTTTATAACCTCGGGGCAGACCTAGGCATGTAGGTTCGTGAACGAGTCCCTTCGCAATGATATTTTACTGCAGAAATGTACTCTGTGAATGATATTGTACTGCAGAAATGTACTCTGTGAATGATATTTTACTGCAGAAATGTACTCTGTGAATGATATTGTACTGCAGAAATGTACTCTGTGAATGATATTTTACTGCAGAAATGTACTCTGTGAATGCAAATTGCATAGCTGTAGAATATTTTGCGTGTAACTTTATAATAATGTGCATATTGATATACACAAGGTCAGTAATAGTGACAACTGTGCACAGAATATTAGATCCTTGGCTTGTCTCACCACTACGTGAACAAGTCTTTGTAACGAGCACTCTTTTTCCACTGTTTTCGAATGAAAACAGGTGTTTACTTGGTATTCATTATAAGTCAAAATTTCAGAACTATGTAGTTTTCAAATCCTTCTTTTAATGTTGGTTATTATATCTTACAATCTTTAGTACTGTGCAATATGTCTTAATCTGCCAAATGACAATGTCCGTTTATTTTTTCCGTATTCTATACTGATTTTAATGGTCAGCATAGACTGTAGCTGTAGATATGATAGGTATGCCGATGACTTATTTTCTTTCTTCATTATGAAAACGTTTGCTGTTGGGTACTTATTAGAAACTTCCGCTACGGAGAAATAAAAAACAACTATCTGAATTATTTGGATGAACGAAACGCCATATTTAGATATAGACCTGTTACTAAATATCATAGATTACGAGTACACATAGGTTTGTGAACGTATTGTTCCATGGCAAATGCAGATAGCAGACAAAATGCAGGTTTTGAATTTTGAATATTCGAATGAATGCTATTATTATGAAGTTTATGGATGTGTAATTCGAAAACAGAATAAAATCCGAATGTTTAAACTTGTGAGAGTTTCGCAGGTATTTACACATCGATAAAATCCACAAATATACAATTCAATGTTTATTGTTCCAAATCGGTCAGGTTTTCATTGAAAAGGTAGTAAAAAAGTTTCCTTTAGAAATCTACGCAAAGAAAATAGTACTCAAGGTTCATTTTCAGTGGATTAATCGACGTGTATATACAAAGACCGAAGAAGATCAAAATGCACAACTGACAAGGGCCTTTTCTATACATCACCATACTTTACACTAGCCTCACTTCTGTAAGCCGAAACTGCCCAATAAAAAGTGCATTATTACAAGATACTAAGAGGGGAAGATATAAGGACTAAATAATGGCAAAACCAAAAAGCACAGTTGCAATAAAAGACGAACGAAGACAGAATAAGTTAAAAAGGCGACCGAGGAACCGTATTCGAACGGTCATTAGAAAACCACATGGATGAGGGCTAGTGGGTGCGGAGGTCGGGTTGGGAAGGGGCAGACATTTCGCAAAGTTTACTAAAGCAAAACCTCGCTCTTAAGTTTAGCGCTAAAGTACAAATACTTGTTTAATTCATTTAGGGGTCCTATATCTTTGTCAATGAAACATAACAGTAAAATACTGAGAATAACTACTTTACACCCAAACAAAGTACAAAGTTTAATGGCGATATGAAGCATAACACACACAAAAACAAAAACAAAACAAAAAAAAAAAAAATAAAAATAAATAGAATAACCATGTGCCTGACTAAAGCCATCGATAATCAGGCGCCCGTGTCTTTGTTTTTGTTCCTACTTGTTGTTCTGAGAAAAAAGTGTAGAAGTTCATTCAATATAGCAGGGTCAAAGTATATCCTCCAGTGTCCTTAAAAAGAATATAAGAATCGTATATGGGTATGGATTTGATATAGTTAACTAGAGAGTGCCCTTTGAAGACTCTAGATGACTGTACGTTTGCGTGGGCTGATCTGAGTCTTCGTTGGGCACGCATGCACTTGTACATGTAGTAAATTCTCTGCCCGGATAAAAGTATTGGGAGCAGTAAGACAATCGTTTTGTCACATGTAATAAATATGTCCCTATTGTTTGTTTATACAAGTTTAAACATCCGGATATCAACCAAGAGAAGCATCAGTCTTCACAATGTTTCGAGTATTACAACTTGGAATATATTTAACTAGTCTAAGTCGTCATTGTCCGGATGGAGAAACTTGGCATTATTGTTTTTAATCGTATTTATTCATAAATTAGTGTACAACTAAAGCAATGAACATTTTACAAACAATTAGGATCAGAACGGAAACATTACTGGCTATCCAAAATGAGGCAAATTAAAGTTCTGATCAAACTGTGTGAATGCGCAGGTTGATCTGAATCTTTGCTGGGCGCACATGTCAGAAGGTACGTATTCTACATCATGGCTCACATAGTTAAACCATATCTTGACCGAGGATATTTCCAATTAATTTTGATCTTTTGCCTATACAGATATTTATACACACGGAACGTAGCACACAACGAAAACCCCTGTAACATTGGCAATATTTTAACCCATTAATGCTGAGAAGATTCTCTTATCTTAACACTTTGGATCCGTGCATTTCCTATATTTTGGGAATCTGGTTACTTTTTATTATTACCATGTTTTTTGTTGTTGTTTTTTTTTTTTTTAATTTCTGAACTTAATGCAAACAGTGTATATGCTGACCTGACGCCGCGTTCTACACCGCGTTCTGCGGCGTCTGATCAGAGTCTACACTGTTTGTTAATATCATTTTAAATGGGTTAACTAGCATGGAAACAGATTCTAAAAGTAATAACCCAAGATAGCATTGCGCAAATTCACAAAACTAAAAATAGCTAAATCATCATGGTTTCTTAACAAGACTAGGTAGTTTGCCAATTAGGCCTCGGCTGGAATACGTTTAATGATCCCAGAACAAAGAAAATTCTACAAATGAAATATGGGGAGTTGTTTTACGACTGCCTTACGGCACAAACATCAGCTGTAGTGAAGCTAAATCGATTCTGAAAGGAGTGACCAGCAATAGTAATGAATGAACACATTCACAAAACTAAAAACAGCTGAAGCGTTAAGTTTTCTGAATCAGACTAGCTAGAGTAGCTGTGTATGTAACCCCGGTGTGTACATGTGGGTGTAATCCCCGAGTGTACCCCTGTGTCTGTACCCCTGGCGTTTACCTCTATGTGTTACATAAGCTGTCACTATATAACATGTTAAACGATAAACATAGCATAACCATGTAGCTATGTCCTTTCATTTGATAATAATCGTTCATTTACTGACCTATACAACACTGCAGATGACATAACCCTGTGGCTGTGTTGTTTGGTGGGTCCTTTCTGGCAAAGTGGCCATCACATTGGAGAAAAAAGGAGGTTCGCAGTTTGTTTATTATCTTTGTTTCGTTTTTGAGCTGTGGTCTGTGGTTGCATCGCTTCCTGGACATCTTTATTACTACACTGTCCAAAAACAAGGAACGCAACACTACAAAATGACAAGAAATGAAGACTAATACTTTATGATAGTTAACCCATTTATGCCGAATAGATTCTTCTACTTTCACTCTTTTGACTGGTCCATTTCCAATATAAAGGGTATCTGGTTACATTTTATTAATATCATGTTTTATAAAAAAAGAAGTTCTTAATTTAAATGCAAACAGTGTAGACCCAGATCAGACAGCGCGTTCTGCGGCGTCTGATCTGGGTCTACGCTATTTACCAATATCCCTTTTATGGGATGCTATGCTTAAATGGGGGTATACTAATGGGTTAAACTAATCTATTATGTATGCTCTTAAAACCTAGCCGCAAGTCAATACTTGAGTGTATACTTGAACTGCTCAATACCAGTAAGTTCAAAATCTAGTGCTTGTCAAGTAAGGTCTATAAGACTGACAGAACATTGCCGCTGTGTTCTTTTGTTCGAAGCCTAATTGTTCATTAAACCTCCGCAGAACATTAACGTTGCGTTATTTATGTGTGATAGAATACTGTGCATAATGAGAAAAAAGTCAGTTTTGCAACTATCTGCAACGTCATGTCGTCAATCATTTTATGATCCCAGAATACAAATAAGATCAAAGCACTTCACGAACTCTTCAAGACTGACTAAATTATCGTTTTTTGTTTTTTTGTTTTTTGTTTGTTTTTTTTGTTTTTTGTTTTTTGTTGTTTTTTTTTTATATATATGCTTTGAGGTATATTTCATCTTCTTTACACCTTTCTATAAAACTGGGCTGTAGGTAGATGACGATACTTAACCTGCTGTAATCGACAGTTTTATAATATTATGTCTTTCGTATCCTTTATTGTACATTAAATGCATTTTTGTACGTGCGTGTTTAAGTGTATCAATATGTGTACATAACCTTGTCTGTGAACTTGTGATGGTAACCATTTTAAGCGGAAAAAATCCAAATTTGTTTGCTTGTTTAAAATATCTGTCTAATGAAAGATTGTTTTCCTCTATATTATGTCTTTTGAATGATTTGTAGGTTTTCTATTTATTCCCTGAAGCGCATTTGGATATCACAAATCAAATTTGTACAGTTCTATCTGAAATGGACGTTCAAACAAATCTTATTCGACGCTCATCCATGAGAGGAACAACATTTTCGCCATATCGCCTTATTACTGTAAATCGCAGAGAAGCGTTAGAATAACGGTCCGTGGTTGTACATATTTTTCCTACATTTAATAATAGTAATAATATTAGTAATAATAAAAATAATGATGATAATAATGATAATAATAATTATAATTATAATAATAATTATAATTATAATAATAACTAGAAATTGTGTTTGTAAAACACTATGCCCCCAACCATATGCTTGACTCTAAAGATAATACAGGATAAAAAAAAAACTACCAATCTATATATCAAATTATGAGGCTCTAGCTCCAACAGAGTTTTGAGATATTTTGCTGATAAGGGAAAATACCCAAACTTACAAAGGGACATTACTCACGCCCAGAAGCAATAGGCCCCTCCAACTTCCTTTTCATTACTACCAATCTATTTGTCATTTTTTAAGGCTCTAGCTCCAACAGTATTTGAGATATATTGCTGACAAGGGAAAATGTCCAAATTTACAAAGGGCCATTACTCTTGAAATATTTTTCAGAATTTATTCAAAAGTTAATCAGGTCATTTACTAGTCATTTCCAATCAATTCATCAACTTTCAAGGCTCTAGCTCCGACAGGTTTTGAGATATTTTGCTGATAAGGTAAAAAAGACCAAAATTACAAAGGGCCATAACTCATGAAGTACAGAATTTATCTTAAAGTTAATCAGGTCATCTACTTACCACTACCAATCTATTCAACAAGTTTCAAGGCTTTAGCTTTATAAGGTTTTGAGATATTTTGCTGACAAGGAAAAAAATGCCCAAATTTACAAAGGGCATTTCTCATCATTTTTTGTTCAGAATTTATTCGAAAGTTATTCAAGTCATCTACTCATCATTAACGATCAATTTATCAAGTTTCAAGGCTCTAGCTTTAACAGTTTTTGAGATATTTTGCTGACAAAGTTAAAATGCCCAAATTACAAAGGGCCATAACTCATGAAATATTTTTCAAAATTTAATCAAATGTTAATCAGGTCGTCTACTCATCACTACCAGTCTATTCATCTAGCTTTACTAGTTAATAGTTTTTTAGATACTTTGCTGACAAGATCGCATTCATATTTTTTCAAAGGGCAATTATTCAGGAAAGGGGCATAATCCTGTCGAGAAAAAAATACGTATCAGTTGTTTTTATGAGGAATCCATATAATAACTTTCAAAACAGTAGCATGCACGTGTCTAATATTATGTTATGCATCAATAGCGTGACGAACGGACGGACGGACGAACGCACTAGAAGCAATACTTCTTCGCAGTTGGGGGCATAATAATTTGCACAATATTGGTTACTACAATTCCTTAATCATAAGTGTGTCCAACGGGAACTGTAGATTCCCGAACCGCGGAGCGGTTCAGCGTGTAGACGCACGACTATAGACTAACTATGTGATCAGTGATGTGTGTGACCGAAAATGTGATGGTCCAGCAAACGCTTGGGTGGTTCGGTGCTTATCCTGAAAAACAATAAGCGTTCCGTGATTTGGCAGAGGCTTATGACACGGCGGTCGTGTTGATAATAACAACCAAACAGCCAATAACGCCAAGTACTCCAATTGCAAGGTGGTGAATCACGAGACTTATGATGTTAAACTACAAAATTTGCGATCGCCGCCATTTTGAAATTTGTGTTTACTTTGAATTTTATTTCTATTCATTCTCTGTCTATTTACAAGCTAGGCATGATTCGTTTTGTGCATAAGGTACACTTTGATGTAGATTTTCAGATAACACTGGACTTTACGCTCTTTTCACGTGATAATCTGATAAAAACTTCGACACAATGTGTTCGACCGGGTTATAAATTATTTTTATTTATTTATTTATTTTTGTTTTGCTTTCATAATGTGTAGACTCGCAAAAAATAGTAAAATAAATAAATAAATAAATAAAATAATATAAAATAAAAAAAACAGACCAAAAAGAAACAAAGAAAAAACGCACAAACGGTCAAAATATTTAGGATAAATCCTGAAGCAATAAAACGGATTTCAGTAAGTGAACGATAGTGTATTGTCGTTGTACCTGTCACCGGCATACACTAGTTTTCAGTATTCGGTAAGCATGGTCCCGCCCATCGGGGCCCGCGAAATATATGGGCTGCCTAAAGCCGCCACGGCAGAGCTGCTAGTATTTAAGCAGGATCCTAATTCATGTGATCGGGTCGGGTAAAAGTCCCAAAAATGGAGGCAATGTCTCTAAACCACTGAAATATTGTTGACTTGGGACGTTATATCGCAATTCATGCAGTGAATTCAGAAGTCAAGCGTGCTCTGAAATCACATTCAGTTTCTTTCCTTGCTTGCCCAGAGCTTGTAAAAATCAGACCAACTTAATCTGAGCAGCCGCGATGCAAAATTTTATAATTTATTTTAATTCAGTTGTAACTCCTGTTTAGGAATATTTACTTTGGCATTTCCTTTCCATGGTAATGCCGTATTTTTTTTTTGTTCAGAGAAGTCACTGTTGCTTATTATATCTTTTTCTACATCTGAAAACACTCAGAATGTCCTTACTATCCCTACTTTGCATGACTCGAATACCTATTTTGCCCTACTTTTTCAAAATTTTGAGCCCTACTTTATCTCTACTGTTTGCACATTAAATTTTACCAAATTGGTTTGCCTAACCTTAGATGTGTCTAAAGATACTGGCAGAATGGCAAACAGTTTACCTATAGGAGCATTTTGATCTGGGTCTACACTGTTTGGTCCGACCTTCTTGTCAGAATATTTAGTATAAATATTTTATCCCAGTACCACCTATTTTTTTTTCGGAGAAAACATGTAAAAATGATAGATTTCACCAAAACATTTAGGTAAGGTAGGGTTTCTCGAAATATGGCTTAGTGTAGTAGTGAAATGTCCACATACATACATGCATATATATATATATATATATATATATATATATATATATATATATATATATATATATATATATATATATATATATATATATATATATATATATATATATATATATATATATATATATATATATATATACCAAATTGGTTTGCCTATCCTTAGATGTGTCTAAAGATACTGACAGAATGGCAAACAGTTTACAAACAGTTTACCTATATATATATGTGTGACGAAATGGTACTGCCTTGCAGTACAAGCCAGCTCTTTTAAACAGCTCTTTTAAAGGTGGGACGGCTGGATAGCTGAGTGGTTAGCTCACCGATCACAGGGTCCCAGTTTTGAACCCGGAATTCAGCTTTTGACTGACATACTAGGGCGCTTCACAGAGCTCTTCGTCGTCATCTTTCTGCTGTCTCGATATGACTTATATAATGTTGAAAGGTTTTAAAACCCCAAGCTGTCAGCATAATAGTGATATGGTAGAGTATTGGCTTTTCATGCAAGTTGCCTGTGTTTGATTCCCGGCAGCGGCATTGGTGATTAGAGTTGTTTCTCCTATAACAATAACAGAATAATCTTCTGTAAGGGTATTTAACAAGTAGAATAGTTGGTTGTGTCTAGCCCAAATTAGTATTTTCTCTGTAGTATAATAACAAAACTATACCAGTTAAACTGAAAAAAGAAAAAAAGATATTGGTCCCCGTAATCCTGGAATATTATTTAAAATTTCAAGATCCTATCAGTGACTAATCTTGACTATATGCTAAGACTGGACAAAGGAACGATCAAACAACCACAAAGTGTTATGCCCCTTCACCTACTTTGAAGTTTGGAGAATTATAACTCGGTCCACTATTTCTTGGCTCACCTTAGCCAAAGGCTCAGGACGAGATAGTATGATCTGTCAGTCCACACCTTTGAAGGACTTCTCCTCTGGGTCATTTTTAGCTCGCCTGTACAAAAGTTGAATAAGAGCTATTGTACTGCTCCCGGCATTGACGTTGGCATCAGCATTTGTTAGCCTTACGATGCTTGTCCATCTATGATTAGTTTGTAAAAATCTCAATGAATGAAAATGTCAAATGCAACGTGGTGTAATTAATGTGTACACCTCATAAAATAACAGAGGTTTTAGGGCTCCAGAGAGAGAGACAGAGAGAGACAGAGAGAGAGAAACATTAAAGGTTCTTAGGTTTTAAACTGCTTGGAATATTTTGATGTTTTGTATGCTGATACATATTTACAAGGTCTAACCAATGATATTGTCAAAAGAGATTTCTTTCTAAATAGTTGACTGCCCGATGTGTATCTGTCCCTCTAAGTTTAGTTTGTGAAAATTTCTAAACATTTTAAATTGCTTGAATTGTATTTACGCAAATAAGTATTGACAAGACCTAACCAATGAAACCGATAAATGCAACCTGGAGTATTACTCGATGAATATTTACTGTTGTGTGAATGTACTTTTAATCAGTGCGTCCAACGGGAACTGCTAAGCTGTTCCCCGAACCGCGGAGCGATTCGGCGTGCAGACGCACGACTATAGACTACCAATGTGATGTGTGTGACCAAAAATGTGATGGTCCAATAAACGCTTGGGTGGTTCTGTGCTTATCCTGAAAAACAATAAGCGTTCCGTGATTTGGCAGAGCCTACTGACACGTCGGCCGTGCCGATAATAGCAACAAAACAGCCAATAACGCCAAGTATTCCAATTGCAAGGGGTTGAATCACTTATGACATCAGCCTACAAAATTTGCGATCGCCACCATTTTGAAATTTGTCTTTACTTCGAATTTTATTTCCATCTGTTCTCTGTCTATTTACAAGCTAAGCATGATTCGTTTTGTGTAAAAGGTACACTTTGATGTAGTCTTTTAGATAACACATAGACTTTATGCTCTTTTTACGTGATAATATTTAAAAACTTCGACACAGGTAAGCGAACGATAGCATATTGTCGTTGTATCTGTAATCGACTTATACTATTTTTCAGTATTCGGAAAGCATGGCCCCGCCCATCGGGGCCCACGAAATAAATGGGCTGCCTAAAGCCTCCATGGCTGCTAGTACGATCCGAATTCATGTGATCGAGTCGGGTAAAAGTCCCACCAATTTGGAGGCAATATCTCTGAACTACTGAAATATTGTTTTGGACGTTTTATCGCAATTCATGCAGTGGATTAGAAGTCAAGCGTGGTCTGAAATCAAATCTGGCCAACCTCTACGAGGGTCCATCAAAAAATTTTGTCACTGGGTTCGGATTACTTCAGTGCTACGTTTTATCAAACATACTTTTATTACAAACCTTCAAAGTATTCCCCCTTTACTGAAACACATTTTTGTAACCCTTTTACCCACTCGCGAAAAGCAGATAAATAGTCTTCTTTTGGTATCTGTTGGAGACACTGATAAATAGCGCTGCCAAGAGAACTTCTAGACGTATAGTTATTTCCAGAAAGCATTTTCTTAAGCCTTGGAAATGAAAAAAAAGTCAGATCAGGTGAATAAAGTGGATGGTTTAAAACTGTCACCTTTTCAGAAGCCAAAAAAGACTTAACAACCTCACACTTATGAGAGGAGGCGTTGTCATGTAAAGGTAGACTCCTGACCATCCTTTGCTTCGTCGTTTCTTATTGTAAAACCCTTTCACTTTCTTCAGTACAGAATTCTTGTAGAATCGGCCAGTGACTTTATGACCAGATGGACAAGGCACTTTCGACTGGCCCACTTGAATTAAAGAAAATTGCGTACAACATCTTTTTCAAAGTTATGGTTCTCTTGGCAATACATGGGCATTTTTGATCATTTTGCTTCCATTGCTTATTATCAACCCTTCTTTGTGGCTCAAACATGTGCACCTAGGTTTCATCACCTGTTATCAAGTTAGAAATAAGCCGACTATTACAGCCTTTGTATGTTTTCAAACGTGCCCGGGCACATTTAAGGCGTTGTGTCTTTTGCTCCTCGGTGAGCAAATGAGGTACCCACCTAGCGCAAACCTTTCCCAGGTCCAACGCTTTTTTTCAGAATTGTTTCCACACTGCCTTCTGATATGCCAGTACACCTAGCTATATCTTGACAGACACTCACGCATCCTGTTTGATCACAATCTTTACAGCAGCGATGTTAGCCTTGGTAACAGAGGTTTTAGGCCTTCCAGGACGGGTTTCATCTTCAACAGAAAATTTTCCAGCTTTAAAAGCTTTAACCCACCTAAAAACTGTGCGAATTGAAATGGTCTGAGTCCATATATACCGCACAATTCATTAAATATCTGCTTTGAATCAATATTAAGCCTAATGCAGCATTTAATACAGCTACGAATTTCAGTCTTCTGGTCCATGTTCCAATGTAACAAGTAAATTAGTCAATGTATAAGATTGCATCTATTTCAATTTGAAATAACTCGGTCACTTGGAAAGCAATTTGCACGAAATAAACGGGTATCGTTAGCTATTCAACACACCATTCAAATGCAGTGACGCACTTTAAAATATACCTAGGATAAAACTAAGGAAGCCTATTAGTGACAGAACTTTTTGCACGACCCTCGTATGAAGCGTGTGATAATAATTTGGACGCACAGATATAGGCAGCACCAATTAAATTCATATTATTGGAATAATAAGGTGAGGTTTTATGATCACATTTTGTCCGTCGTGCGTCCGTCCGTGCCTCCGTCCGTCTGTGCGTCCTTAAACAATTTCTTCAAATTGACCCCCTAAACCACTTATTGGATTTTGAACAAACTTCACAGGAATGATTATTGGTTGATCTTCTTTCAAAGTTGTTCAAATGATTCCGGTCCATTTGCACATCCTGGTCACAGGAGCTACAAATAGATTTTTTAACTGAAAACTTAAAATTCTTCTTGTCTGAAACCTGAATGCCAGGTCTTTGATATTTGGTATGTAGCTTCATCTAGTAGACCTCTACCAGATTTGTTCAAATTATAGCCCTGGGGTTAAAAATGGCCCCGCGCTGGGGGTCAATTTTTTCGCATATAGGAAATTTTTTTTAAAAATCTTCTTGTCTGAAAGCAGAAGGCCCAGGCCTTTGATCTTTGATACATAGCTTCAGCTAATAGACCTCTATCAAGACTGTTCAAGTTACTGCCCTTGGGCCAGAAATGGCCTCGCCCTGGGGCTCACATGTTTTACATAGACTTATGTAGATAAAACCTTTAAACAATCTTTTTATCTGAAACCAGAAGGCCCAGGTCTTTGGTACATAGCTTCTCCTAGTGGACTTCTGCCGAGATTGTTCAGACTATAGCCCTGGGGCCAAAAATGGCCCCGCCCCGGGGCCGATATGTCTTACATACAATTATATAAGAAAAAACTTTTAAAAGATCTTCTTGTCTGAAAGTGCAAGGCCTAGGCCTTTGATATTTGGATGAACATTGCCTAGAGATCCTTTGACGGGTTTTTTTTTTTTTCAAATTTTGTCCCTGGGTGAAAAGAGGTCCCGCCCACAGTGGGGGTGGGGCTGGGGTGTGGTCCCTTGTGTTACATAGAGTAAAAAACCATTGTCAATGATTAGGCCTAGGACTGTCAAACTAATAGGGAGGATGGATCTGAAGAGTAGATGAAGGTGAAGGTCACTGTGACCTTTAGTACCTAAAAAAGCTTAAAATTCTGCATTGCCTATGGTTAGGACCCTGAAACCTAGTAGAGATGTTGGTCCCCAAACATAGAAGGGATGTTGTTCCTCACCAGTTGTTACAGTAGATGTCAATGTGGGCAAACGTCACCATGACCTTTAGTACTAAGAAGCTAATAATTCGACAGTGCTTGAGGCTTGAACACTTGAACTTAGATGGGAGGTTGGTCTTGACCAGTAGATGACTCTAGTGGCAAAGGTCAAGGTCACAATGACCTCTAATAGAAAACAAGCTTATAACTGGGCAATGCTTGGGACTAGGACCCTCAAACGTTGTAGGGATGTTTCTTCTGACCAGAAGATGACCCTGAGAGCAAAGGTCATGGTCAAAGTCACCATAACCTTTAGAACCACATCTCTGTTAGCAATGCTATGTTTAACTTGATTCAGGTGAGCAATATAGGGCCATCATGGCACTCTTGTTTATTTTTCCTTTCTTTGTTCATCTAAATCACCGCGACGTGAAAATTCTTATGCTGTTTTACACTAACCACGCTATTGGCAGATTCACCACTCAATAAATTTATGTGCTTTTTTCTAATTTTCCCACACAAAATAGGGTTCAATCAAGGAGACAGTTGGCGTGAAATGTCGAATTCTGTTTTTGGGGAAAAGTAAGGAAACTATTTCAAAATGTTTTCTGCTGAAATATTTACCAAACATGAAAAAAAGTCTTTAACGCGTGTAATGATGAGCTCTTATTACATTCGAATAGCAAAGGACAAGATCAACCTGTGCATTCACACAGTCTCATCTGGATCTTCTCTGGATTGTTTCTGTCTATTCATATATTCTATAGTAGCCATTAATTTTGTAAACGGACAAAGGTCCTGATCAGACTGAATGATTATAAAGATAATGAATGAGATAATGACGTAATATCTTGTTGTTTATTGCGAAAAAATAAAAGAAAGAAGACATTCTGACACCTTACCATACTTGCATCAAAAAATTAACAAGGTCATTCAACTACCTGTTTATGTATCTAAAACTGCCAGATGAGAGACATTCAGTAACGACTCTAATCACTCTGTGTTCTGCTCTGGTTCAACACTGTTTGCTCAGACTTAGGGTAAAAGTGCCAAAATGCAATAACGCCCATGCATCAATTTACACTACTCAAGACAATCATACACCAGTGATGTATCCACTACACCACGTTGTCCGCTATTACAGAGAATGGTGTATATGTTTGCTCTTCTCGTGACACTATCGCCAAATGCTTCACGGATAAACCCGAAAATGTCCGAGATGCTATTTAAAGTTTTGCTTACCTAAAAATGGATTTTGGATGAACTCATGCAACCTTTGACGCGACTGTAAACATTCATCGAATTATAGTGCGACAAAGTTAAACTCAGACAATTAGTTTCCGCCAACGTCTTCGTAGGTTCCCGGTATTCACTACGATCGAATTTTACGTTAAGCAGAATATTGTATCGATGGGGTTTATTGATTGCCTTTTAATGGCCTATTTTTTACTGACTGCTGATTTGTGGCCTAACATTTCGGCAACTGCTGACTTTTGTGATGTGGGATTAAACGATTAAGCTCAAACAATCCAAACTATACTTTTTTTTTTGTTAAAATAGCTTTTCGGTTACTGATCGGGGAGCCAAGGTATTTTTGGTACCCCCCTCCAGACCCTCATAATTGTTCATTGCAGTTAATCAAGCGAGACTATGTATTGGCATTCGGAAATCGATGATTACCGAATTGAGTTCACGGAATATGCTAATGTTGACGTACTATATAACAAATGAGTACTCCTCAGAAAACAATATAGGTTTTAAGAGCTCCAGTGAAGAGATTAAAATCACTAAAGGTACATAGGTTTTAAACCACTTGGAATGCAGATATATGCAGATACCTCAAACCAATGAAATTGTCAAAGACTAGATTTCTTTAGTTAATAAATCACGCCTAACAAACGAAAGAATGCGTAACCATCGGTTAAGAACGTGAAACAATTAGAGCGACATCGGTTAAGCATTCGATGACTCAAAATATGGTAAACAAATATTGCATTTTCCGTGTTTTATGAGAAATATAAATGTTTTGAGGAAATTATTTAAAAATTGGGGAATTACATTCAACAGCCCATTGATATCGGCATCTGTGGAGTAAATCTCAAACCAATAAAATTGTTAAATGCTAGATTTCTTTAGTTAATAAATCACGCCTTACAAACGAAAGAATGCGTAACTATCGGTTAAGAACGTGAAACAATTAGAGCGACATCGGTTAAGGTGAAAGTGGCCGAAAGTCATAAAAAACACGTGGAAATTCGTGTTTATTGTCCTTGAATTAATTTTGCGCTCTGCTAGAAGTACAGCAAACCATCACGCACGCACGATAGACACATATGGTTATTTTTGTTATGGATATTTTGGTTGCCAATGCAGCAGTGTCGGAAGGGTCGAAAATGGGTGGTTACGCATTAGAGCTGTATAAAAAATAACAAAACTTACAGATCTATTATGTAACCACCCATTTTCGACCCTTCCCGTGATGATATGCTGAACTTCTAGCAAAATAAATTAAATAATGGACAATAAACACCCCGAATTTCCACTTGTTTTCTGTGGTTTTCCGTACACCTTCAGCACGCAAAAAATTATTCAGCCAATATGCGTGAAGCCGGTTGTCTGAGATTTACTCCACAGACGCCGTAACCAGTTTTGAAAATTGCTATAACTTTTAAACTGCTTGGAATATATTGATGATGTATGACCTGCAGATACATATTGACAAGCCCAAACCCAATGAAATTTGCAAACTGATATAATAAATGTGTACTCCTCATAAAACAACAAAGGTTTAAGGGCTCCAGATAAGAGATTAATATTAAAGAGTCTAAGGTTTTAACCACTTGGAATAGTCTGATAACTTTTGGATGCAGATGCATATTGACAAATTCTAACAAATGAAATTATCAAATGCCAGATTTCTTTATAAACAGCTTTACCAAGGCATGCCCGTCTGTAATCAATTTGTGAAAATTGCTATAACCTTTTAAACCGCTTGGAATATTATGATAATTAATGGCAGGCAGATACATACAATAGGAATAAAACAGTAAAGGTTCTCATGGCACCAGATAAGAGAGATAAAACAATTCTTATGACATGAAAATCATAAGAAAGGAATGAAGCATAGCTGAATATTATATATATATATATATATATATATATATATATATATATATATATATATATATATATATATATATATATATATATATATATATATATATATCTACAAGCTATGGGTAATCTGCCAAGGCAGATTATCGAAGGTAGGAGTGATAAGCCTAACACAACAGACAATCTTAGGGCTCAAGGTAGGATAAAACAACTTCCTTTGTGACCCAGATAAGCTTGGTCACTTCGTCGGGTATGGCGAAGGTGTTATGTTACTGGGGCGTCCAGCTGATACTGGCTTACAGTTAGGCAAGGCCTGCTATCCTTGTAACTGGTAAGGGTAGAGGGGGAAATGTTCTTATTTCTTCTGTTTCTTCCGTTTCATTCCTCTTCCTTCCCTGTCCCTCTCTTTTACCTCCTCTACTATATCTTCTATCACTTTCTCCCTTGCTCTGGGAGACGATACAAAATGACCCAAGAGAGTCGATGTGTCGCTAAACCCCATCATAATCAATGCTCCAGATAAGAGCCAATACATTAAGCTTCTCTGTGCTTCAGATAAGAGAGTAAACAGTAAAGGTTAGTAGGGCTTCGGATAAAAGACATTTAACAATAAAGTATTTTAAGGCTCAACCTAAGATGAAAAACAATAAAGGCTCTAAGGGCTCCTGATAAGAGATAAAATAGAGGCCCTTAGGCTTCCAGATAAGAGAGATAAAACAATAAAGGCTCTAAGGGCTGGTTTCATTTAAGAGATAACAATTTTCTTAGTATTCCAGGTAAGAGGAAAAAATCTTCGAGCTCCAGATAATAAGAAATAAAACAATATTCTTTTGACTCCAGATAACAACTAAAGCCAAGAGAGGATATCTTGGCTCCAGATAAGAGGAAATAAAAAATAAATGTTGTTAGGGCTCGCAGAAGAAAACTACAAAAATAGAAGTTCTTGGGGCCCTAAATTAGAGGGATAAAACAACAAAGGTTCTTAGAGCTCCAGATAAGAGTGATAAAACAATAAATCATTAGGGCTCAAAAAAAAAGATTGAACAAACGAGATTCTTAAAGCTCCACATACGAAAGATTAACCAATATAAGTTCACAATAGAGGTTCTAAGTTCTCTAGAGAGAGATAAAACGGTTTTCTTTGCATTCCTAGGGCTCCAGATAGGAGAGATAAACAATTTTCTTTTGAGCTCGATAAGGACATAAAACACGAGGTTCATGGGGCTCCAGTGAGAGAATAAACAATAAAGGCTCTTTTGGCTTTAGATAAAAGATAAAACAACAGAGGTTATTAGGGCTCCAGAAAAGAGGGATAAAACAATACAGGTTCTGATGGCTCCAAATAAGACAACTAAAACAATAAAGGTTCTTCGGCTCCAGATAAGGCAGAAAAAAAAACAATAGAGATTCATAAGGCTCCTGATTTGAAAGATAAACACTTTTTGCATGCTAGATAAGTGATAAAACAATAAAGAGTCTTATGTTACAACGGTTAATTAGTTCTGACAGGTTGAAGAAAAATACAAGACATTATGGTTGTCTACCTCTTTACCAACCGAGTTTGAAAATGAGGGCTCCAGGGACTCACTGCAGTGTAGTTAAGGAGTCCTTGATAAGACTTAGATGGGCACAAGCCAAAAGACTAAGGGGTTAACTATTGCTAAAATAGAAATAATTCTTGTTATTTAGGTGGCAAATGCATGTAGATCAAAATACAAAGCCAGAAATAAATAAAATATAAGATCAATCATATATGCATTACTCAGGACCTATGAGTGTCCAGAATATGTGGTTAAAAGGGATTCAGAACAACAATGTTGATCGGTAGTTTCTATTGATTTTTGTACAATGTGGTGTCAATAAAAGGCAATGTCATAATGTCATATTTGTGTTTCAAACAGCAGATGTTTAGACTGTCTATAGTTTCTTTAATCATTGAAGTTTGTTGTCATTTTGACACAAAGTTCGAGAGGACAGCATTCATTTGGAGATTGAAGAGGATGCATATGAGATTATTGTAGATTTTGGTCATTGAAAAAAAGGAACTTTTGTTTGTGATTGAGTTTGGCCACTCGACCTATGAAGCAAGTGATGATGATTTGGACGCACGGATATAGGTAGCACCTATTAAATTCATATTAGTTATTATCGAAATTTTATCATAATAATGTGATTTCTACAATCAAATAATAATAATGGCCTAAAGAGAACTACTGTATCATTGGTTAGCTGGTGGATTCTGAGTCATCAATGTAAATAAAAACTTTTGGATCCGTCAGACAAAGAGAAATGACTGCGTGCTTTGATCCGGGGACGGAGTTACTCCCATATATATGTATTACTGGTACATCCCTCATTATTCACATACTCCTCTATTTTTTTTTTTTTTTTTTTTTTTTTTTTTTTTTTGGCCTGGGTAAGTACGATAGGGATTTAAAGGGTCCCAATGTTTAGGAGAAAGGTAGCCAAATGACGTTCAATTCGTATAAGTATGCAAAGGAGGTGTCTGAATATTTGGAGTAATTACAGGAATGTGTTCCATGTACGAGTACTTAGCAGATCTGCGTCAGGAAAATTATAAATGTTCGATGTGTCAAAAGAGCGGCATACTCGTAGATCTGCATCTTCATCTTCACAATCTGACGCTAAGGCACGAACAACAGAAAAATGACACTATTTCAGCGGCTTTTGTCACAGGGTACGATATTGGAGTTCGAATTTCCGCCCGTTCGTCCGTTTGTCCGTCCGTACGTCTTTCAACAATTTATGTCGAGTCTAGCATTGAGGTGCATTTCTCTGAAGCAGTGATAGCTAGGAATGTCAAACCTTGTGTTATAATTGTCCTTGCCATACTCTTCAAGCACGCACTATGAACAGGTGCCCTTGACCTAGATTTCGTGCTTGAGTGACTTTGTCATAAAGGTTGAGTCTAGAATTTAGCATTTACTGTATTTTTCTGAAGCGGTGATAGCTGTTAGTATCGAACCTTGCATCATAATTGTCCTTTACATACTCATCAAGCACGCTCTCTAACCCGATACCCTTGATCTAGATTTCGTGCTTGAGTGATTTTACGTCGAGTCTAGCATTATTCACGTTGCCTAGCATTAAAATGTATTTCTCTGAAGAGGTGATAGCTGTGAGTGTCAAACCTTGCATAGTTATTATCCTCGACACACTCTTCAAGCACACGCTATGGCCAGATACTCTTGATCTAGATTTCATGCTCGAGTGACTTTGTCATGATATTACGTCGAGTCTAGCAATATGAATGTCGAGTCTAGCATTAAAGTGTATTTCTATGAAGCGGTGATAGCTGTGACTGTCAAACCTTGCATAGTAATTGTCCTCGACAAACTCTTCAAATACGCACTCTAACCCGGTGCCCCTGACCTAGGTTTCACACACCATTGACTTTGTCATGATTTTATGTCGAGTCTAGCATTAAAGTGTATTTCCGCGATAGCTGCAAGTGTCTAACTGTGCACAGTAATTGTCCTCTACATAGTCTTCAAGCATGCACTATGACCCGGTGCACTGGACCTAGATTTCGCACTCCATTGACTTTGTCATGATTTTACGTCGAGTCCAGCAGTGCAGTGCGTTTCTCGGTAGCTTTGATAGCTGCGAGTTTCAAACATTGCATACTTTTTTCCCAGAATTCTCACTCTAGTGACTTTGACCAGCGCAGCTGCGACAACGACTTCCACGGAATTCTTGTATATACATGAACAGGTAGTAAAATTAATTTGTTAAAATAATGAAATAAGTATTGGGAGTATTTCTATTGATCAAATATTTAAGGTAAATACGGTATTGTCCTTATAGAAATAGTACTTATGAAAGCATGTAATAAAACATATTTCTTCCCTCATTTGTGATATCAGGATATACGATTTAGCACACTGCATTTCAGTGTGGCAAAAACCTTTAAAACTGCAATTTAATTTTAACCTATATATTTGAACACCATAATTCCTTACCATAATTGTCCTAAAATCCAAATAAATTCCATGTTACTACCTGAAGATGTGTCAAAACTTACTCGATGAGTGGCAAACCGTGTAGACCCTGATCAGACGCCTCATTCTGCGGCGTCTGTTCAGGGTATACACACTTTGCTCAGGACTGCCTGTCCCAATATCGTTGGCTATTACGGTAATACTAAATCAGTCATACTGGATATAAAACTACAATTAAAATGTCTGGGTTTACATATATGTTCTAACAAAATGTCAGTATGATAAAAATCAAACATAAAGTATGAGGAAGAGATTGTTATTCATATTCTGTTGCTGCTGCTGTTACCACTGATGACAGAACTCAAGGTCACCGAATTGTATTCGGTAAATGATATATGTTCACGGAAGACAGCTTTGAGAAAATTATTTTAGACTGATCTAATCTTAAAGGTAACACAAACCATCCTCACGTGGGGTAAAGTCTTTCCCGTCACAGTAGACTCCATTCCAGAAGCACTTTGGTGTAACGGAAACCACAGAGGAAGCGGCAAGAGTTGTCTAACGTGTAATAATTGCAGAAAACTACTTGTACCAGTCCGTAAAATAATGAGTAGTCCCCTTCAAATCATGAGCAATGCTGTCTGAGAAGGACAGACCAGTCTACATTTACTACAAAAGAAAAGAAAAAGAAAGTTTATCGAATTTTATGTTTTATCTAAACAGATGAATAAAATATTCAACAATAATAGTATAGGTTTCTAGGGGCCATTTGTCTGCCTAAACAAACCAATTTTAACATATACCATATTTTGTATTTCTCGGGAAGAGACACAGTGTATCACTGAAAAAGCGAACTCGCTGTATGAAGATGATGAATACGAAACGGTAAAACTGTCTCATAGTGACAATAGCCAGTCATAGAATCAAACAGTGGGATCAAACGTAGTCCAGCAGTGGGGCAGCAAGTCATGAGATTCGACAGCAAGGGCTGTATCCTTGTCAGACAGTGCGGCACTCAAATTCGTAGCAGTTTTGCGGAGTGTTATGGGAAACAAAGAATGGTATAAAAGCAACTCATCTCTTTAAGGAAAGAAGTAAATAGTCTGCTTTAGAAAAAAAGGAAGAGGTCAGGGAAGGGGGAATCAGTAGTATTGCATTCATTAAATCAACAAATATAGTTCTCCCAGAGATACAAAATGATTCAATTACTACACGCATGCGAGCCTCTATATAAAACACTACAAAAAAGTGCTGCAAGGGTGGGGTTGGGTATTAAAGAAAAAAAAACGTAAGAGAAAAGTCCAGTCAGTGCCACAAGCACAAGCCGCAGCCCTTCCCTGATACCAAGAGGATGAGGAAACAGACAAAACCAAACAAACGCAAATCGAACAAACGTAGGAAAAGATTAGCACTCTCTTCCTCAAGAGGGGTGGTTGCAATGCTAAAAGGACTGAAAAACACAAGAACAAAACAACACAAGGCAAGACTTAAAACAAATCGCCTCGCAGAATAAACCACAAAGCAACAAAGAGGAAGACTAACGCCTGGACTACCGCCTCAGAACTGTCAGTAGAATAAACCACCGGGGGTTTAAAGAATTTTTACAGCCGACTATCTTCACCCTGGGTCCCGATGCCATTCTTAATCACAACTTAAACAGAAAGCAAAATATGCAGCTGCTGAAGATGACCAAAAATGCTAGCACCACAACACAACTAGTAAAACATAAAGTAAAGTGGGCAGCTATTGAAGACGGAGAATGGTAGCATCACAACACAAATAGAAAAAAACAGAAAGCAATGCGCAAAGAGCTACAAAGAAGAACACCAGTATCACCGCCTTCAAACGGTCAGTAGAATAAACTACAGGGCGTTTAAAGTACTTTTACAGTCGGACAAATTCATCCTGGGACCCGAAGCTACTCTGAATACAGAAATATGTAAAAATCGAATCGCATAAAGTTAATCACATATTCATTTGTGTGACACCCAGTGATCAGTATAATTAGAACACGAGTTGATGAAGAATAGTATTTATTGGTATTCAACCAAAACGGGTATCCTGGATGACTGAAATAAATGGACTTGTAGTAATATGAAATTACTTCACCTTGTAACTGCTCTTTAAAATCGTTTGAAACATTTACCCATACAGAATCGCTGCATTCTAATAAGGTCCTATGTATTCTAATAAGGGAATATATTCTAATAAGAACATATGCTGTGTATAACTTTTCAAGAGCTAACTTACTATTTTTTAACAAGCTCTCGTATAATGTTTAATCTCTTCCAAGCAATTTCAGTGATAGAATTTATATGCTCTGAACAAGTACATGAGCTAGAAAAGGTAATGCCTAGATGTTTATGGGTAGAAGTTTCATTTACTGTAATACTATTCATTTAAAGAGGCGGATGAAGTTGAGGCTACAATTTTTTAAATATGAGAAGTTCGGTTGTCTTTGCAGGATTGAAGTCAGCTAACCATTCAGATACCCATTTACTTAGAGTGTCTAAATCAGTATTCAGAAGATGAGCGGCAGTTACTTGGTTGTCGACAATAATATATAAGCTAGTATAATCAGCCAAGTAATGCCATTGACAATGTCGTTTATATAACTGAGAAAAAGTAAGGGACCGAGGATAGATCCTTGCAACCCCAGCAAAGCAAAAGCCCTGTCTTAGGTTACACCGTTCAAGTTAACTCGCTGTCTCCTGTCAGAGAGGTAACTTTTGAATCACTGCAGAAGATCTCCAGAAAGTCAAATATGCGAAAGTTTAAGTAGAAGTTCTTTATGCCAGACCCTGTCAAAGGCTTTGCTTATATTGGGAATGACTACTATGAATTTTTTTCCACTGTCAACCACATCAGTAATAGTTTTATAGGTATGTAATAACTGGTAAGGAATCACCTGCAACAAAACCAGACTGGAAAGGATTAAGCTTATGTTCGACTATGTAGTTTTAAAAATATTTGTGCACACAACATTCCATAGTTTGTCCTATAGGGCTAAGGGGGAAGATAGGTCTGTAATTTTGTGGAAGAGTCTTATCTTCCTTCTTGTGAATTAGTGTAGCAATAGCTTTTTTTCCAGGAGGATGTGAAGTAACCTCGGCTCAGTGATATGTTGAAAACAATGGAGCGAGGCTTCGAGAGAATAGAAGCTCCTTTCTTTAAAAGGCGAGGACTCAAGAGGTCTGGACCACATGCTTTACTCACGTCCAGTTTAGAGAGAACATCAAAAACGTCTTGGTGTGTTATAGAAATAGAGGATAGAGTGGTATGTTTGGGGTCGAGGTAGAGGTGGAACATTTTTATGGTCGTCGTCATTTTTAGCTTGCGATGAAAAGTAATTATTTAACATGTTATCTTTTTCAGTGTCACTTTCGGCGTATTGTTTATTAAGTGTCATTGGGAACGTTTGTTGAATTACGACCTGTATTGAGGATTTGTTTAGATGTCTTCCAAAACAATGTTCAGTTTTAGCTTGCGCTAGATAGTACACTCTCTAGTTTGTCTAAATATTTTTTTTTTTTTTTTTTTTTTTTTTTTCTGATTTCATTTACCACTGTTTCGAAGTATCTTGTTTTTTTTCCAATACACACATTTAAGGGGTTTTCTTATATTTTTAAAGGCACGTTTTCTTTTCCTGATAAGGCGTTTTATATGACATGTTATCCATAGATTCTTATTTGACCTGATCGTAATTATTTTGTGGGACTTGCTTGCATATTGCAATCTTCTATACATAAGACATTGTCATCAATATTTGAGATTTTAATTAAAGCTTATTTTAAAATGAGCTAGTGGATAATTCCATACCCGTCTTTAATACGATTTATTAGTTTCTGATCTTGATATTGAAACTAGTTCCCCTGATTCTTGAAATTGTAAAGATTCTAAATTTTGTTATCAACCAGCGGGTCATATTGTCACTGGTAGCTTAAAGATTATAACTGATTCACGAATCCGTTCAATTATTTCAAAAGGACCTAAATATAGATTCCCAACCCACATTGATTTCAATAAATGTCGGGAAACAATTGCCAGTGCTTTAAATGATTAGTGTACGCGTTGGTGTAAACGAGAGCATGTTGAGTCTAATGCTTTAAATAATTGAAAATTAAAGATTTTTAAGATCATTGATGAACGTGTGTTATTTTACTCTAATAACCTTGATCTTCTCCCTCCTAAGCCTGAATTACTTTTTCGATATTTGAAACAAGGTATCCAAGAATTTCATAGGAAGTATGTTTTGGCTCAAGCTGATAAAGCTGCTAATAATGTTGTTGTTGTGTGACGACTTTATTATATCAATACTCTAATACAAAAACTTGGTAATACCAAAACATATGAACGGATTTCTACTGACGAGAGATCTATTGTTAATACCCATTCTATCGATATTACTTCTAAGTTTGCAGTGAGTATTAAAGAAAAGCAAGACAGACTTCCTACGTTATATTGGTTACCGAAACTTCATAAACGACCTTATAAAGCACGTTTCATTGCTAATTCTAGTTCATGTACGACTACTAATTTGTCCAAACTGCTAACTTCATACCTTACTGCTGTTAAACAACATTGGATTAATACTATGATACTGTTTACGAAAGGGACGGAATTAACTATTTTTGGTCAATTAAAAATTCTAATGATGTTCTCAATAAATTTAAATCTAAAAACTTTCAGGCTTCTAAATTGTCTACATATGATCTTTCTACACTGTATACTACGTTACCTCATCATCTTATAAAAGATAAACTTATTGATTTAATTAACCGAACGTTTATTCGGGAGAATACCCAATATTTGGCCTGCAACGAAGAATGTGCATTTTCACTTCTGATGTATATAATAATCACAATTTATGGTCGTGTCAAAAAGTCTGTGATGCCCTTGTTTATCTTTTGGATAATATTTTTATTAGATTTGGAACTAAACATTATAGGCAAACTATTGGTATTCCGATGGGAATTAATTTGGTTCTTTTTTGTTATGAGAGAGACTTCATGAAGTCTGTCTCACGTGAAAATCAGGCTGACATTATTGAGGCTTTCAATTCAACTTCAAAATACCTTGATGATTTATTAAATATTGACAATATTTACTTTGACCAAATGGTGGACCGGATATACCCTACAGAACTCCAATTAAATAGAGCAAATTCTTCCGATACCGAGGCACCTTTTTTGGATTTGAATCTATGTATTTCTAATGGTACGGTTTCCACCAAAATTAATGATAAACGAGACGATTTTGATTTTGATATAGTCAATTTCCCTTTTCTGGATGGCGATGTCCCCCGGCGTACCTCATATGGGGTATACATATCTCAACTTATTAGATTCACCAGAGCTTCTTCAAATCTATGACTTTAACTACCGTAATAAAGCCCTTACTGCCAAACTTCTTAGGCAGGGCTGTCGTTATTTTAAACTTCGTAAGGCGTTTTCGAAATTTTATCGCAGACACAGTGCCTTGTTAGAAAATATAGCGTCAGTCTTAAAACACTTCTGCAAGAAGGTATATCGGGACCAGAATTTTACGTTGACTTACTGGACAGATTTAGAAAAATTATAGGTAAATCTAACTTTTCGGAGCAATTCAGAAAACTTATTAACCGTTATAAAAGAATTGGCTATAGCCTGGCTATTATGCGGCAGACTGCATGCCTAGTTGTCAACCCAATCATTGTTGATGGCTATGCTTCACTCTTTACTTGCACGACGGCGGTTCAGGCCTCAGACCCAATGACGGCCTCCTCGTAAAACTTTAACCAGTGGGTTGGGGCTTGACGATATGTCTTTGGCTTGGCCCGCCGTGGTTCAACTATTGGTTTTCATTTACTCTGGCATACAGTAGAATTAGCCATGAGTACTCGTCTTTGTTTATTATAGTGATTAATTTGATTTTTGTTTTTTCGCTTTGATGCATTGACCGAGTTGGGAGCCTTTATGCGAACCGAATTTTTATGTGTTTCTGTATTAAGAGTAGCATCGGGACCTAGGGTGAAGTTAGCTAGCTGTAAAAGTGCTTTAAAGCCCCCCCCCCCCCCCCCGCTCCCCCCCCCCCCCCCCAACCGGTGGTTTACTCTACTGACCGTTCTAAGGTGGTGGTCTCGGTGTTAGTCTTACTCTTTGTTGCTTTGTGGTTTATTCTACGAATCGATTTGTTGTATGTCATTCCATGTGTCATTTTGTTCTTGTGTTTTTTAGTCCTTTTAGTATTGCGATTACCTCGCTTGGGGAAGAGAGCTAATCTTAGTGCTTTTCGTACGTTTGTTCGATTTGTGCTTGTTTGGATTTGTCGGTTTCCTCTTCCTCTTGGGGTCTGGGAAGGGCTGCGGTTTGTGATTGTGGCACTCCCTGGACTTTTCTCTTACCTTTTTTAACTGGTGCGAGTAAAATATTTTAGGAGCACAAGTACAGGACAGTGAAATATATTCTGGTCAGGTATGAATGAATCTGCAGCTCCACTAGTAACGATGTTGGTTGTGTTTCACACCAATATTAAGTCGATCAACGAAGACGAATGTTCGCTGAAATGCGTTGCTTCGCGTATCAACTGGTTAAGATTGCACTGCTGTATTAATTCTTTCACTTTATTGTTTATGTTTGATAATATGTTAAAGATGAAGTCTCCCGTGATTAAAATATCTACTAAAGAATTATTGTAGGCTCTGTTAATGCTTTCATTTATTTTGTAAAAGTAGCCTGTATTGCTGGGTGGTGGGGATAAAATCCACCGATCGGTATCTTATTAAACTGAACGGTTATTTCTACCAAAACAGCTTCTTAATCTTGCAATTCCAAGTCTGTTCTGCGTTTGCTTTGTATACTTATTCTTGTATATATCAGGACTCGTCCTCTAGTATGATCACACCTGTCTTTTCCGAAAAGTGTGCCCGGTTTCAGCCAACTCTCAGTAAAGACAAGTATGTCCTATGCTTTTGACTTGCAGCTTATTATGTCAAGTTTAGGAAGTATACTCTAGACGTTAATATGTATGAGGCTAAGATATTTAGCCAAGTAGGTAAATGACCTGTCGGAGCTGGTGGTTGACATGGACTCTGCTACACCATTTACGGAATCTGGACCAGGGGTTGGAATCTGGACCCAGGGTGAAGTAAGCTAGCTGTAAAAGTGCTTTAACCGCCCCCCCCCCCCCCCCCCGGCGGTTTGCTCTACCGACCGTTCTAAGGCGGTGGTCCCGATGTTAGTCTTACTCCTTTTTGCTTTGTGGTTTATTTTACGAGGCGATGTTGTATGTCTTTCCGTGTGTCATTTTGTTCTTGTGTTTTTCAGTCCTTTTAGTATTGCGATTACCTCGCTTGGGGAAGAGAGAGCTAATCTTAGTGCTTTTCGTACGTTTGTTCGGTTTGTGCTTGTTTAGATTTGTCGGTTTTCTCTTCCTCTTGGGGTCTGGGAAGGGCTGCGATTTGTGATTGTGGCACTCCCTGGACTTTTCTCTTACTTTTTTTTGATAAATGTCGACTCAGTATTTGGATAGCAATATTTGGTGCCGACCTAAAGCGGTTTCGTCTTGAATTAAGCACAAGATGACGATCTTGACGAAATGTTTTTACGGCTACGTCTGGTACGCTGGTGGTTTCTACACTGTAATGGATCCGGAGCTTTGACATGATGCTAGGGAGGACACGAAAACTATTAGAGACATCAGTTACAGTAATCCCAGCCTCCTGCATCCCTATAACAAGTTGGCGTCGCACTAACGACTTTTAAAGAGACTGTTCAATTTTAGTGTTCAAACAGAACATAATCACAGTGGTATTGGTACGCACTGAAGCGATAAACACCATACTGAGTCAACAGAGGTAAAAATGAAACCTGTTTTTCATAACCAAACGTCTGCTTATAAATGGCAAACAATGATTACTTTAGAAAAAAAAAAAAAAAAAAAAAAAAAAAACATGAATCATTCCAAACGTAATTCATAAATATCTTTGTTAAATTTGTTTTGTATAGTATATATAAATGAAGTGTTTCACAATTGGCGCTACTAGAATTTATGTACTCCGGAGCTTAAGATTTATTGGGAAATTGATACAAAATATCACTATCTTTTTGTTCACTTATGAAAAGAAGGCTACCCTGAAAGTGAAGTATTTGCTCCTTGTAGTCTCAACTCATTCCAGTTAGAGGGTATTCCTTTTCAGAAGGTACCTTGGATGCAGAAATGCAAACTGGAAATCAAGAAACCGGAAGTCATGAAATAAATCTTCCTTGTACGAAATCGCGAAAATACAAATGCTATAGAGTTTTAAGTGTATGTTTAGATGTTTGTTTATATTCTGTTTGATTATCGATGTCTGTGGCATGGCCCACACAGTCCTATCTTTGATTTTCGTTTAGCCTGATTTCAGATTAATTGATATTTCTAAAGAGATGAGATGTCCAGAAAAAATTACAATCAGGAACGACAACCGTCTACAATCAGGAAGAAAGTGTACTCGAAACCTCTTACACTGTGTCATTGCAACTTTGTGGTTATGTTTGTTTTACTGTGATATACCATTTTTCAGGTAACAGACCCTACACGGACCGAAACCATATCTGTACGTTCTTGCTGCATCAGAATTAAGGGAGAGGACTCGAGAGAATAAAACTTGTTTAAGCCCAATAGTTCTTGTTTCTGCGGACCGTTGCAAGGCGGTTCCGCCATTGTAGTTCTTATTTGGCTGTGTATGCGTTATTGCAACTAGGCCGCTGTGTCTTTTTGTTACTTGTACCTAATCTCTTCTTCTCCAGGAAAGCTGTGCTTCGTGTTTGTGATCCTTGGTAAAGTCGTTTATATAGGTTCTAATTATAATTTAAACTAAATTGTATTTGTTGTTTACAAGAAAAAGCCACTGAAGCCGTAATTTAAGAGTGTGGCTTTTCCTGCGCATCTTCAGTTATAGTTTTACAAAACACAGAGAAGACGATTGCGTCCAACAACCGCCCAAATGTTAGATTTATTACAAGTAAACAGTGCAGTATATCACATACGAGAAAATTCATAAGTAGTACTAGTCAGTTTGTCTCTTTCTTAACAACAATAGGCCGTTCATTACGCTATATCACATTTTCATTCGTCATGATTGCGATCGTTATATATTCGACATTATGTGAATATTAGTTGGAAATGAGCTACTTGTGAGAACTAGGTACCGCCTTTATTTTGAAACAATGTTCTGTCTGAGCTTGATGTAACAGAGCAATGCATTACAAGAACCACGTCACATGACATTTAAGCGTCCAGCATTATAACATATTTCAAGAAAACTATATCCAGTAGTTGATGAAAAATAGATAGATTTATGACAAGAATTTGCATGTAGTTAACTAAAATTAATTAATTATCTCATGAATAACTTATGATTGAAAAGACATCATGCCGCCGCATTACAATTAGAGACCGCAGAAAATATTTGCAAACAGAGAGAGAGAGAGAGAGAGACAGAGACAGAGACAGGGAAGTTTTTGCCCCTTTATTTAGTAGAAAAGTCATTCAAACAAAATGAAAATCCCTGGTTCAATGAGCAATGTGAAGAATCTAGATTTGATTTCTACCAGATGCTAAATAAATATAGGGAATAAAAAAAACTGAGGAAAATAGAAAAGGCATGGTTACAGCGAGGTCTGTGTACAAATCTACGTTATGTAAAAGCCGGTACGACTTTGACAAAGAAAAAAAGTGTCCGTTTAAATAAAACAAGACATTAAAATGCAAAACTGTATTGGAATTTGCTGAAAGAAACTGCTCAGGTAAAATCTGCAAATATGCAATTTTACCACATTCGAACAATGTTTTAAAGCTGTAAACAACCCTTCAGACCCTTTTAATTCTCCTGATGAAGATGTTATATTTTTAATGAACTTTACGAAAAACATGAATTCACTGTAATGTTTGAAGAGCTTAATGTACCTTTTTCAAAAGAGGACATACTAAATGCTATAAAACAATTGAAAAACTAATAGATCTGGGGGGACCGGGCAGAATTTTAAATGAGGTTTTTGTCCATGGTAAAATATCTTATCAACAACATTTTGCAATCTTTTTGATAAAATTTACGAAAAAGGGACATTTTCGGTAGAATTGGTCAGAGGGCTATATAATTACACTCCACAAAAAGGTAGTGTTAAGGATGCAGAAAATTATCGAGGTATAATATTCTTGAGCACATTGGGCAAGTTATTTACTAGAGTAATCAATAACAGATTAGGAAAATGGGCGGAGGATTATTCTGTCTTGATTGAGGCGCAAGCGGGATTTAGGCCGGGTATGGTTACTGCAGATAACATTTTTGTTTTACATGGTTTAATCTCACATTCTTTAAATAGTGGTGGAAAATTGTATTGCGCTTTTATTGACTTTATAAAGGCATTTGATTATATATTTCGGGATAATTTATGGTATAAATTGATGAAACTTGGTCTGCGTGGCACAATATTAAATATTATTAAGTCTATGTAGTCGTCAGTGAAGTCAAGTAAAATACGATAATAGTTGGAAGTGAATTTTACTGTAATTTAGGTGTCCGTCAAGGTGAGTGTCTCTCTCCGATCTTATTCTCTCTGTTCCTAAATGATATCGAGGAGCAATTAATAAATTCTGCAATTGAAGGTTTAGATATTAATATGTTAAAGATCTTTATGCTGTTATATGCAGATGATATTGTCATTTTTTTCGATCAGCAGAAGACCCTCAGTGTAGTTTAGATTTATTATTAGAATATTGTAATAGTGGAAACTAAAAATAAATGTATCAAAAACAAAAATTATGGTGTTCCGTAAAGGGTGTATATTACCTAGGAATTTAATTTTTTTATTATGATGGGATTCCAGTTGAAATAGTCAAGCAGTTCAAATATTTAGGTCTTGTCTTTACTGTAAGTAGTTCTTTTGCGGAGGTTCAAAACACGTTATCAGGGCAAGCACAAAAAAAGCAATTTTTAAATTGATTAAAAACCTATACAAATTTACGTTTATTTCACCAAAACGTAAGTTGGATTTGTTTGATAAATTAATTTCACCAATTTTGAATTAGGCATCCGAAGTTTGGGGCTTTAGTCAAGCGAATTCTATTGAAAAAGGGCATCTTCAATTTTGCAAAACACTTCTTGGCGTCAAAAGGATGACACAAAATGATTTCGTATATGGCGAACTTGGCAGAACCACTTTTTAACCAAGAGATATTATACCATCTTAAAGTACTGGTTTAAAAATTTAGCGTCTGAAGAGAACAAATATATAAAATTAGTATATAATATTTTGGTTAGAGGTGCGGAACTGTTTCCAAATAAGAGTAATTGGGTTTCACTTCTCCGATATCTGTTAATACCATTGGGGTTTTACGAAGTGTGGTTAGTTCAGGGGGTGGGAAATTATCGTGCGTTTATGTCATTACTAAAACAAAGATAAATGACAATTTTATTCAAAATTGGGTAAGTAGATTAGAAAATTCTTCTCGAGCTTAATTTTATATATCTATTGCTATATTTCAGTTCCAACCATATTTGGAACAAATTAGTGTCTTTAAATTGTGCCACGCTTTAAGTAAACTTAGGATGTCATCTCATCGGCTTGAGGTTGAAGTGGATAGATGAAAAAAAACAAATAGGGTACCATTATCGGATAGAAAATATTCTTTATGTCAAATACCAGAAGACGAATATCATTTTTTGTTTTACAATGTAAGTTTTATATTTATGGGGAGGGATGGGGGGGGGGGGTGGAGAGGGGAAGGAATATGGTAGGTAGGGATTGCCCTATCACTTTGGCTACCTGGATGGTTATTATCAACATTTTGGAAATAGTACGAGGGTCCTGCAAAAAGTTTTGTCACTGGGTTCGGATTACTTCAGTGCTACGTTTTATCAAACATATTTTATTACAAACCTTCAAGTATTCCCCCTTTACTGAAACACATTTTTGTAACCTTTTTACCCAGTCGCGAAAAGCAGATAAATAGTCTTCTTTTTAGCATCTGTTGGAAACACTGATAAATAGCGCTGCCAAGAGAACTTCTAGACGTATACTTATTTCCAGAAAGCATTTTCTTAAGCCTTGGAAATACAAAGAAGGCACAAGGACTCAGGTCAGGTGAATAAGGTGGATGATTTAAAACTTTAACCTGTTCAGAAGCCAAAAAAGACTTTACAACCTCACACTTATGAGAGGAGGCGTTGTCATGTAAAAGGTGGACTCCTGACCATCCTTTGCTTGGTCGTTTCTTATCGTAAAACTCTTTCACTTTCTTCAGTACAGAATTCTTGTAGAATCGGCCAGTGACTGTATGACAAGATGGACCAGGCACTTGAACGACTGGCCCACTTGAATTAAAGAAAACTGCGTACAACATCTTTTTTCGAACTTAAGGTTTTCTTGGCAATACATGGGCGTTTTTGATCTTTTCGCTTCCATTGCTTATTATCAGCCCTTCTTTATGGCTCAAACATGTGCACCCAGGTTTCATCACCTGTTAGCAAGTTAGAAATAACCCGACTAGTACAGCCTTTGTATGTTTTCAAAAGTTCCCGGGCACATTTAAGGCGTTGTGTCTTTTGCTCCTCAGTGAGCAAATGAGGTACCCACCTAGCGCAAACCTTTCTCAGGTCCAAACGCTTTTTCAAAATTTTTTGCACACTGCCTTCTGATATGCATGTTCAACTAGCTATATCTTTGACAGACATCGCGCATCCTGTTCGACCCCAATCTTTACAGCAGCGATGTTAGCCTTGGTAACAGAGGTTTTAGGCCTTCCAGGACGGGTATCAATTTCAACAGAAAACTTCCCAGCTTTAAAAGCTTTAACCCACCTAAAAACTGTGCGAACTGAAAAGGTCTGAGGTCCATATATACCACACAATTCATTAAATACCTACTTTGAATCTATATTAAGCCCAATGCGGCATTTAATATAGCTACGAATTTCTGGTCCATGTTCCAATGTAACAAGTAAATTGGAGAGAGTATATGACTGCATCTATTTCAATTTAAAATAACTCGGTTAGTTGGAAAGCAATTTGCACAAAATGAACGGGTATCGTTAGTTATTCAACACACCATTCAAGTGCAGTGAAGCATTTTAAAATACACCTGGGATAAAGCCAAGGAAGCCTATTAGTGACAGAACTGTTTGCACGACCCTCGTATTTGCCATAATAAGTAGTATTTGATTATGCTTTGTGTTAGCAAGTGCTGAAAATATTCATTAGAAGTATAGCTGATATACGTATATGCATTTAACTGTATACACCTTCTCCGTATGTTACTATTTCCTATGTTTAGTCTTTTTAGTGTGTGCAAATACTTTGTTCGAAGGATAGATAGTATGATGGATACTACAACACACATTTCTATTCTACAGCTGAGAAAAGTTACCCAGACAGGTGAGCCTTAGTAGGTACGAACTAGCCCCGATCACTTTGGCTTGTCCTTTCTGGATAATTATTAATTTGGTTAATTTATTTTTTCAAACCATTTGGATCTATACATTTTAACTAGAACTGAGCCTTACTACAGTTTGTGTATGTAAAATGTCGTTGTGTATATTCGCCATCACACTGTTAAATGTTATGTCCTGATAGGCTTTATAGGCCTTTGGAGTTCTCAATAAAGATATGTTCTGTTCTGTTCTGTTCATATAATGATTGTTACCACCCCGTTTGCGTTAAACTGTCACAAATTTCGTTTATTTTCGGTATACATGCAATTTTAACATCAATTGTTGCGTTTTTCTTTGTTTTCGAACAGTGCACTTTTAGTCGTCTTTGAATCTTAATATGGATTTAATTTGAATGAAGTAAAACATTCCGCTTGTCACATGAAATTAAAACATTGTGCCTTTTTAACTTTTGTCAGAGATTCCTGGAGTCAATGGACAGATGATATTTTGGGTTTAAACTTGTGTTTGGTGGCAATGAATTCACGACATAAATATCTGCCAGCAGTATTTTAATTCTGCAATAGTTTTTGCGTCGGATGTTTCATCAGTTGTGTTTGTGTAGTCATATAATTTCATATTTAATTTCTTGTTTCCCCTTTTTTTGGTGCATCGGGAAGGCTACGCGTCGGAACTGTGGCGTTTCCTTGATATATTTACTTTTATATTTAAGCAAACTTGGTCAGGGAGACATTCACAACACCTGTAATAAGAAATGATATTATTTCGTACTGACTCAGTCATTTGGGTCTCACTTTCTGTAACAAGAGTACATGCGCGATCATATGGACACTATCGTAGCTAATGCATGTACAAGAGTAGTATATACTACTTATAAGCCTAACTGTACTGAATGGTTTGAAATTTAAATTTACCAAAAACGCGGCTGGTGTCGTGTGGCGGCTGTAAAACGTTTCCCCGTACCTTATTTTAGTGTAGTTTATATTCTGGTCTTTGTGATCGTGGAGTCTATAGTGGGATGTTTGAAAACATACAAGAAGCTTTGCTGGCCGAAACTAGCTATTTTAGCTAATTTGACGCCTCAGCTTTTTCTGAGGATGTTCATTGCTCTCACGGGTCATTCGTTTTAGAATATATTCATTCTTCTCACCTTTATGCAATAAAGTGTTTCTGTATGGAAAAACCGCAATACAAAACTAAACATATTTGAGCCCGACACGTTAACGCCAAACCCATTTGAATCAGCGCACGACAAAACCTAAAATATTGCATGTGCGCTCAGCGAAGAATCAGGTCAGCCTGGGCATCCGTCCAGGCTGATCAGAGTCTTTGCTATCCTCATGAAGAAAGCTTGGGTCCTTAGCTACCCATTGGGCGAACAGCGAAGACTCTGAACAGACTGAACAAAAAAACAAAATAAAACAAAACAAAAAAAACAAAAACAAAAACAGTCAGCCTAAAGATAATACATGTTACATTAATGTTCATAAAAAGGCTGAATAAAACAAAATCTGTCAATTCCATTATTGTGTGTGTGTGTGTGTGTGTGTGTGTGTGTGTGTGTGTGTGTGAACAGGTATACAATAAACCAATAATACGATAATATCCAAAACAAATAGCCCATTCTATTTACTTTGAAAATCGAATACCATTTAAGCCGCTTCTGTGGAGAGAACGCAGCCTCGCAAAGTACGCAGTCTCGCAAACTATATATATTTCTGCATATCAAAAGAAAAGATTTTCATTTTATGGTTTGTTCTTTTTTTCCAAAAGCAAATTTTTAGAATTTCATTGTCTGAGTCCCTAGTTTTGTATTTGCATACCTTGTTATTGGAAATGTCTCTTTAAGAGCAACATATTGTTACAACCCCTTTAGCTTTTATCTTTAATGAATGCAGTGTTCACTTCAGTAATTTCGGATATATTTCTTGATTTTAGTTTGAAAGTTTTAGTTCACCTGAGCCGAAGGATGAGCTATAGTGAACATTTGCTGTCCATCGTCCGTCCGTCCATCCGTCCACACCTTTGAACGACTTCTCCTCTGAAGCCACTGGATAATTTTCTTCAAGCTTCATGTGCAGCCTTCTGTTGAAGGGAGGGCGGGGGGGATGAAAATGTGTACAAACGGTCACTGTCCGTTAATAGACATGGCCGGCATGCCCATATATGGTAAAAACATTTAAAAATGTTCTTTTTCAGAACCAAGAAAGCTGAATCTTGGTATAGAGCATTGGCGATTCAAGGTCTACCAAGTTTGTTCAAATCAGGACTGTAGGTTGACCTTTAACCTTTTTACGGCAAGGTCAAATTTGCATCCCCATGCATATGAAAATTCATTTTATCATGATGTTTTAAAGACTAATGGCTGAAACCTACAAAAGAATGATTAAAGTAGTAAAACGGTTTAGTTAAAATCAAAGATTTGTCCCCTGTGGGCTATCTGCTGCTGCCATTGATATAAATATCATGTTATCTTTATATGTCTTTTTTTTTATCTTAAACCACTTTGACATATTTTCATCAGATTTTACATGGGACCTTCTGTCGAAGGGGTATTGAAAATTTGTTCAAATGGTTCCGTACCACTGAACAAGATGGTCGCCATGCCCATATATAATAAAAAAAAAAAACGCTTTAAAATATTCTACTCTAGAATCGAGAAAGCTTTGAGGCTGAATCTTAAATAACATAGGGGACTCAAGATCTACCAAGTTTATTCATGTGATGATCCTAGGATGACCTTTGAACTTTTAACTTCAAGGTCAAATTTAGTCCCTATACATTTGTATGGGGAAAATGTCGAAAAATCATTTTCTTAAAATATATTAATATTTATGACTAAAACTTACAATGTATGATTAAAATTGTACAGTTTTTTAGTTACAATCAAACGTTTGTCCCCCGGGGATTATCTGCCCTCGCACCCCCACCCCAGCTATATACATGTATAAAACCGTGTAATCTTTAAACGCCTTCTTGTCTGAAACTGCTTGACCAATTTTCACCACTTTTCACAAGGGGACTTCTGTCGAAGGGATATTGACAATTTGTTCAATTGGTTATCCACTTTTAAACAAGATAGCCACCATGTTTATATATGGTAACACACTTAAAAATATTCTCTAGGACCAAGAAAATTTTGAGACTCCATCTTTGTGTATAACACCAACGATTCAAGTCAACCAAATTTATTCAAATGATGATCAACCTTTTTACGGCATGGTCAAATTTGTGTCTTGGTTGCTGTGGCGATACTAGAGGAATATTGCATGACATCTGCATATATGCAATAGCTGCTTTTACTCAGCTGAGCGAATCGTGGCCCATGGGTTTCTTGCTTTCTGTATCATTTGTTTGTGTTGAGGTTTTACGGCACAGTCAATCCAACGGGGTCATGTCGAGCGCGGTCAGTTAATCTAACCACACGTTTACTGGGCAGGCTTTGTCCTCTAAGCGGTTAACCAGTATTGTGCACATTCTTTCGCCAGAAATCTGTATCATTTGTAGATATAAAACAGAACAGAACAGAAATTATCCAGTTTCTCGTCTTTCACAACATATGATAAACATGTACTGGGCACAATAAAGCAGTTCAGTTTTCAAAAACAAATACAAAGTTAGTGGAGTATACGCTGTAGAATAGAGTAAGAGTAGAGAAGAGAAGAGATACCGAAAAGAATCAAGAAATGATCTCGTGATGTTTCTAACGATGATAGGTATGCATTGATATGAGGTAACGGTCATCCTGTTTCAAGTGCAAGTAAACTTAATTAATGCGGTAGGCACAACACAAATGCTCACTAACCGTGAAGTAGGTGAGTTCGCAAAATTTCATGCAAAGCCTGGTCGTCGTATTATATCCATTCATGATCGAAATACGCAAGTAAATCAGCCTAATTATCTGATGCGGTAAGACTTTTATTTATTTATTTATTTATTTATTATTTTAGTCTACCTGAAGGATGTTTTAGTAAATTATATACATGCAATACACCATTCAGTGCTCACACATTGCAACGACCCCTAAGGAAAACAGGGCAAATACCTATCAGTCAACTTACAGTTATTTTATCCAGACCTGCAGTAACCGACCAATCTAATCTGAGTCAGGGTTAAATACTCCGTGATGCGTGTTTTATGGTTCACATAATCTTATCGTTTGAGGTTTATAAAGAGAGAGAGAGAGAGAGAAAGAGAGAGACAGAGAGAGAGAGACAGAGAGAGATTTATACAAGACAAAATTTAACCCATGAAAAAAGTAATACATGGGTCTGCATAATATATATTAATTATATTCTCACGTTTACATTACATGCAGACGAATGTATAGCTATCTGTCAAATAGTACACAATAATATGAGCACTGGACAAATTTGGTACTGGTATTAAGCAATGACATTCAGCAGGTTTCGGCAGTATTCATGTATATAACTGATGCACAAAGAGAAGAGATCCAAGTCATAACTGAGCCTGGTCCGCGCAGTGAAGACCTCTACCAGGCTACGCGACAGATATAAAGAGAAGAAATCGATGGACAGACTTGGGCATGTCCAGATAAAATTATAACTCTCTGAGAAGTTATCCTCGCATCAATGAAGTTCCCGTAATGAGCACGATTATTTAGGGATTCTAATGTTATCATCATAACATGTCAGGTATGAGAGCCTCAACTTGGGAAAACGTTTCTGACATGTGCTCCCAACGATGACTCAAATCAGTCTGTGCGTCCGCGCAATCTGATCAGTCTTCTTTAACCACATGAAAAAATTGCATCCAACATGCGCATTCTAATCAATCGGCCCGAATGCGCAAGCTGTTCTGAATCTTCGCTGGGCGCACTTTTACGAAAGTACATTTTCTTACCTTGCAGCTCATGATATTATGCATTTGGCAATGGAATGAGAATTTATAACTGTGAGTCATGAATGACATACAGTAAAACCTCGAACACCGATAGCTCAATTACCTTGATTCGCATGATTCGAACACACCCTTTTGAGTCCTTACGAAATTCTTCCAACAGATCAAGAAACAATTACTGACGGAAAGTTTATTTTATCATTTTACCAAGATGTTGCGGTGCAGATTTAGAGAGAGAAGCGCCATGAAATGCACTTTATTTGGGCTAGGAAGGTCCCAGCCACTGGTAGTAATCTCGTCACTCATAGCCAATTGTAAGTGACGCGAACATGAGTAGCGCGGCTAAAAAGGTGGCTATTTCAGGTGGGTTGTCGACAATTTAGGGCTTTTGTCATCTAGAAGGGCGTTATTTTGAAACTCGGAGACCGCTATACTGCGCGGAATTAAATTCCATACAACCCAGCACCAACATTTACGTAAAAATATAGCTACGGTTCCTAGAAGTTGTTTGATTCTGGCGACAATCGCTCCGAATTTGGTGCCATTTTGGACGATTTATCCATTAAAATTAATATTTTCAGCCATATCTGCATCTTGCGTAATGACTTGAATTGGACAGATACCGTCATTTGGCAGACGTATTACAATCATAACAATGCAAATCATTAATGCAACCAACAAAAACAGAAAAATGCTAAAATTATAGGGCAGAATGAGCAGCGCGTGTGGATATGAGTGACGAAAGGTTTTATGAGAGATGAGAGCAGCGAAATTGGAAATAGATGTATAATAATAATAATAATAACAATATTTATAATAATCGACTTTATTTATGGAGGGTAACACATTTAGTAAGCTAATATTATTCTTCCTGGGTAGAGACCAGTACTAAGTAATGTGGATAAAGTTTCTTGCTCAAGGAACAACACTTGATGTTAGGTACCTCTCGATCTCAAATCTGATGCTTTACCACAGCACCACAGTGCTCCATATGTATGTTTCTGCTCGTAAAACAAATGCTTATTTCAAAAATATTAAAAAAAAAAAAAAAAAAAAAAAAAAAAAATAAGCACTTATCTTAGCATTTAATGCCCCTACAGGTGCGGATCCAGGAGAATTTCCGAGGGAGTTCGATTTAATCATATTACCGTACATACTATACGTATTCGGACAGATAGGCCTGAGCAAACAGTGTAGACCCAGATAAGACGCCGCAGGACACTGTTTGCCACTCACCCAGCAATTTTACAAACATTTACAGGTAGTAAAATTTGTTGACTTTTTGAAGAGAAGTAGAAGGAAAAGTGTCCGAAATCTATCAGATTAATCCAAAATTTCCAATGTAAATGAAATTTCGAGTCAAAGGGAGATTCGACCCTCCTTTGAATCCGCCACTGCAATCTATCCACAGGCAATGCCCTCAGCTATAGTTAGGCTCTTCTGTTTAACATAACGCCCACAAATGCTTTAAAATCAAACATCACGAACACAAACCTATATAATTTTGACCCCATTAAACCCCACTTTTATATAGTAAAACTGGGGTTTACAGGGGTATACATTATTTTTCTTATTTCTGCTCAAAAACATATATTGTGGGTACTCGTTAGAACCGCCTCGTCGAGGCGGTTCTAACGAGTACCCACAATCTATGTTTTGAGCAGAAACATGAAAATTATCAGAATTTTTCATATGAAAATTTTCATTTTTTTGGTGATAAAATTTTTGCAGTATGTTTGAATAGGCATGTTTTCGTAATGTTAGTATGCAACTGGGTTAGGGGAAATACCCTTAAAAATTAAGCAAAGAGGACATGCTAGCTTAATATTTTTTATTCACCCCAAATGAAAGCTGAGCTGAAGTTTCCGTTCTGAGGGGTTGTGCTTTTGGTTCTTTTAAAATTGCTTCCTTTACACAAACGTAGTGTATACGTACCCCTTTTATAAGGATGGGTAGTGCACCAATCAATTTTTTTGGCAAATCATACACGCTAAAGGGACTGTGCACGTGCGCCCATTCAATGTTACCTCACGAAAGTATGCAAACAAATTGTTGAGCATGTAAGCCTGTAAGCCTCTCTCTCTATCTCTCTCTCTCTCTCTCTCTCTCTCTCTCTCTCTCTCTCTCTCTGTGTGTTGGAAATGACAATGTGACGCCCCTGAGTTCATTGTAATTGAGCTTATCTTGCTCTGTCTTTTATTGTCTTGACTTGTGTGTATTGTTTGATGTTGTCTTTTATCTGTCTTTATGTGTTCATGTAAGATCTTGTGTGTTATTTCCTGAATTTTGTCTTACTTTTTCTCCCCTGATTCTCCTTAGGTAGAGGCGATGGGAAGGGAGGGCGAACATAATAACTACGAGTGTAAGGTTATTATATAACCATTTTAGATTGGATATTATTGCTTTTAAAGTTGACAATTGTTTAACAGAAACTGCATAGTTGCCATGGACGTCGTCAAGATGTTATTTGCTACCTCGGGTGGTTGTGTGTGTGGGGGGGGGGTGGGGGGGGAGGAAGGGGGCGTTCCCCTACAACGTAAACTAATCAAACAGTGGACTACACTCTGCCGAGTAGATGTTTTGAAATCTTTTTTATGTATGTTCTATTATTGTTTTTACCTTATCCTTCAATACAGTTGATACCTGTTGCGTGGAAGAATACATGGTTTGACATTGCATTCAGCAATCTTTCAATCCTGCCAATGTTCTCTTTCATGTCATGTGACAAATGCTTGGCTTGAAGTTTGGACTATCACTCTGTCGCTTTATCCTGACACTTGGTTACTGACCAATATTATGTTGTGTGTCAAGCAAGCGAATAGCTAGTAGGCCTACAATTTTTCGATTTTACACAATACAAAACTTAACCCATGAAAAAGTAATACATGGGTCTGCATAATATATATTAATTCTATTCTCACGTTTACATTACATGCAGACGAATGTATAGCTATCTGTCAAATAGTACACAATAATATGAGCACTGGACAAATTTGGTATTGGTATTAAGCAATGGCAGTCAGCAGATTTCGGCAGTATTCACGTATATAACTGATGCACAAAGAGAAGAGATCCAAGTCATAACTGAGCCTGGTCCGCGCAATGAAGACCTCTACCAGGCTACGCGACAGATATAAAGAGAAGAAATCGATGGACAGACTTGGACATGTCCAGATAAAATTATAACTCTCTGAGAAGTTATCATCGCATCAATGAAGTTCCCTTAATGAGCACGATTATTTAGGGATTCTCCAGCGTTGGTATTATTCAGCGAAGAATTAAACCAACTACACACAAATCGGAATCTCTACCACAATACTGTCAAATTTAGATTGATAACGGAAAGGTACATATAACAGAAGTAAGCATATATATCTCTATGACTCTGAGCAAATTCAACAAATGACAAATTGACGATATATTATTTGTATTCTATTTTACAGAAAATAAGCTTTGCGGGTTTATGTAAATTGTCTCCTTAGGCATGAACTATCAAAGCTTTTTTTCAGGAAAAATAACTCGTTCAAAATGTCGTCTGTTGAATTTTTTACCCAGCATGCTACGCGTTAAAGCATATACGTTAGAGGCATAAGTGACAGAAAATACATGTTGCATCCGTATTTAAAGCAAATATTTATATTGTGCATTTTTTTCTTCCTTTATATCTATACTAGCGGAAAAAATAAACTGTGCATGTGAAAAATGTTCAGGTATCGCTCCATTTTATAAATTAAAGCTTGAAACTTTACACAGGCAAGTTGTGTATCCATCCCGGTCATTTACACTGGTCAGTGCATGGGTTGCATGGGTAGTTTGTCTGTTTGGCCAACGTCTTCGTTTTCCACGTTTGTTTTCAGGCAGCAGTCAAATCGCAAACTCGTTTGTCGACTAAACATGTGTTCAAGCATAGTGTTGATGCCTGTAAAACGGAAAACCAGGATAATTTTGAAAGACGTCTTTGATAGGCCATGCCAAGGTTGAATGAAACTGACAGATGGCGCGCCGTAGGCATGATTGAAGCTGATGTACGTCATACTGATGTTGCAAGCCAATTTGGGTGCACCGAAATACTGTAGACGCCTTGTGGAGAAGGTACCAACAGTTTGGGACCACCAGAGACCGGCCTCGGTCAGGACGTCCACGTGTAACGTCTAATCGTTAGGATACGTACCTCCGGGTGGTTCATCTCCGTGTTCGACTCAGAACTGCTACTTTGACAGCTAGAAGTATTCCTGGTCTAAGGAGGTTTAGTCCCGAACGTTACGTAATCTATTGCATGAACGAAGCATACGGCCGCGACGTCCAGCCATACGTCCTGTTCTCCAGCAACGTCATCGTGTAGCACGTTTCACCTGGTGTAGACGAACCATACACTTCACGCAACAGGACTGGGCACGTGTTCTTTCCACGGATGAATCCAGGTTTCATCTCGACAGCAGCGACGGTCGTTCTAGAGTGTACCGTCGTGTTGGTGAACGTTTCCATGTCAGTTGTGTGATTCAGCGGCGTCCTTTTGGCGGAGGTAGTGTCATGGTGTGGGGTGGAATCTCATCATGTGGCAGAACAGCTCTTGTGGTTGTGGACGGCACACTTACAGGCATCAGATATCATGACGAAATCAAACGGCCCCATGTTCTTTCATTTGTGCAACAACATGACGCCACGCTGCAACAGGATAACGCTCGCCCACATGCCGCGCTAGTCGTCACCGACTTTTCGATCCAGAACAATGTTAATATGCTGCCCTGGCCTGCAATGTCACCGGATTCGTCTCCTATAGAGCACGTTTGGGAGGAGACGCAGCGTAGCTTACGTGGCCTCCAAAATCAGCCGTTGACGTTACCTGACCTGTAACGTGCGCTTGTGAGAATTCGGAATGGTATTCCCAAGGCATTTTCAGAACCTTTTTTGCATCAAAGAGGCGTCGTTGCCAAGCATACATTGATTCCAATGGTGGACATACACGGTATTGATGAGCAGAACTGTGTTTAGAAAACGTCTCTGAAAACTGACCTTTATCCAAGACGTTGCTGATGCAATAACCATGTCAATTGAGCTGGTGTTAAATAAAGGTCAGACAAACCCTGATACATTTTGTGTAGCAATTTCTTATATACCGTCTAAGTTATAGCATATTATACCCATACACAGTTTATTTTTTCCGCTAGAATATATGTAGTAGTAGTATGCTAAATTTTCGGGATGTATGAAATGAAGATACTCTCAAATATTTGCTTTTTTTCTGTTCATGCCAACAGATTTAATTCGCAACTATTGTTACTGGAACTTAACTTGAAATTTGTATCTAATAAAAGATGGAATTGTACTTAGATCGTTTGTAAATATTTCCAACAAGCACAGACTCGGAATCCCATTTTTTTTTTTTTTTTTTTTTTTTTTTTGTTTGTTTGTTTTCATATTGTCAACTCTCGTCACTCATATCCTAGTCTCGTCGTCTCGTCTCGTCACTCATATCCGCACGTGCTGCTCATTCTGCCCTATAATTTTAGCATTTTTCCATTTTTGTTGGTTGCATTGATGGTTTGCATTGTTATGATTGTAATACGTATGCCAAATGACGGCGTCTGTCCAATTCAAGTCGTTACGCAAGATGCAGATGTGGCTGAAAATATTAATTTTATTGGGTAAATCGTCCAAAATGGCACCAAATTCGGAACGATTGTCGCCAGAATGAAACAAATTCCAGGAACCATAGCTATATTTTAACGTAAATTTTGGTGCTGTGTTCTATGGAATTTAATTCCGCGCAGTATAACATTCTCCGATTTTTAAAATAACGCCCTCCTAGACGACAAAACCCCAGATTGTCGATAACCCACCTGAAATAGCCATTTTTTTAGTTCGCGCTACTCATGTCCGGATATTCGCGTCACTTATTTCTTTGCATAATAATTGGCTATGAGTGACGAGATTACAGCCCGTGCCAGCATCAAAGAAGGAGAAACGTCAGTTGCACCGACGTACAGGTGTCTGTACGAGCTGGTAGTTATAGCAAGCAGAGATATTACAAGACCTTCATCAAGAGCCAGAATATACCATACAAAAGTTAGATTCTAACGGAGATTTCTCTGAGTTGCAGTTATTCAGACGCGGTATATAACTGCTTACCAAACGCGTCCAAAAACTTGACTTCGTACATTTAACTAGCTCGCTACGTATCTAAATTTGATGCTTTCACGGTAACAGGGTGTCGCCTTATCAGACGTCGCGGTGTGCGAGTCTCATGGGGTTCTTCACTTATCAGACGTCGCGGTGTGCGAGTCTCATTGGGTTCTTCACTTATCAGACGTCGCGGTGTGCGAGTCTCATAGAGTTCTTCACTTATCAGACGTCGCGGTGTGCGAGTCTCATGGGGTTCTTCACTTATCAGACGTCGAGGTGTGCGAGTCTCATGGGGTTCCTCACTTATCAGACGCCGCGGTGTGCGAATCTCATGGGTTCTTCACTTATCAGACGTCGCGGTGTGCGAGTCTCATGGGGTTCTTCACTTATCAGACGTCGCGGTGTGGGAGTCTCATGGGGTTCTTCACTTATCAGACGTGGCGGTGTGCGAGTCTCATGGGGTTCTTCACTTAGCAGACGTCGCGGTGTGCGAGTCTCATGGGGTTCTTCACTTAGCAGACGTTGCGTTGTGCGAGTCTCATGGGGTTCTTCACTTATCAGACGTCGCGGTGTGCGAGTCTCATGGGGTTCTTCACTTATCAGATGTCGCGGTGCGCAAGTCTCATAGGGTTCTTCACTTATCAGACGTCGCGGTGTGCGAGTCTGATGGGGTTCTGCACTGTTCCGCACGGCTGTTTACCCCAATAAGTAGGGTAGAAATATTAGAAATATAGATTTATTAGAAAGCTCACAATGTTCACTTTAAATCGTTGTATCATTAAGAACTAAAAAAAAAAGAAAATAGAAAAATACAGGCACAAATTTACACCGGCTTACAACTAGAGTTGTTAGCTATTGCTTTCTATGAACCAACATTGTCTGATTAGCATAATAAATCATTTTATGACGTATTATGTCAGATTCAGAAACCATGAAAAAATCTCTGACTTTATCAACTAGACACCTCTTGATAGATGACAGTCGTTAAACATAATAAATTACTTTATCACCTAATCATTTATTTAGCGGATTGCTGAAAAGAATTTCTAATAGGCATTTAGTTCGTTTATTTCCTTGACTTACCTACACAATACATTAATTACGCATTTACATGTATGTTACTACTGTATGCAGTGAAGAGACAAACAAAATAAATAAATAAATAAATACAGAAAAAATAAGAGTCAAAACACTCGATTAAGTATTACTTAGTTGACTTTTCGTACAGCGAACCTACGTTACAACGACAACATTTTTTCCCAAAGACGTTGTCATTAAAATGAATTTGCTGTTTACCCCGATATTTAGAGTAGAAATATTAGAAATATAGATTTATTAGAAAGCCCTATTACACTAATTACAATGTTCACTTTAAATCGTTGTATCATTTAGAATACTAAATGAGCAGATTGATTCGTAAGACAGGTCTTGGTTTGTTCTTATTTCCATATAAAACATGTGTTTTGTAGAATTGTTAGAATCGCCTCACTGAGGCGATTCCAACAATTGTACAAAACATATGTTTCTTAATAGTATCAAATACAATATTCTTGCATAGTTTGTGACTAATTGTTCAGTCTGAAGCATTACGAAAACACACCTATTCCAATATATAGAAAATTTCATCTCCAAAAAACTGAAAATTTTCAGATAAAAAACTCCGATATTTTTCATATTTCTGCTCAAAACATAGATTGTGGGCACTCGTTAGAACCGCCTCGGCGAGGCGGTTCTAACGAGTACCCACAATCTATGTTTTTGAGCAGAAATAAGAAAAATAATGTATACCCCTGTAAACCCCAGTTTTACTATATAAAAGTGGGGTTTAAGGGGGTCAAAATTATATAGGTGTGTTTTCGTGATGGCGAAGGTTCGTGACAGTCAAATTGTCATTATAACGAACTTGGTGTTCTATCGAGTGTCGATATAAAGAGGGCTGTCTGTATTATGGCTAATCTAGAGACGACAGTATGCGAAATGATTCATATCAGTATGATTGTTATTTTTAGTACGCGCTAAGGAGAATTGCAGTGCCCGACTCAATACATATATCTATTCTTCGGAAGAAAAGCGGCAATATGTTTAGCAGTCTATGTAATGAACACGCCCATGTTCTCATATGATATATGGTGAAAGCAGGGGTATGAAGTGGTATACAGTGAACCCTCATTACAACAACAGCATTTGCTCCAAAACACGTTGCCATTAAAATAAATTTGCTGTTGAACAGAACACTAAATGAGTAGAATGATATATAAGAAAGGTTTTGTTTTATTATATACTCACAGAACATATGTTTTGTATATTTGTTAGAATCGCCTCACTCTGGTAATTCTAACAAATATCTAAAACATATGTTTCTTTAAAGTAGTAAATGTAGATGTTTGATTAATTTATGAGTAATTGTTACCTCTTAAGCGAGAGTTTTGTGATAGTCAAATTGCCATACTGCTATGGCTCCTCCCGCATACTGTCGTCTCTAGATCATCCATAATACAGACAACCCTCTTTATACCGATAGTCGATACAACGAAAAAAGTCGTTATAATTACATCATGACAATTTGTATGCGACGTTTTATAATTTTTGGTTTTCAAAGATAGTATAGAAGATGTCCAGGATGACAACCACAATCATAGAACATAGCCTACCAATGACACGAAGACGAAGAATAAACAAGCCAAAACGGACAGTGCACAAGCCACAAAGTAAAGAAGAGCAAAGCAGTCAGCTCCTTTTTTCCGCAGCAATGTGATCACAATGCTAAACAGGATCCCATTATAACAACATAGGACATCAAACATGACAAAACGCCAAAAAAAGACCCGCAGCGATTATCCACAATGATACATAGAAGACAAATAACAGCAGAACCACCGGCTTAGAACGGTCAAACGTAAAAATTACTAGAGATTTAAATCGATTTTACTGGCAACAAATCTCCACTTCAGATTTAAATTTATTTTTCATTATTTATTGGCTTTGTTGTGCTTTATAAATATGTCTTAATGTGCGTAATAAGCAAATTCTTCCTCAAATCTCCGTATAATATATCGCCGCAATGTCACGACGTTGCGGAGACGTTGTAACAATGTTTCCGCGACGGTATGCATTTGCTGTGTAGCGAGCGATTTCACAATGAATGAAATGAGCCAGCAAGAACTGTATGATCAGCAAAGACTCAGATCAGCCAATACATCCACCCAGTATGGCAAGGGTCCTCGTTTATATTATGGAGAATTGACATAACATGTAATGCTTATGGAAACATTTTTATTTATTACGTTCGGTCTTCTGATGTTCCTAACAAGTGGTTTGAGTATTTCAAGCTGAGTTTGGCAAAAAAGATTTATCTAGTACGTAGCAAATCTTTAAGCTTTCACTCGTTTAGGATATACTGACTGGCACGAAAAGGCAAGTTAATTCTTTTGTCGTGCATTATTCTGTGTTGATCCGCTGATATGTCAGGGAAGGCCTATGTGTATAAAAGAATTGTGTGGAACTGTGCCAGTATTTAATGTAGAACGAGGGTTGTATACATATACACGACTAGGCATGAACGTGCATGAAACTACAGCTCCACCTCAAACTTTTGTCGTTGACCGTTCCAAAGCAGTAGTCTTCTTGCAGCTCGTGTTTGTTAGTTCGTTATGTCCGATATTATTCGAGGATATGTTATGATGTCATGTCATTTCATGTTATTTACCCTTACTCAGTGCCTTTTTTTCATTGTCCGCCATTTTCATAAATGGAACAACTTTTGTGACTTCCCGATTGCTTTCCTCTGCACCAATCTCCTTCTGAAAATGGGCTACTCCAAAAGAAAATAATTTGCTCTTACCTTTTTTAGAGTGAGTCTTTTGAGAAGGGAGCAAAAAATTGACAAAGTTGCCAGCCGAGAAAATGTATCAATGCCCTTCAAGATTTCCCTTCTGTAGTTTGTGTTTTAGATTGGTATCGACAGTCACAGGCTTGATTTCTTTGTAATGCACAATTCAATGCTTCTCAGGGTTAGTTATCTGCGATTGTTCCAAAACGTCTCTGAAGTTCTTCTGGTGGCGTATTTGTCTTTAAAGACGATTACTACAAGTGATATTGATACTAATGATTTTGATGCACAGAGGAGTAAGATACGTCAGGGCGCTCATTCCTCGTAGTTTGCAAAAAAAAAAACAAAAAAAAAAAAAAACAAAAAAAAAAAAAACACTACAATCGGAAACATAAACAGCTGATTTTTTGTGTATATATAAAGCCTGCATATTGCCTGATACAAAACCACTGTATAGCAATCCAAAACTAATTGCAATTTGGCGACATGCATGCATTTTGCATGGTACAGTTTCAATTTTTGCCTAGCAACTGTAAGTTATGTTAAGTGTATAGTACACTGAAATTTCTTCGTCTTGACCGGGAGGAGTCTAGTTATTCACCACCACAGGATGCATTTATTTTTAAATCGGTATTTAAATTGAATTGTACTTACCTAAGTATTCGGTCACCTTACCTACTTACCATACTTGTCCTAAAATTTAAAATAGCCCCTTCTATTACCTCTTGAATTGTCTAAAATATTGCTGTATGAATGACAAAGAGTGTCGCTCCTAATCAGGCGCCGCGTATTGCGGCGTCTGATCTGGGTCTACACTATTTTGCCAGTACTTCGGGATATTACGGTAATTACTCTCCCACCTCTAAGAAACACTCCTTAAAATTGAGTATGACTGACAATAATCTTATGCACATTGCTTGATGAAAATACAACAGGGTCTTGAGATTTCTTGCTTCGCTTTTTTTTTTTTTTTTTTCTTCTTTCTTTATTATTGTGCGCTTAGTTGTGCAAATGGTACAATGTCGTACTGAAAGGACAATTGTATACTTCAAGAGTACTCTTGGAAGCGCGAATTCATTAACCTTTTAAAGATTTCCGGATCCACTTATGAAGTGTTTTTGCACTTTTATCATTTATTGAGACCAGTTAATCGGGTAATCGGCTCATCACTCCCAAACAGCACACTAAGTTTCACGGTTTTAGCTAAAACACGTTTCGCGATATGCTGACTAGAGTCTAGTATGTCCGTCGAAAAAACATGCATTATGAAAACTTGCCTATGTAATTCTGAGCCCCTTAAACCCCACTTTTATAAAGTAAAACTGGGGTTTACAGGGGTATATATTATTTTTCTTATGTCTGCTTAAAACATAGATTGTGGGTACTCGTTAGAACCGCCTCGTCGAGGCGGTTCTAACCAGTACCCACAATCTACGTTTTAAGCAGACATAAGAAAAAATATCAGAATTTTTTATCTGAAAATTTTCATTTTTTGGTGGTAAAATTTTCAATATATTTGAATAGGCATGTTTTCATAATGGCATACTCTGGAACTACAAGTCCGACGGAAAACATACGGGTCTAGTTATTTTATCCTGATTCTACACGTAAAAATTCAAGCTCCTATCTCTATGCAAAGTGTGTCGAACGAACAGACGAAAAAAACTGCCCAAACGCAATATAGCCCTCCGATTTCTTGTCATTCTTTCTTTTCGTTCGTTCCTTCTTTCTTTGTTTTTATGTTTGATATGTAAGTAATTGTTCTGATGTTAACCACGGAATCGAGTGGTCCTGAGTCCGAGGTCTGCAACAGGGGCTGAAAAATGACCTTAAACGCTTGACCAAGACCTACACTGTGTACATGAAGTAAGGTATTTCTGACAAAAAAAAAACAAAAAAAAAAAACCACCGCCACCCTAATAGAAACTCTGTTCAAACAAATTTATGAATAGACTAGGCCAGTTTGACAGTGATATAGACATTGCCATTTGCTTCCAGGTCTAGTACTTGTGGCAGGTGTATAAACAGGTATATACTGACAGGTAGTCTCGCCCCAGACCCTTTCTTTATTTTTCTTTTCTTTCTTTTTCTTCTTTTTTTTCGAGGGGACACAACACTTGTATAGCTTGTATAATTTTTGTTTATTTCATTCCCTTGGCTAGAAAGAAAGTTTTTGTTCAGCCATAGGTAACTTGAAGTTGGATTAAAGAGGATCATGATAAAAAAAAATAATGAGAAGAGAGAGAAATAGATATAAAACAAAAACGACTGGAGCCAGCCTAACTGATAGGTAAATACACCCGACTCGCCATAAATTAATCTGTACAGTTGATGTCTAAATGTAAATGAGCACTGGATGTTTAAACATCTTGTCGCGTTTTGTTAAACGACTTGTACTTTATGGAATTTCGATGATTTTTTTTTTGTTTGCGGAAATTACTTGACTTACTGGGTTTGGGCTTCATACATTCTTACCCGGTGTAGCCCGTCAACAAATGTTTTAAAATTGTGGACATGACAAAATTTGCAGAGAACTCCCTCGGCATGCATTTTAAAGACTTAAATAAGCATAAAATTGTATTGTACATGAATTAATTTAATAGAAAAAAAACATAATGCGAACGCCCGTAAGGTGTCAGACAAAACTCAAAATGATATTGTAAAATTTTCAAAACAAGTGTTCTCTTTCAAGTTATCCTAGCGGTCAAATTTGATCAGAAATCGGACATTTTTGGTACCAGTCCATTTCTTTGAACCTTCTGATATATGACATTGAAAAACAAATGTTGCTTGCGAACTTTTAAAATTGGTTCCAGGCAGTAAAACTCGGTACACTCCCTTGGATGCAGAAAACAATCTGCGTGTCAATTGTATATGCGCATTAGAAAATAAACATTCTGGTGTCTGTTTTAACATAATCTTTTCTTTTCTATAACGTTAATCTGAATACGCAAGCTTTTTTATACTTAGAATTTGTTAAGTACCTACTGGGCCTCCGTAGAAACATGCCAGTTTTCGTGATTGCAATGTATGCATATGTTCTATACAGTTGTTTTACTTGTGTATACAGGCATGTTCAAACTGTCTTCCTATAAAAAACACAATGAATATTTTTCCGATTGTAGGGTAAGCAAAAATGTTTACTTTGGAACCCATACTACACTGTTTCCTTTGAATGACGATCTGCGCTTTTTCGAGCCCTACACCAACATCTGCAAATGACCTTCGTCGCTGACGTAATGTTGAAAGAATTAATCATCTTGACGAATTAAACTTTAAACTCGTTTCATTCAAAGTAGTAAAACACGTTATCGTTAAATCACCTAAATTGTGAAAATGACAGAAAAACTGTCCAATTTAAAGAGTTTTTTTTACACATGCAAAAATCGAGGAGATCAGCTTTGTCAAGCGGCAGCGATGACCTGCTAAATAAAGTCCAGCTGGTGTAAACGCATTTACTATCCGCGGGTGTCCGTGACTGAACCAGACTAGACTAGACTTGTCACGAAGAAATGACATAAGGTTAACTTTTATATCGGTACACGTGTACTGATATGCGTACCTAAGCACCGAGTACCTAGAGGATTATGTAAGCATTAACTGGATGTCCACCGGCAGCGGTAACAAACAGCATTTTGCATTATATAAGTGTTAAATCCTGTCTTCTGGGTCTTCAAAATGTCGCTACTGAAAATTTTACCCAGCATGCTAAGCTTTAATAAGGTATCCCTGTTAGATCTCTGAACGGTGTACTTACATCTTAAACAGATGTAAGTATAATGGATGTGGGTCCATTTTGTAGATTATAATGGATGTTGAATAGCTATGGAGTACTAAAACATTCTGAAGCAAAATATTAAGAAACCATTATGTACGCTACATAATGGGGAAAAAAGAGAAAACGAATCGCTTTTTAATGCGTCACTGCATTGGGAATTCCCCTTATCAGATACGCAAATAAAGGAACGCATTTTCGCAGTCTAATCGAGGCTTTTGCTGGCCGCTCACAGATTTGAAGTCTGCTCTCCGTCCGAATACATAGTGGTTGTTACAACGCAAAATATATAAATGTAGAATTTTCTACATATTGCGTTGACGCTAACGCACAAAGAAAAGAAGTGTACATTTTGTATTAGCCTCTTCGCAAAATGTAGTAACTTAATGTTTTCTACATTTTGTGTCGATGTGGTCAATATTGATCCAAAACGTAAACTTGCGCATAGTTAGATAGTGAGGTTCATTTCTGTTTCATCCGAATCATCATTTTGCCTGTTGAATTCCATGTAATACTCGTGGCCTTTGTTTCTTAAGTATTTACTTTAAATGGAACGGACAAAGACACTACCTAACTGTTACTTGCATCAATTCGTTACAGAATTGCCATTTGTTATCTCTATGCACAGATAATTATGTTAACTACAAGCCATCATACAGTGAAAAACTTATTCGTATTTTCCCTGAGTGTTCGAACACTTAAAATACTTGTCCTGAAATAAGAACAAGTCCATTTTACTACGCCTGACACGTATAAACACAGTGGGATGAGTGGAAAAAATATAGAACCCGCTCAGAAGCCGCCTTCCGTCCGAATGTAGGGTATTACTATAACGGTAGTTCGGCTCGTGTTTACTGATTATTATGTCATAGCAAGGAATTCCCATGTGTCGCACTGGAATTTCTGTATTCGGCATGTGACATAGTGGTCAGTTATGCTATACGTGTACATGTGTTCAAGGTTTTCATGCAAATACCGATGCTTGCCCAGCTGTTAGATAATGGACGAGATCGCGCCCAAATATATGCATATTTGAGAAGTAATCTATTATAGTTCAATGAATTTTATATTATATGCATTGTGAATGAGGTTATAAAATTCTTATTTTGACCCCCCTTAAACCCCACTTTTATATAGTAAAACTGGGGTTTACAGGGGTATACATTATTTTTCTTATTTCTGCTCAAAACATAGATTGTGGGTACTCGTTAGAACCGCCTCGTCGAGGCGGTTCTAACGAGTACCCACAATCTATGTTTTGAGCAGAAATATGAAAAATATTAGATTTTTTTATCTGAAAATTTTCATTTTTTGGTGGTAAAATTTTCTGGATATTTGAATAGGCATGTTTTCGTAATGGTACTACGCCTTGCTACGACTCGTACGTTTAGGCTACAGTCTACCATTGTCTTTCCTTGTAGATTTTATTCACATTTGCAAATGTTCAGCAGCGGGGAAGTTTTTGTTTTAATTTTAAAGGACCAGTATTGGTACTTTCCTGACAACAGTCCTTCTAAAATTTTAAAGCAAGACACGGAATGGTAGGTTATTTGTCATGTAATCAGCTTCCGCCTCTTTGGAGACACTCACACAGATCATGTAGGATGCCACGGTAGATGAAAGGGTTAGTGGTAGCACAGATGATTTTCTACTCTTATATTTGAAATAGCCGTCTAAATATATAATTTTCCTAAATTCTACTGCCGAATTGCCTAAATTATGCATTAGGACTAATTTTGGTACCAAAGCAGACAAAATCTCATGGGCCTGTAAGCGTGTACAGTTGGCAAAGGTCATGAATAGACAATGTAAAATGCTATGGGCCTTCACTTTTCTCATATGGCCTTAAAACTGTTTTGCACAGTGGTAATCATTTATTAAAAGCAAATGTCCAGTTACCCGACCCAAAAATTATAAAACTTTCATCATGCTCAGCTCAGTTGGCTTGAAAAGAATTGTTCTGAAAGGCCGTGAAATTTCCCCATTACAGGCAGGATTTTTGAACTATGTCAAATTTCATTTTGTTTAGAATTTTTGGTTGATTATGCTTACAAGAGTCAAATTAAAATAATTTCGGGCCAATATTTGCGGTTTTGCTAACATTATCATGAAATAATATATTCGTAAATTCTACGCATTTCTGAAATTGCTGTGCATGAAATCTCCAGAAAGTATTAACTTTGTAGCCCTACTGATACATGTAATAATACTGTTTTGTTTTTTTACTCTACTCTTTGTGCATACTCTAATCATTCAATGTGCATTGCGTCTACCACTCACTGTGGCGGCTACATAAGATTGTAGGGGTTGCATTGGGAAAGATACGGATAAAATGAAACTTAGGGTAAGTAAGGTTAGTGGCTGAGTGAATACTGTTACACCCCGTGACGGACAAATTCCTTTACATTACGAAAACACGCCTATTCAAATATATAGAAAAATTCACCTCCAAAAACTGAAAATTTTCAGATAAAAAAAACTCTGATATTTTTCATATTTCTGCTCAAAACATAGATTGTGGGTACTCGTTAGAACCGCCTCGACGAGGCGGTTCTAACGAGTACCCACAATGTATGTTTTGAGCAAAAATAAGAAAAATAATGTATACCCCTGTAAACCCCAGTTTTACTATATAAAAGTGGGGTTTAAGGGGGTCAAAATTATATAGGCATGTTTTCGTGATGATATATGCATTGTAGCTATGACGGAACAGTGAATAGACGAAAGGATTTTATCGGTCACGGGGTGGAAGGCACTTAAGTTTGAAAAGGTTGTTACCCCCCTTTTAACACATGCTAGCCATGAAGTTCGTCATATTATCTATAGACGAATGCGCAAGATCGATACCTAGTGAATCGTTGATAACATTATCTTATAGGTACTAAAACGTATCTAATTAAAAACAAAATAACCGGAAAATAGTTCAATAATTTGGTGGAAATTGAGCCCATATCTATCTAAAAAGACGTTTTAGGGGTAGGTATAAAAAAGAACATATAAAATGACTTAATATCTGCAATAACACATCCAAAATTATTTGTAATAAAGGAGACATATAAATAAAAAAAAACATCTGTGTCACTGCTTCCTGAATATTACTGTTTTGAAAAATGCGACCCCCACCCCTCTATTTTTCAAATGGAGAATCGGGCAATTTTCAGTATAATCCCTTAGCTTGCTAATAAATCTCAAATTACTAACAATTGCAAATTCTGTTTGCTAAACATAAATAAATTCTCTGCTTATAAATACAAAAATTTATGTCAACACTATTGTTGGCAGTTTCATATCTATTGGCAGGGGAAATTTCATGCTCAGCTGAGTTGAGCATCAAAAAAGTTTTATAACCTCGGGGGCCAGGGTTCAGTTTTACATTCATACCTTAAAGGGAAAGGCAATGTTGATAAAAAGGGTATTTGATATTAAAGAGCTTGAAACTATATAGATGCAAAGTTGATCGAAATTGGATGAAAAATAATGAAAAAAAGTTATCGAGGTTTGAAGATATTAAAATTGCTATTATGGGCATCGCCATTTTGAATATTAAATGAGAATTTATGACATTATTAAAGCCTTAACTAAATATGGAAAAGCTTAATAAATATGGTTCACAACAATAGTTTACTCAGCATTTGCGCATAGAGCATCTTCTGTGTACCTTTGTTGAGTTTAAATGACAAAAATGCACATTTTCTGTCATCTAGAAAATCTTATTTAATATTTTAAAACTTTTAGAACCCCGTTAATATTCATAATGGTGGTGCCGTTGACATTGACTTTGAAATATGTAAACGTTAATAGCATTTTAAGCTTTTATTCAGTCGTGATTAAAAGTGTAGCAAAATGCATACTCTGTCGAGATCTTTCATCTCAGAAACATTGTTTACCAATGTTGCTTTTTATTTCAAGTTAAGATCGACAAAGGACTCCTATTTGCCACGCAGATTTTGGGCTTTTACATGAAAGCGGACTTTCAATATTGAAACAGATAGACAGAGTTTGGTATCCTCTTCCAGACTAAAACAAAACTATTCACTTTAGTTGAGCTTGAACCCTCCATTTCAATTTCGGAGCTTTAAGCAATTCTTAACCCTAACGCATGATTGTGAAACTGGGTGCAGATGTTTGATGCATAACTGGCGTAACTACTTTCTTATTGCACACTTTGGACAGGCCCATTTCCAAATTCAATGGGTATTTTGGTTTGTGTTTAAATGTTATCTATTATAACCAAATAAATGGATTAAATTGCAGTACGGTAATTAGGTCGATTACGCTATATAAGAGGTCATCGAGATGCTAATGGAACTTGTGCACTACAATCTCTTGAACTGAGGGTGACAAATTAAAGGGAAAGACCCTCTTGTGCAATATATGCCTTAAATATTTAACTTTCGGAAACAAGCATCTTGGCGTTAACCTGATTAAAATCGGTTCAGAAATAAGAAAGATATTGCAGTTTATATTTTATACAATTGTGAGCACGGGTGCCGCCATTTTGAATACTTAATTAGATATTTTACACGAATAAAACTCACCTGTTAAGAGGAATAGGCTGCTTATGTGAGATGGTTGATAATTTATATGCAAAATAACACATTACAGGTATATAACAACAAAATATTGTTTCAGGTGTTATTTATTTATTTTTGCATGTTTAATTAGGTGGTTACAACATTATTAACCAACAAAAATGGCGGCTTCCATGACAGCATTTTCTAGAAATTCAATGCCGAATAACTTTCTTGTTTCTTAACTGGTTTTCATTTTTTTTTTTTCACAAAAGTGTTCGGCATAATAGACTCTTTTATTTTTTTAAATGTTTATTTTAAATGTCACCATGTACATAAACATGTCACCATGCACTTATACATGTCAGCATGTTTTAGACATATCACCATGTACTTAGACATGTCTCCATGCACATGTAATGTCACTATGCTCTTAACCCTGTCGCTTGTGAATACGTAATAAGTTAATTCATTCAGTAGTTCCTTGAATAAGGCTGTGCGATCAGGATTTGCTCTGTTTCTCAATATAATCTATACTTCCAATGATGCAGTTGCGGACAGAGGAAGAAAATCAGGCTGTGCCGCATCAAGAGAAAACGTGTCTTCGAACATGCGCAAAATGCACAGATTTAGATTCATACCGCGCATACGCAGTCGCTTCCTGGCATGTCCAGTCATACATTCTACAATGCCAAATAAACTATGTTATTCCTCAAGACACGTTTTCGCATGACGTGGCCCAGAGTGTCCTGTTGTGCAAACTGGCCTTGCCCTTCGTTGTGCGTGATGGCGCAGCATCATAGTACAGTCTTTATTTTTTTCCATGGGGCCACTGAGCCAATTCTGATATTTTGGGAAATCGAATTCAACTTAAGCCGGTGCTAACGGGCGTTTGCAGCCCTGCAAGACACGTTGCGTCTCAATGAAACCGATATTCGCGTTTTCGTTCTGGTCTGTGTTCGGTGTTTCTAAGGGCAACTTTAACATCAGGACCCAGGGTGCAGTTGGTTAGCTGTAAAAATGCTTTAAACCCCACGGTGGTTTACTCTACTGACTGTTCTAAGGCAATGGCCCGTACACTTTGTTGCTTTTTGGTTTATTCTACGAGGCGATTTGTTTTATGCTTTAGCTTGTGTTATTTTGTTCTTGTGTTTTTCAGTCCTTTTAGCGTTGCGATTACCTCGCTTGGGGAAGAGAGAGCTAATCTTAGTGCTTTTCGTACGTTTGTTCGATTTGCGCTTGTTTGGTTTTGTCTGTTTCCTCTTCCTCTTGGTGTCTGGGAAGGGCTGCGGTTTGTGATTATGGCACTCCCTGGACTTTTCTCTTACCTTTTTTTTTTTATGGATTTTATTTATTTTACTTTTATGACACTCTACAGCAGTTGTTCTTTCAAGAAAAACAAAATCCTATTTTTGTTTGTCCCAATGCTCTCAACGAGTAGTGTGTTGTTGTTGCTTCCTTCTCGCGTCTCTTTTTTGACGAACCGGCACACGAAAAGGGAACCATATGTTTTCCGGTTTGTTATTCTTCAAAAGCGCTTGCGCAGTCCCGTTTTTGGGCTACAGACATGAGTGTTTTGCCTGAAGTATCCTCAAGGTCCTTACTACATGTCTGCGAACAGCAAAAGCTCTGGTAAGACTGAGCTTATATTCATGTGCTGGCTCATATACGTTTCACGGATTGTGTTATTTCATTCTTAATATGACTGTAATTTGATAGTACAGAAGTTGTCTGGGAACGCCACAATCAATAAACATAGCTTTCAACTGACACCAACAGGAAAAGCATACCAACCACCACAAACAGTACTTATGCCACAATTCAGCACATCAAACAACCAGCTCCCTCCTCTCCAACGAAGTCATCACAATGTCAGACATGATCCACTAAAGACAAAAATGCGTAAACGAACAGAACAAAACATGAAAAAAAACTAAAAAAAAAAAAAAAAACTAAAAACGAACAAAATAACAACCAGAACCAAGCCTGAGAACGGTTAGTAATAAAGTCGACCGAGGAGATATAGGGTGCAAAAATCTTTACTGGCACAAAATCTTCACCCTTGTTTCAAATGCTGTAAACAAATACAAAATGATTGTTTGGCTCGTACAGAGGCTTGTTTGAAACCGTTTGCAGAACATATTATTATAGCAGTAAATAAACCACAATAGGGTCTTGATATTTAGGTAATGATCTAGTAGCATCCACGTAACGCGTCTATCTACATAACTTACATAAAAGCTTTCATAAATCATTAACACATAAATGCCTAGCGTCTCCAAAAAGACACTTACAAACAGTACAGACCTAGATCAAACGCGGCGTCTGATAAGTGTCTACACTGTTTGCACTATATGCAGTAATTTCTATCAAACATGCTAAACATAGAACTAAGCAGAAACCACTTCGTATTGGACATAAGAGTCGTCTCGGCATAAATGGGTTAATGTCATTTTCATCCCTCCTGAAGAGTACGAGCTGGTGATCCACTGATTTGTTAAAGTTAAAATTTTCTGTCTGACTTATAAAAGGGAGGTAAACGTAGCAATGAAATTAACAGATATGTTTTAGGTTTCCCTGCCTTCGTAAATAATTTATAGACTCCAAACATATAAAAACGACCGCGTCTGATTTTTTACGTTCGTTTCTTTAAAGGAAACAGGAGCCAGATTACTTTTTTATAGGCTTTCGAAAATGTAGTTCTGCTCATGTATACGATAGAGGGCGTAAGCAGTGTTGCAAACTTCATTTCTGCTTATGAAGAGTCTCAATAAAACTGAGACTCACATTTTATAATCCGTAGTGTATTCTTTGTTTCCAAGGGCAATCTTTTTGACGTTTATTTCATTATAGCATTTGGCTACATTCTGACCCTTACAGAATTCACAGACTTCGAAATATGGTCTCAAATACAAAGTTAGCCTTAAACTGACGTATAATGCATCAAAAGCAAGAAAATAAACAAAAGAAACAAATGTTTACCAGGTCTGATTTTTTCAACCATAGCACACTACAATTATATCATTGATAAAATTAAAACTTTGCCTGCAATTAACTGCAATGTATGTTTGTGTAAATCTGACATAAATTCAAACAGTAGCATCTATCATCGTCCAATCAGAGCCAATCGTTTTTATGAAATATAGCCATTAAAGGCTTCCGAATAGTTTTTGTTGTTTCCAGTCCTTGCCAACTTTATTGGTATCCTACTTCTTAAAAGTATGTTCCTCGACTCCAGGGAACCCTTCTAATGATAAATATAACAGATGTGGAAGCTTTATTTAAAGTGCCTATTCAGTCCAACAATTAAAATTATAGAGCTTCTACATCGTAAATACTTACGGGTCCCGTAAAAAGTTACGGGTGACCAATCGTAAAAAGCTATGGATGACTGGAAATCGATAAACAATTCACTTTTGTCCGTGTATGTAATAATTTAATAACAGAAGTACCCGCGTACAATTATTATGATTATTAATAGAGTCTGATCTGGGTCTCAGTTTTTTCACACGCCTGTCAATCCGAACATTTAGGGATATATATATATATGTGTGTGTGGGTGTGTGTGTGTTAATATATATATGTGTGTGTACGTTAATATGTGTGTGTGTGTGTGTGTGTGTGTGTGTGTGTGTGTGTGTGTGTGTGTGTGTGTGTGTGAGAGAGAGAGAGAGAGCTTTTGCCGCATGTCCGAACAAACCGCTATCATCATATGCGGGTATTATTATGGGAAAACGTAGCTTATACCAAGTCAGAGTTCGACCACCAACTGAAAGTCACGCAGCCTGGTCTGACCGTTGTTAGCAGTCGTAGTACTTGGGCTTTGTATAAACTAGACAGCTAACACCAGAGACCAGCACCAAAATATGTGCCGTTGGTCTATCTGTTCCATGTTCGTAGGTGACACAATGGAGCTTTAAGTAATTTATTTCATTTTTCAGGCTTCATGAAAGTATGAAAATTCCGTCTTTTGAATATCAATTTACTTTGCAAGTTGGCCATTGCGTCCATACGTCTACGAACATTAGAAAATTAAAATCTATCTTTGAATTAATATTGTTTGATTTCAACAAGCTGTTTTTATTTCTAGTAACTGTGAGAAAATGCATCAAAAAACACCAACAGCTAAGGCGTGGTGCAATATGCCTTTATTATGTGATTTACATTTACAAGTGTATGCTGTATGACAGTTTCTGAAAGCGTCCGACAACTTCAAACCACGCCCACTCTAACAAGCCAATGAGGAGTTTTCTCACCAACCAATCATATAATTCGACCAATCTGCTGTCCAGCTTATGAGCCAATAGAAAAAAAGATCATGGATAGATTATACGGTCAGTAAATAGTTATGATATTAGCTGTTAATTGGGTAATTTGTCTTATTCATATTGCTTACTAATCTCCCAGATTTCAAATGGTATCTCGCAAAAAATCTCAATAAGGTTTTCCGTTTAATCCATTTATATCGGGTGGACTCTTCTACCTCACACCTGAGGACGGGCCCATTTCAAGTGGAAGGGATTTCTAGTTACTTTTTATTAGTAGCATGTTTTATCGAAATGCAGGTACTAAATGCAAAGTGTAGACCCTGATCAGACGCCGCGTTCTGATCTAGGCCTACACTGTTTGCCAATTTCCCTTTTATGGGACGGCAGGCATAAATGGGTTTATTTTCTACATGCAGTGAAAATGAATATATATATATATATATTTTTTTTTTTTTTTTTTTTTTTTTTTTTTTTTTTTTTTGGCGACGACTGACTGGCGTGTACACAATAAAATAAATAGAGTATTATAAAGTTTTACACCACGTTAATATATTAGTTTGTTTGTTTGTGTTGAGGTTTTACGGCCCTGTCAACCCAATGGGGTCATGTCGAGCGCGGCCAGTTTACCTAACCACACGTTTACTGGGCAGGCTTAGTCCTCTATGCGGTTAACCAGTATTGTGCACACTCTTTCGCCAGAAACTGGCCTTTCTTGAATCAGCGGAAGGGAGAGAATGACCGTAGAAAATATTTCATGATCAATCTCTACGAAAGAATGTTGCCGACCTCGGCGGGGGTTGAACCCGCGACCTCCTGGTCTCCAGTCGGACGGCGCATCCAACTGAGCCACCGAGGCCGGCTAATATCTTAGTAATTGTGAACTTGAAAACAAAAGGCAAATCGCAGTTTTAGTTTATAAATGTAAACACGGGATAAAAAATAAAAATACCACTGTCTCTTTTCTAAACGGAACACATACACACACACACACACATTTTTTTGAAAGACCAGAAAAATATTGCATAGCTTTCAAAATGACATTTTTGTCTCTTCGAACTTGTTTACATGCGTCATCTATTGCCATGACGACGTCATTTACATCTTTTGCACAGCAAAATAATGTATCACTGAGAAAAATATTATTTTCCAGTGAGAGCACTCACTTTTATTTTCCCCAGAAATCTCTGTAAGTACCTGTTGGAATTATCATATACAGAATACTCGGTTAAATCGAAATTGATATTGTCACTGTATCAAATAGTGAAAAAAAAAAACAACAACGATTTTTGAGTTTTCAATGTTTGACACTACTTTTTCTTCTAATAGGAGTCGCCTTACATGAATCATGGTTGTAAGAATTAGTGCTACGTACGTTTACACGTCGCGACAATGTGTGATTGTCGCCACGTAAGCCGTTGACATCGCATATTTTGGCACGCAACACCAGACTGCTGCGCGTTTTATTTTTCTTCTATCTCAGTTTTTTTTTACTATATCCTTTGGCATTCTTAATAAATGCCATCCCAAGTTATCCACAGTTTAGCACATCATTATGTTGATTGCATGGTAAACCTGTATTTTGTTATTCATGACAGTAAATAACATAACGCATTGGACAGTAAGAATGGACATGCGTTAACACAAATGAACCGGGACAGAGGGTTTCCTACAAGTTGCATGTGTGCGTCTAGCGAAGACTCAGATCGGTCCGTGCACAGTCTGGTCAGTGTCTTCTCTGTGCGCTCTATGGATAGCTAGGGACCTGGGGCTTTTTTTTTTTCATGCTGTCAGTGAAGACTTGTCATACTGTGCGGATGCGCAGGTTGACCTTCACCGGCTGCTCTCGTATATTGTAGGAATTGCTGTGTCCCGGCTAAATGTTTTCACGAATCACATTAATATGTAATGAAGTTGCCAATTGATCCCACTTTAAAAAGTGAACTTTGGTGCTAAATGAGAATGATATTATTTCTTATTTCTGCTCTTAAAACAAAGATTGTGGGTACTCGATAAAACCGCATCGGAAATATATTTTGAGTAGAACGTAGAAAAAGATCAATATTTTTTTTAATTAGTTCTGTAACATAGAAAGACACCATAAAAAACTTTTTTTTTGATAATTTTTTCATCTTTTATAACGACAAAATTGTAATATTGCTTGGAAGTTTTCGTGAACAATCAAAACCTTTTCTTTAAAACTTAATTTTTAAATGATAACGAAAAGTTTGGGGTTTTTTGGGGGGGTTTTTAACGACTGAATAAAAAGTTTACCATATTTACCAGTAACTGTTCAGGAGGAATTGCTTTACATTGATTAAATCCAAACACATATTTTCACTTTGGTTAAATTATCAAACACTGCTTTCCGTATGAAGTTTACTGTCTGCGTGCCGAGTATACGTCTGCATTTTATGTTGTGATTTATGACATTTTCCGCTTGTGTATAGCCGCCGGCCCCTTCACAGCAGGGAGAGAATCTTCATAGAGCACCGATGAAAATAAATCTCTTCGGTGCTCTATGAAGTTTCCCTGCCTGCCTGGAAGGGACCGGCGGCTACACACGTCTTTAAATCATTTGAGTCGAGGCACAGCAACGTGCGCCCAGCAAGGACTCAGATCAGCTACATGGATGCGTAGGTTGATCCGAGTCTTCGCTGGGCGCACATGTTAACTGTAGAAATAGATGAAATTTCAAAATTCAATTTGCTTGAAAGCGATGTTTCAACTATGCAAATCAAAAACATGGTGTTTTCACTAAATAAAACATTCGATTTTCCCCCAAAAATCAATAGGACACAGTGGACACACTGTATGCGAAAATCCGGTCGAAAGTTTTTTTCAAGAAGACGATATACAAAAATAGTGATTTTGCTATTTTTCTTCTGGAAATTGTCATGCATGACTGTACATCCCAGTGAAGTTTTAGCTAAATTAACAGCGAACATGCAGTACTGCTAAGACAAAAGTTTACACCCGAGTGCACATAGGTTTAAATACGTTTATACATTGTGTGCACTAATAGTGAGTAGACACTACAAAATGCACTAAAATGTCTTCATTTGTTAACTCGGTGTTCATTCAAAGTCTTCCCACAAATGTATAACCTGTCGAAGTCCCAGATTTGATAAATGAATAACAAATTTGATAAATACAAAATATGTATTAGTGTTCTTTAGAATGAATGAATTTGAAACGAAGATCAATAGTTTAATATTTGAAAATAAATTTAATATCAATTAATTAAATATTAATTAATTAATTAAAAAAACGAGTTGTATTTAGTTATAGATAATTCAGTTCAACTTTAACATGAAAATTGATCGTTTATCTGAATAAAACACACGAGAATTTAATCAAATATAAGAACAAAGATAATTTGATAAGACCGATATGAATATATTTAGAAACAAAAACTTTTTTTAAGTTGTTCACTATTTTATGAACGTCAATAACGGAAAAAAAGAAAGAAAGAAGCCTAGGGATAAAGAATACTGAGAAAAGAACTGTTAGATGTCATACATTTCTTAACATCAATTAAAGAGCATTCTGCATACTACAGTCACTGAATTATTAAGTAAGATTATTGTAGAACATTGTTTATACAGGAATTAAAGATATCTATTCTTTAAAATGATCTCTAGGTAAACCGATTTAATACATACCCATCAATACTATCATCACAGATTTAAGAACCCTTTTAATCAAACAACACCCACAAAATTGTTAAAATATTTTGTGCATTTGATGGAAATGTACACAGTAGAACTTGAATGGCTGTAACATCTTTGGGACCATAGAAAATTGTTCCAGTCATGGGTAGCTCGAGCCACTGAGGAATCATGGTGCCAGGTCCGAGAGCAAAAAATTGAAAATTTACTGATTTTTTAACTTTCGGCACAATATTGTTATGTCGATGAGGTGATATTAATGAATACACAAAACATACAATTTCATGAAAAAATAAGATAATTTTCTTAAATATTGGTAAATTTCTTGAGCTATTAGAAAAATTCTCTCTCTCTCTCTCTCTCTCTCTCTCTCTCTCTCTCTCTCTCTCTCTCTCTCTCTTTGCTACGACTTTTGTTTTGCACTTTAAGGGTTAAACTATCTTTCCGCAGAAAATGGGGTTTGACATTTCATGCAAACTGTCTGTTTGCTTGCCGTTTTCCAAGCAGGCGATTCACGTGAATTTTCAAAACATTTTCTCTGAAAAAGAATGCGACGAATTTTGCTTGGCGCTTTAAGTGCTCAAATATTTCCCCCAAAATATGGGTCTGACATTTCACGCAAACTGCCTCTACTGGAGACAATTTTTATGAAGTGTCAAACCCATTTTCTTAGAAAGAATTTGTCCCTGATTAATCATACTTCCTTACAACCACTTTCAATTAATCGATCGAACTGTCAAAAAATAATGAGTGGCTTGCATAACAATTGTCCACTTGATGTAGCAAATGCTATTTCTGTTTTTTATCTTATCATCGAAGCGAATTTCTATTAATCTGTCAGATTAAACAATGCAATACAATATAATATAATATATTTATTCAGCATCAAGCAAATACAAGGTTGCTTATAGCCTACAACAACATGTATATAGTAGTGAGGACAACAAAAATCACTGTCAAATCTAGCATGTTTACCGAGGAGCTTAGCGAATACGTATGTTAAGAGACTAAGTTGGAAATACGCTTAAGTGGGAAAAATAACGACTATCTTGGAAAACGTATATCAAGCGCTTAAGTTGGAAAAACGGCTAAATGGGAAAAACGACTAAGTTGGAAAAATCAATATCTGCAGTGGGCATCATCGTTTTATATACAACAAATCATCCTTTTAAGTATGGGTGGTCGTTGATTTTAACACAAAATGCAACGGCGTCTTTCACCTGTTGTAGAGTTTTATAATTTCTTGCATGTCTAGCTTGCGCTTTGTAAATGAGGTCTTGAAATTGATGTAATTGTAGGCCTAAGTTAATCAGTATTTACATGCCAACTGTCTTTTATTATATTGTACTCTGTGTGTGTGTGTGTGTGTGTGTGTGTGTGTGTGTGTGTGTGTGTGTTAATTCATGTTGCATATATATTATATATTTTAAGTCATCGGTCACAATAACTCAGTGCTTTATCAATTACATTATAGCTACATGCGCCACGACTATGAAGGCTAAGAGAAGTCAACAAATGTTTTTGTAGCGATACTTATCCGTCCACTTACGAAAAAAGGTTCGCAAACTTGTCTAGTTGTCTCAAGTCTCACTGTTTATGAGCTCCTTACCTTCAAGAGGAAATGTTCTTTAAGAACTAGAAAACACTGCTTTTAGAAGAGAATATGTTTGCACGACTAATTTGGATAGATTCAGCTACTTCTCTGATCAATATACATTTGCTACTTTACTTCGAATCGGAAACTACTGGAGTCATAGAAAGGCACATGTGTACACACATAGAAGTAAATCCTATATACTGCTCTCTTTGAGGCGATTTTTTTTGTCTTTACGTTGGCGCAAGATACTCTATCCAGCTATCTATGCAGAGTTGAAACATATGAATTGTAAATAGAAAGCGAATAAGATGCTCTCTCTCTCTCTCTCTCTCTCTCTCTCTCTCTCTCTCTCTCTGAGAACATCTGCCTACACGAGACATGTGCGGCCAATATGGGGTGGGATTTGCGACAATAATTATATATATAGGTATCGTATCTGAGCAGTATGGGTGTAACATGTAAAAATGTTCAGGGTTATAAAAGTAGGTCAAGTTTTTGAGACTTAGATCGCACACCTCTACCAAAATATCTGGGCAGTTACTACCACTATACCACTATTACTCAAGTCTCTCTCTCTCTCTCTCTCTCTCTCTCTCTCTCTCTCTCTCTCTCTCTCTAATAATGAAATCGAACTTAACTTGTTATCTCTTCTCTAACGGTTTTAGCTTGAGCTGGTTGCAGACAATTTGAAATATTATTATTCCAAAAGCAAATCAAGTCCAATTAAGTCATTTTTATTGGCAAAATCCAGAAAAATGGATTGTAAAGACAAACCACGAACATGGCAATGTACTCATTTTATTAGTCAAATCCATACAAGACTCATGAGAAAGGGCTTATTACAAAGTCAAACTATAAAAATATGAAACAACTAATGCACCAATTATTTGAAACTTCTGCCCAGTGTATATGACTGCATCTATTTCAATTTGAAATAACTCGGTCAGTTGGAAAGCAATTTGCACGAAATAAAGGGGTATCTTTAGCTATTCAACACACCATTCAAGTGCAGTGAAGCATTTTAAAATATACCTGGGATAAAACCAAGGAAGCCTATTAGTGACATGACCCTCGTACCAGTCCTAAGTGAAATCCACAGTCCCCTACAGACCCAGAACCTGTCCTACGTATACTCTACAGGCCACTACAGCCCCAGCACCAGTCCTCCGTATACTATATTCCTTAAAGACCTAGAACTAGTCCTCCTAATAAGTACCAGTCCTCCATACAATCTACAGTCCGCGAAGATTGCACAAATGTGTCTACCAGTCCTCCGTATACTCTTCAACCCACTAGAAACCCAGTACCAGTACGTATTCTCTACAGTCCACTATAGACCATGTTCTAGTACTTCCTATAGTCTACAGTCCACCACAGACACATTACCAGTCCTCCGTATACTCAGATCCACTACCGACAAAGTTCAAGTCTTCCGTATACTCTACAGTTCACTACAAACACCGTACCAGTCCTCTGTATACTCTACAGTCCACTACAGAACCAGTACCAGTCCTCCGTATACTCTACAGTCCACTACAGACCCAGTACCAGTCCTCCGTATACTCTACAGTCCACTACAAACACCGTACCAGTCCTCCGTATAATATACTGTCCACTTCAGACCCAGTCCAGCACAGATCCAGTACCTCCTTATTCTCAGCAGTTGATTCAGACCCAGTACCAATCCTCCATATACTCTACAGTCCACTATAGACACAGTACCAGTCCTCGGACGGATACTAGGGCAATAATGGACGTATCGATAGGTCTGGTACTGAGACAGTGGTTAATTACAGGGTATCAGTAGGACAGGTATTGGTGGACTAATTGACTGTGAGACATCAATAGGACTGGTACCCGGGATTAATGGACTACAGAGTATCAGTAGAACTGGTACTTAGACAGCAGTGGACTGTAGGATATTAGCAGGACAAGTACTGGGACAAGTGTAGACTATAGGCTATCAGTAGGATTGATACTGGAGCAATAGTGGACATCATAACAGAAGGACTGGTACTGAGATAGTAAAGGACTATGTCATATCAGTAAGACTGGTACTGGGGCAGAAGTTGACTGTATGGTAACAGCACAGCTCGAACTGGGGCAGTAGTGGACTGTTGTATCAATAGGACTGGATTAGGACAGCAGTGGATTGTAGGGAATCAATAGGATTGGTACTGGGGCAGTAGTGGACAGTAGTTTATCAATAAGGCTGGTACTGGGGCAGAGATGGACTGCAGGGTATCAGTAGGACTGGTACTCGGACAGCAGTGGACTATGTCGAATCAGCAGGAGTGGTACTGTGGCAGTAGTGGACTGAAGGGTATTTGTCAGACTGGAACTGGGTCATTAGGGAACAGCGACGTATCATAAGGACTGGTACTGGGGCAGAAGAGTACTGTAGTGTATTAGTAGAACAGGTACTGGGGATATACTGTACTGTGTGACATCAATAAGACTGGTATTAAGTCAGTAGTGGACTGTCTGGTATGAGTAGGCCAGCAGTGGACTGTGATATATAAAATGTGAATAAGTAGGACTGGTACTGGGGCAGAAGTGTACTGTGTCGTATCAATAGGACTTGTACTGGGGCAGTAGTGGACTGTAGAGTATCAGTAGGACGGGTACTGGGGCAGTTATTGACTGTGACTTATCAATAAGACTGATACTGGGGCAAAGTGTACTGTAGCATATTAGGAGTAGTCCTGGGGCAGTAGTGTACTGACTTGTATCAATAGGACTGGTATTGGGGCAATAGTGGATTGAAGGATATCAATAGGATTGGTATTTGGGTAGTAGTGGACTGCAGGGTCTGGTATCGGGGTAGTTGCGGACTGTATCGTATCAGTTGGAATGACCCATGCAACGGTAGACTATCATATCAGTAGGACTAGTACTAGGACAGTAGCGGACTGTATTATATCAGTAGAACTGGTACTGAAGCATAAGTGGGTTGTATTATATCAGTAAGACTGATTCTGGGACAGTAGTGGGCTGTGTAGTATCAGGAGGACTGGTCCATGACAGTGATAGACTGTATCATATCAGTAGGACTAGTACTGTGACAGTAGTGGACTGTGTTGTATCAGTAGAACTGATAGTGGAGCATTTGTGGACTGTATCATAATCAGTAAGACTGTTACTTGGACAGTAGTGGACCGTGTAGAATCAGGAGGACTGGTAATGGGACAGTAGTACACTGTGTCGTATAAATAAGACTGGTACTAGTCAATAATATACTGTAACATACTAGGGCAGTAGTGTACTGTGTCGTATCAAAAGGACTGGTACTGGGGCAGTTGTGGACTGTATGGTATCAATAGTACTGGTACTGGAACAGGGGTCAACTGTAGGGTATCAGTAGGACTGGTACTGCGGCACTAAGGGACTATGTCATATTAGTAGAACTGGTACTGCGGCAGTAGTGGTTTGTATGGTAACAGTAGAACTCGTACTAGGGCAGAAACTGACTGCGTTGTATCAATAGGTCTGGTACTGGGACAATAGCGGATTGTGTAGTATCAGCAGGACTGGTACTAGGGCAGTTGTGGACTGAGCATATCAAAATGAATGGTACTGTGACCGTAGCCATATCAGAAGGACTGGAAATTGGATAATAGTGGACTGTAGGATTCGTACTGGGGCAGTAGTGGATTGTGTTGTATCAACAGGTCTGTTACTGGGGCAGTAGTGGACTGTATGGTATCAGTAGGACTGGTGCTGGGGCAGTAGTGAACTGTAGAGTATCAAAAGGGCTGGTCTGGTACTGGGGCAGAGGTGGACTGTAGGGTATCAGTAGGACTGGTACTGGCAGTAGTGGACTGTGTCGTATCCAGATGGCAAATACTGGGGCAGAATTGCACTGAAGGGTATCAGTAGGACTAGTACTGGGTCAGAAGTGGACTACGACATATCAACAGGACTAGCACTAGGTCAGTAGTGTACTTTTGTCTATTAGTATAAGTAGGACTGGTCCTTGTGCAGTAATGGCCTGTGTCGTATTAATAAGACTGGTACTGGGGCAGTAGTGGACTGTTGAATATCACTAGGACTGGTACTGGGCCAGCAGTGGACTGTGGCGTATAAATAGGGCTGACAATGCTGCAGTAGTGTGCTGCAGCTTATAACAAGGACTAATACTGGGCAATAGTGTACTGTGTCATATGAATAGGACTATTACTGGGTCAGTAGTGGACTGTAGGGCATCAGTAGGACTGGTACTGGGGCATTAGTGAATTTTGACGTATTAATAAGATAGGATCTGGGGCAAAAGTGTACTATAGCGTTTAAGTAGGATTGGGACTGGGGCAGTAGTGTATTGTGTCGTATCAATAGGACATGTACTGGGGTAGTTGTGGATTGTAGGGTATCAATAGGACTAGAATTAGGGCAGTAGTGGACTGTTGAATATCACTAGAACTGGTATCAGTAAGGTATCAGTAGGACTTGTATAGGGCTGTAGTAGACAATATGTCTTGTATTGGGGCAGTTGTGGACTGTTTCATATCAGCAGGACTTATACTGGGACAGAAGTGGGCTGTCGTATCAGTAGGACTGGTACTGGGCAGTGGTAGACTGTATCATATCAGTAGGACTAGTACCGCGACAGACATTGACTGTGTCGTATCATTAGGACTGGTTGATGAATTGGTGGACTGTACCATATCAGTAAGACTGGTACTGGGACAGAAGTGGACTGTGTAGTATCAGTAGGACTGACAATGTAACAGTGGTGTACATCAACAGAACTGGTACTGAGGTTGTAATGTACTGTATCGTATACGTAGGGCTAGTATAGGGGCAGTAGTGTACTGTATCATATCAATAGGAATGGTACTGTCGTATCAATAGGACTGGTACTGGGGCAGTAGTGGAATGTATCATATCCGTAGGACAGGTACTGGGGCTGTATCATATTAGTAGGACTGAGACTGGGACAGTGTTTGACTGTGTCGTATCAGTTGGACTGATACTAGGACAGTAGTGGAGTGTGTCGTATCGATAGGACTGGTACTGGGGCAGTATTTTAATGTCCACTAGAAAATCTTGTAGATAGATGGATACACAGACGGTAATAATCGGTATTGTCAAGTACCTTTCTATAAATCGGGAAATCTCGTTAGTTTCCGTCACTTACGGTTTATGGCATAACGTAATAATAAAGTCACTGAACGTATTGACACTCACATCGTAATCAAAACTCACATAACGTAAACCTGCCTTCCCTAAATATACGGCATCTGTCAGCCATAGTGACATAACGAAATGAAGGTATTAGGAAATGCACAAAACACAACAAATTAAATAACGTAATATTAAACCAGCATAAGTAAATAACAAACCCACATAGCGTATTGATAAAAGTACAAAACGTAATGGCCAATTCATATGGCGTAACAATAAAGTCAGATACTGCAATATTTAACCCGCATAAAGTAACATCAAATTCGTACAAAGTAATCGCAAAACGCAAGGTGTTTGCGCCGTATAAGACAGCAATGGCATTCCATAACAGCCTACTGGCGATGATCTATCTGACATTCAACTGATAAGCATTTCTGCTTTTAATCAGTTTTGTACATCATTCTAATTGAGCCAAAGGTGACTGTTTATTGCATAGATGAACTAGGTCAGATGTCTTCACCATATCGAGTTCCTTGAAATACACGTTTGATCGCAGACTACCATATTTACCCTAAATATTCCGACATAAAACAGCCTGAGCAAACAGTGTAGACCCAGATCAAAATCCAAACAGTTTGATCAGGGTCTGCACTGGAAACTTTGTAGATACTACACTAGTTACCCAAATGTGCAGGTTAAAAGTTTAGGATAAGTACGGTAAAAAGTAAGAGCGTCCTAATATTTAGGGTAAATACGTTACTCAACAAGTTCCTCTTAATGTAGATATACTATTTGAAAGGCTGATTCTTATGCTTTAGCAAAATAGCCTTTGGAAAAAGTAGCTGTTGTAGGGAGGTGGTATTGTAGAAATGCTTAATATACAGAAAAATTGTACTTACTTTCAGAAAATTGATTATTATTTTTAGGGAAGTAGCTGATGTTGAGATGTGACCTTTAGTAGAGGTGCCACTGTATATACTGATAATATTGAACATTATTAGCGTGTCGAATTATCGTTCTAAAAGAAAGAAAGAAAGAAAGAAGAAATCTTAGGCTTTCATGTTAAGACAGAAGAAAGAATAGGCCTGCATATGACATGTATTGTACTTTTTTACTTTCAGAATAGTGGTTATTATTTTGAGGGAAGTGGCTGATGTTGAGAGGTGACCTTTAGTAGAGGTGCCACTGTATATGTTGATAATTTTGAACATTATTAGCGTGTCGAATTATCGTTCTAAAAGAAAGAAAGAAAGAAATCTTAAGCTTTCATGTTAAGACAGAAGAAAGAATAGGCCTGCACATGACATGTATTTATACAGTCCGGCTCACAAGGTTCAGAAAGCTCCAGAATCATTTGACCTCATCATCATTCAGGGGTGTTATTATAACTGTACATTAATAGCTTCACTTTCTCATGATATCTTTGGAATACTTTAATGAGTTTTCTGCTCTACAACTGTTAGCATATACTACCTTAAAGGATCATTATCAGATCTGCAGCGAAGCATTTGTTGACTAGAGGCTGTAATTGCCACTGTGTGAGGAAGACAGGAATGAAAAAAAAAAAGAAAAAAAAAACATGTAAAGAAATTCATAGAATTTATTCCATATATTCTTATATCATCACATATATTTTACCTTTTGTTCTGTCTTTATACACTTGGCAAACTGCTATATTCAACATGTACAGAAATACAGAAACATTTTTATGAAAAAAAAAAATGTTTCTAGTGTTTGAACCGATGCAAGAGAAAAGGATCAAATGCCTGATTTCAGGTTGAATACAAAACACCATAAAAATTTATTTATTTGCAATTTACGGCCCTTTCAGGATTATTTCAATTATTTTGAGTTGATCCAATCTGTAAGGTGGATGAAAATTGAAGTACTCGGGGAAAGTCGTCGAAGAGTTTGGTGTGGGTCGCTCATAATTCGAAGAAATGATGAAATATGGCAAACAGCGTAGATCCTGATCAGACACTGCGTTCTGCGGCGTCCGATCTGACGCTGGGTTCTGCGGCGTCTGATCTGGGTCTACACAGTTTGCAAAGGGCTATCTATCCCAAGACTTAGTGTTATTATGGTATGCTTCTGAATATTTCTTGAGCAAACAGTGATTTTTATTCTAAAAATTGATCAGAATAAACAATATATAATTGTTATTTTGGACAATTTGGCATGTTACAGGTAATAAATAAATAGAGGATATTTACTCTTTTGCTGTGAATACCAAAAATATTTTCATCGAGTGTAATGAAAACATCAGTATTTTCACGAGTGCGAAGCACGAGTGAAAATGTAAATGTTTTCATTACACGAGATGAAAATGTTTTTGGTGTTCACTGAAAAAGAGTAAATTTTCTTTTTATTTTATTGTTTACACGTCAATGCGCGTTTCTGACATCATAAATAACGTCACCAAACATAACAAGAACGTCATGGCGTCGACGCCCAGTGCTTAACATGTGAACCGCTGGAGAGACAAAAACAAAAAAGTTTCGGCAAATCAGAATAATTTTGATACCAAAATGTTCCTTACATTCTAACTAAGAAAATGCATTCCAACACTTGATAGTTTAGTTCAGAAACAAAGAAGTTAGAGCTGTTCAAAAATCTGAAGTGGATGTAACATCGACTTCTGAAACAGTGAAGAAAAGTGAAGTCGTCCAAAGCGAGGAGTGAAAATATAAATCGTATCAGTCACTATAGTGAAATGATAAGATATCAATTCACTAGTGATTGAGACCACTTTTATTTTCACCAGATATACACTGATTTCACCGCTGACAATAAAATAAATATATATATAGATAGATACCACTATGCTGAATGAGTATCATAATCATATTGTGTATTTCACTAACAGCCCACCATTTGGGCTATATCAGTCCTCCAGCTGTCTCAAAACTGCCCATGAGTGAGAACCTCTGCTGAGCAGCCACCTCCATTAAGCAGCCAAAATTGACCATTCCCTTGGGTGGCTGCTTAGTAGAGGTTCCACTGTATTTAGTTACATGTATATACATATGTTTATCCTATTCACTGCAATGTGGAAAAATATGTTGCTTAAAACATTTGCACAGTTACATTTATTTTATTGTCAGCGGTGAAATCAATGTATATCTGGTGAAAATAAAAGTGGTATCAATCACTAGTGAAATGATTTCGTATCATTTCGCTATAGTGACTGATACGATTTATATTTTCACTCCTCGCTTTGGGCGACTTCGGTTTTCTTCTTACCTCCACTTCAGATTTTTGAACACCTCTAACTTCTTTGTTTCTTAACTAAAGTATCAAGTGTTGGTATGCATTTTCTTAGTTAGAATGTAAGGAACATTTTGGTATCAATATTATTTTGATTTGCCGAAACTTTTTGATTTTGTCTCTCCAGCGTTTCGCATGTTAAGCACTGAACGTCGACGCCATGACGTTCATGTTTTGTTTGGTGACGTTAGATATGACGTCAGAAACGTGCAGTGGCCTGTAAAAAATAAAATAAAAAGAAAATTTACTCTTTTTCAGTGAATACCATAAAATTTTCATCTCGTGTAATGAAAACATTCAAATTTTCGCTTCGCACTCGTGAAAATACTGATGTTTTTCATTACACTCGATGACAATATTTATGGTATTCACAGCAAAAGAGTAAATATCCTCTATGTATGCAATTATTCATAAGGCAAATAATCATTGAAATTGCCATGTGCAGAGGTAAAGAATAACCATTCTGTGGCTATTACATAAATACATATACGTGCTTTTTTTTAAAAAAATATCTTTTTTATCCTAAAATGTAAATGGAATTAGTTATGTACAAGATAAAAATACAAATGCCATTTTTAGTCTGCAAAAATTTCATTATTTGTTTCTAAGATAATAAGGAAAATGTCATTTTATCATTAACTGCAGATTTTTTTTTTTTTTTTTTTTTTTTTCATGCAAACAGTGATTACACGTCACATTTTGCTGCATATGATTTGGGCCTGCACTGTTTGCCTATGCCCCTTTTTGGGATGCTAGGCATAAAATGGTCAATTCCCCTTGTTACTCTTTAAAGTAAAAAATAAAAGGTTCCGTTTGGTGGGTTTGTAGTCTTCAGTGTTAAATGCAACTAGATTACTGAAATTTATGTGACATGTATATATCTGGGCAGTTTTTTAAAGTATGGATTGCTAATATATACGAATCTATGCACAATAATATTTGCAACAGACTATTGCATGTAATACTGCAAGACCTGCAAAACCACATGACCTCTCAAATTCTATTAAACACTCAATAGAAAGGCTAGCCTTGCCCAAGGCTTAGAAATATACATATATATTTTTTGGCTTATTGAGCTCTGTGGCTAGTCTACAGATAATATGATCTAGATTTCTAATATTTCAGAGACAACCACAGAAGAAAAGTTCACCCATAGACTAGCTAAACATTGAATCAAAAAGTAGAATGTAAATGAAAAAAAAAAATTATAAGTAAACAAAAAGTGACAAACATACTTATATATTGGCCTAGTAGCTAGGCTATAGAAAGGCCAGCACATACTGAACACTAATTAATGTAAATACCTTGCATGATAAAATTATTTTCAATTCGCTTTTGAGAGGTGCCATGCAAAAGGGTCCTTGGGTATTGACTGTGCTTAAATGAGCTTGTGTAAAAGCGTAAAAGCCTGTGCAGAATCTTTAATTGGGTGCATCTTTTAGGTAATTTCAAAAATGCTTAAACAAAACACCCTCCACCCCTTTCCCCCTTCGCCCCCTCCCTCCCCCACAAAAAAAGTAAAAATAATCAAAAAGCAAAAAAACAAAAAAAAAAAAAAAAAAAAAAAAATGGATTTTGAGGCTAACTTTAGGGGTGTAAACTCAGTTCTGGTGAAAAAAAAATCCATGATTTTGAAATAACTTGCCCAACTAAGTGGATCCTAAATCAACACCAATCTCCACCCTTACAAAAATGCATCCGTGCTCTGGCCTGCATTGCCAGTTACATGTTAAGTACGATGTCTGTTGATGACCATTTCTAGAATCATCATACGACTTTGAATAAGTAGTTTTTTACCCAAATTTCGGAAATCCAATGATCAAATTCTGTTTTGCCCAATCACAAGTAAAATTCTCAACAAAAAACATCATTTGTTTTACTGTATCGATGTACATTATCTTCAAGATTTGAGCATTAAAACTGATGTATGTACTCTGAATGTCTCTCTCTCTCCTAGCCAGATACTAGTTGCTCCACTTTACTTCACTTCATTCTCTTCTTAACCTTGTGGGTCGTTGGGGCACAAATGATAACTTTGAGCTAGTTTCTCTCCATTTTAGCCTGTCTTTAACAGTTAGATGTTTTGTGGAGCGCTGTGGTGCAGTGGTATGTGGAGCGCTGTGGTGCAGTGGTAAAGCGTCGGACTCGAGATCGAGAGGTACCGGGTTCGATCCCTACTAACATCAAGTGTTGGTTTCCTTGAGCAAGAAACTTTATCCACATTGCTTAGAACTGGTTTCTATCCAGGAAAAAAAGAGGACCACATGGAAGATTATTACTAGTTAACTAAATGTGTTACCCTCTATAAATAAAGTTGATTATTATTATTATTATTATTATTATTATTATTATTATTAGTTATTTCTTCGCAGGTGTTGATGTTAAGGGTCGTTTCCTTCTGGCACCAGCCTAAGGAGTATCCTCATTTCCTCTCTTCTTTGATTCTACCATCTCAGAGACCACCGGTAAAGTCTCTATGGATGAAAAATGAGCACCTGACCCGAAGTCATATTCAATGTGGCCATCTTTTTTCACCAGACAGCCTTTGCCAAGGAAGTCTGGAACTGAGGTCTGGAAGCTCTTTCTCATGAAAACCTGCAATCAGCAGATAATCGATCTGCAGCTGAACAATGTCAGCCAACTGGACCATTATGGGAATCTGGCTTATGCTAGTAATGATTGATACCAAGATAGCTCTGGAAAGGTCATTGTGAAAATATTGCACACTCTCAGACCCTTGTGAGCCGGACTGTATACGCGCAGTTTGATAAAAAAGAATGTTTCTGAAAAGCGAGGCTGATTGTAGATATCTCTTTTCCAATAAAAGCGCAAAAATCAGTTTTCCTAGATAAGCGCTGTTCTGTGTAGTACACAGTCGCCACTTTTTCCTATTTAAGCGTATTTCCTAGTTAGTCGCTTGACATACGTACAGATATATATATCAACAGCCGGCTCTCGTCCTCCCGAAGTACACGGGAAAAGAGTGTTTAAGTAATTATCTCAAGTCTGGGGTAGTCAAGACATGAAGCATATAAGCGAATCCCTTGGCTACCCCTGACTTAAATAAGTGAATTGAGTTATTGCCTTTGAGACAACGTAGGTCAGCGGCGATTCCGTCTAATATTGTGTTAATTTGAAAACTTGTTCCCAACTGTAACCTACTAGCCTGGTTCCCGGTTATATTAGCAAAGTCTACAGCCAGCTCTCGTCCTCTCAAAGTATCCGGGACACGATTGTTTACCCGTATCAATTACCTCAAGGCTGAGGGAGTCAAGACATGAAACATGTAAGTGGAATTAAAGTAAAATTCCTCGACTACCCCTACCTTAAGTAAATTAATTGTTTATGCCTCTGAGACAACGTGCGTCATTGCTATTCCGCATTATTAATTTATTTATATATTTTATTTAGATTTTAGTTTATTATTTATTTATTTTATATGTATATATGTCAGTCTTATATGCTACTTGATATGTATATATAAATATAGCTTAACATGCTCTAGCCGGTGATGTGAGGCTTCTGGTACCCAGCTTTAATCTGTCAGATTAAACAGTGACCTGACCTGGCTCAGATAAAGGACAATTAGGTCAAACTATGAGGAACGGAAGATCATGTATTATGCCAGCACGGAAGACCCAGATCAGACTGCACAGCTGCACATTCTGATAAGGATTTTAATTGTTATTCAACATATTCTACCGTAGTCAACGTTTCTGTAGCTACACAGTAAAAGATAGTTTTTAGTTTGCCCAGATCACTGTCATGATGGCCCTTTTCTAATGTTACTGTTCAATAGGTGTTTGACAAGTTTGTTATCCGAACACTTAAAATAAATATAAAAAAAAAAAACAGCGATGAGGATATTGTGAACGCCACCGTCCGTCCGTGCGCCCGTCCTTCACGCTATTGCCACATGTAAGGGTGTGCGAGATAATATTATTTATTCACGCGTCCGTCCTTCCGTACGTCACGTCATCACGAAAACATGCCTATATAATTTTGACCCCATTAAACCCCACTTTTATGAAATAAAACTGGGGTTTACAGGGGTATACATTATTTTTCTTATTTCTGCTCAAAAATAGATTGTGGGTACTTGTTAGAACCGCCTCGGTGAGGCGGTTCTAACGAGCACCGACAATCTATGTTTTGAGCAGAAATATGAAAAATATCAGAGTTTTTTATCTGAAAATTTTCAGCTTTTGGAGGTGAAATTTTCTATAAATTTGAATAGGTGTGTTTTCGTAATGTTATCGCCTGCTAAACCGCCGGACGGAGTTTAATCGAATTTACTACAGGATAAGAGTTTAATCGAATTTACTCATGATAAGAGTTTGCGAGAGGAACATTATTTTTCCGTGCGTCAGCCGACCATCCACCTGTCCGTCGCACATTCTTATCCTAAACCGCTGGGCGGAGTTTAACCGAACTTGGTTCAGGACTTCCCCTCATGATAAGGGTGTGCGAGAGCAACTTTATTTTTCCGTGCGTCTTGCGTCTGTTCATGTGTCCGTGGCGCTATCTCCGCCTAAACTTAAACTTGCTACATGACTTCCTCTCATGGTAAGGTTGTGCGAGAGAAACATTATTTTACCGTCCGTCTGGCCGTCCGTCAACCTGTCCGTCATGCTATCTTCTCGCAAACCACTGGGCGGAATTTAACTAAAGTTGCTATAGGGCTTCCTTTTCTTGGTAAGGGTGTGCATGAGCTAGTCCGTCTGTCCGTTAGTCATGTTATACGCATCATAAGCAACAAGCGTGGCGACTTGCGCATTTGTATTTATATATGTTTGAACACTCTTTTGAATACTACTGCTTTATGTTGAGTAGTTTATAGGCGTTACCTATAAGTTTGTAAAACCAAAGCGTTGCACTGGAGAATACTTTCCGTGGAAACTGCTAATAGCTACGGGTTGCTGTGTTACGTTGATGTATTTATATGCGTTACCCGTTAATTTGTATATCAAAAGCGTTGCATCGGAGGATATTTCTCGTGGTAACAGTTATTATGTACGGATTGTGTTGGTTATAATCAAAGCTTCTGATGTTGAGGTATTTTTAGGCGTTACCTATAAGTTTGTAAAACCAAAGTGTTGCATTGGAGAATAATACTCATGATAACTGCTAATAGTTACGGGTTGCTGTGGTCATAATCAAAGCTTCTTACGTTGAGGTATTTATATGCGATACTCGTTAGTTTGTGTTTGTATATCCACAGCGTTGCATAGAAGGACAATTCTCGTGGCAACTGCTAATAGTTACGGGTTGCTGTGGGGATTTATATGCGCTACTCGTTAGTTTGTATATCCAAAGCGTTGCATCGAAGGATAATTCTCGTGGCAACTGCTAATAGTTACGGGTTGCTGTGGTTATAATCAAAGCTTCTTACGTTGAAGGATTTATATGCGCTACTCGTTAGTTTGTATATCAAAAGCGTTGCATTGGAGAATAATACACGTGGCAACTGCTAATAGCTACGAGTTACTATGGTTTTAATCAAAGCTTCTTATGTTGAGGTTACCCATACGTTTGTAAAACCAAACCGTTGCATTCGAGAATAATACTCGTGTAACTGCTCAAAGCTAAGGGTTGATGTGGTTATAATCATAGCTCGTACGTTGAGGTATTATATGTGTTACCCGTTAGTTTGTATGTCCAAAGCGTTGGCTCAGGGGATAATTCTCGTGGCAACTGCTAATAGTTACGGGTTGCTGTGGTTATAATCAAAGCTTCTTACGTTGAGGTATTTATATGCGCTACACGTTAGATTGTATATCCACAGTGTTGCATCGAAGGATAATTCTCGTAGTAACTGCTAATAGCTACGGGTTTCTGTGGTTATAATCAAGGCTTCTTACGTTGAGGTATTTTTATGCGTTACCCGTTAGTTGTTTATCAAAAGCGTTGCATCGGAGAATAATATTCGTGGCAACTGCTAATAGTAACGGGTTGCTGTGGTTATAATGAAAGCTTATTACGTTGAGGTATTTTTATGCATTATCAGTAAGTTACCCGTTAGTTTGTATGTCCAAAGCGTTGGCTCAGGTGATAATTCTCGTGTCAACTGCTAATAGTTACGGGTTGCTGTTGTTATAACTAAAGCTTCTTATGTTGAGGTATGTATAGGATTTACCAATTGGTTTGTAAAACCAAAGCGTTGCAATGGAAAATAACACTCGTGGTAACTGCTAACGGTTACGGGTTGCTGTGGTTATAATCAAAGATTCTTATGTTGAGGTATTTTTAGGCGTTACCAATAAGTTTGTAAAACCAAAACGTTGCATTGGAGAATAATATTCATGGTAACTGCTAATAGTTACGGGTTGCTGTGGTTATAACCAAAGCTTCTTACGTTGAGGTATTGATACGCGCTACCCGTTAGTTTGTATCTCCAAAGCTTTGCATCGGAAGATAATTCTCGTGGTAACTGCTAATAGTTACGGGTAACTAAAAGCTTCTTATGTTGAGGTATTTTTAGGCGACACCCATAAGTTTGTAAAACCAAACCGTTGCATTGAAGAATAATACTCGTGGTAACTGCTAATAGCTACGGGTGGCTGTGGTTATAACTAAAGCTTCTTATGTTGAGGTACATGTATGTATATACATTACCCATATATTTGTAAAACCAAAGCGTTGCATCGGGAATAACACTCGTGGTAACTACTAATAGTTACGGGTTTCTGTGGTTTATTTATATGCGTTACCGGTCATTTTGTATATCCAAAACATTGCATCGGGGGATAATTATCGTGGCAACTGCTAATAGTTACGGGCTGCTATGGTTATAACTAAAGCTTCTTATGTTGAGGTATGTATATACATTACCCATATATTTGTAAAACCAAAGCGTTGCATTGGGAATAACACTCGTGGTAACTGCTAATAGTTACGGATTTCTTTGGTTATAATAAAAGCTTCTTACGTTGAGGAATTTTTATGCATTACCAATAAGTTTGTAAAACCAAAGCGGAAGTTTGTAAATCCAAAGCGTTGCATCGGGGAAAATCCTCGTGGCAATTGCTAATAGTTTCGGGTTGCTGAGGTTATAACTAAAGCTTCTTACGTTGAGGTATTTATATGCATTACCAATAAGTTTGTAAAACCAAAGCGTTGTATTGGAGAATAATAGTCGTGGTAACTGCTAATAGGTACGGGTTGCTTTGGTTATAACTAAAGCTTCTTATGTTCATGTTTTTATTGGCTTTACCCATAAGTTTGTAAAACCAAAACGTCGAAATGGAGAATAACACTCGTGATAACTGCTAATAGTTACGGGTAGCTGTAGTTATTATCATAGCTTCTCATGTAGAGGTATTTTAGGCGTTACCAATAAGTTTGCGAAACAAAAGCGTTGCATTGGAGAATAATACCGGTAGTAACTGCCAATAGTTACGGGTTGCTGTGGTTATAACCAAAGCTTCTTACGTTGAGGTATTTTTATGCGTTACCCGTTAGTTTGTATATCCCTAGCTTTGCATCTGAGGATAATTCTCGTCGTAAGTGCTGATAGTTCTGGGTTACTGTGGTTATAATCAAAGCTTCTTATGTTGAGATATTTTTATGCGTTACCCATAAGTTTGTAAAACCAGACCGTTGCATTGGAGAATAATACTCGTGGTAACTGCTAAAAGTTTCGGGTTGCTGTGGTATAACCAAAGCTTCTTACGTAGAGACATTTATATGCGTTACAGGTTATTTTGTATATCCAAAGCGCTGCATCGGGGGATAATTCTCGTGGCAGCAGCTCATCGTTACTAGCTGCTGTGGTTATAATTAAAGCTCCTGATATTGAGATATGTATAGGCTTTACCCATATATTTGTAAAACCAAAGCGTTGCATCGGGGACTAACACTCGTGGTAACTGCTAATGGTTACGGGTTGCTGTGTTTATAATCAAAGCTTCTTATGTTGAGGTATTTTTATGCATTACCAACAGGATTTTAAAACCAAAGCGTTGCATTGGAGAATAATACTCGTGGTAACTGCTAGTAGTTACGGGTTGCTGTGGTTAAAACCAAAGCTTCTTACGTTCAGGTATTTATATGCGCTACTCGTTAGTTTGTATATCCACAGCGTTGCATCGAAGGATATTTCTCGTAGTAACTCCGAATAGCTTTGGGTTTCTGTGGTTATAATCAAGGCTTCTTACGTTGAGGTATTTTTATGCGTTACCCGTTAGTTTGTATATAAAAAGCGTTGTATCGGTGAATAATTCTCGTGGCAACTGCTAATAGTTACGGTTTGCTGTGGTTATAATGAAAACTTCTTACGTTGAGGTATTTTTATGCATTATCCGTAAGTTTGTATATCAAAAACGTTGCATCGAAGGATAATTATCCTGGAAACTGCTAATAGCTACGGGTTACTGTGATTATAATCAAAGCTTCTTTTGTTGAGGTTACCCATACGTTTGTAAAACCAAACCGTTGCATTGGAGAATAATACTCGTGTAATTACTTAAAGTTAATGGTTGTTGTGGTTATAATCAAAGCTTCTTACGTTCAGGTATTTATATGCGTAACCCGTTAGTTTGTATGTTCAAAGCGTTGCACGGGGGATGATTCTCGTGGTAACTGATAATAGTTAAGGGTTGCTCTGGTTGTAATCAATCCTTCTTACGTTGAGGTATTTATATGCGTTACCGATTATTTTTGTATATCCAAATAGTCGGCTCGGGGGATAATTCTCGTGGTAACTGCTAATAGTTACGGGTTGCTGTTGTTATAATATTCACACGGCTGCCGGGTGTTTAAGGTGTCGGACAACCGGCAGACGGTTTAAAATGCAGATATCTGTATTTAAATAGAGATATCTGCATTTAAATACAGATATCTATATCTAAATGCATATATCTGTATTTAAAATAGAGATATCTCTATTTGAAATGTAGATATCTATATTTCCATATTAAATAGAGATATCTGAATTTCAATTATAGATACCTGCATTTGAATTACAGATATCTGCTTTTCAAATACAGATATCTGTATTGAAAAAAGAGATATCTTTATTTTTTTAGAAACTCAGACATCTATATTTGAAAACAGATATCTGTATTTCAAATACAGATATCTGCACTTCAAATACAGATATCTGTACTTAATCTATAAATGTAGATATCTGTATTTGAAATACAGATATCTGCATTTCAATTAGAGATATCTGCATTTAAGTTTAATTACAGATATCTGTAATTTAAATGCAGATATCTGTATTTGAAATGCGGATTTCTCTATTTATGAACCTGTTTATTTTCAACTTTTATTTTCAACAAATAATCAATACTCCCCTCTCACAACGGACTTTCTTAATGGATTCCGATGTGTTGACCAGAATCCTAAGGACTGTTTCTCGGAGTTCTGTGGGCCTTGAATCCCAGATATCCGAGTACTTACGGTTAGAACTGGGTAACGCAATTCACAACGTAGCACGATTGCTGGGCAACACTAATTTATCCCAAATTCTTTCCCCTTTAAAGTTAAAGTAGACCCTCTTCAGAGGGATCTGGTTACAGGAAAGCAAACAGGAAGTCACAAAAGTTGTCTTGTAATAAATGGAAGAAGACACACATAGATATATTACTTTATGGTAACGACAGCAGAGAAATAAATAAAATGGGGGTCTTTCAATTTATGTATTTTAATTTAAGTTTGACCGATTTACTCACCTGATGAGAGACAATGCTATGTTAGCCTTTAAAGCGCCAGTCACAACAGCAGAGGACGACATTTTACTTATTTATTTTTACTTCCCTAATTAAAATAAGTTGTCATTTCACAAGAATTGCTTGGTGCGGATGTGTTTGGCATTTTAAGGGTTAACAAATATTTCACCGTTATTGTATTATGTCAGATTTTCAACGCGTTACTTAGAGGTATAGCGGCGGTTCAATATGATTGATTGTATTGAGGTTTAACGACACGTCAACCCGTGTGGGTCATTTTGTGTCGTCTTCCAGCGACAGCGAGAAAAGAGATAGTAGAGGAGGTGAAAGAGAGGAGCAGGGAAGAAAGAGGAACAGGAATGAAAGTGAAGAAACAGAAGAAATAAAAACATTTCCCCTCTACCCTTTCCTGCTACAAGGATAGCAGGCCTTGCCCAACTGCAAGCCAACTTTTGTCTTTCTTCCCTGAACGTTTACAGTAGGAACGTAAGAAAAAGTACAGATAAGAACTGAGCCGGAACACAGCATTTTCTACAAGATTGCATGTACATCCGGATGTGGTGGTGGTTGTGGGGTGTAGGGGGAGGGGGGGGGGGTTCATCAATATCTTGTATCCCTGGAAGTCAACAGACGAATATTCTATATCCCTTTTATATGTCTCGTGCTATATCTCTATTTTTGTTTTTTAAATATCCACTGGGTTTCAAATATACTACATCCCTGGTAGTAAATATGGTCAAATATCCCATTCCCCTTGAACTAGAAAGGCAAATATACTACATCCCTAAAACCCCTATACTAGCATCAAAGGTACAACTTGGTCAACAGTTTTGATTTGTTGTTGTTGTTGTTGTTTTGGGACGTAAATATAGCATTGTGGGTTGTATTTCTGTTTATAGCAATGAAGTTTTTTCGAATGTTAGAAGTGTGCTATTTTCACAGTATAGGACCGTACAGTGCTAGGACCTTTCTGTCGCTGATCTGTATAGTGGATAAATCATTGTCGTTTGTTGTGACATACAGGTGTTGGCGACAGATCTACTTTCTTTTATTGATTTTTTGATATTTTGGATTTAAACCACTCAGTAAGTGCGTTTCTTAGTATTTTTATCATAATCGGTAGTTATTTGGACGTTTTCTTTGCCATAAATTTAATTTGTTTTGTGCGAAATCACTGGCGACTAAAGTTAAAATATTTCACCTGGGTTCAAAAAATGCCCGATTTTGCCAATAAACGTTTAGCAGTCACATTTTAAGCGTTACAGAGTGAGATTAATGATACTAGATCAGATTTACCTTTAAGTAGGTGGAGGATCGCTATCATAAGCAAGTATGGTATGTCGCACTATCACTGAATGGTTTGTCGAAAAGTATGATGCAACGACTGTATAGTTTGTCGCTAAGCATATTTTATAATTAGTCAAAGGAAAGTGTAATATTCTTGTGTAGTGTCGGCTGATACACTGAATTTAGCAAAAGTAATGCAGATTTTGAGCAACAGCTTTTCGTCAAAACTGTTTACAATATCAAAAAAAGATTTTCATCTACGTCTTTTGATAAGGCTGTCATGTTCTAGAGAAAATGACATCTGCAGTTCAAGATGTAGTCAAAAACAATTCTAGTTCGGCCGGTAGGCTGAAAAGTTCATACAAAGAGTGAATTCAAATACTGGCGTAACTATTTATTCTTCCTTATAGAGAATAATACCTTTATATAGGGAAAAGTATGTATAAGGTGTACACTCTTTCTTATAACTGCACAGGTACATAGCTTGTGCGATTTAAACGGCCACCTTCAACTACGTTTGGAATAGAGTAGAGAACAATATCAAAGACTGTTGCAAACCTAATCACCCATCTTTTGAACGATTCTCCTGCTCAGAACGTACTTATACGTTCATTACGTTAACATGCCTATGTTATGTAACATATGGTTTTATTTAACGATGATAATTTCCTTTATAACTGACCACCAAACAGTGATATATTACTCAATAAATCACTGTCATAGCTGATCTATTTATTAAATAAGTATACATGGTAGCATATTTATATTGGTAAAATACTTTTCTATAAGAAATTCTTTTAGTTCATCGCCATCTTTATCAGGCTCTATGAATTTATCTCGTCATTTATCTTTTGTTCAGTACAATGTCCAGAGTATAATAACAAAGTTAGACATTCTATATACTGAGTTACACGATTTTGATATTTTAGCATTTTCCGAAACTTGGCTTAACCCCACCGTATCGAACGACGATCTAATATTGCAGTCCTTCAAAGAACCTGAGCGCAAAGATCGCGCAGGTGATAGCCACGGCGGCGTAATGTTGTATGTTAAAGATACACTGCATCACATTAGATGACATGACCTTGAACCCATTGGCGTTGAGTGTTTGTGGGTAGAACTTACCCTAAAACAAAAACGTTTGTTATTTGGTCTCTTCTACCGACCTCCAAACTCTGACTCTGTGTATTTAGCTTCCTTTGAGGATTCAATCCACCTCGCTATTGACACCGGTATCCAAGATATAATAGTAACCGGAGATTTCAATTTTGATATGCTTAGTCCGAACCTGTCGGTAAAAATAAGAAACTTTTGCCTTCAGTTTTCTTTGACGCAAACCATAAAAGAGCCAACACATTACACAGAAAATTCATCTTCTCTACTTGATCTTATTCTTACTAGCAATAACACACATTTAATATTTAGTGGTGTCGGCGATCCATTTTTAAACCAAGAATTAAGATTCCACTGTCCTGTATACTGTATTTTAAATTTCTCAAAGCCGAAAAGTAAATCCTATCAACGCCAGACATGGTCTTATGATCAAGGAAATTACAATGTATTGAGACAAAAAGCTTCAGCTACTGACTGGGACACTCTACGCGACTCTGATGTTAATATACACGCACAAAATATAACAAATCACATAATGTCACTTGCCAATGAGTGCATACCAAACAGAATGACTAGAATTCGGCAACGTGAGCCCCAGTGGTTGACTACAAACATAAAACTCTACATAAGAAAGAGAAAAAGAGCATACAGAAAGGTTAAGCGAAGTAATCTTCCGAATGACTGGAAGAACTTTAAGATGCTTCGTAATAAAGTCATAACATGATCCGCGAATCAAAGCGAAATTGTAATGAAATAATTGTAAACAAATTGAAATCCAATACTCTTTCCTCAAGAGACTGACTGGTGGACAACATTGAAAACTGTAATTACTCCTAATACCTCTACCTCTATTCCTCCACTTCAAAACAATGACTGTCAGCCATGATGACCTTGACAAAGCAAATATCCTAAACGACTTTTTTAGGGATCAAACTGTCATTGACGAATCTAATGCTGTCCTACCTCAACTTGACCCACACACTATTAATTCAAATATGTACTCTCTACATTTTAGTCTAGCTGAAATAGAATTTGTTCTTAAATCCCTAAAAACAGGAAAAGCTACAGGTCCGGATGGAATGAACAATCGTATTCTTCGTGAACTCTCCAAGGAATTTGCTGTCCTCTTTTGCTCACTTTTTAACCAGTCTATTGAGACAGGTGTCTTTCCACAATGTTGGAAAGTAGCTCATGTATGTCCGATATACAAAAACGGAGATCGATCGCATCCGTCAAACTATCGCCCTGTTTCTCTCTTGTGTACTCCAGCAAAAGTTATGGAAAGAGTTGTCTTTAAACATTTATATAACCACTTTTATGATAATAATATTATAACGCCATTGCAATCCGGTTTTATACTGGGTGATTCAACAACAAATTAGTTAACTTTCTTATATGACACCTTTTGTCAAGCACTTGATGCAGGAAAAGAAGTTCGTGTTCTGTGATATTAGCAAGGCGTTCGATCGAGTATGGCACGCAGGTCTTTTGCGTAAACTTCAGGCGGCTGGTGTTCTCGGTAATCTACTTAGATGGTTTAATTCATACCTTACCAATCGAATACAATGTGTAGTACTACCGGGCGTCCAGTCAAAATGGAATTATATTCGGGCTGGTGTCCCGCAAGGATCAATACTGGGGCCACTTTTGTTTTTTATATATATAAATGATATTGTGAAAGATATTGGTTCGAATATGCGTCTTTTCGCAGATGACACTAGTGTGTATATAATAGTTGACGATCCTGTCGCAGCCGCTGAACTTAGATCTTAACAAAATCACTAAGTGGGCAAAAGAATGGCTTGTTAAATTTAACCCCAACAAAACTGAAAGTCTCCTGATCTCACGTAAAAGTAACCGCCTCTTTCACCCTCCTCTTTCTATGCTCGATCAACAAATAACTGACGTTGAGTCACACAAACATCTTGGGATCTATCTATCAAATGATTGCACATGGCATAAACATATCGAATATATCAAAGGAAAGTCATGGAACAGGATCAATGTAATGCGAAAATTAAAGTATGAACTAGACCGGCAATCTCTAGAAACAATTTATTTAACCTTCATTTGACCGGTTTTGGAATATGCAAATGTGGTATGGGACAATTTTTGTACGCATTATGAAAAAGAAGAACTAGAGAAAATACAGAATGAGGCAGCAAGAATTGTTACAGGCACTACCAAACTTGTTTCTATACACGCTCTTTATGAAGAAATTGGTTGGGATACTCTGGACTCGAGACGCAGAAAGCACAAACTCACACTATTTTATAAGATGTATACCAACCAAACACCTCCTTATCTATCAACACTAGTTCCCCCTTCTGTTAATACTTTCTCTGAATATAGTTTACGGAATTCGAATGATACTCAAACAGTTCATGCGCGTACGACTCTGTACTACAATTCTTTTTTACCCTCAACTGTCAGAGAATGGAATAATTTACCATTAGAATGCAGAAATAGCGAGTCTGTTAATTCCTTTAAACGCTCTATTAATGAAAGCTCAGTTATTGTGCCAAAATATTATAACTCCGGAAAAAGACGTTTCCAGATCCTCCATACCCGTTTGAGAACAAATTGTAGTGCTTTGAACAATGATTTATTTCTGAAACGCATATGTGACTCTCCATACTGCCGGTGTGGTGCCATCGAAAATGCCTTTCATTTCTTCTTAAATTGTCCGCAGTACGCCCGTCAACGTGCAGATCTCATACACAATGTCTCTCAACATATCACCGTAAGCCTTCGCGTTCTCTTATTTGGGGACAATACACTCTCCACCCAAACAAACACAACCATATTTGAGGCAGTACATAAATATACTCGGGACTCAAAGAGATTTTAAGTCATTACTATGATATTTAGCAACTTTTCCTTCTTGCATTTTCAAATTTGGAGAGAAATCATAGACATACACTCTTTATTTACACATAGTCTTTATCCAGAAACGAAACGATTGCTCTCTCTCTCTCTCTCTCTCTCTCTCTCTCTCTCTCTCTCTCTTTTCTTATTGTTTCGATTATGTACATTGCTTTCTTTCGACTACCATTTCAATTGGACAACCATAACATATATTATGTCATTTCAATGCTTGATCATACAGTTGTTTTTCCGCCATACTGTACACTGAATATTGTTATCAAGGAGAGGAACCAAACAAGCAGATTGCTTTCGTTCCAATCCTATAAAGTGTGTTATGTGTTTTATGTACTAATGAAAGTATTGAAATAAAATACGTTTAAACCAAGTAAATGCAACCATATCAAAAACTTGCAATGAAACTGCACAAGAAGCAGCAAGCGGAAAAACCGTGTAGATCCTGACAGCTGCATGAACAGGTCAGCATGTATGTATGTTCGTGCATACGTGTGTGAAAAACAGTTCAGAGTGCAAAACACGAACCGTGCGTGCGTGCTATCTGCAATTACTGAAATAAATTTTTTAAAAAAGGAGAAATCGATGTGACTGGGATGTGAACCACACCCCTGGCAGTTAAATATAAGGCTTTGGGTCTTGAATAAAACTGATGCAAATTGTATCCAAATGAATATGGAGAAGGCAGCGTAGAAAAATTTCAAGACATTAGTTAGAAGGCAATAATTATGATGACCTGATCATGAACAGGCTACTAGTACTAATGGGTCCACGGGTCGCTACGACACGCTATACACTTAAATGGACACACATCATACAGTACTGAAATCAGGTTTTACGACACACGATACAGACATTGTTCTGACCCCTCTGTCAGTTTTTTATCAAATTAATTGGTGCTACTGTTACATTATAGCCCGCACATTCATGGAGTCATTAGCTTAAATGTTCGAGGCAGAATTAGAATGAAAACTCAGTCGTATTATACAAAAGTGATTGCATATTCTTGAAACAAGTAACAGCGCACGTTGTGAAATCGAAAGTAGATCAGTGATCTTCTCAAAACTCTGGCAAAAATAAAACATGTCATAACATTTGTTTTATAAAATCAAAGTGGCATATCTGAAGTAACGGTATTAATGCATATCAAAGTATTATTATTTAGCTGAAACTCCGACAACAACTGTTTTTAAAAACACAAAAATTAACAATACCAAAACTTACCTGACATAGCAACAAAGATTACTCTACAATACAGATCAGCGACAAAAAGGTCATCGCACTGTACGGTCCTATTCTGTCCTATTCTGCGATTTTACTTTCAGCTGGAATATGTCCATGTCCATATATTCTTATGAAGAAGAATATGATGTCCATATATTCTTCTTCAAAACTAAGAACTGATAGGATTGGAAAAATATTGCATAACATCTGTATATCTGCAGTGGCTATGTCACTTAGGTGAGCGAGCCGTGGCCCATGGGCCTCTTGTTTTTTGTTTTGTTTTTTTTTTGTGTGTGTGTGTGTGTTTTTTAAGCTATTGCTTGTATATATTTTACGATTCCATTAGTTGGATTTCAGTTTTGTTTTAGTTCGATTGGGTTTAATGAAAAGTGCTGGTACTCTGCTTTGATCTTACAGTGTGAGTCGGACACCATTAACAAATAAAATCGAAAGTAGAAAAAGGGTTAGAGATTTTGCTTATTTTAACTGTTTACAACTTCAACAAATAATGAAGCTAGATACCAGATACATTTCACATTACCCATACATGTCTATCATAATTTTTTAACTTTCTCAACATCACTCCAGGGGTGAGAATTTTCAGCAGATTAGCTGAATTCAGCGGTTTGATGATTTTTTAGATTTTTTAGAAAAATAAAAAAGTACTGATCATGACACAACCTTTTGAAATATGGTATTTTTGTGGGGGGAGGGTAGGGGGTATGGACATTTTCTGGGGTTTGTTGAATTATCATTCCCAACCCTGTCACGCGGAAAGAAGTTTTTTGCTCGGTGTTTGATTTTAAATGAAATTATTTTGTTCTGATTGACCATGTATTATCGAGTAACTAGACTTACCGAAACAAAACCGAAATACCGAAACAGACAATTAAGATATAGAGAAAGAGTCCAATTTACATTTATGGCACTAGTTTCGTTTTGGTATTCTTAAGTAATTGAAAGTTTGTAACGCATACATATATATGTGCATAAGAGACACAATGGGACTAATTTTGATCTAGAATGAAACAGAGAATTACGTTGACAAGCGCAAGGACAATAAGAGTTTTAATAGCATGTAACTATTATGTAAAACATTTATACTGAATAATAAATCTATCTGTCTGTCTGTCCATCCATCTGCGGTCCTTTAATCTTCTAATAAAAAAAGTTCTTCTATTTATTTGCGGTCCTTTAAAGTTCAGATCAAGACAGTTTATGGACACTGCTGAATGTGGTATTATTCAGTAATAATTACTCTATGTAATCTGTCGTCCTCTCGATAATGGGTTAATTGGATTGCAATTAAGTCGCAATCAAGGGAGTGTTAGTGCTTAAACTGCTTTAATCTTTTTTTTTTTTTTTTTGCAAAGAAACTATTTTTTGTTTATTTATTTATTTCATACACACAACAAGATTGAGATTGATATTATTTTCCTCCTCAGTGCAGATTTTATACTGTATATATGTTTATATATTATGTTTGAGAAAATATTTTGTTATTCATATCACCGCAAAATTATTGACTAACAGCATTTTCCCGATATTTTTAACCCTTCTCATGCTGAATAAATTAAGATGCCATGCCTACTTCTAATTTCCAGCCAATCAGATTACTTGATCCGGGTTTTTGACAGAAATTCACATATTTAATGACAAACAGTGCAGATCCAGATCAGTTGGCTTCTTCAGAAGCCAACTGATCTGGATCTACACTGTTTGCTAAGACAGGGCATGTCGTGCTCAGCAAGAGAAGGGTTAATAGTCTTTTCCGGTATTTTGGAGGTATCCCATTAATGAGGCTTATTCATTTACTATTAATTTCCACTTAAGTGTGGTTATTATACTGTATGTATGTTTATGTATTATATTTATTCGAGAAAATATTTTATTATTCCGTGATATCGCCGCAAAATTATTGACTAACAGCATTTTCCCTATATTTTTAATAGTCTTTTCTGGTATTTCGGAGGTGTCCCATTAATGAGGCTTATTCATTTGCTATTAATTTCCTCTTTAGTGTGGTTATTATACTGTATGTATAATATATTATATTTAATTGAGAAAATATTTTGTTATTCATATCGCCGCAAAATTATTGACAAACAGCATTTTCCCTATATTTTTAACAGTCCGCTCTGGTATTTCGGAGGTGCCACATTAATGAGTTTTAATCATTTGTCATTAATTTCCTCCTGAGTGCAGATTTAATACTGTATGTATGTTTATATATTATATTTATTAAGGAAAATACTTCGTTATCCATTTTTTCCCCAGCATTTACTTACTACCAGCATTTTGTTTGTATTTTTAATAGTCCATTTCGGTATTTCCTTTTTGTTTCGGTATTTCGGTTTCGTTTCGGTAAACCTAGGTACCGTATCTTATCAGAAACCATTTGTCTTTTCTGTTTCTGTGTTTTGTTCTCAAATATTTACCCTAAAATTAAATTTATGGCCAAAAATTGGTCTGACCTATGCAATTTCTATATATGTGTAGTAAAGTGATTTTTTTTTTGGAATTTTTGTCTAAGAAAATATATTTTGTGTATTTTTTACTTTTCTTTTCTGAATTTGAATTCTTGATGTTTCACAACAACACTGAAAATTTCAGAAAAATTGAACAAGGAAAACTTGTTGAAAATCTGCTCTAAGTTACTTACCCAACATATTTCTGCATTTAATTTACATATCCATTTTTACTTTGGGAAAAAGTGAAAATATTTGATTTTTTAAAAACCAATGACTAGAATAAAACTTTTTGTGCATAGGTAATTACGACAAATGGTTTTGCATTAACATGACAAAAGTTTGCAAATTAACTTCATCTGTGTAAAGCACCCAGCAGAAAACGACTTTCTGAAAGATGTTGAAAGCACAGTAGTCCCTCTGTTCATCATGAAAACACGCCTATATAATTTTGACCCCCTTAAACCCCACTTTTATATAGTAAAACTGGGGTTTACAGGGGTATACAGTATTTTTTCTTATTTTTGCTCAGAACATAGATTGTGGGTACTCATTAGAACCGCCATGCTGAGGCAGTTCTAATGAGTACCCACAATCTATGTTTCGAGCAGAAATATGAAAAATGTCAGATTTTTTTATCTGAAAATTTTCATTTTTCTGTGGTAAAATTATCAGTATATTTGAATAGGCATGTTTTCGTAATGTTTCATGGTTTTAGCCTGTTGGAATCTTCGATCAAATAAGGATGACCATGCTAAACAGAAAACAATAACAACAGTGCAGTAATACTTACCACTTTGCAATCATTTCCAAAGTGGGTAGACATCCAGAACCAGACACCCAAGCTTTACTTGCTAGCCATCTGGAACTAGACTTCTAGCCAAGCCACACTGGATAGGCTAGCGGTCCTGAATTAGATCAATATATGTACTGTAAAAATTACAATTAACATCCTGGGCATTTATTAGAATCATGCCCAATCTGAGAGAAAGGGGTGGGCGCTTATTGGAGGTTGCAATTCCATGGGGATAGCCAGAGTTCAGATTTTCTCTGAAGTGTGCCGCCATCTTCTTCAAGAACTAGTATTACGATCTCCGTGTCTTTAGTTCCCTCCTTGTCCAGTATTTGCTGAACGACGACAATGTACATGTATATCATCAGGGTCCGAGAAGTGCCGGTTCTTCTGTCCGAGACCTGTTTTTTAAGAGCTGGACTGATTTTCATTTCAGAAAGACATAAAAAAATCGGTCCGTAATAATTCAGGTTTTTTGATATATGACTTTAAAATTTATGCCTTATCTCGAGCTGCACAAACTTCTAATCCAACTGTGTACTTTATCAGAAGTGGCCTTAAGTGGTGTGCTCACGATCCTTGTGTCAAAAATTAACCTTTATGGGCAAATTCAGCGGGCAACAACTTGGTTTAAACAATATTTTATTAAACTCCAATAGATGAACAACACAACCAACAGACAACAAATTCATGATATTTTTCTTATTTTTCCCATAACACAGCATTTGACATGTCATGCAAATTGTCTTTAGAGAGGAAACAATTTACATGAAATGTTAAATCCTGTTTCCTTAGGGGAAAATAAGAAAAATAATTCAAAATGTGATATAAACTGAGTGTAACTGCCCATTTGATTGAGGTGTGAAAAAAATCAATACCAGCTGTTTCAGCTTATGTAAAAGATCACTTATGGAGAAATTTATGAAACTAATGCATTTAAAATCTAAGATAGCGATTGTTGAGAGGATCATTTGGTTGAAAACTACATGAAAAAATTCCCATCTATTCAAAAGTTATGCCAATTTGTTTAATACAAAAAACATTTTTCAAGCATGGGTTATCTTCCTTGCTTTTTGACAGATAATTACCAACAATGCATCATTCTATGACATCATAAATGATTTTAACTTTTTAATGAAAATTTTAAACCAAAATAAAGTACACTCTTGAATATCCAGCCACATTTATAACAAACATGCAAAATCTATCATTCTTCATAAGTTCAAGTAGAATTTTAAGCAGTATGTTTACATTTCAACACTTAATTTCAATTTTTAAATAAATTTAAAACAAGTGAAAAAGTATTTTGAAACATTTTCTTTTAGTTTGGTCTAAACATTATTTAAATGTAAGAACTGTAACAGGGAAAATTTGCATGACATTTTAATTTAGTGAAATTTGAATTTCATTTTAATTTTAATATTAAAATGTTTCAAGTTTTTCATTAAAACAAAATGTCTAATTCCTAAACAGCAGGCTAAACTATCACAAAGAGCTTTGTACATTCAGTAAACGGATGCACAATAATTTGATTTGTACTAACCAAATAAATAAAACTTTTGTTTTGCCTTCTTTCTTTGGAAAAGATCAAGCCTTCATATCATCTAATATTTATAATGTGTGACTGTGCTAAATGTGTGCATTATTTTAGGTCTTTTCCTTACAAAAGGTAATCAAATGTCAAATTCTGCTAACTTAAGGCTTGCGTAACAGTTCGAAGTGAAATACAAACATTGGTTGGTGCTTAAGTTTGGTTGCTAAGCAAAACCAGTTTGACTGGCCTAAAGAAAATTAGGAAAAGGCCAGGTCGATCAGTCTTTATCATGCATCTGGATTGATAAGTTGAAGGCTTGCACTTTTACTGTCTAGGAGTCTAAATCTTGCGCTTGGACCAACAAGTCCAGTAGTTAATTTTCTTGAGATTTTGTGGACACTAAAATAATGTAACTTTACAAATTCAAAAATAGGCACTGGTCTGTTGGCCATTGCCAGGAACAATTTCCACTTGCAGCTGTTATGGCTTGACATGATCCTAATGGGTAAATTTACTAGGCCGTAAAACCTCAACTCAGTCAATCTGTCTTTTGAGAGCAGGCCTCTCCACATCTTCCCTAAGATTCATATTGTCACAAATGCCGTTGATCATCTAAATATTAGACCCCAGCACCTGGGTTGAAACAAATGAGAGCATCCCATAACTTTGAATTATACAAAGTACCAGGCTTATAATGATGCAGACTTTTCCTAAGATTTTACCACATTAGATAGTAAGCCTCTTTATGAAGTCACATTTGAGACTTATTACCTCATAAAAGTGTTTAAGAACCTTTCCTTGTGCTAGTTTAGTTTACATAATTATATACAATGTGGATGTTTATTTACCATTTTATGGATAACTACTCCTGTTATGTCAGTAATCAAGTAGCATATAAGAAGCTCTTGCAGTAATACAAAGGCAGATCATATGCTAATCAGATGCTGGAGAATGTGCGTCTGTTCAGGGTCCACACTATTTGCACTCGTCAATCAATATTTGACATAACAAGGCTGAGGTATTAAAACAGACTTGTCCACTTTCAGGACAAGTATGGTAAAGAGTTAAGGTGTCCAAAATACCTTGGGTAAATTATAGGAGTCAGGGCACATGTATTTCCTACAAGGTTGCATGTGTGCCCAGCAAAGACTCAGATCAGACTGTGCATCTGTACAGTCTGATCAGAGTATTTGCTGTTCTCCTGAAGATGTGTAAGATCCTTGGCTACTCATTGAATGCCCTGCAAAGAGTCTGACCATACTGCAGGGATGCACAGGCTAATCTGATTCTTTGCTAGGGCCACATGCAATCTTGTAGGAAATGCTATGCTCCAGCTCTGTTACGGCATCATGATGACATTATTCTTGTTTTCACAGAAATACTAGAATCTGACATTAAATGTATTACAAAGGCAATTAGGATCTGGAAGAATGGAAGAGAGACACAAGAGTTTGCTAAGAAAGGAGAGACTCTTTTTAACAGAACATCTGCAGCCTATTTTGGATGGCGTCATAGACAGATTGCTCAACACAGATGTCCTTACTGAAAATATGAAACAAGAAATAGTATGTACATATATTTGTTGTAACAGCCAAGTTCCAGGCCCCGAGGTTATAAAGCATATTTCATGCTCAGCTCAGCTGGACATGAAATTTTCTCTGCTAATAAATATGAAAATGCCAACATTAGTTGGCATTTTCATATTTATTAGCAGAGAAACTTTCATGCTCAGCTATGCTTAGCAAGAAAAAAAAAATGCAATTGTTAATAATTTGAGAATAATTAGCAGGACAAATTTCATGCTTAGCTGAGGAGAGCTTGAAAAAAGTTGTATTATTTAAACCTTGGAGCCAGGTAAAGGTCGTACCATAGCTCCAGATATGGTGCTTTTTCTCGACCAAACATCGATGATATTTTTTCTTATTTCTACACAAAAAAAATTTGTTGTTGGTATACCCATTAGAAGTGCTTCAGTGAATTACCACCAGGAAGTACTTAAGTGGCAGTTTGTGTCTGCTCATCATATGGTTACAGGTAAACTATGCAGGTCATTCAAAATATATCATGTATACACATGGAAAAAATAAAGTATAAACAATGATTACCAAGTAATTACCTTTTGTTATGTTTTACTTAGCACAAACCGAAACCCAGTTAGTACTTTTGGAAGAGTCTTGTCTTTATTTATACTGTTTATTCCAAGGATCTGCATGTATTCACAAGTTGCAGACTGAAACACATATGCTAGAAAAAAAAAAATGTAATGCATTGTTGAAACTACAGTGTATGTCCATATGTGGACAAGTATGTTCAATAAGCTGTTCATATATTAACATCTGAATGGCATGATTAACAGAACTGAACTTAGATTATGCTCAAAGAGTGATAATTTGGGAGATTTTCATCTAGTCATTGCTAAAAAAAAAAAAAAAAAAGAAAAAAAAAAAAACCTAATAGGTATGAAAATTACTAATTTAAGGAGTGAGCATTCTCCTGAATACCGGTAATTTTCAGCAGGGACATAATCTTATATTTAGAAAGGCATCATGAAAAGTCTGTTTTAACCCATTTAAGCCTAGCGTCCCTTTAAAGGGACATTGGCAAACAGTGTAGACCCAGATCAAAAGTGGCATTTTTTAGCTCTTCTGTACAAAGTACAAGGAGAGCTATTGTAGTCACCCCGGTCGTTCGCGAACATTTGAGTTCCCGTTCCCGTCACACTATGTTAAAGTTTTTCGAATGCTTATATCTCAACAGTCACTTACCACAGACCATTCATATTTGGAACATGGTGCTTTGGAGGGTCGTCTGCCATTTCATAAGAACAGACCTATGGGTTTATGCCCCGGGGTGGGTCTAGGGGTCAAAATCTAGGACACCTTTGTAAAATGCTCTATTGCTGTGTTTAAGTTTTTCATATGCTTATATCTTAGTAGTCGTCAACAAGCATTCATATTCGGAACATGGGTGCCTGGAAGGGTCATCTAAATGTCCATAGGTATCCGCCCCTGGGTTCATGCCCTAGGGTGGGGCTAGGGTTCAAAATCCAGAACACCTCTTGTAAAGTGTTTAGTGCATTTCTGTTATGCTAGTATTGTAAACACATCCTAGGTAATACATCAGTCAACCTTGTGACATTGCTCTAAGTGTCATTGGGTGAAGGTCATGGTGACCTACATTTCACAGTCCAGTGACCTTTATTTCATGGACCAGTGATTTTGCCTTATATCTCCTTGATGGAGAAATGTCATACCTTAGATATTAGTTCCATGTGACACAAAGAGTGACCTCAAAATATAATTAGGTCAGTGTGACCTATATTTCATTCTCCAGTGATTATGCCTCATATCTCGAAGACAATTTGATGGAGAAATGTCATACCTCAGATATTAGTTTCATGTGACACTGAGAGTGACCTCAAAATATATGTAGGTCAATGTGACCTATATTTCATGGTCCAATGATTATGCCTTATATCTTGAAGACTATTTGGTAGAGAAATGTCATACCTTGGATATTAGTTCCATGTGACAAGAAGAGTGGCCTCAAAAAATATGTAGGTCAGTGTGACCTATATTTCATGGTCCAGTGATTGTGCCTAATATCTGGATGACTATTTGATGGAGAAATGTCATATCTTGGATATTAGTTCCATGTGACACGGAGAGTGACCTCAAAATATAATTAGGTCAGTGTGACCTATATTTCATGGTCCAGTGATCTTCATATCTCGAAGACTATTTCATAGAGAAAGGTCATACCTTGGATATTAGTTTCATGTGACACTAAGAGTGGCCTCAAAGTATATTTAGGTCAATTTGACCTATATTTCATGGACCAGTGATAATGCCATATCTCGAAGACTATTTGATAGAGAAATGTCATACCTTAGATATTAGTTCCAGGTGACACGAAGAGTGACCTCAATATATATGTAGGTCAGTGTGACCCATATTTCTTGGTCCATGCCTTCATGCCTTCAAAGTATATTTAGGTCAATTTGACCTATATTTCATGGACCAGTGATAATGCCTTATAACTTGATGACTATTTGATAAGAGAAATGTCATACCTTTGATATTAGTTCCATGTGACAGAAAGGCAGACCTAAAATTACTGTATATGCATGTCAGTGCGACCTATATTTCATGGTCCAGTGATTTTTCCTTATGTTTTGAAGACAATTTGATGGAGAAATATCATACCATGAATATTTGTTCCATGTGACACTAAGAGTAACCTACAAATATATGAAGGTCATTGTGACCTACATTTCACAGTCCAGTGATTTTACCTTATATCTCGAAGACTATTTGATGGAGAAATGTCATACCTAGATTTTAACTTCCATGTGACCCATTGATTGACATAAAAATATATCTAGGTCAGTGTGATCTATATTTCATCGTTCTGTGATTTTGCCTAACAAATGGAAGACTATTTGATGGAGAAATTTCATATCAGGAACATTAGTTCCATGTGATGCGATGATCAACCTCAAAATATATCTAGGTCAGTGTTCCATGTAGCACATTGATTTGCATTGAAATTTATAGAGGGATGTGTGATTTATATTCAGACTCTTAAAACTTGTTGTACTTGGATAGAATCATATAGAAATACTAAATACACCTTTTGACATGTTAATGAGAAAACATAGGTAGACAAGTGCAGCCAGGCCAACTATATGTTGTCAAGCGACAGCTCTTGTTTTATAATAAAAACTAACCAGACATATCTTATATAGGAAATGGACCTGTCCAAAAGCTATTTCAAAGGTAGAAGAATCCACTTGGCATAAATAGGTTAAAAAGATAAAAAAAAAATCAACTTTAGAAGTATGCTTTGTTTTTCAGGAGAGCAAACCCACACCAGTGGCTCAAGCTAGACAGTTGCTAGATACCCTGCCTAGGCGTGGACCACATGCTTTCAACACATTCTGCCAGGTACTGCTGAAGATGAAGGAATATGAAATCTTGAGACATCTTGACCCTGTCCTGGCGGCAGGAGAGGCAGGCACTCCTTCCAATGTTCAGCCGACAGAAGACAAAATTTCGTCTTCTTACAAGCCTTCAACTTCTGTACAGGAGCCCTCAAAACTGTCATCAAAGAGTGGGTACCTTTTTCTTTGTAGAAGTTATTTCACATGGCTTCAGATAAGCCTGGCTCCAATATAGCTCTAGATAAGAGGGAGGGTATCAGGCAAACATTTATCTTATTGTCCCCCGCCTTTTCGAAGAAAAGCGGAGGGACACTGTTTTTGGTTTTCCGTGGTGCGTGGTTCCGAATTTTTAGTAGGTACTTTGTCCCCTTAACTCTTCCCACAGTTTTTGTCCGATCCTTTTAAAACTTTACAGGTGCTTTAAGGATGGTCTGAAGATATGCATGTGTTTTTTTCAGAATCCTGAAATTATTTTTTATCACTTTTTACACGTTTTGAACTTAGACATTTTTTGAGTTCTAATATTACAGAAGTCTATAGGGAGTAGGTACCTTGTCCCCGTAACTCCTCCCACAGTTTTTGGCCAATCCTTTTGAAACTTTACGTGGGCTTTTAGGATGGCCTGAAGATATGCATATGGTTTTTTCAGAATCCTGAAATAATTTTTTATCACTTTTTCCGCATTTTTAACTTAGACATTTTTTGAGTTCTAATACTACAGAAGTGTATAGGGAGCAGGTACCTTGTCCCCTTAACTACTCCCACAGTTTTTGGCCGATCCTTTTGAAACTTTACAAGGGCTTTTAGGATGGCCTGAAGATATGCATGTGGTTTTTTTCAGAATCCTGAAATAATTTTTTATTACTTTTTCCGCATTTTTAACTTAGACATTTTTTGAGTTCTAATACTACAGAAGCGTATAGGGAGTAGGTACCTTGACCCTGTAACTCCTACCACAGTTTTAAGCCGATCCTTTTGAAACTTTACAGGTGCTTTAAGGATGGTCTGAAGATATGCATGTGCTTTTTTCAGAATCTTGAAATTATTTTTATCAGTGGTTTCCTGCTTCAATACTTAGGTAATTGATTTTGTGTTGAGGTTTTACGGCCCAGTCAACCCAATGGGGTCATGTTGAGCGCGGTCAGTTTACCTAACCACACGTTTACTGGGCAGACTTAGTCCTCTAAGCGGTTCACCAGTATTGGCAACATTCTTTCGCCAGAAACTGACAACTGCCCTTCTTGAATCAGCGGAAGGGAGAGAATGACCGTAGAAAATATTTCATGATCAATCTCCATGAAAGAATGTTGCTGACCTCGGCGGGGGTTGAACCCACGACCTCCTGGTCTCCAGTCGGACGGCGCATCCAACTTAGCCACCGAGGCCGGCGAAAGGTAATTGATACAGGACCAATGGTCCTCTGGTTAACTTTACCATTTTTAACACCTCAAATAAAAATAAGGCAGGGGACATAAATTCCCCATCGAATTTGCTTATTTCTCCTAGAAAACATATGTTGTAGAGACTCACTAGAAGCACCTTGGTGAAGAGTTTCTAATGAGTACCCACAACACATTTTCATGGAGAAATAAGAAGAAACAACATATTCATGAGGCACAGCCTTCCTGAAACACAAAAAAGAAAGAGAGATGAGGACAAACAATGGTAGAATACAACAACCAATTTCTCCCATTGTACTGTCATTTCATGGTGGCACTGATTATCATAAGGGCCGTATCATGGGTGAAGAGCCATTATTAGCATATGTAAACAGCAAAGGTTCAGGTGAGCCTGCACATCTGCGCTGTCTTTTCAGAAGCTATGCTATTTGCTCATGTAAGCTGTAGGGCAAGGGAAAACTGCAATCAAAGGATTAGACATTTGCATCACAAAAATATACCTATATAATTTTGACCCTCTTAAATTCCACTTTTATATAGTAAAACTGGGGTTTACAGGGGTATACATTTTTTTTCTTATTTCTGCTCAAAAACATAGATCGTGGGAAGCAATGTGAAAAATATGAGAAGTTTTATCTAAAACTCTCAGTTTTTGATGGTGAAATTTTCAATATATTTGAATAGGTGTGTTTTTGTAATGGCCTTGATAAGGGCCAGGGAATGTGTACTGAAAGGTTGATTTGATTGAGAGTCGTAAGAACCCTTTTCTCACAAAGCAGCTCGTAAATATTGTGACCCGCAACAAGGAATGTTTATGATGGTCTGTGAAAGATATATAAACATGTGGAACAACATATTTACCCTTAGTATTGGGGCAAAGAAGCCTGAGCAAACAGTGTACACCCAGGTCAGATACTTTCAAATGTGGCATCTGATAGGGTTTGCGCTGTTTGCCACTCATTCAAATTCATTTTTAACACATCAACAGGTGTCAAAATGAGCTTATTCAAATTTTACCAAAGTATGGTAAGGAGTTTAATTTCTGAACATTTATAGTAAATAAGGTATGTTACCATGCTTCTTTACAGAAAAAAAAAAAAAAGCATAATGAAAAACTTTACATAGCTCAAGATAAATGTGAGAGGGAGTCAAGAAAATATACTCTTGTTCTCCACAAAACTATATGTTGTGTGTATTCACTCCATAGGTACAAATAAGGCACTTGTTTATTCTTTTGAAAAGTATTGATATTTTCTTATTTGTCCATGTAAGCAATGTTTAGGGTATTGATTACAAGTGAGTACCACAACATATGTTTTTGTGGAGAAATAAGGAAAATATCAAAAGTTTTTTTTTTAATGAAAAAGCACCTATGATTACAAATTTGAAAACAGATCATTTGATTGTTACAGCTCAGTTAATATTAATCAAAGCTCCAGATAAGAGGGGTAAATATATTTCTTACTTCTCCTCAAAGACATATGTTGTGGGTACACATTATAAGTGTCTCAAAGGGGTGCTTCTAATGAGTACCCACAACATATGTTTACACAGAGAAATACGAGAATATGAGTGCCATATTAGGAACTATGGAGTTTATTGTGTTTATCTTCTCAGGTGCTCCTATGCCTGTACCAGTGCCAATTCCAGTAGCAGGTAGGTTGACATATTTTCCCTAAATATTTATTTTAATACCTTAATTTCTTACCATATATGTCATGATGTTTTAACAATCAGCATTATCATAGCTCCAGATAAGAGGGGGCATCTAAATAATATTTCTCTTCTTTTCGGAGGCGCATATGTTTTCATAGAGAAGTAAGAAAATGGAATTTTCCATATGCGTTGATGATGACCAGATCTTGGTTTGTTACGTGTCAGTTTTCACAAATTTACAATACAGTTATGGTCCTCGGATGTGTCAATTTTCACAAATTTACAATACAGTTATGGTCCTTGGTTATTGTCAAACTTTTGTTTCTGCTCAATGTCTTGGGAACAAATGGATCGGATTTGACCAAGTTTTCCATATGCATTGATATTGTCCAGATCTAGTTTTGGAATCGTTACACATCACTTTTTGCAAATTTACAACACAGTTAGGGTCCTTTGTTATTGTCAGACTTTGTTTCAGCTCAATATCTTGTGAATGAATTGATGAAACTTGATCAAATTTTGCATATGCATTGCTCTTTATCAGATCTAGGTTCGGATTGATCCACAACAATTTTCGCAAAGTCACAGCAGAGTTATGGTGCTTAGTTATTGTCAGAATTTCGTAACAGAGTTATGACCCTTGATTCATCATTATCATAATCGGATTTTTGATTAACGTGCAAGTACAGGGGCAACATCCACACCAGTGGGCCCCCTTCCAGATAGCTGGCTTGCTGCATGCATGGCAGATCTCACACCAGATCTCCAGGAATGTCTGTCATGAGGGTTGATGGTCGAGAGCTTCCACTCTCTGCAATCCCTCTCTGTCAGCTGTTTCCATGTCATCTTGAGCCTCCCAGGCCCACACTTTCCATCAACCTGTATATCAAAGGCTGTCTTGACTGCACCATTGGAGCGTTCCACATGTCCATACCAATCAGTCTTCTCTCCTTCAGAATGAGGTCCAGATCCTCAATGCCAAGCCGCACAAGTAGCTCATTGGACCTATTGATGACAATGTCTTGTGGTCTGACATTTCGGATCTGTCTGATCATTGCCCTGTCGTTTCGCTGCAGACACTGGAGGTTTGGCTTTGTCGTCTCGCTGGCATGGAGCATTGCGCTCCCCACACAAGAGCTGTACACACAGCCACGTGTTTTGAAAGAGAGGTGGCGTGAAGAGAGAACTGATAGCAGATCCTTGAACTTCTTCCAGGCGGTTTTCACACATGTTGTGGTTGAAAGTTCACAGCCACCTGCTGCTAAGAGCATGTCTCCTAAGTAGCAAAAGGAAGCTACCACCTCAAGCTTGTCAGGTCCGACCTGGACTTCCTTCTGTGGTCTGCCATCCAAGGGGCGTGCAGTTCCCTGGCACCGTGTACATCTGTAGTCAGGGTCTTGTTTCAAGCGCTTGAGCCCACTGCATTTCTTGTGCACCCAGTGCTTGCAGCCATTGCAGAAGATGCTGTTGCTGCCCTTTCCAGTGTGACAGACGGCGCATGGAAACTCACCTGAACTCTGCAGGAGGTCCAGTCCCGTACTGCAGATCATAATCTTTGTCTTTCCTGCATTTACTCTCGGTCCTTTCTTCTCCATTGCTTCTTTCCATGTCAAGAGCCTCCTGACACATTCCTCAAGTGATTCAGCGATGATAACAAGGTCATCAGCATAGAGATCTTCCCAGGGGACCCCAGAGCGGAACTCTCGTGATAAGGCTTCAAGCACAATTATGAAGAGCAGTGGGCTGAGTACTGATCCTTGGTGAACACCAACCTTCACTTCAAACTCTTCACTGTACCCCTCACCAACACGGACACGGCTCCGCGCATTTGCATACATCCCCTGCACCAGTCGCACAATCCACTCCTATACACCAAGTTTTCTCAGCGCCCACCAGATGACCCTTCTGAGGGTACTCAGCCCACTGCTCTTCATCATTGTGCTTGAAGCCTTATCACGGGAGTTCCGCTCTGGGGTTCTTGACTTAGAAAATTTCAACACAGGGGAAAATCAATATTCACCGCCCACTGGTCACCAGTCATCAGACTTTATATCAACCTATAGTTAGTGAAACTCATGCCATGGGCATGGAGTTCACTAATAATCCAGCTAGCTCAAAAAGAGTCTTACTTCCCCTGGAACCGGACTTAAGTAATATGTCCTATCCCAGTGTTATCGTGGAACCGCCCCATAACAACTGGAGATCGGACAACAGACAAGCCCAGACTTCCCTCTCTGGGCGTATTTCCAGGAGGGATCAGTCTAGAAATAAACATAAATCCAAGAAGAGGAGGAGACGTAGATCATCTTCTACATCCTCCTCTTCGAGATCTGCATCTTCAGACTCTCACAAAAGAAGCAGAAAATCAAAAAGATCCAAACATTCTCACAAAAAGAGGAGAAGAAGATCTTCTTCTTCTTCTTTATCTGATAATCAGTCACATGATTGTGGCAGATACAAAAGAAGTAGACATAGTCCGCAGGCTGCACAGAATCCTAGCATACTACAGCCTGCGGAAATAACTAATGTCCAGACAATACCACCTGAACAGACTTTGCAACGCTCTTCAAAGGACTCGGGTTCAGATTCTGAAATCGAAACCTGGTCCTTTGATAGGGCAGTCAATGAAGTTTTCAAGCTTTTGCCTCCAGAGTTATGCCCTAGGCCAACCGAGGAGCATACTCTGGCAAAGCATTTATCTGGCATTGAACATCTAATGGAGTCGCATGCGACTCCATTACTAGTATTGCCACAATCCAAACTAGTTGAAAACACTGCCAGATTTCTCCAAAGCAAAATCGATAGAGAGAAATGTGGCAGACATTGGATATGCTCACAAAGTTTAGTATCTTCCCTGACACAGACTAAATTCTATAAGAGCCAGAGTCAGTATTTCCTGACAGATAACATTCCTCCGTTAGAATGCTGGACTTATCCAGCAAGGGAAGATGCTCCATTCCAATGAAAAACATTGAAATATGGGAAAAAAAGAGCCTGCAAACTTATAGCGATAAACTCGCATGCGGACCTATTCTCTTCCACTGCGTAGTTATGTATGCAGCAGCAGACAGTGTCTGTGCCAGCTCTTTCAAGACTGCTGGAAGCTATAGCTAAATCTATAAAACATGCTACGGCTATGTCTACGATTTTAGCTACAGAAATTTTCCAAGATAGATGCGGTGCTGGCCAAGTCTAAGATTTTATTGGACAATTCCAACCATGAGTTGCGAAACGTTCCAGTAAATTCTACAACTCTATTTGGTAACAAAATTAAGGAAGTTGCCAAGGGCAATTTTGAGGCCCAGCAACAAAGGTTCTAAGCAACTTCCTCCGTTGCTTCTACTATGCAACAACAACAAAAAGTGACTTATGTGACTCCTCAGGTCTTTAAGAGACCGAAGCAGCCGACTAAACCTTCTGGGCCTCAACAAACACAGTCAAATAGGCATAAGAGTCAAACACAGTCATATTCATCAAATAGAAAGGAATATGCTAAGAGAAGTGGGAATCAGAAACTGTTCTCCTCCTCTTAGCAAGCCTCATCTTCCACAAAATTTTGATGTCCAAACCTTTCCACTGCCAGTCCTACCATGTCCAGACATTCCAGTGGGAGGAAGGTTGGCCCATTTTGTGGAACAATGGGAAGAATTGACAGACAACAAATAGGTCCTCTCTATCGTCCGAAACGGGTTCAAGATCCCATTCAGGTCAGTTCCTTCCATATCGGTTGTTCCAATAAAGCTGAGTCAATCTTCCTCCCCGTTATGGGCAGTGGAAAGGGTTCGGAATCCGGGAACTCCCGGTTTTTATTCCCGACTATTCCTAGTACCGAAAAAGAATGGAAAGTTACGCCCAGTAATAGACCTTTCCTTACTAAATCAGTACATAAACATACATCATTTCAAGATGGAGACAGTCAGGTCGGTAAGACAATCGATAATGGCCAACAACTGGGCTGTCTCCATAGATCTGACGGATGCATATTTCATGTTCCGATACATCCCATATCCAGAAAATACCTTCGGTTCGTCTACGAACATCAGGTCTTTCAGTTCACGGCCTTACCGTTCGGAATGTCCCTAAGTCCATGGTATTCACACAATTAATGAATGTAATAGCAGCACACTTACGACTACGTGCTGTATCTCTCTTCCCATACCTAGATGATTTGCTAATAAGAGATCTGATTCGCAATTGACCTATCTCTCACACAAAATACACTCTTGAAACAGTACAAAATCTGGGTTTCATACCAAATCTGAAGAAGTCAGATTTGATACCAACACAACAATTCACATTTATAGATATGGAATTTCTAACTCAGCAGAAAATATTCAGAGTACCAGCGGACCTAGTAAAAGCTCTTATTCTGACCATCAAAACAATTCTCTCTCAAACTCAAGTTTTGGCACGAACTTTTCTTTCTCTTTTGGGCAAACTCAGTGCAGCAGCAGATTTAATGCTTCAAGGCAGATTGCATTTACGACCTCTGCAAATGTGCCTATTATTGGTCTGGAAACCTCACATTCTTCCATTAGACGATCAACAGTATGATCAAATTCCATTTGAAATGGTGGAAGAACACTAATCGCTTCATTCAAGGAATGCCCATTCACCCTCCAGACCCCAAAACATTCCTTTCTAGGGATGCCAGTCATTACAGTTGGGGAGCTAATCTGGAACCAATGAGTCTATCCTTCATGGTCGCTGGTCGGAAGACCAATCCCAACTCCATATCAACATGTTGAAATAATGGCCATTCGTTTCGCACTGATAAAAGCCTTGAAACATATTCACCATTCTTGTGTTATGATTTCTCTGCCAACACAACATAGGTCTCATATATCAACAAGCAAGGAGGAACACATTCTCCCAAGTATGCATGGAGGTATGGAAAATCCTCCACTGGTGCCTAAAACATCATATTGTCGTCAGGATTCAACATATCCTAGGCAAATTCAATGTTTTGGCAGACAAAATAATCAAAACAGAGTGGGCATTGGATCAATCAATAGCGAATTCAATTTTCCAAATTTTCAACTATCCCAATCTGGATCTGTTTGCGACATGTTTCGATTACAAACTTCCACTTTATGTATCCCCAGTTTTGGACAATCAAGCCTTTGCGATAGACGCATTCTCCATGAACTGGAACAATCTTCATGCTTATGCATTTCCTCCAACAAAGCTGATTTCTCCTGTCCTGAACAAGATACGTCAGTCTCAGTACAGAATAGTTCTTATAGCCCCTCTTTGGCCGCAACAAGCATGGTTCTCAGAGATACTACAACTGCTTGTCTCAGCTCCAGTTCGTCTTGCACTTTATCCAAAATTATTAACACAAGCAAAAGGAAAGTTTCAACATCAAAACCTCCCAGCTCTCAACCTTCACACCTGGGAGTTATCAAGCAATCAGAGGTAGAAAATTTTGCAAAATGTTGCAGATTTTGTTTCCAAATCAAGACGAACATCAATTCAGAAAGTGTATGGCACGAAATGGACCGTATATACCCGTTGGTGTCATAGAAAGAAGGTTAATCCGGTCTCGGCCCCTCTTACTGTTATACCTGACTTCCTCATTTACCTTTTCTCTGAAAAAAAGTATCAAATTAGCACTATTAAAGGCTAAAGGTCTATGATATCTTAAATTTAAGACTGGTAATAGAATGTGGATCTAATCCTGTCTTGTCAGAATTAATAAGCTCTTTTGAGTTGCAACACCCTGTACAAAGATCTCTTACTCCTAAATGGGATTTATCTTGGGTCTTAGTCTATCTGCAGAAAGCCCCATATGAACCTTTACATAAAGCTTCTAAACTTCATGTAACGTTAAAAACAGCCTTTCTTCTAGCTCTTGCCACAGCCAAAAGATGTAGCGAGATTCATGCCCTGGCAATGAATGCAAATCATTTGAGATTCAATCAATCTGATGGATCAGTATCTCTGATAGTTCAAACTGGGTTTTTGGTTCATTTGCCCAGATCCTATTGTGATCCCTAATCTGGCCTGTAAATGTAAAAGGAACACTCAAATAGACTTTTATGCCCGATAAGAGCTTTAAAATTCTATCTTAAGATGACTAGACCTTACCATCAAAATAGAACTAGACTATTTCTACCAATTAAAGGCAAACAAGATATTTCTAAATCCTCTGTCTCGAGAGGGATTTCTTATACTATTAAACTTGCCTACAGGAAACACACCAGTAAAGACATTCCCTTCTTAAAGATTAAAGCCCATGAAGTTAGGGCTCTCTCTTCCTCTTGGGCCTTTTTCGATAAAGTTCCGCTCAATGAGATTCTTAAAGCAGCAGTATGGAATCAATCCTCTTCTTTTGCTAAGTTCTATCTTAGGGATATGTCTCGGCAACTACAAAATTTACATCATTTGGGCCCAGTTGTTGTGGCCCAAAAAGTCGTGGGGGCCAAGTTAGCAGTGCCTTGGATGCCTAAGAAGACTAACAGCCTCCAGACCTGAAGGTACATATATTAAGGTAATTAATATCTTATACATATGTTTGAATGAGCTTTCTCTTAAGATTTGTATCAAGACTGAGCTTATTCTAAGAGTTTCCTAAGCCTTAATCCAGAAGTTGGAGAATCTTCTTGTTTTTTTGTGTTAGAATTGGGATCTCCTTCCCACCTTATTGGCGAATTTTGCACATTATCTATAGGTTAATGTATTGTGCAGTTAAAATGAAGTTTTTAAAAGTAAAACATATTTTAACAAGCAATACTTAACCTATAGATAAGATAATCCCACCCTCTATCCCAGCTTAGCTCTACCCTTTAGGGCTTTACATCAAAGAAACTGACAAGTGGTCAAAAGAGCGGGAGGAACACGTCACACAGGTGACTGCCTAAGGGACGTTTGGATTAAGACTGTATGGGACGATGTTTCTGTTGTTTTTTCTGTGGAAGGTATGGGCAGAATAGAATAGAATATAGCACATTATCTATACTTAAAGTATTGCTTGTTAAAATATGTTTTACTTTTAAAAACTTCATTTTATGCATGGAGGGGTTGGTGGTATTAAGTAAGCTTTGCTTACTACCAAGTTTCTTTTCTTTTAGGGGCACTTATGTTGTAGCATGGTACTGTAAATACCCTAAATATTCAAACAGATCTCCATAACTCATAGTTCAAGATACAGCGGGATTTTGTTTCAGTCAATAAAACCGAGACTCCCATTTTCTAATCCGTAGTGTGTTCTTTGTGTCCAAAGGCAATCTTTTTGACTTTTATTTATGTATTTTTTTTTTTTTTTTTTTTTTTTTTTTTTTTTTGCATTATATTTACACACCTAGATGTAAAATATATAGAACTTTAGTAAAATGAGTCTGCAATTTTCATTCTTTTGTGTATTCTTTGTTTTCAGAGGCAACCTTTTATATTTTTATACTACTTCATTGCAGCTGGTATTAAGTGCCGTGTGGCGGCCATGAAACAACTTGTACTTCTTCATAGTGCAGATTATATTGTTTGTTTCCTTTTGGATCATTGAGCTATTTCCGGTTGCTTTGGAAATCGAATGCTGCTTAAGTCAGTCCTAATAGGGGGCATATGCTGCGGTGCAAACTATATTGCTGCATACGAATCAACTTAATAAAACCGACTGTCTGATGTTCATTCTTTCATGTGTTCATTGTTTCCAAAGGCAGCCTTTTAGATGTTTACATTACTTGTAAGCCAAAGCTGTAGATAAGGCATTTTTTGCATTATAATGATTTTTTTCTTATTCCCCACTGAAAACATATGTTGTGAGTACATTGTTAGAAGCATCATTAGAAGTTAGAAGCATGATTTTTCATGGAGAAAAAAGAAACAACAACAAACAGTATTTCTCTGGACATTCCTCTACTATGACATTTTCATTGTAAAATACAATAAAACTTTCCTGACGCGAACACTTATGACTCGTTGACCATGGCTGATTAAAAATATATCCCACAATTATCTTTATTTGCCTCCTGACCTGGCACATTGATTAAGTCACAGTGGCTTGAACCACCCATGTCTAGAACAAATTTCCATGGTCAGAAAGATGTTCTAGCCTTTGGTTGGACTGTAATATGAAGAAAAGGAGGAACATTTAGTTAGATTTATAACTGAACATTGTTAAATCCTTAACATTTAATACTTAACATGGATGGAAATCGCAGTTTGTATCTTCTATCTTCAGTTACAACATCGTCAGTTCAGCAGCCTAGCATTGAAAAAAAACCAAAGCCAGCCAAAGCAGAACCAACCATAAGCAGACAGTTTTCTAGAGAGGTGGTAAGACCAGAACAACCCTCAGAAGCTGCTGATGAAGATGTAATCAGTAAGTGAAATAGCACCAACAATAGTTTTCTGTATAAAAGAATACCTGACTATTCCATTATAACAGTATGGAAATGATCTATGGAATAACACAGTTGGCTCTCGTTATCTCAAACTCCAACCCAGACAGCATGCTAAAGTTGGGCCAACATTGATTAATGGTTGTTCATTTCATTGGCTCAACGTAGACATTAAATGTTGGCCCAACGTAAGTCTGCTTGTTGGGCCAATGTGTAGGCATTACATTGGGCTAACATGTCAGTGTTAATTACAATGTTGGGCTAACATTAGCCTGTACAATTTTAACGTTGGGCAAATATAGATATTATGTATGATGCCAACCGATATTTTTCCAGTGAAAAGGGACTGTTCTGACAGCAAATGTACATGTGAGTATAATTGTATTATATATTTGTTTCTAATTTAGACAACAACAATGAACTGCATGAGGCAGGTATGAAAGCCTCTTATCCCTGTGCAGATATGCTGATCTGAGTCTTTGCTGGGTGCACATGTGACATTGTAGGTTTTGCTGTGCTCTGGCTCACTTGTGAGTTCGACATTCTTACAGCACAGTACTATATTTTATGTGCTGTGGCTCATTTGTGATTTTGACATTCTTACAGTACAGTACTATATTTTTATGAATGAAAAAATGTATTTCACTAAAAAGCAGTGGTTTTACAAGAGTTGTCCCAGTAAATTGTGGACTGGGCTTACTGTGTAAAAAGTAGCTATTGCACAAGCTTCCAATTTTCAAGGATTATATACACATATTCTGGGTGTTCATGCAAAATTTCAGGTAAATATATTTAAGTATAGCATCTCCATACACAATAAAAAAAATATAAGATATGCAGACCCGGCGCATGCTGATGACATCGTCTACTCTTGCCTTTCAACGTCATGCACATAACGTTTACTCTTTTTAGCTCACCTGAGCCCAATATTCAAGGTGATCTTTTGTGACCAGTCTTCATCCATTGTGTGTCGTGCGTCGTCCGTCGTCCGTCTGTCAACAATTTACTTAAAAGTCATCTCTCCTAAACAAGTGAATGGATTTTGAAATAATTTTACAGGAATGTTCCTTGGGTGACCCTCTACCAAAATTGCCTAAATGGTTCCACTCCGCTAAACAAAATGGCCACCAGAACTAAAAATAGAAAAACCTTAAAACGACATCTCCTCCTAGGCCACTGAATGGATTTTGAAATAATTTCATAGGAATGTTCCTTAGATGACCCTCTACCAAAATTGCCTAAATGGTTCCGTTCCGCTAAACGAGATGGCCACCAGTGCTGAAAATAGAAAACCTTTAAAATGACATCTCCTCCGAGGCCAATGGCACGATTTCAAAATAATTTCACAGAAATGTTCCTCTCATGCCCCTTTACCAAAATTTCTAAAATGGTTCCACGCCGCTGAACAAAATGGCCGCAAGAGCTAAAAATAGAAAAAAAAAAAAAAAACCTTAAACGACATCTCCTCCCAGGCCAATGGCCGATTTCAAAATAAATTCACAGAAATGTTCCTCTCATGCCCCTTTACCAAAATTGCTAAAATGGTTCCGCTCCGCTAAACAAAATGGCCACCAGAGCTAAAAAAGAAAAACCCTTTTAAACGATATCTTCTAGGCCAAGGGCCCGATTTCAAAATAATTTTACTGAAATGTTCCTCTAATGCCTCTTTACCAAAATTGCTAAAATGGTTTGGCTCTGCTGAACAAAATGTCCGCCAAAGCTAAAAATAGAAAAAGGGCGTAGACTGTCATGTGTCTGTCAACAATTTACTTAAAAGACGTATTCTCCTAAACCCGTTAATGGATTTTGAAATAATTTTACAAGAATGTTCCTTGAGTGACCCTCTACCAAAATTGCTAAAATGGTGCCGTTCCACTAAACAAAATGGCATCGAGAGCAGAAAAAAAGAAAATCTTTAAACAACATCTCGTCCTAGGCTAAGGGCCTGACTTCAAAATAATTTCAAAGAAATGTTCCTCTAATACCCCTTTACCAAAATTGCTAAAATGGTTCTGCTCTGCTGAACAAAATGGCCGCCAGAGCTAAAAATAGTAAAACCTTTAAACAACATCTCCTCCTAGGCCTATGGCCTGATCTCGAAATAATTTCGCAGAAATGTTCCTCTGATTAAGTCATATTCTCCTTGAGTGCTGTAATACTCAGGTGAGCGATATAGGGCCATCATGGCCCTCTTGTTCAAAGTTTTCTCCGTTGTGTGCGATACACTTGCCATGTCGTTTCACCCACTTTTGAAACATGTCACCGAATCATCCACTATCTAATGACCGGTTGAATTGTTGTATCACATACATCAACTCTTCCCTGTCCTTAAAAAGTTTACCCCAAAGATGTGACTTCAAATGCGGAAAGTAAGCAAAGTCCAGTGGGGTGAGGTCCGGTGAGTATGGCGGGTAAACAGCTCTCTGTAGACCCAGCACATCGATCTCAAACTGTGCATGGCAGCGGTATGACTGGGAGCATTGTCCTGGTGAAGAATAACATTCTCGATGTTGTTGTACAGGGCTGGGCGCTTCTTGCGCAATGTGTGCATGAGGTCCCTGTGTACTGCTGAAGTGAAACAACACGGACTATGACGTTTCATGAAGACCCTGTTGTTATTTTTATTTTACATTTTTATATTTCACAGAGCTAAGGGCTCTACTTGATTACATTCTTAGTTATCAAATATACATGTATGTGTTTTGTTATGGTAAAAATTATTTAATAATGAGAAATAATTTACCTTTGAATAGTAGTCTGCATTCACCATCGGTCCGGGCTTCACCATGTGTACTAGGATGTTTCCACACCATCGACATATGTTTGTGTCAGACTCAGAGGCTCAGTTGGATGCGCATCCGACTGGAGACTAGGAGGTCATGGGTTCGACCCCTGCCGAGGTCGGCAACATTCTTTCGTGGAGATTGATCGTGAAATATTTTCTACGGTCATTCTCTTCCTTCCGCTGATTCAAGAAGGGCAGTTGTCAGTTTCTGGTGAAAGAATGTGCACAATTCTGGTTAACCGCTTAGAGGACTAAACCTGTCCAGTAACGTGTGGTTAGGTAAACTGACTGCGCTCAACATGACCCTATTGGGTTGACTGAGCCATAAAACCTCAACATGAACAAACAAAGAAGAGATCCGTTTGTCCTTGGGTTAGTAGTAATGGACCCAGGTCTCGTCCGTGGTGATGATACGGGACAGAATTGTGCAGTCATTTTCAGCCTTACGAAGAGATGTCATGGAGGCTGAACACTCTAACCTGTTTTTCTTCTTCTGTTAATAACCTGGAACCCACCAAGTGCTCACATGCGACATTTTCAACTAAGTTAGTATCCGCTGAACATTAGACTTACTAATTCCAGTACACTCCGACACTTCTCTAACTGTCTTACACCTGTTGCCGCCAGTGACGTCCTTTGTTGCCTTAACGTTACAACATTCATGTATGGTTTCCGTCCACGCTGTGCACTATCAGTCCAACCATCACTAAATCAACTATGCCATTTAAAAACAAGGCTCCTCAAAACACCACTGTATCTGTCTGTGCATGTCAGTTTCTTGTAAGTGTCTATTGGGGTCATGCCAGCTTGCACTTAGAACTGGATCGCCATTCAGCGTGTTTTCTTTTCCTCTAACTTCGCCATTTTTGATAGGTTGTTATTTCAACGGCCAGTATTCAAAGGTACGCCATTTTCAAACAAATAACATTTGGCATTCGAAATCTTCTGTGAAGGTGTCAAAATAACATTGCTATAAGCAGGCGATAGGTTTTTGCGCTAAATGCTAACATGGCTGAAAAAGTATTATTTAATTGAGCACACAGATAATGATTTCAATGCGTTTATTTGGGTTGCGCCGGGTATGCATACATTGACCTAATCGATCATGCTCAATTCACAAGTTGTACATTTAAATATACCATCTATGCATCTGTTCCACTGAAATTGAATGGGGGAAGGTATTTGTAGAATATTATGACGATCGAACATCAAATGAAAAGAATATAAGCAAAGTCCACGTTTTACTGGGACAACCCTCGTACAAATAAAATATTATTTTATTAACCAACAAAGCTTTTTTTCTCTCCTGAATCCTCTAGGAGGAGTCTGATCAGGATCTACACTGTTTTATGTGAGAGTGTTTTGAACCCATTACTTAAGTAAAACAATGTTTGTGCTGTAAGAATGTCAAAATCACAAATGAGTCAGAGCACAGCAAAACCTACAATGTCGCATGAGCATCCAACAGACTCAGATCAGCCTGCACAACTGCACAGTCTGATAAAAGGCTTTCATATCTGCCACATGCAGTTCATTATTTTTGCCTAAATTAGAAACCAACATATAATATAATTATACTCACACCTTTAAAAGTCTTAATCCTTCTTCTTTAAATCACATATTCAGACCTTTATATGTGCATTTAGTCAGAGAGTCAGAACTCAAATGGTATAAAATCTAGCTTAAATTTATGGGTTGTCTAAAGTGTTATAAAACCTTTGGTAGATGGTAACAGTAATGAATAAATTACTCCAAGGTATTTGATTACAAATTTATATTGCATGCTTTATTGGTCACTTTGGCGCTGGACCAGGAAGCCAGTAGTAAAGATTACTTCATGCTGTGTCTGTGCTTTATGCAACAGCATATGGTACATTAATATGCTAATTAAATTGGTATCTTGTATTAACTGACCTGCAATTTGTTTGGTAAAAGAATTATATATATATATATATATATATATATATATATACAAGACTTACACTTTTCTCCAACGGATTAATTAAATCCGATAATACATGAGCACTCATATAAGATCCTCTGTGTATTCCTATTATCATATGCCCGTTTGAAAAACGGGACGTATAATGTTACGAGGTCTGGCATCCCTCCGTCTGTCCATAAACTATTTCGTTTCTGGCTAACCGCCTATAGTTTACATCCAATCAAGTTGAAACTTGGTTTATAGTTAGACCATGATGTGGAGCAGTGAATAATATTATTTGTGGGTTACAGTCAACCAAATATTAGCAGAGTAATGCCCTTTTGAAAATTTCTGTAAACTTTTCGTTTCCGGTTAACTCCTCCTACAGTTTACATCCAATCAAGCTGAAACTTGATTTGTAGTTAGACCATGATGTGGTTGAGGTTACAACCCACCATATATTAGCAGAGTTATGCCCCTTTGAAAATTTTTGTAAACTTTGTTTCTGGCTAACTCCTCCTACAGTTTACATCAGATCAAGCTGAAACTTGATTTATTGTGATTTATTGACCATAATGTGGAGCAGTGCATATGGTTTTGAGATTACAGTCCATTAAATATTAGCAGAGTTATGTTCCTTTGAAAATTTCTGTAAACTTTTCGTTTCCAGCTTACTCCTCCTATAGTTTACATCCGATCAAGCTGAAACTTTGTAAATAGTTATACCATGCTGTGGAGCAGTGCATTTTATTTCGAGGTTACAGTTCACCAAACCTTAGCAGAATTATGTCCCTTTGAAAATTTCTGTAAATTTTTCGTTTCCGGCCAACTCCTCCTACAGTTTATATCCGATCAAGCTGAAACTTGGTAAGTAGTTCCACAATGATGTGGAGCAGCGCATATTATTTTAAGGTTACAGTACACAAAATATTGGCAGAGTTATGCCCCTTTGAAAATTTCTGTAAATTTGTTTCCGGCTAACTCCTCCTACAGTTTACATCCGATCAAGCTGAAACTTGATTTCTTGTGATTTATTGACCATGATGTGGAGCAACGCATATTGTTTTGAGGTTACAGTCCACCAAATATTAGCAGAGTTATGTTCCTTTGAAAATTTCTGTAAACTTTTCGTTTCAGGCTTACTCCTCCTGTAGTTTACATCTGATCAAGCTGAAACTTTGTAAATAGTTACACCATAATGTTGAGCAGTGCATATTATTTTGAGGTTACAGTTCACCAAATTTTAGCAGAGTTGTGCCCTTTTGAAAATTTTGGTCATTTTTTTTTTTTTTTTTTCCCAATTAACTCGAACTTACAGTTCACATCCGAAGCACTGAATTATACAGGAGTTTTTATATGTGCTACATCTTATTACTTGCCATGGGTGTATAATGCCTCTGCTTGCAGGGTATGTTGGGCGAACGTTGGCACAACATTGATCCAAAGTTTAACTCTTTGGATTTACAGCCTTAGTTATTAATTCACTCTACCAACTTAATTTGGATTTAAAACATGGAGATCAAAATTATGCATACCGCTCTCATTTTGGCAACATTTTTGTCACTTTAGCAGAATCATCAATAAACAAATTGCTGTCGGTGGCCCAAAATTATACAAAGAAGTGCATGATTTGCATATTTTTGGTAACGTTGGGCCAACCTTACACCACATGTCAATAAAACTGTTTATTTCCAGTATTTTGCATAAAGTTGGCCCATTATTGGCGCACCTGCGTTAGCACGCAGGTGCGATATAGGCGTGCCGTGACCCGTCCGTTTGTCAACAATTGACTTGTGAGCGCAACTCCTCCTACAGTTTTTGGCCAATCGTTTTGAAACTTCACAGATGTTTTGGCCATAGCGTGTAGATGTGCATATTGTTTGCTCATAATTCACAGATTTTTTTTTTCAACTTTTTCCGCTTTGTTAACTTAGTCGTTTTTTACCTAAAACCCTTATAGTCAGTGGGTGTCTCGTGAGCGCAACTCCTCCTACAGTTTTTGGCCAATCATTTTGAAACTTCACAGATGTTTTGGCCATGGTGTATAGATGCGCATATTGTTTGCTCATAATTCTCAGATTTTTTTTTCAACTTTTTTCGCTTTGTTAACTTAGTCAGTTTTTACCTAAAACGCTAATAGTCAGTGGGTTCTCGTGAGCGCAACTCCTCCTACAGTTTTTGGCCAATCATTTTGAAACTTCACAGATGTTTTTGCCATGGTGTGTAGATGCGCATATTGTTTGCTCATAATTCTCAGATTTTTTTTCAACTTTTTCCACTTTGTTAACTTAGTCAGTTTTTACCTAAAACCCTTATAGTCAGTGGGTGTCTTGTGAGCGCAACTCCTCCTGCAGTTTTAGGCCAATAGTTTTGAAACTTCACAGATGATTAGGTCAGGGTCTGAAGATTTGCATATTGTTTGCACATAAATCTCAGATTTTTTTTTTCAACTTTTTCGCTTTGTTAACTTAGTCAGTTTTTGCCTAAAACCCTTATAGTCAGTGGGTGTTTCGTGAGCGCAACTCCTCCTGCAGTTTTAGGCCAATAGCTTTGAAACTTCACAGATGATTAGGTCATGGTCTGAAGATGTGCATATTGTTTGCACATAAATCTCAGATTCATTTCAGCAAAGTTAGGGGCCCTTGATTTATGCCCAAAATTGGTTTCCGCTCAATATCTTGTGAAAGAATTGATGGATTAGAATCATATTTTGCATACATATTGTTGTTAACAATACCTAGCTTGGGATTGTCACATGACATTTTTCGTCAATTTTCAGCTGAGTTACTGGCCTTGATTAATGGGCAAAAATGATATCCGCTCAATATCAATATCTTGTGAAATAATGGACAGGTTTATATAAAATTTTGCAAGCCAATATTCCAAATTTTCTACTTTGTCCATTTTTCTAACCCATCAATTTCTTGAATACTGCAAAATAGATTTTTTTTTCAATACAAATAGGAACTTGTATGACTTAATCCCCGCAGGTGCGACATTGCTTTCCGCGGATTTCTTGTTGTGCCAGTTATGACATTATTTTACTGACTTTAAAATAATTCATTAGATTAATATTGTGGTTGGCTCAATGTTGGGCCAGCATTGGACAGCCACGGATAACCATCAGCCAACGATACAACTCAGTGCCAACATTGGGCCAACGTTGTCATGCTATCTGGGAAGGGACCTGAGTTTTGATTTGAGATAAAAATAGTTTTAGATAACAGGAGTTGGAATGCTTGGCACATGTAGTGAACTAAACCAATACTGACCAAATTTTAATTTGACCTAAGTAGTAGTTTGAGTAATCAATGTTCGAGATAACAAGAGCTAACTGTACTATTCTGAGACAATAACATTATAATGAGGCTAAAATATTCATAGCACCAAATATTGAGAATGATCTGTAAATATGTTTTTGCTACTTTTGCTTGAGAATAATTTTTAAGTACTCAATGTTATGAGCTTATTCTAATGTACATACACAGCATATGCAGATAACAAATGCTCAGATAGAGCTCCAGATAAGACACTTAAGTGTGGATATTTGTTATAATACTAACAAGAAACACCTAGTCAGCCTGAAAAAATAAGTTCAGGGTATTCATTAGAATAAGCAAGACGAGGTACTTCTGATGAATACCTACAACATGTTTTTTTTTCATGGAGAAGTGAGATACCTAATGTTCTGGATACTCCTGGAGCTGCATCATGAAACATGCCTATATAATTATCACCCACTTAAATCTGACTTTTATATCGTAAAACTGGGGTTTACGGGTATATACATTATTTTTCTTATTTCTGCTCTAAAACATAGATTGTGGGTACTCTTTTGAAGTGCCTCTAGGAGTACCCAGAATCTGTGTTTTGAGCAGAAATATGAAAAATATCAGAATTTTTTATTTGAAAACTTTCATGTTTTTGGTGGTGAAATTTTCTATATATTTGAATAAGTGTGTTTTCGAATGATACTCCTGGAGCTTGGTCAGTTTCTGTGCATCCCGCCTAATTATAGCCTCTGGTCTCCACTTGCAGAATCATTGCTTATTTTTTTTTTTATAATGTGGCAGCGGGGCAAAGCCCTTAATCAGATTGTGCAGTTGCACAGATATTACTAAAACACGCCTATTTAAATATATTGAAAATTTCACCACCAAAAACTGAAAATTTTCAGACCAAAAGTCTGATACTTTTATGCCCCCAACTTTGAAGTTGGGGCATATTGCTCCTGGGGCATTCGTCCCTCCATCCGTTCGTCACGCTCTTTGATGCATAGCATAACTTTAGAACCGTGCATGCTACTGTTTTGAAATTTCTTATATAGATTCTTCATGAAAAAATAGCTGACACATATTTTTTCTTCTCGACAAGATTATGCCCCTATCCTGAGTTATTTCATATCATATATCATATCATAATCAGATTTTTTATTAAAGTGCAGGTACAGGGGCAACATCCACATCAGTGGGCCCCCTTTCAGATAGCTGGCTTGTTGCATGATGGCAGATCACACACCAGATCTCCAGGTATGTCTATCATGAGGGTTAATAGCCGAGAGCTTCCACTGTCTGCAATCCCTCTCTGTCAGCTGCTTCCATGTCATCTTAGGCCTCCCAGGCCCACGCTTTCCATCAACCCGTATGTCAAAGGCTGTCTTGACTGCACCAGTGAAGCGTTCCACATGTCCATACCATCGGAGTCTTCTCTCCTTCAGAATGAGGTCCAGATCCTCAATGCCAAGCCGCTCATTGGACCTGGTGGTGACAATGTCGCGGCCTGACATTGCAGATCTGTCTGATCATTGCCCTGTCATTTCGCTGCAGACGCTGGAGGTTTGGCTTTGTCAATGGCCAAGTCTCGCTGGCATGGAGCATTGCCCTCCACTCACAAGAGCTGTACACACGGCCACGTGTTTTGAAAGCAAGATGGCATGAAGAGAGAACTGGTAGCAGATCCTTGAACTTCTTCCAGGCGGTTTTCACACGTGTTGTGGTTGCATGCCATATTTTTCTCTTAGAGAATTTGACCCCCACTAACCCGACTATTACTATATCAAGGTCGGGTTAGTGGGGTATTGCTTTCTCATATGTTTCTGATGACTGAGACCATAAAACTCTGCCCAGTTGCAAATAAAATGATGCTCTGTTATGCAATTAGTTAAGTAATACTGATAAGACAGTTAACTAGAAACCTGTACACAAAATTCTTAAATATAAAACACAATGAAGAAGCTCAAAACTGATACCAAAATCTACATCTGCATCAAAAATTAATCAAATTACAAACTTTAAATGGTTTCCTATGTTAAAAAATAAAGATTTTAAGACTATATTTTGCAGTGCAGGGAACCAGTGTTATCAGAGAAAAGTAGTTCCCCAGGTAAATCTGGTAATACCACCTGTTGTGAACACTCATTAGTGTAGGAGAGTTGAGGGCCATAGCCATAAAACATCTGGTTGAATTATCAGTTGAGCATGAATTTTTTGCCACATTTTTTCTAAGAGAAAAACTTGTCATGGAAAGTTCACAGCCACCTGCTGCTGAGAGCATGTCTCCTAGGTAGCAAAAGGAAGCTACCACTTCAAGCTTGTCAGGTCCGACGTGGACCTCCTTCTGTGGTCTGCCATCCAAGGGGTGTGCAGTTCTCTGGCACCGTGTACATCTGTAGTCAGGGTCTTTTGTCAAGTGCTTGAGCCCACTGGATTTCTTGTGCACCCAGTGCTTGCAGCCATTGCAGCCCAAAGACCGTGCATGGAAACTCGCCTGAACTCTGCAGGAGGTCCAGTCCCATACCGCAGATCATGATCTTTGTTTTTCCTGCATTTACTCTCAGACCTTTCTTCATTGCTTCTTTCCAAGTCAAGAGCCTCCTGACACATTCCTCAAGCGATTCAGCGATGATAACAAGGTCATCGGCATAGAGGTCCTCCCAGGGGACCCCAGAGCGGAACTCTCATGATAAGGCTTCAGGCACAATGATGAAGAACAGCAGGCTGAGTACTGATCCTTGGTGAACACCAACCTTCACTTCAAACTCTTCACTGTACCCCTCACCAACACGGACACGGCTCAGCGCATTTGCATACATCCCCTACACCAGTCGCACAATCCACTCCTCCACACCAAGTTTTCTCAGTGCCCACCAGATGACCTTCCGAGGTACTCGATCAAACGCCTTCTCCAGGTCTACGAAAGCCATATAGAGTCTCTTGTTGGCAGCTAGATACTTCATTTGCAGCTGCCTGACAACAAAGATTGCATCTGTAGTGCCTCTGCCTGGGAAGAAGCCAAACTGGGCATCCTCGATTGACACCAACTGTCTGATGAGGCCGTCCACAATCCTCTCCAGGATTTTCATAGCCTGCTCTGTCAGCTTGAGACCGCGGTAGTTGCCCCTTTCCAATGCATCCCCCTTTCCCTTGTAGAGGCAGACAATGAAACTGCTCCCAGTCAGAGGGTACCTTGCCATCACAAATGATTGCAGCTGCGAGGTCACGGATCATCGAGGTGCCCATGTCACCGGCTGCTCGTATCATCTCCACCACAATGCCTGATGGGCCCCGTGCTTTGCCAGCCTTCATCTGTGAGATAGCCTTCTTAACCATATCAATGGTGATTGGGATGGGCGGACCTTCCACTGGCGGTTGATGACAGGTGGTCTGGGTCCCAGTCAAACTCAACGTTGAGAAGCCTTTGGTAGTGCTCTAGCCAGGCCTTCTCCTTTGAGTCTTCACTCATTGACATCTCTCCTGCATCATTCTTCACAGGTTTGTCACCAACAACATCAGTGTTCTCTCTTCTAAACTGGTTAGCAAGGCAGTAGACTTCTGAAGACTTGGGGTCAATATTCTCATAAACCTTCTTGTCGGCTTCTTGACGAGCATGGTGCACTGCATATCTGGCATTTCATTTGGCTGCATCGTGTGATGCCCTAGTGCCTTCATCAGCCTTCCAGGTCTTGAAAGCTTTCCGCTTGGCAGCAATGGCCTTTTCCACATGTTCATTTTACCACCAGGTTTCACGACGCCAACGATGTGGCGGAGTTGTGCCACACACCTCCTCAGTTGTCTTGAGCAGTCCAGTCTTGATGTTGTTCCAGATATCCTCAGTGGCCCCATCAGCTACACCTGCAGATGTGCTCACATGCAACTTGAAAACCTCCTGGAAATGATTGCTTGTCTGAGGGTCTTTAAGCTTCCAAACTTTGAGGCGAGGGGTGAACTTGCGCTTGGATTTTGGTGGCACATCAATCCTCATGTCGCATACAAGAAGATGATGTTGCAGAGCTACTTCCTCGCCAGGGATCACTTTTACATCTGTGATAAGTTTGCGCATTGTCCTAAGGAAAAGGATGGTCTATCTTTGTGGCTATGTTTCCCGACTTGTATGTGATGAGATGGCTGTCACGTTTCTTCAAACATGGTTTCCCAAAAGCAGGTCAAATCCTAGGGCGTACTCTAGGATTCTCTCACCCTCAACATCTGGTTCCGGCCTGCCATACTCCATCCCACTATGCACTTCCCTGTATCCAGTACCTGCACGGCCTACATGGCCGTTCCAATCTCCACACTGGATCAGAAGTTCTGATGCTGGGATCCTGGCAGTCACAGCACGTAGCTGATCAAAGAACAGGTCCTTAACCTCATCACTTAGACCACTCTGTGGGTCATACACAGACAGAAAGGTAACCACACGCTGGCCGACTATGAGTTTCACTTAGATGATTCTGTCGGAGACTCTCTGAACCTCAAAACCTTTCTCTATCCACTCTTCTGCCACAAACACTCCTACACCAGCAGTGCCTTTGTCATTTCCTGACCAGTAGAGCTTGTACCTGGTGTCCTTGCCCTTGATTGTGCGGCAGTTGCCACCACGGTATCTGTCTCCTGAATGCAGCAGACATCCACTTTCCTGCGGGATAGTGTTTCCTCTACCTCGCAAACTCTTCCTCTCAGGGTGTTCACATTGAGTGTTTCACTTTGAATTTCCTTTAAAAAAATATGGATGCAATCTTGTCAACAAAATATCTCAAAAACTATTGAAGCTAGAACCTTGAAACTTCAATAGACTGGTAGTGATGAGTAGATGACCTGATTAACATTTGAATAAATTCTGAAAAATACTTCATGAGTTACAGCCTTTTGTAAATTCGGGCATTTTCCCTTGTCAGCAAAATACCTCAAGAACGATTGAAGCTAGAGCTTTGAAACTTGATAAATAGATTGGTATTGATGGGTAGATGACTTGATTAATTTTTTAATATATTCTGAAAAATACTTCATGAGTTACAGCCCTTTGTAATTCTGGGCATTTTTTACCTTGTCAACAAAGTATCACAAAAACTGTTAGAGCTAGAGCCTTGAAACTTGGTGAATTTATTGGTTATAATGAGTAGATGACCGGATTAACTTTGGAATAAATTTTGAAAAATATTTCATGAGTAATGGCCCTTTGTAAATTTGGGCATTTTTGCCTTGTCAGCACAATATCTCAAAAACTATTGAAGCTAGAGCCTTGAAACTTAGTAAATGGATTTGTAGTGATGAGTAGATGACCTGATTAACTTTTGAATAAATTCTGAAAAACCTTAATGAGTTATGGCCCTTTGTAATTTTGGGCATTTTTTCCTTGTCAACAAAATATCTCAAAAACTTTTGGAGCTAGAGCCTTGAATTGATTGGTAATGATGAGTAGATGACCTGGTTAACTTTTGAATAAATTCTGAAAAAATACTTCATGAGAAATGGCCCTTTGTAAATTTGGGCATTTTTTCTCTTGTCAGCAAAATATCTAAAAAACTATTGAAACTAGAGCTTTGAAACTTGATGAATAGATTGGTAGTGATGAGTAGATGACCTGATTAAGTTTGGATGAATTCTGAAAAATACTTCATAAGTTATGGCCCTTTTTAATTTTGGGCATTTTACCTTGTCAACAAAATATCTCAAAAACTGTTGGAGCTAGAGCCTCGAAACTTTGTGAATTGATTGGTAATGATGAGTAGATGACCTGATTAACTTTAGAATAAAAATTTTGAAAAATAAATCATGAGTAATGGCCTTTTGTAAATTTGGGCATTTTTCCCTAGTTAGCAAAATACCTCAAAAAGTATTGAAGCTAGAGCCTTGAAACTTGATAAATAGATTGGTAGTGATGAGTAGATGACCTGATTAACTTTTGAATAAATTCTGAAAAATACTTCATGAGTTACAGCCCTTTGTAATTTTTAGCATATTTACCCTGTCAGCAAAGTATCTCAAAAACTATTAGAGCTAGAGCCTTGAAACTTGGTGTATTGATTGGTAATGAAGAGTAGATGACCTGGTTAACTTTGCAACAAATTCTGAAAAATATTTCAAGAGTAATGGCCCTTTGTAAATTTGGGCATTTTTAACTTGTCAGCAAAATACCTCAAAAAATATTGAAGCAAGAGCCTTGAAACTTGATAAATAGATTGGTAGTGCTGAGTTGATGACCTGATTAACTTTTGAATAAATTCTGAAAAATACTTCATGAGTTACAGCCCTTTGTAATTTTGGGCATTTTTACCTTGTCAGCAAAATATCTCAAAAGCTCTTAGAGCTAGAGCCTTGAAACTTGGTGTATTGATTGGTAATGAAGAGTAGATAACCTGGTTAACTTTTGAATAAATTTTGAAAAATATTTCAAGAATAATGGCCCTTTGTAAATTTGGGCATTTTTCCCTAGTCAGCACAATGTCTCAAATACTGTTGGAGCTAAAGTCTCATAACTTGATAAATAGGTTGGTAGTGATGAGAAGGAAGTTGGAGGGACCTATTGCTTCTTGGCATGAGTAATGTCCCTTTGTAAATTTGGGCATGTTTGCCTTGTCATCAAAATATCTCAATAAAATGTTGGAGCTAGAGCCTCATAACTTGATGAATAGATTGGTAATGATGAGAAGATGACCTGGTTAACTTTTGAATAAATTCAAAAAAATATTTCAGGAGTTATGGCCCTTTGTAGATTGGGCAATTTTTACCTTGTATTATCTTTAGGGGCAAGCATATGGTTGGGGGCATAGTGTTTTACAAACACAATTTCTAGTTCATATTTCTGCTCAAAACATAGATTGTGGGTACTTGTAAGAACCACCTCACTGAGGCAGTTCTAATGAGTACACAATCTATGTTTTTGAGCAGAAATAAGAAAAATAATTTATACCCCTGTAAACCTCAGTTTTTACTGTATAAAAGTTGGGTTTAAGGGGGTCAGAATTATATAAGTATGTTTTCATGACGATTATCTGAATCTGTACAATTTATATATGCTGGAAGACAACTTTTTGCCTTGATTTGACTCAAATATAGAAGTTGCCAAATTTGATGGTCCAGAGAAATTACTCATCAAATACTGTGTAAATAGGGAAGGTGCTTATAGACCCAAACATATATCAAATAGCATAACTCATATTTCTCTGTCATTGACAAAATAAATATTGGTAGTTGCAAACAGAGAAAACACCTGATGAAAATTTACACTCTGCTCATGGCAATCACTATTTTTTTTTTTACAACAAATCATTGTACTGTGTTGTATACATGTACTCCAAAAGTAATTTGAGATAAACCCTGTATTAATTCATATATATACTGTACGCTGCAGTCAGTTAAGCGCAAATTCGTTTCAACATAAACAGGTGTTTTGAAATAGGAGAGTTTCCTGGTTTGAGAATCAATTGATGCCGCATCCATTGATGTTTGCTCTTGGTTTGCACTGTTAACTGAAGTATTTAGAGTAAATGTGGCTGCATTTTAGCTTTACCTGGCTCAAGTAGGTTTTCTTTCTTTCAGACTGGCCAGACAACCTAGACTTATCTCCAAGCAGTATTAAAAATGTTGTTGTTCAGGATTGTACTCATGATGACTTGAAGAAAATCCTATCAGATATACAGGTAAACTGATTCCTAATGGCTGTTTCACAGAACTAAACCCTATTTCAACCAAGATGTATTAATGTGTTCTTATTTCTTCACAAAGGCACATGCTGTAGTACTTATGTTATTACTATTGACTCTTCAGCTCAATACTAACAAGTTTCACTACATGTTTCAATGGAAATAAGACTATTGATCCAGATATGCCTCTTAACCCATAAAACACCATTCACCTTGGCAGTAGAAATTTCATTCGGAAAAGAAAATTAATAATTTCCTGAGGAAATAAGATTTCCTGAGGAAATAAGGTTCTTTTTAGTGTAGTTTATATTGCCTGGTCCATTGGGTTCACTGAACTAATTAAGATTTATTTGAAAACAGAATAAAACTCAACCATGAGCTAGGAGGTGTAAGCCATTAGATAAAAAATCGCTTAAATTGTTCCGATTGTAATCCAAGATGGCCACCAAGGCCGCCATCTTGAAAATTTATTTTGAGTTTCTTCTCCTGAACAGAAAGGCAAATCGACTGGAAGCTTGATAGGGAGTATCGGGGTGACGTAGATCCAAATATCCAAAAATAGCGAAAATCTTTCTGATCTGAAATCCACTGTCGGGAAACAAACCCAGTGGTAGCTATCATTTGTGATTTTGTCACACAGTCGGAAGTGTTGTCGGATGAGATTTATGTTCGGAAAACAGGTATTTCCATTTCGCACTTTATTGCATTCCAACCCAAAAATTTGACACACGGCGCAGTTGGTGGCACATAAATTTCTCTTTCTTTAGCTACTTTCATTATCTGTGTGCTTACCATGGTTACCGAGAACACTTGGGACAAAATGTCAGAAATGTAACTGTTATCTACCACGGACAACTACGATCTTGTAACAAAAACCTATTTTATTGCAACCCAACTGGAAATTAAAATCAAAACAAGCTTCACCTGGATGCATAATTATAAGTTACTCATATTTATTCCTTTGGCACGGACGAAAACTCGTCTTTGGTTGTATGAAAGTGAAAAACAAAAGAAATGTTATCTACCACGGACGCGAAAAACATGGTAGCTTCCACGTTGAATATGAAGAGTCGATTTTGCTTTTTAAACTTTAAATAATACAATTTGGCTTTTGCCTTCCAGAAGATTATACAAGCTAAGCAATCGAAAGAAATACATCCTATAGTTTCCCTGCAGTGCCGAGTCATGCAGTAAGATAGACATGATGCGATCAAGTCCAAGAAATTGGAAACTTTACCAGGAAATGCAGAGTTGTCTATCAAAGATCGGCATTGTTTAGCACCGAAAAACAATTTTATTTATTTATTTATTTATTTATCTATTTATTTATTTATTTATTTATACTATATTTATTTATTTATTTATAAATAAAGAGAAACAATGCACTGACAAACATGGCAGTCTATGCAGCAGGCAAAAATCTGAGCATCCCAGTATCATATGAACAGGGTGTGGTTAATCAGTACCGAAATCGCAGGCATTACATCTGAATCCGGTGACGGGAGAAAACATCCTCCAGTTTGTGACAAGACCCACCCCGTACAATGTATGGAAAACGACTGGAGGTACGGAAAATGCCAAGGGAACCTCGGGATAATAGAATCTTACCTTGTGAAATACGGCGTTTTGAGTCTTAACAACGAAATTGAGCTGGTAAAGAAAGTAACAAAATGTATTAACTAACAATTCTAAGACTTTGGGTCTACAGTTGTTCGCACTTTATGTTGTGTCTTATGGGTATTTACCCTTTTTCAAGTGTCTTTTTCTTTGTCTTGTTGTCTCATTGCAATGACAGCTTAAAAAAGCTGGTCGTTTTACCGTTACTATGTATTTTTATTTCTCATGTCATTTTATCGTTAATGTTCATATATATATATATATATATATATATATATATATATATATATATATATTTTTTTTTTTTTTTTTTTCTCATATCTTCTATCGCCATTGGGATCGGTTTTTTTTTTGTTGCTTTTGGGGTCTTTCATATACAAGGCTTCCAACTGACTATCAGTATGTGCTCACGTTACAAATGCACTAGAGGTTATTTGCATTTTTTGGCTGAAATACTTTTGGACGCACACATCTCCGGATAATATAGAAGCTGAAAAGAATTGCTGACAGCTGCAGCCGATGAACTCTCACCCATGCTGACTCTGATCTACCAGCGTTCACTTGACGATGGATGTGTTCCTGCTGACTGGCGAGAAGCTCTAATTGTACCGCTGTATAAGAAAGGACCGAAACACCTACCTTCCAATTACAGACCTGTCTCCCTTACCTCAGTGGCCTGCAAGGTGTTGGAGCATATTGTTCACAGTAACATCATGCAGCATTTTGATCAGCTCACAATTTTGACAGATAAACAACACGGATTCAGAAAACGGCGATCTACTGTCACACAGCTAATAGACACCATCCAAGGCATCACCAGCAAACTTCGCTCAGGAAAGGACCAGGTGGATGTTATCCTGCTGGACTTAAAAAAGTCTTTGCAAAAGCCTTTGACAAGGTTCCTCATCAGAGGCATTTGTATAAGCTCAGCTTCTATGGAATCCGCGGAGGTACCCTTAACTGGATAGAAGCATTCTTCGGGCATAGAAAGCAGCAAGTGTTATTGGATGGAAGCCGATCCCAGCAAGCTGATGTCATCTCAGGCGTTCCCCAGGGGACTGTTTTAGGTCCCCTGCTATTCCTGGCCTTTATTAATGACCTTCCTGAAGCCGTCAGAGACTCTGATCCTCGCCTCTTCGCGGACGACTGCCTGCTATACAAACTCATCAAGTGTGATGCTGATGCAGAGTATGTCCAACAAGATCTACAAGCCTTGGAGGAATGGGAATGAAAGTGGCAGATGAAGTTCCACCCTGAGAAATGCCAGGTCATCCGCATCATCACCAACAAGCGACACGAGAGACACACAGAATACATGCTCCATGGTCACACTCTTGAAGTTGTTGACAGCGGAAAGTATCTCGGTGTCACCATCAGCAACGACCTCAGCTGACACAAACATGTAGATGCGGTTGCTGCAAAGGCATCCAGAACTCTGGGATTCCTGCAACGAAACCTAGGAGAATGCACCACGGAAGTCAAGAGCACAGCATACACCTCGCTCGTGAGACCGGTACTGGAGTATGCCTCTCCAGCTTGGGACCTTACCAGTTCGGAAGATATCACGAAGCTCGAGAAAGTACAGAGGCAGGCAGCTCGCTTTGTCCATGGCAATTACTCTGAGAGGAATCCTGGATGCGTAAGCCGAATGGTTAACTCTCTTGGATGGGAGACACTCGAAAGTAGGAGGAAAAAGGACAGACTGGCAACTCTATACAAGATTCGGCATGGAGCAGTCGACATGGACACTGGTGACATACTGCGGCTAAACGACAGACACACCAGAGGTTAGCAGAGACTATACCAGCCAACAGCCACTGTATATATATATACATATATATACAAGAACTCCTTCTTTCCCAGAACCATCCAGGACTGGAATCGCCTACCAGCTCAAGTTACAGACTCCCAGTCCATCGAGGAGTTCAGAGTCGGCCTCAGTCTTCACCAGCCGACTCCTAGAAGCTAAAGGGACAACCATATTTTTAACTGCTTTTATCAACTGATTTTAACTGTTTTTATCTGGAAGAGAGGAGGTTGTCTCTTTTCCCCTACGCTGGTCAACAGTACATTCTGGCAAGAATTCTGACCATTTTCCGGAAGAAGAAGAAGAAATGCTGTATTATCAGAGCCACAATTGGCGAAAAGATTAAGATTTCAAATTCTAGCAAATATTATTGTAAAAGTTATTTCTGCACCCTGAGCATTGTCTACACTATATAACTACTACGAACAGAAGACAGGATTTGTGATGTACATACTACTAGCAGACAGAAAGGCGACTATATAAAGAATAAACTAGACACCAAATCGGACCAAAAATCGCTTACCTGGTTGAGACTGATCATAATATGTTACATATACTACAACTGAACTCATTGTGTAGTAGATGAAAGAAAAATTGAAATGCCTGGTATAAAAGCAGATCATATATTAAAACAAAGGTAAAGAGTTTTACTAGCTAAAGGGACATTGATATACATTTTAACATAAAACTGGTCCCCATGGCTTAGTGGGTAAGGATGTTGTCTTTAATCATTAGATTCCCACCGCTATGGGTACGAACCTCGCTCGGGTCACATGTGAGACGCCTAATTCTGCAACGGATTCTCCACGTACCCCGGTTTCCACCCACCACTGATTAAGGATCTGCTGGAAGTAAGGCTTAAATCCTTAGAATTGTTAGTTAATACATTTTTTTTACTTTCTTTACCTGCTCATTTTCGTTGTTAAGATTCAAAATGCTGTATTTTAACTGCACAATACATTAACCTATAGATAATGTGCTATTCTCTTCTATTTTCACACCTTCCACAGAAAAACGACCTTTCAGTTGTCAATTAAAGTCTTAAACCAGAAGGTCCCTGAGGCAGTTACCCCTGTGACGTAACTCCTCCCGCTCAGTTGGTCACGTGTTAGTTTCTTTTCTGTGGACAAAGAAAATCAACAAGGATTTTTTAACTGTCATAGAAATTCGGATTATTTCTTTTCCTCACGGTTAAATTTCTGTATCCTTGTGTTTCTTTTGTTTCCTTATCACTCCATTCACTATCCATGTTATTATTTGAATTTCTCGATGTTGGATTTCATGTATTTATTGACTGGCTTTTCTTGACATGCGTTTTCGCAACTCTCACTATTCGGCACAACGCTCGCGTGCGGTCGGTTCGGAAGTCGTGTTTATATATCCAGAATATTAACTTGTTCTTTTCGTTCCAGGTTCTTCAGCGATACGATATACTATACCTGGACCTTTATTGGATATCTTGCAGTGATCTTCGAGTTGGCTGAAGATTTCCATGGTGGAGAAGCTGATTGTAAAGAACTTGTCAACCCTTGATGGGTTATACGACAATTCTTTACTGATGGGAGCTCCACCCCATATGGCTATACTGCCTAGGTAAGACCCATCAAGGTGGTATCTTTGGGTACTTAGTATCCGATAAAGTCTTAAGTCCACCAGTCACTGGTCACCAGTCACTGGTCAACCAGTCACCAGTCATCCAGTCACTGGTCATCCAGTAACCGGTCACCAGTCAACTGGGCACCAGTCTGCTCACCAGTCAACCAGGCACCGGTCAACCAGGCACTGGTCAGCCAGTCACCGGTCAATCAGTCACCGGTCAACCAGACACCAGTCACCGGTCAACCAGGCACCAGTCAACCAGTCTCCAGTCAATAATTCATTATTCAATTATTTGCTGGAAAAACTTCAATTTTCTGACATATTTCAGCGGGCAAAATAGTCACGAGTACTAGTTTCCGCTCATTATGTTAAATTATTAGTTAAATTCACCGGGCAAATAGCATCAAATACTTATGCCCGGCCATTATATCATATTATTAGTGAATTTCACTGGGCAAGACTTTAGAATACTAGTGTCCGGTCATTTTGCCCAATTATTAGTATTTTTACCTGAAAAAAAAAAAAGTTGCGAATACTTGCACTCAGTCACTACTTCATATAATTAGTGATTTTCATCTGACTAGAGTTATGAATACTGCTATCCGATCAATTTGTCAAATTATTAATATTTTTTCACCAGGCAAAAGGTTATGAGTACTAGTGTCTGGTCATCATTATCGCATTTCTAGTAACTTTCACCGGGCAACAGTTACAAATACTAGTATCCGGTCATTATGTCAGATTACTAGTGACCGACGAATAGTCATTAGTCCCCGATCAATCTATTACTGCTCATAGAGCATCATAAATAGTTCCAATCTTCTGCTACAGGTTATAGAATGACTGCGATTGGTTCAAATACCTAGTAGCCACTTATATCATAGAATTTTGTTCAGTCATTTCTGTATTAGACCTAGAACTCTCTCTCTCTCTCTCTCTCTCTCTCTCTCTCTCTCTCTCTCTCTCTCTCTCTATATATATATATATATATATATATATATATATATATATATATATATATATATATTTATCTTGGGTATTCACCTTTTTTCGGCTACAAAGCAAAGGTGAATTCCACAAAACTATCGTTATTTTGAAGAACAAAATATACACGGAATCTAATTATTTCTTCTTTCATCCTAATTTTTCTTCATGCTCCTGATACGTAGCAGCATGCAGTCTTGAGAATAGGTTAAAAATAGAAAGCAATAGTCGATCTTTTCTGCTTTCTATTAATATTAAATTTATACAGTATCAGAAATCTAGACGAATTAGATAACTAATCCTTTATTAATTAGGAATTAATTTATTAGAATTTCTTTATACTCTAATAAAATTTTCCCTAGATTTTATATTTAGAGTTTATTATCTACACCTCTCTAGGTTACAACGATTAGTATACAAGCCTAGTTGAGGTACATATTTCATTTGTTTTTTTGTGTATGGAAATAGCTGATCGCTTATGCTGTTATTCCATATTATATTATCTATTGATGAATTATATAAGGAATCTAGGTCAGTCATGCCCTTTCTGAACTCTAGAATAAATTATTAATAGAAGAAAATTATATTAAGGCATTTATATTTCGATATGCTTTTCCTTGCCTTTCATTTTTTTTTCTGGATCATTTAAGACTACGATAGTAATGCTCCAGATAATTATGTCTCAGTTATAGAATTTATTACGCTGAAGATTCTTTATCTGAGAATAATAATAATTTCACTATGATTACGATTGAAAATTATTTAAGGATGTGAAACTTATAAAAAGCTAGATCTAATCTACGTACAGTATAGGTCTACATTATCTGTTATGAAGGAATAGTTTGCTTCGACTAGCACTAATCTCTCTACTATTCACACTTATAAAAAGAGTCCATTTCAATCAAAGTTTGCTTGGACCTTTGGAACAGACAATCGGATAAATATTCAGCAAAGACATTTAAGTTCATATTATATACTTATGTCTACTTAATTATTTAATTGGCTATTTAACCGTTCAGAAACCGTCACAGTCAATTATTTTCTTAGGTCTAAACACTTCGTACGTATAGACCTTATATATAATGCTTAGAGGGTAATTAACGTAATGATTTTTACCTCAAAATAGCAGATATAATTATATTCAAATTAATCATCCCTTGTCCTACTCTTTTGTTTAAGATTAAGACAATGGAGGAAAATATCTTATATATATAAAAGGCTTAGCTGGTAATTAACGTAACAAATACTTTACCTCAAAATAGTACATGCAATTATATTCAAATTAATCATCCCTTTGTCCTACTCTATACATTGTAGACCTGGGCATTGGGGAAAAGAATTTTCATCATGACTCGGTAATGAAATAAGAAACATTTCATTATCTCTAGCCCCCTTTTATGGTTACATTCGCTAAAGGGATCAACAGTTCTTCTCGCTATAAGAATTCAATTTCTACTTGCGAATAATTAAAAGAATACTATCTTGATATCCTGTTCGCTTCAAGATAAAGGTCCATTTATAAATTTTTTCGGAAACTGGAAAATTATTCCTTAGATATCATAGCCATTTCAAGACGTTTCGATGGGTCATGAAATGCACTGTCTCAATTCATAATATAAATTTCGGTTACATAAACTTCACAACGTAGTAAGGACCACACCTAAGTTTCTGGTCAGATCCTACTATTTCGTGATACGATTTCAATATTCAGGAAGTTCTCCGATTAAACATTCAGTAAATGAACTCTCGATTAGCATTTACTTTTTTTAAGCCAATAAGATTATTGGAAATAATATATATTAACGGATATTATATATCTATCTTTATTAATCATCATGCTGAACTTGATTTTATGTTTTGATTGACCTTTCTCGCTACGTCCCAGGTCAAAATCTTACTAGCATTATTGACCCGTCACGTTATTTTTCAGATAAAAAAATATTGTTCCTAAACAATTTTAATAAGCCTTCTCAGTATTCACTGTGTAACGTATATATGAATACTCGATAATATTTTCAGCTCTACGCTTGTTTAGATAAGCTAAAAACTGCTCTAGCTGTCATAATGGATACTATCCTTCGATTCAGTTCAAGGACACATCCATTCAGATCCCATTGTCTTTAATTTAACCATATAAATTCTAATGACTAATAACTCATTTCTAGCTGCGAATACAGAAATAATGAGTAGTTTCTAGAGCATATTGGTTAAAGATGGAACGAATTATATCTTAACTTAGATGACTTCAAATTAATAATAATTTCCTGTTTTATTTATAATTATCCATGTTTAACCCTTGCGTTAGGGATCATGGTAACTCTACTATAATTTTTACTCTCTATGGTTTCGCTTAGATCTCGAGAGTATATATATATATTTTTTTCTTCCTGAATTCCGATACAAGCACGCACTTGGGTATTTCAGGAATTATCCATTATTCAGAATTACGTTTTTACTCTATACATATTCAATTCTAAAATTTTATTGAATATTTATCTATTAAATTCCGGGCAGTAATTTTATCTACTTTCCTGGTCATTCTCTCAGTTACGATTAGGACCTTTCCATCATACATTTATAAAATGTTATATGTAGAGTTATTCCTTGCCTAAAAAATTGTTACGCTTAACGTTTTATTGATAGCAGGAATTTGCCCTGTAGTATAATTTTAATTTCGTATTTTTATGCTCCCCGAAGAATTTCGGGGGAGCATATAGTCGCCGCTTCGTCCGTGCGTCCGTGCGTCCGTACGTCCGTGTGTCCGTGCGTCCGTGCGTCCGTCCCGCTCTTGTCCACGCAAATTCTCGGAAACTGCTTGTCGGATTTCAATGAAACTTCATGGGAATATTAAGTATCAAAGGTGGATGCGCATATCACCTGCGTGTTCTGGTTCGATGATTTTTCCAAGAGTTATTGCCCTTTGATGAGTTCTGCATGAATATATAGGGTACTGTTCGTGTCCACGCGAATTCTCGGAAACTACTAGTCGGATTTCATTGAAACTTCATGGGAATATTAAGTATGGAAGGTGGATGTGCATATCACCTGCGTGTTCTGGTTCGATGATTTTTCCAAGAGTTATTGCCCTTTGATGAGTTCTGCATGAATATATAGGGTACTGTTCGTGTCCACGCAAATTCTTAGCAAATACTGGCAGAAATTCAACGAAATTTTAATGGAATCTTAAGCAGCAATAGGGGATGCGCATATTGTTCAATCTTTCTGGTTAGATGATTTGTCACAGAGTCATGCTACTTTGTTTAAAGCTGCAGTGTAAGGTCACTGGCTATTTTTAGAAAAGAATTTGTCAACACTCTAGTGCCTACATTTATTGATGGATTTCGATATAACTTCAAACAAATGTTGGGTATGATAATATCTTGAGCATGTTTGACATTCAGGGTCCTGGGCTCAAGGTCAAGGTCACTGTGGCTATTTTTAGAAAAACTTTGTTTTTGCTCTAGTGCCTAGATTTATTCCTTTCATTTATTCCAACTTTTATGTTGCTGATGTTTGTATGACAATGCCTTCAGGCAAGCTTATCTGTCCACCAACAGGTTTTGTGATACTCCATTTTGAAGTACAGTGAGTATACACAGTATACCGCTCTTTATCTAGGATAATGTTTCCTGTTCCGACTATTGCATGTTCGGGGAGCATCCATCGGTTTCACCGATATTCTTGTTTTATATTTTTCTTACTATTCTTTAATATAGACAGAATAGTAATACTATCTCTGTACTTATAAGTTAAGTGTTACAGAGATGATTAATCAGTAATTTTGTATATATTTCTTCAGAATGACCGTCGCCCTATTATATTCTTTCTGAGTCCTTTTCTTTGTCTGAACATTTTGATTCATCATTACAAGCGGACATTAAATTAGTTTCTTGCTTTCCATGATTATGTACTCCGGAGTAATTTTCATGGCAATCCTTTCTGGCAATAGAAAGATTCTATCCAGTTATTTCCTATTGCTTAATCTCAGCAGTATGGTAAAATTTAGCCATAATAAGGCTGTCTTATAGTTAGCTATGATCAGCCTTATTCTTCTCTCTCTTATTTTTGCCAAACTCTACGTTATGATGTTGGCAGTCTCTTTATTAATTTGTCCAGGACACGAAACACCTTAATATGTCCAATGATAAAAGTATTTATCAATCACTTAGGTTTCCCTTTTTCCTCCCTGCAGAATTAGGCAACCTGTGTATTCTCTTATTGCCTAGTCTAAAAAATCGTTAATACAATTAGTCTAGTAATACTTTAACCATAAATTTTGTATATACCTTTCCTTCTGATGGATAACTGAAATTCAGTTAATTTTACTCCATCTACACAATTATTATTCCCCTTTTTTAATTTGATCAAAGGGGAATAATTATACAACAATATGGTTATTTCAAGTTTATGATCTGTTTTTCGGAAACGGTCCTATCGCTCCAATTAAACAGATTCTAATTAGATTATAATTCTAATAGTTTAGACTATTACAATTAGATAATCTTCACATATCTAGAATTTATCCAAAATCTCTAGATATGTCGGTTATCTGTAGGAAACTCGACCAAGATGACATTTCCTTATTAATTTGAGCCTCTAAGATAGACAAATTATAGTCTAGGCTTCTGTTTGACAAATTTTGTTTCGAAAATATTATCAACAATATTCCTGAGCTTACATTGCAAATGGAATATTAAGGTTATGTCTCAATGACTCATTTTTTCTTTTTGGAGCCAATAGTTGTTTCCCAAAAAGAAAAAAAAGGGGCGGGGGTGCAAATATTAGGTCTCTGAGGCATAAGAATTGGCATCCTCTAGAGTCTACTATTAACAGGTAGTTAGACCATAACACCTTAAAGATATGTTATATTTGTGAATCTAGATCATTCTTTCTATAAAATATAGAGTTAGAATGTATCTGATTCCTTAGAGTTTCCTGAGTCTTAAACCAGAAGTGGTGGGATATAATTTATTTGGTGTTAGAATTTGGAGAACACCTCCCTCCTATTCTGCAAATTCTAGCACATTATCTATAGGTTAATATATTGTGCAGTTAAAATGAAGTTTTTTTAAAAGTAAAACATATTTTAACTATCAATACTTAACCTATAGATAATCAATTATCATCCCTCCTCCCCGCCCCCCCCCCCCTCTCGCTTATCTCTCCTAATTGTGTCTGTTGTTTTACACATAAAAGAAATTGACACATGACCAATTGAGCGGGAGGAGTTACGTCACACAGGTAACTGCCTAAGGGACCTCCTGGTTTAAGACTTCAACTGACGTCTGAAAGGTCGTTTTTCTTTGGAAGGTGTGAAAATAGAAGAGAATAGCACATTATCTATAGGTTAAGTACTGATAGTTAAAATTAGTTTTACTTTTTTAAAACTTCATTTCACAAGGTAAGATTCTATTATCCCGAGGTTCACTTGGCGTTTTCTGTATCTCCAGTCGTTTTCCGTACATTGTACGGGGTGGGTCTTGTCACAAACTGGAGGATGTTTCCTCCCGTCACCGGATTCAGATGTAATGCCTGCGATTTCTGATTAACCACACCCTGTTCATATGATATTGGGATGCCTGCTGCATAGACTGCCATGTTTGTCAGTGTATAGTTTCTCTTTATTTAGGCTCACCAGTATAAATACATAAATAAATAAATAAAATTAATAAATAGATAAATAAATAAATAAATGAAATTAAAAATTGTTTTTCGGTGCTAAACATTGCCGATCTTTGATAGACAACTCTGAATTTCCTGGCAAAGTTTCCAATTTCTTGGACTTGATCGCATCATGTCTATCTTACTGCATGACTCGGCACTGCAGGGAAACTATAGGATGTATTTCTTTCGATTCCTTAGCTTGTATAATCTTCTAGAAGGCAAAAGCCGAATTGTATTATTTAAAGTTTAAAAAGCAAAATCGACACTTCATATTCAATGTGGAAGCTACCATTTTTTTCGCGTCCGCGGTAGATAACATTTCTTTTGTTTTCTCTTTCATATAACCAAACACAAATTTGGTCAGCGCCAAAGGTATAGATATGGGTAACTTATAATTATGCATCTGGGCGAAGGTTGTTTCGATTTTAATTTCCAGTTGGGTTGAAATAAAATAGGTTTTTGTTACAAGATCGTAGTTGTCCGTGGTAGATAACAGTTACATTTCTGACATTTTGTCCCAAGTGTTCTCGGTAATCATGGTAAGCACACAGAAAATGAAAGTAGCCAAAGAAAGAGAAATTTATGCGCCACCAACTGCGCTATGTGTCCAAATTATCTGTTGGAATACAATGACACGCAAAATGGAATTACCTGTTTTTCAAACATAAATCTCATCCGATAACGCTTCCGATTGTGTGACGTAAGCACAAATGGTAGCTACCACGGAGTTTGTTTCCCGACAGTGAAATATAAGATGGTCACTATAGCCACCATGGCAGCCTTCTTGGAAATCTTTATTGAACTTCTTTTCATGATCAGAAAGGCCATTTGAAACATAGTAGGAAGTATCAGGGCAAATTGTAGATAAGAATAGCTAAAATTGTTCCGATCAGAAATCCAAGATGGCCACCACTGCCGCTATCTTGAAACTCTGTTTTGAACTTCTTCTCCTGAACAGAAAGGCCAATTGACTCAAAACTTGATAGGATATATTTGGGTCATTTGTAGAGCAAAAATAAACATCGCTAAATTTTTTCCAATTTGAAAGCCAAGATGGCCAACATTTGAAAATCTATTTTGAACTTCTTCTCCTGAACCGTAATGCCAATTGACTTGAAACTTGGTAGGAAGTATCAAGATGACTTTTAGTGTTAGTCTTACTGTGTTAGTCTTACTCTTTGTTGCTTTGTGGTTTATTCTGTGAGGCGATTTGTTTTAAGTCTTGCCTTGTGTTATTTTGTTATTGTATTTTTCAGTCCTTTTATAATTGCGATTACCTCGCTTGGGGAAGAGAGAGCTTATCGTAGTGCTTTTCGTACATTTGTTCGATTGGGCTTGTTTGGTATTGTCTATTTCCTCTTCCTCTTGGTGTCTGGGATGGGCTATGGCTTGTGATTGTGGCACTCCCTGGACTTTTCTCTTACCTTTCTTGTAGATCAAAACTAACTAAAATTGTTCTGATTGGAATGCCAAGATGGCTGCCTGAGTCGCCATCTTGAAAATCTATTTTGAACTTCTTTTAACTGAAAGGCCAATTGACTTAAAACTTGATAGGAAGTATTGGGGTGACTTGTAGATCCAAATAGTTAAAATCTTTCCAATCAGGAATCCAAGATTGTCGCCATAGCCACCACGTTGAAATTCTATTTTAACTTTTCTCCTGAACCAAAAATAACAATTGACTTGTAACTTCGTAAGAAGCATTAGGGTGACTTGTAAATTAAAAATAGCTAAATTCTTTCAGATAGGAAATCCAAGATGGCTGCCACGGCTGTCATCTTGAAAATCTATATTGAAATTCTTCTCCTTAACAAAAAAGGCCAATTGACTTGAAACTTGATAAGAAATAATGGAGCCTGTTGTTGATCAAAATTAGCTAAAACCAGTCCAATAGGACATGCAAGATGACCGCCACAATCGCCATCTTGAAAAACTATTTTGAACTTCTCATGAATGGAAAAGCCAATTGACTCGAAACTTCATTTGAAGTATTGAGGCGACGTGTAGATAAAAATAGCTGAAATCTTTCTGATTGTAATGAAAATCTATATTGAACTTCATCTCTTGAACTGAAAGGTCAAGTGACTCGAAACTTGTCTTGTAATCAGGTTAGCAATACAGGGCCATTTTAGCCCTCTTGTTAGCTTTCCTGTGCATCGATCACCATATACTGATAGGAAGGAATTTGCTTCCAAGGGGGAACAAGAATTAGCTCCCATAAAGGAGCAAATTCTTTCCTTTAGAATAGACCACATTTCAGAAGAGCAACCAAAATGAATTTGACAGCTACCGCATATGAAAGTGTAACATTCCTTCTTAATGTTTTGCAAGTAGTTTCAAAGCTAACATTATGCAGTATCGTATAGGTGTATGACCTACAGTCACCAGTAAAGGGTAGAGCTGTGATAGTGAAGAATATAACATATGATGATGAAAATAAAATGAAAAGAGGGAATGCTGACTGGGATGCTTATCGGCTCCAGGATGTTCTCAAACGACTCAGATTTGATGTAAAGATGTATGTTAATCAGACTGCTGAGGTAAGTTACATTGGATGAGAAAACACTTGCACAATATCTCCTGAATAGTCAAACTACATATTACAATGTGGTCAAATGGACACCTTAAATGTTTGGGATAAATATGATGAGGCAGTCTGAAAACTAATATGAAGTTAATAGGTGCTAACTGTATCAGTGTGTCCAAATTATCATCACTTGCTTCATAGGTGGAGTGGCCAAACTCAATCACAAAGATAAGTTCTTTTTTTTTCAATGACCAAAATCTACATTAATCTCATATGCATCCCCTCCAATCTCTAAATGACTGCTGTCCTCTCGAACTTGTGTCAAAATGACAATAAAAAAACTTACAATGATTAAAGAAACTATAGACATTCTAAAAATCTGCTATTTGATACACAAACATGACATTATGACATTGCCTTTACTGATACTGCATTCTAAAAAAATCAAGAGATACTACCGATCAACATTATTGTCCTGAATCCCTTTTTACCACATATTCTGGGCCTTAATAGGTCCTGAGTAATGCATATATAATTGATCTAATATTAATTTTATTTATTTCTGCCTTTGTATTTTAATTTACATGTATCTGCCACCTAAATAACAAGAATTATTCCTATTTTGGCAATAGTAACCCCTTAAAACAATGCCAATCTAAGTCTTATCAAGGACTCCTTAACTTCACTGCAGTGAGTCCCTGGAACCCTCATTTTAACTGCACAATACATTAACCTATAGATAATGTGCTATTTTATTCTGTATTTACACCTTTCACAGGAAAACTACAGTTCAGTTGTCTTAAACAGTCTTAATCCAGAAGGCCCCTTAGGCAGTTACCTGTATGACGTAACTCTTCCAGCTTAAATGATCACGTGTCAGTTTCTTTTCTGTGGACTTGAAAGTCAACAAAGGGATTTTCTGTCTGGTGAAAGAAATTTTATTTTATTTCTTTTCTCCCGGCTAACTTTCTAAATCCTTTTCTTTCTTGTGTTCCTTTTACATTCCTTCCACTAAATACGTTATGTGAAATTATCGATTTTTTATTTCTTGCTTTTCTCATCGCTTATTTTCTCGTCATGCGTTTTCGTGACTATTGATGAATTCTTCTCGTGGCGATTGTGGTCACATCAGGGCTCAATGGGACAATCATCACAGTTGCCTCTCTTGCTCTTCATTTTCTAGAATTTCTACATGTTGTATTTGCAGCCAGTGGTCAGACAACATATGGATCTTTACTGAAAAAAGAAGAATTCATGGAGAATCCGAGAAGATCCGTTATGGCAAAGAAAAGAGACAAAAAGACTAAAAAGAGAAATGTGCCAGACTCGTCTGACATTATTTCTATTGATGGGAGCACTGCCCCTCATGGCCTTACTGCCAGGGGCAGGACCCATCTAGGTGGCAGCCCTATGGAATTGTTTTCCAATAGGGCAATAAGTCCACCAGTCACCAATCACCGGTCAACCAGTCACCGGTCAATCAGTCATTGTCACCGGTCATCCAGTTACCAGTCAACCAGGCACCAGTCACCGGTCAACCAGGCACCGGTCAAAACTACATGTTACAATTGCCAGTCACCGGTTATTCAGGCACCAGTCAACCAGGTACCGGTCACCAGACAATATTGACCAGGCACCAGTCACCGGTCAGTAAATATGGAATACCAGGCACCGGCCAACGGTAACTAGGCACTGGGCAATTTATCATGTACCAACATTCACCGGTCATCCAGTCACCGGTCCTTGGACTCCAGTCATCATATTCTGCTTCTATAAGCAGTCATCATTCAAGGAGTAGTGAAAGCAGACTACCCAGTAATGACAACATGGGCTCTGAACACTCATTCGCACATGAGATACCAAACCCAGCTACATCCAGCAGAATGATATTACCGCTCAAGCCTGACTTTTCGCAGATGTCAGACCTGAGCGTAATAGTTGAACCTCCTAATACATACAGATCTAATGACAAATACTCTTCACAGACTAGACCATCCCGTAAGTCTAAAGAAGACATAAGAAAGAAGAAGAGAAGATACAGATCGTCTTCTTCTTCATCTTCTTCTAGATCAAATTCATCAAATTTTCACAAAAATAAGAAATCTAAAAGATCTAAACATTCCCATAAAAAGAGAAGAAGACGATTGACAACGTCTTCTTTTTCAATTTCATCTACACAATCAGAGAATGATTACGGTAGATACAAAAGGGTAAAATTAGCTTCGCAGGTTGTAGAAACGCCAACTTCACTGCAACCCGCGGAACATGTTAATATAACACGAAATGTACCAGAAATACCCATAAATATAACACCTCAGTTGACGGAAAATGTGTTACAAGGGACCAAAGACTTGGGCTGTGATGGCTTGGTCATTCGACAGGGCTATAAATGAACTTTTTAGGCTTCTACCGCCAGAATTATGCCCAAAAACTACACAAGAAAAGACTCCCAGTAAGCCATTGTCTGGGATAGAACTTCTTATGGAGTCTCATGCTACTCCATTATTGGTTCTACCCCAATCTAAGTTGGTGGAAAATACAACTAAATTCATTCAGGACAAATTAAATATGGACAAATGTTCCAAGGACTGGCTATGTCCTCAAAACTTAGTTACATCCTTAGCACCAACTAGATTTTACAAGTCAGAATCAATATCTTCTGACAGATAATGTTCCAACTCTAGAGGCAGATGTTTCCTTGTTAGACTTGTCCAACAAAGGAAGATCTGCTATACCAATAAAAAAAAACTTGAAAACATGGGAAAAGAAAGCCCGAGAGCTCATAGCTATCAATTCCCTTGCAGACTTGTTTTCGTCTGCAGCATATTTATGCCTCCAGCAAGAATCGATGTCCGTTGTGGCCCTTTCAGGACTTCTTGAGGCCGTAGCTACAGCTATGTCCACCATATTAACAACAGAAATATTCCAAGCTAGACGAGACGCAGTATTAGCAAATTCAAAGTTACTTCTAGAAAATTCTAGCTATGAATGATGGAACGCACCGATAAATTCCAAAACTCTATTTGACGGCAAGATAAAGAAAGTTGTGAAGGCTAACAACGAGGCTCAGCAACAGAGATGTTTAGCCTCCACTTCAGCAAATACAAACGTCAACTAACAAAAGCCTCTTGCTATGTCATGGCCTTCTAAAATTCTCAAAGTCCCATCTAGGACTAAACAAATACATGTACAACCATACAGGCCTAAAACATAAACACAATCCATTACGTCAAGTAATAGAAGGGATTTTATGAAGAGGAGCAGTAACTACAAACCATCCCCTCCTCTAAAAGGGCCTCTTCTTCCACAAAGTTATGAAAGCCAACCCTTTCCACTGCCAGTCTTACCGAGTCCGGAAATTCCAGTGGGAGGACGATTGGCCCACTTTGTGGAACAATGGGAAAATTATCAGACAACAAATGGGTCCTCTCTATTGTCCGAAAAGGTATCAGGATACCATTCATGTTAATTCCTCCCCTATCGTCTGTTCCAATAAGACAATCTTCCTCACCATTACTTTGAGAAGAGATCGATATCCTTCTCCAGAAACGGGCAGTGGAAAGGGTACAAAATCCGGGAACTCACGGTTTTTATTCCCGGATATTCCTTGTACCAAAAAAGAACGGAGAGTTACGTCCAGTCATAGACCTTTCTTTGCTGAACCGATACATAAAAAAACAGTCATTCAAAATGGAGACAGTCAAGTCAGTAAGACAGTCGATTATGAACAATGACTGGGCTGTCTCCATAGACTGGACAGATGCTTACCTTCACGTTCCGATACATCCTCAGTCCAGAAAGTATCTTCGATTCGTCCACGAAGATCAGATATTTCAGTTCACAGCCTTACTTTTTGGAATGTCCCTAAGTCCGTGGAGTTGATGGACGTTATAGCAGCACACCTATGTCAACATACCATCTTGGTTTTCCCGTACCTGGATGATTGGTTAATAAAAGATCTGATTTGCAATCGATTACTGTATCAGACAAAATATTGCCTTCAGCTAATTCAGAGTCTAGGTTTTAATCCAAACCTAAAAAAGTCGGAATTAATACCTGCTCAGAATTTCACATTCATAGGCATGGAATTTCTGACACAGCAGAATTTAGTCAGGGTTCCAGCGGAACGAGTCCGAACCCTAATATCGACTATCAAAACAATTATTTCATACAATCAAGTATCGGCACGAACTTTCCTTTCTCTTTTGGGCAAACTCAATGCTACAGCAGATCTTATCCTCCTAGGCAGACTTCACTTACAACCCCTGCAAATGTGCCTATTGTCTGTCTGGAGACCTCACATTTTGCCCCTTGATCATCAGATCACGATCAACAGTATGAGTCGATTCCATTTAAAATGGTGGATGGATACCAATCATTTCTAAACAGGAGTTCCTATCCATCCACCGGAACCCAATGCATTCCTCTTTACGGACGCCAGTCATTATGGATGGGGAGCTCATTTAGAGCCGATGAGACTATACTTTCATGGTCGCTGGACGGAAGACCAATCCCAGCTCCATATCAATATGCTAGAAATGATGGCCATTCGATTTGCACCAGAAAAAGCCATAACATTTATTCACCATTCTTGTGTCATGATATCTACAGACAACACAACAGTGGTCTCTTATATCAACAGACAAGGCGGAACTCACTCTTCCAACCTATGCATAGAGGTCTGGAAGATTCTAAATTGGTGTCTGGAACAAGATATCGTGGTCAGAGTCCGTCATATTCCAGGCAAATTCAACATTTTGGCAGACCACCTATCCAGCTTGGACAAAATACAGAATGGGCATTGGATCAAATGATAGCGAACTCCATATTCCAAATGCTCAGTTATCCAAATGTAGACTTATTTTCGACAGGATTCAATCACAAGCCTCCATTGTATGTATCCCCAGTTCCTGACAGTCATGCGCTAGCAGTAGACACCCTTTCAATGAACTGGAATTCACTTCATACATATGAGTTTCCTCCTACAATTCTGATATCTCCTATTCTAGCCAAGATATGCCAATCTCAGTGCAGAATAGTTCTCATTGCTCCTTTCTGGCCCCAACAGCCGTGGTTCTCAGAGTTACTTCAACTTCTAGTGTCAGCTCCTAGTTGTCTTCCACTATTTCCAAGACTTCTGACACAGTCAAAAGGAAGATTTCTACACCAAAACCTCCCATTATCCGACCTTCACGCTTAGGAGTTATCAAACAATCAATCAGAGATAAAAAGTTTTCGAAAGACGTTGCAAACTTTGTCTCAAAATCAAGACGTAAATCTACTCAAAAAGTATATGACCCAAAATGGATCTTATTCTCTAGTTGGTGTCATAGAAGGAAGATTGAACCGGTCTAGGCCCCTCTTACAGTAATAGCCAATTTCCTCATCTGTCTTTTCTCTGAGAAAAAGTATCAAATAAGTACTATCAAAGGATATAGAGCTATGATCTCTAGTACTTTTAAATTTAAAACTGGTAACAGTGCCGGCCTCAGTGGCTCAGTTGGATGCGCCGTCAGACTGGAGACCAGGAGGTCGCAAGTTCAACCCCCGCCGAGGTCGGCAACATTCTTTGGTGGAGATTGATCATGAAATATTTTCTATGGTCATTCTCTCCCTTCCGCTGATTCAAGAAGGGCAGTTGTCAGTTTCTGGCAAAATAATGTGCACAATACTGGTTAACCGCTTAGAGGACTAAGCATGCGCAGTAAACGTGTGGTTAGGTAAACTGACCACGCTCGACATGACCCCATTGGATTGACTGGGCTGTAAAACCTCAACACAAACAAACAAAACTGGTAACAGAATCGAATCTAATCCAGTCTTGTAAGAATTAATCAGGTCTTTCGAACTGCAACTCTTACCCCTAAATGGGATTTACCTTGGGTCTTAACTTGCTTACAGAAAGCCCCATTTGAACCTCTTCATAAGGCTTCTAAACTCCACGTTACGATCAAGATAGCCTTTCTATTAGCTCTTGCCACTGCTAAAAGATGTAGCGAAATTCATGCCTTGGCAATGGATACAAATCATTTAAGATTCAACCAATCTGATGGCTCCGTTTCATTGATAGATCAAACTGGTTTCTTAGCGAAAAATCAGCTTCCATCTATCAGCCCAGATCCTATCCCTAATTTAGCCCGAATATGCAAAAGGGATCAATTGGATAGACTTTTATGCCCCATAAGAGCTTTGAAATTCTACCTAAAAATGACTAGCTCCTACCGTCAGAATAGAACCAGACTATTTCTACCTATAAAAGGCAATAAAGATATTTCTTAAGCTTCGGTTTCTAGATGGATATCTTATACTATAAAGCTTGCCTATAGGAAACTCATAATAGAGACATCTCTTTCCTTAAGATTAATGCTCATGAAGTTAGGGCTCTATCTTCTTGGGCGTTCTTTGATAAAGTTCCTCTGAAAGAAATCCTCAAAGCAGTGGTCTGGAGTCGTTCTTCTACCTTCGCATGTCTCAACAAGCGGAAAACCTTAAGAGATTGGGCCCAGTGGTTGTGGCCCAAAAAGTGGTGGGGGGCCAGCAAGACAATACCTTTGACGCCTAAAGATTGTGTATAGCCTCCAAAGCCTACAGTATATTAAGGTAATTATATCTTATATATATGTCCTTCCGTCCGTTCGTTCGTCACGCTTTTTGATGCATAGCATAACTTTAGAACCGTGAATGCTACTGTTTTGAAATTTCTTATATGGATTCCTCATGAAAAAAATAGCTGACACGTGTTTCTATTCTTGACAGGATTATGCCCCTTTTCAGAGTTATGGCCCTTTGAAAAAATATGGATGCAATCTTGTCAGCAAAATATCTCAAAAACTATTGAAGCTAGAGCCTCGAAACATAGTGATTAGACTGGTAGTGATGAGTAGACAACCTGAAATTTTGAAAAATACTTCTTGAGTTATGGCCCTTTGTAATTTTGGGCATTTTTACCTTGTCAGCAAAATATCTCAAAAACTGTTAGAGCTAGAGCCTTTAAACTTAGTAAATGAATTTGTAGTGATGAATAGATGACCTTATTAACTTTTGAAGAAATTCTGAAAAATACTTCATGAGTTATGGGCTTTTGTAACTTTGGGCATTTTTACCTTGTCAGCAAAATATCTCAAAAACTGTTAGAGCTTGAGCCTTGAAACTTAGTAAATTGATTTGTAGTGATGAGTAGATGACCTGATTAACTTTTGAAGAAATTCTAAAAAATACTTCATGAGTTATGGCCCTTTGTAATTTTGGGCATTTTTAACTTGTCAGCAAAATATCTCAAAAACTATTGAAGCTAGAGCCTTGAAACTTGATGAATAGACTGGTAGTGATGAATAGTCAACCTGATTAACTTTTGAAGAAATTTTGAAATATACTTCTTGAGTTATGCCCCTTTGTCATTTTAGGCATTTTTACCTTGTCAGCAAAATATCTCAAAAACTGTCAGAGCTAGAGCCTTGAAACTTAGTAAATGGATTTGTAGTGTTGAGTAGATGACCTGATTAACTTTTGAAGAAATTCTGAAAAATACTTCATGAGTTATGGCCCTTTGTAATTTTGGGCAATTTTACCTTGTCAGCAAAATATCTCAGAAGCCATTGGAGCTACAGCTTTGAAACTTGATGAATAGCCTGGTAGTGATGAGTAGACAACCGGATTAACTTTTGAAGAAATTTTGAAAAATACTTCTTGAGTTATGGCTCTTTGTAACTGCATTAGGGACCTTCTGGCTTAAGACTCATTAAGACTTTAAAACTGTCGTTTTTTTTCTGTGGAAGGTTTGAAATACAGAATAGAATACATGTAGCACATTATCTTAAGGTTAAGTATTTCCAGTTAAAATACTTTTTACTTATAAAAACTTAATTTTGACATTATAATAATGAAATCTGAGCATGGACTCACATACCACTGAGCTGCCTTAAATTGTTTACTCTACTAATTATTGATACCCTCTTTTTTTCTCAACAGAAACTGATAGAGAAACTGAAGCGAGAGAAAGAGGAGGACCAACATGATGCCTTTATTCTTGTTGTTCTATCATATGGTGGCAATGGTACTGTGATATGTACAGATGACAAGGAAGTACCTCTCAGGGATATTGTTAATGTGTTCACTGATGACAATTGCCCAAAACTAAAAGGCAAACCCAAGCTGTTTTTCATTCAGGCCTGTGGAGTTAGACTGAAAGGTAGTGTCATCTAGTTGCTTAGCTCTACATAAGATAATTATTAAGGTGAAAATGTATAATGTTTGAACCGCAACATAATGAAATGTACCTGCTGACATGCACGCCAAATAAAGATTCAGATCAGCCTGCACATCCCCACATTCTGATTAGATGCTTCATTGTCACCATGAAGAAATTTTGCATCTTTGATTATCCAAAATGCGCCCATTGAAGATTCTGATCAGTCTGCACAAAGCGCAGTCTGATCTGAATTGTTGCTGGACGCACATGTTCGAAGGTAGATTTTTTAACATTGTGTGTCTTTTTATTTTATTTTTATCCTACTCTACTACATGTCTTGTGGCTACCTACTGGAACTCTCATGCTCAGGCGATTCCAGTGAGTACCAACAAGATATGGCTTTCAGGGATATTCCTGACTTTTGTTGGAGTTTTGGAACATCAAACAATAGGACTCGGGAGAAAACTGCTTTAATTAACATCACTTTGTTAACATATTTAATGCTTTATTGTGCCATTTTTATACGCCCGTTTGAAAAACGGGACGTATTATGTTACCGGTTATGGCATCCGTCCGTAAACTTTTTCGTTTCCGGCTAACTCCTCCTACAGTTTACATCCGATCAAGCTGAAACTTGGTGTATAGTTAGACCATGATGTGGCGCAGCACATATTGTTTCGAGGTTACAGTCCACCAAATGTTTGCAGAGTTGTGCCCCTTAGAAAATTTCTGTAAACTTTTCATTTCCGGTTAACTCCTCCTACATTTTACATCCGATCAGGCTGAAACTTTATGTATAGTTAAACCATGATGTGGAACAGCGCATATTATTTCGAGGTTACAGTCCACCAAATATCAGCAGAGTTATGCCCCTTTGAAAATTTCAGTAAACTTTTCGTTTCCGGCTAACACCTCCTACAATTTACATCCGATCAAGCTGAAACTTGATGTATAGTTAGACCATGATGTGGAGCAGCGCATATTGTTTCAAGATTTCAGTCCACGAAATATTAGCAGAGTTATACCCCTTTGGAAATTTTTATTAATTTTTCGTTTCTAGCTAAATCCTCCTACAGTTTACATCCAATCAAGCAACATGTACAGTTAGACCATGATGTGGAGCAGCATATATTGTTTCGCGGTTACAGTCCACCAAATATTAGCAGACTTATGCCCCTTTGAAAATTTCAGTAAACTTTTCGTTTCGGCTAAATCCTCCAACACTTTACATCCTATCAAGCTGAAATTTGATTTGTAGTTAGACCATGATGTGGAGCAGTGCATATTGTTTCAAGGTTACCGTCCACCAAATATTAGCAGAGTTAAACCCCGTTGAAAATTTCTATTAATTTTTTGTTTCCGGCTAAATCCTCCTATAGTTTACATCCGATCAAACTGAAACTTCATTAATAGTTACACGATGATATGGAGCAGCACATATTAGTTCGAGGTTACAGTGCACCAAATATTTGCAGATTTAAGCCCCTTTGAAAGTTTTTGTAAACTTTTCGCAGCATATTGTTTAGAGGTAATAGTGTGCAATTTTTATTTTATAATAGGAATATTTTTTTCAAATAACTAAAGTTTTGGTCATATGGGCAAGATATTGATTTTTTTTTTTAACATCTTCTTTTATTAGATTTGCAAGGAAAGGATGCCATTATTAAATCTTTATAAATACATAATTCTTTTTGGATTTTTTTTTTAATACTCTTCTGATTTGGCTCCGTTGAAGAACAAAAATAAAATCAGTATTAAACAAGTTAACGGTTTACAAAAAAAATTCTTGCAGCATTTTTTTTTTGGTTGTTTATTTTTGTTTTGTTATTGTTTGGTCCGATATTGAAGTATAGGAAAAACAAATCAGCCAAATGCTCATATGAGCTTATAATATAGCCATGCTTCTGTGGTGTGTCCTCCGTCAGAAAGCACTTCTCCCTAGAAGCAGCAAACCTCCCTATTTTCCCAGGAGGGAGAAGTCACTTCTTCCTTAATTTCTGGGCCAGCTTGGACCCTTAGGTTACAGTTCACCAAATATCAGCAGAGCTATGCCCAAATGAATTTTTTTTTATTTATTTTTTTTTGTAATTCCACTTACAGTTTATATCCGGAGCACTGAATTATACAGGAGCCAGTTTTTGTGCTACATCTTATTACTTACCACGGGCGTATAATGTCCCGCTTGGCAGAGCTCTTGTCTGGTTTGTTTTGCTGGAATCTCATTCATTCTTCAGATATTGCATGTGTAGCAATAAGGAAACAATAATCATCTATCAAAATGTTCCTACCTTTAATGGTGTGGGTGGACGTACGTCATGCATTTATTAGCTCAGCTGAACCAAAGGATCATATATTGTAGGCTGCTGTGTCTAATTTTGGGCTCCCGTGTGCAAATCTTGTTAAAATTGATCCAAATTATTTTCAACACTAAAAATTATGTTCTTTCAGATAAAATATATATATAGCCAATTTTTTCTTTTTAGAATTGACGTGATGGTGACGTCACAAAGTTTGCCACCGTCATTTACGTACAAAATACTTGTAGAAGGGGATAACTACGATGTCTGAATTAGATAGGCGACTTATTTAGCCCCAACTTGCATATCCTGGACAGGACTTATTCGCACGGATGCCAAATTGCTCCGTGGGGCCAAATAAAAGAAACACAAACCATATAAGCTACTTGAAATATCAAAGTTTCCATGGCATCCCAAGGTAATATATTGAACCAAGATAGTACAACTAACAAATTGATCATCTCTTAGTCTTTGATTTTCAATACAAATCAAAATATGGGGTACCAAATTAAAGAATGGACACTGTTCCTTAATATAGTGTGAAAATATACAAATTAGCTTATTTGCAAATGCATGAATATTAATCAGTACTTTTTTGCGAAAGACAAATTAAGCATATTCCAGTGTTTGACCAATATAGGTTAACCAAAATGTGCAAAATAAGAGATTAGACATTGGACTCCATATAGATATACAAATTAGCTCATTTGCATATGTTTGAATATTAATTAATACATATTTTGCCAAAACAGTCAGTAAAATACAAGACAAATAAATCATATCCCAGTCTGTGGTCAATTTTAACTGCAAATACATTAACCTATAGATAATGTGCTACATTCTATTCTGCCCATACTTTCCACTGAAAAAACGACAGAAACATCGTCCCATATAGTATAAATCCAAAAGTCCCTTAGGCAGTTACCTATGTGACGTATTCCCGCTCTTTTTATCACCTGTCAGTTTCTTTTCTGTGGACAAAGAAAGTAAACAGGAAATTTTTCTGCAGGTGAAAAAATTCTATTTTTCTTTCTTTTTCTCTGGTTGAAATTTTTTCTTTGTTCTTTCTTTGGTTCCTTTAACCATGCCTTTCACTTTTCATAAATTTTTTTCTTTGAAATCGTTCTTCGATTTCTTGAAATTATCCTTCGCTCGTTCGATGTAATGGGGTTTTGCGACTTTCATGACTTTTCATCGCGGTGTATGTGGTCATATCAAATCGCATTGGGATAATCATCTTCAATGTATTAATTGTTCTCGTTGTTCCAGCGAATCAGCATGCTCCACGTGTAGTTTATGGTCCGATTCTATCTGCGATCTAGCAGAGAGGAGAAGAACTTACGTTTCAAGAAGTGGGTCATGTCCAAAAGAAGAAGATCGCCAACCTTGTCTGACTCGTCAGATGAAGAGAAAATCATAGGAACACTACCCCATATGGCCCAGCTGCCAGGGGGAAGACCCATTAAGGTGGCAACTCCAAGGGTTCGTGTCCCCTCGGGAGTACAAGTCCACCGGTCACCGGCCACCGACCATTAGTCCATTGGACAAGAAGATAGAACCACCGGTCAGAATGCCAGGTCACCGGGCATGCTCGGTGACAGGTCACCAGGCACGGGTCATGGGCCATTGACCACTGGTCACTGACCGCCGGACAAATAGGCATTTTACAAGAATTTTCAAGTCAGTCAATCTCTGGTCAACGGCCATCCTGCCACCAGTCATTGGACTTAGAAAATATCTACACAGGGGAAGTCAATATTCACCTAGTCACCGGTCATATGACTTTATATCAACCTGCATTTATTTGACTTATGCCATGGCATAGAGTTCACTAATAATAACTCAAAAAAGAGTTTTATTATCTCTTTCCAACGTTGTAATTGATCCGCCTCACAACAATGGGAGATAGGACAACAGACTTTTAGATTTCCCTCTCTGGTCGTATTTCCAGGAGAGATTGCTCTAGAAGTAAACATAAATCCAAGAAGAGGAGGTGATATAGATCATTCTCTACATCTTCCTCTTACCCCTGGAATACAATTTAGTAACAGGTCTATCCCAATGTTGTAATTGAATCGTCTGACAAAAACTGGAGATAGGACAACAGAATTTGCAGACTCCCCTCTCGGAGCATATTTCCAGGAGGGATTAGTCTAGAAGCAAATTATATCCAAGACGAGGAGGAGACATAGATCATTCTCTAGACCCTCTTCTTCTAGATCTGCATCTTTAGACTATCGCTAAGAAGTAGTAATCTAAAGATCCAGAAAATCTCACAAGAAAGAAGAAGAATCTATTCATCTTCGTCTTCTTCTTCTTAATTATGTGATAATCAGTTCCATGATTATAGCAGAGAATTAAGTTGACATAGTCCACTGCCTGCACAGAATCCAAGTATTCTACAGCCTATGGAAATAACTAATGCCTATACATACAATATGAACAAATAAATCATATCCCAGTCTGTGGTCAATTTTAACTGCAAATACATTAACCTATAGATAAAGTGCTACATTCTATTCTGCCCATACCTTCCACAGAAAAAACGACAGAAACATCGTCCCATATAGTATTAATCCAAAAGTCCCATAGGCAGTTACCTATATGACGTATTCCCGTTCTTTTTATCACCTGTCAGTTTCTTTTCTGTGGACAAAGAAAGTAAAAGGAAACTTTTCTCCAGGCCTTACAAGTTCTATAAGGATTCAGGTTCCGTCCTCTGATAGGGCAATCAATAAATTCAGGCTTTGCCTCCGGAGTTATAGGCAAAACGATGAGAGGGCTCCGGTGAAGCCTTTATCTGGTATTGTACTCCTAAAGGAGTCGCATGCGACTCTATTATTAGTAGTGCATTAATCTAAGTTAGTTAAATATATTGCCAAATGTCTCCAAAGCAAATTGACATGGAGAAATTGGCAAAGATCATATGCTCCAAAAAAATAATATCTTCCTTGACACAGACTAAATTTTTGATAGAGCTAGAAACAGTATTTTACAACAGTCTGCAAACATATAGCGATAAACTCGCATGCATATATATATTTTTTCTCTGCTGCTTACTTATGTATACAATAGCAGACAATGTCCATATCAGCTCTTTCGTGACTGATTGAAACCGTAGCTAAGTCTATTAAACATATGACGGTTATGTCTATGATCTTAGCTACGGAGAATTTCTACGATCTTAAGAAACCGAAGCAGCCAAATTAACTTTTAGGCCTCAGCAGACGCATCTGTACAGGCTTAAAGGCAGACACACTTATCAAGTCATTCTTATCAAGTAGAAGTAAGGATGTTAAGAGAAGTGGAAATCAGAAACAGTTCCCCTCCTCTAAGCAAGACTTATCTTCCACAAATTATGTCCAACTCTTCACACTGCTAGTCCTACGAGGGTGAGTCAATAAAAAACCAGCCTAACTTATTTCTGGGTGAGATCGATCTCTTCTTTTTCGATGTAATTGCCCTCTAGAATGATGCACTTGGACCAACGGTGTTCCAGTGCCATCAGCCCAGAACTGAAGAGGCCAGGGTCCTTGTCTCTGACCCACTCCTCAACTGCCGCCACGACTTCTTCGTTGGACTGGAATTGACGTCCACGGATATCCTTTTTCAAGTTTGGGAATAGGACATAGTCACTAGGAGCTAAGTCTGGAGAATAGGTGGGGTGCGGTATTAGCTCGTACCAATTTCGCTCGACAGCATCCATTGCAATTTTGCATGTGTGGACTCTCGCATTGTCCTGTTGGAGCAGAATCCCTTTGGAGAGTTTACCTCGGCGTTTTTCACGGATCACAGTTCTCAGTTGGTCGAGCAAATTTGCATAATACGCAACTGTTATTGTATGTTTCTTTGCTAGAAAGTCCAACATAATAACGCCTTGTGCATCCCAAAATACAGTTGCCGTCACCTTGCCAGCAGAGGGTTGCGTTTTGAACTTCTTTGGCCTCGGAGACCCCGGCCCTACACTCTGGCGACTTTGAGCTTTATACTCTGGCTCATAATAATGGACCCAGGTCTCATCTACAGTCACCAAACATGAAAGGAAATCATCTTCCTTTGACCTAAACTGCTTCAACATTGCGCTATATACTGATGCTCTGGTTGCCATTTGCTCGTTGCTAAGGGATTTTGGGACCCAGCGGCTGTTAGCTTGTGCATACCCAAGCGATCATGTAAAGTTGTTGAAAGGCTACCATGTGAAATGTGTAATGCATTTGCTATTTCTTCCACCTTAATTCGCCTATCAGAGTACACCAGATCCCGTACTTTGTTACACATTTCTTCATCGGTGGCATCTGATGGGCGTCCAGACCTGGTTTCGTCTTCTAAAGACGTTCTACTGCATTTGAATTCCCGAACCCAGAATTTAACTTGTGCATACGATGGTGCAGAAGATCCATAAACATTGGTCAACTCACAATGTATTTCCTGACTTGTTTTCCCTTTCAAATACAAGTATCGAATTACAGCACCTGGTACTCAACTTTTGACGAAAAGCTTACTTTTGCATCGCTAGCCATGTTTGACATTCAATATCTTATGAGTGAATGACATGATAAGGGTGCAATTTTGCCCTCGGGCCTAAAACATGTATTAAAACAAGGCATGAAAATCTTGGGTGTCTCGGTCAATTGGAAATGGGATAGGCTGGTTACTTATTGACTTGCCTTCGTACCACGTCTAGGTATTCCAGTAGGAGGAAGATTGGCCCATTTGTGGAACAATAGGAGGAATTGGCAGACAACAAATGGATTCTCTCTATCGTTCGAAACGGATTCAAGATCCTATTCAAGTCTTTTCTTCTCCTATCGGATGTTCCGATAGATCTGATTCAATTCTTCCCGTTATTACGAGAAGAGTTCGCAAACTTCTCAAGAAACGGGCAGAGGAAAGGGTACAGAATCCGGAAACTCCTGGTTGTTACTCCCGGATATTCTAGTGCCGACTTTTAAGTCACGCTTTAGTAATAGATATTTCCTACGAAATATGCATATAAACAAAGCATTTTAAGAATAATAAGTAAGACAATCGATATGTCCAACAGCTGGCCTGCCTCCAGAGATCTGACAGATGCATATCTTCATGTTCCGATACATTCGAAATCCAGAAAATACCTTCTGTTCATCTACGAATATCAGGTCTTTCTGTTCACGGCCTTACCGTTCGAAATGTTCCTAAGCCTTGGATTTTCACAAATTAATCAGTGTAATAGCAGCAATATTACGACTAAGTGCCATAGCTCTCTTCCCATATCTAGACAAGTGGCTAATAAATCTCTTTCACAATTGACTTATCTAGCACACAAATTCACTATTAAGGTACAAATCTGGAAGTCATATCAAAATTTAAGAAGTCAGATTTGATACTAACATAATTCATGGTTAGGTATGAAATTTCTAACTTAACATAACAGTCAGAATCTCTAGTTTCGGCACGAACTTTCTTTCTTTTTTGGGCAAACAGTGCACAAGTAGACTTAAATTTATAGGCAGACTGCATTTACGACATCTTCAATCTGCCTATTTTTAGTCTGGAAACCTTAAGTTCTTCGTTAGATCATCAGGTTACGATTAACAGTATGATCAAAATTCCAATTGAAATGGTGGACAAACACTAATCGATTCGTTCAAGGAATGTCCATTCACCCTTCACACCCCAAAATATTTCCTTATTCGGATATAAGTCAATATGGGAACTCATCTGGAACGATGAGTTTTTCCTTTCATGGTTATTGATCGGTGGACTAATTCCAGTTCCATATCAACACGTTGGAAATAATGATCATTTGTTTCACACTGATAAAACCTTATAAGTGTATTCACCATTCTTGTGTTAAGTTTTTCTACCAACAACACAACAGTGGTCTCATACGTCAATAAGCTAGGAGGAACAAATTCTACCAGCCTATGTGTAGAATATCCTCCAATGCTGCCTAAAACATCATATTGTCCTCAGGTTTCGTCATATACCAGCCAAAATTAATGTTTTGGCAGATACGTTATTGACTATCAAAAAATAGTCTAAGCAGAGTGGGATTTGGATAGATTGATATCGAATTCAATTCCAAATCTTCATCCATTTCAATCTGGATCTGTTTGTGATGAGTTTCAGTCACAATCTTCCACTTTATGAGTTCCCAGTTCTGGACAATCAAGTCTTTGCGATAGATGCATTTTCCACGAACTGGATTAATATTCATGCTTATGCATTTCCTACAACAATTCTTTCTCCTTCTGTCCTGAACAAGATAAGCCAATCTCAGTGCAGAATGATTTTTATAGCTCCTCTTTGACAGTAACAAATATGGTTTTCAGAGGTTCTATAATTACTTGTCTCAGCTACAGTTCTTCTTCCACTCTTTCCAAGGTATTAACACAAGCAAAGGAAAGTTCAACATCAAATCTTCCAGTACTTGACCGTCACGCCTGGGAGTTATCAAGAAATCAGTTAGAGATAGAAATTTTGCAAACGTTGCAGTTTTTATCTCCAAATCAAAGCGAACATCAGTTCAGAAAATCTGTGATGCAAATGTATCGTATATACCCGTTTGTGTCATAAAAAGGAGATCAATCTGGTATCGGCCCCTTTTTCTGTTATAGCAGATTTCCTCTTCTACCTTTTTATATGAGTAAAAGTTTCAGATGAGTACTAGTAAGGCTAAAGATATATGATATCTAGTACTTTTAAATTAAGACTGGTTATAAATCGGATTTAACCCTGTCTTCTCAGAATTAATAAGATCTTTTGAATTACAACGCACTGCTCAAGGATCTAGTACTCCTTAATAGGATTTATTTTGGGTCTTAGTCTGTCTTCAGAAAGTCCCATATGGACCTTATATAAGGCTTCTAACTTCACGTAAAGACAGCCTTTCTTTTAACTCTTGCCATTGCCTAAAGATAGAGGAGATTCAGACCTTGGCAATGGATTCAAATCAGTTAAGATTCAATCGATCTGATAGATCAATATCTGATGGTTCAACTGGGTTTATGGCTAAGAATCAGCTTCTGTCCATTTGTCCAGATCATAATCCTATCCCTATTTAGCTTATACATGTAAAAGGAACATCCGGATAGACATTTTTGCCCTACAGAAGCCTTAAAATTCTATCTTAAATGACTAAACCGTACCGTCAAAATAGAATTAGACTATTTCTACCAATTAGAGGCAAACAGGATATTTCTGAATCCTCTGTCTCCTGTCTCGAGATGGTTTTCTTATAATATTAAACTTGCCTACAGGAAACTCAACCGTAAAGATTTTCCCTTCTTTAAGATTTAGTCCATGAAGTTAGGATTGGGCCTTTTTTCGACAAGTTTCGCTCAAGAAGATTCTAACAGCAATATGGAATCAATCTTCTATATTTGCTAAGCTCTATCTAAGGGATATATCTTTGCAACTTCAAACCTGCTTTATTTGGGCCAATTATGTCCCAAAAAGTGGCGAGGGGCCAAGTTAACAGGGCCTTGGATGCCTTAAGAAGATTAACAGCTTCCAAACCCTATAATACATATATTAAGGTTACTAATAGCTTATATATATATATATATATATATATATATATATATATATATATATATATATATATATATATATATATATATATATGTCAGAATGAGCTTACTCTTAGAATTTATATCAAGAATGAGCTTATTCTAAGAGTTTCCTGAGCCTTAATCCAGAAGTGGAGGGATCTACTTGTTTTTGTGTTAGAATTGGGAGCTCCTTTCCACCTAATTGGCGGATTCTAGCACATTATCTATAGGTTAATGTATTGTGCAGTTAAAATGAAGTTTTTAAAAGTAAAACATATTTTAACAAGCAATACTTAACCTATACATAAGATAATCCCACCTCCCTGTCCCCGCTTAGCTCTACCATTTAGGGCTTTAGATCAAAGACACTGACAGGTGATCAAAAGAGCGGGAATACGTCACACAGGTGACTGCTTAAGGGACTTTTGGATTAAGACTGTCTGGGATGTTTCTGTCGTTTTTTCATTGGAAGGTATGGGCAGAATAGAATGTAGCACATTATCTATAGGTTAAGTATTGCTTGTTAAAATATGTTTTACTTTTAAAAACTTCATATTAGTTAACCAAAATATGCAAGATAAGAGCTTAAGCTTTGGCTGTTGCTTCTACTCCATATATGCAAATAAGCTCATATGCACATGCATATATGTGCCTTAATGCTTAAATTTTGGTGAAAAATCATACAAAAATCTGAAACTAGGTCGTTTTAAACGTCTTTTTTTCTATTTTCTTAATATTTGAGTATTTCAGACTCATTTTTTACAACTATTGTGCTTGATAGTGAGGATGCAATGCTATTCAAAAGAAAAAATAGGGTTAGGTAACATCTAACATCTTGATATGGGGACCATATATGTCTTGCTAAAAACAGAACACTTTATGCAGTGTCTGTGATAATTCTGGGTATTGAAGCCTCCTATTCCCTTGAAATAATAAAGCTTAGAATAGTGACATGAATCAAACAGAAATGGGATAAGGATTTTTTTAATTTTCTCTTATCAGAGGCCCATATAGTGTCAACCTGTCTACTTAAAGGCAGAATTATGCAGTTTTCAATACAGTTAATACACTTCAGCTTTTATTTTAGAGGCACGGCCTCTTGTTTCCTTTAAATGATTTTTCTTGGTAGCTGTGTCAGAACGGAATGGAAATAAGTTGGGTCACTTTCCCTAGTATGGGACGCAGATGGGTAAGTATGACTACTTTTGACACAATGTTATTAATTAAAGTAGCCATTATCCAACTGACATTTTATTTCTGATGTCTAAGCCTCTTATTCTCTTAAAATTGAATACTTCGTAGTTTTATAGGTACACGGAATCAAATACAAATGAGGTAAGGCAGGGTTATGCTCCTCGTGAAGGGGCCTCTCTAGGGTTGAAATACCTTCCTGATAGATAATCCTGAATTTTACAAGCATTTTCTAGTTTTCATATATATTTCTTGAGACACCATTTCTAATGTACTTGATACTATTTTGCCTACTTGTATGACAGGTAGCCTGGCTAACACCAGGTACAGGTAATTATGGGCATGTATATCCTAGTAAGGATCCGAGGATTTGTTTAATATTTTCGTCCCTATGGCAAACTACTTTAATTTTAAAGGCATTTCCAAATTTATTCTTGTTTCTTTCCGAAGTCTAAAAAAAGGTAAGAGAAAAGTCCAGGGAGTGCCACAATCACAAACCGCAGCCCTTCCCAGACCCTAAGAGGAAGAGGAAACCGACAAATCTAAACAAGCACAAACCGAACAAACGTACGAAAAGCACTAAGATTAGCTCTCTCTTCCCCAAGCGAGGTAATCGCAATACTAAAAGGACTGAAAAACACAAGAACAAAATGACACACGGAAAGGCATACAACAAATTGCCTCGTAGAATAAACCACAAAGCAACAAAGAGTAAGACTAACACCGGGACCACCACCTTAGAACGGTCGGTAGAGCAAACCACCGGGGGGTTTAAAGCACTTTTACAGCTATCTATCTTCACCCTGGTCCCGATGCTACTCTTAATACAGAAATACATAAAAATTCGGTTCGCATAAAGGCTCCCAACTCAGTCAATGCATCAAAGCGAAAACATAAAAATCAAATTAATCACTATAATAAACAAAGACGAATACTCATGGCTAATTCTACTGTATGCCAGAGTAAATGAAAACCAATAGTTGAACCACGGCGGGCCAAGCCAAAGACATATCGTCAAGCCCCAACCCACTGGTTAAAGTTTTACGAAGAGGCCGTCATTGAGTCTGAGGCCCGAACCGCCGTCGTGCAATTAAAGAGTGAAGCATAGCCATCAACAATGATTGGGTTGACAACTAGGCATGCAGTCTGCCGCATAATATCCAGGCTATAACAAATTCTTTTATAACAGTTAATAAGTTTTATGAATTGCTCCGAAAAGTTAGATTTACCTACAGTTTTTCTAAATCTGTACACTAAGTCACCGTAAAATTCGGGTTCCGATATACCTTGTTGCAGAAGTGTTTTCAGACTGACGCCATATTTTTCTAACAAGGCACTGTGTCTGCGATAAAATTTCGAAAACGCCTTACGAAGTTTAAAATAACGATAGCCCTGCCTAAGAAGTTTGGCAGTAAGGGCTTTATTACGGTAGTTAAAGTCATTAAGATTTGAAGAAGCTCTGGGGAATCTTATAAGTTGAGATATGTATACCCCATATGAGGTACGCCGGGGGACATCGCCATCCAGAAAAGGGAAATTGACTATATCAAAATCAAAATCGTCCCGTTTATAATAAATTTTGGTGGAAACTGTACCATTAGATATACATAGATTCAAATCCAAAAAAGGTGCCTCGGTATCGGAAGTATTTGCTCTATTTAATTGGAGTTCTGTAGGGTATATCCGGTCCACCATTTGGTCAAAGTAAATATTGTCAATATTTAATAAATCGTCAAAGTGAAGTTGAATTGAAAGCCTCAATAATGTCAGCCTGATTTTCACGTGAGAGAGACTTCATGAAATCTCTCTCATAACAAAAAAGAAACAAATCTGCAACAAGAGGAGCACAATTAGTTCCCATCGGAATACCAATAGTTTGTCTATAAAGTTTAGTTCCAAATCTAATAAAAATATTATCCAAAAGATAAACAAGGGCATCATAGACTTTTTGACACGACCATAAATTGTGATTATTATATACATTAGAAGTGAAAAAAGCACATTCTTCGTTGCAAGCCAAATATTGGGTATTCTCCCGAATAAACGTTCGGTTAATTAAATCAATAAGTTTATCTTTTATAAGATGATGAAGTAACGTAGTATACAGTGTAGAAAAATCATATGTAGACAACTTAGAAGCCTGAAAGTTTTTAGATTTAAATTTATTGAGAACATCTTTAGAATTTTTAATTGACTAAAAATAGTTAATTCCGTCCCTTTCGTAAACAGTATCATAGTATCTAATCCAATGTTTTTTAACAGCAGTAAGGCATGAAGTTAGTAGTTTGGACAAAACAGTAGTCGTACAAGAACTAAGCCTTGATAGTATAATGCTTATTAGCCTGTTAGGCATCCTTATCCAAACAAGAATGGAGGAAAGTAGTATCTTGTTTCCTTGTAAGGGGCCCATGGTAGATAAGAATATCTTCTTAATGTAAAAATTCTAAGGTTTTCATACATCTCTACTTGTATTTACTATAATTATGCTTAGTAGTTTGGTCATATGTCCTGACACAAACCAGATTTGAAAACTGTATGGACTCATTCCCTACCAATGGCTCCAGGAGGGGTACGTGAGTCCTATTTAACGACGAATGGACGAAGTACCATTCTTGTATATACAGTTTTCTATTTCATTTATTATACAGTTTGTGTGTGTGTGTGTGGGGGGGGGGTGGGTGGGGTGGAGGGGGGGTAGTATACTGTTTTCACATTGTCTGTCCGGCCGGCCGGCCAGCCGTCTGTGTGTCCATCCTTGTGTCCGTCCGTGTGTCCGTCCGCGATGCTGATTTTTTCCTTATGTCTTGAAAATGCAGCGATGGATATTCATCAGTTTCTGCAGACACATTGATATCAATAACATGTACCTACATAAGAGAAAATAAGGGCTAGGGGCCAATTCTCTTGCTCTTTGTTATATTTTTTTCTTAATGCAGTAAAAGGTTTGTGTGCACACTATCTCTTTAACAAATGGCTGGAATTTGACCAAACTAGCACAGATACATCATCAGGATGGGGGAAAGAAGTGATTAGATTTTGGTAGCCTTGATCTTATTTTCAAGGTCACTACATTATAAATACTCAAAAAGTGAGCCTTGTTAATGCAGTAAAAAGTTTGTGTGCATGCTATCTCTTTAACCAATGGCTGGAATTTGACCAAACTAGCACAGATACATCATAAGGATGAGGAAAAGAAATGATTAGATTTTGGTGACCTTGACCTTATTTTCAAGGTCACTACATTATTAATACTCAAAAAGTGAGCCTTATTAATGCGGTGTGCACACTATCTCTTTAACCAATGGCTGGAATTTGACCAAACTAGCACAGATACATCCTAAGGATGGGGGAAAGAATTGATTAGATTTTGATGACCTTGACCTTATTTTTCAAGGTCACTACGTTATAAATACTCAAAAAGTGAGCCTTGTTAAAAAGTTTTCTCTTTAACCAATGGCTGGAATTTGACCAAACTAGCACAGATACATCCTAAGGATGGGGGAAAGAATTGATTAGATTTTGGTGACCTTGACCTTATTTTCAATGTCACTTCATTATTAATATGCAAAAATTGAGCCTTGTGTACAGTCTGTTTCATGAATCAATAGATGGAATTTAAACAAAGTAGCACAGATACATCATTGGGATTAGGGAAAGAAGTAATTAGATTTTGGTGACCTTTATGTCGTTTTCAAGGTCACACCAGCACTTTGAAACTCAAATTTTGATAGAAAAAAATTGTGTGCACACTATATCTTTAACCAATGGATGGAATTTGACCAAACTAGCACCGATACATTGTTAGGACATGGGAAAGAAGTGGTTAGATTTTTGTGACCGTGACCTCTTTTTCAAGGTCACTACGTTATAAAGACTCCAAAAAAATGACCTTGTAAAAAGTTTGTGTGCACACTCTCTCTTTAATCGATGGCTGGATTTTGACCAAACTAGCACAGATACATCATCAGGATGGGAGAAAGAAGTGGTTTGATTTTGGTGACCTTGACCTTATTTTCAAGGTCACTACATTATAAATACTCAGTAAGTGAGACTTGTGTGCACTCTATCTCATGAATCAATAGATGGAATTGGACCAAACTAGCACAGATATATGATTGGGATTGCGGTAAGAAGAGATTAGATTTTGGTGACCTTTATCTCGTTTTCAAGGTCACTACATTATAAAGACTCCAAAAATGAGCCTTGTAAAAAGTTTGTGTGCACACTTTCTCTTTAACCAATGGCTGGATTTTGACAAACTAGCACAGATACATCATCAGTATGGGGGAAAGAAGTGATTTGATTTTGGTGGCTTTGACCTTATTTTCAAGGTCACTACATTAGAAATACTCAATAAGTGAATCTTGTGTGCACTCTATCTCATGAATCAATAGATGGAATTTTCATCAAACTAGCACAGATATATAATTGGGATTGGGGAAAGAAGTGATTAGATTTTGGTGACCTTTATTAGCTCACCTGAGCACGAAGTGCTCATGGTGAGCTATTGTGGTCAGTCAATGTCCGTTGTGCGTCTTCCGTCATTCGTCGTTCATCATGCGACATCAACAATTGCTTTAAAAACCCACTCCTCCTACACCCCTGGGCCAATTGACTCGATACTTGGTAGAAAGCATCAGGATGACTTGTAGAACAAAAATATCTAAAATCCTTCCGATCGGAAATCCAAGATGGCCGCCATCTTGAAAATCTATTTTTTGCTTCTTCTCCTGAACTGAAAGGCCAATCGACTCCAAACTTGGTAGGAAGTATCGGGGGTGACTTGTAGATCAAAAATAGCTAAAATCGTGCCGATCGGAAATCCAAGATGGCCCCCATGGCTGCCATCTTGAAAATCTATTTTTCACTTCTTCTCCTGAGCCGAAAGGCCAATTGACTCCAAATTTGGTAGGAAGCATCAGGGTGATTTGTAGATCAAAAAAGGCTAAAATCGTGTACCTACGTAAGAGAAAGTATGTGCTAGGGGCCCATTCTCTTGGAGTTATTGCCCTTTGTAAAATTCCTTTATGCAGTAAAAAGTTTGTGTGCACACTATCTCTTCAACCAGTGGCTGGAATTTGACCAAACTAGCACAGATACATCATCAGGATGGGGGAAAGAAGTGATTAGATTTTGGTGGCCTTGATCTTATTTTCAAGGTCACTACATTATAAATACTCAAAAACTGAGCCTTGTGTGCACTCTATCTTTTTTCCTGCATATCTTTATTAATGTTATAAGGAATCTTAACATATTTTGCATAAATGTTCATATTCATCAGTTATTGCTCTACAGAAAAAGAAGGGGCAAGGGATCAATACTGTTATAGTTATTCCCCTTTGTAATTCTTTAATGTCCGTGACACTTTTGTTTTTCCTGTGTATCTTACTTAATGAATCCTGGATCCTGTTGCGAACATCCTCATTTATCAGATGGTCTTTGTATGAGATATTTAGAAACCTCCACTAGCAGCTCATCTTAATACTTAGGAGTATTCTTTCAAGCTCTGCTGTAAGGGTCGTTCTCACAGGAATAAAGAAAGTATAATATGAATGGCCACATCAGCTTAACTTTAGAAGTAAATGAGATGTTCTTGTCCTTCTATATGACTTTGTAAAGAGCTGATGTTGTCTGAATAATCTTTGAAATGATTTCTGGTTTAAATTCCTTGTTTGAGGTTCTCAGTTATTTGAAGTGCTCCACTGCTCTTAGCCTCTGATCCTTTGTTTTCTAACTCAAGCAAAGATATGAATAAATATGTTCACATTCCTTAGTAAGGATCCAGTGATGGCATAATTACGTCATGCCTCTGTGATGGCAAAATACTTTTGAAATAGTTTCCACTTTAATAAATGCTTTACTGAGTCAGCCTTTTCTTTCGAATTATTATTATATAGGTAAGGTAATCTTGATACAAACAAGAAAGGTGGTCCGCATGACCAGGGCCTCCTGACTACAACACCTTATCACAACAACATCCATTCTTGTATGAGTAAATGTACTTAAATACATCCTTAAAAGCATAATTGTTTCAAATAAATAAGAGGCAAAATCAGCAGAAATTGTTATTAATAATGGAGGAAAATATGTTATTTTACAATAAGCAACATATATTTAGCCCCCACAGCCCCTTAGTATAGAATGTGATCCTGCCCATTCCTATTACATTGAATCAAGGTACCAACCCAGCAACTAAGCATAAATTCCAAGGAATATGAGGCTTAAAAATCAGAAATAATCACTGAAATAAAAACAGGATATGAAACATATTAGTTCACCAGAAGAAAGACATATCGATCCCTCCTCAGCTCCCTTCCTTAGAGACGTATCATTACATACTTCCATTCTGGTTTGTGATGCCATCTACTAAAAGACGGTGACTATGACTATTTCAATGTAAATTAAGGATGCGTCTTCATAAATAAAACAAAACAAACATATAATTTGTATGAAATCCTAAGGATTTTGACATTAGGAGGATACGTTGACCCCTCCTGGGCCCCTTAGTAGGGAATATACCTTTATTTAACTCGAATGGTTTTGACTAACTAACACAGTAATAAGTGCATCCAACGGGAACTGCAGAACCGCGGAGCGGTTTGGCGTGCAGAAATGTGTGACCAAAAACGTGATGGTCCAACAAACGCTTGGGTGGTTCGGTGCTTATCCTGAAAACCAATAAGTGTTCCTTGATTTGGCAGAGACTATTGACTCCGCGGCCGTGCCGATAATAGCAACAAAACAGCCAATAACGCCAAGTATCCCAATTGCAAGGGGATGAATCACAAGACTTATGACGTCAGTCTACAAAATTTGCGATCGCGGCCAAATTGAATTTTGTCTCTACTTTGAATTTTATTTCTATCCATTCTCTGTCTATTTACAAGCTAAGCATGATTCATTTGTGCATAAGGTACACTTTGATGTAGACTTTTAGATAACACATAGACTTTACACTCTTTTCACGTGATATTCTGAAATAACTTTGACACAGTAATGTGTTTGTTCGACCGACCTGTTTGTAAATTGTTGTTATTTTAATGTTGTTGTTTTTTTCTGCTTTTCATAATGTGTAGACTCACAAAAAAAAAGAACCAAAAAGAAACAAAGACAAAAACGCACAAACGGTCAAAAATCTTTAGGAAAAATCCTGAAGCAGTATAATGGATTTCAGTTAAGCGAACGATAGTATATTTTCTTTGTATCTGTCACCAGCATACACTAGTTTTCGGTATTCGGAAAGCATAGCCCCCGCCCATCATGGCCCATGAAATAGATGGGCTGTCTAACGCCTCCATGGCAGTGCTGCTAGTAACTAAGCAGGACCTGAATTATGTGATCGGGTCAGGTAAAAGTCCCACAAATTTGGAGGCAATGTCTCTAAACTACTGAAATATTGTTGACTTGGACGTTATATTGCAATTCATGCAGTGGATCCAGAAGTCAAGCATGGTCTGAAATCAAATTCAGTTAGATATGGCCAACCCACCTATGAAGTATGTGATGAAAATTTGGATGCACGGATATAGGTAGCACCTATTAAATTCATATTAAGCATACTTATTTGAAGGAAATAAGAGGTGCAAACCAGAAATAACAAATAAAATTAGAAATGTGTATTAAAGTACAATATTTTTAAATAAGGAAGACATTTTCAACCCTTTCTTGACCCCTTTATATGGTGTGTGCTTCTACCTACCTCCTTTGTGGTTTGAGCTAGGATATCAACCAACCAAATAGGCAAAACTAGTTCCAGTAAGTCGAGACTCAAGTAATAAATGTGAAAATATAAGAAAAAAAAAAAAAAAAAAAAATATATATATATATATATATATATATATATATATATATATATATATTATAACTACAACAGTTTGACGTTATGAAGACATGTTGACCCCATATGGGCCCCAAATAATGGAATTCAACCCGTCATCTTATAATAAGCATTATTTTTCTTAAACAAATAGGAGGCAAAATTACTCAGAATAATGATTGCAAACAAAATGCATAGCATGGTCTGTAACTTGACATAAAAAAAGATAATATGTCATAAACAGGCCCGCTATGAGCCCAATTAAGGCATGTGATACTAATTAACCCAATTCCAGTTTGTTTTAGCATCTCTACCTGACTGACTACGAGTACCAGGTATACTAATTTCTAAAAACCAAATGGATAAACTACCAAACAATTACTATTAATGAGAATTCAATAATATGCAAATGAGCTTATTAACACATATTGACCATAGACACAAAAATAATTTATAAACCTTCATTTGGCAACTTTTTTTCAATCTTAATTGAGCACAATCTGGTTTAAGATTGAATTAAATGGCAACATCTTTTTTATACTTCACATGGACCAAATTTACAAAATCATCAAAAAACTCCATTTTAACAAGCCATGCACATGGGACCTACAATGCGACCTGCACTAATTGGTGTGCTTATAGTATAATGGTCCATTGTAAGTCTTTGGTCATGTCATCCACACTTTCAAATTGGTATGGACATGTGAAACGCTCCAATGGTGCAGTCAAGACAGCCTTTCACATACAGGTTGAGGGAAAGCGTGGGCCTCAGGGAGGCTTAAGATGACATGGAAGCAGCTTACAGAGAGGGATTGCAGAGAGTGGAAGATCAGAATATGATTGCAAACAAAATGCATAGCATGGTCTGTAACTTGACATAAAAAAAGATAATATGTCATAAACAGGCCCGCTATGAGCCCAAATTAAGGCGTGTGATACTAATTAACCCAATTCCAGTTTGTTTTAGCATTTCTACCTGACTGAATACGAGTACCAGGTATACTAATTTCTAAAAACCAAATGGATAATCTACCAAACAATTAGTATTAATGAGAATTCAATAATATACAAATGAGCTTATTAACACATATTGACCATAGATACAAAAATAATTTATAAACCTTTATTTGGTAACTTCTATCAATCTTAATTGAGAACAATATGGTTTATGGTTAATTTATCTTGTTTCACAGATTTTTTTTTTCGTCAAAAAGTAAGTATTAATTAATACTTATGAATATGCAAATGCACTTATTTGCATATTTGAATATCATTCAAATAATGGTAATGTCAATTCTTCTGTTTGGTACCAGTATCATTGATCTATGTTGAATATAATGTGAGATATAAACAATTTACTATGGCTACCCTCTTAATCCAGCATTTTACTGTGGGTTGCCATGGAAACCGTCATATTTCACATAGCTGATAAGAGATTGTCTTTCTTCAGAGCATTTTTCTCATTAAATAGATCCTAGTAAACATTTTGGCACACATCAGAAGTAGTTATATGGGGCATGTTGCTTGTCGGCAAAATCAGCTACCAACCTATGTGTCCCCTTTGCTTTTATGTTACGTTTTATGCTTATTTCCGGGTATAATCTATAATGACGTCATAGAAACAGTAAACTCAAACCAAAAAAATGGCAACATCTTTTTTTTATACTTCACATGGACCAAATCATCAAAAAATTCCATTTTAACAAGCCATGCACACTGGACCTACAATGCGACCTGTGCTAATAGGTGCGCTTATAGTATAATGGTCCATTGTAAGTCGTTCGTCATGTCATCCACACTTTCAAATTGGTATGAACATGACTGTGGAACGCTCCAATGGTGCAGTCAAGACAGCCTTTCACATACAGGTTGAAGGAAAGCGTGGGCCTGGGAGGCCCAAGATGAGATGGAAGCAGCTTACAGAGAGGGATTGCAGAGAGTGGAAGCTCTCGGCTATCAACCCTCATGATAGAAATATGTGGAGATCTGGTGTGAGATCTGCCATGCGTGCAGCAAGCTAGCTATCTGGAATGGGGCCCAATGATGTGGATGTTGCCCCTGTTCCTGCATGTTAATCAAAAATCTGATTATGATGATGTATCAAAACTGTGGTGTCAATAGCAACAGAAAGCTCCTATAGACTTATAATGGGGAAAATGTTGTCTGGGCAATAACTTGTTTATTTTTTGTTGAGACTTCATCTAACTTAAAAGTATCCAGGAAAGACATAAAGTTTCACCCAAGTTCCATTTTGGGTCAGATCGGATGAACCACTTCAGAGTTACATCCCCTTGAAAATTGAAAAAAATAGACTGAAAATGGGGAAATGTCCAGGTGATAACTGATTACATTTATTTTTTTGTTGAATCTCCATCTAACTTACAGGTATCCAGGACAGACATAAAATCTTGAAGGAGTTTGATTTTGGGCCAGATTGGATAAACCACTTCAAAGTTATATCCCCTTGAAAATTGTTAAAATTGTCTATAGACTTACAATGGGGAAAATGTTGTCCAACTGATAAAAAGTTTATTTCTTTATCAAAAGTGGATCAGACTTATTGATAATGAGGACAGGCATACAATCACGACTGAGTTTAAATTTCAGCCATATTGGGCCATTCACATTAGAATTATTTGCCCTTGAGAGCTCAAAAAGCCCATATTTGATCTTGTCAATATCTTGTTTACTTTTCACCTGATAATCATCAAACCTACAGATAATCAGGACAGGCATAAAATCTTGACTGTTTGAATGTTTGTCAGATCGTATGAACCATTTCAGAGTTATATCTCCTTGAAAACGATTGCCTATAGACTTATAATGGGGAAAATCTAGTCTGACTGATAACAACTTTGTTTTGTATTAAAAGCTGATCAAAGTAAACAATGAGGACAGGTGTACAATCATGGCTGAGTTCAAATTTCAGCTATATTTAGCCATTTAAGATATGGTTATATACCCTTGAGTGCTCAAAAAGCACATATTTGACTTTGTTGTTTGGACAATCACTTGTTTGTTTTTCATCTGATAACCATCAAGCCTACAGATAATCAGGGCAGGCATTACGTCTCGACTGAGTTTGAATTTCTATTAGATTGGTATATTCATTTTAGAATTATGTCCCCTTGATAATTGAAAAAAGACTGTCTTTGAGACCTATAATGGGGACTTCTCATAGACTACTGGATCACCAATCTTGATCACATTTCATATGTCGGAGGATTGACTGCATAATGTTTTAGGGCTGATTCTAACAAAACCCTGATTTCTGTGGCGACCGATAGATCCCATTTATTTATAATGAGAAAAATCTTGTCTGCTCAATAACTTGTTTTTTTTTTTTTTTTTGTTGTTGTTTTTTTTTTTTTTTTTTTTCTCATTTTTTTTTTTAATCTGACTTTCATCAAACTACAGACAATCAGAACAGACTTAAAATCTCAGTCAAATTTGACTTTCAGTCAGCTCTGAATTTTCACTTAAGAGTTGTGTCCCCTTGACTTATGGTCAGGCTGTTGTCTGATTGATAATAACTTTACTTTGTAAGTTAATCAAACTTGCTAATAACCAGTACAGGCTTAGAGTCCAGGCTGAACTAAAATTAATAGCGATATGGGGCATCCAGTGTTATTCGCGCCAGAGGGCCATGAAAGCATACATTTGAACTTGTTCACTCAATAACTTGTTTATTTTTTTATCAGACATTCATGGGGGTGGTCGGGTGGTGCGAAGGTGTCGTGTATCATGCGTCACTGGGGCGTCCAGCTGATATTGGCATACAGCTGGGCAAGGCCTGCTGTCCTTGTAGCAGGTAAGGGTAGAGGGGGAATGTTTTTATTTCTTCTGTTTCTACACTTTCATTCCTGTTCCTCTTTCTTCCCTGTCCCTCTCTCTCATCTCTTCTATCTCTTTTCTCCCTTTCTCTGGGAGACAACACAAAATGACCCACCAGGGTTGAGGTGTCGTTAAGCCCCAACACAATCAATCAGAGACATTCATATGACCTGTAGGTTATCAGGACAGGCATAAAACCTCAACCAAGTTTGATATTTTAGCTCACCTGAGCAAAGCTCAGTGTGAGCTATTGTGATCGCCCTCAGTCTGTCGTCCATCGTCCGTTGTCAGCAATTAGTTTTTTAACTTTCTAGAGGTCACAGTTTTTACCCAGTCTTGATGAAACTTGCTCAGAATGTTTGATCCTATCAAATCTAAGTCAAGTTCGAAACTGGTTCACTTGGGATCAAAAACTAGGTCACCAGGTCAAATCAAAGGGAAATATTGTTAACACTCTACAGGTCACATTTTTCAAGCAATCATCATGAATCTTGCTCAAAAAGTTTGTCTTGATGATTTCTAGATCAAGTTTGAAACTGGGTCACTTGGGGTCAAAAACTAGGCCACCAGGTCAAATCAAAGGAAAACCTTGTTAACACTCCAGAGGTAACATTTTTGAAGTAATCATCATGAATTTTGCTCAAAATGTTGTCTTGATGATTTCTAGGTCAGGTTCGAAACTGGGTCACTTGGGGTCAAAAACTAGGTCACCAGGCCAAATCAAAGGAAAATCTTGTTAACACTCTAGCGGTCAACATTTTTGTAGCAATCATTATGAATCTTGCTTAAAATGTTTGTCTTGATGATTTCTAGGTCAAATTTGAAACTGGGTCACTTGGGATCAAAAACTAGGTTACCAGGCCAAATAAAGGAAGACCTTATTAACACTCTAGAGGTCTCATTTTTTAAGTAATCATCATGAATCTTGCTCAAAATGTTTGTCTTGATGATTTCTAGGTCAAGTTTGAAACTGGGTCACTTGGGGTCAGAAACTAGGTCACTGGGCCAAATCATCAGAAAACTTTGTTAACACTCTAGCGGTCACACTTTTGAAGAAGTCATCATGAATCTTGCTCAAAATATTTTGAAACTTGGGGTACTTGGGGTCAAAAACTGGGTCACCGGACCAAATCAAAGGAAACTTTGATAACACTCTAGAGGTCACATTTTTGAAGCAATCATCATGAATCTTGCTCAAAATGATTTTGATGATTTCTAGGTCAAGTTTAAAACTGGGTCACTTGGAGTCAAAAACTAGGTTACCAGGCCAAATCAAAGGAAAACATTGTTAACACTCCAGAGGTCACATTTTTTAAAACAATGATGCTCAAAATGTTTGTCTTGGTGATTTCTTGGTGAAGTTTGGAACTGGGTCACTTATGACGTATATTTCAAAGTCCAGTGACTTTCTTAAGATTTTCCATTTAGGTCAGTTTTGAAGTAACTATTGGTCCTACAGTGATATTTGGCTCTTGTGAAGTGTTTGTGTTTAGGTCAGTTTCTCAGTAACTATTGCTCCTACAGCCAGTGATACTTAGCATATGCATACATCTTAGCACAGCCTCTTGAGTGCAGTCACCCATATTTGGCCTTGACCTCTATTTCACAGTCCATTAGACATGTTACATTGTCTTACTTGTGAATATAATCATTATGAATTTTGGTCAGAATGTTTGCCTTGATCAGTTCTTGATCAGGTTCTCTAAGTGCTATGATACTCAGATGAGCATTACATGGCCATCATGGCCCTCTTGTTCTGGAGTTATGCATCTTGTAAAAAACAAATAATGAAATATTTATACTTGAGCTATAGACTTGACACTTGGTGTGCTTACTGGGGACGAAGAGTAGATTACCTGATTAGCTTCTGAAAAGAATCCTATTTTTTCTGGAGTAATGCCCCGTGTAATATTATGATAATCAAATCTTGTCAGCAAGATATCTCGAAAACTATTTAAGATAAGGCCTTGAAACTTGGTATGCTTATTAGGGATGATAAGTAGATTACAAAATCAACTTTTGAAAAATTCTGATTTTTTCCTGAGTTATGTCCCATGTAATATAATGATAATGAAATCTTGTCAGCAAGATATCTCAAAAACTATTTGAGCTGTGGCCGTAGATGATTAGCAGATCACTTGATTAACGTTTTAAAAAAATCTGATCAGTTTTGTCAGAGTTATGTCCCCAGAAAATACTTCTTTGAGCCAAGCGGGTGATCGTTGCCTTTTGAGCTACTTGTCTATGACTTTCTGGATAACGAGCAGCAGTCTGATGTCTCGAAATACTAGAGAAGTTCTATTGTTTGCCTTTTTCTTCATTCTCTTATTCTTATCTTTCCTCTCCTCTGCAAGTTTTTTCTGTCCCTTTTCTCTGGGAGACAAGATAAAATGACCCACAAGTGTTGACATGTGAACAAGAACTCAGACAAACTGGGGAAATTATGAAACAAGAGGCCCACGGGCCACAACTCGCTCACCTGAGTGAAACCACCACTGCCGATATGCAGATGGCATGCAACATTTTTCAAATACTGTCAAATATTGAAACTTATGACAAGACAATGGCTTAAACAGTTTTTGAGATATCTTGCTTACAAGGTTAAAATGCTGAAATCTTCAAAATGCCATAAGTAAAAAAAAGTTCAGATATTTTTCAGAAGTCATTTGGTTCATCTACTTATCCTGTCCTTTAAAGGTTTTTTTTTTTTTTTTTTTTCTATTTTTAGCTCTAGCAACCATTTTGTTCAGCAGAGCAGAACCATTTTAGCAATTTTGGTAAAGGGGCATAAGAGGAACATTGATGTGAAATTATTTTGAAATATTGCCACTGGTCACAGAGAAGGGTTTTCTATTTTTAGCTCTAGTGACCATTTTGTTCAGCAGAGCAGAACCATTTGGCAATTTTGGTAAAGGGGAATAAGAGGAACATTTCTGTGAAATGATTTTGAAATCAGGCCACAGCCCAAGGAGGAGATGTTTAAAGGTTTTTTTTTTCTATTTTTAGCTCTGGCGGCCATTTTGTTCAGCCGAGCAGAATTTTTGTAGCAATTTTGGTAAAGGGCCATAAGAGGAACACGTCTGTGAATTACTTCGAAATCAGGACACTGGCTGCGGAGAAGACGTCATTTAAAGGTTTTTCTAATTTTAGCTCTGGCCACCATTTTGTTCAGCCAAGTAGAGCCATTTTAGTAATTTTGGTTGAGGGCCATTGGTGGAACACTTCTGTGCAAATATTTTGAAATCGGGCCATTGGCCAAGGACGAGATGTCGTTTGATGATTTTCTATTTTTTAGCTCTAGCGGCCATCTTGTTCAATGGAGCGGATCCATCTTGGATTTTCAGTCAACACAATTTTAGCTTGTTTTGATCCAGAAGTCATCCTGTTGCTAAAGAGCAAGTTTCGGCTCAAAGTGATCTAATTTTTGAGAAGAGATGTCGAAAATTGATTTTCAAGATGGCAGCTGTGGTGGCCATCTTGGATTTTCTATCAGCTCATTTAGCTATTTTGTGTCTCATAAGCACCCTAATGCTCATCATCAAGTTTAGATTCAAATGGATTATAGAGGTGATGTCCAAAATATGAATTCTCAACATTTTTCCCATATAAATGTATAGGGCCCATACAAATGCATGGGGAAGCAAAACTGACCTTGGCATAAAAAGGTCAAATGTCAACGTAGGACCATAATTTTAGCAATTTTGGCAGATCTCCTGTCCCCGAGGATTTGTGCAGAGATAAGGCCCCAGGGCTTATTTGGTTCTGGAGAAGAAGAATTTTAAAGGTTTTTACCATATATGGGCATGGCAGCCATCTTGGTCAATGGACCCCGACCATTTTAGCAATCTTTCATTCCCCCAACCTAAGGAGGCTCCACATAAAATTTGAGCAACATTGGCTCAGAGGCTTCAGACGAGAAGTCGTTTGAAATTCTCAGCATTTTTCCCATACAAATGTATGGTGCCTATACAAATGCATAGGGAACCAAATTTGACTTCGCCGTAAAAAGGTCAAATGTCAATGTACAACCATCATTTTAGCAACTTTGGTAGACCTCTCGTCCCTGATGATTTGTGCAAAGATTCAGCACAAGGCATCCTCTGTTCTGGAGAAGAAGATTTTTAAAGGTTTTTACCATATATGGGCATGGCGGCCATCTTGGTCAATGGACCACAACCATTTTAGCAATCTTTTGTTCCCCCAACCTAAGGAGGCTCCACATAAAATTTAAGCAACATTGGTCCAGAGGCGTCAGAGGAGAAGTCGTTTGAAATTCTCAACATTTTTCCCATACAAATATATGGTGCCCATACAAATGCATAGGGAACCAAACTTGACCTTGCCGTAAAAAGGTCAAACGTCAATGTACAACCATCATTTTAGCAACTATGGTAGACCTCCCGTCCCTAATAATTTGTGCAAAGATTCAGCCCCAAGGCATCCTCTGTTCTGGAGAAGAAGATTTTTAAATGTTTTTGGCCATCATGGTCAATTGACTGCGACCATTTTAGCAATCTTTCATTCTCCAACCTAAGGGGCTCCACATGAAATTTAAGCAACATTGGCCCAGAGGCTTCAGAGGAGAAGTCGTTTGAAATTCTCAATATTTTTCCCATACAAATGTATGGTGCCCATACAAATGCATAGGGAAGCAAACTTGACCTTGCCGCAAAATGGTCAAACGTCAATGTACAACAATTGTTTTAGCAATTTTGGTAGACCTCCCGTCCCTGATGATTTGTGCAAAGATTCAGCGCCAAGGTATCCTCGGTTCTGGACAAGAAAATTTTTAAAGGTTTTTTTCCATATATCGGCATGGTGGCCATCTCGGTCAACAGACCATGACCATTTTAGCAATCCCCCAACCTAAGGGGGCTCCATATGAAATTTGAGCAAAATTGGCTCAGCGGCTTCAGAGGAGAAGTTGTTTGAAAATGTTAACTGATGGAAGCACGGACGGACGACAGACGAAAACTGATCACAATAGCTCATCCTGTGCATAGCTCAGGTGAGCTAATAATAATATAGAGGATACTGGTGCCATAGATATCCCGAACATGAGTTGATCCTAAAAGAAATGACCCTTGAGAGCAATTAGACATGTTTCAAATTTGTGTTTTGAAGAGACATTGACGACACATAAATTTTTATGAATTTACAATGCAAATATGATAGCCAGTCTGTCATTGATTTAAGATTGGCAAAATTGTACCGTGTAGGATATACGTTTTAAAACTCACCCTGCTTCATTTTTATGCAGTTAATAGGCCTCCTCTGGAAATGCAAATTATGAAACCTTTGCGATTAGGGTTTTCAGTCTTCAATCACTTGATAGCAATCAATAACATTAGAAAATCCAGAACATCTGAATTAAATATCTAATTGGGTTTGGAAGATAGGGCCATTTAAAATTTGACAATTCTAAATATGATCATTTGAGAGAAAAATGTCTATATTTTCATCACCAAACCCAAAATTGCAAATCTGACTACATATGCCAATCTTAGCTACTATCTAGAAACAAGACTGCCAAATATCACAGTATTTGGACAAAAATAACGATATTATGCATTATCTTATATAAGTAACCCAGTATGGTAAGTAGGAGAAAAATGCTCATTTGTATCCCCCTAGGTACATTTACCACATTTTATTGTATGTTCTATATATTTTTTGTCATCCATAACTCTGAACTACTTAAGATATCAAGTTCAAATTTACAGCATTTCTTAGTTGTGTGAAGGTCACCAAATGCATGTAGTTTCGAACTTCTATGTGCACAGGTTGAAAAGTTAGTATTCTCTGGATAAGGCCTATTAAAGCAAACTAACTACAAAAATTCATGACTGAGAATGATCAACACTCACGTGATACAGTCGAATTTGAGAAGCCTGTAAACATGTAAGTAAATTGAAAATGATAGATTGTTTGAACCATGCTAGAACTTTTTTCCTTAAGTACTGACTTATACTGACTTATTTTAAGCAAAATTCGCTTACCCAAAGAATTTTTCTAGTTTAGAAGTCCATGCCACTGTGCCATCAAATGCACCTACTGGGCATCAAATTCAGAAAACAGAAGTATTAATTGATTGTGTGAGCCACTGCTTTTTGTTCATATACTGCCATAATTTTACAGGAGATGAGGCTCAAGGTGTAAGCCAACCAGATGAACAAAAAGACAAGGAGGAAAATCATGTGAAAGATGCCACGGATGCCATTAAGAGTCTGTCCTTGGGTGCTGGTGATACACAAGGGGACATCATAGAAAGATCACAGGATATGTTGATCGCTGTAGCAACACAACCAGGTGAGTAACAGAAAAGGTATTTGATAACCCCACCCCGACAGCTTGACATTTCATGTGAGTTGTCTTCTTTCTATTTAAAGTTGAAAGAAATAGATCTGAAATATAATAGCTAATCTAGATGGCCGTGCAGTCTGGTCAGGGTCTTTGCCCTTTCATTAAATATACATGGCAAATATCGTGACCAACATCTATGACACAACTAGATATGCACCTTTGATGTTGCAAATAATTGTTTGCTCAGCTTGGATCTCATTTCCATAAAGCTATGCTCCAAAGCATAGTCGGTAGCCCGTTTAACTGCTGATCCGGGGGTTGCAAGTTCAAATACTAGATCTGCTATATGGAAATTGACCATGAAATCATTTCTACAGTCAGTCTCCAACTTCTGCTGATTCAAGAAGTGCATTTGTCAGTAAAAGAATGTGTACAAGTACTGGTAGACTGGTTAGAGGACTAGGTCTGCCCAGGAAAAGTGTTTTTAGTAAACTGACAGGCTCAAAATGGCCTTAACAGTGTTGACTGGGCTGTAAAACTCCAATTAAATGTCAAAACTCATTTCGGAGATGTAAAGCACTTACCCTCTTATTTCCACCAGCCATATCCAAGTAAATGTTCTTTGTCTTTTCATCAATGGCATTTTCGGTAGAATTCTCTTACTGTATCAATATTAGAGCTGTACATCTTGTAATGACAGAGGTCTGTACCAATGCTTACCGGTATTTATATTTAATTTTAGGTCTCATTTCTTGATAATTCAGACAGTCTTTTTTTTTCTATAGGACATATTTAGAGTTCTTATGAGTTTTATTACTTTTTCAGCTGACTTGCAGTCCATCCTGATCTGGTGCTATATGCATATGCTCCACAGACACCATTTGATATGGAGCAACCTATTTGCCCTGTTAGAACATTTTTTAGCTCACCTGAGCCAAACACTCAAGGTGAGCTTTTGTGACCGGTCTTTGTCCGTCATGTGTCGTCCATCTGTCAACTTTTTACTTAAAAGACATCTCCTCCTAAACTGGTGAATGGATTTTGAAATAATTTTAGTTTAAACAGTATTTTATTTGTATAATTCTTTACAGAAGATACAAACCAAACATAGCATATTTGTTATATATACAAAAGGGATCCAGAAGGAAGTCATCTGACTTATTTAGATCTGTATCTGTATAGGAATGTTCCTTAAGAGATCCTCTACCAAAATTGCCTAAATGGTTCCGCTCCGCTAAACAAAATGGCCACCAGAGCTAAAAATAGAAAAACCTTAAAATGACGTCTCCTCCTAGGCCACTGAATGGATTTTGAAATAATTTCACAGGAATGTTCCTTAGATGACCCTCTACCAAAATTGCCTAATGAACAGTTCTGCTCCGCTAAACAAAATGGCTGCCAGAGCTAAAAATAGAAAAACCTTTAAACAACATCTCCTCCCAGGCCAATGGCCCGATTTCAAAATAATTTCACAGAAATGTTCCTTTCGTGCCCCCTTACCAAAATTGCTAAAATGGTTCCGCTCTGCTAAACAAAATGGCTGCCAGAGCTAAAAATAGAAAAACCCTTTTAAGTGACATCTTCTTCTAGGCCAAGGGCCCGATTTCAAAATAATTGTACTGAAATGTTCCTCTCATGCCCCTTTACCAAAGTTGCTAAAATTGTTTGGCTCCGCTGAACAAAATTGCCGCCAGAGCTAAAAATATAAAAAGGGCGTAGACTGTCATGTATCTGTCAACAATTAACTTGAGACATCTTCCCCTAAACCAGTTAATGGATTTTGAAATAATTTTACAGGAATGTTCCTTGAGTATAGCTAAAATGGTTTCGCTCAGCTAAAAAAACTGGCCACCAGAGCTAAAAATAGAAAAACATTAAACGACATCTCCACCCAGACCAATGGCCTGATTTCAAAATAATTTCAGAGAAATGTTCCTCTCATGCCCCTTTACCAGGATTGTTAAAATACTTCCGCTCTGCTAAACAAAATGGCAGCCAGAGCTAAAAATAGAAAAACCCTTTTAAACATCTTCTTCTAGGGCAAGGGCCGGATTTCAAAATAATTTTACTGAAATGTTCCTCTCATGCCCCTTTACCAAAATTGCTAAAATGGTTTCTCCGCTGAACAAAATGGCCGCCAGAGCTAAAAATAGAAAAAGGGCATAGACAGTCATACATCTGTCAACAATTTACTTAAGAGACATCTTCTTCTAAACTTGTCAATGGATTTTGAATTACTTTTACAGGAATGTTCCTTGAGTGACCCTCTACCAAAATTGCTAAAGTGGTTCCACTCTGCTAAACAAAATGGCCACCAGAGCTAAAAATAGAAAAACCTTAAAACAACATCTCCTCCTAGGCCACTGTAACAATTTTGAAATCATTTCACAGGCATGTTCCTTAGATGACCCTCTACCAAAATTGCCTAAATGGTTCCGCTCTGCTAAACAAAATGTCCACCAGAGCTAAAATTAGAAAAACCTTTAAACCGACATCTCCTCCCAGACCAATGGCCGATTTCAAAAAAATTTCACAGAAATGTTTCTCTCATGCCCCTTTACCAACGTTGCTAAAATGGTTCCGCTCCACTGAACAAAATGGCCACCAGAGCTAAAAATAGGAAAAAACTTTAAACGACATCTCCATCCAGGCCAATGGCCGATTTCAAAATAATTTCACAGAAATGTTCCTCTCATGCCCCTTTACCAAAATTGCTAAAATGGTTTGGCTCTGCTGAACATAATTGCTGCCAGAGCTAAAAATAGAAAAAGGGCGTAGATTGTCATACATCTGTCAACAATTTACTTAAGAGACATCTTCTCCTAAACTGGTTAATGGGTTTTGAAATAATTTTACAGGAATGTTCCTTGAGTGACCTTCTAATGGTTCCGCTCCACTAAACAAAATGGCTACCAGAGCTAAAAATAGAAAAACCTTTAAACACATCTCCCATACCAGTGGCCCAATTTCAAAATAATTTCACTGTTCCTCTAATGCCCCTTTACCGTCAGAGCTTAAACTAGAAACACCTTTAAAGGACATCTCTTTGGCCTATGACTAGATTTCAAAATAATTTCACAGAAATGTTCCTCTTACGACCCTTTACCAAAATTGCTTAAATGGTCCCATGGCCATTTGACTGAACGACATCTCCCATGCCAGTGGCTCAATTTCAAAATAATTTCACAGAAATGTTCCTCTAATGCCCCTTTACCAGAATTGCTAAAATGGTTCCACTCTGCTAAACAAAATGGCCATCAGAGCTAAAAATAGAAAAACCTTTAAAGGACATCTCCTTAGGCATATGATTGGATTTCAAAATAATTTCACAGAAATGTTCCTCTTACGACCCTTTACCAAAATTGCTAAAATGGTCCCATTTGGCTGAACGAAATGGCCACCAGAACTAAAAATAGAAAAGAGGGCATAGACTATCATGCCTCTATCAACGATCTCCTCCTAAATGGGTGAATGGATTTTGAAATAATTTTACAGGAATGTTCCTCTACCAAAATTTCTAAAATGGTTCCGCTCGGCTGAAATGACCGCCAGTGCTAAAATTAGAAAAATAACTTTTAAAGGACATCTCCTCCCAGGCTAATGGCCCGATTTCAAAATAATTTCACAGAAATGTTCCTCTAATGCCCTTTTACCAAAATTGCTAAAATGGTTATGCTACGCTGAACAAAATGGCTGCCAGAGCTAAAAATAGAAAAACCTTTAAACAACATCTCATAGGCCTAAGACCAGATTTCAAAATAATTTCACAGAATGTTCCTCTTATGTCCCTTGACCAAAATTGCTAAAATTGTTCTCTTTGGCTAACCAAAATGGCCACCAGAGCTAAAAATAGAAAAAGGGCAGAGACTGTCATGTGTCTGAACAATTTACTTAAAAGACATCTCCCCCTAAACTGGTCAGTGGATTTTGAAATAATTTTACAGGAATGTTCCTTGAGTGACCCTCTACCAAAATTGCTAAAATGGTTCCACTCTGCTAAACAAAATGGCCACCAGAGCTAAAACTAGAAAAAACCTAAAACGACATCTCCTCCTAGGCCACGGAAACAATTTTGAAATAATTTCACAGGAATGTTCCTTAGATGACCCTCTACCAAAATTGCCTAAATGGTTCCGCTCCGCTAAACAAAATGTCCACCAGAGCTAAAATTAGAAAAACCTTTAAACGACATCTCCTCCCAGACCAATGGCCCGATTTCAAAATAATTTCACAGCAATGTTTCTCTCATGCCCCTTTACCAAAGTTGCTAAAATGGTTCCGCTATACTAAACAAAATGGCCACCAGAGCTAAAAATAGGAAAAAACTTTAAACGACATCTCCATCCAGGCCAATGGCTGATTTCAAAATAATTTAACAGAAATGTTCCTCTTATGCCCCTTTATCAAAATTGCTAAAATGGTTTGGCTCTGCTGAACAAAATTGCTGCCAGAGCTAAAAATAGAAAAAGGGAGTAGATTGTCATGCTTCTGTCAACAATTTACTTAAGAGACATCTTCTTCTAAACTGGTTAATGGATTTTGAAATAATTTTACAGGAATGTTCCTTGAGTGACCCTCTAATGGTTCCACTCCATTAAATAAAATGGCCACCAGAGCTAAAAATAGAAAAACCTTTAAATGACATCTCCCATACCAGTGGCCCAATTTCAAAATACTTTCACAGAAATGTTCCCCTAATGCCCCTTTACCAAAATTGCTAAAATGGTTCCACTCTGCTAAACAAAATGGCCATCAGCTAAAACTAGAAAAACCTTTAAAGGACATCTCCTCTTTGGCCTATGACCGGATTTCAAAATAATTTCACAGAAATGTTCCTCTTATGACCCTTTACCAAAATTGCTTAAATGGTCCCATTTGGCTGAACGAAATGGCCACCAGAGCTAAAAATAGAAAAAAGGGCAAAAACAATCATGCCTCTGTCAACAATCTACTTAACAGACATCTCCTCCTAAATGGGTGAATGGATTTTGAAATAATTTTACAGGAATGTTCCTTGAGTGACCCTCTACCAAAATTTCTAAAATGGTTCCGCTTGGCTGAAATGGCCGCCAGAGCTAAAAATAGAAAAAAAAGACTTCTAAAGGACATCTCCTCCCAGGCAAATGGCCCAATTTCAAAATAATTTCACAGAAATATTCCTCTAATGCCCTTTTACCAAAATTGCTAAAACTGTTCTGCTATGCTGAACAAAATGGCTGCCAGAGCTAAAAATAGAAAAACCTTTAAAAAAACATCTCTTAGGCCTAAGACCGGATTTCAAAATAATTTCACAGAAATTTTCCTTTTATGTCCCTTGACCAAAATTGCTAAAATGGTTCCCTTTGGCTTAACAAAATGGCCACCAGAGCTAAAAATAGAAAAAGTGCAGAGACTGGCATGCGTCTGTGAACAATTTACTTAAAAGACATCTCCCCCTAAATGGGTTAATGGATTTTGAAATAATTTTACAGGAATGTCTCTTGAGTGACCCTCTTCCAAAATTGCTAAAATGGTGCCATTCGGCTAAACAAAATGGCATCCAGAGCAAAAAAAAAGGAAAATCTTTAAACAACATCTCCTCCTAGGCCAAGGGCCTGATTTCAAAATAATTTCACAGAAATGTTCCTTTAATACCCCTTTACCAAAATTGCTAAAATGGTTCTGCTCTGCTGAACAAAATCGCCACCAGAACTTAAAATAGAAAAGCCTTTAAACAACATCTCCTCCTAGGCCTATGGCCTGATTTCAAAATAATTTTGCAGAAATGTTCCTCTGATTAAGTCATATTCTCCTTGAGTGCTATGATACTCAGGTGAGCGATATAGGGCCATCATGGCCCTCTTGTTAGCTCACCTGAGCATGAAGTGCTCATGGTGAGCTATTGTGGTCAGTCAATGTCTGTTGTGCGGCATCAACAATTGCTTTAAAAGCCTACTCCTCCTACACCCCTGGGCCAATTGACTCGATACTTGGTAGGAAGCATCGGGGTGACTTGTAGATCAAAAATAGCTAAAATTGTTCCGATCAGAAATCCAAGATGACAGCCATGGCTGCCATCTTGAAAATCTATTTTTCGCTTCTTCTCCTGAACCGAAAGGCCAATTGACTCCAATCTTGCTAGGAAGTATCAGGGTGACTTGTAGATCAAAAATAACTAAAATCCTGCCAATCGGAAACCAAGATGGCCACCATGGCAGGAAAATTTGTAGGAAGCATCGGGATGACTTGCAGACATAAAAATAGCTAAAATGGTTCCAATCGGAAATCCCAAGATGGCGGCCAGCTTGATAATCTATTTTTCCCTTCTTCTTCTGAACTGAAAAGCCAATTGACTCGAAACTTGGTCGGAAGCATTGGGGTGACTTGTACATAAAAATAGCTCAAATCGTTGCGATAGGAAATCCCAAATTGCAGCCATGGCGTCCATCTTGAAAATCTGTTTTGAACTTTTTCCTTGAACCAAAAGGGCAACTGACTCAAAGTTCATTGGAAGTATCAAGGTGACTTGTAGATCAACAGTAGCTAAAATCATTCTGATAGGAAATTCAAGATGGCTGCCATCTTGTTTATGTTTATTATGTTTCCCTGCCACTGAGCTGTTTACATGTATAAAATCATGATTCTTCAGAAACCACTTAGCCATGTGCCACCAAATTTTACATTGATCCTACTGTTGAAATGTGATTGAGAGTTTGTTCAAATGATCATGCTCCATTGACTGTCATGCCATATATATTCTTCTTCAAAATTAAGAACTGCTTAAATGATGATCTTTTCATTAGTTGCGATGACAGGATTGGAAAAATGTTGCATAACATCTGCATATCTGCAGTGGTATGTCACTCAGGTGAACAACCCGTGGCCGGTGGGCCTCTTGTTTTTATATGATAGCACAAATTTGCTTATTTTTACAGATGTGGAAGTAGATAGCAAGCAGTATTTATCATTATTTATTCTGGCTGTATGGACGGTACTGTATAAGTTTTCAAGGAATCACCATATACTAGAGCTTTTAGATAAGGTAAGTATGACAGTGTCCATATTTTGGCACCCTAATCCCTTACTATACAAGTAATAAATTTGAACAGGTACAGTACTTATCACTTTAACTTTAATGTATTGCAAACACCCCACCCCAAAAGATTTCCCCTTTTACTATATAAATGGGGAATCCAGGATTTTCTTGAATTCTGCATGAATGAATCATTTTCTGTGAGCTGTATTTAAACCATAGAAATAATGTATGAAACCTTTGTATTAATTAAACCAGCAACTGAAAATAGGGGAAACTTAACTTTGGGTAAGCACATCAGAGTTCCGAAGTTGAAAGCTTACACTCTTACCTGCTGCCTAGAAATAAAAGCAGACAACATTTGAAATATGTTTCTTATTTTTTCACAACATTTGAAATATTTTTTCACAACATTTAAAATATGTTTCTTATTGTTTCCTTTCATCACTTATCTACAGAGGGATTAAGCTAAAATGTAAAGGAGACAAGTCACATGCTGTTTATGGTGACTGGACAAAAAGTGCCATTCAAACTTTGTAACATGTAAACCCTATTCAGATTGCTGTTTAGGGGTGGAATGATCAGGGCCCGGTTTAGCCTTTACCATACTTTCAGAATAAGTCTGAATATTTGGGGTAGATATTGTAACCCTTAAAGTACCAATCACAACTGCAGCATACAGCATTGTGAAGTATATTTTTCTTTATTTTCATAGAAAATAAGTCTTGAAATTTAATGTGAATCATCTAAATTCACATGAAATGTCAAGACATTCTTTCTGAAACATAATACAGGAAGTAAAATGTTGCCTGCTACAAATTCTGCTTTAAAAGTTAATATGTAGCACAGCATACGTTTTCATGGAAAATAAGAGAAAAAGTAACACCGCTTTGTTGGAAAAAAAGTGTTTTATCTAGATGTCTGGACTTATAGACCCTGATAATCTAAACCCTTATAGCAACAAGCACAATTTGTAGCAGACAACATTCTGTTTTATTTATAACCCCACAAACTTTGTTTTTTGAGGGGGTACTTTTTTCCCTTTGTTTGTCTGTCTGTCCGGGCTATCAAAATGGGTGTTATGTAACTGTTGTCTGTAAGTGTATGTGACTACAGTCACACAGTATTCAACTGGGCAGATTTATTCTGTCTAAGTGAGTGTTATATGATTCATGTTCATTTTATGTGACAGGTCACATAAATAGAGGTATCACATAGCTATCAGTTGTACTTACATAATACCAATTTCGTGAGGGCATTGTCAGTCCATCTGTTATGTTTGGGTTACCATGCACTGGTATCTAGTATGCACTGCTTAATCACACATCTTGTTTATTTGTCAGAGAAAACAAATTTTGGTATTTGATGTGAACCAATTCAAAGAAATGCTGACTTATTTTCTTTGAACAATAAAAAAGATCATTTCAAAATGTCGTCTACTGCAGTTGTGGTTGGCATTTTAAGGGTGAAGCAATAATTCTTTGTTCCCATTCATTCAAGTGAAATCATAGTTTTGAGAAGTTACTGTAATACCGCTAAGTATTGGGACAGACAGGCCTGAGCAAACAATTTAAACCCAGATCAGATGCTGTAGAACGTGGCATCTGATCAGGACCTACACTGTTTTTTCTACTCATCCAGCAATATTTTGGACACAGCAGGTAAGAAAATAGACTTTTCCAAATTTTTGGACAAGCATGGTAAGGAATTGAGGTGGTAAATACGGTATTTTACATTTTCCCTGTAATCGACTCATGTCAGAGTAAAGGGGACCCCTATGCGGACCAAATAGTTGTATGTAACTGATTGTATAAAGCAAACAGCAAAACCTCTGAACAGACTATGCAGATATACGTTTGATCTAGTCTTTGTATGTTTGATGTTTTTGTTAAAGCATAATTTTTGAATGATACAAAAATATAAATGACCCAGGAAAGTCCACAATCACGAAATGCAGCCTTCTCATAGCGCATAAGGAAGACATGGGAAACAATTGAAAACAAAATAACACAATTGCAAGAGCGGACGTACAAAGAACTATATATGTGGGGAGTTGGGGGCGGGGTGGAGGTGCTTCAACTAATTTTGTATGTTGATAATTGCAAGTGTGTCATTGTGTCTTGTCATTGTTTGTTCCTTATCACTTCTTCTTTACTGCTTCAGAAAGGCTGTGTGCTTCAAGACTGTCGCCTTTCCAGGGTAACTTCACTTATATTTTTACAAATGGGCCGCCGACTGACAAAAAGGCCCTTAGGACATATATGAATGGCAAAGCCTCAGACCAGTTTGCGCAGCCACCCGTGGAGTCAACATCTTTGCCATTAGTTCTGTATCTTAAACAAGGTCCCTATATTGTGTAGGAGAACAGTGAAGATCCTGACCAGATTGTACAGACACGCAAACTGGTCTGGAGTTTTGCTGTTTGCATATATTCTAAGGTCCCTTTTCTCAGCTGCTGACCCAAATATATTCTCGGTCCACATAGAAGATTCTACCTTACCACTGGATCACTTCAGTTAAACATGAAAACCATAAGTAAGACTACTTTGGGCCCGACCACAACTATCGATAGTCAGGCTAAAACATTCTGAAACCAATGTGAATGCGCCTTCATTTCATCTGAAGCACAACTCAGTTTCGTGCAATTAAAGAGGAAAGCAAAATTTTCAACTATAATTGGGTTAACAGCCATGTATACAGTTTGCTTTTCAACAAATGTTATAATATCAGGTTGCAGAAAGTGTATTTTAGGATAATATAAGGTGATTATGATGATTTTGACTTATTCTTGATTTTTTTTTTTTCAGGTAAACAATTTAAAGAAAGACGTATCTGGAAGACCTGTGAAGTTGTGTGAAATTAAGCAATCTTTAACTAAGAAGTTTTATTTTTTGCCTGGACATATGAGTCCTGATCATTCCTCTATACCAAGTTTGCCTTCATTGCCTCAACCTATTCTCAACCAATAAAGCGCCACACAAATGACAAAGAGGGCCCTCTTTACCAGTTTTAATTATTTTTGCAGAGAAAATAAGGCTCAGCATTTCATGTAAATCACAGACAGTTCTCATGAAAAGTGAACTGTCTGAAAATGTCTGGAGAACCCCAGACAGTTTACTTGAAATACCAAGCCTTATTTTCTAGATAAAGTAAACACAGAGGATTTCAGGGCCCAGTTGTTCAAAGTGTCGTTAGCTTAACGAGCTCGTTAAGGGTCATTTCGTTAACTGTTTTAGCAGATTCAATATACAATATTCTGATATTTTTTGCTGAAAAAATGTGAGTAGCTTTTGCACTGCAAAAGCTACTCACATTTTTTGCTAAAAAAATTTCAGCATATTTGCGTATTGATCGATGTAAATTTTAACGAATCGTTAACTAACGATGTCGTTAGTTTTGAACAACTGGGCCCAGAATGTTTATCTACCGCTTTTGTGACTGTTTTTAGATGAGTACTCCCTAGAATAGAAATAGATGTATTGCGATATCATCTTATTCAGTCACAAAGTCATATGTTGTTAATACACATTAGATTTATTCTGCCGATACAACTCTAATGTCACCATAAATATAATGCTATAATATAAGGCATAGTATGCATGTTGACATTAGAGGATGGTAGCATTAAAATGTGCCCTGTCATGTATTCTGGAAAATAAATATGTACTTTGATAGTAGCACACCCAGACAAAAGTGCTTTAACCCTTTCAGCCCAAACCAAAACATTTTTTTTTCACAAACGGTATAGATCCAGATGAGACAGCTCAAATGAGCCAGCTCATCAGGATCTACACGGTTTGCCATTCGGTTTTGATTTTTGACCGCTATTTTGAACAATGGCTCAGACCATATGAAAAGATGAAAGAGTCCACTTAAGAAACTCTGGGATGGAAGGGTTAATACAACATATGTTTTTGTGATAAATAAGCAACTATACTTATATTTTAGTTCAAAAACATTTTTTATCTAGGGTCTTGATGATAACTCCACTGGTATAAGCCAAACATTGTGCTTTCATCTGCTTCTGGCTATAATTAATGGATGAAAAATAATCATATTTACTGTAAATATTTATTAACCTTAATTCCTTACTACATGTGTTTTAAAATGTGAACAAGTCTACCTATTAAAGTTTCTAAGAATGTTGGATGAGTGCCAAACAGTGTAGACACTGATGAGACTGCAGAATACATTTTGCAGTGTTTTATCTGGGTCTTCGCTGTCTGACCAGGCCTGTCTGTCTCAATATGTTGGGTAAATATAGTATTTACCTTGCAAAACAGAGTTAAGCATTTTAAGGAGCACATTAGGGGACAGTTCTAATGAAATACCAGTTCCTGTTTTCAGGGAAGATACCTCTTGAAAAGGTATGTCTTTTTGACATTTTGACACTGTAAAGATTCTGATCAACCAGTAGAGCTCTATAATCTGACAGTGCCTTTGCTATACTTCCATGTAGTTTACAGTGTCAAACACAGGTCCTGATCAGACTGCTTGCACCCTTTGGTGTGTCTGGGCTTTTAATGCCTGTGTCGGCTCCTAAGGCATTGTTAGCTCACCTGAGCATGAAGTGCTCATGGTGAGCTATTGTGGTCAGTCAATGTCCGTCTTCCGTCGTGCGTCGTCCATCGTGCGGCGTCAACAATTGCTTTAAAAGCCTACTCCTCCTACACCCCTGGGCCATTTGACTCGATACTTGGTAGGAAGCATCAGGGTTTGTAGATCAAAAATAGCTAAAATCTTTCTGATCGGAAATCCAAGATGGCCGCCATGGCCGCCATCTTGAAAATCTATTTTTCGCTTCTTCTCCTGAACCGAAAGGCCAATTGACTCCAAACTTGCTAGGAAGCATCAGGGTGACTTATAGAACAAAATAGCTAAAATTGTGCCGATCAGAAATCCAAGATGGCCGCCATGGCGGCCATCTTCAAAATCTATTTTTTGCTTCTTCTCCTGAACCGAAAGGCCAATTGACTCCAAACTTGCTAGGAAGCATCGGGGTGACTTGTAGATCAAAAATAGCTAAAATCGTGCCGATCGGAAATCCAAGATGGCCGCGATGGCGGCCGTCTTGAAAATCTATTTTTCGCTTCTTCTTCTGAACTGAAAGGCCAGTTGACTCCAAACTTGCTAGGAAGCATTGGGGTGACTTGTAGATCAAAAATAGCTAAAATCGTGCCGATCGGAAACCCAAGATGGCCGCCATGGCCGCCATCTTGAAAATCTATTTTTCACTTCTTCTCCTGAACCGAAAGGCCAGTTGACTCCAAACTTGCTAGGAAGCATCCAGGTGACTTGTTTAAGCAATCATCATGAATCTTGCTCAAAATGTTTGTCTTGATGATTTCTAGGTCGTTCGAAACTGGGTTACCTGGGGTAAAAAACTAGGTCACCTGGCCAAATCAGCGGAAAACCTTGTTATCACTCTAGCGGTCACATTTTTCAAGCAATCATCATGAATCTTGCTCAAAATGTTTGTCTTGATGATTTTTAGGTCAAGTTCGAAACTGGGTCACTTGGGGTCAAAAACTAGGTCACCTGGCCAAATGAGCTAAAACCTTGTTAACACTCTAGCGGTCACATTTTTGAAGCAGTCATCATGAATCTTGCTTAAAATGTTTTGTCTTGATAAGTTCTAGGTCAAGTTTGAAACTGGGTCACATGAAAAACTAGGTCACCGGGCCAAATCAGCAGAAAACTTTGTTAACAATCTAGCGGTCACATTTTTTAAGCAATCATCATGAATCTTGCTCAAAATGTTTGTCTTGATGATTTCTAGGTCCAGTTCAAAACTGGGTCACCTAGGGTCAAAAACTAGGTCACCTGGCCAAATCAGCCGATAACCTTGTTAACATCCTAGTGGTCACATTTTTCAAGCAATCATCATGAATCTTGCTCAACGTGTTTGTCTTGATGATTTCTAGGTCAAATTTGAAACTGGGTCACTTGGGGACAAAAACTAGGTCACCGGGCCAAATCAGCAGAAAGCCTTGTTAACACTCTAGCGGTCACGTGTTTGAAGCAATCATCATGAATCTTGCTCAAAATATTTGTCTTGATGAGTTCTAGATCAAGTTCCAAACTGGGTCACTTGGGGTCAAAAACTAGGTCACCAGGCAAAATCAGCAGAAAATTTTGTTAACACTCTAGTGGTCACATTTTTGAAGCAATCATCATGAATCTTGCTCAAAATGTTTGTCTTGATGATTTCTAGGTCAAGTACGAAACTGGGTCACATGGGGTCAAAAACTAGGTCACCAGGCCAAATCAGCAGAAAACTGTTAACACTCCAGAGGTCACATTTTTTAAATAATCATCATAAATATTGCTCAAAATGTTCGTCTTGATGATTTCTAGGTCTAGTTTAAAACTGGGTAACTTTATATCAGAAACTAGGTCACCTGGCCAAATCAAAGGAAAACCTTGTTGATGCTCTAGAGGTCACATTTTTGAAGTGATCATCATGAATCTTGCTCAAAATGTTTGTCTTGATGATTTCAAGGTGATGTATATTTTTCTATCCAGTGACTTTCTTAAGTTTTTCCGTTTAGGTCAGTTTCTCAGTAAATATTGGTCCTACAGAGTGATATTTGGTATTTGTGAAGTGTTTTTGTTTAGGTCAGTTTCTCAGTAACTATTGCTCCTACAGCCAGTGATACTTAGTACATGCATACATCTTAGCATGGCCTCTTGAGTGCAGTCATCCATATTTGTCCTTGACCTTTATTTCACAGTCCATTAGACATGCTACATTGTCTTACTTGTTAATATAATCATTTTGAATTTTGATCAGAATGTTTGCCTTGATCAGTTCTAGATCAGGTTCTCAAAGTGCTATGATGCTCAGGTGAGCGTTACAGGGCCATCATGGCCCTCTTGTTTCCCATGGCGTCAACTCTCATTATCTGAAACTCTAATGGACCAGATGCAGTAGCCGATTTAGAGGGGGTTCGTGGGGTGGGGGTGTTCAGTCCAACTCCGGTGGGAGTCCAAATTATTTCATTTTTATGAGGAATTCTGAGAAAATGCTGGCAAAATGGTCAAATTGAACCCTCTCAGCAAACTTGAACCCCATTTTTAAAATTGCTGGATCCACCCCTGAGACTGTCTGATTTGAGATAAAAGTAGTTTGAGATAAAAGGAGCTGAAATGTAAGGGACATATAACAAACTAAATCAACAGTTTGACTTAAGCTGTGTTTTGAACTATCAGTGTTTAAGATAACGAGAGTCAACTGTTTTGTTTTAGATTCTCTGTGTGAAACTTAGGGAGACTTATCACTGCTGTTATATGTGAATTCCTAAGCATTGCTTTTATGTAGAATATTAGTAGGAATCATCCAGAATTCCACATTTAATTATCGGGTTTGTAAAATCGACTTATAATCGACTAATAGTTGGCTTGAAAACAAAATAGTCATCCTTATTTTAGGTAGATATTCATAGTTCCAGATCGATAAGAGGGGATGCACATATTTTTGTTGTATTTCTCCATGGAAACTTATATTTTGGTTTTCGTTATTAGCACCTCACCGAGGCACTTCTAATGAGTACCCACATATGTTTTCATGGAGTCAAAGAAATATATCAGTACTTTGGGTTTACAAAGGGGACTCTTATTTCAAGCTATTTTATATCAGACTTCTTCACCTTTATTCACCACAAATCAACAACGAATCGAATAGACAACTTAGCATTTCATTTTTACAGCTTGACTATTGAAATAAAACATGAGAAAAACATGCTCTTAAAACTGGATTTTCCAACTAGTCAACTATAAAACATTTTGTTTGTGCATCAGTCTAAAGGAGCAAAAATGACTGGTTTTATCACAATCGATCATCGAGACAACATTTGTCTACAATATAAAAAAATGGCAATTATGCAATATACAATTAGTCAAGTCCCAAATTAGCTTGCAAACCTTATTACTGGTAGTCAGATCACAAAAGTCTTTGTATGTTAATGTATTCTTTAGTTACTGCCCCAATCTGGTTTAATGGTCATCTTGTTGGCGACGACTGGTCAGGACCCGTTGTTGCATATGTATAAGATAAGGGTTATCTCTTTATGTTGTGTCTCATAAACATAGCTCCAGATAATGGACTGCATTAAGAAAACATGCCTATTCAAATATATTGAAAATTTCACCACCAAAACTGAAAGTTTTCAGATAAAAATTCTAATATTTTTCATATTTCTGCTCAAAAACATAGATTGTGGGTACTCGTTAGAATCGCCTCACCAAGGCACATCTAATGAGACCACAAATTATGTTTTTGAGCAGAAATAAGAAAAATAATGTATACCCCTGTAAACCCCAGCTTTACTATATAAAGTGGGGTTTAAGGGGGTCAAAATTATATTGGTATGTTTTCGGGATGATCCAGAATATTATTTGTCTTATTTCTCCACAACATATGGAGCAAACAGAAAATTATCTGTCTTTTTTGCTAAAAATGTGTTTTATCTGGAGCTATGTCATATGCATTTATAGCTTATTTGAAGATTTTCTAAGAGATATTTGCTCTTGGCTAAATTAGAAGGGGAGAACAATTATTGACAGTGTTGATTTCCCCACCAATTTTGCTATTTAGCAGTTGTTTTGAATGCTTTATTACTAGTTTATTGTCCCCCGCCTTTTCAAAGAAAAGCGGAAGGACACTGTTTTTGGTTTTCCGTGGTGCGTAGTGCGTGGTGCGTGGTTCCGAATTTTTAGTAGGTACTTTGTCCCCTTAACTCCTCCCACAGTTTTTGTCCGATCCTTTTGAAACTTTACAGGTGTTTTAAGGATGGTCTGAAGATGTGCATGTGGTTTTTTCAGAACCCTGAAATTATTTTTTATCACTTTTTACACATTTTGAACTTAGACATTTTTTGAGTTCTAATATTACAGGTCTATAGGGTGTAGGTAACTTGTCCCCTTAACTCCTCCCACAGTTTTTGGCCGATCCTTTTGAAACTTTACATGGGCTTTTAGGATGACCTGAAGATATGCATGCGGTTTTTTCAGAATCCTGAAGTAATTTTTTATCACTTTTGCCGCATTTTTAACTTAGACATTTTTTGAGTTCTAATACTACAGAAGTGTATAGGGAGCAGGTACCTTGTCCCCTTAACTCCTCCCACAGTTTTTGGCCGATCCTTTTGAAACTTTACAGGTGCTTTAAGGATGGTCTGAAGATATGCATGTGGGTTTTTCAGATCCTGAAATTAATTTTTATCACTTTTTACACGTTTTGAACTTAGACATTTTTTGAGTTCTAATATTACAGAAGTCTATAGGGAGTAGGTACCTTGTCCCCTTAACTCCTCCCACAGTTTTTGGCTGATCCTTTTGAAACTTTACGTGGGCTTTTAGGATGGCCTGAAAATATGCAAGTGGATTTTTCAGAATCTTGAAATAATTTTTTTATCACTTTTTCCGCATTTTTAACTTAGACATTTTTTGAGTTCTAATCTTACAGAAGTGTATAGGGTGCAGGTACCTTTTCCCCTTAACTCCTCCCACAGTTTTTGTCCGATCCTTTTGAAACTTTACGAGGGCTTTTAGGATGGCCTGAAGATATGCATGTGGTTTTTTCAGAATCCTACACTTATTTTTTATTACTTTTTACACATTTTGAACTTAGACATTTTTTTAGTTCTAATATTACAGAAGTCTATAGGGAGCAGGTAACTTGTCCCCTTAACTCCTCCCACAGTTTTTGTCCGATCCTTTTGAAACTTTACATGGGCCTTTAGAATGGCCTGAAGATATGCATGTGGATTTTTCAGAATCCTGAAGTAATTTTTTATCACTTTTTCTGCATTTTTAACTTAATTTTTTTAGTTCTAATATTACATAAGTGAATAGGGAGTAGGTACCGTGTCCCCATAACTCCTCCCACAGTTTTTGGCCGATCCTTTTGTAACTTTACATAGGCTTTTAGGATGAAATTATTTTTTTAGGATGAAATTATTTTTTATCACTTTTTACACGTTTTGAACTTAGACATTTTTTGAGTTCTAATATTACAGAAGTCTATAGGGAGTAGGTACCTTGTCCCCTTAACTCCTCCCACAGTTTTTGGCTGATCCTTTTGAAACTTTACGTGGGCTTTTAGAATGGCCTGAAGATATGCATGTGTTTTTTTCAGAATCCTGAAATAATTTTTTATCACTTTTTCCGCATTTTTAACTTAGACATTTTTTGAGTTCTAATACTACAGAAGCGTGTAGGGAGTAGGTACCTTGACCCCGTAACTCCTACCACAGCATGTGGTTTTTTCAGAATCTTGAAATTATTTTTTATCACTGGTTTCCTGCTTCAATACTTAGGTAAGTGATACAGGACTAAAGGTCCTCTGGTTAACTTTACCATTTTTAACACCTCAAATAAAAATAAGGCGGGGGACATAAATTCCCCATGGAATTTGCTTGTTTTTAATATTATCAAATTGTAGTAAAACAAAGAAGAAATTCTAATAAATTAAATAGATTGAAATAGGATTTTAAGTGTCAACAAATGAGACATTAAATTTCAGCTTACTGATGGACAGGAATGATAAATAGTATTATTGTGAGTTAAATGTCTATGTTGGCATCATCATCATATGTTGGTATTGTCAGTTGGTGTTATTACCCTAAGTGCACGGACACCTCGACTTCTTGCCAAACGTGTCATGCAATCTGTACATTAACTTCTTAAATGAATAGCCCTTGGGAGCAATGAACACATTCATCTTACGGAAAACAGCCTTAGTGTCAAATTAGCTAGTTTTGGCTAATAAGGCCTCATCAGTGACCCTTATATAGTATAAGTTTCAAAACCTGAGAAGGGTTATATTTGTTAACCGTTGATGTGTCAAAAAGAAGCTGATTGAGTGGCAATCAGTGTAGACCGATCAGAAGCCGCATTCTGTGACGTTTGATCTGGAAGTACACTGTTTGCTTTGGCCTGCCTGTCCGAATACTTAAATTAGGATGTGGAAAAGGTGACAAAAAATGTTGTAACAATTATACCCAAACCATATGCACATCCTCATACCATGAAGAAAACACATGCAAAGTTTCAAACTGCAAGAGGAGTTGCGCTCACAAGAGGTACACACTGTCTATATATTGAGGTGAAAAATGACTCTAAGTTCACAATGTGGAAAAAGTGACAAAAAATAACCTAACAATTATATCCAAACCACATGCACATCTTCATACCATGAAGAAAACACATGCAAAGTTTCAAAATGATCGGTACAAAACTGTAAGAGGAGTTGCGCCCACAAGACACCCAGGGTAAATGTTGACGGAAAGACGGAGGAACAGACGGAAACTTGCACGCCTAAGTCGCCCATGCTAAAGCAGGTGCGACAAAAATCAGTGCAGAAAAGCAAGACATATTTTCTCATAAAAAAGTCCAGACAACATTGAAATTGCATAGGTACAAGGTAGTATTAATTGAACGGTAAATATTTGAAGACAAAAAAGAAAAAAAAAACAACACATGGTTCCCGATAAGATATTGTTAACCACAAATATTTTCTATATACTATGCATAAAACGCCAAGTGAAAATCCGAAGAATGTCGAAAGCATAGTATTCATCTTAATTTTTGCAATAAAAAGCTTGTCTGGAGCATATCTCTGAAAGTATAGAATGGAATTAAATGAAACTTGATACATTGATAGATGGCCATCAGAGGAAGTGCAGAATGCAGGCAAAGATGCCTGAGTGTCCGTCTGTTTGGCCATCTGTCCATCTGGAGTTATCTCCTTTACTTATACTCTGGATGCACGCCTTATTTTTTTTCATTATTTTTGAATTCTTTGTTGAAAATCACTTACTAGGAAATGCAAAACTGAGTTTCTTAGTCTTATGGTTTAAGAGTACAGGCCTTGCAGGAAAAGGGCCTTACATTTCTCCTTATTTTTGCATTCTTTGTTGAAAATCACTTACTAGGGAACACTAAACTGAGTTTCTTAGTCTTATTGTTTAAGAGTTACATGCCTTGCAGGAAAAGGGCCTTATATTTCTCATTATTTTTGGATTCTTTGTTGAAAATCACTTACTAGAGAACACAAAATTCAGTTTCTTAGTCTCCTGGTTTAAGATTTACTGACCTTGCAGGCAAAGGGCTTTATATTTCTCATTATGTTTGGATTCTTTGTTAACTAGAAATGTGTCCAAAGTACACAGATGCCCCCGCATTGACGTAGGCTAATTTTGCAAGGTTTGCACAGTTTTATAGAGGTACCCAAAGCGGGGGCATCCATGTACTGTGGACACATTTCTAGTTTGTTTTTTTTTGTTTTTTTTTTTGTACATTTTACAGGCTTTCAAATGGATCTGTAGTCATTTGTCATTGGGCCTTCTGATGCCCAGGCCACCAGCGCCTACAGGGCTTTGATTGCAATAATAAGCTTGTCCGTAGAATGTCTCTTAAAGTATTTTACTCTCTCACAAACATAACCCTCCCACTACTGCGCATCTTCGGGGAGCATTCTTCGGTTTCACCGATTTTCTTGTTTTAATGATTTTTGAGGCAAATAAGACTTGGCATTTAATGTGAATTATCTGCTAAGCAGTCGATACACATGAAATATCAAGCATTTTTTGCTTCTAAAAATCGAACAAAACAATTACAATTTAACCTGTGTAGATAGTTTTTAAACTTTAAAGAGCTAAGCTGAACTGTAGCTTTGACATTCTATTTTTTTAAATAATTTTCAGAGCAAATAAGACTTGGCATTTAATGTGGATTTGCTAGGCAAATAATTCTCATGGACTGTTGAGTCTTTTTGTCTCTGAAAGACTCACTCAAAAGATAAAGTGGTTGTCTGCTGCAATTGTGATTAGCATTTTTAGGGTTAAATGTGTGATGAGGTTTGTTTGAGTTGGACATTTTACTTCCCCGTCAACACTGTGAGATAATGTCAATCTAGTCAGTTAACTTACTCCCACTTTTTGAGGGCATGCTTAGTCTTCTGAGCAGTTAACCAGTACTTGTACATACAACTGACAACTGTCCGTCTTGAATCAGCGGAAAGAGGAAAATGCCCGTAGAAATAATTTCACGATCAGTCTCCATGAAAATTAAATGGCTGAGCTGGGATTCGGATTCGCGATCCCTGGTATATAGTCAGACACACTACAGACTGCGATATGGAGCCGGGCTTGCGTGATGAAACCTGCATAGTGAGTTATTTATTAATTTATGCTTTCAATTTGGCCAGAACCAGTTATTGATATATGTATTTTAATAGGTTCCTTTTTAGAATAATGATGTTGGTACTTGATTCTTAATCATTCCTGTTAAAACACTGTACAAAGATAACAACCTTTTGCTTATGTTAAAGTGGTTTATCATTGCTGTATACTTTGTATGATAAAGAATATCTTGCTGAGAAATAATATAAGGATAATAAATAATTAATATTCAACTTATTTAATTTTGTTTTGATTATTCATGGCCTCTATGCTGGTTCACATCTTTCTGTTGTTATCTGAAATGGTGACCCTGACAGGCATCTGGGTTTTTAGTTTGTTATTACTACACCCAGGTGCCAAAAATTAGTCATTTTTTTTTTTTTCAAAATGGCAGACGCACTTTTTGTAGCAATCAAAGAGAAAGAAGTCATTTAGTAACTTAATTGGTTACTTTTGAGTTTCGGATATGCTTTATTTAAATGACATCAAATGACCTAATGATGACGCATTTTCGTGAAAATTTTCATCAAATTGCTAGGTCATATGATTTGTTGTCTGTCAAAACATGGTACCTCGTGGAAAGTCAATGACAGATGCCATAAAAAATAAAATATTGTGTATGGTTCAGAAAGGAATAAAACAAATAGAAATAAGCAGATTATTTGGAATAAGCAAACCTACACTGAGTAAATTGTAATTAATAGTAGTAGTTTATTATTAATAGTAGTAGTAGTAGTGGTAGTAGTAGTATCAATAATAATAATAATAATAACAGATAAATTTGATTGTTTTATTGTATGGAGCACAGAAATGTGTCGGATAATTTGTGCAGTATCTCTGTCAGTTAAAAAAAAGTTGAGCCGTCACATAAAAAAGAGGTATCCGATTTGTGGTTATATATACGGGAACCCCCTTATGTGGCCGAAGACATAGATTTTCGCCTGAAGCTTCATCAATGTCCTACTACCTGTCTACGAACAGCTTTGGCACTGGCGATAATATAATAATCTTTTTTCATGGGCTGGTTCAGATTGTACTTTATAAACATCGCCTATTTTTAAAACCAGACCGAACTAATGTCGTTATGTATATGTTACAATATGAAATATAATGCATCTTTATGCTATAAAACGACTTTTGAACCTTTTTTAACATATGTATCGTTGTAGTACATTCAATGAATATTTCGTGTCTTTTTTAGGATTTAACAAAGATTCAGTAATAATAATAATAATAATAAATAATCATTTTTCTTTTCAAAATAAAGTACGAAATGATGAAAAGACCTCAACCGATATTTAAAATGTAAATGCAATGAAATAAACGCAGATCGTTTCACGCATCATTTGTCACTTAACGAACCGATTATTTGTAAACGATGAGTAATTAACTTCAATAATGACCGCCACATGTGAATACTTAACGTGAACACGCCTTTCCAAAATTTCCATTTTCATTACTATAAAAAATATGTATATTTTAAATCGAATTTGCCGTTGCATTAGCCAGTCTAGTCGTCTTCTGTTTTAATCCAGCAACTTTTAATTTTCGCACATGTTATTTGGTAAGTGAGATGCGTTTGCATTTGCTGAATTGTTTAGAAAAGAGGTTAATGTCGCCTTTCCCAAGAGAACAATCTCGCTGCAGAGGTACTAAGTTAGCTACTGTTAATCCAAAATCACTCAAAATTGCTGTTTGGTGTCATTGTAAACTTCCAGAATTTGTCGATGACATGGTGTCCTGCGAAGGCAGAAAATGCAAACAGTGGTTTCATAAAAAAATGCATCGGCTTAAATAAATCCTTAGGTACTACATGGCAGTGCGTTTCCTGCGGTCACCTAAATAATTAGTGGAATTGTATAATACTTAAAAAATTAGTGGGTGTCGTGTCGGGCGAATTACGACGTCTCATCAGCGTCTACCGCGTTTTCCAATAATCCAGCATTTTTTAGTGTATCTACCGTATGTATTCGGACGGACAGACAAGTCTGTTCAAACAGTGTAGACCCAAATGGAACTGCAGAATCAAGCGTCTCACCAGCGTCTACACTGTTTTACACTAATCCAGCATTTTTAGACACAACTTCAAGTAGTAAATTGTTCAAAAATTTTAGAAAAGGTATTATAACGTGAGGAGTTGAAGCGACAGAATATTTAGGATAAATACGGTAAATACTGCTTGGGCAAAACTATACTGCAATTATTGTAGCTTGGAGTAGTGTGGAGTACTGTGTGTGTGTGTGTGTGTGTGTGTGTGTGTGTGTGTGTGTGTGTGTGTGTGTGTGTGTGTGTGTGACCAGGGCGGGCTTATCGCAATACCGGGATTTTAGCATCATCCTGCAGCATCAGTACCAAAACGATTTTTTAAAATACCTGCATTTTTTTTTTTACTTAACTTGTTTTTTCTCTGGTGTTATAATTATTAAAAATCAATCAAATCATATCTTATCAGAAACCATTTGATATTACGCTGTGCTGTGCCAAACAATATCGGGACTTTGACATCATACTGCAACATCAGCAATATATATTTTTTGTGAATTATATTCATTTTATGGATTGGAATGAAACTTTTAATCGGGTGTTTAATTTACTAAAATCAATTAAGTACTTTGGATATTATGCTATGTCTCACACAGAGTCATCATTGAATACCGGGACATGTGGATCCCGATACCGGGACTTTGACCAAAAGGCATTTTGGAAACAGGAAGGTCTACCGAAAAAACCAGTAAATATGCATAATGTGTAGTAGCCTGGCTTTGGTAGGCCAGGTATTGCTTATTTAAGCCAGGACACACCGAACAATATCAGCAACTGACATTTTTTATATGTTTATAATTATTTTATAGACTGGAGCACTGCCTTTAATCGGATGTTTAATTTATTAAAATCAATTAAGTAATTTTGATATTATGTCATGTCACACACGGAGACCGCAATGAATACCGGGACATGTGCACCTCGATACCGGGACTTTGACAGAATGCCAAAACATCAGCAACAGACATATTTTTACAAATTTATATTTTTTTCATAGATTGGAGTATTGTCTTTTATAGGGTGTTTAATTTATTAAAATCGATCACGTAGTTTTGATGTTATGCCTTGTCAAATACGTATGCCCCTATGGATACCGGGACAAGTGAATCTCGATACCGGGACTTTTGACAACATTCTGCAACATCAGCAACAAATATTATTTTAATCAAATATCATTATTATGTAGATTAGATTATTGTCGTTAATTTGGTGTTTAAATTATTAAAATCTGCCAAGTACTTTTGATGTTATGCTGTGTCAAACACATAAACCTCTATGAATACCGGGACATGGATACCGGAAATACCGTAGGTTAGCATGCACCGCCATTTTGAAAAAAAAATTGACTAATCTTTTTCGTAAAAGCATGATTTTAGACATGATGTTATGGCTTTGTTCGGACCCTCTGTTATGCTATAATTCAAATAATCATTTTCTTAAGCTCTGGCTACCGTGTATGGCCACGAGCCTTCATCCTTGTCTCATTATTGTGATTTAATTTGATTAACACGTTTTTTTTTTTGTTTTTTTTTTTCTGTGATGTTTCACTGACTTCATTTATCGTGATGGTTAGATTATCCAAAGAAACTGGTTAGAAGTATAATATAACTTTAAGGATTGTATAGACTGAGTTAGAGAGCTAAGAAAGCAGACTGCCGTGTAATACCTAAACTGAGTTACAGAGCTAAGAAAGCAGACATCCGCGTAATACCTATACTGTGTTTGAGAGCTAGGAAAGCAGACTGCCGCGTAATACCTATATTATATCCCACCCTTTTATAACGGGTATTGATTTTTTTAATTCTTCTAAAAAGATGAATTTCCTAGCAGTTTTACCTAAATTTATAAACTGTGCCACCGTAAAACTCTGGCTCCAATATTGCTTGCTGCAGAAGTGTTTTCAATCTAACTTTATAATAATCAAGTAAAATTTGTGCCAGCGGTAAAATTTAGAAAAAAAAAAGTACGGACTTTATGATACCGGTAGCTCTGTGTGAGGAGTTTAGCTGTTTGGACTTTATTCCGATTTAAAACCATTTACGTGAGAAAATATCCTTGCAAAACGAATAAGTTGACTTGAATAAAAGAGACGTGGAAAAATGAAAACAGCCAAATTTTAAGTTGGCTAGGCGAACCTAGCTAGTTTCGGTCAATTAGGCCTCATCAGTGACCCTCACATAGATTATCAAAGATTCTGGAATGTGCTCAATGATAAAAAAGTACATAAACTACACTGCAGTGCTTACTTTTTATGGGGAGACGGCACTAAACCCAGCTGAATAGAAGTGAAGATAAATTGAGCCAGCGCACGACAGAACCTACAATAAGACCTGTGTGAGCAGCAAAGACAGATCAGTCTGCACATCCATCCAGTATGGCAAGGGTGCTTGTTCATCCCTCCTTGGATAGCCTTGAGGCTGTAGAAGGCATATGCGATCAGCGAAGAATCTGATCAGACTGCGCGGATGCATAGGCTGATCTAAGTCTTCGCAGATCGCACAAGCACTAGGTTTTGTCGTGCGCTGGCTCAAATAGATTGTAAAAGGAATTGCCCTTGAAAGCAATGAACACGTCACATCTGACGGACGATGAATGCCTTACCAGATAAGTAGTTGTGGTAATGGTACCAAAGTCATAATCCAAACTCATAAATCCGTAAACGAATGACGAATCAGAATGTTCAGACCAACAGACATGGACCCAAAAATAAAGGGTGTAATCAGGCGTTCGCGGATAGTAAGCATTACTTGGTAAGCAAGCTTTGCCCACCATGCCCATAGGACTGAACGAAGGAAATGTAGGTAGAAGCGTATGTCCGGGATTTTGGAAGTCTACTTATGGCTCGTCATTGGCAAAAACATCAGAAACAATTCTGGAAACTGCCACATTGTAGGGATTGACCAGATCATGATGTCTCCCACAGAATTTCTTAAGTGTTGCTACCGGTGTGGTTTTTTGATACCCCTGGCTCAACAACTTTGTAGTGAGCACTTTCCTACGTTCCATGAAGTCCTGATAATTTGAACAGGCTCTGGCATAACTGATACGTAAACGCCATATGCTGGTGCAGAAGGGATATTACTGCTCAAGAGAAAGGTGAAATGTAAGTGGCCATCCCGTAATAACTCAGTGATGCGAATACTGTTTGCCCTTTTCAGGAATGATGCAAAATCAACTTAAGTCGACTGGATCGCAGGAAAGTGAATACATTCCACTTAAGTTCGCTAGACGAAAACCTACCTCATCGTCTGTTTTTAAAAAATGCAACAAGTCTAGGTAAATCCATTGCCACAATACAAACAAAAATTGTAGATATTACTAGCATCGCGCCAATACCCATCGCTTTAGACGATGACCGACTGTCGTATGCACTGCTTACACGACGCAGCATTTTGCCAGTTCGTTTGTTGTCGATGGTTAAATCTTTGATCATTTCCGATATATTAACATTTTCTGTATACATTGCGGTGTTGGTTGTGTAGTGATTGTAAACACTGGAGCACATTTCAACACATCGAGTCTTAAGGGTACTTAATGTTTGCCTGACATTGGATAGATCTCCAACTGTTTTACTTATTTGTATGTATGACAAAGACGATCCAAATTGGAACGATTGTGATGGCAACCTGTCCTTATAGCTTGACGTCAAAGTTTGTGTTACTAGTAATGTTTTGTAGAATAAAACAGAGGAGCGTGATGTTTTGTAGAATGAAACAGAGGAGCTTGAAGAAATTGTTTCTGCTACTAAACTTGAAGTCATATATTCTCTTGGCGTGACATTTTCTATTGATGACGCAAAGATGACTGATTCAAAATCATCATCAGTAATGTTTACGGTTTTTGTTGGAAATATTTTTGTCGAGTTATTTGTAGAAATATTAGAACTCTCAGTCCAGGAATGTGAAGAACTTTCTTTTAACGAGGTGGATTCCTTGTGAAAGACAGAGCGTAACTGGAGGTCTGTGATATGTGATTGAATGTCAACGCTCGACTTCCGTGACTTCAAGACAGCTTTGTTGGAAGATTGATGCTTGGAATATAATTGTGTGGACACATCTGACCATCTCGTCGTTGTTAGAGACAGAGTTGCACAGTCCCTACATGTCGAACTAAATATTTCAGTTTGAGTGGCAGCGGAATGAACAGAGTTAACAGTTGTAAAACTGCTTAAGATCGCATTCATGTGTACCTTGTTCGTAGAATCAGTTATGGGCGTAAGAAAGCTGGGCGTCCGATATTCGGCAGCAGATGGTACAACAATATCGGAGCTATGCAAAAGTGAAACGAGAGTGGCATCTGCTGATGTTCTAGATACTGACAGCAGGTCTCCATGTAGCGAAGAGTCTGATCCATCTGGGTACCGCCAACATATATAACTCATCTTCCTACTACAGTTTGTCGCCTCTAGGCGATAATTCGAGGGACTTTCGAGCGTGGATAGACACGTACAGTTGTTATTGATCAGATAAGAGTACACTGAAAGTAAAATACAAAACTAGCTATGATTAGAAATACGTCCGAAACGATTAAGGAAAGTTAAAATAACATTGGAGCAATACAAAATGAATTCCGAGGAATAATACATGCTTATAACAGATGAAGTTGAACGTGATTCGGTACAAAGCGCAAAATCAAACAGACTTGTTTATTGATATTGAAAGGATGTTGAGAGATAAAATGCAAATCCACTCATGTCCGTAATGGTTTCATATACTGCAGGCCTTATTTCTCATTTCTAACTTGTTGTTAAGGCAGTGAAACATGTAAACTTAAGTTTTATCCTTTCGAAAAAAACAAAGAAAAAATATCCGAAGGAGCACGTTTTGAGTTGTGTTCCCTCGGAAAAAAATAATTACTCGAAAAAAAAAAATCATTAATAAGGACAAAACATAATAGGGTTCCTGGGTGATACAAAAGATGCCAGGGGAAGTTTTAAGGTCGTGAAAAAGTTCGGGTTTTTATTAATTTCCCATTTATATTTATGGTTTTAGGACAGTTTCAGTTCTAGAGTTACGCTTCTCAGATACGTGTACATTTAATGATAGAAGTGGTATTTGCATTTATCTGTTTGTATAAAATTAAAAGTAATATTAAGCTACCACTGAACTCAGAATTCGAAATTCTCTTGACGTTTCACGTCTTCCTTGACTAAAGTTCTGGTTTCCGTGACATTCGCTGTTATGAATGTTTTGTTCGTTCTTTCTACCATACTCTAATATAGTAGAAAGGGATCACCAACAGAGCTGTCTTGCTCTGACCTCTGTTGTTCCATCTTCAACAGACAGTTTAGAGCTAGAATTGGTCTAATCAGCCATCTTAGAACAAACAAACAGTAGCATTTCTCGCATGTGATTAAGATAGGTCATTGTCAGTAATGACAGACGAACTATTATTAAGTATGTTAATTTTTCAGATTTCAAAACGGTTTTTTAGAATTATGTTTAATTTGGAAACAACATGTATGAAACATAGGTTCTGGCAGAGATGTCGCCTGGAAGCTGAAAGAAGTACGTAAGTGTGGTATGTAGTGGCATTTGTCGCCTGTAAAACTGAAAATGTTGTATCATTATATCAGATTTAATTGATTTTCATCCTTTTTCTATGGGCGGATTTTCCACATTGGTGACATTTGTCCTGCGGATTTGTTTTTATGGCAGTATGATTAGGAATATTTTATTGCCTCGATTGCCAAACACATCGTAGTAGTAGTTGATAATTCAGCTGGTACAGAAAGTTAGGTCACTTGTCGCACCAGGTGGGAGGCAAAACAAAGTTGACAGAGTTGCCTTTTTAAATGTTTAACTTCCATTAAACGCCTAAATGATTTAAATTATGCTTCGAATTCCGACTATATTACACACTCAGTCACTGATATACATATAAAAAATAAATGAATAAATAAATAAATAGATTAATAAATGAATAAGAATAATATCAACGATATTACTTTTGATAAATCGAAACAAACGAATGTCATACCTTGAATCCAGAAATGCCCAAAGGCCGGAAGTTTGACATTTGTAATAAGGAATGAAAAATTATGATTTTCTTTAAACGGTGCCAGCGTCGCACCAAGATGTTCGCACATGGACTTCGCCTCGTGGAATGTTAAACTACTATCATGGATTTCATAATCGGTAAAACCAGTAGCCGCTTTATGCTTCTGTGAAATAATTCCTGTAAGACAAAACAGAAAAGCTGTTATAACAAACTGAGACATGGCACATAGGCGTACAGCTCATTACGCATGTGAATAACACGCGTAAGGAAAACATTAGTAATTAAGAAATCATCAAGTAGCTGTAAAGTGTTTTGATTCTTCTCTATTTCTCCCTCTGGGAGCATTTCGTTTCTCTAAGAATAGTCCCTATTTCAAAAGCGATACTAGGCACATTTTCAAGATTTTCCCTGGGTATGCGTTCTGGCCACGCTATTGCCTGATATAAATGGATTATGAATTTAAAATTGGCCAATTAATATTTCTATTATGGTAAGAAGTCTAAGTAACTTCAATATTGTTCCTTCACCCCATTATATTTAGTGAAAATAGTTGTACACATGGGTAATTTATAATGACACAGAATGTATAGTTAAACCAGCTATTCGTTTGCTGTTTACATCTACTAGCCTTTTAACTGCATATACGAGGGACGTTTGCAGGTCTACAGTTTAGCCCAGGAATTTTGCTCCAACTGGCTGTTCTCTGAATATGAGGTTTACCGCTACATCTCAGCAGTAGAGCTAATTTATTATAGTCATAAACTTTCTGATTGCAGACTCCTGACAGCTGGTTTGACTTCCAGTAACATAATGGTCAGACACAGGTGGAAGCCATTCAAATGTTATGTCAAAAGGGTTGTTAGACAAGAAAATTTGACAAAAGCTATCTCATCAGAGTCTACATTGTTTGCAGAGTTTTTTCCCTGTATGTAGTATTGAAAGATTTAAGAGAACATTTAATGGGATGTTGCTTAATTCTTAGCACTCTTGGTAAAATTTTATCTGCAGACGTCATATTGTAATATTTTTCATATTTTTCCCAGACTGAAGGTTTTGATATGTCATGCATATTGTCTCTAATGGAGACAATTTGCATGAAATGTCAAATCCTGTTTTCTGGGAAAAAAATAAAAAAAAATATCATCAGTTTGTAGTCTGCTGAATTTGTTCAGTGTGTGGTAAAAGTGAAATTACCGTATTGAAACTAAATATTCAGACACGACAGGCCTGGGCAAAAAAAGTAGACCTAGATATACTGCACACCGCTGCCATTCATCAATCATTATTTTAGACATATCAACAAGCAGTAAAATATGCTTGTTCAAACTTGGCAAGGATTAATCCTTAATGCTTGTACTAGAACTTCACTCAGGGTAAAATTTTCAGCAGACAACATACTGAATCATTTTTCTTATTCTTCCCAAAAAACAGGTTTGACATTTCAAATTCATACAAATTGTCTCCAATGGATTTCCATGAAATGTCAAATCCTGTTTTCTGGAAACTAAATGCCCATGGGCCACAATTCGCTAACCTGATAAAAATAGCTATTGCATATCTGCAAATGCCATGCAGCTTCTTCAAGTATTGCCACAGCAACTAGGACACAAATTTGACCTTACCAAAAACGGTCAACGGTCAGCCTAGTATCATCATTGCAACAAACTTAGTAGCCTTTGAGTCCCTGATGCTGTATACCGAGATCCAGCCTCAGAGCTTTCTGAGTTCAGGAGAAAAAAAATAGTTTTAAGTGTTTTACCATATATGGGCATGGCATCCATCTTGTTGAATGGTGCAGACCCATTTGAACAAATTGTCAATATCCTTTCGACAGAAAGAAGGCCCTATGTGATCCATGTGAAATCTAGTGAAAACTGTTTCAAAGAAGAAGACATTAAAAGATTATACAATTTTATACATGTATATAGCCCAAGGACAAAGGAACCCCGTTCCCTACCCCTCCAAAATTTTGACAGTAGCTACAGTTTTATTACTTTAATCACACATTGTATGTTTCAGCAATTAGTCTTCATTTTTCATTGAGAAAATGATTTTTCAACATTTTCCCCATATAAATGTATGGGGCACAAATTTGACCTTACTGTAAAAAGGTCAAAGGTCAACCTACGAACTTTATTTGGAAAACTTAGTAGACTTTCAGTATTTGAACAAACTTTGTAGACCTTGAGTTCCCGATGCTATATACCAAGATTCAGCTTCAAAGCTTTCTTGGTTCTCGAGAAGAAGATTTGTAAGTCTTTTTACCATATTTGGGCATGGCGGTCATCTTGTTCAATGGCGCAGAACCATTCAAACAAATTGTCAATACCGTTTTGACAGAAAGCCGTATGTGAAATCTGGTGAAAATTGCTCAAGCAGTTTCAGAGAAGACACGTAAAAACAATATGGCGGCTGTGACAGCCTTCCTGGATTTCGGATCAGCACAATCTTAGCTATTTTCGATCTAGAGGTCATCTTGTTGCCACAGTGAAATTTTCAACTCAAATCTCCAAATGGTTCTGGAGGATGTCAAAAACTGGTTTTCAAGATGACAGCTGTGGCAGCCATCTTAGATTTCTGATCAGCAAAGTTTTATTTGCTTTTGATCTACAAGTCATTCTATTGCTACAATGTAAGTTTCAACTCAAATCACCAAATGGTTCAGAAGCAGACGTCAAAATTCGCCCTTCAATATGGTGGCTGTGGTGGCCTTTTTGGATTTCCATTCCAAACGATTTTAGTTCTTTTACATTTACTAGTTGGCATATTACTCTATCATAAGTATCGACTCAATTGGCAGAGTGGTTTCCGAGGAATGGTCAAAAATACATTTTCTGATCAGCACAATTTTAGCTATTTTCAGATAGCCCAACTGTCAAAAATTGGTTTTCAAAATGGCAGTGATGGCGACCATTTTGGATTTCCAAACGGCATAATTTTAGCTATTTTACCTACTTGTCAACCAGTTGCTATTTCATAGTTTCAACCTAATTCGCCTTGTGGTTTGCGAGATGTCAAAAAAAAAAAAAAAATAAATAAATAAATAAATCAAAAAATCAAAAAAAAAATCAAGATGGTGGCCGTGGCGGCCATCTTGGATTTTGGATCAACATGATTTAGCTAATTTCGATCCAGAAGTCGTCCTGTTGCTACAGAGCAAATTTCAGCTCAGTTCGACCAAAGGTTTGGGAACAGTTGTCGAAAATGGATTTCAAGATGGCACTCTGATGCTCCTCATCAAGTTTCAATTCAATTGGATCATAGTCTTTAGAGGAGAAGCGCAAATTATGAAGTCTAAACATTTTTTCCGATATAATATATAGGTCCTGTACAAATGCTTCGGGGAAGCAAATGCAACCTTGCCATAAAAAGGTTAAACATCAACGTGGGCCCATAATTTTAGCAATTTTGGTAGACCTCCTGTCCACGATGATTTGTGTAAAAGATGAGGCCCCAGGGGTTATTTGGTTCTGGAGAAGAAGAGTTTTGAAGGTTTTTACCATATATGGACATGACAGCCATCTTGGTCAATGGACAATGACCATTTTAGCAATCATTCGTTCTCCTATCCCAAGGAGGCTCCAAATGACATTAGAGCAGCATTGGCTTCAGAGGAGAAGGTGTTTGGAATTCTCAACATTTTTTCGCATACAAATGTAGGCCAATATGAATGCATAGAGAAGCAAACTTGACCTCACCATAAAAAGATCAAATGTCAATGTAAGACCATCATTTTAGCAACTTTAGTAGACCTCCCGTCCCCGAAGATAGATCTGAACAAATATTCAGCCTCCAAGGCACATTGGTTCTGGAGAAGAAGATTTTTGAAGGTTTTACAATATATGGACATGGCGGCCATCTTGGTCAATGGACCGCCACCTTTTTCGCAATCTTTTGTTCTCCCAAGCTAAGGAGGCTCCATATGAAAACAAAGCAAAATTGGCTCAGTGGCTTCAGAGGAGAAGTTGTTTGAAAATGTTAACGGACGCATGGACAGACGAAGACAAAAGGTCCATCATTATAGCTCGACCTGAGCATAGCTCAAGTAAGCTGAAGAAAAGACAATTTTTCCCAGAAGGGAGGTTTGACATTTCATACATATTGTCTCCAATGTAGGCAATTTGCATGAAATGTCAAGACCTATTTTCTGATTTTCTGATTTGCATGAAATGTCAAGTCCTGTTTTCTGGGAAATACTTGTATAAGGATTGTTTTTTCAAAAGAAAAAGGGTTTGACATTTCACACAAATTGTCTCTAATAAAGACAATTTGCAGGAAATGTCAAATCCTGTTTTTTATAAAAAATAAGAAAACTGTTTCAGTATGTTGTCTGCTGAATTTGCCCAGAAAGTGGTTAAAGTTAACCCTTAGCATACTGGGTAAATCTTTCAGCTGAGGACATATTGAAATATTTTCTTTTTATTATTATTTTTCCCAGAAAACAGACTTTTTCATGCAAATGCCTCCAGTGGAGACAATTGGCAAAATCAGGTACTGACATTACATGCAAATGTCTCTTCCACCTTTCTGGCACTGGTAAACTCACAATGTCTGTAAAACACTCTTAACCAGGATAGGTCTGCACAACTTAATACTCAAATGTCTAGATCAAAATCCATGTGAAATTCATTTTGCAGAAACAGCATCAGAATCATCAGAATCATATGATCAGTTCAATCCATTTGCTTGTTTATCATCATGTAGATTTAACTTCAGAATGATACTCATAAATTAGCTCCAAGAGGGAGATAACATGTCATGGTGAATGATTTTAATGGGATTCTTGATGGGGTCATGGTGGGCTAAGAAACCCCTTTCTTTCAAGGAATCTGGTAAAAACTGCTAGACTGTTTGGAAAGTCCTGAAACTTGTGGCGCGTTATGGCCGCTACACTCACCATTCCAAATTCGACTAGTCCAGCCCCTCAAAGTATTCACCTTTGACCTCTACACTTTTTTTCAAGCGTTTACTCCAGTTTTTGAGTGCGCTTTTATAGTCACATTTAGGTATACTGTCTGTGCAATGAAATAACGCTCTTCCGACAGCTGTGCGGGTTTCGAATTTGCGTCCACGAAGGCACTTTTTGATAACAGGATTCAACCAGAAGTCACATGGTGCCAGATCTGGACTGTGCGCGGGATGTGGTAAAGTTTTAAATCCTTGTTTTCAAATAGTCCTGCACCACGGCTGAGCAGTGGGCTGGGGCATTGTCGTGGAGAAGCTTCAGGCCCCGCACCCCGGTTCGTGGACGCGTCGCCATATAGTGGCTAACAACAACAGGTAGAACTTGTTCAGCGTAGTAGATACCAGTGACAGTCTTGTGTTCAGGAACTGGAATTCTGGCCACAATTCCTCTAGCGTCAAAGAATAATGCGTATAAAACACGTTTAACAGACCTGGATCTGCGGGGAATTTGGGGCCTAGCCCCGTTTTCTCCAATCCAAACTTTGTTATTCTCCTTCCCTTCAGGTTCAAAGAATGATATCCATGTTTCATTACCTGTTACGATTTCACACAAACGTTTATCATCACATCCATCATATATTTGTAATAATTCCGAAGCGATTTTCACTCGCCTGTCCTTTTCAGCTTGGCTTAAGAGGTGGGGTACCAACGCGCACATATCTTGCGTTGTCCTAATCTTTGCTTCAAAATCATAAACACCGCCGACGAATTAATGCTCAATGACTCAGAAATCTCATCCACTGTACAACGAGCGTCCTCATCTAGCAGACGTTTGACGGCAGTGACGTCATCTTCACTGAACGCTGACAAGGGACGTCCTGAATGGGGGTCATCTTCAAGGGACTCCCTACCCTGCTTAAATCGAAAGAACCATCTTGTAATTATGATATATGACGCAACTTGACTTCCATAAACAGTGTCTAGATCGGCTTTAATATCCGTTGGCGTAGCCCCTAATAATGTACGAATTTTGATGTAAGCCCTTTGCTCCTCGAGAGCCATAACTGCTGAATTTATCGAAAATTTGGTCAATAGCGAAACCCTTCCATGAAACGCCTCGAATTTATACATGCGAGTTTGCATCTGCACGTGAATTTTATATACCATGTTCAAGAGGGAAGATGTAGCTTCCGTGCATGTGCTATTTATGAAAATCCGTGCACGGAGCTCGGAAATATCGTGCGAGTTTCAGGACTTTCCAAATGACCCTCGTATCTTTCTTCATGTGTTTAATACACTATACCGTCCACGTTTCTCATTTCAAATATTGAAAATTCATGGCTTATATACCTCTAGGTAAGATGGTTGTCGAGATAAATATTTTATTACGCCACAAAAACAAATATTCTCATGGGCCGGAGAAAGGCATGCACTACATAAATGTTTTAGAAACTCCAATATTATCAGGAAATTCTAACTTTTCATTCCTCTGATATTAGTTCTAAAATTCTAAAATCTCTTTCTAAAATACCTTTATTAGTATTTGTGAGGTATTGCCTCGTTTTCTCAGACACTGTCCTTTCCATTTTATCTCCGAACATTTAAATATGTTTAAAACCATTAAGAGGGCCGATACCAGCTGAAAGCCATCGGTTTTTCAACAATGCTAATGACATCTGCTATATCAGGAGATGAAAAATTCCCAGATAATATACATTTTATAGAATGTATGGGCTAATGCATAAATCTATAATGCCAAACTCATTTGGCTTATCAAGGAATCGAGAATACAGTCCGGAATCAAATGCCAGTTTGAAAATGTTAATTCAAACAACGATAGAGCCTCAGCAGGCTAAACTATCATCATGTATAATGTAAGTGTAAAACATTAGTATCTTTAGCCTGAATAATAATAATAATAATAATAATAATAATAATAATATATATATATATATATATATATATATATATATAGAGAGAGAGAGAGAGAGAGAGAGAGAGAGAGAGAGAGAGAGAGAGAGATCTTACCTGCAAATAATACCATCAATTGAAAAAGGCATCCATTTCGCGGTACTAACACAGATAAACCGTAAATAGCAAACATTGTCTTTTGCATTAATGCATTAACAAGTATGTCCGACTAAAGGAATTATACACAGTTAACTGCAACTTTGGATTGTAACCGTAGCTGGCACTTCGCTTCCATCTTAAAGTATAAGTCGTTGCATGTTGCGCTGTATTTCCATTACATGTATCCAGGATGTCCGGGAGGGGACGGTGATATGTCGGATCAGGCTGTGTGCATAGGCGTCCAGACTGTTCTCCGCACTAGTTACTAACTTTTTGGTTTGACTCCTCGTCACTCCGCGAGGCAAATCTACTGATAGGAGTGTTCGCAGAATTCTTTATCATAAACACTTGACTTCGTTTTATTCAAACTGATGCTAAACACATGCGCAGGACGAAGCAGAACGAAATCAGCTTTGAAAACTTAATCTGATCACAATCTTCGCTTTCATGCAGATTCTTTGAATAGTTTACTGTATGCATTCATTGCATATTAATTCTTATTAAGAAAAATAGAGTTTCTTATAAGCCTGCACAGACACGCAAGTTGGTCTGGTACCTCGTTGTTCGTGTATTTTTAAGAGGAATGGATGTACTTTCAGGGTATGTAACTATTTCAAAAATGTTTTGTCTGTCCTCTGAAAAGGATTGGTGTTGTGGAAAACATAACAGAAAGTCACATAAATTGTCTCCCTTGTAAAAATTGCGAACAATCTATCACGTTATTTAGCCTGCCCCACTTAAACACCATTTGAGCCGCTACGTAAGAAAACGCACATTCTGACACTGCGCCCAGCGAAGACTCAAATCATCAAATGGAGAGAAAAAAGTAAATTCGGAAAAAAATCAGCTGGCGCATCAGCACAGTCTGGTCAGTCTTCGTTGTCCGCATAAAGAAACTTTGCAGCATTGGCTATCCAATATGCGCCCAGTAAAGTTTCAGATCAGATTGCGCGAATGCGCATGCTTATCTGAATCTTCGCTGGGCGCACATGTACGAATGTACAGTTTCTGACGTTGCGGTTCATATCTGCGTGACGCAACCCAGCTTATACGCAGCCGTTTACTAACATCTTGAAACTGTGGGCATTCCAATATTCTGGAGACGTTCTCAAACAAAATGTCGTCGTAATTATTGATGTAATTCTTTTGAACAGGCTGAAAATTTTCACACTTCCGTTGATTGCCTGAATTCAATGGTAGTTTTATTGACATACTGCATACGCGAACAAGTAGTATAGTTTCGTAATAAAAAATCAATTCTGTTTTAATCTAAAAAAAAAAACATTGAAATAAGATATGGCTCCGTCATTAGTCTTGTCACTGATAAGGAATTGGGCACAACAAAAGCAAGTGTACTGCCGCTAAACGACAGACAGGTAGACACCCAATTGGAGAATTTGGTACTGACTTATTTATCTGTTCCATAGGGCACAGCAATAATCTTACAAACTTTATTTAAGAAATAAATTATTCCGAACCGTGCTCAAATGCCCAAGATAAAGCACAGCTGAGTTTGGGTTGTACCCATTTGAGCACGAGCGAGCGCAGATCGGAATATGTTATTTCTTTTCTAACACCACTATTTGAGCGATTTTCTTTACATAAACGAGGTTTTAATTGATTTTTATTATTATTTTTATAACCCGACTTCCCCTTTGGTAGTTGACAATACCTCTTTTTAAAAGCATTACGTCACGCGGTTACGTAGTTACAATGTTCGATGACGAATATTCAAAATGGCGGATACCATGCGAATCAGCTGACGATGTAAAATATAAAAAACGATGTAAAATATATATATATATATATATATATATATATATATATATATATATATATATATATATATATATATATATATATATATGAAATTAGGCACTACCTAGATGCGTGCAAAGCCACCCCACTACATAGGCCTCCCAGGAGGTAACATGTTCCCTAAAAATAATCGACCATGTTCCCTAAAAGTAATTTTCAAAATTACCATGTTCCCTATTCCCATAACATTTGTTTTGCTACCCTGTTCTCATAAAATATTTTCCAACGTTCCCTGAAAGGAAAAGACTAATGAGCATGATCCCTTGTTCCCCAACCCCCCACCCCCTCCCCGCCACCCCGGGGAGCGCAACCTTAAAAGGTATTATGCTTTAAAGTAAAGAACTTTACAAACAATGAATTTTGACACACATTTGATCAAAATCGGTGGAAAATTATGTAAGTTATAGGCAAATGAATATTTTAACATTGTAGGAATGGGCGCTGCCATTTTGAATATTTAATGAGGTTCCATAAAAATTAAAATTCATTTCATAAAGGTAGTTATTCTCATAAAGTTAGTTTATTTTGGGGGGAAATGATTGCTTGTCACTATAATTAAAAGATTATTAAAATATGCAGCAAAATTATTCGTAAAATCCCTTTAAAATGTGGTTTTGCATATTAAATTTGGGTGTGTGACGTCACAAAGCCTACAATATGGCGGCATCCCTGACAGCCATTTTAAATGTATTCAAACCAGCATAATTTGCTTATTTCTAGGCAGTTTTGAAAACTCTTGCATCAAAGTAAATGGCTTGTTAAGCACTTCACTCCAAGATATACTTACAACTTATATTGCGTTCCCCTTTAAAGACTTCATACATAGTATATAACCCAGGAACCATGCGGAATTCCTGGCCGCTTGCATGACTCCAGCACATTGATAGGCTGAGACAGCTCCGGTGGCCGAGAGACAAAAGAGAGAGCGCATATTCATGTGCATGCATGAGAACAGGTGAGGCTTGTATAGGATATGTGGTGGTGGCGTTTGTGGGGTGTGTGTGTGTGTGTTGGGGGCGGGGAGGAGGAGAGGGTGTCATCAATATCCTGTATCCCTGGAAGTCAACAGACGAACATCTTATATCCCTTCAGTGTATTCCCTGCAATATCTCTACTTTTATTTGATTTTAAATATCCATAAAATTACCAAACTGGGTTCCAAATATACCACATCCTTGGTAGTAAAATGTCAAATATCCCATACTACTTCAAGTAGAAAGACAAATATACCACATCCCTAAAACTACTATACTAGCCTCAAAGGTAAGACTTAGTCAACAGTTTCGATTTTTAAATCAAAGGAAAACCTATTCAAAATATGTTTGCAAAGTTTTACCTTTAAACAAAATGTTGCACTCTGGCCTTTGTGGGATGTGAATACAGCATTTCTTTAAGAGCAATGTTTTTTTTTTTTTTAGAATGTGACAAATGTGCTATTTTACTGTCAGCTGGCATATTTTCGCAGTGGGTTGGCCATTTGATGTTGTTTACGGCAAAAATCTCCATAGTTATACATAGCCATGCCGTTGAAACAGTAAAAACTGTCATTTGATCTTTAAAATCCTTCTCAGAGATTCAAAACACTGAGGCAATGTTGTATCGACGTCATTTGCCTGCTTAGCAGAAGCATAGTAACCCTAATGAATAAATAAACACAGAAAATTAGGTGGACATTAATGTTTCCTGTCGACTTCTTGACTAAAGGTTTGTAAGACAGGGCAAGGCAATTGCCTTCAGCCAAAGAGGTCCATCAAATTTCTATGGACTGGGATAATTTGGTTAACTAATCACAGGAGTATGCTCTTCACCGGACTCCCACTCTCTGAACTAGTACATACAGGTAGGTGCAATTGATATTGGAAAAATCTGCCGGGAATAATCTCAACTGGTGGAGAAAAAATGTTTCTGCAGAGAGGGTTTTCCTTTTTTTTCTTCATTTAGGTAAAAATATGTTTTAAGAAATAAACTAACTTATGAAAAAAACTTTTTAAAAGTAAAAATTTAAAAGTGCATAGACTGGGTTTGAACTCGCGTCACCCGCTTTCCAGTTCCAACGACTTGACTATCACAGCCACCACGATTATGACGTCATCACTCGCAAATTTAATTATTAGTCAAAACAATTTACACTGGGCGAACAGACCGTTTATTAAGCGTGTTAAGCCTTTCTTCAGGAATAGAAATCGCCATATATTTGATATCATATTCAAATCCTCATTCATGTCAATGTGTGACTTGCACTCATTTTCTCCCTCTTTTTTTTTTTTTTTTTTTTAAGAAACAAAATACACACCAATGCCAAGCGAATTGAACCTACAGAGCACCTCTTTTAAAACCTTTTTTTTTTTTTTTCAAGCAATGAACAGCATTTATACATATTGGATTAGATAAATGAATAAATTACCTTAAAATCTTGTCTCATTATGCTGGTTTCATAAATACCTGCTTTACATCTCAAAAAAATAAGTGTAAACATACGTGGTTACTGCGACAGAAAAATCCCGCAGGAACATTTAGCGGACAACAAAAGCTACGTCACGGGAACACCCCGTTACGTAATGCCAGGACTCTCGTGCACATTTTGTTTCTTTTTTCCCCAGTACGGTGTAAATTCGGTTAGCTTTAATTTCGTTTCACATCTGACTTTGGAATTTGAACTTTGAAAATTTTTTTGGATTAATTTAAATGCGGAGTAAATAGATTCTAATCCTCTCTCGATATGTCGAGAAGATACTTGTGAGCAAAAGTGTGTTCCGGCTTCATTGAGCGTCGGTCAGAATTAGGTTTCTGATGCTGGATCCAGTATTACATATGAAAGGTACCATGTTGTCCAAAGTTTTTAAGTTTCTTAGGTAAATAACTACATTTGAATGAACTTTATTTAAATGCTACGTGTTATCTATAGGCGTGCTTCGCACGCGGGCCCGCTTTGCTTTGCACGTATAAAACAACAACAGAAAAAAACAAACAAAAAAACTTGTATCCTGTGTTCATGAAAGAATTGCAAAACGTATGAAATTGGAGTGCCGCGATGGACCAAAGGAGGATAGATATAAAACAGCAAAATAAGAACCGACACTTGTTTTCGAACATGTCAACAAATACACGATGGAAACAAGAAGTAAAACGAATGTATTTGAATGGTATAACCTGTATAGGAACCCATCAGGTAAAAAAGTCAAAGAACTGTAATGTTCATAGATCATTTTCTGTCTTACTAATATAGTTTAATATGAAAATAGGCTTAGCCTAAATGCGAGCACAGCACAGATCCTGTTTGTAGTCCCTTCAAAAGTCCTTCACAGCATCATTAAAGAATGACTATCAGTATATTAAAAATATATGTAAATCATTAATAAATAATAAAAATAATCAGCAATATATGTTCATGACACTTATTGACACTCGTTTCTTGTCAGTTCGTGACGCTTATTAGTATCAAATCCGCTCCAGTCCTGTCAACTTCCGGTGACAACTTCTGGGAAGAAAACGGGAAGAAAATTGGTCAGAGCGATTACTGCTGAAAGTATATATGGTTGTATGTTACTTTTCCTTGATCATATTCTCCACCGTAGAGCTCACTTCGTTCGCTGTGCTCGCCAGTTACCAGGGGCGCAACTTTCGCAACAGTAATATGATTGGTTTCCCGATGATAGTGCTCGACGAAATTCCTATGCTCAAATGCCTTTGATAAAGCAAGGCTAGAAATGTAAAGACAAATAAGGAACAACACGAGCAGGGCTTTTAGAATATGTATACGAATGTTTAAACCAATATTGTAAGCTAGCCTTCATAGTTTCTAGGTGCACAACTTTCGCAACAGTAATATGATTACAGTAGTTTCCCGTTGAAGCGACGAAATTCCTATGATCAAATGTGTAGTAGGAGGAGAAATAGACCTGTAAAGAAAATATTCCCGTCGAGTGCCCCGACCGGGGATCGAACCAGGTACCCCTGGATCTCTAATCGAGCGTCATAACCACGAGGCTAAAAGGTCCGGACCAGTTAGACTCGTGGTTATGACGCTCGATTAGAGATTCAGGGGTACCTGGTTCGATCCCCGGTCGGGGCACTCGACGGGAATATTTTCTTTACAGATCTATTTCTCCTCCTACTACATTTGGTGCCGTGACCAGGATGACTACCGTCGGAGCTCAAGGGCGATGCAATGGCAACGGAGTCACAAAAGAGCCTGGGAATAGTAGAAAACATTTGATACAAATGTTTCATTGTAGGATGGAGGAGTGTAGTAGTGCGCGGCAAAGCGAAGTACAAATAATTAATATGTGTGTAAATATATAGCATGCATAAATGACCAGTCTAACTGGTCCGGACCTTTTAGCCTCGTGGTTATGACGCTCGATTAGAGATTCAGGGGTACCTGGTTCGATCCCCGGTCGGGGCACTCGACGGGAATATTTTCTTTACAGATCTATTTCTCCTCCTACTACAAATGCCTTAGATAAAGCACGGTTAGAAATGTAAAGACAAATAAGGAACAACACGAGCAGGAATGTTAGAATAGGCTTGAGAATTAAGAAATAAATTATTCCAAACCGTGCTCAAATGCCCCAGATAAAGCACAGTTGAGTTTGGGTTGTACCCATTTGAGCACGAGCGAGCGCAGCGAGCAAGTAGTTGACTATTCTCTTAAGCATTACGTCACACGGTTACGTAGTTACAAGGTTCAATGACGAATATTCAAGATGGCGGATTTCTCATGCGAATCATAATCACCCCTTTATGGCATGTCTTTGAGCTCTTTTATAGCGCCTATGTAGGAGCAATGCAGTCATTAGTGCGTGGTACCACTTTTGGTTTAATTTTAGCTATGTTTTAACACTCTCCGGGCAAATTCAACAGGCGGCGAATTGTCAAATAGAAAATGTTTTTTTTTTTGTTTCTTATTTTGTTCCAGAAAATAGGATCAGATAAGAATTTGTTTTGGTCCATTAAAGCTCCGAATCAAATTTTAAATAAACTAAAATCCAGAAGTTTTCGAGCATTAAGTCAGTCTGCGTATGATTTTTTCCACACTTTACACTACAATACCTCATAATCTTATAAAAGAAATACTTATTGATTTAATTGAATGGATATTTCATAGGTTCCCTCTATCTTGCATGTAACGGAAGAAATGTTTTTTTTTTTGTTTTTTTTGTTTTTTTTGTTGTTTTTTTGTTGTTTTTTTTTCACTTTTGAAAAGCGTAGAAATGATACTTTATGGTCATGTCTCAAAGTGTGTGAAGCTCTCATCTTTCTACTTGACAATATTAATATAAGATTTGATGTTAAGCTGTTTAGACAAATGTGGGTATTCCGATGGGTACTAATTACTCACCGCTTGTGGCTGATTTATTCTTGTTCTGTTATGAAAAAGGCTTCATGATGTCTCTTTCTGAAGAAAAGCAATCTGATTAAAGCTTTCAGCTGGACTTCTGGATATTTGGACGATTGATATTGACAAAGATACTGACAATAACTACTTCGATTATTTGATCAGTAAAATTTATCCTTCAGAGCTTCAATTAAATAAAGCAAATTCTTCTGAGACTGAAGCCCCGTTTTTATGCTCCCCGAAGGGAGAGCATATAGTCGCCGCTTTGTCTGTCCGGACGTCCGTCTGTCCGTCCGTCCGTCACACTTTTGTCGAGAGCATATCTCTAAAAGTATTGAAGATAATTTAATGAAACTTGTTACAATGATAGAAGGCTATAAGGGGAATTGCAGAATGCAAGAACCATAACCATATCACCAGTATTTACAGAGTTACTTCCCCCTTCTTATTTTTTGCAATAAAAAAGCTTGTCCGGAGCATATCTCTTGTAATAATAATACTAGATTTCTTCACTGCTAAGTCCTTTTTAACTTGTGGAATTTACGAGAGGTTTAAATATAATAATAATTTGAAGTCAAACACAACTCTATTTACAATGTACATGTAGTAAGTTTTCTTAGTTATTATTTCTCTAAAACCAAAGTAAATAATTCTTATAATATCAAAAACAATTTAGGATGGTAAAGCTCCAAATATATTTAATGTTTCTGTCACAAAAGCAAAGATCGAACTGCCTCCCCTCTCTGACAAACCAAGCCTTTTCATTCTAGTACCCCTGCCCAAATATGTATACTCTACTTCCTGCCAAAACTTTCCCACAGAGAAAACAGGTAGGCGGAGCCCAGAGGCTCTGGCAGTATGTATAGTACACACATACAAATATGGCAGATGTACTTCCTGAGGAACTCCCAATTCAAAGTTTATCAGAAAGGTCAAAGATCAGTTAAAGATAATACAACGTAATAGTCCAGGTGCAGCGGAAAGGGAGAGCCAGGAAATAGGAAGGAAAGGTTAAAGTTGAAACAGAAATCAGAAAGAACAATATATGCCAATATATTACATCCCCCCACAAAAAAATAATTTGCAACATATCAGCATTACTATCACATCCTTCAACAGAACCATGTGGTCAAATTATACACATACATACATAATATTGCAGACTCGGCAGAAATCCGGAAATGTTGCTGTATATTAAAACTTTAATTCTAGTACAAATAAATGCATGAAATAACAGAATTTCCTCTTGAATGCTGCAACATTATAACAATAGGTACGAAATTCACTCACACATACTTTTATAGCAAACATGAACAATAAAAAAAAACAACCTTGAAAAATAATACATATACATACCGGTATAATGAAACTAATGCATGCATTGGTAGAAAACACGGCATATCTGAAACACAATCAAATCATCTACAAATTAGCTGTCTCTAATTTGTTCTTTAGCGCACACATATTGTATGTCAGCAGTTTGTGCTTACTAATTGTATTCAGTATACATTTTAATATGAAACACTGTTCGACAGTCAGTGTTATCAGGATTAAATCTGCTTGTAACAACAGAATTCTACATAACCTCTCAACTTTTCCCAGTGGAATTTCTCAGCTGTGATATAAAGAGCTTGAAACAGACCCTAATTACTCATACTATGAATGAATGAACATAGTAAAAAATAACCTTGAACCTTGCGGGGTTAGCAAAAAAAGGTAAGAGAAAAGTCCAGGGAGTGCCACAATCACAAACCGCAGCCCTTCCCAGACCCCAAGAGGAAGAGGAAACCGACAAATCCAAACAAGCACAAATCGAATAAACGTACGAAACGCACTAAGATTAGCTCTCTCTTCCCCAAGCTAGGTATTCGCAATACTAAAAGGACAGAACAACGCAAGAACAAAATGACACACGGAAAGACATACAACAAATCGCCTCGTAGAATAAACCACAAAGCAACAAAGAGTAAGACTAACACCGGGACCACCGCCTTAGAACGGTCAGTAGAGTAAACCACCAGGGGGGGGGGGGGGGGGGCGGGGGTTTAAAGCACTTTTACAGCTAGCTAACTTCACCCTGGGTCCCGATGCTACTCTTAATACAGAAACACGTAAAAATTCGGTTGGCATAAAGGCTCCCAACTCAGTCAATGCATCAAAGCGAAAACATAAAAATCAAATTAATCACTATAATAAACAAAGACGAGTACTCATGGCTAATTCTACTGTATGCCAGAGTAAATGAAAACCAATAGTTGAACCACGGCGGGCCAAGCCAAAGACATATCGTCAAGCCTCAACCCTTACAACAGGCTGAAACCTGAAGTATACTGCAACTGTTAATTTAAGGTACATGTATTAAAGTATATATCCACTAGAATCATGATTACTCAACTAATTTATCTACATTAATAATCACTGGAGGGGGTTTCTTTTGGACTGAATTTCTAGCTTGTGTATTTAAGCTAGAGTGTGGAATCCAGAAAGCATTTTCTGCGGGTTCCCCTTTTAACTGAACTAAATATTCTGTACTGTCTTTACACGGCCGCTGACCTAGAAAACGTTTCACTTTATGATAGCCCTTAACATCTCTGAAGCCTTCATCAGATGATATAAATGCACATTTATCCCAAATCGGTCTGGGGGATTGTGTGTCCGCGTCGAGCGTCGGAGATTGGGGACAGTGTATTCTACTGTCTGTTCGTCTGTCAGTGCCTCCGTTTGGACAGTAACGTCATGTCTGTCACTAACGTTGTGTGCCGACTGTGCATCTGTGCGTGTGTCAGTCTGCTGTGCATGTTCATGTGTCACAACCTTACACATAAAATATGGTGTAGGGTTTGGTTCTCGCACGTAGGCCATTTTAAGGCGATTAAAATGTACAGATGTCTTTAAACAGACATTTGTGTCAGGGTTTCTCAAGATGGCTAAATGTGGACTGGGGATTTTCTCTATTACAAATGGACCTGTGTACTTGTTTCGCAACTTTTGCCCCGCCCGTGTAGTCTCAGAATGAAGGTAGAAAGGTAGACAAAGTCACCTGGTCCAACCTGTAGAGGGTTGATGTGTTCATGTGCACGGTCTAACATATTCTGTTGAGATTTTATTCTTAACTTCTGTACGGATAATGCTCAACGTATCTGCATGATGGCGTACATAACTGTGTGCATGTACAGGTATAGAATCAAAGTCCGATGGCTCAGCCTTACTAAGTGGAAAATGTGGTCTAAATCCAAACACGTCCTCATGGGGTGAGTACCCTGTAGTTGTATGTACAGACTGGTTAATTGAAAAGGTGATGCTCGACAACACGTCAATCCAATTGTTGCATTTGCTTTTAACATTATGGAGTAAGTCTTTCAGCCAATGTTTTGTGAACACGTTCGCACATTCCAAGACAGAAATGTGCAAAAGCTGGTGTAAACTCCTGTTGAATATGGAGCTGACGACATATTTCCCTCATGCACTTGGAATTGAATTCAGTGCCCATATCAGAAATAAGAGTCCTGCAGATGCCATATTTGGTGAAAAGTTGTGTGAGGGCTGATGCAACAGACAAAGTATCTTTGTTAGCTATGGGTATTTTGACTAAATACCTGCTGAACATATCCAAACATGTAAGGATATATGTGTAACCTTGGCCTTGTGTTGGTGGTAAGTTTCCATACAAATCGATTTGCCATACTTCAAAAGGTCTTTCAGGCTGTGTGTAAGCTGTGATTCGGGACTTTGTGTATATTTTTGTTTGCTTACGCTGCTGGCATTCAGGGCATGACCGTACATAATCTGTGATAATAGGTCCCATACATTGAAAAAAATAGTGCTGTTTTATTCTGTCAGTTGTGTCTGCAATACCTGCATGTCTAGACATGGGTGTGTTATGATATAACTGGATGACTGTCTTAATCATAGTGTCAGGAAGTACTAACTGAAAATGATCAAGCTGTTTGGTTCTTCTTGCCTTCTGCACACAGGAATGCCATAGTAACCCATCAATTAAAGCATAGTCACTGGATTCTAATAAAACTCGCCTAGCTTTTTTCTGACTTTTTGGCAATATGTTACTCTCCATATATTGTATTAATCCATGCAACTGTGAATCATTTCTTTGTAACTCCCTTGTTTTGTCAGGACTAAAATCAAATCTGGTAAACAATTCTATCTTTTCAACCTCATCTTCAAGAAAACTTGATTGTGAAATATAACCCTCAGTCAAAGAGGAATATCTGTAGAACTTGTACCAGTCTGGTCAGTCTCAACAATGGGAGTCTTGATTTTCATAGGAGCGTTCGGACTGAGTGCTTTGGCCCTTTTTGTTTTCCCTAATAATCTCTGTTTTGTCCGCCCTGAAGTAAAACTGTCTATTTTAGTGTCAGAATCATACTCATAATCAGCAATATCAGGTTTCACAACAATGTCTGATTCCTGCTTTAAAGATACATGATTTGTGAATTTGACCTCAGGTGCCCTCTTATCAGTGGAAATTAATTCCTGAAGGGGGCTACCATTGGGTAATGTTATTTTTCCTGTCTGTTCAGGAACATAAGGGAAAAAGGGATCATTTTGGGCTTGAGAAAGAAGGGTCATTTTGATTATTACACCTGGGCAGTGCATCAGGGACAACCATGTCATCACATTTCTTGTACTTAATATCAAAATTAAATTGTTGCAAAATAGCTAACCAGCGTTCATATATTGCACCCTTCAAGCTTTTCTGAAACAAGGGCTTGAGGGCTTGATGATCACATTCAACAATAAAATGACGACCCCGTAAGTAAGAAGCGCAATCAATAATGCTGGTCACCATGCCTAAAAGGTCTAACTTGGTAGGACCATAAGGCTGCTGCCATTTGGAAAGTGATTTTGAGCCAAAACGAACAACACGGTCTGTATGATCTTTGCCATCAGTATTTAGGTGTTTCTGATAAAGTACGTACCCAATACCCTTACTGCTACTGTCTACTGCGAGGTAGAACTATAGATCGTAACGAGGAAAGGCAAGAGCGTCTGATTTAAGTAATAAGTCCTTCGGGGTTTGAAATGCAGTTTGATGTACTTCCTACCAGGAAAATTTTTGAGATATTTGTCCTTAAATGCCACACTTAAACTTTCCCAGGTATTCTTTGTGTTGTTGTCCAGACAGACAAACCATGACTGGGCAGGACTGTCTAAATGTAGTTGAAAAGCGGCAACTTTGCGAAAGTCATTATTTTCAATGCGATTTAAAACACTGTAAACCAGAAAGTTTGACATAAATCTTTCTGCATCGTCCGTTGGTTATCCATTAAACTTTTTCACACTGATTTTTCCAGAAGAACCCATATTGTCAGTTGGAAACACCTGTGGTGGTGGAGGTGGAATGTCTAAAAGTCGACAGGCAACACCTGGATTGACACACACACTGTCATTTAAGTCAGTGTCTAATAAAGAGTTATTTATAAAAGAATCATCCATATCATATGTAATATTATGTCCGAAAATTTAGATTCTCCACCATGTAATAATAATACTAGTTTTCTTCACTGCTATGTCCTTTTTAACTTGGGGAATTTACGAGAGGTTTAAATATAATAATAATTTGAAGTCAAACACAAGTCTTCATATAAGTTCTCTATTTATTAAGTTTTCTTATTTCTCTAAAACCAAAGTAAATAATTCTTATAATATCAAAGACAATTTAGGATGGTAAAGCTCCAAATATATTTAACGTTTCTGTCACAAAAGCAAAGATTGAACTGCCTCCCCTCTCTGACAAACCATGCCTTTTCATTCTAGTACCCCTGCCCAAATATGTATACTCTACTTCCTGCCAAAACTTTCCCACAGAGAAAACAGGTAGGCGGAGCCCAGAGACTCTGGCAGTATGTATAGTACACACATACAAATATGACCGATGTACTTCCTGAGGAACTTTCAATTCAAAGTTTATCAGAAAGGTTAGAGATCAGTTAAAGATAATACAACGTAATAGTCCAGGTGCAGTGGAAAGGGAGAGCCAGGAAATAGGAAGGAAAGGTTAAAGTTGAAACAGAAATCAGAAAGAACAATATATGCCAATATATTATACTCTGAAAGTATAGAAGAGAATTAAATGAAACTTGATACTTTGATAGACGGTCATCAGAGAAAGTGCAGAGTGCAAGAACTGTAACTCGATCACAAGTAATTACAGAGTTATTTCCCTTCCAAATTTTTGCAATAGTAAGCTTGTCCGGAGCATATCTCTTAAAGTTTGAAGATAACTAAATGAAACTTGATACAGTGATAGTGGGCTATGAGGGAAAGTGCAGAATGCAAGAACCATAACCATATCATTAGTATTTATGTAGTAATTTAACTTCCTAATTTTTGCAATATTAAATTTGTCCGATGCATGTCTCTGAAAGCATAAAAGAGAATCAAATGAAACTTGATACATTTAGCGGCCATCAGAGATAGTGCAGAGTGCAAGAACTGTAACTCTGTTACAAGTAATTACTGAGTTACTTCCCGTCTTAAATTTTGCAATAATAAGCTTGTCTGTAGCATATCTCTTAAAAGTATAAAAGGGAATCAAATGAAACTTGATACAATGATAGAGGGCTATCAGAGAAAGTGTGAATGCAAGAACCGAATCTCTATCACAAGTAATTACGGAGTTATTTCCCTTCCTAATTTTGTAATAATTCGCTTTTCCGGAGCATATCTGAAAGTATTGAGGAGATTTGAATGATACTTGACAAATTGACAGAGGGCAATCGGAGGAAATGCAGAGTTTAAGAACCATAACCCAATCACAAGTAATTACTGAATTATTTCCCTTTCCAAATTTTGCAATAACAGCTCGAACAGGCTTGGGACCAAGAAAATTAGTTCCAGCCAAAGGTAGTTGTAGCCATCCAGGTTTAGTTTCTATAGGAAGTGACCTCTAGGGACCCAGGAATTAGTTCTAGTCAGGCAGGGTTAGCAAGCCATTAGGGTTCGAGCCATTGAAGTTCTACTGTAGTTTACATTCACTTGTTCTATATTAATCAATGTTATAGATAAGCAGAGTATATGATGGTAATTCTGAATTATTATTTCTTACTTTTCCTTAAAAAATGAATGTTGTGAAACTTCTTGAGAACTGCCTTGTAAAAGCACTTCTAAAGATGAACCACAATGTTTGTTTTATGGAGAATGAACAAAAATTATTTTAGAAATGTTCAACAATTTCAGTCATCTATAGCTCTGTTTTTATAATGCAGCTGTTTGCTCTAAAATGCAAACAGAAGTTCTCAATTTTTTTCTCAAAATTGGTTATTGATGCCACATTTTTGAATAGCCAAAAAATCTACATAAAATCAACAGCTATAATATTTAGTTGTTTTTTTTTTCTCTCTCTTTTTCATCTGGCACTTAGTTCATTGATAAATTACAACACATAGAGTGGATGGATGCCTTTACATTTTACACCCCTTTCAGTTTTTCAGTCATATCAAGACAATGGTAGGCTAATAATCACACACTGTGTGCAGTGGAATCCCAGATTTCATGATTTTCGTCTGTCCTTACTGACAATGACCAGTCCTAATCAACTGTGTGATGTGTTATTATTTGTGTGTTCTAAGATGGCTGATGAGACCAATCTTAGCTCTAAAGTGCCTGTTGCAGATAGAACAATCGAGGTCTGAGGAAGAAAGCTCTGTTGGTGATGCCTTAGCTCTGGCTTTCCGCTGTGCACGTTTCTGCTCGGCTTCACTGATTCTTTTTGCTTCGTATTCACCAGCTCCCCTTTTTATGAGGCCTCGCCACTTTGTACGATCTTGTGCAATCTGTTCCCATGACTCTGTTGGTATGTTGAAGTCTTTAAGGGAGACTTTGAGGGTGTACTTGTATCGCTTCTTCTGACCACCATAGAAGCGTTTTCCTACTTGAAGTTCTCCATAGAAGATTTTCTTTGGCAAACGCTCATCAGGCATTCTGGTAACATGGCCTGTCCATCTTAACTGTGCCAATTTCAGAAGAGTATGTATAATCTGCACCCCTGCCCTTTTCAGGCTTCTGTGTCTGGAATCCTGTCTTGCCACTTGATCTTTAGAAGTTTTCTAAGACAGCTTTTATGGAAGTGGTTCAGTCTTTTGGCATGCCATTGATAAACTGTCCAAGTTTCGCATGCGTATAATAGTGTTGGCAGCACTACCGATCTATATACTTTCAGCTTTGTGTCAATTCTGATTCCACTTCGGTCCCAAATACTTCCACGTAGCCGGCCAAATGCTGCACTAGCTTTAGCAATTCTGGCATTGACTTCATCATCAATGTGCATAACTCTAGACAATGTGCTTCCAAGGTAGGTGAACTTGTCTACCACTTGCAGTCGTTGACCGATCACTGTGATGGTAAGCTCCTTGTAAGGCTTTCCAGGTGCTGGCTGATATACTAACTCAGTCTTTTTGATGCTGATTGTGAGATCATACCTGTAACATAAATCAGATACTTGATCCACACCTTTTTGCATTTTCTCTTCTGTTGGAGCACCCTTTGCCATGTCATCAGCAAAGAGGAACTCGTCTAGCACCTTAGATTTAGCTTGCAACCTTCTTAGGTTGAAAAGTTTCCCATCAAAGCGATACCTAATAGGTATACCATTGTCATCATCCTGGAAAGTATCTGTAAGCATGGCAGGAAACATCATGCTGAACAGTGTTGAAGCTAGTACACAGCCTTGCTTAACTCCATTTGTCACAGAAAATGGATCAGAAAACTCGCCATCATTTTGGACCCTTGCAAGCATACTACCATGGAACTGCTGCACCATTGCTATGAATTTGGCAGGTCAACCAAACTTCGCCATAATTTTCCAAAGTCCCTCACGACTGACTGTGTCAAATGCTTTGGTAAGGTCGACAAAGGTCATTTAGAGGTCCACATTCTGTTCCTGGCATTTTTAGCTCGCCTGTACGAAGTACAAGGAGAGCTATTGTAGTCACCCCGGTCGTTTGCGTTTGCGTTCCCGTTCCCGTCACACTGCGTTAAAGTTTTTCAAATGCTTATATCTCAACAGTCACTCCTCAGAGAGGCATCAAATTTGGAACTTAGGTACCTTGGAGGGTCTTCTGAGATTCCAAGAGAATAAACCCCTGGGTTCATGCCCCTGGGTGGGGCTAGGGGTCAGAATCTAGGACACCTTTGTAATACTGTGTTAAAGTTTTTCAAATTCTTATATCTTGACTTTCACTCCTCATAGAGCATTCATATTTAGAATTTGGGTACCTGGAGGAATCTTCTGAGATTCCAAAAGAACATACCCCTGGGTTCATACCTCAGGGTGGGCCTTGGGGTGGGGCTAGGGGTCAAAATCTAGGACACATTTGTAAAATCTTATATGCCTACAGGTTATAGACACAACTGGTTATACATCAGCTAACTATGTGACATCGGTTTAAGTGTAAGAGAGTGAAGGTCATGGTGACCTACATTTTACGGTCCAGGTCACCTAGATTTCACGGTCCAGTGGTTTTGCCTTATATCTCGAATACTATTTGTTGGATAAATGTCACACCTGGGATATTACTTCCATGTGACCCAATGAATGACCACTTACTATATCTAGGTCATTCTGACCTATATTTCATGGTTCAGTGATTTTGCCTTATATCTTGAATACTATTTGTTGGATAAATGTCACACCTGGGATATTAGTTCCTTGTGACCCGATTATTGACGTCAAAATATATCTCTGTTGGTGTGACCTATATTTCATGGTTTAGTGATTTTGCCTTATATCTTGAATACTATTTGTTGGATAAATGTCACACCTGGGATATTAGTTCCTTGTGACCCAATGAATGACGACTTACTATATCTAGGTCATTGTGACCTATATTTCATGGTTCAGTGATTTTGCCTTATATCTTGAATACTATTTGTTGGATAAATGTCACACCTGGGATATTAGTTCCTTGTGACCCGATTATTGACGTCAAAATATATCTCTGTTGGTATGACCTATATTTCATGGTTCAGTGATTTTGCCTTATATCTTGAATACTATTTGTTGGATAAATGTCACACCTGGGATATTAGTTCCTTGTGACCCGATTATTGACGTCAAAATATATCTCTGTTGGTGTGACCTATATTTCATGGTTCAGTGATTTTGCCTTATATCTTGAATACTATTTGTTGGATAAATGTCACACCTGGGATATTACTTCCATGTGACCCAATGAATGACCACTTACTATATCTAGGTCATTGTGACCTATATTTCATGGTTCAGTGATTTTGCCTTATATCTTGAATACTATTTGTTGGATAAATGTCACACCTGGGATATTAGTTCCTTGTGACCCGATTATTGACGTCAAAATATATCTCTGTTGGTGTGACCTATATTTCATGGTTCAGTGATTTTGCCTTATATCTTGAATACTATTTGTTGGATAAATGTCACACCTGGGATATTAGTTCCTTGTGACCCGATTATTGACGTCAAAATATATCTCTGTTGGTGTGACCTATATTTCATGGTTCAGTGATTTTGCCTTATATCTTGAACACTATTTGTTGGATAAATGTCACACCTGGGATATTACTTCCATGTGACCCAATGAATGACCACTTACTATATCTAGGTCATTCTGACCTATATTTCATGGTTCAGTGATTTTGCCTTATATCTTGAATACTATTTGTTGGATAAATGTCACACCTGGGATATTAGTTCCTTGAGACCCGATTATTGACGTCAAAATATATCTCTGTTGGTGTGACCTATATTTCATGGTTCAGTGATTTTGCCTTATATCTTGAATACTATTTGTTGGATAAATGTCACACCTGGGATATTAGTCCCTTGTGACCCGATTATTAACGTCAAAATATATCTCTGTTGGGGTGATCTATATTTCATGGTTCAGTGATTTTGCCTTATATCTTGAATATTTGTTGGATAAATGTCACACCTGGGATATTACTTCCATGTGACCCAATGAATGACCACTTACTATATCTAGGTCATTGTGACCTATATTTCATGGTTCATTGATTTTGCCTTATATCTTGAATACTATTTGTTGGATAAATGTCACACCTGGGATATTAGTTCCTTGTGACCCGATTATTGATGTCAAAATATATCTCTGTTGGTGTGACCTATATTTCATGGTTCAGTGATTTTGCCTTATATCTTGAATACTATTTGTTGGATAAATGTCACACCTGGGATATTAGTTCCTTGTGACCCGATTATTGACGTCAAAATATATCTCTGTTGGTGTGACCTAAATGTATATTTCATGGTTCAGTGATTTTGCCTTACATCTTGAATACTATTTGTTGGATAAATGTCACACCTGGGATATTACTTCCATGTGACCCAATGAATGACCACTTACTATATCTAGGTCATTGTGACCTATATTTCATGGTTCAGTGATTTTGCCTTATATCTTGAATACTATTTGTTGGATAAATGTCACACCTGGGATATTAGTTCCTTGTGACCCGATTATTGACGTCAAAATATATCTCTGTTGGTGTGACCTATATTTCATGGTTCAGTGATTTTGCCTTATATCTTGAATACTATTTGTTGGATAAATGTCACACCTGGGATATTAGTTCCATGTGACCCAATGAATGACCACTTACTTTATCTAGGTCATTGTGACCTATATTTCATGGTTCAGTGATTTTGCCTTATATCTTGAATACTATTTGTTGGATAAATGTCACACCTGGGATATTAGTTCCTTGTGATCCGGTTATTGATGTCATAATATACCTCTCTTGGTGTGACCTATATTTCATGGTTCAGTGATTTTGCCTTATATCTTGAATACTATTTGTTGGATAAATGTCACACCTGGGATATTAGTTCCTTGTGACCCGATTATTGACGTCAAAATATATCTCTGTTGGTGTGACCTATATTTCATGGTTCAGTGATTTTGCCTTATATCTTGAATACTATTTGTTGGATAAATGTCACACCTGGGATATTACTTCCATGTGACCCAATGAATGACCTCTTACTATATCTGGGTCATTGTGACCTATATTTCATGGTTCAGTGATTTTGCCTTATATCTTGAATACTATTTGTTGGATAAATGTCACACCTGGGATATTAGTTCCTTGTGACCCGATTATTGACGTCAAAATATATCTCTGTTGGTGTGACCTATATTTCATGGTTCAGTGATTTTGCCTTATATCTTGAATACTATTTGTTCGATAAATGTCACACCTGGGATATTAGTTCCATGTGACCCAATGAATGACCACTTACTATATCTAGGTCATTGTGACCTATATTTCATGCTTCAGTGATTTCGCCTTTTATTTTTATTACTATTTCATGGAGAATTGTCATACCTGGATTATTATATCTATGTGACAAAATGATTTACATACAAATACATCTAGGTCAGTGTGACCTATATTATATGGCTTAATGATAAAAATGTTACAATATAAAATGTACCCAGCAGGCGAGCTCGCTGTCCTACGACAGCTCTTGTTCTTGAAGCTGTCGTGCTGTGAAGACCATGTCTATTGTTCCTCTGTTTTCCTGAATCCACACTGGCTTTCTGGTAGAAGCCCTGACCTTTCCAGGTGTTCATTCAATCGGTTCAATAGAACCCTAGCAAGAATCTTCCCAGCAATTGACAATAAAGAGATGCCTCGACGATTGTCACAGACTTGAGGATTCCCTTTCCTTTTGAATAAGTGGATAATTGTTGCATCCTTGAATTCTTGAGGGATGGCTTCTTTTCCCCACATAATGTGAAATAACTCTGTCAGTTTCTCTGCAACTGGAGGACCTCCTGCTTTGTAGATCTCTGCAGGTATTGCATCTGATCCTGGAGCCTTGCGAGATGACAGGAGTTTTATTGCTTTCACTGTTTCAGAGACGGTTGGGAGATCATCAAGCACCGGATTACATTCCACCTGTGGTAGTCTGTTGATAGCTTCATCATTGATAGATGATGGCCGATTAAGGACACCGTCAAAGTGTTCAGCCCGTCTTTTCAAGATAGCTTCTTTGTCAGTCAGAAGACTATTTCCATCTGCACTAAGGAGTGGGGTGGTTCCTGAGCTCTGGAGACCATATACTGTCTTGAGTGCATCAAAGAACTTTTTCATGTCCTTTCTGTCTGCAAAGGACTGGTTTTCATCAGACTTTTTTCTCAGCCAGGAGTCTTGCATGTCTCTGAGCCTCGTCTGAACTGTCTTGCAGATGTTTGAATAGGCAGTCTTGCTAGATACAGAGCTGGTATTTCTGAGGTAAGCCTTGTGCTTTTGGTGTTTCTCTTCAAAGAGTCCCTAAATTTCTTTGTCATCCTCATCAAACTAATCTTGGTGTTTGCGAGATACTGGTCCTAGGGAATCCATTGCTGAAGAGTGAACTGTCTCTGAAGACTGTCCAGCTCTCATCTACATCTTCTGAACTGTGTTCCAGTGCATCTAAACGGCTGCAGAGATCGTTGACGAATGCTTGCCTCATGCTGTCTTGTTTCAGCTTGGAGACATCTAATTTCTTTGGCACCTTCTTGCCTTGTGGTCGTCGTACAGGCTGAATGCGCAGGTTGAGTTTGCTGACAACAAGCCTGTAATCTGTCCAACAGTCTGTAGCACACATAGTTTTAGTCACTCTAACATCCTGTCTGTCCTTCCTTCGCACTATGACATAGTCAATGAGATGCCAGTGTTTGGAGCCAGTGTGCATCCATGTTGTCTTTCTGCAAGTTGGTAGACGGAAGACTGTGTTGGTGATCAGTAATTCATGCTCTGCACACTTCCTTAAAAGGAGGAGTCCATTGCTGTTGCACTTCCCTACACCTCCAGATCCAATCACTCCTTCCCAGGTCTGGTGGTCTGTGCCAACTCTGGCATTGAAGTCCCCGAGGAGGATGAGTTTGTCTGTCCGGGGTGCTGCAGAAATCACAGAATCCAAATCATCATAGAACTTGTCTTTAACCTCATGTGGGTTGGTCATTGTGGGTGCATAGGCACTTACAATTGTTGCATGACTCTTGCCAGATAAGGGAAGTCTCAGCGTACTCAGGCGGTCATTTATGCCTTTGGGAAGTCCTGAGAGCTTGCTGACGAGGTGTGACTTGATGGCGAATCCTACTCCTGCTTCATGCCGCTCTTCTTTCTTGCGTCCACCTCAGAAGAAAGTGTAGCCAGCACCAACTTCTTTTAAAAGCCCTTCTTCTGCAAGGTGAGTCTCACTCAGAGCTGCAATCTCGACTTTGTAACGGTCAAAGTTCTCTACCAACTAGAGCTGTTCTTCGCTCAGGTCTGTCAGAACAAGAACTGTCCCAACGCACATTCCAAGCCCCGATGGTTAGAGGTATCGCCTTCATCTTCTTTTTTCTTGTTTGACCGCTACGTGGGATTCCTGCTGATTGCGGTTAACCAGCCAGGAGTTTTGAAGCAGGCAATTGTTTAGGGCACCTTTTCTAACCCCTTCCCCATGCTACGGATGTGAGCAGTGCGATCCTAAAAAGGTCTGCTCAGTCGCTGACCAGATTTCATACCGCACTTCAAAGTGTATAGGACCACCATATTTTACTCTTTCACTAATATAATCCTCACACTACTGCACATCTTCGGGGAGCATCCTTCGGTTTCACCGATTCTCTTGTTGGATTTGCATTTGTCTATTTTTGATGGGTTTACTTCATGCAAATATTGTGAAAAACGCGATGATTTTGATTTTGAGATTGTAAATTTTCCTTACTTGGATGGGGATGTTCCTCGTCGAGCATCCTACGGTGTTTATAGATATCGCAACTTATTCGGTTCGCTAGAGTGTCTAGTCATGTTACTTACTTCAACAGTCGAAATAAATCATTAACTGCTTAACTTCTAAATCAGGGTTATCAGCACCATAAACTCCGCAAAGCCTTTTCTAAATTTCATAGATGTCATTTCGATTTATTTTCAAAATTCAGTGTTGGACTTAAATCTCTTCTGCAACAAAGCCTATCGGAACCTGAATTTTTCAGTTTTCAGATTTCAGATTTTTAACGCTGCCAGGCAACTGAGTCACATAGAGGCAGCGCCAACCTGAATTTTATGGTGACTTAGTATATAAATTCAAAGAAATATATGCTTGCAATTATTTTAGCACTCAATTTTGTAAAATGATTCTTCGAGATATAAAGATTGGGTACAGCAAAAATGTAATGTGACAGACAGCATGCATGGTAGCCCACGGTTAATAACGTTGCTTCCCTCTTTGGTTGCACGCTGGCGGGTTGGGCCTCAGCCTCTATGACGGCTCTGGCCTAAAGAATTTTAAGTAAGTCGTTTGGTGCCTGATACTCAGGCTCTGGTCGGGCCCACCGGATTCAAACTGTTGGTTTTCTTGGCTTTAGCATCTCAGTTATTTCTTGCTGTCGAGTACTCATCATTGTTTCATCTCTGTAGTCATTTGGTTTTTATGTTTACGGAGATGTTACACTGATGAGTTAGAAACCTTAACATGGTCTGAACAAATATTTTGTGTATACCACGGCAAAACTAAGGACAATAGTTGTGGCCACATAAAATCGATTTAAGCCCCAACCCACCTCAGTAATATTTTACTGGCCGTTCCAAGGCTATGCTTCTGCTGTGGTTTACTATTTCTGTCATTGTATGTCTCAGAGTTGTATGTCTTTGTATGTATGTCCTGGTGAAATTTTGGATTGTCGTTTGGCCACTTTTTGGCAAAGAAACTGTCCTTTAGCCTTTTGGTCTCTTGGACGGAAGGTGTTAGGTAATTGTATCGATTCCTGATCAATGCCTCCTTCCTTTCTGTTTTCTACCTTTCATGTAAATTGTCTTCGAAGGAGACAATTTGCACGAACGTTTAAGCGTTTTCCCGGGACTGACAATTGTCCTTTTTGAATTAGCGGAAGGGAGAGAATGACCATAGAAAAGATTTCATGAAGAAAGATTTCTTTCTCCATGAAAGAATGTTGCCGACCCGTGGGGGTCGAACCCGCAGTCTCCTGATCACCAGTCGGACGTGCATCCAACTGTGCCACCGAGGCCGGCACCCACCATGCTAATCGCTAACAAACTGGAATATCAGCCGCAAAATGGTCAGCATAATCCAAATTTGTTACATCTATACAATATTAACCCCGAAATATTTGTTTTCGATAAGTCACTAACATACGATTTACATGAAATGTCAACCCTTATTTTCTCTGAAAACTAAATAATAATAATTGTCAAAATGTCCTTTGATTTTGTTGTGATAAGCACTTTATGTATTAAAACAACTAAATACAATACATGTAGCTTAGAAATTCCTGATCATTTTATGAAACTTTCTCAGATGTTAGCTTTAAAGTTTAGTTTACTTTTATTCACAGATTTGTCGTTCCATTCTATATTTTATACATGTAACTTTATTATTTTATTATTTTATTATTTCATAGTTACTTTACATTTCCCCTGTGTTTGTTACGATACAGAGCATTCTGTATAATTGCGCATTTTTTGAGGACGTGAGGTCCCTGTTTTACTACCAAAGTACATTTTCTACCTGCATGTATAAAGTACAAATGTTACATCATACTTGAATCACGCGAATCACATTCATCTTATGAAACCGCAAAATATCGATTTCCCCATGCTTTTGCAAAATCGATACTCCTCATTGACTAAAAAATAAACCTGACTGAAAGAATACGGCATAGGGCAAACGAATATACGACGCTATATGTCTCAAGAGACCTTTGTCAGATTTTTTTCGGCGAGTGGTATTTCATTTTATTATAATAATTTATTTGTTGGTTCTCAGTGCAAATTCCGAAATGACAGGCTGCATATCGAGACTGGTCAATGAAACCTTCAAATTTTTATTTGCAGATGATAAATGTTTAGCGCAGTTTGATTCGATTCTGTATACATTACCGAAGTATTTTCGATCTGTTCGGGATTGCCTCACAGTGAGCGCAGGTTGCCGTAATTGTCGAGACTCAAGAGTGCTGAGCAGATTGCGCTAGCCTTGTGCAGTCTGGTCAGAGTTTTACTGCCGTACGTGCAAGTTGTGGGTTTGGTGGAATGAAGAATCGAACTTGCTAATTTAAACGCAGAAATCGCAGTACCATAAGGGACCACGCCGGCTTAATATAGGGTTAAGGGAGCGCCGACAAACATATGCACGGACATACATGCCCGCAAACACCCTTCTTTTCTGTACATAAATAATAAACATTCAATCTCAGACGCACGTGCCCATGCAGTTTAAATTTACATAGCAATGTACAGAGCAGTGTAATTGAGCAGACGATCTGGGCAGTTAGTTTTACCAGATCTTTTATATAAAATACACATGTATAACAAATAATTTATTATGGGATTAGATTCTAGACTAAGGCAAATAATCAAATCCTATATTTTTTACAATGTTTCAATGGATTATATCTCTAAGTTTGCCGGTGAGGGGAACAATGTGTAGTCTCCTCATAGCATTAAGATCGCGACATTTGAAACGTCATAATTTTATTGTTATTTAGGCATTATGAAAAATATTGAAATAGACCAGTTTCACAATCGCGAGTTTTACCGCTCTCGCTAATCCACGCATAATCTTGTTAATCCAGAACGAGGCTTGCGGTGTATCACAGATAACAATTACTGATCGTCAGACCGTGACTAAGTACACAATAGAAGGTTTGCGGAAATTTCCGTGTAATAAGCAGTCCCATTTCTTCTTCATGACTCTCCTCTACATTGCTTTTCAGTTAAACAGGCTGTCAAGTGTTCCTATTTTTCCTATTTTTTCCTATTTTTTCCTATTTTTTTCAGGTCTCCTATTTTTTCCTATATTTTTACCCCATTTCCTATATTTTTACCAAATTCCTATATTTTTCAAAATGCTGCAGATTAAGTGCATTGATGTTCAATACAAATAAGATAGTTTGTGTTGAAATCTGTGTCAGTGTACTGAAAATCAATAGCTATAGCTCTGTTAATGCACCAGTCATTGTTTTCCCCCAGAGGGGGGTGGTGGGCATACCCAGGGGATTAGACATCAATATGATTCTCAACTCTTGGGAATTTGACAGGAGACTTTGACACAGGGGCGGACAATTAGATACCTAAAACGTGGGGTTTAGAGGAAAAATATGAGCAAAATTCCATGCCTACCTAGGGGATTTTTGGCATAAAATTGTGGTTCTTGGGCAGGAAATTAGACTACCAATTTTCAAAAATGTCCAATTCCCCTGGGTAATTCTGCCACCTCCCTCTCGGGGAAAACATTGACTGGTGCATAAGTATATTTTGCAGGGAATGATCCTGATAGTGTTATCTGTGGTCACCCTGCTTTAATCATAATTATGTACTCTGATGATGCCATGCTTTTCTTTCTATTTGAAGATTTTTGATAGAGTTTGAGATAGTTATAGAAAATGCCTGGTGGAAAGACTCAGTATAAAAAATCTTGGGGTTCCCAAAAAGATGGCAATGGTGACTTAATTAATAGTTGGTGTTCAAGCAGTTCTACATCTCAGTATTTTGGCTACTGTATATTGTGCAAGGCAGATATATCTGTGGATAACTCTGGCATAAATCAGTTAATACAACATGCAAAATCAAAAAAGCATAAAAGGATCAGAAATGTAGTTTTTAGCCCAGGACAATCAAAACTTACTGCTACCACACAAGAAGACAACGAGCAGCCTGGAACTAGTACTAGTTCAAGTACTAGTACTAAAACAACTGACTCAACTTTGACCATTGCATATGACGAAACAGATGTTATTAAAGCAGAAACTATGTGGGCCTTGAAAGTTGCAAGCTCTGATATGAGCTACAGATCATGTGATGGGATTGGAGCTACATTTGAGTCTATGTTTCACTGTCCAATTTCCAAGAACTTTCAGCTCTCTCGCTCCAAAGTGTCTTATGTAATTTCAGATGGATTAGGACCCTATTTTCAAAAACAGTTAATCTATGATGTAAATTCAAGTAAGAACCCTGTAACTCTTCACTATGATGAAACCACCACAACTCAGGTCATAAAACAAATGGATTTACATTTCCGCTTCTGGTCTGAAGAAAAGAATGAAGTAGTCAGGCGTTTTTATACAGCATTGATGTTTGGACATGCAGAAGGTGCAAAGGTTGCTGCTGCCATGGTGGACAAATTAGAGGAAGATAAGGTTAACCTATCCTCTATACATGTACTTACATTAAGCAGTGATGGACCAAATGTAAACAAGACAATTTTTAGAGCTGTTAATACGTCTTTGAAAGGTGCTGGAAATCCAGGAATGATAAACATAGGAACATGTAACCTACATGTTGTTCACAATAGTTTCTGTAAGGCTCTTGAGGCATATGGTACACCAGTGGATGATCTTGCTGTGGACATTCATTCTTTTTTCAAGATATCATCTGCCAGAAGAGAGGATTTCAAGTTCATTCAGCTTGAAGAAGAAGTGGAAACCCATACCTTCTTAAGACATGTTCCTTCACGGTGGTTGACACTTGGTCCTGTTGTAGACAGGCTTATTGAACAGTGGGAGCCTCTACAGAAATATTTTACAGATCTTGCAAACAAGGATCCAAAAAGTACTCCAACCAGTTCTGCCTTTAAAAGGTCATGTACAAGACTTCAAAATAAGCAAACCTTAGTCGAACTTCACTTCCTAAAGTCAGTGATGCCTCTGTATCATTCATTTTTGGAATTGTTCCAGACAGAAGCTCCATTAATTCATGTGTTATATGAAGAACTGTGTCGGCTTGTTTACACGATGATGGGCAGATATGTCAAAGCATCTGTATATCAGAATAAAACTGGACAGGATCTGAAAGAGTTAAAGCATGGTGAGCTACTGAATCAGTTGTCAGACAAAGAGATGATAATTGGGGAATCAACAAGACAGGTGTTAAAGAATCTAGATTCTGGGAAACAGAAAAAAGCACTGTTGGATATAAGAAAGTTCTTCAATACTGGAGTGTCATACCTGTTATCACATTTTCCTTTTGACAATGAACTTCTTAAAGATTTGAGCTGTTTACATCCTGAACATAGACTTAAGTCCAGTAGCAGTTCAGCAATAGGAAGGATAGCAAGGAAGTTACCTTTTGCAGAAGAAGATGTGGAATTGATCACTGATGAGTGGAAAGTATACCAAGGGGAAGACATTGGTGAGGAACTTTGGAAAATAAAGAAACAGGATGAAGTTCAGTTGAGAAGAATTGATCATTACTGGAGAGACATTCTGAAAATGAAAACTGGTAGTGGCAAAGATAAGTACCCCAGGCTTGGAAAAGTTGTAAAAGGAATGTTGGCATTACCACATGGCAATGCTGATGTAGAAAGAGGGCTATCAGATAATAAGAAAATGTTGGGTAAAGATAGGGTAAATTTGTCAGAAAAATCAATCATAAGAAGCAGACTTTCTAAAGAGGCTGTGAAAATCCAATGTCCTGAAGATATGCAGCCAGAATGTGTGCCTCTTACCACCGAACTATTAAGTTATGTCAGAGGAAGTCATAGAGTTTACAAGCAGAGACAAGAAGAGGAAAAGCAACAGAGAGAAGAGGAGGAGAAGAACAGACAGAAAAAGAAAGAAGAGCGTGCACAGCTTGAAAAACAAAAACAAGAAGCAGCAAAAGAAAAGGAGTCTTTGAATGAAAAAATGAAAAAGCTCAATGATAAAGAAAAGAACTCTAAAGAAGAACTTCATGCTGCTGAAAAACTGCTTCAAGAAGGAAATGAAAAACTGGCCAGAGCATTAAGAAAGAGAGATTTTTCTGCTGCATCAGTGAATCAGTCATTGATCGAGACTGCTCAGAAAAAGATTAAAGAATCAACAGAGCGTCTAGATAGAATAAGAGAAGAACAGAAATCAGTGGAAAGTAGGAAAAGGAAGAACCTGGAGAAAATTGCTCAGGTGGATTCAAAGAAAGCTAAGAAATGATGTAAAATTAGTCAAAACACCCAAATTCTGGAGTTTGTGACTAGTGTGACAGATTAGTGTTATTGTTCAGTTTTGGTAGTATTTTATAATATGGTTACTTTTATTTTCATTTTCAAGCTCAGGATTAAGAGGAATCATAGTACAAGCAGTACAATGAGTGCAATGAGTAAACTATATAAAGCAAAATTATTAGTCAATTCTTAAACGTTCTATTACTTGCCATGTTGATACTTTGCTATGTGCTTGACCATCCCAAGATACCATTACTAAATGAGAAAGACAGTTATGTATAACACTATTCATAATTTTCTCTGTATTGTTTCTTTTAAAATTCATTTTTCAAGATGTTACATAAGCTAGTCATGAAACAGTGTAGTCTAGTCAGTAACTTATGTATCTTGTATAAATTGCAACAGTCTACATGTATGGTAACCTACCTTGAATTGGTCAAACACATTTTATGTTATGTTGATACTTTGCTTTGTGCTTGACCATCACAAGATGTCATTGCTAAGTGAGAAAGACAGTTGTTTAACAGTATACAGAATTTTCTCTGTATGGTTTCTTTAAAACTTCATTTTGGGGATGTTATAAGCTAGTCATGAAACAGTGTAGGCTAGTCAGTAACTCATGTATACATCTTGTATTTATTGCAACACAGTTCATCTTGAATTGGTCAAACACATTTGATGTTATGTTGGCTTAAAGCAATAAAGATGATAATAATAAAAAAAATATTATCATTGCCACTTCTATTAACATTTGATGACATTTAAGATGGTGATTGAGGGCTGGCTGTAAGGGGAGGTGGAGGCCAGGACCGTATAAAATATCAAAATCTGACAGTGGGTAACAGAAGGCTTCATCCTATTACCAAAACTTCTTGTTGCTTTTTGTCTTCATTAAACTGGCTGTTTAAATTTCTAGAATACCTGCATTTATTTGTATTTTTTCTATGAAAATAAGACCTCCTTTGTAGCAAAAACCTTGGTAATTATCCTATAATTTTCCTATTTTTTTTCCTATATTTTTCCCATAAATTTCCTATTTTTTTAAGCCCAGAATATATATTTTGCACCAAAAAGCACTTGACAGCCTGGTTAAATTCAGTACCCCACCCCAAAGAAGATCGTTACTATCTGTATTAAGTGATCTTGAGTGTTATGGATTTTAAGTGAAACATATTTTAATCAAAACTGATTTAAGCTCTTTTATATGCTATCGCAAACTTGTATATGAAATATATCTGCACATTCTGATCATGACCACCTCTTTTGAGCTTCCCGCAAAACGTCATTTCAATGTGCACATGTGCTGTGATCAATATACGCTACGAATAAAAAAAAAAAAAAAAAAAAAAAAAAATCCGGGACTTGTTTTTTACTTGCTGACATTTCAATCTACTGCTTTGATTCGCGGAAACGGTCTTGGTAATTTAATTTATTTTTAGTATGTATCAGTTTTATATGCATTTCCGACAAGAAAACACTCTACCATCCAACATGGTAATAGTGCGTTTTTCTCCCAAAACGGTTTCCCGCCACGCTGTCATCCGTCGTTACCATTTCGAGCACGTTCTACCGTAATGAGCACGCGCTATTTTTCATGCGAGAGCTATAGAAAATTTTAACATATTAGAAACGCGAACAATTCAGTGTATCATCGTCTGGGTGCATCTGAGCATCCCATTTACACAGGGTTTTGTTTGTTTGTGTTGAGGTTTTACGGCCCAGTCAACCTAATGGGGTCATGTCGAGCGCGGTCAGTTTACCTAACCACATGTTTACTGGGCAGGCTTAGTCCTCTAAGCGGTTAACCAGTATTGTGCACATTCTTTCGCCAGAAACTGACAACTGCCCTTCTTGAATCAGCGGAAGGGAGAGAATGACCGTAGAAAATATTTCATGATCAATCTCCACGAAAGAATGTTGCCCACCTCGGCGGGGGTTGAACCCGCGACCTCCTGGTCTCCAGTCGGACGGCGCATCCAACTGAGCCACCGAGGCCGGCTTTACACAGGGTTTACGTGATACATTCGGTGGTACTTAGAAACTATTTTAGTGGCCAGCAGGAATAACCGTTTTGAGGCGCAGATCACGCAAACGGATAAGGTACTATTTATGCTTGAATGCTTGTTGTCTTTCGGCAGAAAACGGTGAGCGTGCATCTCTGAAGTCGGTGACAAAAATTCGATATCCGAAAATTTTAAATAGGAAAAAAAATATCAATTGAAAAAAAAAAAAAAAAAAACAGCAGCAAACAAACAAAAAACAAAAACTATCAGCCTCATAGGATAAAAGACATGACACCCGCGTGTGCATCTCGATGAATCAGTCGGTCGGAAGAGGCAATACACAATGAGGGAAGGGGTGCATAACGGTGTCAAGACGCATGCTTTAATTGCTCGACCAGTTAACGATCGCTGAAGTGTTAACTGCCAACACCTGTTTAACTACCGCTTGCTTATCAAGTAGATAACGGTACTGTCGCAGGTGTGAAAAACACGCGACTGATTATTCTTTTAAGATGCTACCGACGGTAAGAATAACACATTGAGGACATCAGTCAAATAATCCAATCATAATTAGTAGAAGTCGCACGGGGCAGCGGACTCGGCTTTGGGATTTTTAGGACTCCGGACCCGAATTTATGCGTCCTGGGATGCAGGATTGCGTCCCCAAGAACCCTGACTACAGGTTGTAGTGAGTGTCTTTCATTTCCGCATTGTCAATACACTGCCAGCCTCGATCTCGATACATTTCCGGAAATTTTCCGCTCGGCAATTATCGAAAATTATGATTGTGAAAAGGGTCTATTGTATTGGTCGAAAAAATGAAGCTTGCTTGTGATTTTGAGGCCTGATGGTGGGTCGACAGTTAGTGGATTGCTCGCTGCCGGCAGCGGTGATGTCGGAAACCGAAAGGTCAGTCACGGAGGAATCACGCTGATGTCAGTGTTAGATTAGTTATGACATCAGTGATTCAGCCACAACGTCAATGACGTCGCTCCCGTCTTAGTCACGTGCGTTGTCATTGTAGAATAATAGTATAGAGTCATATAGTAGCAGGTTTTATCCTGTGTTATAGTAGAATATATAGTTAGAGTGTAGTAGTATACATTATGGGGGTGAGGACCACTTTTTAATCTCATGCAAAACGGCCGCCACGTACATAAAGAATTGCCCACAGCCTCGAGAGCGTACCCAGAGATAAACGAGTCGGAACCAGCACGAAATACTGGGAAAGTCTCTCCACCAGCCGGGACTGTTCACAGGGGTCCTGCCGTGCCGCCTGCCGCTCAACCAGCCAGCAGTGCTGCTGTTGTTCCGGCGTTACTTCGTAACAAGCAACAACAAAAACAGGCGACAGCCCATGAAGAAGAAAAAGCAGCCTTAGTTACTGCTGGAATTGCACTAGGCCTTTCGTCCCTCTGGTGGTACACCTGGCGATCGGCCATATAGCCATCATCCCCGAACAGCCGCGATAATCAGGCCCACCACGAGCACCGCTGTAGCCCAAAGATTTTCGGCAAGCCAGAGAGTGGTTTTCCCCAGCGTTCTCAGGAGCCAGGAGACGACTGAGCGGCAGTAGCCTTACCCGCTAGTTTGGCAAGGACCCGCCCGATGGCCTGCAGGTGTTTTTTTGCCCACTCCTTTACCCTGCCGGATGGCTTGGGCGACGGTGACGGTACATCTGCCGAACCTCCCCCACCACTGGTGATCGCAAGGATGATAGTACTGATGGTCATCCCGAGTGCCGTGAGAATCGACGCGATGGTGATCCCTTGCTCCCAAAAGAGAGTACGGAGCCGTTCGCGGAGCGTTTGGTCTCCAATGAGCAATCACCGGAACGTCTCGCGGATTCGGCTTACCTGCGACCGGAGAGCTGCTCTGTTTGCAGAGATGGCTTCAAGTTGTCTCTCTCTTTTACCCTCAAGTTGACTGATTCGGTCTTGAACCTCCAACCGTCGATTTAGTTTTTGACTTTATGGACAACGAACTTACTGCTTGAGCTATGATCCAATTACACTTGCAAGAAATCATTATCAATGTATAACTTACTCAATCAAACGGAGTGGGTGAACCGGAAAGTACCGAGTGGTATTATTTATACCCGTAACAACCTACTTCACCTTGATCCTGTATTATTCCAATATTAAAAGTACATTGACACGACAGTAAACATTCATCGAGTAATACTGTCTAAAGGACATTTCAACACCAACATACCTAATATATGTACGGAGTTATTCAGGTTCAACTGAGCCTTTTTTTGTTAACATAGCCACGTTTCCTGAGCAGATAGCAATTATTGAGATGTTTTCTAAATTTATAATATTTTCGGATTGCGCATGCTCACAAAGAGCAAATCTCCAAGGGACATAACATAATAGTTTGGAATTCCCTTTAGTTATCTACCCTGAAATTGAAATCGGGAATTTTCCCATCTAAATATAGAAACAATAGTCCGACTATTTATATGATTGTTGTACACGTCCAATATAAGGAGGAGGGTAAGCAAAGACAGAACTACACCGCAAATACCATGAAAATATGCATCTAACGACGACTGATTTCAACTTATTTTGACTTTTATCTGTTTAAATACATGAGCCTTGTCATGAGAAAAGATGTTTTTGGAGCTTACCGTTTCACCCTAAATATTCGGACACTTTATCTCCTTACTTGTCCTAAATTATTAGCAAGTCCATTTTACTACCTGTTGAATACTTTGAATACGACTTCGTGAGTGGCAAACAGTACAGACCCTGATCAGAAGCCGCGTTCTGGGTCTACACTGTTTGTCTGTCCCAAAACTTATGATTATTATAGAACAACGTTCCCGCTACACGATTTAATAATGACTCGAACATAATATACATTAAGTTACAGATACCTTGTCGTATTTTCACATACCGCATTTGCCCTTACTATTTAGACATTTTAACTATTGTCCTAAACTTTGACGTTCATTTGGCTATCTGATGATGTGTCTAAAAGGGGGTAGTGGAATGTCGATCAGTATGATCTGCGTCTGCACAGTTTACTCAGGTCTGTCTGTCCGAAACTTTTGTGTAATTACGGTACAGTAACAGTGCAAATGATTTGTTTACCTGAGGCCTTCCGGCTTTCGCCTTCTTCAGAGGTTTTCTATTTTAAAAAAAATGACATAGAAATGTAAAATTTACGAATAAAAGTTGCATAAGTTGAAAAACAGATTATACCCGCCCTCCAGAGTGACATCTTTTGTCAGGTTGATGGGATGATTTCCGTTTGATTGGGTTCCAGTTTGGGTGTTGGATCCTTTCAGAGTTACTATACATATGTGAACAGGAAAACTAGTGCAATAATGTTTTTGAACAAAACAAGTTCATTCTATTTATGACTTTTTCCTAGATGATAAAGTGCAAAATCCTGGTGTTCCAAACCGGCTTCTACCGGATACGCATATCTGGGTAGGAACTTAAGTTTTCTTGACAGCGTATAGCAAAATTCTGATCTGACAGTTATTTAACATAGTTACTCAACATTATCCTTGGTTTGCTTACCCATCGCCATGCCTCAGATCCAATATATACTTGACTTTACGTTGATTTATTTTACGTAATATGTCATGTAAGGTAACGTCAGATACGATGGTAAAGCTTATGTCAATTAGTAAGGTGGTCCATTGGTCAGTAGTAATACGCTGTACTCTACTTACGTTAGTATATATCTAACGTCAGCTTACGCTGGATATGCCGTTTACTCAGTGACGTGGTTACCTATCACGACATAGATAAATTAATTTGCTGTCAATACTGACGTCAACACATTACGAGATCACTTTGTAATAATATTATAAATTCGGTTCTTGATAGCCTTAAGTCCCGAACGTTTCCGATATGTTGCAACGCTAATATTGTAAAGCTAGTGTTTAATAGATATTAATGTGTATGCGTCAAAATTGTGACCAGCGCTAGATAATTTTAAATTTGAACTTAATTGTGTTTAAATTTGAGCTCCGTCGGCCGAGTTAAGAAAGGAATTATAAAGGACAGGATTTAAGGGAATGTGTTAGTAGTCAAAGGAAAAAGAAAGTGCGGCAAAACTGCGGAACACGGAATTGATAATACACTATAGTTTATATGGTACAATCGCGCCTGTGTGGTTAAGGGGAGATAATAACCCATTAGAGTTTAAACCATGTTTGATATTAACACTAATGTTGGTTTAAGTAAATAAGCCAGTCTTATATTTAGAGTATATACACTTCAACACTTGAAACAATACTCTCTATGATTATCTATCATGGAATGTATACTCTCTGCCTCCTTGTTAATTAAATTAGTTCAGAGCCAGAGCCCACACTAGTTAGTTGTGCTTAAAAGAACATAACTAATAAGTCTTAGGACCAAGTACCCACCTATTTCATGCACAATCTAAAGTACAATTACATATAAACCTTGACAGTTTTAATTTAAACAAAAATACAACTTGCTCTGCACCAGCAAGATAACATCATCAGCTTGCCATATCTACATACATGTGAACACTCGAGTTGAATAGTTTATCATCCAGTTTCATCCAGTTCCCTAAAATATATCTTTTATCTTTCAGTGACATTTATTACAGGGGCATTAAAGGGGCATTTATTACAGGGGAACCAGATTTTCTAGATGAACACGGAGGAAAAATATGAAAAAAGGAAAAACGAGACCTGTATACAGGATGAGGGCTATTTGTTTCCATAACAATTCCTGACATAGTTTTGTTTCTTTTTATTCCCACGCTTTTGAAAAAAGCAATGGGGATATTATGAACGCCTCCATCCGTCCGTCTGGCCGGCCATCAGTCCACGTCCGTCCGCGTCTACCTGTCCATACACAGGCTAAGAATTATGAACAGCTTCAATGAAAATAAGTCTTTTATGTGGCCTAATTTGTTACGTGGCTATTTTTTAGCCACATAAGTATGCTAAAATAGTGATGGTTACATAACTATCCACATGTCCGTCCATCTGTCTGTCACGCTATCCCATGTGTCCATCCATCCATGCGTTCTCACAAATGGGTAGTTAGGTGGCTACGGATGAGGAATATGTATGTATATGTGGCTATTTTCTTTTATGTGTCTAGCCACATAAAAGACTTGAATGGACATCGGAATATTATTTTATGTGGCTAAATTTGGTCGCCAAAAATTTTAGTCACCATGACCTATTTTCAAGGTCATTGAGAAGTCGTGAATGTTATTTTTTTCCCAAATAATAGATTTTATTTACTCTATCTTTTGAAAGAATAAATGACTATTGAAGTTATTATACATTGTATATAATTGTTTGAAGCCAAGACAGAAGTAGAGTGTAGTGACCTTGACACCATTTTCAATGTCACTTAAGGACTGGAAATATGAAATCGACCCATCCCTCTATAGACACATGATAGAGCTTGGACCAGTTACTGATATAGGTCAGTACTGTACTCTAGAGAGCAGTAAGGCTCCTCATGGTCCTCTTGTTTATAGTCTGATGTTATTCTTCATTGTAGATTTAAGCCAGAACTGTTTCCAAAGAAGAACAGACCTAACTCAAGGTAAGAGGGACTATGGGATTTGATCAGACCTAACAAAATCTTGGACAAGTTCGATTATAGGGATTTGATTCATGTACCCTCTCTCTCTGTATTGTGATATATTTATATATTGTCCCTGCCGGAGCTCTTATAAGGCTGGGCCGCATAGTGCAGTCTGCAGCATGTCTGGCTCGAGAGTCCGAGGTCGCTGGTTCAGTTCCGGTGACACACCGGGTCTGGCTATATAATTTATTGGCGATTGATCATGAAATAATTTAGAACTATGGTCAGTCTCCCCCTTCTGCTGATTCAAGAATGGCAGTTGTCATTTACTGACAAAAGTATGTGTGCTTCTTACTGATTTATCTGCTGCAGCCTGCCTAGGAACAGGATGGTTAGGTTAATTGACCATTGGTATATGACTGAAATCCTGTTGCTATGGCAATAAACTCCCAACACAACACAACAATGCAGTGTTTCTGCTAGAAAAAGAAGGCACAAGGGCATGTATAATTTATCTAAAGGATCTCTTCTTATAATAGGTGATACTTTTGGGGATGTCTGGTGTTTCTTAGCATAATGTGACCAACGAACAGAAATTTTACTTGTTTCAAATTAATTGCCATAGTAGTAAGTCTGATAGATAGAATGGCCATCTCTGTCTGAGCTGTTTGATAACACAGAAGTGATTAGATCTTGTTAATCCACTGTGTTAGATGTTCATCAACAGTGTGTCTCATCATAACCATTTTATAACAGTAATCATGGATTACAAACCAACCTTTTTGTTTGGACAGGTCATCATCTGATGGGTCAGAAACAAGGCCACCAGATGGTTCAAGGACGGTAACTGTTGGAAGGTAAGGCATTTAAGAAAACATCATCGAAGAACAATATGCCTGTAACACATCTAAATTCACATAAAGATAACTATCAGGAAGAAGAGCATGTCTCCCTCTCCTGCTGATTAAAGTGCATTTGTCAGTTACTGACAAAAGTATGTGTGCTTTCAGTGTTGCGCCTAGAGGGGGGCATGGGGCCATTTGCCTACCTAAAGTCATTAATGGCCCTTTCAGCATAAAACATGGGGCCCAGATGACCCTTAAAAATCAATCACTTTGCTTATATTTTATGTATTGAAGACCCTTTAAAGTATGAAATGGCCCTTTGAAAAATACCAAAAGGGCCAATGGTGTCACCCAAGCAAATGGGTCTAGGCACAACACTGTGCTTTGTACTGGTTAACCGCTGAAGCCTGCCTAGGAACAGTATGGTTAGCTTAACTGACCATTGGTATATGACTGAAATACTGTTGCTACTTTCAACACAACACAAAACTGCAGTGTTTCTACTAGAAAAAGAAGGCACAAGGGCATGTATAATTTATCTAAAGGATCTCTTCTTAGGTGATACTTTGGGGATATATGTCTGGTTTTTAGCTCTCCTGAGGCAAAGGCTCCCGGGGAGCTTATAGGATGGGCCATGGTCCGTTGTCCGTCCTCATCGACTGTCAACATTTTCAAACTACTTCTTCGCCAAAGCCCCTGGACCAATTGTAACCATATTGCCTATGGCCTCCTGGGACCTTAGGAACGAAAGTTTGTAAAAACGGTTGCGGTCGGTAATCCAAGATGCCGCCAGGGCATATAGCTCTGTTTAAGCAAAAAAGAAAAAAGATTTCCAGAATAGGTGATGTGTGAGCTGAAATGTTGCAGGCAGCCAAAGGGATGTCTCCCCACTCTAAGTTTGTTCAAATCATATCCGTCGGACTGCTAATGCCCATCAGCCGGGGTCGCGAACTTTGTAAAAAATTGTGTAATGCCGTCAAAATGTGGCAATTTTGCACAAAAAAAGTCTATTCATAAACACTTATTCAAACACTTTTTTCAAAACCACTGTTGCCATGGGTCTCAAATTTTATATTGCAGCATTGTGAGATGTCTGGCTAGATCTGACCTAGATCGGCTATCCAAGATGGCCGCTGTTACTAAAAATAACAAAACAACTAAATTGACTTTTTCTCCCAAACCGCTGGGTACAACTGACTCAAAATTAGTAAGAGGCATCCTTGGGACCTTGCTTCTCAAGATTGTTCAAATCTGCAGTGAAATTAGGTCACTGACCTAGTTAGTATTTATGAAGTGTATTTTGTTCAAACCGCTTCTGCAAAACCACTGTACCATTAGTCTCAAATTTTATACGCAGCATAGTTAGATGTCTGGCTTTCAGATTTGTTTATGTGACCTATTACTAAAAATAGTAAAGCAACTTAATTGACTTTTTCTCGAAAACCGCTTGGTACAATTGACTAAAAATTGGTATGAGGCATCCTTGGGACCTTGGTTCTCAAGATTGCTCAAATAGTCCAAATCTGTAGTGAAATTAGATCACAGTGACCTAGTTTGTATTTACGAAGAGTATTTTGTTAACATTTTCTTCTCCAAAACCACTGTATCCATGGGTCGCAAATTTTATATGCAGCATTGTTAGAGGTCTGTCTTTCAGATTAGTTCATGTGGCCTAGGCCGGCCATCCAAGATGGCCGCGGTTACTTACAATAGCAAAACAACTTGAGGTTTTCTCCAAATCTGCTTGGTACATTTGACTCAAAATTGGTATGAGGCATACTTGTGACCTTGGTTCTCAAAGTTGTTCAGATCATCCAGATCTATAATGAAATTAGGTCACAATGACATAGTTTGTACTTATAAAGTATAGTTTATTCAAACAACTCCTCCAAAACCATAGCCATGGGTCTCAAATTATATGCAGCATTGTAGATACCTTGCTTTCAGATTTATTCATGTGTCCTAGGTCGGCCATCCAAGATGGCCACTGTTACTAAGAATAGCAAAAACAACTAAATTGACTTGTACTCTGAAACTGCTTGGTACAGTTGACTCAAAATTGGTATGAGGCATCATTGGGACCTTGGTTCTCAAGATTATTCAAATCAACCAAATCTATAGAGAAATTCGGTCTCAGTGACATATTGTTGAATAGACATACTCAGGGGAGCGATACAGGACCACCATGGTCCCCTAGTTTAATTCACCTGAGCCATAGGCTCCAGGGGAGCTTATAGGGTGGCAGCCTCCGATGTCAGTCATCGTCCGTCAACACTTTCTAACAGTCAAATCTCTGCAACTTGCAGGCTGATCTCAATCAAATCTCACCTGTAGCCTGCCTTTCTTGGGAGATTGACGCCATATGCATTTCATGCAAATCGCTTGTGAACTTTGGATGCTATGGCAACTGAAATATCCCGTAGGCTTATAATGGGAAAATCTTTGGTTACCAGCATAACTCATTCAGTTTTTGATCAGATCTTCGTGGAACTTGCAAATAACAAGGACAGACATAAAATCTGGGCCAAGTTCGAAAACTGGCCAGTTCTGGTAGTTAATACTCGAGTAATGTCCCCTTGAATGCCGAAAATAGCAATATTTGACCTTGTCACGAGCATAACATCCCCAGACAGGGCCGCGTAGCTCAATCGGCTACAATTGTGTCCCTCTGCATTAGTTAGGCAGACTTAATTCAGGTGAGCGGCTCAGGGCCTCATGTCCCTCTTGTTTTTTTTTTTTTGTTTTTTTTTGCCTCAATCTTTTCTGGGTATGCTATGGGTAGCCAAGAATTCAGAGCTCCGCTCCTACAGGCAGCCAGTGAAGACTCTGATTAGACTGCATAGATGCGTAGGCTGATACTAGTCCAGTCTTGAAGGCTTTGCTGTGCCCCAGTTCAGTTATATTTGTAGACGGATATAAATCTCAGACAAGGTAAATTTATGTTCCAGATTATGCTCTGAATTCACAGACTACACTCAGTTGAGTGATATTCAGGGCCTCTTGGCAGCGAACTCCCTGAAAGTATCATCACCGTTTCACTTAAAAATAACTACTGTCATATTCTAATTTGCAGGTTTGTTTGGGCTCAATTACAGTCAGTGCCAAAAATGGTGTTCTGGCCAGTCCAAGTGATGAGTACATCAGAGACCATGTTGACATGTTACTTCAAATCAGACGATACTTTGTGAGTTTCCTTTTTTACATACATTGTCAATTTTTAACTCGTCTAAAGGACGAGTTAAAAATTGACAATGTATGTAAATACGGAAACTCACAAAGTATCGTCTGATTTGCAGTAACATGTCAACATGGTCTCTTTAAAAAAAAGTTGTGTTTTCAGGTTACCCAATCATCCCTGAAGTTTTCCTTTCTGTTTTTTGAGGGGGTTCAGGGGGTTCCCCATATTTTTCAGGCTTCTCCCTATGCGGTTCATACAAAACAATAAATAGAGAGCCAGATAACGTGCGTATATGATGCAAAGAAATTCCAGAAATATGCAATTCAATTTCTGTGCGTACTAAATACGCATACATTTTCTGTTTTACACCAAAGTCCGTTTTTCTATGACTTTTTCATCTTGTTTAAGCGACAGGCTTCGCCATTATTGACTTGTCTCGTAGATGTCTTTTTTCTGTATCAATTGCATTCATTAATAAAACGTATGAAAACCAGTATGCATCTAAGCACTTTCTATGTATGCTAAGCTTAAAAATAAAATTTGAAAGGTGGTCATTCAGTTTCCGACTCAGGAAAAAAAAGCATGATAAATTGGTACAAAACAAGAAGCTAGTTTGAAAAGGGACATTTCTGCTGCTAAAGTGACATAGGAAAAATGGGCCAGCCTAGACAAAAGTACTTGTCACATGAAAACGAATATAGGCAGACTCAGGCGACCACCAACCCTAATCCAATACTAAAACTGGGCGATTAGAAGTCATCTCAGGCTTTGGTCTAAACACGTCGCCAGCCTTGTGCATTGGGGTTACCCGCTGTTGTTTGGATATACCCTTTGATACTCACAGATGAAACATAAAATCAGTTGCAGAGTTAGTCATCGGAAGCAGAAATATATATGCAGGTGTGTGCATTTTTGCAGTCTGATCCTGCTGCTGCCAGCTCTAGTTTAGAGGGTATATATTGTATTCACAGTTGTAACTATTTTTGTTTGGTTATCGTCGTGAGAGAGAAAGGTTAAACTTACCTGTACAGAATAATCTATCGCCACTCGCAAATACTTGCAAACACTCCAAATATCATAGGTACACTGAGGTCTGCGGAATGTCCGTGGAATATCGAGTGCATAACTTCAAGTAAAACTTTTTCACGTGGAATGGTTTACTTCAAACCACTCGATGGAAAATCGCGGATTGTAAAATTGGTCCGCGAACTGAAAAAAAAATTTTTTTTTTTTTTTTTTTTTTACCTGAGCCGTACTGTATATTGCGCAGTTGATGGCACGCTGTCGCAAAATCCCTACGCTCTGTGATAGTATGACAGCCGGACAGACGCTGAGGAACGGATGAAAAATACTGTTGCTCTCGCACACCATTACTATGTGAAGGTGTTTACACTGTCCCATCGGGTGGGGATGAAAAATACCTGCTGGGTAAAGTCCCAGTAATTGTCATGTGCGAACAGCGAATATTAAGATCAGTCTATGCATTTATGCAGCACAGTGCAGATAGATTAGAATAAATCATTATCTGTTTGATGATTTGAAAAGAAAAAAATAAATAAATAAATAAAGTAGAATAAAAAATAAATAAAAACTAAAATGCGCACTTGATGGCTTGCTATTTGCAAATCCCCACACTCTGTGCTAATGTTGCTAATAGCATGGCGGATAGGGGTGGATGGACGGATGAACGGACTCGCTCTCACGCACCCTTACCATGAAGGAAAGTCATGCAGCAAGTTTTCAGCTCATCTGAGGTATGCTCAGGATGAGCTGTAGTGATCACTTTTTGTCCGTCGTCCGTCAGTCCGTACGTGTGTCTGTTAACATTTTCAAACAACTTCCCCTCTGAAGCCGTTAAGCCAATTTTCCTAAAATTTCATATGGAGCCTCCTTAGATTAAGGGAATGAAAGATTGCCAAAATGGTTGCAGTCCATTGACTAAGATGGCCACCATGCCCAAATATAATAAAAATCTTTAAAAATCTTCTACTCCAGAACCAAGGATGCCTTGGGGCTGAATCTTTGCACAAATCATTGGGGATGGGAGGTCTACCAAAATTGCTAAAATGATAGTCCTATGTTGACGTTTGACCTTTTTATGGCAAGGTCAAATTCGCTTTCCCATGCATTTGTATGGGCCCTATACATTCGCATGCATTTGTATGGGCCCTATACATTTACATGGAAAAAATGTTGAGAATTCATTATGGACATCTCCTCTAAAGACTATGATCCAACTGAGTTGAAACTTGATGAGGAACATTGGGGCACCTAGTAGACACAAAATAGCTAAAATTGATGAGCAGCCATCTTGAAAATCAATTTTCAACATCTCTTCCCAAATTTTTGTTGATTTGAGCTGAAACTTGCTCTATCCTAACAGGACAACTTCTGGATTGAAATGAGCTAAAGTCGTGTTGATTGGAAATCCAAGATGGCCACCACAGCCGCCATATTGAAAATCTGTTTTGGACGTCTTCTCGCAAACCACAAGGCAAATTAAGTTGAAGCTTACAAAGTAGCAGCAGGTTGATGTGTCGAAGAAAAATAGCTAAAGTCATGCCTATTGGAAATTTAAAATGGCCGCCATAGCTGCCATCTTGAAAACCAATTTTTGCGTTGGCAGATAACTTTTTTCAAAAATTGAGGAAATTTCCCATTAGCAATCCCAAACTAGAATGCACAGTTGATGGAGTGCCATCGCAGATCCCCACGCTTGTTGCTAATGTTGCTAATAGCATGAGAGAAGAATGGATTTGCTTTCCCACACTCTACCATGAGGGGAGGTCATGTAGCAAGTCTGGTTAATTTCCGCTCAGTGGTTTAGGATGAGATAGCATGATGGACTGATGAACAGAGCGATGAACAGAAAAATAATGTTGCTCTCGCACATCCATACCATGAGGGAAAGTGATGTAGCAAGTTTGGTTGAATTCCACCCAGTGGTTTAGGAGATAGCATGATGGACAGATGGACGGATGACCGACACACAGAAAAAAAAATGTTGCTTTCGCACAGCCTTACCATGAGGGGAAGTGATGTAACACGTTTGGTTGAATTCTGCCCAGTGGTTTAGGAGGAGATCAGATGACAGACAGATGGACGGACAACAGATGCACAGAAAAAAACTGTTGCTCTCGCACAAACTTACATGAGGGGAAGTGATGTAGGAAGTTTGGTTGAAATGTGCCCAGTGATTTAGGAGGAAATAGTGTGACAGACAAATGGACAGACGACGGACCCATGGACTGACGGAGGTACAGAAAAATAATGCTGCTCTTGCACACCCTTCCATGATGGAAAGTGATGTAGCAAGTTTAGTAGAATTCCGCCTATTGGTTTAGGAGGAGATAATGTGACAGACAGATGGACAAGTGTCCATCCATCTGTCTGTCCCTCACGCTATCTCCTCCATAACCACTGGGCTTTGCTTACATCATTTCCCCTATTGGTAATGGTGTGCAAGAGCAGCATTATTATACCCCCCACATACGAAGTATGTGGGGGTATATAGTTTTTGCTTTTCCGTTTGTCCGTTCGTTCGTTTGTACGTACGTTCGTTCATTCGTTCGTTCGTTCGTCTGTGCGTTCGTTCGTCTTTCTGTCACAGGGTCAAAGTTTTTGCGTTAAAGTTTATAAGACCTCATATTTTGAAGACCCTATGATGGATTTCATTCATATTTGGCATGATGGTAGATATAGGTCCAAAGTTTTTATCAGCACCATCCCCGGCCCAGGGGTGATCTTGGGGTCAAGGTCACGGACTTAGAATTTTCATAAAAAAGTCAGGGTCAAAGTTTTTGCGTTAAAGTTTATAAGACCTCATATTTTGAAGACCCTTTGATGGATTTCATTCATATTTAGCATGATTGTAGATATAGGTCAAAAGTTTTTATCAGCACCATCCCCACCCTGGGGGTGACCTTGGGGTCAAGGTCACGGACTTCGAATTTTCATAAAAAAGTCAAAGTTTTTTGTGTTTAAGTTTATATAGCTATACCATCAAGACCCTTTGAGGAATTTCATGTATATTTGACATGTTGGTAGATATAGGTCTGAGTTTTACTCAGCATCATCCCCATCCCGGGGTATGACCTTGAGGTCAAGGTCACAGACTTAGAAATTTCATATAAAAGTAAAAAAATTTGCATCCTTGGGATCAAGGTCACGAATTTTCATAAAAAAGTCCCAGGGTCAAAGTTTTTGTGTTAAAGTTTATAAGACCTCATATTTTGAAGACCTTTTGATGGATTTTTGTTCATATATGGCATGATGGTAGGTATAGGTCTGAATTTTTTTCAGCACCATCCCCACTCCGGGGATGACCTTGGGGTCAAGGTCACGGACTTGGTCACGGAAGTTTTTTGTGTTTAGGTTTATATCGCTATATCATCAAGACCCTTTAGGAATTTCATTTATATTTGACATGTTGCTAGATATTGGCATAGAGTCTTACTCCACATGATCCCCACTCAGGGTGTGACCGAGGTCAAGGTCATGAACTTAGAATTTTCATATAAAAGTAAAAAAATTTGCGTTTAAATTTATATAGCCATATCATCAAGACCTTTTGTTAAATTTCAGTATTCCCTAATTGAAAGGTCCAGCGGATATAGCTATCAGCAAGGAATCTGTTGGTCTGTCCGTCCATCCGTTGAAGCATTATTCGTTCATACTTTATTTTTGTCTTGGGGTCAAAGTTTTTACGTTAAAGTTTATAAGACCTCATATTTTGAAGACCCTTTGATGGATTTATTCATATTTGGCATGATGGTAGATATAGCTCTAAAGTTTTTATTGGCACCATCCCCACCCCGGCGGTGACCTTTGGGTCAAGGTCACAGACTTCCAATTATCATAAAAATGTCAAAATTTTTGTGTTTAAGTTTATATAGCTGTATCATCAAGACCCTTGTGGAATTTCATTTATATTTGACATCTTGCTATATATCGGCCTAGAGTCTTACTTCGCATGATCCCCAGCCCGGGTGTGACCAAGGTCAAGGTCACGAACTTAGAAGTTTAATTTAAAAGTAAAAGTTTTTGCTTTTAAGTTTATACAGCCATATCATCAAGACCTTTTGTTAAATTTTATTGTCCCCTAATTGAAAGGTTGAGTGGATATAGCTCTCAGTAAGCAATCTTTTTGTCTGTCCATCCATCTGTTGAATCATTATTCGTTCATACTTTATTTTTGTCTTAGGGTCAAAGTTTTTACGTTAAAGTTTATAAGACCTTATATTATGAAGAGCCTTTGATGGATTTAATTCATGTTTGGCCTGATGGTAGATATAGGGCTTAAGTTTTTATCAGCACCAACCCTATCCCGGGGAATAACATTGGGGTCAAGGTCACGGACTTAGAATTTTCATAAATAAGTCAAAATTTTTGTGTTTATGTTTATATAGCTATACCATCAAGACCCTTTGAGGAATATCATTTATATTTTACATGTTGGTAGATATAGGTCTAGAGTTTTACTCAGCATCATCCTTATCCTGGGGTATGACCTTGAGGTCAAGGTCACAGACTTAGAAATTTCATATAAAAGTAAAAAAAAAATTGCATCTAAGTTTATATAGCTATATTATGAAGACCCTTTTATTGGTTTCATTAATATTAAGCATGATGGTATATATAGGTCTGAAGTTTTTCTCCGCACCATCCCCAAGCGGGGGCATGGCTTTTAAGTCAAGGTCACAGACATTTCATACAAATGTCATTTTTGCTTATATTATAAAGACTGATTTCACTGGTATATGGTGATAGTTATAGGGCTCAAGTTTTATTTAGCTCAATCCCTGCACCTGTGCCTGACCTTTGAGGTCAAGGGCTTCATATTATGTGTGATTGAATTTTTTCAATGTTATAACGTATAGCATACAACTGCCATCTCCAGAGTCAAAGCTACATACTTTGTGCTCTTTAAAAAGTGGCGGTAGCGCTGGTCGGGGGTATATGTGCCCCACTGGGCACTTTGTCTAGTTTTTCTGTGCATCCGTCTTTCATCCATTTGTCTGTCACATTATCTCCTTCTAAACCACTGGGCGGAATTCAACCAAACTTGCTACATCACTTCCCCTCATGGTGAGTTCGTGCCAGAGCAACAGTTTTTTCTATACATCTGTTGTTCAGCCGTCTGCCCGTCACATTATCTCCTCCTAAACCAACGGGTGGAATTCATTCAAACTTGTTACATCACTTCTCATGATAAGGGTGTGCGCTAGCAACATTATTCTTCTGTATGTCAGTCCGTCCAGGTGTTCGTCGGTTCATCTGTCTGCCACACTCCTCCTAAACCACCAGGTGGAATTCAACCAAACTTGTTACATCACTTCTCCTCATGGTAATGATGTGCGCTAGCAAACATTATTTTTCCGTATGTCAGTCCGTCCAGGTGTTTGTCGGTTCATCTGTCTGCCACACTCTCTCCTCCTAAACCACCAGGTGGAATTCAACCAAACTTGTTACATCACTTCTCCTCATGGTAAGGATGTGCGAGAGCAACATTTTTTTCGGTTCATCCATCATCCCTCCCTCTGTCCAGCACGCTATCCTCCTCCTAAACCACTGGGCAGAATTCAGCCAAACTTGCTTCATCATTTCCCCTGATGGTAAGGGTGTACGAGAGCAACATTATTTTTCAGTTTGTCCATCTGCCGTCTCTCCGTCATGCTATCTCCTCCTTAACCACTGGGCGGAATTTAACCAAACTTGCTACATGACCTCCCCTCATGGTAAGGGTGTGGGAGAGCGTCCATCCGTCGGTCATGCTATTAGCAACATTAGCAACAAGATTGGGGATTTGCGATGGCGCATTATCGACTGCGTATTCTGGTCCTGAATTGAAAACACAAATGAAAGGACACACAGACATCTAACATGAAATTATAATGCCCCGCTACTGTTGTGTGGCGGGGTATAAAAATGAAATTCAGACAAAAAAAATATGATGTGCGTGAAGTGTTTAAAATTTTAGAACATTTACAGTATGTTTATTTACTATATAGGTTTTGCTGTTTATTTCAGGAGGTTGCTGACAATTCTTCTAAAGGACGATTGCATTGGTAGCTAGTAGACTCTGCTTGAAAGGTAAGGGGCAATATGTATAGTAAACATGATGAACAGACCAACCACTAAACATGCTGGTTAAAATTTCAGCAGACAACATTTTTTTAATTTTTTTTTTTTTTTTAATTTTGCCAGAAAATAGGCTTTGACATTTCGTGTCTCTCTAGGAGACAATTTGCATGAAATGTCAAAGCCTGTTTTCTGGGAAAAGTAAGAACAAAACATCATCTCACTCTCTGGGCAGATCCAGCAGATCCGGCTATCTTGTAAGTCTTCAGTTGTTATCTGCTGCCAAATAGTAAGTTGGATGGAGAGGAAACTTGGTGGAAGGCATTGAGGCAGCATTTAGATTTAGAATTGCTAAACTGATTCCATTCTGATATCCAAGATGGCCACCATGGCAGCCATCTTGAAAGTCTTAAAATCACATTTGCTACCGAAGGGTAAGTCTGATTGAGCTTAAACATGATGGGAGGCATTGGAGTGATATGGAAATTCAGAATTGCTAAAATCCTTCTTTTCAAATGTCCAAGATGGCTGCCATCTTGATATTCTTCAAATCACGGCTCCTCTCAAACAGTAAGTCAGGTTGAGCCTAAACTTGATGGGAGGCATAGGGGTGAAATGGAGATTCAAAATTGCTGAATCATTCAGTTCCAATATCCAGGATGACGGCCATGGTGGCAATTTTGAAACTCTTCAAACAACATAATCCAGATTCTGAATTGCTAAAGGCAATTTGATCTGATAGCCAAGATGGCCGCCATGGCACAGTGTAACATATCATGATCAGCCTAATTCAGGTGAGCCATATCTGGCCCACTTGGGCCTCTAGTTTCATATGAAATTTATGAAAGAGCCTTTGCAGAGTTTCATAAATTTAATGTGAAGGGAGCCTTCAGCGAGTTCCATAAATTTTTCATATGAAATGACCACGAGTGTAAGATTCTGTTCATCAAATGACCCTTTTAAATTGGATTTTATCACCTTTAAAGTTGACAGTTGTTCAGCAGAAAATGCATGGTTGACGTCATCATGGAGTTACTTGCTCCCGCCAAAGTATAATGTAACCTGTGGTCATAAGATTTTTAGCTCACCTGAGCTATGCTCAGGATGAAATATAATTGTGATCACTTTTTGTCCGTCATCCGTCCGTGCGTCCGTCCGTCCGTCCGTCCGTCCGTTAACATTTTCAAACGACTTCTCCTCTGAAGCCGCTGAGCCAATTTTGCTCAAATTTCATATGGAGCTTCCTTAGGGTGGGGGAATGATAGATTGCTAAAATGGTTGCGGTCTGTCGACCAAGATGGCCGTCATGCCCATATATGGTAAAAACCTTTAAAAATCTTCTTCTCCATAACTGAGGATGCCTTTAGGCTGAATCTGCAGGAATCATTGGGGATGAGCGGTCTACCAAAATTGCTAAAGGAATAATCGTATGTTGATGTTTGACCTTTTTACGACAGGAGGTCGCGGGTTCAACCCCCGCCGAGGTCGGCAACATTCTTTTGTGGAGATTGATCATGAAATATTTTCTACGGTCATTCTCTCCCTTCCGCTGATTCAAGAAGGGCAGTTGTCAGTTTCTGACGAAAGAATGTGCACAATACTGGTTAACCGCTTAGAGGACTAAGCCTGCCCAGTAAACGTGTGGTTAGGTAAACTGACCGCGCTCGACATGACCCCATTGGGTTGACTGGGCCCTAAAACCTCAACACAAACAAACGACAAGGTCAAGTTCGCTTACCTACGCATTTGTATGCCCTATACATTTGAATGGGAAAATTGTTGAGAATTTCAAACGACTTCTCCTCTGAAGCCTCTGAGCCAATTTTGTTCAAATTTCATATGGAGTCACCTTAGGGTGGAGAAACAAAAGGTTGCTAAAATTGTTGCGGTCCATTGACCAAGATGGCCGCCATGCCCATATATGGTAAAAACCTTTAAAAACCTTCTTCTCCAGAACCTAGAATGCCTTGGGGCTAAATCTTTGCATAAATCATCGCGGACAAGAGGTCTACCAAAGTTGCTAAAAGAATTGTTGTACGTTGACATTGGACCTTTCTACGGCAAGGTCAAGTTTGCTTCCCTATGCATTTGTATGAGCCCCATACATTTGAATAGGAAAATTGTTGAGAATTTTAAATTACTATTCTCTCTGAAGCCACTGAGCCAAATTTGCTCAAATTTCATATTGAGCCTTCTTAAGTCAGGGGGAAAGAAAGATTGCTAAAATAGTCGTGGTTCATTGACCAAGATGGTCGCCATGCCCATATATGGTAAAACTCTTTAAAAATCTTCTTCTCCAGAATTGAGGATGCCTTGGGGCTGAATCTGTGCACAAATCATCAGGGACAGGAGATCTACCAAAGTTGCTAAAAAGATTGTAGTACGTCGACATTTGACATTTTTACGGCAAGGTCAAGTTTGCTTCCCTATGCATTTGTATGAGTCCATAACATATATATGGGAAAATTGTTGTGAATTTCAGACAACTTCTCCTCTGAAGCCACTGAGCCAAATTTGCTCAAATTTTTAGCTCACCTGAGCATGAAGTGCTCATGGTGAGCTATTGTGGTCAGTCAATATCTGTCGTCCGTCATGGGTCGTGTGTCGTGCGTCATGCGGCAAGCGGCGTCAACAATTGCTTTAAAAGCCTACTCCTCCTACGCCCCTGGGCCAATTGACTCTATACATGGTAGGAAGTGTAGATCAAAAATAGCTAAAATCGTTCCGAAATCCAAGATGGCCGCTATGGCCGCCATCTTGAAAAACTATTTTTCGCTTCTTCTCCTGAACCGAAAGGCCAATTGACTCCAAACTTGCTAGGAAGCATCAGGGTGACTTGTAGATCAAAAATAGTTAAAATTGTGTCAAACTGAAATCCAACATGGCCGCCATGGCAGCCATCTTGAAAATCTATTTTTTGCTTCTATTCCTAAACCCAAAAGTCAATTGACTCCAAACTGGTTAGGAAGCAGTCGGGTGACTTATAGATCAAAAATAGCTAAAATCGTGCTGATTGGAAATCCAAGATGGCCACCATGGCAGCCATCTTGAAAATCTATTTTTCGCTATTTCTCCTGAACCAAAAGGCCAGCTGACTCCAAACTTGGTAGGAGGCATTGGGATGACTTTCAGTTCAAAAATAGCTAAAATCCCTCCGGTCATAAATCCAAGATGGCCGACATGGTGGCCATCTTGAAAATCTATTTTAACTGCACAGTACATTAACCTATAGATAATGTGCTATATTCTATTCTGCCCATACCTTCCACAGAAAAAAAAACACCAGAAACGTCGTCCCATACTTTCTTAATCCAAAAGTCCCTTAGGCAGTCACCTGTGTGAAATCACTCCCGCTCTTTTGATCACATGTCAGTTTCTTTTCTGTGGAACAAAGAAAGTAAACATGGATTTTTTTCTTAGGGTGAAAAAATTCTTTTTCTTACTTTTCCTCCAGTTGAAATTTAATTCTTTGTTCTTTCTTTTGATCCTCTATCATACCTTTCACTTTTCATGTAAAAATTTTGAAATTTGAACCGTGCGATTTCTTGAAATTAATTCACTCATTTGTCGTAATGAGTTTTCGCGACTTTCATGACTATTCATCGCGGTGATATTGGTCATATTAAAGCACACTGGGATAATCACAACAAATGTAGTAATTGCTCTTGTTGTTCTAGGGAATCCACCTGTTCTACATGCAGCAGCTGGTCCAACTCCGTCTGAATTCTAGCAGAAAGTAGAAGAATTTTAGCAGCCAGAAAGAAAGCTATGATGGCGAGGAAGAAGTCTCAAGATCCTTCTATTTCCTCAGAAGAGAGGAAAATTACATGGGAGCACTGCCCCACATGGTGGTACTAGCCGGGGAAAGACCCATATTGGTGGCAACTCCCTGGGTACTTGTACCCAAGGGAGTACGTCCACTGGCCACAGGCCACTGGGCAACAGTCATCGGGCTTCCCACGACCGACTGCCGGCCAATTGCCCAATGGAGAAGAAGACACATCCGGCCGACCGGGCATGCCCGGTCACCGGGCACCAGCCACCGGACGGTCACCATCCACCGGGCAGATGGGCGAGAAAGAGACTTCCAGCCTACCAATCACCGGGCACAGACCATCCAGTCTCCGGTCATTGGAACTAGATAGGCTGAATTCAAGGGAAATTCAAGAATCACCGTCCACAGGGCATGCCCGGTCACCGAGCAACCGTCCACCGGGCACCGGACAGCAGAATATAACTCAGAATATTGCTAGTGATTCTCACACCTTTGGTGTTGAGTTCACTAGCAAACAACAAAGTACACCTAGGCTACTTCTTCCCATGGAACCGGGCTTCAGTAACATGCCCAACCCCAGTGTTGTGATAACTGGAGGTTGGACAACATCGGACAATATTAGACATCTCTCTCTGGTCGGAGATCCAGCAGGGATCAGTCTAAAGAAAGAAATAGACATAAGAAGAGGAAGAGATGAAGATCGTCCTCTTCATCATCCTTCTTATCCTATTCATCTCCTGACTCTCCAAAGAGAAAGTCTAGGAGATCAAAACATTCCCATAAAAAGAGAAGAAGGAGATATACATCCTTCTTCCTCTTCGTCAGTATCCCATAGTCGAATTCGTGACTATGGCAGATACCAGAGAAATAGATACAGTCCTTAGGCTGTACAGTGTCGTCATTGAAACGCCGGACAATAACAGTGATAATTACAGACAAATTCAGACTTCCCTCTCTGGTCGGAGATCCAGGAGGGATCAGTCTAGATACAAACATAGATCAAAGGAGAGGAGGATACGGAGCTCGGCCTCTACATCCTCCTCTTCAAATTCTTCATCTTAAGACTCTCGAAAGAGAAATTCGAAAAGATCTTAACATTCTCATAAGAAGAGGAGAAGGGGATATACATCTCCTTTTTCTTCTTCTTTCTCGGTATCACTGTCAGGTACATGACTATGGCAGATACCAAAGAAGTAGATACAGCCCCCAGGCTGTACAGAACCCACAAGTTCTACAGCCTGAGGAAATACCTACTGTTCAGACTATGACATCTGAACTGACCATACCTCGCCCTTCAAGGGATTCAGGTTCCCATAAAAATTGAAACCTGTACCTCTGACAGGGCAGTCAATGAGGTTTTTAGGCTTCTGCCTCCGAAATTATGCCCAAGATCTACCCTGGAGCATACTCGGGTAAGGCCCTTATCTGGTATTGAGCAATTAATGGAGTCACAATCTTTATTTACGAAGAAGAAAAAATATACACGGAATTTAATTATTTCTTCTTCTTCCTGCAGTTTCCACATGCTCGCGATACGTATCAACATGCAATCTAGGTAATTAGGAAGATGTAAGAAAGCAGTAACCAATCCTCTGCTTTCCCTTAATATTACGTACTTAGTTATAAATCTAAACGAATTAGATAACTGATCCTTTAATAATTAGGAATTAATTTATTAGAATTACGTTAATACTCTAATAAATTTTCCTTTATATATAATAGAAATAATTAAGAGTTGATTAATTAACAACCTCTTTAGTTTTTAACGAGTAGCATAGAAGTCTAGTTGAGGTATAAATTTCTTATGAATATGGAAAATAGCGGGTCTGTTATGCTGTCTTTCCATATTATACTATAACAAGAGTCTAGGTCAATCGTGTCCTGTCTGAACTCTGAAATAAATAAATTAATAAGAAAATTACATTTTATCATTAAGGCATAATTATTCAATATGTTCTTTTACCCTGCCTTAACTTTTCTGGATCATCTAAGCTTACGAGAGTAATGTTCCAGATAATTTATTTCTCAGTTATGAAATTTATTTCACTGAAAATTCTTCCTCTGAGAATAATAATCCAACATTTTTTTGCGGTCACGATTCGAAACCATGTGAATTATAAACAGCTAGACCTAATCTACGTATAGTATGGGTCTGTATTATTCATAATATTAAGTTCTAATAATATTGAGGAATAATTAGCTTCGACTAGCTCTAATTCCTCTATTACTTACATCTATTACAAGGGTCCATGTCAATTAAAGTTTGTTCGGACCTTTGGAATAGACAAATAAGTAGATATTATTATTGCCTTAATTACATATTATATACAATCTGTCTACTTATTGAATTGACTATTGAGAAACTGTCACAATCACTTAGAGAGTATTAACATTGCGAACAGTTTACCTCCTCAAAATAGCATACAGTTATATTTAAATAAATCATCCCATTGTCCAACTCAGTTCGTCAAAGGTTAAGGCAATGTGGAGAATATATTGTATTACGAGTCAGTAATGAAATAGAAAATATTTCAAATCTGATTCATTTTCCCCCCGTTATGGCGAGAAGAGATCGCAAACTTTTCAAGAAACGGGAAATGAAAGAGTATGGAACCCAAGAACTCCCAGTTTTTTCTCTCGGGTATTACTAATACCGGCTTTTACTACTGCAAACGGAAACGGAAGTTATGCCCAGTAATAGAAAATTCCTACTAATTTGTTATAAACAAAGAATTTTAAGATGGAAACAGTCAAATCAGTAAGTCAGTCCATTATTACAGAGGTAGGTCTGTTTCCAGAGATCTGAATGATGAATATACATGTTCTGATTCATCTGAAATCCAGAAATTCCTTTGATTCATCTACGAACATCAGGTTTTTCTGCATACGGTCTTACTGTTCAAAATGTTAATACCAATACGAATGCTCTGAAAGGTATAGAATTCTAACGTCAGAGTACCAGCAAACCGAGTAAAGCTCTTATTCTGACCATCAAACAATTCTCTCTTAACTCTGATTTGGCACGAACTTTCTTTCAAATATTATTGGGAAAATTCAGTACACCAACAGACTTGAATTATAAGCAGACTCTGCAAATCTGCCTATTGTCGGTCTGTAAACCTTTGATTCTTCCTTAGATCATTGGGTTACGATTAACACTATAATCAATTTCCACATAACATGGTGGATGAACACCAATCGTTTAGTTCAATGTATGTCCATTCACCCCCCAGACACCAAATTTTCCCTTTTTCAGATGCTCGTCGGTAGGGGAATCTCATATGGAACGTTTCCCCTTTCACGGTCTATGGTCAGGGGAATCTCATATGGAATGTTTTTCCCCTTTCACGGTCTATGGTTGGAATTCCAATTCCAAATTAAATTTGGAGATAAGGCCATCCTTTTTGCGCTAATAAACCATTCTTGTGTTATGTTTGCTACCGACAACACAACAGTGATATCATATATCAATAAGCAAGGAGGAACATATTATCTCAACCTGTGAGGAGAGGTATGGAATATCTCCAGTGGTGACTAAAACATCATATTGTCGCCTAGATTCGTCATATATCAAACAAATTATGCATTTCCAACAACATACTAACTCCTTCTGTCCTGATCCAGGTACGCCAATCTCAGGGCAGAATAGTTCTTGTAGCACCTCTTTGACAGCAACAAACATGGTTCTCAGAGGTTCTACAACTACTTGTCTCAGCTCCAGTTCATCTTCCATCAAGGAAAGTTTCAACATCAAAATCTCCCAGTACTCAACCGTAACGTATGGGAGTTATCAAGCAATCAGTTAGAGATAAAATTTGCGAACATGGCAATTTTCGTCTCTAAATCAAGGCGAACATCAACTCAGAAACCCTATGATGCGAAATGGATCGTATATACCAGTCGGTGTCGTAGAAGGAAGGTTTTTTAGGTCTCGGCCCCTAATTCCTTTTACAGCTGATTTCCTCTTTTACCTTTATCTGAGCCGGCCCCGGTGGCTCAGTTGGATGCGCCGTCCGACTGGAGACCAGGAGGTCGTGGGTTCAACCCCCCGCCGAGGACGGCAACATTCTTTCGTTGAGATTGATCATGAATTATTTTCTACGGTCATTCTCTCCCTTCCGCTGATTCAAGAAGGGCAGTTGTCAGTTTCTGGTGAAAGAATGTAAACAGTACTGGTTAACCACTTAGAGGACTAAGCCTGCCCAGTAAACGTGTGGTTAGGTAAACTGACCGCGCTCGACATGACCCCATTGGGTTGACTGGGCCATAAAACCTCAACACAAACAAACCTTTATCTGAGTGAGCTATAGATATTTAATATCTAGTACTTTCTAGAATTAGACTGACTATAGAATCGGATTCTAACCGGTCTTGTCAGAACTAATAAGATCTTTGAATTACAACGCGCTGTACAAAGATCTATTAATCCTTAATAGGATCTATTTTGGCTCTTAATCAGACTATAGAAAGCCTCATATAAACATTAACATAAGGCTTCTATCTCCATGTAATATGAAGAAACAGCCTTTCTTTAGCTTTGGCCACTGCCTGAAGATGTAGCGACATTCAGGCCATGGCAGTGTATTCAAATCATTTAGATTCAATCAATCTGATGGGTCACTGATAATTCAAACTGGGCTTATGACTAGGAATAGGATTCTATCCATTTGCCCAGCTCATATTCTTATCCTTAATTTATCCCATATATGCAAAGGGAATATGCGGATAGACTTTTATGACCGATAGGAGCCTTAAATTCTATCTTAAATCACTAGACCTTATCGTCAAATAGAACTAGAATATTTCTATCAATGAGAGGCAAACAAGAAGTTTCTAAATCCTCTGTTTCAAGATGGATTCTGATAATATTAAATTTGCCTACAGGAAACTCACCCGTAAGTCTTTCCCTTCTTAAAGATAGGCCCATGAAGTTAGGGCTCTATCTTCCCCTTGGGCCCCTTTTCCATAAGTTTCGCTCAAGGAGATTCCAACAGCAATATGGAATCTATTTTCTATATTGCTAAGCTTTATCTAAGGGATATGTCGCAGCAACTTCAAACCTCCTTAGTTTGGGCCCAATTGCTGTGGCCCAAAAAGAGTGGGGGAGGGGGGGCAGGAGAGGTGGGGAGGCAAGTTAATAGTACCTTGGATGCTTAGATAAGATTAACAGCCTCCAAACCTTAAATACATATATTAAGGTCTTTTATACCTTATATGTATTTTGGAATGAGCTTACTCTTAGAAGTTATATCAAGATTTAGCTTATTCTAGAGTTTCCTGAGTCTTAATCCAGAAGTGGAGGGACCTATCTTTTTTGTGCTAGAATTGGGAGCTCCTTCCCACCTAATTTGCAAATTCTAGCACATCTATAGGTTAATGTATTGTGCAGTTAAAATGAAGTTTTTAAAAGTAAAACATATTCTAACAATCAATACTTAACCTATAGAAAAGATAATCCCACCTCCCTATCCCCGCTTAGCTCTAACCCCTTTAGGGCTCTACATCAAAGAAACTGACACGTGATCAAAAGAGCGGGAGTGACGTCACACAGGTGACTGCCTAAGGGACTTTTGGATTAAGACTGTATGGGACGACGTTTCTGTCGTTTTTTTTCTGTGGAAGGTATGGGCAGAATAGAATATAGCACATTATCTATAGGTTAAGTATTGATTGTTAAAATATGTTTTACTTTTAAAAACTTCATTTTTCACTTCTTCTGCTAAACCCAAATGCCATTTGACTGGAAACTTGGTAGGAAGCATCGGGGTGACTTGTAGATTAAAAATAACTAAAATCATTTCAGTCGGAAATCCAAGATGGCTGCCATGGCCGCCATCTTAAAAATCTTTATTTCACTTCATTTCCTGAGCCGAAAGGCCAATTGACTTCAAACTTGGTAGGAAGTAACAGGGTGACTTGTTTTTACTTATGGCATATTGAAAATTTCTGCATTTTAATCTTTTAAGCAAGATATCTCAAAAACTGTTTAAGCTATTGCCTTGTCATAAGAGTATTGGAAAAATGTTGCATGCCATCTGCATATCTGCAGTGGTGGTTTCACTCAGGTGAGCGAGTTGTGGCCCGTGGACCTCTTGTTATAACATGACATTATCCACTGAATAACAGCAATGTCGAATCATATATATGCATATTATTGGAAAATGAAAAGCTACGTGTACATCACAATACACAAATTACAAATGTAAACTCAAGGGGACTGATAACTTTCATTGGATGTCAGGTTCAAATCCCCCTGTAGGCGGAATTCAAATTCAGCTCATGACTGTATGGTGCTTCTTTGCGAAATGATTTTCATTATCGACCATCAGCTTGATATCATTTAAATAATGTTGAGAAACATGTAAAACGTCATTAAAGGAAGGTGTTTCTAAAATTGTTTTTACCTTCCTTCTGAATAGGAGTCTATTATATAAGTAAAAAAATTTGCTCCCCCTGGTTAATTAGTGTAAAAACTTCAAATTGTTATCTTATTTCAGTAATACTTTTGTGTTACTCTATAGGTGGCCAAGACACACCAAGGGTGACTTCCAGTTTAAGTTCCAGATTGGGTGATGCCTAACTGTACCACTACACAGAAGACTCTAACAAAGTAAGAATTTTTCACAACTTTTTAGCTCACCTGAGCGAAAGCTCAGGGTGAGCTATTGTGATCACCCTCTGTCCGTCGCCCATTGTTGTCCGTCATCTGTTGTCAACAGATAGTTTGTTTACACTCTAGAGGTCACAGTTTTGACCCAATCTTGATGAAACTTGCTCAGAATTGATCTTGAAATCTAGGTCAAGATTGAAACAGGGTCACTTTGGGTCAAAAACTAGGTCACCACGCCAAATCAAAGGAAAACTTGTTTACATTCTAGAGGTCATATTTTTGAAGTAATCATGATGAATATTGCTCAAAATGTTTGTCTTGATGATTTCTAGGTCAGCTTCAAAACTGGGTCACTTGAGGTCAAAAACTAGGTCTCCGGGCCAAATCAAAGGAAATCCTTGTTAACACGCTAGAGGTCACATTTTCGAAGCAATCATCGAGAATCTTGCTCAGAATGTTTGTCTTATTGATTTCTAGGTCAAGTTTGAAACTAGATTACTTTGGGTCAAAAACTAGATCATCAGGCCAAATCAAAGGAAGACATTGTTAACACTCTAGCGGTCACATCTTTTTAAGTAATCTTCATGAATATTGCTCAAAATGTTGTCCTGATGATTTCTAGGTTAAGTTAGTATGGACCACTTGGGGGTCAAAAATTAGGTCATCGGGCAAAATCGATGGAAAACCTCGTTAACACCCTAGCAGTCACATTTTTGAAGCAATCATCATGAATCTTGCTAAAAACGGTTTTGATGGTTTCTAGATCAAGATCGAAACTTGGTCTTTTGGGGTCAAAACTAGGTTACTGGGCCAAATCAAAGGAAGACCTTATCAACACTACAGAGGTCACATTTTTGAATCAATCATCATGAATCTTGCTCAAAATGTTTATCTTGATGATTTCTAGGTCAAGTTTGAAACTGGGTCACTTGGGGTCAAAACCTAGTACCCCTGGCCAACTCAACAGAAAACCATGTTAACACTAGTGGTCACATTTAATTGCACAATACATTAACCTATAGATAATGTGCTGTTCTATTCTGTATTTCAAACCTTCCTCTGAAAAAGTGACAGTTTAGTCGTCTTAAAAAGTCTTAACCCAGAAGGTCCCTTAGGCAGCTACCAGTGTGACATCACTCTTCCCGCTCTTTTGATCACATATCAGTTTCTTTTCCTTGGACAAAAAAGTAAACAAAGGATTTTTTACTGGGTGGAAATTTTTTTTATGTTTTTTCTTTTCTCTGGTTAAATTTATTGTCTCAGAAAGCCATTAAATGAAATGTGATATCCTTTATTAAATACATGATCAATGTACACTGTGGTCAGTCTCATTATGGTATCTGTGAGATATGGTCGTAATGATTATTGCGACAAATTGGTTATTGCATGTTTTAAATTTCTCACTTGACGGCTCGAAATTTAAAATAATGCAATAACCTATTCTTAATCCTTATCATTCTTATGTTCCTCTATCATTTGTTGGATGATGCAAAAGTGCATGTATCTTATGTCACTGGGACGTCCAACTGATATTGGCTTACAGTTGGGCAAGGCCTACTATCTTTGTAGCAGGTAAGGGTAGAGGGTGGATAATTTTATTTCGTCTGTTTCCTCATTTGCCTGTTCCTGTTTCTTCCCTGTCCCTCTCTCATCTCTTCTGCTATCTCTTCTGTCTCTTTTCTTCCTTTCTCTGGGAGACGACATAAAATAACCAACAAGGGTTGACGTGTCGTTAAACCCCAATACAATCAATCCTCTATCATTCCTTCCAGCCAAGACCTTATTACATTCTGTAAATCGTTTTTCCATTTCTTGTTATTATTGATCCCTTGTCCATGTCATGCATTTTCGCGACTTTTCATGAGGATCATTTGCGGTGATTGTGGACATATAAAAGCACCAAAATTGTTTATCATGTTCCTCTTGTTTCAGTTTGTCGACTTGTTCCGCCTGTACTCTTTGGTCAGAGAAGATCTGGATTCTTGCAGATAAGAGGCACACTTATTCTGCATGAAGATCAGTCATGAGAAAAGAAGAAACAGAACAAGAAGAGACAGGTTGTTGAATCAGATGCATCCGAACTCCTGAGATCGGAGCACCACCCCACAGGGCTATACTGCCGGGGGTAAGACCCGTCAGGGTGGCCACTGTATGGGTGCTGAGTGCACCCAAATTATAAGTCCACCAGTCATGGGTCATCGGTCACCAGTCATGGTCAACCAAGCACCGTTGAACCAGGCATCAGTCACCAGTCAGCCAGTCACGATCAACCAGTCAATGGTCGGCCAGTCACCAGTCATTGGGCAGTTTATCACAAGTCAACTGGGCACCGGTCAACCAGTCACCGGTCATCTGATTCCAAGTACCAGTCACCGGTCTCTGGTCACCAGTTACCGATCATCCAGTCACTGGTCATTCAGAAGTGATTACCAGGCACCAGTCAACAGGCATCAGGCATTTAATCAGCAGGCACCAGGCACCGTCAACTAGTCACTGGGCACCAGTCAACTTACCAGGCACCAGTCATCAGGCATCATTCGATCGGCACTGAATATTGGGTAGCCAGTCAAATACAGGAGTTCAGAGCAGTCATTATCGAATGAGCCTCAGAACTCAACAGCTTCAAAGAGAATATTGTTACCTCTAGAGCCAGACTTTAGTCAAATGTCGGATCCAAGTATTATTATCGATCTGCATAGTAAAACTTGGCAATGCACTGACAGGCACACATCTCAAACCAGGCGAAGTAGGAGAGATCAGCCTAAAACAGAACAAAGAAGAGGAGAAGACATAGATTGTCTTCATCTTCCCCCCTCTTCTAGATCTTCCTCTTTGGCTATTTGGCAAAAGATCAGAGGGGTCCAAACACTTACACAAGAGAAGAAGACGTTCGAAGTCATCTTCTTCTTCCTCTTCTTCAAATCATTCTATAATTGATTATGGTAGACATAAAAGAACAAGATAGTCTCCTCAGGTTGCAGATGTTCCGTCTATGCTGCAACCTGCTAGGACCATGGATCAGACACCTATAGTATATTCTGATAATGTGTAATCATCAAAGGATACAGGCTCAGAATCGGAGATGGAAACCTGGTCCTTTGACAGGGTGATTAATGAGGTGTTTAGACTTCTTCTACAGTACTCCATTATTAGTGCTTCCGCAGTTAAAAATTAGTGGAAAATACTACAAAGTTTAAACAGAGTAAAATAGATTCTGAAAACTTTGGTAAAGACTGGCTATGCCCTCAGAATTTAGTTTTTTCCTGGGCTCTGACGAAATATTACAAGAGCCAGAACCAATATTTTCCTACGGAAAATCTTCCCCAGCTAGAAGCCATTGCTTCGTTACTGGATATTTCTAGTAGGGGAAGATGTTCTGTCCCAGTCAAAAATATAGCATTCTGGGAAAAGAGAGCTCACAAATTGACGGCGATCTATTTGCATGCGGATTTGTTCTCTTCAGCAGCTTATTTATGTCTCCAACAAGAGTCCATGTCAGTCACTGCCCTGTCCAGACTCTTGGAACCTGTGGCGAAATCCATCAGACATGCGACTACTATTTTGGCCAAAGAACCATTTCAGGCTAGACGTGAAGCAGCTATAGCCACATCAAAATTATTATTGGAAAATTCCTATTATGAATTGAGGAATGCTCCAATCAATGCAAAATCTTTATTTGATAACAAAATCAAGGAAGTGGCTAAAGCTAATTATGAAGTGCAGCAGCAGAGATTTCTAGCTTCTTCCTCAACCAATACTAATATACAACAACAGAAATCTTCTTATTCAGCTTCAGGAGTGTTTAAGAGATCTAGACATCCGAACAAGTCTCCAGACCTAAACAGAGCCAACCGTACAGGTCTAAAACTCAAACCCAGTCCTTTACGTCCGGTACTACAAGGGCAAGTCAATAAGTAACCAGCCTATCCCATTTCCAATTGAAGAGACACCCAAGATTTTCATGCATTGTTTCAATACATGTTTTAGGCCTGAGGGCAAATTTGCACCCTTATCGTGTCATTCACTCATAAGATATTGAATGTCAAACATGGCTAACGATGCAAAAATAAGCTTTTCGTCAAGAGTTGAGTACCATGCTGTAATTCGGTACTTGTATTTGAAAGGGAAAACAGGTCAGGAAATACATTGCGAGTTGACCAATGCTTATGGGTCTTCTGCACCATTGTATGCACAAGTTAAATTCTGGGTTGGGGAATTCAAACGCAGTAGAACATCTTTAGAAGACAAAACCAGGTCTGGACACCCATCAGATGCCACCGATGAAGAAATGTGTAACAATGTACGGGATCTGGTGTACTCTGATAGGCAAATTAAGGTGGAAGAAATAGCGAATGCATTACACATTTCACATGGTAGCGTTTCAAAAACTTTACATGATCACTTGGGTATGCACAAGCTAACAGCCCGTTGGGTCCCAAAATCCCTTAGCGACAAGCAAATGGCAACCAGAGCATCAGTATACAGCGCATTGTTGAAGCGGTTTAAGTCAAAGGAAGATGATTTCCTTGCATGTCTAGTGATTGTAGATGAGACCTGGGTCCATTGTTATGAGCGAGAGAATAAAGCTCAAAGTCGCAAGAGTGTAGGGCTGGGGTTTCCGAGGCCAGAGGAGTTCAAAATGCAACCCTCTGCTGGCAAGGTGATGGCAGCTGTACTTTGGGATGCACAAGGCGTTATTATGTTGGACTTCCTAGCAAAGAAAAGTACAATAACAGGTGTGTATTATGTAAATTTGCTCAACTAACTGAGAATTGTGATCCATGAAAAACACCGAGGTAAACTCTCCAAAGGGATTCTGCTCCAACAGGACAATGCGAGAGTCCACTCTTGCAAAATTGCAATGGATGCTATTGAGTGGAATGAGTAAGAGCTAATATCTCACCCAGCCTATTCTCCGGACTTAGCTCCTAGTGACTATTTCCTATTCCCAAACTTGAAAAAGGATATCCGTGGACGTCATTTCCGGTCCAATGAAGAAGTTGTGGTGGCAGTTGAGGAGTGGGTCAAAGACAAGGACCCTGGCTTCTTCTGTTCTGGGCTGATGGCACTGGAACATCATTGGTCCAAGTGCATCATTCTAGAGGGCAATTACATCAAAAAAGAAGAGATCGATCTCACCCAGAAATAAGTCAGGCTGGTTTTTTATTGATCCCCCTTGTAGAAAGGACTATTCTAAAAGGAGCAGTAACACAGAACTGTTCCCCATCTCTTAACATGCCTTGTTTTCCACTGCCTATCTTACCACACCCAGATATTCCAGTGGGAAGAAGATTGGCCCACTTTGTGGAACAATGGGAAGAATTAACACATAAAAAATTGGTCCTCTCTGTCGTTCAAGACGGTTTCAGAATACCATTCAGATCAACTCCCCCTCTTTCCTCAGTTCCAATAAGTCTGAGTCAACCTTCCTCCCATTATTATGAGAAGAGATTTCGCAACTTCTCCAGAAACGGCCAGTGGAAAGGTACAAGATCCGGAAATTCTCGGTTTTTATTCTCGGCTATTTCTTGTCCTGAAAAAGAACAGAAAGTTAGTCTAGTAATAGATCTTTCCCTGCTAAATCAATACACAAGGAAACAACCATTCAAGATTGAGACAGTCAAGTTAGTACGACAATCGATATTGGTCAATGAGTGGACTGTCTCCGTAGACCTGAGATACTTGCCAGTTTCGATTTACCCTTGATTCAGGAAATAGCTTTGGTTCATGTTGGCAGATCAGGTCTTCCAATTCATGGCCTTACCTTTCAGAATGTCCCTGTCTGAGGCCAATATCCCTATTAATGTGTGGCGAAGGTGTTGTGTATCTTAAGTCACAAGGTAAGGGTAGAGGTTTTCTTTTATTTCTTCTGTTTCTTCCCTTTCATTCCTGTTCCTCTTTCTTCCCTGTCTCTCTCTTTCATCTCCCCTACTATCTCTTCTAGCTCTTCTATCTTTTTTCTCCCTTTCTCTGGGAGATGACACAAAATGACCAACAAGGGTTGACGTGTTATTACACTTCAACACAATCTACCTATTAATGATGTAGACGCGGTCGATGGTGAGCACCTGATAGCTGTCTGCAACGCTGCTGGCTTAACATCATATGCAAGCTCCATTTCCATACATACTTGATTACAAATGATTATAATATATGAATGACAATCAGGGCCATGATGTTTGAAATGGTGCAGCCCTAAATGTCACTGACATTACTAATGTCAAACACCTTTGACTTCCGGATAATGATCAGAGGAAGAGTAGTATTGGATCAACTCCAACTATTATAAACTCTGTGCCTTGATCAGACAAAATCGGAACAACTAAAATATTATACATATTCCACAATTCTTCCTAAATTTTCCTCCTCCATTGCAATAGTAATTATGCAGGCAGAATAATACAAATTAATTTATAATGATTTCTTAATGTAATTAATTCAATTAACTATTTAACTTAGAAAGGGGAAAAAAAGCTTTGCGCATGTATGTGGGTGTGTTCATGTCTGTATGTTCGTGCATATGTTTGCGTGTTGCATATGTAGAACCTAAATTTCCGGCCTAGGTGATTCTAAGTGTACCGCGCATTTTAACTTCGTAATACATTAACCTATAGATGAAGTCTTAATTCAGAAGGTCCCTTTAAACAGTTACCTGTATGACGTAGTTCCTCCCGCTCAAATGATCACGTGTCAGTTTCTTTTCTGTGGACTGTGAATTGTTCAATCTCATTACCTGTGATAGAAATTTGGATTAAATTATTTCTACATGGTTAAAATTTTTATATCCTTGCTTTTCTCTGGTTCTATATTCACTCCTTCTACTATCTATGTATTTATTTTCAAATTACCGATTTTAGATTTCTTGTTTTCTCAATGATAATTTTCTGTGTCTTTGTTTCTGCGTTAGTCGATGCATTTTGCCCGCGGCAACTGTGGTCATTTGAAAGCAAAATGGGATAATCATCCTTCTTGTTTGTCTTGTACTTCTTGCACACATATTTTAACTTCGTAATACATTAACCTATAGATAATGTGCTATTCTATTCTGTTATTCACCCCCTCCACAGAAAAAACGACCTTTCAGTCGTTATAAAGTCTTAATTCAGAAGGTCCCTTTAAACAGTTACCTGTATGACATAGTTCCTCCCGCTCAAATGATCACGTGTCAGTTTCTTTTCTGTGGACTTTGAATGTTCAAGGATTATTATTCTGTGTTAGAAAAAATGGATTAAAATTATTCTACACGGTTAAAATTTTTATATCCTTGACTTTCTCTGGTTCTATATTCACTCCTTCTACTATCTATGTACTTATTTTCGAAATATCGATCTTAGATTTCTTGTTTTCTCAATGTTAAATTTCTTCCTTTGTTTCCGCGTCAGTCGATGCATTTCGCCCGCGGCAACTGTGGCCATTTAAAAGCTAAATGGGATACACATTTATCTTGTTTAACTTGTAATTCTTGCACACGTATCTCTCCGTGTTATATTTGTAGTTCCTGGACAGAAAAAGTTTGGAACCTAGCAGAAAGAAGACGCCATCATGCTACTAGAAAATCAGTTATGACGCAGAAGACAAAACAGAAGAAATCAAAGAAATCCAAGAAGTCCCAGTCAGACATGTCTGACAATGGGACAGTTGATGGGAGCACCGCCCCTCATAGCTTTACTGCTCGGGGCAGGACCCATCAAGGTGGCAGCCTGGCGGACTTAGAGTCTGACCGGGCACTAAGCCCACCAGTCACCAGTCAACCAGTCACCAGTCACCCAGTCACTGGGCAACTTATCTCCGTTCATCCAGTCACCGGTCATCCAGTCGCCGGTCAACCAGTCACCAGTCAACCAGTCACCAGTCACCAGTCAACTAGGCTCCAGTCAACCAGGCATTGGTTTACAGTCTTCGCGTATGACCTACAAACACAAATTCCGCCTGGTTATATTCCTATAAATGTGCCTGTACAAAGTTACGCTCCGTCCATAAGTAGCCATATTTCACATGGTAGTGTCCACAGACTATCCAATGTTTTAATTCCTGGTTACGAACGTTCTGATAGACTAGAACTTCCTAATCCAGCTTCTTCCTCTAGACAGATTATTCCACTCGAACCTGATTTCTCGCAGGTCTCAGATCCGAGTGTAATGATTGAACTTCCTAATTCAAATGATTTATCTATCTCTAGACCTTCAAGGAAGGATCAGTCAAAAAGAGAGCATAAATCTAAAAAGAGAAGAAGACATCGATCGTCCTCTTCTTCTATCTCTACTTCCAGATCAGACTCTTTGAGTTCTTCTCGGCGAAAGAAAAATTCAAAGAGATCTAAGCACTCTCGTAAAAAGAGAAGAAGACGATCGATGACGCCTTCTTCTTCATCAAATTCCTCCCAATCTCAACTTGACATTGGTAGAAATACAAGGGCTCATAATTCTCCCCAGGTTGTTCAAACGCCAACTCTAATACAACCTGAGGAGACTAATTTTAGTCCAATCACTAATCAACCTATTGATTACGATCAGATTCAGCCGAATCTCACTCAACAGAACAAGGAGTCAGATTCGGAAACTGAATCCGAAGTCTGGTCATTTGATCGTGCGATTAACGAGGTCTTCCAGCTTCTTCCTCCTGAGTTATGCCCCAAAACTCAGCAGGATCAAGCTCCATTAAAACCTCTCTCTGGGATCGAACAATTAATGGAGTCTCGTTCCACTCCATTACTTGTCCTCCCACAATCCAAATTAGTACAAAATACAACAAAATATATTCAAAATAGACTAGAATCGGACAAATGTTCAAGAGATTGGATTTGCCCGCAAAGCTTGGTTTCGGCTCTTGCTCCGACTAAATTCTACAAGAGCCAAAACCAATATTTGCCAACTGATAATATCCCTCAATTAGAAGCGGATGCGTCTCTCCTAGACATTTCTAGTAAAGGAAGAGCTTCTATTCCGCTCAAGAATCTAGAAGCATGGGAAAGGAAGGCTAGAAAACTAGTCGCTATTAATTCTCATGCTGATCTATTTTCTTCAGCTGCCTTCCTTTCATTACAACAGGAATCGATGTCGGTTGCGGCCCTTTCCAGACTTCTGGAGGCCGTAGCCAAATCGATGAAACATGCTACTGCCATGTCTACACTTTTAACTACTGAATTATTCCAAGCTAGGAGGGACGCAGCCCTAGCTTCGTCTAAACTACTACTCGACAATTCCACATATGAGTTAAGGAACGCTCCTATTAACTCAAAATCCTTATTTGACGGCAGGATAAAAGAAATAGCTAAATCAAACTTCGAAGCTCAACAGCAAAGGTTTCTAGCTTCTACATCCATTCAGTCACAATCTCATTCTTATAAGCCTCCTTCGCAGAGCAGAGCTTTCAAGATACCTAAATATCCTGCTAAAAAACAACATCCAGACCTAAACCTACGCAGTCGTATAGGTCCAAAAATATTCCTCAAAGCTCATCTTCTCACATTAAGAAAGATAATATCAAGAGGACTGGTAACATCCGTCAGTTCCCCTCCTCTAAACCTGCCTCTTCCTCCACAAGATTATGAAGGCCCGCCCTTTCCACTGCCTGCTCTTCCGCTCGCGGACATTTTCAGTGGGAGGACGATTGGCCCATTTTGCGGAAAAATGGGAGGAAATAACAGACAACAAATGGGTCCTCTCTATCGTACGAAACGGATTCAGGATACCATTCATCAAAATTCCTCCTTTGTCATCTCTTCCGATCAGAATGAGTCAATCCTCCTCCCCGTTTCTCAGAGAAGAGATCGAAAATCTCCTCAAGAAACGGGCAGTGGAAAGGGTACAGAATCCGGGAACTCCCGGCTTTTATTCCCAGATATTCCTTGTGCCAAAAAAGAACGGAAATCTTTTTACTAAGCCTTAATTCAGAAGTTGGGACTAACTTATTAGGAGAAATCCTCCCTCCTATTCTACAAATTCTAGCACATTATCTATAGGTTAATGTATTACGAAGTTAAAATGAAGTTTTTTAAAAGTAAAACATATTTTAACGAGTAATACTTAACCTATAGATAAGTATTTATCGTCCCACCTCCCTTCCCTCGCTCTTTTCTCCTAATTGTGTATTGTTTTACACATAAAAGAAACTGACACGTGATCATTTGAGCGGGAGGAACTACGTCATACAGGTAACTGTTTAAAGGGACCTTCTGAATTAAGACTTTATAACGACTGAAAGGTCTTTTTTTCTGTGGAGGGGGTGAATAACAGAATAGAATAGCACATTATCTATAGGTTAAGTATTACTCGTTAAAATATGTTTTACTTTTAAAAAACTTCATTTCTCCTTGTTCTATTTGCACTTCTTGGACAGATAAAGTGTGGAATCTCGCTGAAAAGAGATGTCTGCATGCCACTAGAAAGTCAGTAATGATACAGAGAAGAAAACAGAAGAAATCAAAGAAGACAAAAAAGTCCCAGTCAGACTTGTCTGACAGCGGGACTTTTGATGGGAGCACCGTCCCTCATAGCTATACTGCTCGGTGCAGGACCTATCAAGGTGGCAGCCCGGGGGACTTAGTCCGACCGGGCATTGTCCACCAGTCACCAGTCAACCGGTGATCCAGTCACCAGTCAACCGGTCACCAGTCAACCAGTCACCGGGCAACTTATCACCTGTCATTAATTCACCAGTCATCCAGTAACCGGTCAACCAGCCACCAGTCAACCAGGCACCAGTCATCCACTGGTCATCCAGTCACCAGTCAACCAGGCACCATTCAACCAGGCATTAGTTTCCAGTTATTCGCATATGACTTACAAACTCAAATTCCTCCTGGTTACTTACCAATAAATGTGCCTATACAAAATTAAGCTCCTTCCATAAGCAGCCATATATCACATGGTAGTGTCTGCAGACTACCAAATGTAATTATTCAAAGATCAGAGTTCCCAAATCCAGCTACTTCCTCCAAACAGATGATTCCACTCGAACCTGATTTTTCGCAGATCTCAGATCCGAGTGTGATGATTGATCCTCCTAATTCCACTGATATATCTCTGACTAGACCTTCAAGGAAAGAACAGTCAAAAAGAGATCATAAATCAAAAAAGAGAAGAAGGCATCGATCGTCCTATTCTTCTACTTCTAGTTCAGACTCTTTGAGTTCTTCACGACGAAAGAAGAATTCAAAGAGATCTAAACACTCTCACAAAAAGAGAAGAAGACGATCGATGACGCCTTCTTCATCAAATACCTCCCAATCTTAACTAGACATTGGTAGATATACAAGAGCTCATAAATCTCCCCAGGTTGTTCAAACGCCAACTCCAATACAACCTGAGGAGACTAGTTTTATTCCAGTCAATAACCAAACAATTAATTTTGATCAATATCAACCGAATCTTCCTCAACAGAATAAAGTCTGATTCGGAAACTGAATCTGAAGTCTGGTCCTTCGACTGTGATAAATGAGGTCTTCCAGCTTCTCCCTCCTGAGTTATGTCCAAAGACTCATTAGGATCAAGCACCACTAAAACCTCTTTCTGGGATTGAACAATTAATGGAGTCCCATTCGACTCCATTACTTGTTCTTCCTCAGTCTAAATTGGTAGAAAATACCACAAAGTACATTCAAAACAGACTGGATTCGGATAAATGTTCTAGAGACTGGATATGCCCGCAAAGCTTGGTTTCGGCTCTTGCTCCAACTAAATTCTACAAGAGCCAAAACCAATATTTGCCCACTGACAATATTCCTCAATTGGAAGCGGATGCGTCTCTCCTAGACATTTCCAATAAAGAAAGAGCTTCCATTCTGCTGAAGAATCTGGAAGCATGGGAAAGGAAGGCTAGAAAATTAGTGTCCATCAATTCCCATGCTGATCTATTTTCTTCAGCTGCCTTCCTTTCTTTACAACAGGAATCGATGTCGGTTGCGGCCCTTTCCAGACTCCTGGAGGCCGTAGCCAAATCGATTAAACATGCTACCGCCATGTCTACACTTCTAACTACTGAATTATTCCAAGCTAGGAGGGACGCAGCCCTAGCTTCGTCAAAACTGCTTCTCGCCAATTCTACATACGAGTTCTTTCTGGCGAAAGAATGTGCACAATACTGGTTAGCCGCTTAGAGGACTAAGCCTGCCCAGTAAACGTGTAGTTAGGTAAACTGACCGCGCTCGACATGACCCCATTGGGTTGACTGGGCCGTAAAACCTCAACACAAACAAACATACGAGTTAAGGAACGCTCCTATTAACTCGAAATCCTTATTCGACGGCAGGATAAAAGAAATAGCTAAGTCAAATTTTGAAGCTCAACAGCAAAGGTTTCTAGCTTCTGCATCCATTCAATCACAATCTCACTCTTTTAAGCTGCCTACTCAGAGTAGAGCTTTCAAGATACCTAAATACCCTGCCAAACAAACAACATCCAGACCTAAACCTACGCAATCGTATAGGTCCAAAAATATACTTCAAAGTTCATCTTCTCACACTGAAAAAGATAATACTAAGAGGACTGGTAACATCCATCAGTTCCCCTCCACAAAACCTGCCTCTTCCTCCGCAAGATTATGAAGACCCGCCCTTTCCACTGCCTGCTCTTCCGCTCGCGGACATTCCAGTGGGAGGACGATTGGCCCATTTTATGGAAAAATGGGAGGAAATAACAGACAACAAATGGGTCCTCTCTATCGTACGACACGGATTCAGGATACCATTCATCAAAATTCCTCCTTTGTCATCTCTTCCGATCAGAATGAGTCAGTCCTCCTCCCCGTTTCTCAGAGAAGAGATCAAAAACCTTCTCAACAAACGGGCAGTGGAAAGGGTAAAAATTCCTGGAACTCCTGGCTTTTATTCCCGGATCTTCCTTGTTCCAAAAAAGAACGGAAAGTTACGTTTGATAATAGACCTTTTTTTATTGAACCGATACATAAAGAAACAGGCTTTCAAAATGGAGACAGTCAAATCGGTGAGACAAGCGATGGGACTCAACGACTGGGCTGTCTCCATAGACTTAACAGATGTATACCTACACGTTCCGATACATCATCAATCCCGGAAGTATATTCGTTTCGTTCACGAAGATCAAGTCTATAACTTCACGGCCTTACCGTTCGGAATGTCCCTAAGTGTTGATATTTTCGAAACTGATGGACGTTATTGCAGCGTTTCTACGCCAACGTGCCATACCAGTTTTTCCATACCTAGACGATTGGCTGATCAAAAATCTGATTCGCAACCGCTTGATTATTCAGACTAGTTTTTGCATTCAAACTATTCAAAGTCTAGGTTTTCTGCCAAATCTCAAGAAATCAAATCTCTTTCCTGCTCAGAAATTCACCTTTATAGGTATGGAATTTCTGACGCAACAAAATTTAGTCAGGGTTCCAACGGATCGTGTACAGAACCTAATTCTGACAATCAAGAAAATGATATCATCCAAACATGTATCGGCACGAACTTTCCTTTCTCTTTTGGGCAAACTCAGTGCTGCAGCAGACCTTGTTTTTTAGGCAGACTGCACTTACGTCCTCTTCAGATGTGCCTGCTGTCTATATGGAAACCTCATATTCTTCCTCTCAATCATCCAATCTCGATAAACGGTATGATTCGATCTCACTTACAATGGTGGATAAACCCCATTCGGTTCGAGACAGGGACCTCTATCCATCCTCCAGATCCCAAATTTTTCCTTTATACGGATGCCAGTCATTTCGGATGGGGAGCTCATTTAGAGCCGACAACAATATCCTTTCATGATCGCTGGACAGAAAACCAATCCCAGCTCCATATCAATATGTTAGAAATGATGGCCATACGATTAGCACTGAAACAAGCCAAAATATTTATTCACCATTCTTGCATTATGATATCCACAGACAACACAACGGTGGTCTCATATATCAACAAACAGGGTGGCACTCATTCCCCCAATCTTTGCGTAGAAGTTTGGAAAATTCTCAGTTGGTGCCTGGAACACGACATTGTTATCAGAGTTCGTCACATTCCAGGCAAATTCAACATTCTTGCAGACTGCCTCTCAAGACTAGACAAACCTATCAAGACAGAATGGGCTCTGGATCAAACAGTTGCGAATTCAGTATTCCAGATGCTCAATTTCCCAAATGTGGATCTGTTTGGGACACAATTCAACCACAGACTCCCATTATATGACTCTCCAGTACAAGACTACAAAGCACTAGCAATAGATGCCCTGTCCATGGACTGGAATCATCTTCATGCATATGCTTTTCCTCCTTTTATTCTGATACCTGCTGTTCTAGAGAAAATCTGACAACATCAGTGCAGAATAGTTCTCTGAAATTTAGAAGCCTTATCAATAGCCATGTACAACAACAGTGGTTCTCAGAACTTCTTCTTCTATTACAGTGTAGCTCCAATACATCGCGATCCATTATTTCGCGAAATCCAGTATATCATGAATAGGCCATGGCTCCCAAATTTTCCATAAGCAAAAAAAAAAAAAAAAAAAAAAAAAAAATTTTAAAAACATAAAATATTCGTTGTTTTATTTAACTTCAGAAAAAAAAAAATCGTGTTCCACCTCCGGTAACTGATTTTTCGCGCCTATCCCGATGCTAAGTCCTGTCAGGTATTATATGACAAACAATCAACTTAGTGTCAGTCAGCGCACATGTTGAAACAAGCATTCAAAATGGAAACAGTCAAATCGGTAAGACAAGCGATGAGACTCAACGATTGGGCTGTCTCCATAGATTTAACAGATGCATATCTACATGTGCCGATACATCGTCAATCCAGGAAGTATCTTCGCTTCGTACACGAAGATCAAGTATATCACTTTTCGGCCCTACCGTTCGGAATGTTCCTAAGTCCGTTAATTTTCTCGAAACTGATGGACGTTATTGCAGCTTTTCTACGCCAACGTGCCATATCAGTTTTTCCATACCTAGACGATTGGCTGATAAAAAATCTGATTCACAACCGTCTGATTACTCAGACAAAGATTTGCATTCAAACTATTCAAAGCCTAGGTTTTCTGCCAAATCTCAAGAAGTCAGATCTCTTTCCTGCTCTGAAATTCACCTTCATAGGTATGGAATTTCTGACACAACAAAATTTAGTCAGGGTTCCAGCGGATCGTGTACAGAACCTAATTCTAACAATCAAGAAAATAATGTCAGCAAAACATGTATCGGCACGAACTTTCCTTTCTCTTTTGGGCAAACTCAGTGCTGCAGCAGACCTTGTTCTCCTGGGCAGACTGCACTTACGTCCTCTTCAGATGTGCCTGCTGTCAGTCTGGAAACCTCATATTCTTCCTCTCAATCACCCGATCTCGATAAACGGCATGATTCGATCTCACTTACAATGGTGGATAAACCCCATTCGATTCGAGACAGGGACTTCTATCCATCCTCCAGACCCCGAATTCTTCCTTTATACGGATGCCAGTCATTACAGATGGGGAGCTCATTTAGAGCCGACAACACTGTCCTTTCATAGTCGCTGGACAGAAAACCAATCCCAGCTCCATATCAATATGTTAGAAATGATGGCCATACGATTAGCACTGAAACAAGCCAAAACGTTTATTCACCATTCTTGCATCATGATAGTTGCGAATTCAGTATTCCAGATGCTCAACTTCCCAAATGTGGATCTGTTTGCGACAAGATTCAACCACAGACTCCCATTATATGTCTCTCCAGTACAAGACTACAAAGCACTAGCGATAGATGCCCTGTCAATGGACTGGAATCATCTTCATGCATATGCTTTTCCTCCTTTTATTCTGATACCTGCTGTTCTAGAGAAAATCCGACAACATCAGTGCAGAAAAGTTCTCATAGCTCCGTTCTGGCCACAACAACAGTGGTTCTCAGAACTTCTTCTTCTATTAGTGTCAGCTCCGATTCGTCTGCCACTAATTCCAAGACTACTGACTCAATCCAAAGGAAGATTTGTACATCAAAACCTCCCAATTCTCGACCTTCACGCTTGGGAGTTATCAAACAATCAATCAGAGATAAGAAATTTTCACAAAACGTTGCAGATTTTGTCTCCAGATCAAGAAGAGCATCTACACAAAAAGTCTACGATGCAAAATGGACCATCTTCTCTAATTGGTGTCATACAAAAAAGGTTAATCCAATCTCGGACACTATTACAGTTATAGCCGATTTCTTAATTGTTCTTTTTTCGGAGAAAAAATGCCAAATCAGTACTATTAAAGGTTATAGATCTATGATCTCTAACACTTTAAAATTCAAAACTGGTAATAGAATCGGATCTAATCCAGTCTTATCTGAACTTATCAGATCTTTCGAACTTCAACGACCAGTACAAAGATCTCTTACACTTAAATGGGACTTATCGTGGGTTTAAGTATGTCTACAAAACCACCCTTTGAACCTCTTGATAAGGCTTCTAAATTTCACGTTACTATTAAGACAGCCTTTCTCTTAGCTCTTGCCACTGCTAAAAGGTGTAGCAAAATACATGCTTTGGCTATGGATTCACAACTTTTAAGATTTAATCAAACTGATGGTTCAGTTTCCTTGATGCTTAAATCTAGTTTTTTTAGCAAAAAACCAGCTTCCTTCTGTTAAACCAGATCCTATTGTTGTTCCAAGTCTTGCTCGAATATGTAAACGGGAACATACAGACAGACTTCTTTGTCCCGTTAGGTCTCTGAAATTCTATCTCAAAATGACTAGCTCTTATCGCCAGAACAAAACTAGACTCTTTCTTCCCATTAAAGGCAGTAAAGATATTTCTAAAGATACTATCTCGAGATGGATATCTTACACTGTTATTGCCTACAGGAAACTCACTAAACGAGACATTCCTTTCCTTAAAATCAAAGCTCACAAAGTTAGAGCTCTTTCATCTTCCTGGGCTTTCTTTGACAAAGTTCCTCTCAATGATATCCTTCAAGCAGCAGTTTGGAATAGATCATCAGCCTTCGCAAAATTCTGTCTCAGAGACATGTCTCAACAGGCAGAGAATCTTCAAAGTTTGGGCCCCATTGTAGTGGCCCAAAAAGTGGTGGGGGGCCAACAGCAACCAGCTATGGATGCATAGACAACGTCAACAGCCTCCTACACCTGATGCTATACTAGAAAGGTTCTTAATATATACTAATTATGTTATATTACACCTTTATTATATATATATCTTAACCCTGGATTATCTTATCCTTGGTTTAAAGGACTTTTATTATTGCCTTAGGCATTAATTATGTCCTTTATTATATATATATATATAAGTGTGGGTTTTCCTAAGTCTTAATTCAGAAGTTGGGACTAACTTATTAGGAGAAATCCTCCCTCCTATTCTGCAAATTCTAGCACATTATCTGTAGGTTAATATATTATGAAGTTAAAATGAAGTTTTTTAAAAGTAAAACATATTTTAACAAGTAATACTTAACCTATAGATAAGTATTTATCGTCCCACCTCCCTTCCCTCGCTCTTTTCTCCTAATTGTGTATTGTTTTACACATAAAAGAAACTGACACGTGATCATTTGAGCGGGAGGAACTACGTCATACAGGTAACTGTTTAAAGGGACCTTCTGAATTAAGACTTTATCACAAATGAAAGGTTGTTTTTCTGTGGAGGGGGTGAAAAACAGAATAGAATAGCACATTATCTATAGGTTAAGTATTACTAGTTAAAATATGTTTTACTTTTAAAAAACTTCATTTTACATTGGCTATTCCGATCCTGCACAGTTTTTATTTGTGTTAACTAAATCGCAACATGCTCTGTATTCCTAAATAACTCTGGTAACATGCAGAATCGGATTAGCTTGCGCTACAATATATAGTTTGCGGGTTTCCTATTCAGACTCAAACACTTTTCTGCTTCTCAGAATTCAAACAGAAAAACCTACAAACAATTAAATAATATTAATATGAAAATGCTGGAACTGCCCACTGATGGCACTGTTTCGTTGCCTGATTGTCCTTCATTTGGACATTGTCGGGGAATATCTATTATATATAGTAAGTCTATAACCTTGAAACCCATCAATTTCACGCTTTATGCGCTTTTCACACTTTATGCGTTTAGCAACCAGTTTAACCGAATTAAAGTTACTATTAATAAACAAGTGGTACTTCAGGTGAAATAGTACCACCCATATAAAACTAGAATGTTGTCAGCTTACACCGCGGTCTGCTCTGAGTTGTAACATTTTGCAATAGAATTTTGAATAGACTTTTTTGATAAAAACTGTAGATAAAGAGAGGGGCTGACATCTCAGAAAAGTTTTTAATATGTAGGTAAATGTCCAAAAATTTTGTACACCAAAAGTTTTGACAAAATGGCATATGCAAACAATGTAGACCCAGATCAGACAGCTCCCATTACACCAAGTATTTTAAGAAAGAACTGCATAATAAGCAAAATTTAAGCAAAAAAAGGCATGGAATAAAGTGTTTGAAACTTTAGGATATTAACCTAATCAATTCAGTTTTCTGAAGTTCTGTAGAATTTTTAGATCAAAAAGCACTGCCCCTCTAGACCTTGTCAGAAATCAGGATTAAACTAGAGCTGTTTTTAACAACAAAAAAAAAAAGCACATGTTGCCCCCGCCACCCCCCCCCCCACCCCCACCCCCACACTCCAGCTGTCTCACTTGCATATAGAAGCTGGCCTCGGTGAATCAGTTGGATGCGCCGCCCAACTGGAGACCAGGAGGTCACGGGTTCAACCCCCGCCGAGGTCGGCAACATTCTTTCGTGGAGATTGATCGTGAAATATTTTCTACGGTCATTCTCTCCCTTCTGCTGATTCAAGAAGGGCAGTTGTCAGTTTCTGGCGAAAAAATGTGCACAATACTGGTTAACCACTTAGAGGACTAAGTCTGCCCAGTAAACGTGTGGTTAGGTAAACTGACCGCGCTCGACATAACCCCATTGGGTTGACTGGGCTGTAAAACCTCAACACAAACTTGCATATAGAAATTTTACCCATACTAATTGTTTATCATCATTGCAAGCCCATACACAGCAGGGATACAGGAGGTATTTTTATGCCTGGTCCGAGCACAGGTATGCTTCTTCTGATTAACCCTTGTCCTGCTGAATAAATTAAGAGGCCACGTCGATTTCTAATTTTCAGCCAGTCAGATTACTTGATCCAGATTGTTGATATAAATTCACATACTTACTGGCAAACAGTGCAGATCCAGATCAGTTGGCTTTTTCTTAAGCTAACTGATCTGGATCTACACTGTTTGCAAAGGCAGGGTATATCCGGGTTCAGCAGGACAAGGGTTAACTGCAGAGCTAAATGTTGTAATGGAAAACACAAATTGATCAAATCTGTTGTAAAACATTATTTGGTCAATCCCCCACCCCAACAGTGCTGCACATGAAATTTGAACAAGAGTAACCTACTTGTCTCAGAGGTATTTTTGATGACCTAAGACTTGGAGTCTATTATTTATAAAAACAAAACAAAAAAAAACAATGATTTTCTGAGAAGATTATTTCAAAATCATACATTTTTTCACCAGAAGTTTAATTTACGTCCCTAATTTTAGCCTCTAATTAAATAAAAAAAAAAATTTCTTAAGATCACACCCTGTGCAAAATACCTGAAATTCGCATCCCATTTTTAGCTCACCTGAGCTCTGCTCAGGATGAGCTATTGTGATCACTTTTCGTCCGTCGTCCGTCCGTCCGTGCGTCCGTCCGTTAACATTTTCAAACGACTTCTCCTCTGAAGCCGCTGAGCCAATTTAGCTCAAATTTCATATTGAGCATCCTTAGGGTGGGGGAAGGAAAAATTGCTAAAATGGTCGCGGTCCATTGACCAAGATGGCCGCCACGCCCATATATGGTAAAAACCTTTAAAAATCTTCTTCTCCAGAACCGAGAATGCCTTGGGGCTGAACCTTTGCAGGAATCATCGGGAATGAGAGGTCTACCAAAATTGCTGAAGGAATTGTTGTACGTTGACGTTTGACCTTTTTACGGCAAGGTCAAGTTTGCTTCCCTATGCATTTGTATGGGAAAAACCTTTAAAAATCTTCTTCTCCAAAACCGAGCATGCCTTATGGTTGAATCTTTGCATATATCATCGAGAACAGGAGGGCTACCAAAATTGCTAAAATAATGGTTGTACATTGACATTTGACCTTTTTACGGTAAGGTCAATTTTGCTTCCTTATGCATTTGTATGGGAAAAATGTTCAGAATTTCAAACAACTTCTCCTCTGGAGCCTGTTGGCCAATTTTGCTCAAATTTCATATGGAGCCTCCTTAGATAGGGGGAACAAAAGATTGCTAAAATGGTCACGGCTCATTGACCAAGATGGCCGCCATGCCCATATATGGTAAAAACCTTTAAAAATCTTCTTCTCTAGAACCGAGGATGCTTTGGGGCTGAATCTTTGCATAAATCATCGGGGACAGGGGGCTACCAAAATTGCTAAAATAATGATCGTACATTGACATTTGACCTTTTTACGGCAAAGTCAAGTTTGCTTCCCTATGCATTTGTATGGGAAAAAACATTTAAAAATCTTATTCTCCAAAACCAAGGATGGCTTGTGGCTGAATCTTTGCATATATCATCTGGAACAGGCAGTCTACCAAAGTTGCTAAAATAATTGTCATACATTGACATTTAACATTTTTACAGCGAGGTCAAGTTTGCTTCTGTATGCATTTGTATGGGCCCCATACATTTATGGAAAAAATGTCGATAATTTCAAATGGCTTTTCCTCTGAAGCCTGCCTCTTGGCCAGTGTTGCTCAAATTTCATGCGGAGCCTCCTTGGGCAGGAGAATGAAAGATTGCTAAAATGGGCATGGTCCATTGATCGAAATGGCTGCCATGCCCATATATGGTAAAAACCTTTAAAAATCTTCATCTGCATAACCAAATAAGCCCTGGGCCCTAATCTTTGCACAAATTATGGGGGACAGGAGATCTACCAAAATTGCTAAAATGATGGTTCTGTGTTGACATTTGACCTTTTTACCTCCAAGGTTGAATTTGCTATGGTATGGGCCATATACATTTATATTGAAAGTATGGAAGTGACTTGTAGATCAACAGTAGTTAAAATAGTTCTGATTGGAAATCTAAGATGGCCATCATCTGGTTTATATTTGTTATACTTCCCGGCCACTGTGCTGTTTACATGTATAAAATTATGATTCTTCAGAAACCACTTAGCCAATTTCCACCATATTTCACATTGATCCTTCTGTTGAAATGTGATTGATAGTTTATTCAAATGATCATGCTCCATTGACTGTCAGGCCCATATATTCTTCTTCAAAACTAAGAACTGCTCAAATAATGATATTTTCATTAGTTTCGATGATAGGATTGGAAAAATGTTGCATAACATCTGCATGTGTGCAGTGGCTATGTCACTCAGGTGAGCGAACCGTGGCCCATGGGCCTCTTGTTTTCAAGTTGGTCTGCCCGGCTGCATTGTTTGTTGTATATTATTTTCTATGAAGTTTCATTAAAATATCTTGAAAGTTATAGGGTGGACACGAAATGACCATTGTCAAATTTCAAAGAGGAATAACTCAGAAAATGTAGACAAGAGAGTTACAGTTCTTGTGGTGTGTACGTTGTCTGATGATGCTTTATATTTCATGAAAATGTCTTGAACGGTTTCACACAAAATTAAATTGTCGAATTTCAGAGGGGAATAATCCAAAATGTGTAGATTAATCCAAAATGTGTAGACGAGTTACAGTTCTTGTGTTGTATTTCTATGAAGTTTCATGAAAATATCTTGAAGGGTTTTCAAGTTATAGAGCGGACATGCAATGACCATTGTCAAATTTCAAAGGGGAATAACTACAAAACTATCCACAAGAGTTACAGTTCTTGTATTGTGCATGTTGCCTTATGATGCTTTAAGTTTCTATATAGTTTCATGAAAATATCTTGAATTGTTTTCAAGTTATAGAGCGGACACGATTGCATAATGGAAGGACGAACGAATGGACGGATGGATGGACAGACAGCTGAGACAAAAACAATATGTCTCCACCCCTGTCAGGGGAGACATGATTAACAGATAAAATACTTACGTCCATCAAACACACATTCTTGAATATCATTTGAATTGTCCAAGTGAGAGGATCTTATCACACCACTTTTCTTGAAGAATAAAAGACAAAACAGGTATTGCTCTGCTTGTCCAACTCTGAACCATTTATAAAATTAAAGCCAAGGACTAAATACAAAAAATAGCAATGAAATAGCACATGTACATTAAACTCTGACTGGCTATCAATATTATACATTATCAGTAAAATGCATGTGGATGTCACTCACAGACTTAAAAATCTGCAGATTTTTTTTATTTTTGAAAATCTCCAAATGTAGTAGACCAAAACTACTCACTGGTACTTCCACAGAACTTTTTTTAGATGTTAGCACCTAACTTCCTGTACAAACTTTAGCTAGGATAGATTTTATAAATTTATATTTTAAATGTTATCATTTAAATTCAGTTTGAAAAAGATAAAAATCATAGTTTAGTATACAGTATAACCTCGATGGCTCAAACACCGATGGCTTGTTTACCGTGGATGATTCAAATATGTTTTTGAGTCTCTAGGAAATTCTTCCTATAGCTAAAGAAAAATATTTTTGGAATTTAAGGGAAATTTTCTTATTTTATCATGAAAATGTATGTTGTGTGTACATATTTGAATTGCCTCATCAAGGCAATTCTAATGAGTACACTCAGTATATCATTATTTTATAGAAGATGGAAAAGACATTCCTAGATTATTTTCATTTGCCTTCTAACCTTGCGCTATGATTAACCCTCAGTGGCTCAAACTACCCATGTCTTGAACTAATTTCCATGGTCCCAGCGATGTTTGAGCCATTGAAGTTCGACTGTATTCAGTTATTGCTAATTGTTTTCTTTTAAGATGTCTTTCAGACTGAGTAAAATAGTTTTTTAGTCTCTTGTTTCTATTTTTTCTAGGTTTGTGAGAGAGAGGAAACCAAGAATTACTTGACAGACATACTCTCCAGTGCCATAAAAGAGTTATATCAAGTCAAATTTAGCAGGATAGAAGTCAATGCCGAGACATCAGTATAGTGACTTAATCCCGAGACAGGGACATATAAATAGACAATAAAGTTGAGCTTGGTCTGGTAAAAATGAGATTTGTCATAGATGATCTGACATAGCTCCATTTAAGAGGGGTATCCACATAATATTTTTCTTGTTTCTCAATGAAAACATATGTTGTGGGTACTCATTAGAATTGCCTCTGTGAGGCACTTCTAATGAGTAACACAATCAGAGGCACTTCTAAGGAGTATCCACAACGTATGTTTTCATTGAGAAATAAGAAACAATATCAATATGTTTATGTTGAAAAAAAACACCATATCTTGCCCTTTGTTACAGTGTGGCCACAACAACTAGTATGTTTGTTGTACTCAAATTAACAAATTAACCATAGCTTGTTTTAAAAAGAAAATTAGTATTAACCCTCAACCCATTTACACTCAGTGGACTCTTCTACCTTAACTTTTTGGATCAGGCCATTTCTTATTATATAAGGGGTGTCTGCTTAGTTTGTATTGCAACCAATTTGTAGAAATTTTTTTAACTTAATGCAAACAGTGTAGACCCTAATCAGACAGCACATTCTCCTGTGTCTGATCTGGGTCTACACTGTTTGCCAGTGTCCCTTTAATGGGAGGCTAGGCTTAAATGGGTTAAAGTGTTAATCACAACTGCAGCAGGCAACATTTTGATTTTAAGTCTTGAGCAGACAATTCACATGAAATGGCTAGACTTTTCTCTGTAAAATGAAAAATAATTTTAGAATATCATCTGCTAGAAATTTTGCTTGGTGTTTTAAGGGCCATAAATGAGCTGAGGGCCATTAAACTGCAACCCAACCAACTAAATAAGCAGAACCATGAGTAGAGAGGTCCTAGGAACACATGGAGACATTGAAGGGCTAGATTTTCCTCTGCATTCCATATCAGGGCCACGACTATTTAAGGGCTGGCCTTGTGGCTCAGTCGGTTGAGCGCTCAACTGGTGATTCCCACTGAGTCCGGCAATATTCTTTTGTGGAGATCATTCATGAAATATTTTCTATAGTCTTTGTCTTCCTTCGGCTGATTCAAAAAGAGCATTTTATCAGTTTCTGGCAAAGGTGTGCACAAGTACTGGTTAACTGCTAGAGGATTAAACCTTTTAGGAAAAGTGTGGTTAGGTAAACTGACCTGCTTGACATAATCCTAATGGGTTGACTGGGCCTCAATCAATCAATCAGGGCTGTGACTTAAGGGAACTAGATACACTGGACAGATTTTCTGCTATTTTTACAAGGGAGACAACAATTGTGCCAGCACACCAAGTTCCTTCTGATAAGGAGTCCCCTCTTAAAGGACAGAATTTGTTCTTTCCTTTTTTCAGAAATGAGATAAAACAACTTTTGTACAAGCTGCCTCCTCCTCTGAAAAGCTGCCTCCTCCTCTGAAAGTATATCTATTTCCCAGTTTGATCTGCACCGTCAGGCCAGAGTCTTTTTTATCCATGATTATGAAAACGCACCTATTCAAATATATAGAAAATTTCATATCCAAAAACTTGAAAATTTCCAGATAAAAAACTCGGATTTTTTCATATTTCTTAGGCGGTTCTAACAAGTACCCACAATCTATGTTTTGAGCAGAAATAAGAAAAATAATGTTTACCCCTGTAAACCCCAGTTTTACTATATAAAAGTGGGGTTTAAGGAGATCAAAATTATATAGGCATGTTTTCGTGACGTTTAGGTTTATGGGAGATTTCTTAAAAGGTTTCTGTCGGGATGTAGGAACAAAAATAAAAATGTGAAAAAGCTTGGGTCAGTGAATGAAGTAATATAATTTTCTTGTAAATATGCAATATTTCAGTTCTGAATTCAAAGGTGGTTGGGGGGTGGGGGGAGTGCAAAGGTGTCATGTAGCTTACATCACCGGAGAGTCCAACTGATATTGGCTTACAGTTGGACAAGGCCTGCTTTCCTTGCAGCAATTTAGGGAAGAGGAGGAATGGTTTTTCTATTGTTTCTTCACTTTTATTCATTTTCCTTTTTCCCCTGTTCCTCTCTTTCATCTCCTCTACTATCTCTTCTATCTCTTTTCTCCCTTTCTCTGGGAGACAAGACGACCCAAAATGACCCACAAGGGTTGACATTCCATTAAACCCCAACTCAATCAAAAATCAAAGGACAGGGACATAAAAAAAAAAAAAAAATTCAAATTCAAATTGTATTTTTCTGGAGGGGCAAAAATCTAAAGAGTAGGCACTCCAAAAAACGTAACATTAAAAACACTGTGACCTCACTGTCTGCATGTACCTTGAGGACTCCTGTAGAGCTGCTGAAGTTGCATGCTGATGCTTTGGAAGGAGTACCATATTTACCCTAAATATTGGGATACCTACTCAACTCTTTCGTTCTTGAATTTCTGAACTGGATTTTTCTCGCTTTGATATTGGACACATACCTCTAGATAAGACCCTTGTTCAATCAAAAAGTATTGATATGTTTCTTATTCTCCCTGAAAACATATGCTGTGGGTACTCGTACCTCAGAGAGGTGCTTCTAATTAGTACCCACAAAATATGTTTTCATGGAGAAATAAGACAAATATCTGTTCTTTTCCACTGAAAAAAGTCTCTTACCTGAAGCCATGTTAGATATTGGACATACCTGTATTGTAAATAGGGTGTTTCGTCAAAACCATTAACATGATGATCTACAGTGTAGATCCTAACGAGACTGTTCAGTATGTCCTGTCTCATTTGCATCTACTCAGTTTGCATAGGTATCTGCCCTAGTTTTCAGGGTTGACAGGGTTAAGCAAGCAGGTGTGGTACAGGCATTTGGTTTTTGGTTTCTTTTGTCCAAACGTCAACATTTTTGACCACCCTAGCAACACTGCAATACCATTTTATGACCTGACATAGCTTTGCTGTTAAAATACCAATTTAGTTTCATTTGGAATGCTGAATGTAACAGGATATAATACTTTATTTCTGGAGAAATTGTTAACATATTTGTTAATTGCTTTGTATGACATGTCCTAGTAGTAGATTAAATAAATAAACTACAAAAAAGCATTGAGGTGACTGGATATACCATCAAGGGAAATAACTCTGATCTGGAAGTATTTTCCTCCCTTCTGAAAGTGGGATGTTCTGAAAGGAAACAGTTTGGGAACAAATTCTTTCCTGTGAGAGTTTCCCACTTTCAGACGGCATTCATGTAGAAGGAAAGTCGAGATTTTCTTCTGCTCAAGTTGTCTCTCTTTGAAGAGGGAGGTGAATACTTTAATCTTAGAGTTCTGTCCCTTTGAGGTATCCATTCACATCAGTTTGGAGTTTTACCATTTCTTCTATGACTAGCTGTAGATAAGAGGATGTATTAGGTGACTATTTATTTTATTTCTCTGGGAAAATGTGTTGTGGGTATTCATTAGAAACCCCTCAGGGAAATGCTACTGATGAGTACTATAACACGTTTTCAATGAAAAATATGCTGGCCCATGTGGCTCAGTTGGATGCGCATCTGACTGGTGATCAGGAGGTTGCAGGTGCGATCTCCCCCAGTTCTGGCAACAATTTTTCATGGAGATAGGACTTGATAAGTGGTGAACAGTAGACCCTGATCAAATGCCACAGTCTGCAGCATCTGATCTGGGTCTACACGGTTTGCTCTTGCCTATCTGTCCCAATATTTAGAGCTTTTACGCTGCTCCCACATCATTGTTTCTTATCATACTTGCCGGCCTCGGTGGCTCAGTTGGATGCGCCGTCCGACTGGAGACCAGGAGGTCGCGGGTTCAGCCCCCACCGAGGCCGGCAACATTCTTTCGCAGAGATTGATCATGAAATGTTTTCTACGGTCATTCTCTCCCTTCCGCTGATTCAAGAAGGGCAGTTGTCAGTTTCTGGCGAAAGAATGTGCACAATACTGGTTAACTGCATAGAGGACTAAGCCTGCCCAGTAAACGTGTGGTTAGGTAAACTGACTGCGCTCAGCATGACCCCATTGGGTTAACTGGGCTGTAAAACCTCAACACAAACAAACTTACCATACTTTTTGTCTTGCACTTAAGCATGCTTATGTAAAATTTTCAGTAGACATACACAAAAAAAAATAAAATATTTTTCTTATTTTTCCTAAAAAAAAACATGTTTGACATTACATCGAGTAGAAACAATTTGCTTGAAATGTCTAATAGTGTTTTCTGGGAAAAATAAGGAAAATACCATTTTGTCATCTGCTGAACTCAAAGCTCCAGATAAGACTGGGTATCCACATAGCTTTCTCATTTCTCTACAAATACAAAAACATGTTAGTGGTATTCATTATAATAATAAGCACCTTAGCAAGGTGCTTCTAATGATCACCCACAAGTTTTCATGGAGAAATAAGAAAAAGTTTATTTTGAAATTTCATGAAAGCATGTTGGCATTCATAAGAAGCTCCTCAATTAGGTTCCTTATTTTTCCATGGTATTAGAAGCACCTCAGTGAAGCATTTCTAATGAGTATCCACTTTTTCATACACACACTTTAATAGCGAAATAAATAAAAAAATAAAAAAAAATTCGCCACAAAAATATTTGGGTATAATTAAATGATGTGCCTCTACCAGACACTTCACTTCCGATGATTATCCACACTTCTTTGTAGCTCTTGATAAAGCGCTTTTTTTTTTCATCCAAAAAGTATCTATATTTCTTATTTCTCCACAAAAACGTATGTTGTGGGTATTCATTAGAAGCACCTTGGCGAGGTACCCACAACATACATTTTCGTCAAGAAATAAGAGAACTATTTACCTGATACCCACTCTTATCTAGTTCTATGGACTCTTCATGGAAAAATAAGAAAACTATCATTATTTATCTGGAACTATGATTGCTGTATAAATGTGGCATAAGATGGGTATTTTCACATGATTATTTTATCAGTGGTCAGAATGTTGATAGTTCCCAAATCCATGACAGGTAGTGAAATATTTGTTTATAAATGTCCTCAAAATGAGATAAAACACTGCTTTTTATGGCCCCACTATTTTGGAGAATGGTGGAAAGGTCATATAGCGTTACCCCTGTCTGTTTCCATCTAGGTCCTGCTTTAAAAATTTGCATTGAAGTTTTTCAGGTGGGATCGTCCGTGTCCTTTGGATGCGTGATCTTTCGATGCATTTCTAGTCTAAATATGGAATATGGGAATTACACATTTACCTATTTATAACATGGTTCGTTATAACATGGTTTTGGATACAACACAGTTCAAAAATGGATCCCAAAAATGAATAGATTGTATAGAAAAATGACCATAAATGGTCATTTTTCTATATAATCTATACATTTTTGTTTGGATATAACACGGTTGTGTAACTAACATGGTTTATGTTTTGGACCCCAACAATAGTGTTATAAAGAGGTTGTGGTGCACATCGGACACATTATTGCACAGGTAGATTTGTCTTATCTGTCAAATAATTATTTCATTTACTAACTTCTAAACTGATCTGTATCTTATTAATGGCAATTGATCAGTGTCTAATTAATGACAGCCAGCTTCGGTGGCTCAGTTTGGATGCACATCTGACTGGTGGTCAGGAGGTTGCGGGTTCGACCCCAGCGAGGTTGGGCAACGTTCTTTTGTTGAGATTGATCACGAAATATTTTCTATGGTCATTCTCTCCCTTCTGCTGATTCAAGAAGGGTAAATTGTCAGTTTCTGGCAAAAGAATGTGCACAGTTCTAGTTGTCAACCACTCAGATTCCTTGATCCAGATTGTTTATATATATATTGACATACTGAATGGCAAACAGTGCAGATCCAGATCAGTTGGCAATTCCAGATCAGATAAGTTTTCAAAGACCGGATATATCCAGGCTCAGCAGGACAAGGATGTATTTCCCGAAATACAGATTCTGGCTGCAATAGTGAATGGATCTGATAAGACATTTTATAGTTGAGGTTATTTATATCATCTTTATCTTTGAAATAAAATTTATACAAGTTTTTATTATAAAACTATCCAAGACAAAAGTTGTAGAGAAAGATAGGTGCTGAATTCTCCAAAGATGGAGATTACTCTATTTTGTCACTTTTCATGAAGAATAAGAGAAAACACAGCCAGATATGCTCTGCTCATGCCCTGAATCGTTTATAAACTTAAAGGTAAGTTTGACTCTGAATAAATGGCAATGACATAGCATGCATCATGCTAGGATGTCTGGCTGTTGACAGTATACATTACCTGAAAGGTGCATGTGGCTATCAGTAGTGTACATTACGTGTAAAATGAACATGGATGTCAGTTATGGTTGTAGAATGTGCAGAGTTTTATATTTTTATACCCTCAGCATATGAAGTATGCCGAAGGAGTATACAGTTTTAGTCCGTTCTGTTAGTCTGTTTGTCTGCCCATCCGTCCATCTTTCCGTCTGTCCTTCCATCCATTAACCCTTTCTATAATCAAGTTTTACTTCGAAGTTTTTTGATTACTTTAACTCTGCAGCAGCTGGTCAAAAACTTTTCATATTTGGTATGGGGATACCTGGGAGGCTTCTCTTCCATTCTACATCTATGGACCCCTGGATCATGCCCCAGGGTAGGGCTAGAGTCAAAGTCTAGGACACCCCAGTAAAGTAGTATATTGCAGTTTGTTTATACAATCAACCTCTTATTAAAGAGGGATGAGCATCCGGCACGTATATCACATCAACATTCAATGTAATAAGGTCAAGGTCATTATGACCTTATTTTCATGCTTCACTGATTTTGACTTATATTTAGAAAGCTATGTCATGGTTTACTGTGATACTTGGAATATTGGTTCTGTGTGACACCACGATTGACAGCATAACAAATGTAGGTCACCTTGACCTACGAGGGGAGTTCAGTTAAGTTCATAGAACTCGGGGGTTTAACTCACAGATTGAAAGATGGTTTCAACATTATTTTTCAATATAATCACCCTTTACTTCAGTGCATTTGGCTCATTTTTCTTTTAAGCAGTCTATGCCTTTGAAATAAAAGTCGTCTATTTGGTCCTTAAACCAAGTCTCTGTAGCAGCCTTGAGCTCATCATCGTCCCGAAATCTCATTTCACGCAAGTGGGACTTCAAATTTCGAAACAAATAATTATCACTTGGGGCCAGGTCTGGACTGTATGGCGGGTAATTTAACTGCTTGAACTTGCACTCTTGTGCCGCTTGTGCAACTCTGGACTTGTGCACAGGGCCATTATCATGCAAAAGAAGGATACCAGCAGCTAGCTTTCCCCTTCGTTTTTCTTTAATAACAACCCTTAATTTTTTAATGACATTGGCATAGTATTCTCCTGTAATTTAAGTACCAGCAGGCTTGTAATCTATCAATATAATCCCTTTGGAGTCCCAAAACACTGTGGCCATTACCTTGCTGGCTGATGGTTGGGTACGAAATTTCTTAGGTGGGGGTGAGCCAGAGAGCTTCCATTGCATGGACTTTTTTTTATACGCCCATTTGAAAAACGGGAAGTATTGTGTTACGGGGTATGGCGTCCGTCCGTCCGTAAACTTTTTCGTTTCTGGCTAACTCCTCCTACAGTTTACATCCAATCAAGCTGAAACTTGGTATATAGTTAGACCATGATGTGGGGCAGCGCATATTGTTTTGGGGTTACAGTCCACCAAATGTTTGCAGTTGTGCCCCTTAGAAAATTTCTTTAAACTTTTCATTTCCAGTTAACTCCTACATTTTACATCCGATCAAGCTGAAACTTCATGTATAGTTAGACCATGATGTGGAGCAGCGCATATTATTTCAAGGCTACAGTCCACCAAATATTAACAGAGTTATGCCCCTTTGAAAATTTCGATAAATTTTTCGTTTCTTGCTAAATCCTCCTACAGTTTACATCCAATCAAGCTGAAACTTCATGTACTGTTAGACCATGATGTGGAGCAGCGCATATTGTTTCGCGGTTACAGTCCACCAAATATTAACAGAGTTATGCACCTTTGAAAATTTCAGTAAACTTTTCCTTTCCGGCTAAATCTTCCTACATTTCACATCCGATCAAGCTGAAACTTGATTTGTAGTTAGACCATGATGTGGAGCAGCACATATTGTTTCAAGGTTACAGTCCACCAAATATTAGCTGAGTTATATCCCTTTGAATATTTCTATTAATTTTTTGTTTCCAGCTTAATCCTCCTACAGTTTACATCGATCAAGCTGAAACTTCATAAATACATGTAGTTACAGGATGATGTGGAGCAGCACATATTATTTCGAGGTTGCAGTGCACCAAATATTTGCAGATTTATGCCCCTTTGAAGTTTTTGTAAACTTTTCGCAGCATATTTAAACATTTAGAGGTAATAGTGTGCTTATAATATAGCCATGCTTTTGTGGTGTGTCCTCCGTCGGAAAGCACTTCTCCCTAGAAACAGCAAACACTCCCTATTTTCCCAGGAGTAGAAGTCACTTCTCCCTTAATTTCTGGGCCAGCTTGGATCCTTAGGTTAAAGTTCACCAAATATCAGCAGAGATTATGCCCCAATGAAATTTTTTTTTTTTTTTTTTTTTTTTTTTTTTTGTAATTCCTATTACAGTTTATATCAGGAGCACTGAATTATACAGGAGCCAGTTTATATGCTGCATCATTACTTGCCACGGGCGTATAATGCCCTGCTTGGCGGAGCTGCTGTTTAGTATCTGAGTCCCAGTGGTGAAGTCAAGTTTCATCTCCTGTTACAAGACGAGTGTGAAAGTCTTCTGGATTTGCATTGTACACTTCCAGAAGTTCTTGACTTGACTCCACCCTTTGTTGACGATCTTGCATGTTCAGGTTTCTGGGTACCCACCTGGCAGATACTTTTGACATGCCTAAATGTTCATGGATTATAGTGTAAACACTTCCATTAGAAATACCACATTCTGAAGCAAGTTAGGCAACTTTGATTCGGCGATTGTTTAGCACAAGTCTCTCAACACGGGCGATCATCTCCTGGCTGATGACATCAGCAGGGTGACCTGGACTTGCATCATCTTCTAAGGAGTCTCACCCACGTTTAAATTCTGCTGACCACTTTGCCACTGCGGAGTACTTTGGGCTACTATCACCATACACATCAGCCATGCGCTGATGGATTTCTTTGGCTTTTGCACCCTCCTTAGTGATGAACTTTATGACTTCTCTGAACTCAATATTCTGACTTTCCATTTTTGCCTATGGGTATAGGTTTTCAAACAAAAAGTAAGAGCAAAAAATGTACGTATTGACTGAATGGCTGTTATCATTCAACTGACAAAGGGTTACACTGCACAAAAATGAAAAAAAGAAATCTTGAATTGTATAGAAAAATACCGAGTTCTACGAACTTATTGAACGCCCCTCATATATTTCATGGTCCAGTAATTTTGCCGCATATCTTAAATGTTAATTGATGTACGAACATCATTATTTGGGATTATGAATTAGTATGATCCAACAGTTGACCTAAAAGTAAATGTAGGTCACTGTGACCTATATTTCATGGTCCAGTGGTTTTATGTTATATCGTAAAGACAATTTGATGTATTACTATCATATTTGGGATTATGTTATGTATATTTCATAGCCCTGTGATTTTGTCTTATATCTCCCACTGTTTGATACCTTAATGTCATATTTACATATAATGACACAGTGTGACCTAAACTTTCACCTCAAAGTAAATATAAATCAGTATGACCTTTATTTCATGGTCTAGTGATTTTGCTTAATATCTTTCAGATTATTTAATGGATTAACATCATAGTTGGTATAATGCATCAGTGTGACCATCAGATTAATTTCTCAAGTATATGTAGGTCGATAGATATTTTATGCTCCAGCAAATTTGCTTCAGGTCTTGAAGACTATTTACTCCAGCAAAGTTGTACTTGGGATGATAGATCAGTGTCACAAGATAAAATACGAGGGGAGTTCAATAAGTTCATAGAACTCTGGGTTTAACTTACAGATCGGAAGATGATTTCAACATTATTTTTCAATATAATCCCCCTTTACTTCAATGCATTTGGCCCACTTTTCTTTTAAGCAGTCTATGCCTTTGAAATAAAAGTCGTCTATTTGGTCCTCAAACCAAGCCTCTGTAGCAGCCTTGAACACATCATCGTCCCGAAATCTCATTCCATGCAAGTGGGACTTCAAAATTTCGAAACATATAATAATCACTTGGGGCCAGTTCTGGACTGTATGGCGGGTGATTTAACTGCTTGCACTCACGAATAGCTGCTTTGCAACTTGGGACTTGTGCACAGGGGCATTATCATGCAAAAGTAGGACACCAGCAGCTAGCTTTCCCCTTCGTTTTTCTTTAATAGCAACCCTTAATTGTTTAATGACATTGGCATAGTATTCTCCTATAATTGAAGTACCAGCAGGCTTGTACTCTATCAATATAATCCCTTTGGAGTCCCAAAACACCGTGGCCATTGCCTTGCTGGCTGATGGTTCGGTATGAAATTTCTTAGGTGGGGGTGAGCCAGGGCACTTCCATTGCATGGACCCTTTTTTAGTATCTGGGTCCCAGTGGTGAAGCCAAGTTTCATCTCCTGTTATAAGACGAGTGTGAAAGTCTTCTGGATTAGCATTGTACACTTCCAGAAGTTCTTGACTTGACTCCACCCTTTGCTGATGATTTTGCATGTTCAGGTTTCTCGGTACCCACCTGGCAGATACTTTTGACATGCCTAAATGTTCATGGATTATAGTGCAAACACTTCCATTAGAAATACATGTACCACATTCTGAAGCAAGTTCGGCAACTTTGATTTGGCGATTGTTTAGCACAAGTCTCTCAACACGGTCCATCATCTCCTGGCTGATGACATCAGCAGGGTGACTGGCCTTGGGTCATCTTCTAAGGAGTCTCGCCCACGTTTAAATTCTGCTGACCACTTTGCCACTGTGGAATACTTTGGGCTACTATCACCATACACATCAGCCATGCGCTGATGGATTTCTTTGACCTTTGCACCCTCCTTAGTGAGGAACTTTATGAAAGCTCTGAACTCAATATTCTGACTTTCCATTTTTGCCTGTGGGTATAGGTTTTCAAACAAAAAGTAAGAGCAAAAAATGTACATGTTGACTGAACGGCTGTTATCATTCAACTGACAAAGGTTTACACTGCACAAAAATGAAAAAAGAAATCTTGAATTGTATAGAAAAATACTGAGTTCTACGAACTTATTGAACTCCCCTCGTATTTTAACTGCACAATACATTAACCTATAGATAATGTGCTATATTCTATTCTGCCCATACCTTCCACAGAAAAAAAATGACAGGAACGTGGTCCCAAACAGTCTTAATCCAAAAGTCCCTTTGGCAGTCACCTGTGTGGCGTCACACCTGCTTTTTTGGTCATGTGTCAGTTTCTTTTCTGTGGAACAAAGAAAGTCAACATGGATTTTTTCTCAGTGTGAAAAAATTCTATTTTCTTCCTTTTTCTCTGGTTGAAATTTAATTCTTTGTTCTTTCTTATGCTACTTTATCATAACCTTTCACTTTTCATGCTAAATTTGTAAAAATCTAACCGTTCGATTTCTTGAAATTATTTTTCACTCATTCGTCGTAATGAGTTTTCACAACTTTCATGACTGTTCATTGTGGTGATTGTGGTCATACAAAATCGCATTGGGATAATCGTAAGAAATGTATTAATTGTTCTCATTGTTCCAGGGAATCTACTTGCTCCATGTGTAGCAGCTGGTCTTATTCCATCTGGGAACTTGTAGAAAAGAGAAGAACTTACTCTTCGAGAAAGAGAACCATGTCAAGCAAAAAGAAGTCTCTTGATGCATCTATTTCATCAGACGAGAGAAAAAGAAAACATGGGAACACTGCCCCTCATGGCCCTGCTGCCCGGGGTATGACCCATATTGGTGGCAACTCCCTGGGTACTTGTACCCAAGGGAGTACAAGTCCACTGGCCACCAGTCACCGGGCATCCGATGACCGACCCATTAGCCACTGGCCACTTGCCTAATGGACAAGAAGACATATCTGATTGACCCGGCATGCCCGGTCACCAGCCACCAGGCATGTCCGAGCACCAGTCACCGGACATTGACTGGGCAAACGGGCGATGTAGAGACTTCTAGCCTGCCAATCACCGGGCACCAACCAGCCAGTCACCATTCATTGGAATTAGAAAGGCTAAATCCAGTGGAGATCCAAGAATCACCGACTACTGGGCATGACCGGTCACCGGGCAGCCAACCACCGGTCACCAGGCCTCAGAGTATAAGTCTGACTACTGCTAGTGAATCTCATACCTTTGGTACTGAGTTCACTAGCAAACAACCTAGTACACCTAGAGTTCTGCTTCCCCTGGAACCGGACTTAAGTAACATGTCCAACCCCAGTGTTGTGATTGAACCACCAGGCAACAGCTGGAGGTCAGATAACAACAATGACAATTACAGACAAATTCAGACTTCCCTCTCTGGTCGGAGATCCAGGAGGGATCAGTCTAGAGACAAACATAGATCAGAGAAGAGGAGGAGACGGAGATCAACCTCTACATCCTCCTCTTCAACTTTTTCATCTTCAGACTCTCAAAAGAGAAAGTCAGAAATATCTAAACATTCCCATAAGAAGAGAAGAAGGAGATGTACATCTCCTTTTTCTTCTTTTTCCTCAGTATCACATAGTCAGGTACTTGACTATGGCAGATACCAGAGAAGTAGATACAGTCCACAGACTACAGAAACCGCAAGTTCTACAGCCTAAGGAAATACCTAATGTCCAGACAATTACACCTGAACAGACCATGCCTCGCCCTTCAAGGGATTCTGGTTCCGACAATGAGATGAAAACCTGGTCCTTTGATAGGGCAGTCAGTGAGGTTTTAGGCTCCTGCCTCCGGAGCTATGCCCAAGGTCTACCAAGGAGCATACTCCGGCAAGGCCCTTATCTCATATTGAGCAGTTAATGGAGTCACAATTAACTCCATTAATGATGTTACCTTAGTCCAAATTGATAGAAAATACTGCCAGATTTCTCCAGGACAAAATAGACTCGGAAAAATGTGGCAGAGACTGGGTACGCTCTCAAAATTTAGTCTAGTCTGTGACGCAGACTAAATTTTACAAGAACCACAGTCAATTTTTCCAACAGACAACATTCCTCCGTTAGAAGCGGAAGTTTCCCTGTTGGACCTTTCCAACAAAGGAAAATACTCCATTCCAATGAGGAATTTGAAGATATGGGAAAAAAGAGCCTGCAAACTTATAACAATCAATTCGCACACCGACCTATTTTCTTCTGCTGCATACCTATGTAAGCAGCAGCAGACAATGTCTGTACAGGCACTTTCGGGACTGTTAGAAGCCGTAGCCAAATCAATAAGGCATGCTACGGCCATGTCTATGATTTTGGCTACAGAAATATTACAAGCCAGACGCGATGCAGTACTACCCACATCCAAAGTCCTATTGCAGAATTCCAGCCACAAGCTGAGGAATGCTCCAATAAACTCTTAAGACACTATTTGGTAACAAAATTAAGGAAGTTGTCATTTTGAGGCCCAGCAGCAAAGGTTCTTGGCAACTTCCTCAGTTGCTTCTACAATGCAACAACAACAGAAAGTGACCTACCTGGCTCCTCCGGCTTTTAAAAGACCAAAGCAGCCGGCTAAACTTCCTAGGCCTCAACAATCGCAATCGTTCAGGCCTAAAATTCAAACAAAGTCATATTCATCAAATAGAAAAGAGTATGCAAAGAGAAGCAGGAATCAAAAACAGTTCCCCTCCTCTAAGCAAGCCTCATCTTCCACAAAATGCTGAAGTCCAACCCTTTCCACTGCCAGTCCTGCCACGCCCAGACATTCCAGTGAGAGGAAGGTTGGCCCATTTTGTGGAACAATGGGAAGAACTGACAGACAACAAGTGGGTCCTCTCTATCGTCTGAAACGGGTTCAAGATCCCATTCAAGTCAGTTCCAAGAAATGGGCAGTGGAAAGGGTTCGGAATCCGGGAACTCCCGGGGGGTGGTCGGGTGGTGCGAAGGTGCTGTGTATCTTACATCACTGGGGCGTCCAACTGATATTGGCTTACAGTTGGGCAAGGCCTGCTATCCTTGTAGTGGGTAAGGGTAGAGGGAGAATGTTTTTATTTCTTCTGTTTCTTCACTTTCATTCCTGTTCCTCTTTCTTCCCTGTCCCTCTCTTTCATGCCCTCTACTCTCTCTTCTATCTCTTTTCTCCCTTTCTCTGGGAGACGACACAAAATGACCCTCAAGGGTTGACGTGTCGTTAAACCCCAACACAATCAACCGGGAACTCCCGGTTTTTATTCTTGGCTATTTCTAGTACCCCAAAAGAACGAAAAGGTACGTCCCGCAATAGACCTTTCCCATAGTAAATCATTATATACACAACCAACATCAAAATGGAGACAGTCAAGTCGGTAAGACAATCGATAATGTACAATGATTGGGCTGTCTCCATAGATCTGACGAATGCATATCTTCACGTTCCGATACATCCAATTTCCAGGAAGTACCTGCGGTTCGTTTATGACCACCAGGTATTTCAGTTCACGGCCTTACCATTTGGAATATCCCTAAGTCCGTGGGACTTCACAAAGTCTTCACAAAGCTAATGAATCTCATAGCAACACATTTACGTCTACATGCCATATCTCTCTTTCCATACCTAGATGATTGGCTGATAAGAGATCTGATTCGCAATCGACTTATCTCTCACACCAAATTTACTCTTCTGTACAAAATCTGAGCTTCATTCCAAATCTAAAGAAGTCAGATTTGATTCCAGCGCAACAATTCACATTTATAGGTATGGAGTTTCTAACACAGCAGAAAATAGTCAGAGTTCCAGCGGATCGATTAAAAGCTCTTATTCTGACCATCAAAACAATTCTTTCTCAGACCCAGGTTTCGGCAGGAACTTTCCTTTCTCATTTGGGAAAACTCAGTGCAGCAGCAGACTTAAATCTTCTAGACAGATTGCATTTAGAACCTCTGCAAATGTGCCTATTATCAGTCTGGAAACCTCACATTCTTCCTCTAGATCATAGTCCCGATCACCAGGATGATCAAATTCCATTTAAAATGGCTGATGAACTCCAATCACTTCGTTCAGGGAATGCCCATTTACCCTCCAGACCCTGAAATTTACCATTACACAGATGCCAGTCACTTCAGTTGGGGAGCTCATCTAGAACCGATGAGTCTATCCTTTCATGGTCGCTGGTCGGAAGACCAATCCCAACTCCATATCAACATGTTGGAAATAATGGCCATTCGTTTCGCACTGATAAAGACCTTGAAGTATATTCACCATTCTTGTGTCATGATATCCACTGACAACACAACAGTGGTCTCATATATCAACAAGCAAGGGGGAACAGATTCTCCCAATCTATGCGTACAGGTATGGAAAATCCTTCTATGGTGCCTAAAACATCATATTGTCCTCAGGATTCATCATATTCCAGGCAAATTCAGTGTTTTGGAAGACAGGTTATCGAGAATAGACAAAGTAGTCAAAACAGAGTGGGCATTGGATCAATCGATAGCAAATTCAATTTTCCAAATGTTCAGCTATCCCAATCTGGATCTGTTTGCGATTCGCTTCAATCACAAACTGCCACTTTATGTATCCCCAGTTCTGGACAATCAAGCCTTCGCGATAGACGCATTTTCCATGAACTGGAATGGAACTATCTTCATGCTTACGCCTTTCCTCCAACAATGCTGATTCCTTCTGTCCTGAACAAGATACGCCAATCTCAGTGCAGAATAGTTCTGAAAGCCCCTCTTTGGCCACTAGAAGCTTCGTTCTCAGAGGTCCTACAACTACTTGTCTCAGCTCCAGTTCGTCTTCCTCTTGTTCCAAACCTATTAACTCAAGCAAAAGGAAAGTTTCAGCATCAAAACCTCCCAGCTCTCAACATTCAAGCTTGGGAATTATCAAACAATCAATTAGAGATAAAAAATTTTCGAAAAACGTTGCAGATTTTGTCTCCAGATCAAGATGAACATCACCTCAGAAAGTCTATGACGGGAAATGGATTGTTTATACCCGTTGGTGTCATAGAAGGACGGTTAATCCGGTCTCGGCCCCTGTTACTGTGGCACCGGATTTCCTAATTTAACTTTTCTCTGAGATCAAATTAGTACTATTAAGGGATACAGGCCTATGATTTCTAATACTCTCAAATTTAAGACTGGTAATAGAATCAGATCTAACCCTGTCTTGTCAGAATTAATAAGATCTTTTGAATTACAACGCCCTGTACAAAGATCTCTTACTCCTAAATGGAACTTATCTTGGGTCTTAGTCTGTCTCCAGGTAGATCCATTATGAACCTTTACATAAGGCCTCTAAACTTCATGTAACACATAAGACAGCTTTTCTTCTAGCCCTAGGTACTGCCAAGAGATGTAGCGAAATTCACATCTTGGCAATGGATTCAGAGCACTTAAGATTTAATCAATCTGATGGATCTGAATCTCTCATGGTTCAACCTGGGTTTCTGGCAAAGAACCAACTTCCATCCATTTGCCCAGATCCTATTCTGATCACTAATTTAGCCTGTATATCTAATAGGGAACACCCAGATAGACTTTTATGCCTGATTAGAGCCTTGAAATTCTATCTTAAAATGACTAAACCTTACCGTCAAAGTAGAACTAGACTATTTCTTCCTGTAAAAGGCTGTTTTAAACCAGATCTTTCAAAATCCTCTGTCTCGAGATGGATATCTTATACTGTTAAGCTTACCTATATGAAACTCACCCGTAAAGACTTTCCCTTCTTAAAGATTAAAGCCCGTGAATTTAGGGCTCTATCGTCCTCTTGGGCCTTTTTCGATAAAGTTCTGCTCAATGAGATTCTTAAAGCAGCAGTATGGAAATATCAATCCTCTACTTTGCCAAGTTCTATCTAAGGGATAGATATGTCTCAACAACTACAAAACCTACAAGATTTGGGACCAATTGTGGTGGCCCAAAAAGTGGTCAGGGGCCAAATCAACAGTGCCTTGAATGCCTAAGAAGATTTACAGCCTCCAAAACTCTACAGTACATATATTAAGGTAATTAATATCTTATATATATGTTGGTATGAGCTTACTCTAGGAATTTTACCAAGACTAGGCTTGTTCCAGGAGTTTCCTGAGCCTTAATCTAAGAGAAGAGGGATTTTCTTTAAGTTTTGTGTTCGAATTGGGAGCTCCTAGCCACCTTACCTGCCAGTTCTAGCACATTATTCATAGGTTAATGTATTGTGCAGTTAAAATAAAGTTTTTAAAAGTAAAACATATTTTAACAATCAATACTTAACCTATAGATAAGATAATCCCACTTCCCTATCCCTGCTTAGCTCTGTCCTTTTAGGGCTTTACATCAAAGAAACTGACACATGACCAAAAGCATGGGAGTGACGTCACACAGGTGAATGCCAGAGGGACTTTTAGATTAAGACTGTATGGGACGACTTTCCTGTAGTTTTTTTTTTTTTTTTTTTTTTTCTGTGGAAGGTATGGGCAGAATAGAATATAGCACATTATCTATAGGTTAAGTATTGATTGTTAAAATATGTTTTACTTTTAAAAACTTTATTTTATAATTAAGAAATGGCGCCAGCCGGGGGTATTCGTGATCCTCTGCTCTAGTTGAAAATGTCGTCCTTGTTTGACATCCATGTGGATTTTACAGTTAATGTATAGTACTGATATCCACATGCCCTTTTCAGTTAATGTATACCGTCGATAGCCAGTCAATGTGTGCTATTATATTGCTGTTTATAGGCATGCAGTCAAACTTTGGCTTTAATGTTATAAACAGCTCAGATAGCATTTTAGATTCATCTCACTTAGACAATTCTAATGGGAGCATTTTTCATGAAAGAAATTGTAATAAACATTAATATTTTATCTCTTTAATCATATAATCATATCTAGAGGGGTACTGCTTTTCAAATTTAAAATTCTGTGGAACTTAACCCTTGTCCTGCTGAATAAATTAAGATGCCACACCCACTTCTAATTTTGATCCAATTGGATTACTTGATGCGCATTGTTGCTATAAATTCACATACATAATGGCAAACAATGAAGATCCAGATCAGTTGGCTTCTTCAGAAGCCAGGGGCACATGGCTCAGTGGTAGAGCGTCCACTTTGTGACCGGGAGGTTGTAGGTTCGATCCCTGGCCGGGTCATCCCAAATACTTTAAAAATGGTACTAGCTGCTCTTTCACTTGGTGCTCAGCATTAAGAAAGTAGAGCTAGAACTGGTTAGCTCAGTGTCAGTATAATGTGACTGGGTGGAGTATCATATCAAAATGTGTAGGGCATGATATTTCAGTAAGGCAGCACTCCTAAAGTGAGCATTGAGCTCCCTGCCACATCCAAACACCGTCGCGATAGGACTGAAAGATTTTGAAAGCGACGTTAAGCCCAAATCAAACAAACAATTCTTCAGAAGCCAACTGATCTGGATCTACACTGTTTTCAAGGGAGGGTATATTTGGGCTCAGCAAGACAAGGGTTAAGAGATAAGAACATAGAAGATTTAAGAGATAGGCAGATAGAAGATTTTATGATTTTCTATCTAAAACTTTTATCCAAGAAAGTTTGTTTAGAAACGTCTATGTTAAATGTCTCTAAAATTTTGTACACCAAAGTTACCAGTAAAATGACATGCAAACAGCACAGACCCAGATCAGAAATATTTGTATTAAAAGCGAAATTTGGCAAAAAAATTATTGAGTAAAGTATTCGAAATCTTAGGACATTTAAAGTTCTTGCAAAATTTCAATGAAAAAGATAAAAAAATTCAAGTTTATTCAGTTCCATTGACTATTGCGACCAGAATCTGGATTTCAGAAATCTTATCATTACATCCAAGTAATTCCCAAATTCCATACTAAAATGTTCAGAAACTCCAGCATTATGAATGAAAGTTTCATCAACTTAAACGATTGGAATGACCAGGATTGCATCTCCATCCATAGATGATTCTTGTTGGTATTTAAAGGCTTCATATTCGTCAAAAACAGACATTTTTATACATGAAAGGTTTAAGATGCCACATTTATAATCATATATCAATAAAATTAAATCTATGTTGGATAAATTGTCTATTTTTGAGGAATAGGGAGCCTTTAATGCAGATTATATTTGTGAAATGTCATAAACAACAAAATATATACTGAAAGGAAAAAGAAACGCAGGGTAGAGTTTTTCCTTCTTATTCTAACCATTTTTTACGGTGTTTACTATAGCCATACACTTTTACAGATTATCCTGTGAATGTCAACCGCGGGTATACGAGTCTTTGGTCGATGTGCTATCTACCCAGTGTGTGAAATCATTCAACCGTGCACTACACAGTGCATTGCACGGACAATACGGAAAGCCAAACTTTCGTGCAAAACAAGCATGTTTAAACCTTCAGCACAAGATTTCCTCACACCATTTGGTACACTTCAACGATACACAACGCTCTTCGATTCTTTTACCGATTTTTCTTTTCATTTTTACGCTACTTTGAACTTTTTTTTCAATCATGGTACGATTGACTGATGTTCAGAGGGGTAGGGCAATTGCGTTGCTGATGCAGGGTCAGAGGCAACAGCAAGTTTCCAATCATTTTGGGGTTAACGTCTCAACAATTGAACGTCTTGTTAGACGTTTAAGGGAGACAGGGCATTTAGCAGACCGACCGCGGTCTGGGCGTCCACGCGTGACGTCGCGACGTCAAGACAGGACAATCCGTCTGGCACATTTTGGGAATCGTCATCTCACTGCTACCGAAACTGCCCTTAATACAGTAGGTACGCATAATCGACAAATTTCTCCGAAGACTGTTGGAAGTCGATTGCGTGAGATTGGTCTTCGAGCTCGTCGTCCATACGTTGGTCTGCCTCTGACCCAGGCACGTAGGTTGCATCGTATGGCGTGGTTGACGGCGCATGCGCCCAGGCTATTTCCGATGAGACAGTGGAGACGAGTTCTTTTTACGGACGAGTCTAGGGCGCCGAAATCCCCCCCGCAACTCTCGCACAACTAAGGAATGCGTTGATCGATGAATGGAATAACATCCCGATGCGAACTGTCAATGCTTTGGTTAACTCTATCCAAAGGAGAATAGGCAGCAACGGCAGCAAGAGGGGGGCACACCCGATATTGATTTTCAGTTTGATTTTGATTTCAAGATTTGGGGGGTAGCTACCAATGAACTTCAATAACTCGAGACTTGTTGATCACAAACCAATGAAATTTGGAACTTTTGTTCCATACATGTAACGTTTTGTAATCATAGTAAAATATTTAACAAACTTTTTCAAACTTGAATGAAATTTAGGAATAAAATTTACCCTGCGTTTCTTTTTCCTTTCAGTATATTAATATGTCGAGTGTTATTCTTACCTTTTTTCCATCATTCTAAAGAATTGAATTCATTTATTGCTGCATAAAACACACGTACGTATTTGATGCACAAATAGAGATTCCAAAAGTATTATACAGGAATCCTAATTGTATCATCATAACGTAGTGGAATATTCTAAAGCTGTTGAAAGGATCATCTGAAAAGAACAAAAAATAAAGTTGTGAAAACAGAATTTTCACATTTTATCTATTTAGCAGAGCACAGTTTAGTAAGTTACAATATGACTTCTAGGTATAACCGAATAAACAGCATTAAAGGGAGAGAATTTAATTTAAAAATCATTAGGTTGAGAAACTTAACCTAATATGCAAATTTTGGCTATAGTATGTATTGAAATATGAGAAGTATAAGCCAAGTAAACATAGCGGGTGGGTGGGTAAGGGGGAGGTTTGGGATACTAGCTATTGTCTCCCCCTACTAGTAGCTACTGGATTGTCTCCCCTAGAAAACTTTAGTAGCTACTAGATTGTCTCCCCTAACATGCAGGTACAAATACAGTTCATCTGAAAAATTTATTAAATTCAAGTTGAAATTAAAATATTTTCACATTGTTTAAAAAAAAAAAAAAAAAGCTTCCCACCTCAAAGGAAGCCTTTTTTTTTTTTTTTTTTTTTTTTCCGGAAAATAATTTCGAAGTATAAAATACTTTGCATGTATGAAATAATTCACATGCAAGTATAAATACTGTTCGTCTGAAAGAAATTCGAAGTTTTTTGTTTGTGTTTAGGTTTTACGGCCCAGTCAACCCAATGGGGTCATGTCGAGCGTGGTCAGTTTACCTATCCACACGTTTATTGATTGTGTTGGGGTTTAACGACACGTCAACCCTTGAGGGTCATTTTGTGTCGTCTCCCAGAGAAAGGGAGAAAAGAGACAGAAGAGAGAGTAGAGGAGATGAAAGAGAGGGACAGGGAAGAAAGAAGAACAGGAATGAAAGTGAAGAAACAGAAGAAATAAAAACATTCCCCCTCTACCCTTACCCACTACAAGGATAGCAGGCCTTGCCCAACTGTAAGCCAATATCAGTTGGACGCCCCGGTGATGTAAGATACACAGCACCTTCGCACCACCCGACCACCTCTATCCACATGTTTACTGGGCAGGCTTAGTCCTCTAAGTGGTTAACCAGTATTGTGCACATTCTTTCGCCAGAAACTGACAACTGCCCTTCTTGAATCAGCGGAAGGGAGAGAAATTCGAAGTTGAAATTAAAATATTTGCACATTGTAGAAAATAAAGAAAATAAAAGCTTCCTGCATCCATGGAAGCCTTGCTTTTTTTTTTTTTTAGAAAAGATAGCATAAAATAATTTTCGTCTGAAAGGAACTGAATAAAAGTTGAAAAAAAAAAACAACTTCCCACATCAATATTAGCTTCTTTTAGGAAAAAAATTTTGCTAAGTATAAAATACTTTGCATGTGGATAAAAATTCAGTTATCATAATTCAACCAGCACGTCCACGAATTTTAATGAAAATATTTTCTAGTGCCTATTTGTCAAGGTCTGAATGGATTTCCTTTTTTGGAAACCTGTCAAAAAGACATTTTTCAAAAAAAGAGTTAATGTTTTGGTTTACAAATGTGCCATTTTAATGTTTGGCAGTATTTCCTATAAATGACCATGTACACGATATCGGTTGGATCCACATTTGCCTGACATATGGAAGGTTGCTAGGTAGATCCTCGTGCACATCACATTCTTTCGTGAAGATCTAAGGTTGTGAAAAAAAAAAAAAACACAAAAAAAAAACACACAAAAATATGACTGTTTTCCTCTCTCCACTGAATCAAGAAGGGTAGTTGTTACTTATTGGCAAAAGAATGTGCACTTAACACTGATAAACAGAGCAGTGTGATAATATTTAATGACTACTCCAAAAATGACCAAATTACAAATTCAAATACCATGCCTATTTGTGTTCTTCATAGCACATAATGTAATATGTACAACTTTACAACACGGGTGGTAAACCTAGGAACTACCACGCAATTGTGTTAACGTAATTTCGTTCCCACGCCACATCCGGGACATAGTAGTACCAACGTCATAAAATAGACAAACAAATGTTGGTGTCATTTTTATTTGTATTTTATTTTACTATGATGAACGAATTATGGGGAAATCGGGCAATGTGGTTCCATGTAAATATATCTCAGCTTCCTCTATGGACCCAAATTTTATCGAAAAAGTCATTTGCTTTCTTCAAATCTTTCTACCCGCACTGAGCATCGGATCACTTGCCCTCCGAGTATTTTGTCAGTGTGAAGAATTTAGCCTGTCTCCTTCGATTTGAGCTGACATTTGAAAGCATTCGCCAATGAAAATTATAAAAAGACCCTTCCTAAACGTTCCTACATAAAAAAATAAATCAAGTGTTAACTCGTAAAAGAGTCCGGCCCCGTTTTTCAGGCGTGGTAGTTCCAAGATCATCGAGGTAGTTACCATGCTATCAGGGTAGTTCCAACGATTTAGCAGTAGTCCCACAAAGTAATATTTCTTTTCAGATACGCCAATTCTCTGGGACAGACATTTCTTTAATTTTAATTGATATGCGTTTAATACGGGGAAGTATTCCAAGTATGGCTTCAATTTAAATATAGGAGATAATTGTTATCTGATACAACATGCATTTACATAATCAATGCCAGGTAAGTTCGACAAAGTAATGTTGTACGCTGTGAATTTAGTGATCTTTAGCGTTGTGGTTTTGAAAAAGGCGGACAAGATTTGTCCTAAAATACCTTAAAAACTATAGCAGTAAATTCAGGGAAAAACAATCAAAGATTGCAGCCCATCAATGCCGCCAAGAGGAAAAGAAAAGAAAAAAAAAAAGACAAAACAACCACAAATAATCACAAAAAATACTAGCTCTTGCTGCTCAACAACACAAAACACTAGGGTTTTACTGTGCGAAAGATCTTCCGTTTTTGTTTGATCTTACATTGCTCTAAACAGCAGCAGGCTGCAAAAGTAAATGGAAAGCAATGTGACCAATACAAAGCACGAAAGAGTGCCAGTATGCCTGAAAAAATGTAACACCAGAGCAATTATTAAATGAGTAGCTAGAACAATATCAAAGTAAAAATTGAAAAGAGCAAGGATCAGGAACTGATACAATCAGATTCCAAACCCTGCCAATAATATCACAAGGAAAAGAAGTCACAGCACGAAGTGACACCAGCAAACAAATAACATGTAACAAATAACTATGACAAACGGGGTCAGCAGCTCTTTTTCAAACAGGTGGTGACTCAGAATTTGAGTGTAACTGAATACTAATAACATACATAATAGTAAAATGAATAATAATAAATAAATGTAATTTTAGTTATTTCTCATTTTAGTTTCGAGACAGGACTTTGGTTCTGATTGTATCAATTCAAGGCAATTGCTTACTTTAGAAAACCTCCATGCGGACCTAACAAATACATGTTTTGAACCACAATGAAAGTAATAGTGAGGGTTGGGATCCCGTAAAGTATACTTAAACCCACCAGTGATGTATTACTGACCGTTCCAAATCCGTGTTTGTTTCGGCGATTTTACTTACTCATTTTACTATTATGTATGTCATTAGTATTCAGATACGCTCAAATTCTGAGTCACCACCTGTTTGAGAAAGAGCTGCTGACACAGTTTGTCATATCTTATTTGTTTGCTGGCGTCACTTCGTGCTGTGACTTCTTTTCCTTGTGATATTATTTGCAGGGTTTGGAATCTGATTGAATCAGTTCCTGATCCTTGCTCTTTTCAATTTTTACTTTGATATTGTTCTGGCTACTCAGTTAATATTATAATTACTCTGGTGTTACTTTTTTCAGGCATACTGGCACTCTTTCGTGCTTTGTATTGGTCACATTGCTTTCCATTTACCTTTGCAGCCTGCTGCTGTTTAGAGCAATGTAAGATCAAACAAAAGGGGAAGCTCTTTTGCACAGTAAAACCCCAGTGGTTTGTGCTGTTGAGCAGAAAGAGCTGGTATTTTTTGTGATTAGTTCTGGTGGTTGTTGTGTCTTTTTTTTTTCCTCTTAGCGGCATTGATGGGCTGCAATCTTTGATTGTTTTCCCCTGAATTTACTGCTATATTTTTAAGGTATTTTAGGACAAATCTTGTCCGCCTTTTTCAAAACCACAATGCTTAAGATCACTAAATTCACAGCGTACAACATTACTTTGTCGAACTTACCTGGCATTGATTATGTAAATGCGTATTGTATCAGATAACAATTTTGTCCTATATTTAAATTGAAGCCATTCTTGGAATACTTCCCCGTATAAAACGCATATCAATTAAAATTGAAGAAATGTCTGTCTTGGTGTATCTGAAAAAGAATATTACGTCGTGGGATCTACTGCTAAATCGTTGGAACTACCCCGATAGCATGGTAACTACCTTGATGATCTGGGAACTACCACGCCTGAAAAACGGGGCCCGACTCTTTTACGAGTTAATACTTGATTTGTTTTTCGATGTAGGAACGTTTAGGAAGGGCTTTTTTATCATTTTCATCGGCGAATGCTTTCAAATGTCAGCTCAAATCGACGGAGACAGGCTAAACTCTTCGCACTGACAAAATACTCGGACAAGTTGTCTGATGTTCACTGCGGGTAGAAAGATTTGAAGAAAGCAAATGACTTTTCCGATAAAACTTAGGTCCATAGAGGAAGCTGAGACATATTTACATGGAACCACATTGCCCGATTTCCCCATAATTTGTTCGTCGTGGTAAAATAAAATAAAAATAAAAATGACACCAACATTTGTTTATCTGTTTTATGACGTTGGCACTACCCCGCTATGTCCCGGATGTGGCGTGGGAACGAAATTACGTTAACACAATTTCGTGGCAGTTCCTAGGTTTACCACCCGTGTACAAAACTACTTGACAAAACTACGATTGTACTTGTATCTAAGGAAATTGGCTCTGCTGAAAAATGGTTTTCCGCAGCAGTGTGGTAGCCTCGTGCTCAAACAGTCCTGACACACCGCAAAAGCGACTCACACCAGGCCTCTCCTTTGAACTCGTAGAAGATAAGGTAAAAACAAGAGGGCCATGATGGCCCTGTAAGGCTCACCTGAGTATCACAGCACTAAGAGAACCTGATCTAGAACTGATCAAGGTAAACATTCTGACCAAAATTCATGATGATTATATTAACAAGTCTGAGTCAAATGGCCTTTCAGTTCAAGCGAAGAAGTTCAATATTGATTTTCAAAATGGTGGCCATCTTGGATTTCCAATCAACAATTTTAGCTACTTTTGATCTACAAGTCACCTTGATACTTCCAATGAAGTTTGAGTCAGCTGCCCTTTTGGTTCAGAAAAAAAAGTTCAAAATAAATTTATAACATGGCTGCTAGGGCAACCATCTTGGATTTCTATCAGAACGATTTTAGCTATTTCTGATCTACAAGTCACCCCGATGCTCCCTACCAAGTTTCGAGTCAGCTAGCCTTTCGTTTCAGGATGGTGGCCATCTTGGATTTCAAATAGGGACTTTTTTAGCTATTTTTGATCTACAAGTCACCCCGATGCTTCCTACCAAGTATTGAGTCAATTGGCCCAGGGGTGTAGGAGGAGTAGGCTTTTAAAGCAATTGTTGAAGCCAGATGACAGACATAGACTGACCACAATATCCTGCTCAGGTGAGTTAATGACTTGGTATATATTCGGAAAGAAAGAAAGATAGCATATAATTGGTGTTTTGAAGCAGCGAAGATTTTCCACTGGTTTTGGTTTCGAGTTCTGTCTCTCAACTGTGTTGTTGCATTTAGTGATTTTGCGATTGTTTTCAACAGAAAGAGTGGGGTTTGTTTGTGTTGAGGTTTTACGGCCCAGTCAACCCAATGGGGTCATGTCGAGTGCAGTCAGTTCACCTAACCACACGTTTACTGGGCAGGCTTAGTCCTCTAAGCGGTTAACCAGTATTGTGCACATTCTTTCGCCAGAAACTGACAACTGCCCTTCTTGAATCAGCGGAATAAAGGGTGGGATCACTTTCCATTCAGCTACATTATTAGAAAACAGTGGATTGAAAATGACAATTTACTATTCAAATATTCGCTAGATAGTATTCTCCTTCAGCCTAGTTAACTTAGATAATCTTTTCCGAAAGGTTAGTGTACAACTCTAATTACACCCGCCTCTGATTTATATCTTTATAAAGATATTAATACATTTCGTATACATTTTCTGTTGGTGTGCCTATTCAGTCGTATTTGATAGCGTGTACATGGTCATTTCTAGGAAAGACTACCAAGAATTAAAATGGGGCATATACAGTCGACTCTCGTTATCTCGTCTGCTTATCTCAAAGTGAAAATCTGGTCCTTGTTTTAACATGGAAATCTAACAACAGAACAAAATATTGTGGAAAAGAGGAGAAATTCTGCTCTTTTCCACAATATTTTCCAATATCTCTACTCAGGAGTCAAAATACATATTCAGTTGTTAAATGTGTTTTTTCGACTTATGTTTTCCTCAACTCTGCAAATATGACATGCAGAGGTACGGATACCTCGAAATATTTCATTGAGCCCCTTGGACTTCAAGGTAATGAGAGCTGACTGTATAAACCAGAACATTAACAGACTTTTTTCAGAAAATGTCTTTCGACATGTTTCCAGCAAGGAAATCACTTCAACCTCTATGTAATAGGTGCTACAAACAATTTTTGTCAAAATTCATGGACATTGTCCGGGTAGCCCAGAGTGAGAGCAAAAACATTCTAAGAATTTACTAGACAATCAGACCAAATCTCAGAATAGCTCTTACACCACCAGAAATAGCTTAATTTTCCACGTACTCTGTGCTTTATTTGAACAAAGTTCATTAGGTATAATAACAAGAGGCCCACAGGTCACAACTCGCTCACCTGAGTGAAACCTCCACTGCAGATATGCAGATGGCATGCAACATTTTTCCAATACTGTCAAATATTGACAACTTATGACAAGGCAATGGCTTAAAAAGTTTTTGAGATATCCTGCTTACAAGGTAAAAATGCTGAAATTTTCAAAACGCCATAAGTAAAAAAAAAAAAGTTCAGATATTTTTCAGAACTCAATCGGTTCATCTACTTATGCTGTCCTTTAAAGTTGTGTGTTTTTTTTTCTATTTTTAGCTCTGGCAACCATTTTCTTCAGCAGAGCAGAACCATTTTAGCAATTTTGGCAAAGGGGGGTAAGAGGAACATTTCTGTGAAATCAGGTCACTGGCCAAAGAGGAGATGTTTAAAGGTTTGTTTTTTTTTTTTCTATTTTTAGTTTTGGTGGCCATTTTGTTCAGCCGAGCAGAACTTTTTTAGCACCTTTGGTAAAGGGCCATAAGAACACTGCTGTGAAATTACTTTGAAATCAGGACACGACTGCAGAGGAGATGTCTTTTAAATGTTTTTCAGCTCTGGCCACCATTTTGTTCAGCCAAGTGGAGCCATTTTAGTTATTTTGGTTTAGGACCATTGATGAAACAATTCAGTGCAAATATTTTGAAATCTGGCCATTGCCCAAGAAAGAGATGTCGTTTGAAGATTTTCTATTTATTAGTTCTGGCAGCCATCTTCTTCAATAGAGCAGAACCATTGTGGCCAGCTTGGATTTTTGATCGACACAATTTTAGCTTGTTTTGATCCAGAAGTCATCCTGTTGCTAAAGAGCAAGTTTTGGCTCAAAGCGTTCGAAGGTTTGAGAAGAGATGTCGAAAATTGATTTTGAAGATGGTGGCTGTGGTGGCCATCTTGGATTTTCTATTGGCTCATTTAGCTATTTTGTGTCTCATAAGCGCCCTAATGCTCATCATCAAGTTTCGATTCAACTGGATTATAGAGGTATGAATTCTCAACATTTTTCCAATATAAATGTACAGGGCCCATACAAATTCATGGGTTAGTAAATTTGACCTTGCCATAAAAAGGTCAAAGGTCAACGTAGGACCATCATTTTAGCAATTTTAGTATATCTCCTGTCCCTGAGGATTTGTGCAAAGATAAGATCCCAGGGCTTATTAGCTCACCTGAGCACGAAGTGCTCATGGTGAGCTAATGTGGTCAGTCAATGTCCGTCGTGCGTCGTCTGTCGTGCGGCGTCAACAATTGCTTTAAAAGCCTACACCCCTGGGCCAATTGACTCGATACTTGGTAGGAAGCATCAGGGTGACTTGTAGATCAAAAATAGCTAAAATCGTGCCGATCGGAATCCAAGACGGCCGCCATCTTGAAAATCTATTTTTCGTTTCTTCTGAACTAACAGGCCATTTGACTCTAAACTTGCTAGGAAGCATCAGGGTGACTTGTAGATCAAAAATAGCTAAAATCCTGCCGATCGGAAATCAAAGATGGCTGCCATCTTGAAAATCTATTTTTCTCTTCTTCTCCTGAACCGAAAGGCCAATTGACTCCAAACTTGCTAGGAAGCATCGGGGTGTCTTGTAGATAAAAAATAGCCAAAATCGTGCCGATCGGAAATCCAAGATGGCCACCATTGCCGCCATCTTGAAAATCTATTTTTCTCTTCTTCTCCTGAACCAAAAGGCCAATTGACTCCAAACTTGCTAGGAAGCATCGGGGTGTCTTGTAGATCAAAAATAGCTAAAATCGTGCCGATCGGAAATCTAACATGGCCGCCATCTTGAAAATCTATTTTTCGCTTCTTCTCCTGAACGGAAAGGCCAATTGACTCCAAACTTGCTAGGAAGCACCAGGGTGACTTGTAGATCAAAAATAGCTAAAATCGTGCCGATCGGAAATCCAAGATGGCTGATTTGTGTTGAGGTTTTACGGCCCAGTCAACCCAATGGGGTCATGTCGAGCGCGGTCAGTTTACCCTAACCACACGTTTACTGGGCAGGCTTAGTCCTCTAAGCGGTTGACCGGTATTGTGCACATTCTTTCGCCAGAAACTGACAACTGCCTTTCTTGAATCAGCGGAAGGGAGAGAATGACCATAGAAAATATTTCATGATCAATCTCCACGAAAGAATGTTGCCGACCTCGGCGGGGGTTGAACCCGCGACCTCCTGGTCTCCAGTCGGACGGCGCATCCAACTGAGCCACCGAGGCCGACCAAGATGGCTGACATGGCGGCCATCTTGAAAATCTATTTTTCGCTTCTACTCCTAAACCCAAAAGCCAATTGACTCCAAACTTGGTAGGAAGCATTGGGGTGACTTATAGATGAAAAATAGCTAAAATCGTGCCGATCGTAAAACCAGGATGTGCGCCATGGCAGCCATCTTGAAAATCTATTTTTTGCTTCTTCTCCTGAACCAAAAGGCCAGTTGACTCAAAACTTGGTAGGAAGCATTTGGGTGACTTGTAGATAAAAAATAGCTAAAATCATGCCGATCGTAAATCCAAGATGGCCGTCGGCGGCTATCTTGAAAATGTATTTTTCGCTTCTTCTCCTAAACCCAAAAGTCACTTGACTCGAAACTTAGTAGGAAGCATCAGGGTGATTTCTAGATCAAATATAGCTAAAATTGTTCTGATCCGAAATCCCAGATGGCCGCCATCTTGAAAATCTATATTTAGCTTCTTCTCCTGCACTGAAAGGCCAATTGACTCCAAACTTGGTAGGAGACATTGGGGTGACTTGCAGATCAAAAATAGCTAAAATTGTGCCATTCGAATGTCCAAGATGGCCGACATGGCAGCCATCTTGAAAATCTGTTTTTCGCTTCTTCTCTTGAACCGAAAGGCCAGTTGACTCAAAACTTGGTAGGAAGCATTGGGGTGACTCGTAGGTCAAAAATAGCTAAAATCATGCCGATCGTAAATCCAAGCTGGCCGCCATTTAGAATTTGTTCAAATGATCACACTCCATTGACTGGCATGCCTTATATATATTCTTCTTCAAAATTAAGAACTGCTTAAATGATTATCTTTTCATTAGTTGCGATGACAGGATTGGAAAAATGTTGCATAACATCTGCATATCTGCAGTGGCAATGTCACTCAGGTGAGCGACCTGTGGCCCGTGGGCCTCTTGTTTGGTTCTGGAGAAGAAGATTTTTAAAAGTTTTACCATATATGGGCATGCCAGCCATCTTAGTCAATGGACCGCAACCATTTTAGCAATCATTGATTCCCCCAACCAAAGGAGGCTCCACATAAAATTTGAGCAACAGTGGCCCAGATGCTTCAAAGAAGAAGTCATTTGAAATTCTCAACATTTTTCCCATACAAATGTATGGTGCCCATACAAATGCATAGGAAAGCAAACTTGACCTTGCCGTAAAAAGGTCAAACGTCAATGTACAACCATCATTTAGCAACTTTGGTAGACCTCCCGTCCCCGATGAGTTGTGCAAAGATTCAGCCCCAAGGCATCCTCTGTTCTGGAGAAGAAGATTTTTAAAGGCTTTTACCATATATGGGCATGGCGGCCATCTTGGTCACTGGACCATGACCATTTTAGCAATCTTTCGTTCCCCCAACCTAAGGAGGCTCGACATGAAATTTGAACAACAGTGGCCCAGAGGAGAAGTCATTTGAAATTCTCAACATTTTTCCCATACAAATGTATGGTGCCCATACAAATGCATAGGGAAGCAAACTTAACCTTGCCTTAAAAAGGTCAAACATCAATGTACAACAATTATTTTAGCAATTTTTTACCAGACCTCTCGTCCCCGATGATTTGTGCAAAGATTCACCCGGAGGCATCCTCTGCTCTGGAGAAGAAGATTTTCAAAGGTTTTTACCATATATGGGCATGACGGCCATCTTGGTCAATGGACCGTGACCATTTTAGCAATCTTTCGTTCCCTCAACCTAAGGTGGCTCCACATGAAATTTGAACAACATTGGCTCAGAGGCTCCAGAGGAGTAGTCATTTGAAATTCTCAACATTTTTCCCATACAAATGTATGGTGCCCATACAAATGCATAGGTAAGCAAACTTGACCTCACTGTAAAAAGGTCAAATGTCAATATACAACAATTATTTTAGCAACTTTAGTAGACCTCTTGTCCCCGATGATTTGTGCAAAGATTCAGCCCCAAGGCATCCTTGGTTCTGAAGAAGATTTTTAAAGGTTTTTACCATATATGGGCATGGAGGCCATGAAATTTGAGCAAAATTGGCTCAGTGGCTTCAGAGGAGAAGTCGTTTGAAAATGTTAACGGACGACAGACGAAAAGTGTTCACAATAGCTCAGGTGAGCTAAAAAGAGATCTAATTTGTAAAACATTATGCCCCCAACTGCCTGACTCTAACACTGTTGACTCCAAACACTGCTTGCCCATGTTGGTAACAACAGTACAAATATACGAGATTTCAATGTTATTTTATCAAAAGGGAAATAACTAAAAAAAAATATGCCGGACATGAAAAAAATACAGGTCAGCTATTTTTTCATGGGGAACTCATATATAAAATTTCAAAACCCTACCATGCAGGGTTCTTAAGATATGGCATGCACAAACAAGAGGGCCATGATGGCCCTCTAATGCTCACCTGAGCATCATAGCACTTTGAGAACCTGATCTAGAACTGATCAAGGCAAACATTCTGATCAAAATTCAAAATGATTATATTAACAAGTAAAGACAATGTAGCATGTCTAATGGACTGTGAAATAAAGGTCAAGGTCAAATATGGATGACTGCACTCAAGAGGCCGTGCTAAGATGTATGCATGTACTAAGTATCACTGGCTTAAGGAGCAATAGTTACTGAGAAACTGACCTAAACACAAACACTTCACAAGTACCAAATATCACTCTGTAGGACCAATAAATACTGAAAAACTGACCTAAACAGTAAAAATTAAGAAAGTCACTGGATAGGAAAATATACATCATCTTGAAATCATCAAGACAAACATTTTGAGCAAGATTCATGAAGATCACTTCAAAAATGTGACCTCTAGAGCATCAACAAGGTTTTCCTTTGATTTGGCCAGGTGACCTAGTTTCTGATATCAAATGACCCAGTTTTAAACTGGACCTAGAAATCATCAAGTTAACATTTTGAGCAATATTTATGATGATTATTTAAAAAAAAATGTGGAGTGTTAACAGTTTTCTGCTGATTTGGCCTGGTGACCTAGTTTTTGACCCCATGTGACCCAGTTTCGAACTTGACCTAGAAATCATCAAGACAAACATTTTGAGCAAGATTCATGATGACTGCTTCAAAAATGTGACCACTAGAGTGTTAAAATTTTCTGCTGATTTGGCCTGGTGACCTATCTTTTGACCCCAAGTGACACAGTTTCGAACTTTACCTAGAACTCATCAAGATAAACATCTTGAGCAAGATTCATGACGATTGCTTCAAAAATGTGACCGCTAGTGTTAACAGGTTTTCTGCTGATCTAGCCCGGTGACCTAGTTTTTGACCCCAAGTGACCCAGTTTGGAACCTGACCTAGAAATAATCAAGACAAATATGTTGAGCAAGATTCATGATGATTGCTTGAAAAATATGACCACTAGGGTGTTAACAAAGTTTTCCCTTGGTTTGGCCCGGTGACCTAGTTTTTGACCAGGTGACCCAGTTTCGAACTTGACCTAGAACCCATCAAGACAAAACATTTTAAGCAAGATTCATGATGACTGCTTCAAAAATGTGACTGCTAGAGTGTTAACAAGGTTTTAGCTGATTTGGCCAGGCGACATAGTTTTTGACCCGAAGTAACCCAGTTTCGAACTTGACCCAAAAATCATCAAGACAAACATTTTGAACAAGATTCATGATGATTGCTTGAAAAATATGACGGCTAGAGTGATAACAAGATTTTCCGCTGATTTGGCCAGGTGACCTAGTTTTTGACCCCAGGTGACCCAGTTTCGAACTTGACCTAGAACCCATCAAGACAAAACATTTTAAGCAAGATCCATGACAACTACTTCAAAAATGTGACGGCTAGAGTGTTAACAAGGTTTTAGCTGATTTGGCCAGGTGACCTAGTTTTTGACCCCAAGTGACCCAGTTTCGAACTTGACCTAAAAATCATCAAGACAAACATTTTGAGGAAGATTCATGATGATTGCTTGAAAAATGTGACCGCTAGAGTGATAAGGTTTTCCGTTGATTTGGCAAGGTGACCTAGTTTTTGACCCCAGGTGACCCAGATTCGAATTTGACCTAGAAATCATCAAGACAAACATTTTGAGCAAGATTCATGATGATTGCTTAAACAAGTCACCCCAATGCTTCCTAGCAAGTTTGGAGTCAATTGGCCTTTCGGTTCAGGAGAAGAAGCAGAAAATAGATTTTTAAGATGGCTGCCATGGCGGCCATCTTGGATTTCCGATCGGCACGATTTTAGCTATGTTTGATCTACAAGTCACCCCAATGCTTCCTAGCAAGTTTGGAGTCAATTGGCCTTCCAGTTCAGGAGAAGAAGTGAAGAAAATGGCCATCTTGGATTTCCGATTGGCATGATTTTAGCTATTTTTGATCTACAAATCACCCCGATGCTTCCTAGCAAGTTTGGAGTTGATTGGCCTTTCGGTTCAGGAGAAGAAGCGAAAAATAGATTTTCAAGATGGCTGCCAAGGTGGTTTTAGCTATTTTTGATCTACAAGTCACCCCGATGCTTCCTATCAAGTATCGAGTCAATTGGCCCAGTGGTGTAGGATGAGTAGGCTTTTAAAGCAATTGTTGACGCCACACGACGAACGACGCACAACAGACGACGGATACTGACTGACCACAACAGCTCACCATGAGCACTTAATGCTCAGATGAGCTAACAAGAGGCCCACGGGCCGCTCACCTGAGTGACATAGCCACTGCAGATATGCAGATGTTATACAACATTTTTCCAATCCTGTCATCATAACTAATGAAAAGATCATCATTTAAGCAGTTCTTAGTTTTGCAGAAGAATATATATGTCAAGACAGTCAATGGATCATTTGATCAAACTCTCAATCACATTTCAACAGTAGGATCATGAAATTTGGTGGCAAATGGCTAAGTGGTTTCTGAAAAATCATGATTTTATATATGTAAACAGCTCAGTGGCAGGAAATATAAAAAACATAAACAAGATGGCAGCCATCTTGGATTTCCAATTAGAATGATTTTAGCTACTGTTGATCTACAAGTCACCTTGATACTTCCAATGAACTTTGAGTCAATTGCCCTTTTGGTTCAGGAGAAAAAGTTCAAAACAGATTTTCAAGATGGCTGCTATGGCCGCAATTTGGGATTTCCTATTGCAATGATTTGAGCTATTTTTGATTTACAAGTCACCCCGATGCTTTCTACCAAGTTTCGAGTCAATTAACCTTTTAGTTCAGAAGAAGAAGGGAAAAATAGATTTTCAGGATGGCCGCCATCTTGGATTTCCGATTGGAATGATTTTAGCTATTTTTATATCTACAAGTCATCCCGATGCTTCCTACCAATTTTCAAATCAACTGGCTCATTTGGTTCAGGAAAATAAGCTAAAAAAAGAGTTTGAAGATGGTCACCATCTTGGATTTCTGATCCAAACAATTTAAGCTATTTAAGATCCACAAGTCACCCCAATGCTTCCTATCAAGTTTCAAGTCAAATGGACTTTCAGTCCAGGAGAAGAAGCGAAAAATAGATTTTCAAGATGGCTGTTATGGGGGCCATCTTGGATTTCCGATAGGGAGGAATTTAGCTATTTTTGATCTACAGGTCACCCTGATGCTTCCTACCTAGTTTAAAGTCAACAAGAGGCCCACGGGCCACAATTGGCTCACCTGAGTGAAAAAGCTATTGCAGATAACAAAACATTTTTCCAGTATTGTCACAGTAACTTATCAACACAGTGGACTGTCTTTATTTAATGGCTAGTACTTTGGGTAAAATTTTCAATGACATTTTGAAATATTTTTCCCAGAGACTAGGATTTGACATTTCAGGCAAATTATCTCCAGCTGAGAAAATTTGCCAGAAATGTATTTAGACACAATAACAGATAGTAAAACGGAGTTGTTCAAATTTTACTACAGGCATGGCAAGGACTTAAGATGTCCAAATATTCAGGTTAATCAACCTTTTGTGAAACTTATCATTCAAAAGTGTCCTGCCTTGCTCTGGTTGATTGGGGTATTAACTCTTTCCCTGCTTGAGAAGACTTTTGTTGTCTGCTGATATTGTTTGCAGACAGTTTGGACCCAGATACCATGTCGGTCCTGACCTGGATCCAAACGGTTTGACACCCTGATCTGAATCTATTCTTGTGCTTGCCATAAAAGATTTTAGAACAACTGTTTTTATTGGATCGCCTGTCCTAGCTGACATCCCAACTCAGTTCTTTTACGGCATCTGAGCATGCATGCCGTTCCCCCACTTGGGCAGTGTGCTTTGCTGTTGTCCTATTTTTGGTGGCAAAATTTTCATTATATTTGAACAGGCGTGTTTTTGTAATGACGTTTTCGTTAAAGTGAACTCCTTACCATACTTGTCCTAAAATTTGAATGTCCAGTTTTATTACCTATAATAATGTATAAACTTAGATTTTCAAGGTGGCTATCTTGGGTTTCTGATCGGGACGATTTTAGCTATTTTTAATCTACAAGTCATCCCAATGCTTCCTGCAAAGTTTCGAGTCAACTGGCCTTTCAGTTCAGAAGAAGAAGCGAACTAGAGCTGGTGTTTGTAAAACACTATGACCCCGACTGCCTAACTAACACTGCTTGACTCCAACACTGCTTGCCCATGATGGTAACAACAGTACAAATATACAAGATTTCAATGTTATTTTATCAAAATAACACAACCAGAAATTGCAAAGAGCCATAACTCCAATATTTCATTTAATTGGTTCAGAATTTAATCAAGTGATCTCCTCCTCAATCCCAATCAGTATACCATATATCAAGGCTCTGGCTTAAATACTTTTTGAGATATCTTGCTGACAAAGTCAAAATGCCTAGAACTACAAATGGCTATAACTGTCAATTTTTCATGGAATTCCCTAAAAAAATCAGATAATCTCCACATCATTCCCAATCAGCATATAATATTTCAAGACCTTAGCTTAAGTACTTTTTGAGACATCTTGCTGACAAGGTCAAAATGCGCAGAACCGCAAAGGGCCGTAACTTTATCAATTTTTTTCATGGAATTCTCTCAAAATATAATCAGGTAATCTACACATCATTCCCACTCACTACATCAAATTTCAAGAACCCAGCTTAAATACTTTTCGAGATCTCTTGCTCACAAGATTTAATTCTGATTTTTTTCAAAGGGGCATAACTCTAAACAAACATGCCGGACAAGAAAAAAAATACAGGTCAGCTATTTTTTCAATGGGAACCCAAATATAAAATTTCAAAACCCTAGCATGCAGGGATCTTAAGATATGGCATGCTGAAAAAAACTTGAAAAATGGACAAACGGATGGAAGGACAAACGAAGGCAAAATAATATGCCCCATCAATTTCATTCGAAATAGGGGGCATAATCAGGTCATCTACTCATCGCTATTCATCAAGTTTCAAGGCTCAAGCTTCAATAGTTTTTTAAGTATTTTGGTGACAAGGGAAACATGCCCAGATTTACAAAGGGCCATTTTTCAGAATTTACACAAAAATTAATCGGGCCATCTACTCATCATTACCAATCAATTCACCAAGTTTCAAGTCTCTAACTCTAACAGTTTTTGAGATATTCTGCTGACAAGTTAAAAATGCCCAAAATTACAAAGGGCCATAACTCAATAACTATTTTTCAAAATTTATTCAAAAGTTAATCAGGTTGTCTACTCATCATTACAAATCCATTCACCAAATTTCATGGCTCTAGCTCTAACAGTTTCTTCAAAAGTTAATCAGGTTGTCTACTCATCACTACCAGTCTATTCATCAAGTTTCAAGGCTCGAGCTCCAATGGTTTTTGACATTTTGTTGAAAAAAATGCCCAAAATTACCAAGGGCCATAACTCATGAAGTATTTTTAAGAATTTCTTCAAAGTTAATTCGGTCATCTACTCATCACTACAAATCCATTTACTAAGTTTCAAGGCTCTAGCACTAACGGTTTTTGAGATATTTTGCTGACAAGGTAAAACTGCCCAAAATTACAAAGGGCCGTAACTCAAGAAGTACTTTTCAAAATTTTCTTCAGAAGTTAATCAGGTTGTCTACTCATCACTACCAGTCTATTCATCAAGTTGCAAGGCTCTACCTTTTTTTTTTTTTTTTTTTTTTTGATTTGGGTTTTACGGCCCTTTCAAGAATATTTCACTTATATCGAGCCAATCGTTCACCGAAGGTGGGTGAAAACCGGAGAACCCGGAGAAAAACCACCTGACCATCCGTAAGCAGAACTTGGCTTTCCCACATATGACCCGAGCTAGGCTCGAACCACAAAGGCTCTAGCTCCAAGAGTTATTGAGATATTTTGCTGACAAGGTAAAAATGCCCAAAATTAGAAAGGGCCATAACTCATGAAGTATTTTTCAGAATTTCTTCAAAAGTTAATCAGGTCATCTACTCAACACTACAAATCCATTTGCTAAGGCTCTAGCTCTAACAGTTTTTGAGATATTTTGCTGACAAGGTAAAAATGCCCAAAATTTCATCCATATTTTTTCAAAGGGCCATAACTCAGAAAAGAGACATAAATTCTGTCAAGAAAAAAAACACGTATCAGCTATTTTTTCATGAGGAATCCCTATAAGAAATTTTGAACCAGTAGCATTCACGGTTCTAAAGTTATGCTATGCATCAAAAAGCATGATCAACAGACGGACGGATGAACAACCCAGAAGAAATATGCCCCTCCATCTTCTTTGGCGGCCATGGGGACCATCTTGGATTTCTGATCGAAACGATTTAAGCTATTTTTGATCTACAAGTCACTCCGATGCTTCCTACCAAGTTCGAGTCAATTGGCCCAGGTGTGTAGGAGGAGTAGGCTTTTAAAGATATTGTTGACGCTGCATGACACACATCCGACATTGACTGTTTGTTTGTGTTGAGGTTTTACAGCCCAGTCAACCCAATGGTGTCATGTCGAGCGCGGTCAGTTTACCTAACCACACATTTACTGGGCAGGCTTAGACAGATCGTGCACATTCTTTTTGCCAGAAACTGACAGCTACCCTTCTTGAATCAGCAGAAAGGAGAGAATGACCGTAGAAAATATTTCATGATCGAACTCCACGAAAGAATGTTGCCAACCTTGGCAGGGGTTGAACCCCCGACCTCCTGGTCTCCAGTCGGATGGACATTGACTGACCACAATAGCTCACCATGAGCATTTTATGCTCGGGTGAGCTAAAAAGTGTGACGAACGGTCAAACTGACAATGGGCGAATGAAGGCAAAAAATTAAAAGTTAATCAGGTTGTCTACTCATCACCACCAGTCTATTCATCAAGTTTCAAGGCTCTCGCTTCAACAGTGTTTGAGATATTTTGTTCACAAGGTAAAAATGCCCAAAATTACAAAGGGCCATAACTCATGAAGTATTTTTCAGAATTCAGAATTTATTCAAAAGTTAATCAGGTCATCTACTCATCACCACAAATCCATTCACCAAGTTTCAAGGCTCTAGCTTTAATAGTTTTTGAGATATTTTGCTGACAATATTGCATCCATATTTTTTCAAAGGGCCATAACTCAGGAAAGAGGCATAATCCTGTCAAGAAAAAAATATGTAACAGCCTTTTTTCATGAAGAATCTACGAGGGATGTTCGAAATGAATTGCTTATTGTCCTCTAGCTTGATATCCACATGGGGCACGATAAAAAGCAATACATACCTGTATAGGGCTATTCAATATCTACACAATGGTATATAAATGTACATGTTAGACTAAGTGTAAGACATAAAATTTGCCATTTGAATACACGCAGTCATTGACCACTGCAGTAAAAATGGTTGGTAGAAGCGTCGACAAAAAAGATGAAATACGGGCTTACATCAAAGCTCACTCAAAACTTGGTTGTTCTTTGAAGAAGCTGATGACTGAAATTTCTACTGCTTTTGGACCTTCTTGTGTGTCTTATGACACAGTTCGGTGGTGGAAAAAGAAATTTGAGTCTGGTGTAGAGTCCATCAAAAATGCACCGAAATCAGGTAGGCCAAAATCTGCATCTCGTAAAGAAATCGTTTCCAAAAGAAAGGAAATCATTGAAGGAGATGCCAGATTTACAGTTCGTGATATTGCACGAAAGGTAGGCATATCACTATCAACGGTTCACCTTATTTTGAAGAAGCATTTGAAAGTCAGAAAGATTTCTGCTAGATGGGTGCCACATCTGTTGACTGACGAGCAAAAGAGGCAACGGGTTAAAGTGGCCAAAAAGCTGCTTCAAATGTTTCCAAAATATGACAAAAAGCAGTTTGCCAATGTCGTCACAGGTGATGAAACCTGGGTCCATTGTTTTGAGCCCGTCAGAAAGGTTAGCAATAAGATCTGGGCCACTAAACACAGCAAACGCCCAATAATTGCCAAACGTTCTTTGAGTACAAAGAAGGTTTTGTATGCAATCTTCTTCTCTGGTGAAGGAGTCGCAATAAAAGTGCCAGTGAAAAAGGGCAAAAGCATCACCGGAAAGTACTACAAAGACGTAGTACTGAAGAAACTGAAAAAGTATTATCAGAAACGACGCCCTGCCACTGGTTTTAAACATGTCCGTCTTCTACATGACAATGCCCCAGCTCATACCTCCGCAATAGTTACGGCATTTTTGAAGAAAGAAAAAGTAACTGTTTTGCTTCACCCCCCGTATTCCCCAGACCTTGCCCCATGTGATTTCTTTTTGTTTCCGAAATTGAAAGCATTCCTTGCTGGGCGGAAATACCAGTCCCGACAGGCACTTGGATCTGCCATTCATCAGTACCTTATTACTGTGCCCAAATCAGCGTACCGTGACGCCTTCAAGAAGTGGATACATCGGCTGAAACTTTGCATTTCTAGCCACTGGGAGTACTTCGAGGGCATGAAATGAGTACTTTTGGGCTAACTTGAAATTTGAAGTCTCCAGATAGAAATAAGCAATTCATTTCGAACATCCCTCGTATATAAGAAATTTCAAAACAGTAGCATGCACGGTTCTAAAGTTATGCTATGCATCAAAAAGCGGAACGAACGAACAGAATGATGGACGGACAAACACCCAAGAAGCAATATGCCCCTCCAACTTCTTTGAAGTTGGGGGCATAATAAAAGCACCACAAGCATAATACCCCGCCACAGCAATTATTTGTGAAAATGTCTGGAAAGAAAATGACGGAGGGACAGATAACAATCCTAAACCAGATCCTGATAATACCAATGGACAGATAACAATCCTAAACCAGATCTTGATAATATCAATGCATACAGCAAGTTTCGTTAAAAGGCCTTGTTATTAGCTCACCTGGAGCTTTGCTCCAGGTCATTTGATTGTGTTGGGGTTTAACGACACGTCAACCCTTGAGGGTCATTTTGTGTCGTCTCCTAGAGAAAGGGAGAAAAGAGATAGAAGAGAGAGTAGAGGAGATGAAAGAGAGGGACAGGGAAGAAAGAGGAACAGGAATGAAAGTGAAGAAACAGAAGAAATAAAAACATTCCCCCTCTACCCTTACCCACTACAAGGATAGCAGGCCTTGCCCAACTGTAAGCCAATATCAGTTGGACGCCCCAGTGATGTAAGATACACAGCACCTTCGCACCACCCGACCACCCCCTTTGCTCCAGGTCAGCTTATGACGTTGCGTGTTGTCCGTCGTCTGTCCATCATCCGTCCCTCCGTCGTTTTTGACATCTCCTCCTGAATGGTAAGTGGGATTGAGGTGAAACTTAGTAGGAGGCATTATGGCAACATGGAGATTCAGAATTGCTACAATCGTTCCGTTCTGGTGTCAAAGATGGCCCCCATCTTCAAACGATATCTCCTCCCAAACCATAAGTCCAATTCTGCTGAAACTTTATTGGAGGCATCACAGTTACACACAGATTCAGATTTGCTAAAATCGTTCCAATATCCAAGATGGCTGCCATGGCGGCCATCTTGAAATTCTTCAAATGATATCTCAAACCAAACCATATGTCAGATTGAGCCAAAACTTGATGGGAGGCATTACAGTGACACAAAGATTCAGAATTGCTAAAATTGTTCCATTCCGATATCCCAGATGGCCACCCCATGTCGGCCATCTTGAAATTCTTCAAACGACATCTCCTCCAAAACTCTCAAGTCCGATTGAGCTGAAACTTGATGGGAGGCATCACAGTGAGACAGAGATTCAAAATTCAGAGATTCAAAATTGCTAAAATCATTTCATTCTGATATCCAAGATGGCTGCCATCTTGAAATTCTTCAAATGACATCTCCCAAACCCTAAGTCAGATTGAGCCAAAACTTGATGGGAGGCATCACAGAGACACAGATTCAGAATTGCTTAAATCATTCTGTTCTAATATCCCAAACCATTAGTCAGATTAAATCGCTACATTCACGTATCCAAGATGGCCATCACAGCAGCCATCTTAAAATTCTTCAAATGACATCTCCTCCCAAACCGTAAGTCGGATTGAGCCAAAACTTGACTGTGACATCAAGTCAGATTGAGCCAAAACTTGATGTCACAGTGACACAGAGATTCAGAATTGCTAAAATCATTCTGTTCCGATATCCCAAACCGTAAGTCAGATTGAGCCAAAACTTGATGGGAGGCATCACAGTTACACAGAGATTCAAAATTGCTAAAATCATTCTGTTCTGCTATTCCAAACCGTAAGTCAGATTGAGCCAAAACTTGATGGGAGGCATCACAGTGACACAAAGATTCAGAATTTCTAAAATCCTTCCGTTCTGATACCCAAACTGTAAGTCCGATTGAGCTGAAACTTAATGGGAGGCATCACAGTGACAGGATTCCAAATTGCTAAAATCATTCTGTTCTGATATCCAAGATGTCCGCCATGGTGGCCATCTTGAAATTCTTCAAACGATATCTCCTCTCAAACCGTATGTCAGATTGTGCCAAAACTTGATGGGAGTCATCACAGTGACACAAAGATTAAGAATTGCTAAAATTGTTCCGTTCCAATATCCAAGACGGCCGCAAGGGCGGCCCTCTTGAAATTCTTCAAATGACATCTCCCAAACCCTAAGTTGGATTGAGCCAAAACTTGATGGGAGGCATCACAGTGACACAGAGATTCAGAATTACTAAAATCTTTCCATTCTGATATCAAAGATGGCCGCCACGGCGACCACCTTGAAATTCTTCAAATGACATCTTCTCCCAACCCCTAAGTGAGACTGAGCAAATATTTGATGGGAGGCATTACAGTGACACAGAGATTCAGAACTGCTAAAATTGTTCCATTCCGATATCCAAGATGGCGGGGCCATCTTGAAATTCTTCAAACGACACCTCCCAAAGTCAGATTGAGCCAAAACTTCATCTGAGGCATCACAGTGACACACAGATTCAGAATTGCTAAAATTGTTCTTTTCTGATATCCAAGATGGCTGCCACAGTGGCCATCTTGAAACTCTTCAAATGACATCTCCCAAAACGTAAGTCAGATTGAGCCGAAACTTGATGGGAGGCATTGGAGTGTTATAGAGATTCAGAATTGCTAAAATGGTTGTGTTCCGATATCCAAGATGACTGCCATGGTGGCCATCTTGGAATTCTTCAAACAACATCTCCTCCCAAACCTTAAGTTGGATTGAGCCAAAACTTGATGGGAAGCATTACAGTGAAACAGAGATTCAGAATTGCTAAAATCATTCCGTTCTGATGGCCAAGATAACCGTCAAGAGGCCATCTTGAAATTCTTCAAACAACATCCCCCACCCAAACCATGGGTCAGATTGAGCCAAAACTTGATGGGAGGCATTGGAGTATTATAGAGATTCAGAATTGCTAAAATAGTTCCGTTCCGATATCTAAGATGGCCGTGGCGGCCATCTTGAAATTCTTCAAACGACATCTCATCCCAAACTGTAGGTCTGATCGAGCCAAAACTTGATGGGAGGCATAGAGATTCAGAATGGCTAAAATTGTTCCGTTCTGATATCCAAGATGGCCACCATGGCAGCCATATTGGAATTCTTCAAATGACATCCCCTCCCAAACTGTAAGTTGGATTGAGTGGAAACTTGATGGGAAGCAGAATATGAAGATATGCATCAGTCAGATCTATGGAGACTGCCCAGTCATTGATTGTCTTACTGGCTTGACTGTCTCCATCTTGAAAGGCTGTTTGTTTATATATTGATTTAGTGAAGAAAGATCAATTACTGGGAGTAACTTTCCATTCCTTTCTGGCACTAGAAATATCTGGGAATAAAAGCCGGGAGTTCCCTGATTCTTTTCACTTTTCCACTGCCCATTTCTTGAGAAGTTCTACGATCTCTTCTTGTAGTAACGGGGAGGAAGATTGACTCAGACTTATTGGAACTATCGAAAGAGGAGGAACTGACTTGAAAGGGATTTTAAATCTGTTTCGGACAATAGAGAGGACCCACTTGTTGTCTGTCAATTCTTCCCATTGTTCCACAGAGTGGGCCAACCTTCCTCCCACTGGAATGTCTGCGCGTGGTAGGACCGGCAGTGGAAAGGGTTAGTTTCAGAACTTTGTGGAAGATGAGGCTTGCTTAGAGGAAGGGAACTGCTTTAGATTTCCACTCCTCTTAGCATAGTCTTTATTACTGGATAAATATGACTGTCCGACTTTTAGGCCTGTAAGGCAGTTTAGTCGGCTGCTTAGGTCTCTTAAAGACCAGAGGAGCCAAAAAAGCCACATTTTGTTGTTGTTGTATGTTAGTAGCAGCCGAGGAAGTTGCCAAGAACCTTTGCTGCTGGGCCTCAAAATTACCCTTGGCACCTTCCTTGATCTTGTTACCAAATAAAGTCTTTGAATTTATTGTCGCCATACGCAACTCATAGCTGGAATTCTCCAATAGGACTTTAGATGTGGCCAGCACAGTGTATCATGTCTAGCTTGAAAGATCTCCATAGCTAAGATCATAGACATAGCCGTAGCGTGTTTTATGGACTTCAAGTAGTCTAGAAAGAGCTGGCACAGACATTGTCTGCTGCTGCAAACATATGTATGCAGCAGAAGAAAATTTATCGCAATGAGTTTGCAAGCTCTTTTTTCCCATGTTCCAATGTTTCTAATCAGAATGGAGCATTTTCCTTTACTGGATAAATCCAACAAGGATGCTTCAGACTCTAATTAGCTAACTCTAATGGTGGAATGTTATCTGTCGGGAAAAACTGATGGCGCTTGTAAAATTAAGTCTGTGTCAGGGAAGATACTAAAGTTTGGGAACATATCTAACCTCTGCCACATTTCTGCATGTCTATCTTATTTTGGAGAAATTTGGCAGAGTTTTCTACTGAGGCAATACTAATAATGGAGTCACATGCGACTCCATTAAATGTTCAATGCCAGAGAGAGGTTTTGCTGGAATATGTTCCTTGGTTGGCCTTGGACATAATTCCGGAGGCAAAAGCTTACAGACCTTGTTTATTGCTCTATGAAAGGACCAGGTCTCCATCTCCAATTCTGAGCTCGAGTCCTTTGTAGAGCATTGTATGACATGTTTTAGTTGAGGTATTGTCAAGACATTACTTATTTCCGCAGGCTGTAGCATAATCGGAGTCAGAGTCTACGGCCTGCGGACTATGTCTACTTCTTTTGTATCTGCCATAGTTATGGGACTGATTATCAGATGGTGAAGAAGAAGAAGAATATGTTGATCTTCTTCTTCTTTTCTTGTGAGATTGTTTGGATCTTTTAGATGCTCTAGTTCTTTTACGAGAGTCTGAAGATGCTGATCTAGAAGAGGAGGAGATAGAAGACAATTTATGTCTCATCTTCTTAGATGTATGTTTTCTTCTGGATTGGCCCCTCCTGGAGACATGTTCAGAATGAAAAGTCTGTGAAGTTTATCTGTTGTTTGATCTCCAGTTGTTGTCAGTTGTTGTCAGGAGGCTCAAATACAACACTGGGATCGGACATATTACTGAAGTCCGGCTCCAGGGGTAATAGAACTCTTCTTAAGAAGAGTTATTAGTTGGGTTCTGAATTTCATGTCTGTATGAGTGTTCAGAACCCAAATATGATCTATTTGTTGTGAACTCCATGCTCATGGCATGAGCATCACTAACCAAAGGCTGATATATAGATTGATGACCTGTGACCAGTTGACAAGTGAATACTGACTTCTCCCTGGAGTCAGTTTTTCTGTCCAATGACTGGTGGCTGGTGATTGACTGACTTGCATTTATCTGAATACTGACCGGTTGACCGGTGACCGGTTGGTGATGTATTCTTGTCAAGTGGGTGAATGACCGGTGGCTGGTTGAGCGGTGACTGGTGGACCTGCACTTCCGTGGGTACAAGTACCCCTTGTTGCCACCTGGATGGGTCCTACCCCAGGCAGCAGGGCCATGTGGGGTGGTTATCCCATTCACTAAGTCTTCATCTGATGATCCTGTTGCTTCTTGTTTTTCTTCCTTGCCATCACCCACTTCCTTGACAAATAAGTTCTTCTCTTCTTGGCAAGCTTCCAGATCTTATTTGTCCAAGTGATACATGTTGAACAAGTTGATTCCCTACAACAAGAAGAACATCTTATACATTTATCATGATTATCCCGATTTGATATGACCACATTCGCCAAGAATGATCGTCATGAAAGTCACGAAAACTCATTACAATGAACGAGCAATGAGTAAATACAAGAAATTGAAAATCGATTTACAAAAAGAAATAAGATTTATAGTGAAAGACAAGATAAACGAACATGAGAAAAACAAAGATTTAGAAATTTGACTGGAGAAAAAGGAAGAAAAATAAGACTTCTTTCACCCGAAGAAAAAATCCTTGTTTACTTCATAATCCACAGAAAAGAAACTGACACGTGACCAAAAGAGCGGGAAGAGTGACGTCACACAGGTGACTGCCTAGGGGGGCCTTCTGGATTAAGACTCTATAAGACGACTGAACGGTCATGTTTTTCTGTGGAAGGTGAGAAAACAGAATAGAATAGCACATTATTTATAGATTAATGTATTGTGCAGTTAAAATCTTTCACATCACTTCAGTGGTTATGGAGAAAATGCAATTTAACTATTTTCCCATTATAAGTCTGTGGGAGCTTTCTGTTGTCATGGCAACCAAAGCAAGAGCCAGATCATCATAATTTTAGCTATTTTTAAATCCCCTTACCAAAGCAACATTCTTACCAAATCAGGGACAAATCGCATTAATGGCTTTGGAGTTGTTGTTTAAAAGTGTTAACAGACAGACGGATGAGGGACAAAAAGTGATCACTATATATCTCATCCTGAGCATAGCTCAGGTGAGCTAGAAATATGACCTCTGGAGTGTTAACAAGGTTTTCCTTTGATTTGGCCTGGTGACCTAATTTTTGACCCCAACTGACCCAGTTTTGAACTGGACCTAGAAATCATTAAGACAAACATTTTGAGCATGATTCATGATGATTGCTTCAAAAATGTAACCTCAAGATTGTTAACAAGTCTTCCTTTGATTTGGCTGGTGACCTAGTTTTTGATCCAAAGTGACCCAGTTTCGAATCTGACCTAGAAATCATCAAGACAAACATTTTGAGCATGTTGATTTATTAAAAAATGTGACCTGTAGAGTTTTAACAAAATCTTTATTTGGCATTGTGACCTAGTTTTTGATTTGTTTGTGTTTGGGTTTTACAGCCCAGTCAACCTAATGGGGTCATGTCGAGCGCAGTCAGTTTACCTAACCACACGTTTACTGGGCAGGCTTAGTCCTCCAAGCGGTTAACCAGTATTGTGCACATTCTTTCCCCAGAAACTGACAACTGCCCTTCTTGAATCAGCGGAAGGGAGAGAATGACCGTAGAAAATATTTCATGATCAATCTCCACGAAAGAATGTTGCTGACCTCGGCGGAGGTCGAACCCGCGACCTCCTGGTCTCCAGTCGGACGCACATCCAACTGCGCCATCGAGGCCAGCAACCTAGTTTTTGACAAACCACATGTGACCCAGTTTTGAACTTGACCTAGAAATCATCAAAGCAAATATTTTGAGCAATATTCATGATGATAACTTCAAAAACTAGAGCAAGTGCCCAGATGGTCACGAATACACTCCCCCCCCTCCCCCCCCCCTCCCCCGGCCGGCGCAATTTCTTAATTATAAAATATTTTCAAGTTAATGACAATGATATAAGGCAAGATATAGTTTACAATGTCAGTCTCTGAGTGACACTGTTCTGTCATCCCAAGTACAAATTTCCTGGAGTAAATAGTCTTCAACTGTTGGTTTTCCTTTGCTCCAGCATTTCAGTTGTTTTGTTGGCAATTTTAGCTATTTTTGATCTACAAGTCACCCCAATGCTTCCTACCAACTTTAGCATCAATTGGCCTTTCGGTTCTGGAAAAGAAGCAAAAAACTGATTTTCAAGATGGCTGCTATGGCACGATTTTAGCTATTTTTTATCTACAAGTCACCCTGATGCTTCCTATCAAGTTTCTAGCCAATTGGCCTTTGGTTCAGGAGAAGAAAAGAAAAATAGATTTTCAAGATGGCCGCAATGGTGGCCATCTTGGATTTCCGATCAGAACGATTTTAGCTATTTTTCATCTATTAGTAGCCCCGATGCTTCCAACCAACTTTGGAGAATTGGCCTTTCAGTTCAGGTGAAGAAGCGAAAAATAGATTTTCAAGATGGCTGCCATGGCGGATTTATGATCAGCAAGATTTTAGCTATTTTTGATCTACAAGTCACCCGAAGCTTCCTACAAACTTTGGAGTCAATTGGCCTTTCAGTTCAGGAGAAGAAGCCAAAAATAGATTTTCAAGATGGCTGCCATGGTGGCCATCTTAGATTTTCGATCAGCAATGATTTTAGCTATTTTTTATTTACAAGTCACCCGGATGCTTCCTACCTAGTTAAATGTCAGACAGCCTTTCGGTTCAGAAGAAGAAGTGAAAAATAGATTTTCAAGACTGCCGCCATGGCCATCTTGGATTTCTGATTGGCACGATTTTAGCTATTTTTTTTATCTGTAAGTCACCCCAATGCTTTCTACTAAGTTTGGAGTCAACAGGCTTTTGGGTTCAGGAGAAGAAGCGAAAAACAGATTTTCCAGATGGGGCGGCCATCTTTGATTTCCGATCGGCACCATTTTAGCTAGTTTTGATCTAGATCTACAAGTCACACTAATGCTTCCTAACAAGCTTGGAGTCAATTGGCCTTTTGGTTCAGGAGAAGAAGCGAAAAATAAATTATCAAGATGGCGGCCACGGTGGCCATCTTGGATTTCCGATTGGAATGATTTTGGCTATTTTTGTTCTACAAGTCACCCCATTACTTCCTACCATGTATCGAGTCAATTGGCCAAGGGGTGTAGGAGTAGGCTTTTAAAGCAATTGTTGATGCCGCACAACGGACAATGCACGACGGACATTGACTGACCACAATAACTCACCTTGACCATGAAGTGCTCATGGTGAGCTTATAAAAGCACTGCAAGCATAATACCCCACCATAGCAATTATTTGTTTATGTATTAAAGTTACCATTGCGAAAATGTCTGGAAAGTTGTTGTGTTGAGGTTTTACGGCCCAGTCAACCCAATGGGGTCATGTCGAGCGCGGTCAGTTTACCTAACCACATGTTTACTGGGCAGGCTTAGTCCTCCAAGCGGTTAACCAGTATTGTGCACATTCTTTCGCCAGAAACTGACAACTGCCCTTCTTGAATCAGCGGAAGGGAGAGAATGACCGTAGAAAATATTTCATGATCAATCTCCACGAAAGAATGTTGCCGACCTCGGCGGGGGTCGAACCCGCGACCTCCTGGTCTCCAGTCGGACGCGCATCCAACTGCGCCACCGAGGCCGGCAATGTCTGGAAAGAAAATGACGGACGGACAAATAACAATCATAAACAGATCTTGACAATATCAATGGACAGGTAACAATCCTAAACCAGATGTTGATAATATCAATGCATATAGCAAGTTTCGTTAAAAGGCCTTGTTACTTACTCAAGTTATCATCCAGAAACAAAATATAGGAGTGTCTTGGGCAGATAGCTCCATAAAAATTAGACGAAATTTGCCCATTAGCAATTCCAAACCAGATCTCCTTAATGTCAATATATATAGCAAGTTTGGTTAAAATCCCTTGTTATTTACTCAAGTTATCGTCTGGAAAGGAAAATATGGGCGTGTCTCGGGCAGATAACTCCCTAAAAACGTGATGAAATTTGCCCATTAGCAATCCCAAACCAGATCTCCTTAATGTCAATGCATATAGCAAGTTTGGTGAAAATCCCTTGTTATTTACTCAAGTTATTGTCCGGAAAATGACGGACAGACAGATAACAATCCTAAACCAGATCTTGATAATATCAATGGACAGATAACAATCCTAAACCAGATCTTGATAATATCAATGCATATAGCAAGTTTGGTTTAAAGGCCTTGTTATTTACTCAAGTTATCGTCCAAAAGAATGGGCGTGTCCGGGGCAGATAACTTGGTAAAAACTTGATGAAATTTGCCCATTAGCAATCCCAAACCAGATCTCCTTAATGTTTGCAAGTTTGGTGAAAATCCCTTGTTATTTACTCAAGTTATCATCCAGAAAATGACGGACGGACAGATAACAATCCTAAACCAGATTTTGATAATATCAATGGACAGATAACAAACCTAAACCAGATCTTGATAATATCAATGCATATAGCAAGTTTGGTTAAAAGCCCTTGTTATTTACTCAAGTTATCATCCAGAAACAAAAATATGGGAGTGTCTGGGGCAGATAACTCTGTAAAAATTTGACAAAATTTGCCATTTAGCAATCCCAAACCAGATCTCCTTAATGTCAATAGCAAGTTTGGTGAAAATCCCTTGTTATTATACGCCCGTTTAAAAACGGGATGTATTATGTTATGGGGTATGGCGTCCGTCCGTCCGTAAACTTTTTCGTTTCCGGCTAACTCCTCCTACAGTTTACATCCGATCAAGCTGAAACTTGGTATATAGTTAGACCATGATGTGGCGCAGCGCACATTGTTTCGGGGTTACAGTCCACCAATTGTTTGCAGAGTTATGCCCCTTAGAAAATTTCTGTAAACTTTTCATTTCCGGTTACCCCTCCTACATTTTACATCCAATCAAGCTGAAACTTCATATATAGTTAGACCATGATGTGGAGCAGCGCATATTATTTCGAGGTTACAGTCCACCAAATATTAGCAGAGTTATGCCCCTTTGAAAATTTCAGTTGACTTTTCGTTTCCGGCTAACTCCTCCTACAGTTTACATCCTATCAAGCTGAAACTTGATTTGTAGTTAGACCATGATGTGGAGCAGCGTATATTGTTTCAAGGTTATAGTCCACCAAATATTAGCAGAGTTATACCCCTTTGAAGATTTCTATTAATTTTTCGTTTCTGGCTAACTCCTCCTACAGTTTACATCCAATCAAGCTGAAACTTCATGTACAGTTAGACCATGATGTGATGCAGCGCATATTATTTTGCGGTTACAGTCCACCAAATATTAGCAGAGTTATGCACCTTTGAAAATTTCAGTAAACTTTTCGTTTCCGGCTAAATCCTCCTACAGTTTACATCCTATCAAGCTGAAATTTTATTTGTAGTTAGACCATGATGTGGAGTAGCGCATATTGTTTCAAGGTTACAGTCCACCAAATATTAGCAGAGTTAAACCCCGTTGAAAATTTCTATTAATTTCTATTAATTTTTTGTTTCCGGCTAAATCCTTCTATAGTTTACATCCGATCAAGCTGAAACTTCATAAATAGTTACACGATGATGTGGAGCAGCACATATTATTTCGAGGTTACAGTGCACCAAATATTTGCAGATTTATGCCCTTTTGAAAGTTATTGTAAACTTTTCGCAGCATATTGTTTAGAGGTAATAGTGTGCAAATTTTATTTTATAATAGGTATATTTTTTTGCAAATAACTAAAGTTTTGGTCATATGGGCAAGATATTGATTTTTTTTTTTTTCTTCTTCTTTTATTAGATTTGCAGCCATTATTAAATCTGTATGAATACATAATTCTTTTTGGATTTTTTTTTTTTTTTTTTTAATACTCTTCTGATTTGGCTCCCTTGAAGAACAAACAAGTTAAAGGTTTAGAAAAAAATTTCTTGCAGCATTTTTTTTTTCTGGTTGTTTATTTTTGTTTTGTTAATGTTTGGTCCGATATTGAAGTATAGGAAAATCAGCCAAAGGCTCATATGAGCTTATAATATAGTCATGCTTCTGTGGTGTGTCCTCCATCAGAAAGCACTTCTCTAGAAGCAGCAAACTTCTCCCTATCTTCACAGGAGGGAGAAGTCACTTCTTCCTTAATTCCTGGGCCAGCTTGGTCGCTTAGGTTACAGTTCACCAAATATCAGCAGAGATATGCCCCAATGAAATTTTTTTTAATTTTTTTTTTTTTGTAATTCCACTTACAGTTTATATCCGGAGCACTGAATTATACAGGAGCCAGTTTTTGTGCTACATCTTTTTACTTGCCACGGGCGTATAATGCCCCGCTTGGTGGAGCTCTTGTTTACTCAAGTTATCATCCAGAAAGGAAAATATGGGTGTATCTCGGGCAGATAACTCCCTAAAAACTTGATGAAATTTGCCCATTAGCAATCCCAAACCAGATCTCCTTAATGTCAATGCATATAGCAAGTTTGGTGAAAATCCCTTGTTATTTACTCAAATTATCGCCCGGAAACGAAAATATGGGCGTGTCTCGGACAGGTAACTCTGGAAAAATTTGACGAAATTTGCCCATTAGCAATCCCAAACCAGATCTCCACAATATCAATGCACATACCAAGTTTGGTGAAAATCCACTGATGTATACTCAAGTTATCATCCGGAAACGAAGAACAGATGGATGGACAGATGGACGGACGGACACACAGACGTCCAACGAGAAACCATAATACCCCACCACTATTGTGTGGCGGGGTATAACAATTTTGTTGTAGACATGTATACATAAATTAGTCTTGAACATTTAAGTAGTTTTAAGACAAATTTCTTATAACCTTCTGAAATATAACAAATGTCGAGGCTTTTATTGTATTTCAGGAGGAAAAGGGGACACCCATAGTTCTATGTGTAGATTGGGAGAATTATATACAGCACAATTGTGTTGTGGATGATTCTTAAACACAAGAGTGAAAGATGAAATGTATGGCTTTTTGTACATCAAAATTCTATGCCATACTTATTTACACATAGATGTAGATTGAGCTTTTGATCAGAAATGTAAAGGATAAACTCATTATTTCTCTGTTCGAAGACAGAAAATGAGTACTTTATCGAGAATGATTGTATCAAAGGAAATGAGACAGTAACTGGAACCTAATGGATGTATTCTCCCTAAACTGAGCAATAGGAGTGTATCTATTTTGATATAAACTGAAGACTGCCACTAATACGACGACAATCCCAGTGACATATGAGAAGTTCCTCCTTGACTAATCAGACATTTATAATCAATTCAAAACTGAACTCTGAGTCAATAATTATGTTCAAGTATGTATAGATACTTTAAGTACTTCAATGGCATTTATATGTACCAATTAGATTTTAATGAATAGGTCAAAATCTAATCATTAATTTTTTTTTATATCAATGCAAAACTTAATATGACTGATGACAATATGAAGATAGATACATGTATTATCAGATACATGTATTATCATACCGCATATAATATCTCCAATTTTTGTCAAACAATTCTTTAATGGCCTGTTAACATTAAAATTCGTAATGATAACATCTATTTGCAATATGTACAAATGTACCAATTAAGGTACATTCCGAAATTGGTGCAATGAAAACTAGGAAAATCCGACAGTTAAACGTAAGTACAGAACTTCCTTATATGGAAAACTTACGTCATATAAGAAAATCCATTATAATTTTTTGAGATAATCCACTCTTCAAACGATATCTATTATGCCCTGACTTGGTTGTCTTCTTATATTTTAATTGGAAATATCCATCATTGGATATTGCTCTGTTATCTTTAGGAGACAACACATCCGGGAGAGATCGAGACTTTCTGGACTTGTACCCTTCCATAACTCATTAAGGGAGATGTTCTATTCTCCTAATAATGAGAAGGAGAACTGGCTCAAATTATCGGAATGTACCATAGATGAGGAATGTAATTGTATTTAGTCCTGAAGTATTATGAATAATATAAAGGACTTTATTTTCCTCACTGTTTGGTAAGTATATGAATCTTCTCCATTGGAATATCTGTTGACATATGAAGACAGACAATGGAAAAATTGGTTTAATGACTTATAATTATCTTTGATGTTTCGAGAAAGTAAAACTACTCCTTGCGCTAATTCTCCTCTTAGAAATTTCCTTTTGTATCAGACTTAAGGAATAATAAATGTTTTTGTTTGGTTGTACGGCCCAGTCAACCCAATGGGGTCATGTCGAGTGCGGTCAGTTAACTTAACCACAAGTTTACTGGGCATGCTTAGTCCTCTAAACAGTTAATCAGTATTGTGCACATTCTTTCGCCAGAAACTGACAACTGCCCTTCTTGAATCAGCTGATGGGAAAGAATGACCATAGAAAATATCTGAATATTTGAAGAATGTTGCCGACCTCGGCAGGGATTGAACCCATGACCTCTTGGTCTCCAGTTGGACAGCGCATCCAACTGAGCCACCGAGGCCAGCTTAATAAATGTTAGACCTATACAATACATCTGTTTAGGTCTGGAATTATTATTGGCTGTATAGGTTTCTAAACGGTCCAGAAGCCAAAAATATAATTTGTTATTCTCGGAAGAAGCCAAAATCTGTACTTCGCAATTAGATTTTGTTACTTCTTGGAACTAAAGCTAATTTGGTTAAGGCAATAATAATGTCTTTTAAGTAAACTGTGTCATATGCATGACAGTCTACGCCCTTTTTCTATTTTTAGCTCTGGTGGCCATTTCGTTACGCCAAAGGGAACCATTTTAGCAATTTTGGTCAAGGGACATAAGAGGAGCATTTCTGTGAAATTATTTTGAAATCTGGTCATAGGCCTAAGAGGAGATGTTGTTTAAAGATTATTCTATTTTAGCTCTAGTGGCCATTTTGTTCAGCGGAGCAGAACCATTTTAGCAATTTTGGTAAAGGGGCATTAGAGGAACATTTCTGTGAAATTAATTTGAAATCGGGCCATTAGCCTCAGAGGAGATGTCCTTTAAAAGGTTTTTTTCTATTTTTAGCTCTGGTTGCCATTTTGTTCAGCCGAGCAGGACCATTTTAGTAATTTTGGTAGAGGGTTACTTAAGAAACTTTCCTGTAAAATTATTTTAAAATCCATTAACCCGTTTAGAAGAAGATGTCTCTTAAGTAAATTGTTGATAGATGCATGACAGTCTACATCCTTTTTCTTCTTCTTTTTTAGCTCTGGTGGCCATTTTATTCCTCCAAACAGAACCATTTTTGCAGTTTTGGTAAAGGGTCATAAGAGGAACATTTCTATGAAATTATTTTAAAATCTGGTCATAGGCCTAAGAGGAGATTTCATTTAAAGGTTTTCTACTTTTAGCTCTGACGAGTCGTTAAAAGGTTTTTCTATTTTGAGCTCTGGTGGCCATTTTGTTCAGCTGAGCAGAATCACTTTTGCAATTTTGGTAGAGGGTCACTCAAGGAACATTCCTGTAAAATTATTTCAAAATCCATTAACCGGTTTAGGAGGAGATGTCTCTTAAGTAAATTGTTGACAGATGCATGACAGTCTACACCCTTTTTTTTATTTTTAGCTCTGGTGCCATTTTGTTCAGTGGAGCCAAACCATTTTAGCAATTTTGGTTTTGTTTGTGTTGAGGTTTTACGGCCCAGTCAACCCAATGGGGTCATGTCAAGCACGGTCAGTTTACCTAACCACATGTTTACTGGGCAGGCTTAGTCCTCTAAGCGGTTAACCAGTATTGTGCACATTCTTTCGCCAGAAACTGACAACTGCCCTTCTTGAATCAGCGGAAGGGAGAGAATGACCGTAGAAAATATTTCACGATCAATCTCCACGAAAGAATGTTGCAGATCTTGGCGGGGGTTGAACCCGCGACCTCCTGGTCTCCAGTCGGATGGTGCATCCAACTGAGCCACCTAGGCCGGCTAGCAATTTTGGTAAAGGGGCATTAAAGAAACATTTCAGTGAAATTATTTGAAATCGGACCCTTGGCCTAGAAGATGTTGTTTAAAATGTTTTTTTCTATTTTTAGCTCTGGTGGCCATTTTGTTCTGCGGAGCGGAACCATTTTAGCAATTTTGGTAAAGGGGCATGAGAGGAACATTTCTGTGAAATTATTTTGAGATCGGGCCATTGGCCTGGGAGAAGACGTTGATTAAATGTTTTTCCATTTTTAGCTCTGGCAGCCATTTTGTTCAGTGGAGCAGAACCATTTAGGCAATGTTGGTTTTGTTTGTATTGTGGTTTTACGGCCCAGTCAACCCAATGGGGTCATGTCGAGCGCGGTCAGTTTACCTAACCACATGTTTACTGGGCAGACTTAGTCCTCTAAGTGGTTCACCAGTATTGTGCACATTCTTTCGCCAGAAACTGACAACTGCCCTTCTTGAATCAGCGGAAGGGAGAGAATGACCGTAGAAAATATTTCATGATCAATCTCCATGAGCGAATGTTGCCGACCTCGGCGGGGGTTGAACCCGCGACCTCCTGGTCTCCAGTCGGAAGGCACATCCAACTGAGCCACCGAGGCCGGCGGCAATGTTGGTAGAGCATCACCCAAGGAACATTCCTGTAAAATTATTTTAAAATCCATTCACTGGTTTAGGAGCAGATGTCTTTTAAGTATAAAGTTGAAAGATGGACAACGCACAACGGACGAAGACAGGTCACAAAAGCTACCTTCAGCCTTTGGCTCAGGTGAGCTAATGAGTATGATCTTCCAAAGTTTTCAGAAACATTTCCGATAAATTTTAGAAAATTTGATAATTATATTATCAAAGGATCAGGTATCTTTTCGAAGACTGATCCTTGATCCTTGATAAATGCACCAAATTATCAACTGTAAGTTAGGTGTCTTTTATACCACATATCAGGTTGTAGGGTTACCTGAACGTTAACAACCTTGGTAAGTTAGGTGTTTTCCTATCACTCTATCAGGTTGTAGTATTATCTGAACGTACATACCTGGGTAAGTTAGGTGTTTTTTTACTACTTTATCAGGTTGTAGCATTATCTGAATGTAAACAACCTGGGTAAGTTAGGTGTTTTTATACCACTCTATCGGGTTGTAACATTATCTGAATGTAAACAACCTGGGGAGAATGGGTTTAGATTATGATACCATAATGATCATAACTATATACCAAAGAAAGAAAGGAACAAGAAGAAATTGGCTACTTCTTTCCTTATAAATTGTACTGATTTCTCTGTTTCTAAGTTTCTTTTGAAAGAGAACAAAGAACTTGCAGAAGAAGAGGAAGATCAGTCAGCGATACGTTATATCTTCTCCTCTCTATTATTTATTTTAGTTCAGAAGTATGGAGCTCACCACCTGCAGTAAAGCCTTATGAGGTAGAGATCCTTAACAGTCCAGATTAAAGAGGAACATATCTATAATCCTTAAAGTGCTGTAGGATTCTGAGGCTCAACTGATAATGATTGCACAGAATTCCTTTGGTATAATTGGCTACCTGGTGTTCAAAACCAATTGCTGCTGTTTGATGACTGGTGCCCAGTGACTGGTGCCTGGTTGCCCGGTGACTGGTATTTATTGTGTGGTAATTTCGCATAATAACCAGTGCCTGGATGACCGGTGACGGGTACCAGGTGATTGATACCTGGTATCGGATGACCGGTGACTGGTTACCGGGTGCCTGGATGCCCGGTTGACAGTAATTTATTGCCTGGTGCCTGGCTGACTGGTGCCTGGCGGCACATTTCCTGGTTGACAGGTGACTGGTTGACCGGTGACTGGTTGACCTGTGACTGGTGACTGGTTTTATTTGTGTTGAGGTTTTACGGCCCAGTAAACCCAATGGGTCATGTTGAGCATGGTCAGTTAACTTAACCACACGTTTACTGGGCAGGCTTAGTCCTCTAAGTGGTTAACCAGTATTGTGCAGATTCTTTCGACATAAACTGACAACTGCCATTCTTGAATCAGCCGAATGGAGAGAATAACCGTAGAAATGTTTCATGATCAATCTCCACGAAACAATGTTGCCGACCTTGGTGGGGTCGAACCTGCGACCTCCTCGTCTCCAGTCGGACACTCATCCACTTGAGCCACCAAGGCCTGATCGGTGCCTGGTGAAGCTGACTGTTGCCTGGTGAAGAATGACCAGTGACTGGTGACTGGTTGACTGGTGCCTGGTGGCCTTATATTATGGGTGCCTTTAAACCCCTAATGATGCCACCTAATGGGTCTTATCCCGGCAGCATAGCCCTATAGGGTGGTGCTCCCATGAAGAAAAGAGGTCTCGTTAAATCCTAAAACGTTGACAATTTTCTTTTCTAAGTTGGCTTCTTCCCCATGGTATATCTTCTCACTTATTGGTTTGACTGCAAGATCCAAAGTTTTCTAGTCCAGTTATTACATATCAGATCATTAGATAACTTGGAACAAAAAAAATGAAATAAATATTTTGTATTATGCACAACTTCCATACTAAACACGACCGTCGTGACAATAAATACGAAAGTCCCAAAAAAATTATTATGTAAATTGACGATCAAAAGTCACAAGAAACTGAAAATCAATTTAACAAAAATAACAGAATCTTCCGTGGAAAGAATGATCAAGAAACATAAGAAAACAGGAAATAAGACAAGAGGCCCACGGGCCACGGGTCGCTCACCTGAGTGACATTGCCACTGCAGATATGCAGATGTTATGCAACATTTATCCAATCCTGTCATTGCAACTAATGAAAAGATCATCATTTAAGTAGTTCTTAATTTTGAAGAAGAATATATATAAGGCATGCCAGTCAATGGAGCGTGATCATTTGAACAAACTCTAAATGGCGGCCAGCTTGGATTTACGATCGGCACAATTTTAGCTATTTTGATCTACGAGTCACCCCAATGCTTCCTACCAAGTTCCGACTCAACTGGCCTTTCGGTTCAGGAGAAGAAGCTAAAAATAGATTTTCAAGATGGCTGCCATGGTGGCCATCTTGGATATCCAATTGGCATGATTTAGCTATTTTTGATCTACTAGTCACCCCAATGTCTCCTACTAAGTTTGGAGTCAGTTGGCCTTTCAGTGCAGGAGAAGAAGCTAAATATAGATTTTCAAGATAGCGGCCATGGTGGCCATCTGGGATTTAGGATCAGAACAATTTTAGGTATATTTGATCTACAAGTCACCCTGATGCTTCCTACTAAGTTTCAAGTCAAGTGACTTTTGGGTTTGGGAGAAGAAGCGAAAAATAGATTTTGAAGATAGCCGCCATGGCGGCTGTCTTGGATTTACGATTTGCATGATTTTAGCTATTTTTGATCTACAGTCATCCAAATGCTTCCTACCAAGTTTCGAGTCAACTGGCCTTTCGGTTCAGGAGAAGAAGCGAAAAATAGATTTTCAAGATGGCTGCCATGGCGCCCATCCTGGTTTTACGATCGGCACGATTTTAGCTATTTTTGATCTACAAGTCACCCCGATGCTTCCTAGCAAGTTTGGAGTCAACTGGCCTTTCCATTCAAGAGAAGAAGGGAAAAATAGATTTTCAAGATGGCTGCCATGGTGGCCATCTTGGATTTCCGATAGGCACTATTTTAGCTATTTTGATCTATAAGTCACCCCAATGCTTCCTACCAAGTTTGGAGTCAACTGGCTTTGGGTTTAGGAGTAGAAGCGAAAAATAGATTTTCAAGATGGCGGCCATCTTGGAATTCCGATCGGCACGATTTTAGCTATTTTTGATCTACAAGTCACCATGATGCTTCCTAGCAAGTTTGGAGTCAATTGGCCTTTCTGTTCAGGAAAAGAAGCGAAAAATAGATTTTCAAGATGGCGGCCATGGCGGACATCTTGGATTTCCCATCGGCACGATTTTAGCTACTTTTGATCTACAAGTCACCCTGATGCTTCCTAGCAAGTTTGGAGTCAACTGGCCTTTCGGTTCAGGAGAAGAAGTGAAAAATAGATTTTCAAGATGGCGGCCATATTGGATTTCCGATCGGCACGATTTTAGCTTTTTTTGATCTACAAGTCACCCTGATGCTTCCTAGCAAGTTTGGAGTCAATTGGCCTTTCGGTTCAAGAGAAGGAGCGAAAAATAGATTTTCAAGATGGCCGCCATCTTGGATTTCCGATCGGCATGATTTTAGCTATTTTTGATCTACAAGTCACCCAGCTGCTTCCTACCAAGTATCAAGTCAATTGAGTCCTCCGTGAAATCACCTGACCAGTAAATGACACCAAAATCTGACCAACCAAACTAGCTTACCAGTTAACGGTTAATGCTATTGCTTAGACAAACAATATTACCTATGTACGTTTTCATTGATAAATACAGGTACGAATGCAGATTTCATTGACAAATACAGGTATCACGATATTGTTTGTCTAAGGATTTATGCATGAGCGTGGTTATAGCCTTCTGACGGAGGAGTCAATTGGCCCAGGGGTGTAGGAGGAGTAGGCTTTTAAAGCAATTGTTGACGCCGCACGACGGACGACAGACATTGACTGACCACAATAGCTCACCATGAGCACTTCGTGCTTAGGTGAGCTAAAAATAGACTGGAGAAAAGAAAGGAAAATTAGATTTTTTTTCACCCGGTAAAAAATCCTGTTAATTTCTTTGTTCCAAAGAAAAACCGACACATGATCAAAAGAGCTGGAAGAGTGATGTCACACAGGTAACTGCCTGAGGGACCTTCTGGATTAAGACTCTTTAAGATGACTGAACTGTTGCTTTTTTTCTGTGAAAGGTTTGAAATATAGAATAGTATTGCACATTATCTATAGGTTATATACTGTATGTTCAGTTAGAATGTCTGATGCCCATCCTTCTTTATGAAGAAGTTACACTGCAGCCCCGTTATAGCGCGGTCGTCGGGATCCATGAACGCCGACCGCAACTTATGCGGTCCGCGCTCTACCGATCTCGACAACCCCCACCCACTATTTTGCATGCATGATAGCTGTTTCCTCCTGTTATTATGAGATGTTACGTATTGCATGTAATTTATAAGTTATATTGCATGTTGTTTATGTTTATTGTTGAAACTTTGTGCATGTACCTTGCTTGATATCCGCTTCATTGTTTTTATCCAGTGAATAATAAATTTGTAAACATTAAAATGTTTGTTGCTCTTTTATGACCAATCAAGCACCCCTAATCAAGGGAACTAACTGCAACAGTCTTGCGGTATGGATAGCTTTAGCTGTACCGCTAGACCGAACAGCGAAAATGGCCAATAAAAAAAAAAAAAAATAAATAAATTGACAAATAAATAAATGGTGGAAGAGACCTTCAAACATATGATGATGCGCAGGCTTGATTTTTTAAACCGCGCTGTCTGCATATGTTCGTTTTTTGTGTGTTTTTTTTTTTTTCTGCTTCCACTCGTTTTCGTTGATGTCCGCTGATAAAGAAGTTTGTTTAACTTTCCTCTGAAGTGCTTTTCTATGTGCCTGCTGATGTTCCTGAGGTTCCTGACCTTAGTTGCTGTTTCGCACTTATTCGAAAAAAACAAACAGATAAATGATGGAAGAGGACTTCATACGTACGATGATGTGCAGGTTGATTTCCGAACCGCGTTGTCTGCATATGTTCGAAGGGCTCAACCCGTTTAGATTTTTTTAAAAGTTTCCTTTCATGTCAATCATCGGCTGATGATTCACATGAAATGTCAAGACTATTCTCTGAAAAAAATAAAAGTAAAATTGTTTTCTACTGCAGTTGTCATTGGCGCTCTAAGGGTTAAATGAAGTCATACATTTTACACTCTTGGGCATTTTTTTTTTTATTTCGGCAGCTCATCTATATGAATCGCCAATCACAACTGCAGCAGACAACAATTTTGACTATTTTTTTTTTTTTTATTTGCCACAGAAAACAAGTCCTGGCATTTCATGTGAATTGGCAGATGATTCACATGAAATGTCAACACTTGTTTTCTATGAAAATAGGGAAAATAAATAAAGATTGTCGTCTACCACAAATTTTGCTTGGCACTTTATGGATCAAATGTGTTCACAAACTAGGATAACATCAAAGGATTTTTCTGCTCAGGTTTCACTCATAAATGACACGAAGTCATTTACTGCAGGCAAGATCAAAGAGCTGATTGACAGCTACTGTTTAAACTAACCTTTAAAGCGCTAAGCAAAAAATTGTAGCAGACAACATTTTGAATTTTTTATTTATTACCATTTATTTTTCAGAGCATCACTCAAGTCATGACGTTTCATGTGAATCGTCTGCTTGGCAGATGACTCACATGAAATGTCAAGACTTTATTCTCTGAAAAAAAAAACAATAATAATAAATAAAAGTAAACTTTTTTTCTGCTGCAGCTGTGACTGGCGCTTTAAAGGTTAAACTTTTATCGGTCACCAGGTAGATGAATAAAAAATACGACACCTATTTTGTGTCATGAAATAGCCAAAAGGCAAAATACCGATGACAACTTTGGTAAAACAGAATGTGTAAATCCGCTAGACAAACGATCTTTTTGACTCTGAGTTCCGCGGAAAAAGGGCAAAACTTTCAAAATTGGGGAAAAAACTGCACAAAAAATGGGAGCCACAGACCAACCGCGTTATAATGGTTTCCGCGTTATAAGGGACCGCGTAATAATGGCGCTGCAGTGTATTTGTATGAACAAACTGCAATATACTACTTTATTGAGGCGTCCTAAATTTTTACCTCTAGCCCTGCCCTGGGGCATGACCCAAGGGTTCAAATGTAGAATGGAAGAGAACCCTCCCAGATACCCCCATACCAAATATGAAAAGTTTTTTATCAGTGGCTGCAGAGATATAAGTAATCAAGAAACTTAGAAGTAAACTTAGTAATAGCAAGTATTAACAGACGGAATCACAGATGGATGAATGGAATTACAGAAGGAAACAATGAAGGACAGATGGACAGACAAACGGATGGACGGAACCAACGAAAACTATATAACCTTTGGCATACTTTGTATGCCGGGGGTATAATTTCCAGTCAGTTCATTATTGGTACAGTAACACGTCAAAATGAGTTCTCCACAACTTCAATATAACTACATACAGTTCATTTCCACCTTAACCCTTGTCCTGCTGAATTAATTAAGATGCCACACCCACTTCTAATTGTCAGCCAACCAGATTCCTTGATCCAAATTGTTGATATAAATTCACATAGTGAATGGCAAACAGTGCAGATCCAGATCAGTTGGCTTCTTCAGAAGCCAACTGATCTGGATCTACACTGTTTGCAAAGACAGGGTATATCCGGGTTCAGCAGGACAAGGGTTAAAATATGACTTTATTATAAGGGTCCACTGGGTTTATGGTTTTGAAATTGCAAAATATTACTCTCTTAACTAACATTTTTGGTGGCTAAATTGTGGTCAGATATTAATTAAAACGGATCAATGTGACAGGAGTTGAAGGAAGATTATTGTTTTGTGATTTAAACCTTAACCCATCTCTTGCTAAAATGACATGCCTTGTCCCAGCAAACAGTGTAGATCCAGATCAGTTGGCTTCTGAAGATGCAAAGTGATCTGGATCTGCACTGTTTATCATTTAATATGTGAATTTCTATCAAAAACGTGGATCAAGTAATCTGATTGGCTGGAAATTAGAAGTGGGTGTGGCATCTTAATTTACTGATCATGACAAGGGTTAAAGCTCTTATCCCAACTACAGCAGATGACACTTTGAAATATACTTTTTTTTAACTTTAAGAGAAACAAAGACTTGACATTTCATGTGAATTGATTCACATGTGAATTGAATATGAAATATCAAGTATTATTTTCTCTGAATATGTCTTCTTTTAATCTTTATCACTCTCTGGGCTAATTGGTGGTATTTTTCTAGCTTTTTCTCAGAAAACTGGATTTAACATTCTATGCATTGTAAATTGTCTCTACTGGAGACAATTTGCATGAAATGCCGAATCCTCTTTTCTGGGAAAAATGAGAAAACTATTTCAATATACTGTCTGCTGAAAATTTTACCTAGCATGCTAAGCATGGTATTCATTCGCACAGAGCTTATCTTGTGCAATCGATTAATTTGTATAATCGAAATAACTGGACAGATTTGTTAAATGACAGACCAGTGGCTGGGTTAAATTTAGAGGTCATTTGCTGTTCATACTGTCCTTGGTTCGACTCCCACTGCAATCAGTTTGTAATCATCAAAGTGACTGCGCAGATTTGGGCTTTTTCACATGATATAGGCCAGTTGGTTATTGTATTTAAAGGTCTTCTGCTGTTCGTGCTGTCCTTGGTTCAATTCCCAATGAAGTGGGAATGTATCTGGTCTACATGGTGTTTATTAGCATACAGCCCTTGCACATTATGGCATCTGAGTGCAGGGTCTACACTGTTTGCTTTTCATTCAACAATTTTTAGATACATCAACAGGCAGTCAAACGGAGTTGTACAAATTTAAGGTAAGTATGCTAAGGAGAAAGAGGTATGAATATTTAGGGTAAATGCAGTACTTATTATTATTTTCTTCTTTTTATATTATTTACTAATCTTTATTCAGCAGGTGAACAAATTCAGTGAACAATTAAATTAGTGACATTTTCTAATTTAACACCCCCTTCCAAAAAAATTCAGGGACTGACATTTCATGCAAATTGTCTTTAAATGCATGAAATGTCAATCCCTATCTTGTGTAAAACTAAGAAATATTTAAACACTTCCTCCACTGATTTTTTACCCAGCGCAAAAAGTATTAATACAACAATCAAAAGATTTATAATTCAGAGGACCTGTTGACGGGGAGTATTTGATGACAATTTCTTACTTCTACTTATATGCTGTGGTACTGGTTAGAAGCTCCTTGAGGCACTTCTAATGACATACCCACAACAAGTTTTTACGGATAAGAAAATATTCACAGAAATATCTTCAGATACTCCTCCTAAATTCTTCAGGGCCCAGTTGTTCAAAGCATTGTTAGCTTAACGGTGTCATTAGTGGTCAAAATGTTATCTGTTCTAGTAAGTACAATATCTAACTCACAGGTATTTTTGCTGAAAAAATGTGAGTAGCAAATGCAAAAGCTACTCGCATTTTTTCAGCAAAAATAATAGCATGTATGCCGTATTTAATGATCAAAGTTTCAACGATACGTTGACTAAAGGCATCGTTATTTTTTAACAACTGGGCCCTGATCTATTGCAGTCAAACATTTGAGTTGCATCATAAGGAAAATCAAATCACATATGTGCGCAGCGAAAACCAAGAACAAACTCTGTATCAGTGCCGTCTCACAAGGGCCTTCTCTGGTCATTCCTTTTGTCATACAGTTTGAAATGACTTTATAAGACCATGATTAGACTGCATGATCAGACTGCGTAGATGTGATCTGGCTGATCTGGGTTCTAGTTACCCCTAAACTGTATAAGAATACTTTCCTCATGTTTTATATACCGTATTCGATCTAATTACCGCACATACCCCTATAAGCGCACAGTCAAGAAATTCCGTAGTCGTAGTACTTTTTCCTTACTTCTTTATAAAAGCATATGTTGTGGGTATTCATTTGAATTGCATCGACATGTCGATGCAATTCAAATACTACCCACAAAATATGCCTTTATAAAGAAAATCAGAAAAAAATCGCATAATCATCATCAAAATAAGTCATTTTCTGATCTTTTTTTATAGTGTATCCTTAGTAGTAGATATATATTTTACCACAGATGAGTGTTCCAAGTAATTTTGAAAAACCTAAGCACACAGTGCGGTAATTAGGTCAAATGCGGTAGGTCACACTATGCAAAAAAGGTCTTTGTAGAAAATTTGAAAATAGTGAAAATGTACAGCAGCCTGTGTAGTTGTGCAGTCTAATCATACTGTCAATATATTCTACAATATCTAATAATTCACTTCATTAAGCAAAAAGCTAATGTCTTGATCAGACTGCGGGTCCAGACCTTGCCTGTCAGTGTATCTAAATAAGACATGAAGACCTTTTTCCCCATGTAGCGACTCGAAGCAAATCAATATCTGACCAAAATTCCTCCGTGAACATAACTGCATCGGCAGAGTATCCTAATTTTTTATGAAAAAAATTCTGGGGGGAAAAGGGGTTTGTATGTTTCATGTAATTAAGCGGAAAATGAACTGTACGCATGTTTGTGTTGCAACCAACGGGGTCGGCACACAGTAAAGGACAATCAAAATCTTGGGCTTGACTTGTTTGTTTGATCGTTATATCATAGCTGTCATTCCTGTATTTTCACTCTACCAGTATACATGATCAATGTGTGAATAGCAAATGCATGTGAAGCTTGACTTCCAGTCAACAGAACAACATGATGTACTATTCATGACGATTAAATGAACAAGTCTGTTTGGTGTGTTAGTAAATAGTAACCATTTAATGGTGAAGGATATCTTGATATTCATGCTGGAAAGCATGCCACTGTTTGCTATTTCAAACAGATGTTTAGATATCATTATCTGAAGAGGTTTTTCACAAATTATAGTAACTCACATAATCTTCAAGCCATCTCATCCCCACACTTCAATTGGAAGTAACTTAATAAGGCTATTCATCAACACAACAGCAGTAATGCTGAAAGAATAAACAAAAAAAAGTCTCAAAAAAAGTAATTATATCAACCCTTCGAGCCCTAATCACGTGCAGCAGATAACATTCTTTTTTTTTTTTTTTTCATTTTTCATTTTTCAGAGAAAATAAAGCTAGACATTTCATGTGCATAATTTGCCGAAGATTAATATGAAATTCAAGGTTTATTTTCTCTGTAAAATAATTATAAACTAGAAATGTGTCAGTACGCCACAGATGCCCCCTTCCTGGGCCATCCTCATCCGAAAACAAGCATTTTGCAAAAAATGAAGTTCAACAAGAAAAATGAAGTTTTTTAAAAGTAAAACATATTTTAACGAGTAATACTTAACCTATAGATAATGTGCTATTCTATTCTGTTATTCACCCCCTCCACAGAAAAAACGACCTTTCAGTCGTTATAAAGTCTTAATTCAGAAGGTCCCTTTAACAGTTACCTGTATGACGTAGTTCCTCCCGCTCAAATGATCACGTGTCAGTTTCTTTTATGTGTAAAACAATACACAATTAGGAGAAAGGAGCGAGGGAAGGGAGGTGGGACGATAAATACTTATCTATAGGTTAAGTATTACTCGTTAAAATATGTTTTACTTTTAAAAAACTTCATTTTAACTTCGTAATACATTAACCTATAGATAATGTGCTAGAATTTGTAGAATAGGAGGGAGGATTTCTCCTAATAAGTTAGTCCCAACTTCTGAATTAAGGCTTAATAAAAGGATTTATTTTTTATATATATATAATGAGGACATAATTAGTGCTTAAGGCAATAATAAGATCCTTTAACCAAGGATAAAGTAATCCAGGGTTAACATATATATATAATAAAGATATAATTAGTACCTCTCTAGTATAGCATCAGGTCTAGGGGGGCTGTTGACGTTGTCTACACATCCATAGCTGATTGCTGTTGGCCCCCCACCACTTTTTGGGCCACTACAATGGGGCCCAAACTTTGGAGATTCTGTGCTTGTTGAGACATGTCTCTGAGATAGAATTTGGCAAAAGTTGATGAACTATTCCAAACCGCTGCTTGAAGTATATCATTGAGAGGAACTTTGTCGAAGAAAGCCCAAGAAGAGGAAAGAGCTCTAACTTCATGAGCTTTGATTTTAAGGAAAGAGATATCTCGTTTAGTGAGTTTCCTATAGGCAAGTTTAACAGTGTAAGATATCCATCTCGAGATAGTATCTTTAGAGATATCCTTATTGCCTTTAATAGGAAGAAAAAGTCTAGTTCTATTTTGGCGATAAGAGCTAGTCATTTTGAGATAGAATTTCAGAGCCCTAACGGGGCAAAGAAGTCTGTCAGTATGTTCCCATTTACATATTCGAGCAAGACTAGGAACAACAATAGGATCTGGTTTAACAGAAGGAAGCTGGTTTTTTGCTAAAAAACCAGATTTAAGAATCAAGGAAACTGAACCATCAGATTGATTAAATCTTAAATGTTGTGAATCCATAGCTAGAGCATGTATTTCACTACACCTTTTAGCAGTGGCAAGAGCTAAGAGAAAGGCTGTCTTAATAGTAACGTGAAATTTAGAAGCCTTATCAAGAGGTTCAAAAGGTGGTTTTTGTAGACATACTAAAACCCATGATAAATCCCATTTAGGTGTAAGAGATCTTTGTACTGGTCGTTGAAGTTCAAAGGATCTGATAAGTTCAGATAAAACTGGATTAGATCCGATTCTATTACCAGTTTTGAATTTTAAGTGTTAGAGATCATAGATCTATAACCTTTAATAGTACTAATCTGACATTTCTTTTCCGAAAAAAGAAAGATTAAGAAATCGGCTATAACTGTAATAGGGGCTGAGATCGGATTAACCTTTTTTGTATGACACCAATTAGAGAAGATGGTCCATTTTGCATCGTAGACTTTTTGTGTAGATGCTCTTCTTGATCTGGAGACAAAATCTGCAACGTTTTGTGAAAATTTCTTATCTCTGATTGATTGTTTGATAACTCCCAAGCGTGAAGGTCGAGAATTGGGAGGTTTTGATGTACAAATCTTCCTTTGGATTGAGTCAGTAGTCTTGGAATTAGTGGCAGACGAATCGGAGCTGACACTAATAGAAGAAGAAGTTCTGAGAACCACTGTTGCTGTGGCCAGAACGGAGCTATGAGAACTATTCTGCACTGATGTTGTCGGATTTTCTCTAGAACAGCAGGTATCAGAATAAAAGGAGGAAAAGCATATGCATGAAGATGATTCCAGTCCATGGACAGGGCATCTATCGCTAGTGCTTTGTAGTCTTGTACTGGAGAGACATATAATGGGAGTCTGTGGTTGAATCTTGTCGCAAACAGATCCACATTTGGGAAGTTGAGCATCTGGAATACTGAATTCGCAACTGTTTGATCCAGAGCCCATTCTGTCTTGATAGGTTTGTCTAGTCTTGAGAGGCGGTCTGCAAGAATGTTGAATTTGCCTGGGATGTGACGTACTCTGATAACTATGTCTTGTTCCAGGCACCAATTGAGTATTTTCCAAACTTCTACGCAAAGATTGGGGGAATGAGTGCCACCCTGTTTGTTGATATATGAGACCACCGTTGTGTTGTCTGTGGATATCATGATGCAAGAATGGTGAATAAATGTTTTGGCTTGTTTCAGTGCTAATCGTATGGCCATCATTTCTAACATATTGATATGGAGCTGGGATTGGTTTTCTGTCCAGCGACCATGAAAGGACAGTGTTGTCGGCTCTAAATGAGCTCCCCATCCGTAATGACTGGCATCCGTATAAAGGAAGAATTTGGGGTCTGGAGGATGGATTGAAGTCCCTGTCTCGAATCGAATGGGGTTTATCCACCATTGTAAGTGAGATCGAATCATGCCGTTTATCGAGATCGGGTGATCGAGAGGAAGAATATGAGGTTTCCAGACTGACAGCAGGCACATCTGAAGAGGGCGTAAGTGCAGTCTGCCCAGGAGAACAAGGTCTGCTGCAGCACTGAGTTTGCCCAAAAGAGAAAGGAAAGTTCGTGCCGATACATGTTTTGCTGACATTATTTTCTTGATTGTTAGAATTAGGTTCTGTACACGATCCGCTGGAACCCTGACTAAATTTTGTTGCGTCAGAAATTCCATACCTATGAAGGTGAATTTCTGAGCAGGAAAGAGGTCTGACTTCTTGAGATTTGGCAGAAAACCTAGGCTTTGAATAGTTTGAATGCAAATCTTTGTCTGAGTAATCAGACGGTTGTGAATCAGATTTTTTATCAGCCAATCGTCTAGGTATGGAAAAACTGATATGGCACGTTGGCGTAGAAAAGCTGCAATAACGTCCATCAGTTTCGAGAAAATTAACGGACTTAGGGACATTCCGAACGGTAGGGCCGAAAAGTGATATACTTGATCTTCGTGTACGAAACGAAGATACTTCCTGGATTGATGATGTATCGGCACATGTAGATATGCATCTGTTAAATCTATGGAGACAGCCCAATCATTGAGTCTCATCGCTTGTCTTACCGATTTGACTGTCTCCATTTTGAATGCTTGTTTCTCTATGTAACGGTTTAATAAAGACAGGTCTAATATTAAACGAAACTTTCCGTTCTTTTTTGGCACAAGGAATATCCGGGAATAAAAGCCGGGAGTTTCCGGATTCTGTACCCTTTCCACTGCCCGTTTGTTGAGAAGATTTTCGATCTCTTCTCTGAGAAACGGGGAGGAGGATTGACTCATTCTGATCGGAACAGATGACAAAGGAGGAATTTTGATGAATGGTATCCTGAATCCGTTTCGTACGATAGAGAGGACCCATTTGTTGTCTGTTATTTCCTCCCATTTTTCCGCAAAATGGGCCAATCGTCCTCCCACTGGAATGTCCGCGAGCGGAAGAGCAGGCAGTGGAAAGGGCGGGCCTTCATAATCTTGCGGAGGAAGAGGCAGGTTTAGAGGGGGGGAACTGACGGATGTTACCAGTCCTCTTGATATTATCTTTCTTAATGTGAGAAGATGAGCTTTGAGGAATATTTTTGGACCTATACGACTGCGTAGGTTTAGGTCTGGATGTTGTTTGTTTAGCAGGATATTTAGGTATCTTGAAAGCTCTGCTCTGCGAAGGAGGCTTATAAGAATGAGATTGTGACTGAATGGATGTAGAAGCTAGAAACCTTTGCTGTTGAGCTTCGAAGTTTGATTTAGCTATTTCTTTTATCCTGCCGTCAAATAAGGATTTTGAGTTAATAGGAGCGTTCCTTAACTCGTATGTGGAATTGTCGAGTAGTAGTTTAGACGAAGCTAGGGCTGCGTCCCTCCTAGCTTGGAATAATTCAGTAGTTAAAAGTGTAGACATGGCAGTAGCATGTTTAATCGATTTGGCTACGGCCTCCAGAAGTCTGGAAAGGGCCGCAACCGACATCGATTCCTGTTGTAATGAAAGGAAGGCAGCTGAAGAAAATAGATCAGCATGAGAATTAATAGCGACTAGTTTTCTAGCCTTCCTTTCCCATGCTTCTAGATTCTTGAGCGGAATAGAAGCTCTTCCTTTATTAGAAATGTCTAGGAGCGACGCATCCGCTTCTAATTGAGGGATATTATCAGTTGGCAAATATTGGTTTTGGCTCTTGTAGAATTTAGTCGGAGCAAGAGCCGAAACCAAGCTTTGCGGACAAATCCAATCTCTTGAACATTTGTCCGATTCTAGTCTATTTTGAATATATTTTGTTGTATTTTGTACTAATTTGGATTGTGGGAGGACAAGTAATGGAGTGGAACGAGACTCCATTAATTGTTCGATCCCAGAGAGAGGTTTTAATGGAGCTTGATCCTGCTGAGTTTTGGGGCATAACTCAGGAGGAAGAAGCCAGAAGACCTCGTTAATCGCACGATCAAATGACCAGACTTCGGATTCAGTTTCCGAATCTGACTCCTTATTCTGTTGAGTGAGATTCGGCTGAATCTGATCGTAATTAATAGGTTGATTTGTGAATTGACTAAAATTAGTCTCCTCAGGTTGTATTGGAGTTGGCGTTTGAACAACCTGGGGAGATTTATGAGCCCTTGTATATCTACCAATGTCAAGTTGAGATTGGGAGGAATTTGATGAAGAAGAAGGCGTCATCGATCGTCTTCTTCTCTTTTTATGAGAGTGCTTAGATCTCTTTGAATTTTTCTTTCGCCGAGAAGAACTCAAAGAGTCTGATCTGGAAGTAGAGATAGAAGAAGAGGACGATCGATGTCTTCTTCTCTTTTTAGATTTATGCTCTCTTTTAGACTGATCCTTCCTTGAAGGTCTGGAGATAGATAAATCATTTGAATTTGGAGGCTCAATCATTACACTCGGATCTGAGACCTGCGAAAAATCAGGTTCGAGTGGAATAATCTGTCTAGAGGAAGAAGCTGGATTAGGAAGTTCTAGTCTATTAGAACGTTCGTAACCAGGAATAAAGACATTGGATAGTCTGTGGACACTACCCTGTGAAATATGGCTACTTATGGACGGAGCGTAGCTTTGTACAGGCACATTTATAGGAATATAACCAGGCGAAATTTGTGTTTGTAGGTCATACGGGAATGACTGTAAACCCATGCCTGGTTGACTGGAGCCTAGTTGACTGGTGCCTGGTTGACTGGTGACTGGTTGACTGGCGACTGGATGAACGGAGATAAGTTGCCCAGTGACTGGATGACTGGTGACTGGTGACTGGTTGACTGGTGACTGGTTGACTGGTGACTGGTGACTGGTGGGCTTAGTGCCCAGTCAGACTCTAAGTCCGCCAGGCTGCCACCTTGATGGGTCCTGCCCCGAGCAGTAAAGCTATGAGGGGCGGTGCTCCCATCAACTGTCCCGTTGTCAGACATGTCTGACTGGAACTTCTTGGATTTCTTTGATTTCTTCTGTTTTCTCTTCTGCGTCATAACTGATTTTCTAGTAGCATGAAGGCGTCTTCTTTCTGCTAGGTTCCAAACTTTTTCTGTCCAGGAACTACAAATATAACACGGAGAGATACGTGTGCAAGAATTACAAGTTAGACAAGATAAATGTGTATCCCATTTAGCTTTTAAATGGCCACAGTTGCCGCGGGCGAAATGCATCGACTGACGCGGAAACAAAGGAAGAAATTTAACATTGAGAAAACAAGAAATCTAAGATCGATATTTCAAAAATAAGTACATAGATAGTAGAAGGAGTGAATATAGAACCAGAGAAAGTCAAGGATATAAAAATTTTAACCGTTTAGAATAATTTTAATCCATTTTTTCTAACACAGAATAATAATCCTTGAACATTCAAAGTCCACAGAAAAGAAACTGACACGTGATCATTTGAGCGGGAGGAACTACGTCATACAGGTAACTGTTAAAGGGACCTTCTGAATTAAGACTTTATAACGACTGAAAGGTCGTTTTTTCTGTGGAGGGGGTGAATAACAGAATAGAATAGCACATTATCTATAGGTTAATGTATTACGAAGTTAAAATAGCCCCTATTTTTTGACATCTGTCCTCTAAGTGTGACCTTGACTTGGAACTATAGATCTGGGTCTTGCGCACGACACATTGTCTTATGATGGTAAACATCTCTGTGAGTTTGTTTGTGTTGTGGTTTTACGGCCCAGTAAACCCAATGGGGTCATGTCGAGCATGGTCAGTTCACCTAACCACACTTTTTACTGAGCAGGCTTAGTCCTCTAAGCAGATAACCAGTATTGTGCACATTCATTGCCAGAATGCTGGTAAACATTTCTGCAAAGTAATAACTAATTACTAAATCTCTAATGGAATGACAAAGTTATGGAATAACAGACCCTTATTTTGACCTTTGACCTCTAAGTGTGACCTTGTTGTTGGAGCTATAGACCTGGGTCTTGCACGGAACACATCATCTTATGACGGAAAACATTTCTGCAAAGTAATTTCTAAATGCATCAAGGAATGACAGAGTTATGGGCTGGACACGAAAAATAGACTATTTTTGACCTTTGATCTCTGTCTACTCTGTATTACCTTGACCTTGGAGTTATACACCTGGGTCTTGCTTACGACACATTGTCTCCTGATGGTTAATATTTCAGCCAAGTTATTTCAAATTTCATCAAGGAATAAACAAGTTTCAACACAATATCATCAATAAAAGGTCAGATTCTACTTGGTACAAATACCTTCAGGCCAAATAAAAAAAATATACCGTATTTGACCTAATTACCACACTGTGCACTTAGGTTTTTCAAAATTACTGGGAACACTCATTTTTGGTAAAATATCTACCTTCTAAGGAAACACAATAAAAAAGATCAGAAGAAAGACTTATTTGATGATGAAAATGAGATTTTTTTTCTGATTTTCTTTATACAGGCATATGTTGTGAGTACTCATTTGAATTGCATCAACAAGTCGATGCAATTCAAATGAGTACCCACAACATATGCCTTTATAAGGAAGTAGACAAAAAGTATACTGGCTGTAATCTGAAGACTACGGAATTTCTTGACTGTGCGCTTATAGGGATATGTGCGGTAATTAGATCGAATACGGTATACATGTATGTTTAGGGTTTCATGTCAGAAAAAAAATAGGTAGGGTAGGTAGAAAATTCCTTTTTCCTCAAGGTGAGCTATTGTGATCACTCACCGTCCGTCGTGGTCGTCTGTCTGTCTGTCCATCCATCTGTCCACAATCTTTAAACAAGAGGGCCATGATGGCCCTGTAAAGCACACCCGAGCATCATAGCACTTTGAGAACCTGATCTAGAACTGATCAAGGCAAACATTCTGATCAAAATTCAAAATGATTATATTAACAAGTAAGACAATGTAGCATATCTAATGGACAGTGAAATAAAGGTCAAGGTCAAATATGGATGACGCACTCAAGAGGCCATGCTAAGATGTATGCATGTACTAAGTATCATTGGCTGTAGAAGCAATAGTTACTGAGAAATTGACCTAAACACAAACACTTCATAAGTACCAAATATCACTCTGTAGGACCAATAATTACTGAGAAACTGACCTAAACAGAAAAACTTAAGAAAGTCACTGGATAGAAAAATATATGTCACCTTGAAATCATCAAGACAAACATTTTGAGCAAGATTCACGATGATCACTTCAAAAAAGTGACCTCTAGAGCATCAACAAGGTTTTCCTTTGATTTGGCCAGGTGACCTAGTTTCTGATATCAAGTGACCCAGTTTTAAACTAGACCTAGAAATCATCAAGACAAACATTTTGAGCAATATTTATGATGATTATTTAAACAAGAAATCCACGGAAAGCAATGTCGCACCTGCGGGGATTAAGTCATACAAGTTCCTATTTGTATTGAAAAAAATCTATTTTGCAGTATTCAAGAAATTGACGGGTTAGTTTGTAAGAAAAATGGACAAAGTAGAAAATTTGGAATATTGACTTGCAAAATTTTATCTAAACCTGTCCATTATTTCACAAGATATTGATATTGAACGGATATCATTTTTGTCCATAAATCAAGGCCAGTAACTCAGCTGAAAATTGAAGAAAAATGTCATGTGACAATCCCAAGCTAGGTATTATTAACAACAATATGTATGCAAAATATGATCCTAATCCATCAATTCTTTCACAAGATATTGAGCGGAAACCAATTTTGCGCATAAATCAAGGGCCTCTGCTGAAATGAATCTGAGATCTATGTGCAAACAATATGCACATCTTCAGACCATGACCTAATCATCTGTGAAGTTTCAAAACTATTGGCCTAAAACTGCAGGAGGAGTTGCGCTCACGAAACACCCACTGACTATAAGGGTTTTAGGTAAAAACTGACTACTGTAATTGCCCTAATTACTGCACGTGCTCCTATAAGCGCACAGTCAAGCACTTAGTAGTCTTTACATTACAGTCAGTGTACTTTTATCTACTACTTTATCAAAAAAAAAACCATATGTTGTGGGTACTCATTTGGATTGCCTCGACAAGTCGAGGCAATTCAAATGAATACCCGTAACATATGCTTTTATAAAGAAAATCAGAAATTGATAATGCATAAGTATCATTAAATATGCCCTTTATATGGTATCTGTTGATATTTTCTTAAAGTGTGCCCTTATTTAATGGATACTTTACTACAAGTTTTCGCAGTAATTTTGAAAAACTGAAGCGCACAGTGCGGTAATTAGGTAGAATACGGTAAGTTAACAAAGTAGAAAAAGCTAAAAAAAATATCTGAGATTTATGTGCAAACAATATGCAAATCTTCAGACCCTACCTAATCATCTGTGAAGTTTCAAAACTATTGGCCTAAAACCAGGGCTCGGGAAATTTTCAAATCTGAATCGGTCCAGCCGATGACGATGACGTCATCAATGAGCCCATTTCCAAAAAAAAAAAAATATGTATATATCATCTGTCACGAAAACTAATGACAATTGGCAGTCCTACAACTCCTTTTAAATAATACACCTCAACCCCGTTATATGACGGAACGAGCATGATCAAAGCTGGCGTCATCAATAAATACAGTCAGGTATGTAAAAAGAAAGAAAAAACAAAAAACAAAAAAAAAAAACAAAAAAAAAAACGGTTTTGTTGTTATTTCCACCTCCGCAGGGTTTTCTTAAACTATTTATAAACAACTGATTCCCGTCTTGTATAAGCGTGAAGACGGCGGGAAACAGGAGAGACGGAACGAAACGACTTTCATGGACCTAATTAGGCCTGTGCCACGGGCGCTTTGACATTTTTCAATGTTTCAAGATTTGACCAGACTGCTTAAATTTTAAGTACTGACCAATCTTGTCTAGCGCAAGTGGTGCATTACTTATTTTTACCGTGAAATCTACCTTGAATTATACTCGCGTGTTACGGCAATCAACAACAACAACAAAAAAAAAAGAATCAATCAATTATACCCAGATCAGACGCCGTTGTATGCGACATCTGATCAAGACGTACACGGTTTGGGAATTAATTTATCAAATCTGGGACCGACAAACCGTGTTGATCAAAACAAAAAAGAAGAGGAAGAAAACGGGTGCGTTCAAGCGGTGCATTCTTTTATCACTCTCAGTAAGGCGACCTTTGATCTTTTGGACACGCCGACTGCACCTGGATGTTTTGCAGTCTCAGTGTATTCACACGTGTCACACAAACGGATTAATTATCAGACTACCGTTACTGATGATTCGTGTTAATCGCTTGTTTACCGCACAAAGGTCAGTGAAGTGTTGATTTTTTGACAATGTTTGGATAATGACGTAATTAATTTGTGCTGCGGTAGGTTGCCGTTATTCAGCTGTCTCTCCAATATACATGTCAAATGACCGTTTAGAGCCTTTTAACTACCATAATATCGCATTTAAAAGGTGCGCGGACATTGTCAGTTTGGGAAGACTTGACCGTTTGTGATTTTTTAGACATCATTGATTCGTGAAAATTGGTTGGTTGGGGAAAAATGGGGCTCAAGGCACAAACCTGTTGGACCGATTTATTAGCGTTTTGGGGTGTTTGAAATCGGTCCAGAATTCTTAATTTCGGTCCAGACCGGCTATTTTTCCGGTTTTCCCGAGCCCTGCCTAAAACTGAAGGAGGAGTTGCTCTCATGAGACACCCACTGATATAAGGGTCTTAGGTAAAAACTGACTAAAAAGTTGAAAAAAAAATCTGAGAATTATGAGCAAACAATATGCACATCTACACACCATGGTCAAAACATCTGTGAAGTTTCAAAATGATTGGTCAAAAACTGTAGGAGGAGTTGCGCTCACGAGACACCCACTGACTATAAGGGTTTTAGGTAAAAACTGTAGGTAAAAACTTACGAAGTTAACAAAGCGAAAAAAGTTGAAAAAAAAAAAAAATCTGAGAATTATGAGCAAACAATATGCAAATCTACACACCATGGCCAAAACATCTGTGAAGTTTCAAAATGATTGGCCAAAAACTGTAGGAGAAGTTGCCCTAACGAGACACCCACTGACTATAAGGGTTTTAGGTAAAAACTGACTAAAGTTAATTAACAAAGCAGAAAAAGTTGAAAAAAAAAAATCTTTGAATTATGAGCAAACAATATGCACATCCACACGCCATGGCCAAAACATCTGTGAAGTTTCAAAATGATTGGCCAAAAACTGTAGGAGGAGTTGTGCTAACAAGTCAATTTTGACGAATGGACAAATGGATGAACGGATGAACTAACAACAATATGTGTGCAAAATATGATCCTAATCCATCAATTCTTTCACAAGATATTGAGGGGAAACCAATTTTGGGCATAAATCAAGGGCCCCTAACTCTGCTGAAATGAATCTGAGATTCATGTGCAAACAATATGCACATCTTCAGACCATGACCTAATCATCTGTGAAGTTTCAAAAATACTGGCCTAAAACTGCAGGAGTTGCACTCATGAAACACCCACTGTCTATAAGGTTTTTAGGTAAAAACTGACTAAGTTAACAAAGTGGAAAAAGTTGAAAAAAAAAATCTGAGATTTATGTCCAAACAATATGCAAATCTTCAGATCCTGACCTAATCATCTTTGAAGTTTCAAAACTATTGGCCTAAAACTGCAAGAGGAGTTGCACTCAGGAGACCCCCACTGACTATAAGGATTTTAGGTAAAAACTGAACCAAGTTAACACAGCAGAAAAAGTTGAAAAAAAAAAAATCTGACAATTATAAGCAAACAGTATGCACATCTACACATCATGGTCAAAACATCTGTGAAGTTTCAAAATGATTGGTCAAAAACTGTAGGAGTTGCGCTCACGAGAGACCTACTGACTATAATAGTTTTAGGTAAAAACTGACTAAGTTAACAAAGCGAAAAAACTTGAAAACAAAAATCTGAGTATTATGAGCAAACAATATGCACATCTACACGCCATGGCCAAAACATCTGTGAAGTTTCAAAATGATTGGCCAAAAACTGTAGGAGGAGTTGCCCTCACAAGACAATTGTTGACGAATGGACAGACGGACAAATGGATGAACAGATGAACTAACAACAATATGTGTGCAAAATATGATCCTAATCCATCAATTCTTTCACAAGATATTGAGCGGAAACCAATTTTGGGCATAAATCAAGGGCCCCTAACTCTGCTGAAATGGATCTGAGATTCATGTGCAAACAATATGCACATCTTCAGACCATGACCTAATCATCTGTGAAGTTTCAAAAATACTGGCCTAAAACTGCAGGAGTTGTGCTCACGAAACACCTGTGAAGTTTCAAAACTATTGGCCTAAAACTGCAGGAGGAGTTGCACTCACAAGACACCCACTGACTATAAGGGTTTTAGGTAAAAACTGACTAAGTTAAAAAAGCGGAAAAAGTTGAAAAAAAAAAAAATCTTAGAATTATGAGCAAACAATATGCACATCTACATGCCATGGCCAAAACATAATTATGTGAAGTTTCAAAATGATTGGCCAAAAACTGTAGGAGGAGTTGCGCTCACAAGTCAATTGTTGATGAACGGACAAATGGATGAATGGATGAACGGATGAACTAATAATAATATGTGTACAAAATATGATCCTACTCCATCAATTCTTTCACAAGATACTGAGCAGAAACCAATTTTGGGCATAAATCGAGGGCCCCTAACTCTGCGGAAATTAATCTGAGATTTATGTGCAAAAATATGCACATCTTTAGACCATCACCTAATCATCTGTGAAGTTTAAAAAATATTGGCCTAAAACTGCAGGAGGAGTTGTGCTCACGAAACACCCACTGAGACTTTTTATTGGGATCCAAAACAGGCCCCACGTAAACCAAAAAATTGGTATGCGTCTAGTCGGTTTCCACGGGCGTGCAGCGACTTCCTAAGGCCCGATCTCCTGAGGCCCCCAAGTGAGCATGGTGAGAGCCCCTAGGGACGGTCCCCACCCTCGCCAGCCTTGGGGCTCTTACTTTAGCGCATTTTTTTGTCAGGGCTATCTTTGAGACCAGCTCCTTGCGAAACAAACCTTCTATTTAGACATTAGGGTGCGGCTGGCATACCCACAAAGATGAAAGGTCATAATCAATGTGCGTGGTTAAAAGTGGGCAAGCCGGATATCTGCGGGAAAAGGTGTTGCTGAACCTTTTGCAAGATTCACCTGGTCAAACTTCGCAAAGGTCGCCCAGTTCCAGTTCCCTGTAAGTCTTGCGGGAGGGGGGTTCAGAGCGAGATACATCGCTGCCGGAAGTGCGGGAGAGAAAGGGTTTGCCAGCACCATATAGGGCTGGAGAAGAAAACCATAATACAGTTCGATTTGGTGCTAGATCAGCTTATTGCGGAACGAACTCCTATTTAGACAATAAGTTGCAATAAAAAAAAGTTGTGATATATATACCCCATCACGAGCTCAGCTTATTGCGAAAGGAGCACCTATTTAGACAATAAGTTGCAATAAAAAAATGTTGCGATATATATACCCCGCCGCGAGCTCAGCTTACTGTGGAATGAACTCCTATTTAGACAATAAGTTGCAGTAGGTATACCCCATCTAACACATGGCTACTATTAGTATGGATGACCTGATCAAAGAAATGCTCACAGAGTACAAGCCAAGGTTCATCCTCGATGAGCCCATTCCAGAAGCTGAGGAAAGACTCCTCCCCCGGCCGCTTTGACCACAGTGGCCATTTACCGACCTGGATGATCGTGTCCCCCACCCAAAAAGACTCCCGGTTTACGAGCCGTGGGTCGAGATACTTAACAATGCCAAAGATGAATTCGAGGCAGATGGCGCCGCCGCAGTCTTCTCTACATGGAGGGTTGAACGAGAAGACCCGCTGGACGTTGGCGATCTCGACATCACCGAAGGCATATATGCCAGAGCCGGCAGGTTGGCACTGGACGCTCGGATGGCCGACGTCAGGGCTACCCAACTTCTGATGGCTCTCCCAGGGGGCACGGAGCTTCTCCTGAGAATCAAGTTTCTCTGGGAGGAAGCAGAAGATGATTGGGTCCTTGAAGACAAGTTTGATCCAGTCAAGGCTGAGCGAAAGAAGGGCCAAGGGGTCGTCGAGGTCTCTCGGGACATAAAGCCTGGCGTGTTGACTGGAATTGACAGTGTGTTCTATCAGAACGCCTACCTCGTCACCGCAGTTGTCTATGGCCTCTACCCCGTCAGGGATCCAGATCCAACCAACCTAGCTCCCTTAAGAGATGATGACCTCAACTGTGTGGCTCAGAGGGTGGTCGAGCACTTTGAGGGCGCTTTGAGAGGCCAGGGACTTACACCCACACGGCGACATAAGATCCAGGAGTGGGAAGAGAAAGTCCACGAAACTGGCGCCATGGTCGATGACGTGGTCGAGCTGGAGAAGATCCTCAAAAGAGCGATCATCCTGAGGGACATCGCTGGCGAGGGTATCTAAAACAGTGGCAAATATGGAAGAAGTGGGAATGGCAGCCATAGATCCATAGAACTCATCTGCCACAACGGCCACACCTGGCCCAAAGACCTCCACTTCCCCCAGAGTAGAGAGGTCCACATCTACGAGGGCAACATCTGGCACACCATCCGGGAAGTCATCCAGGGCGAGCCATTAGTGGTCTAGCTCCTGGTCAAGATCGACAGCTCTCTGTTGACCAGTTCGTGCTCCAGGACGGCCGCACCTACAGGACACAAGAGGCCCATGAAAGACTCCAAGCGATCTGCGCCAAACTGGGCAACCCTGAATTTGCTGAGAGAGCCTTCGGCGAAAACCACGCGGCTAGCATTATGGCAAAGGAATGGAACGGCTGGAAGCCATTGCAACCCCAGCCATCCTCCTCCCAGACATCGAGAAGGCCTGCGTGGAGCACGGCCACGGCGGCGTCTGGAACTGGATGGGTTATGACACGAGGGATCATCAATCATCCAGGTCTTGATCCGAGCAGCGTAGATACATTCCAGCGTGTCTGTTTCTGTCTCCCTTGTCAAATGAAATGTATTTCTACTTTAACCCTCGAAGCGCTTAGCATATTCAGCAGACGGCATTTTCATTTTTTTTTCTTATTTTCCTGTGTATATTAAGCGTGGCATTACATGCAAATCGTCTACTAGGCAGATGATTCACACGAAATGTTCAGCCATATTTTCACTGTAAAATACTAAAAGTTAGATCGACATCTCCTCTAGAATTTTCAGCAGTGCTTCAGGGGTTCAAACTATTTTCTTGGCAGCCACAGCACGTGCAAAGTGACACGGGGAAAATGGGCCAGCCTGGATAAAAATGCTTGTCACATAAAAAGGAATATAAGAAGACTCAGGAGACCACCACCCTTAATCCAAAACTAAAACTGGGCAATTAGAAATCATCCTAGGCTTTGGGCCAAATACGTTGCTGGCCTTGCGCATTGGGGCTACCAGCTGTTGTTCGGATATACCCTTTGATACTCGCAGCTGAAACATGAAAGATCAGTCGTAGAGTTGGCTGTCGGAAGTAGAACTATTTATGTAAGTGGGTACATTTTGCAAGCTGATCCTGCTGCTGCCAGCACCAGTTTAGAGGGTTTTTATTGTATTCGCAGTTGTAACAAGTTTTGTTTGATTATTAATTGTCGTGTAAGAGAATGATCTGAGTGGTCAAACTTACCTGTACAGAATAATCAATCGCCACTCGCAAATACTTGCAAACACTCCGAATATTATGGGTACACTGAGGTTCGCTGAATGGTCCTCAGAATATCGAGTGCATAACTTCGAGTAAAACCTTTTCACTCGGAGTGGTTTACACCAAACCACTCGGCGGAAAATCATGGATTGTAAAATTGGTCCACGAAAAAAAAAAAAAAAATGGTTCTTTTACCCAAGCCGTACTGTAGGTCAAATATACCTATCTGACAGGTAAAAAGTAGTCCGGCACATTATCTGTAACATATCAGAGGCTACTGGGCTGAGATAATTGCCAGTAATTGGTTTTACTACATCTAGCACCGTAAGTGGTTAATGACCAAAGTAGACTTTTGAAGTTATGAGACTGTACACGCTATGAATGGATAAATTGTCCAAAATGGCACCAAACTCGGAGCGATTCTTCTCGGGGAGGGGTGGGGGGGGGGGATGGCGAACGGGTGTGCAAGCCAGTATTTCTAAACCTACCTCATTCATATATCTGGCCTTTGAAAAGATGGCCGGTCCGACCCATTCATATACTTGATCATCCAAAGTGTTGACCTATTCATATACTGCCCTTTTATTTTTTGAAACCATATTTTCTGGTTGTTAGACAGACAAATATCACAGTCAATACATGTAATACCAAGAGGATAAGCAGCCTTGAAAAATCTCTGAGCGAAAAATATGTGCATATACCAGGATGTCAGAAAAATGGGGCCTTTCACATAGGAATCCAGAAAAACTGGGCCATTCATATACTTTTTGTTGAAAAAAGGGAGCCAATCATACACCTGGCAGTGCTGAAAAATGGGGCTATTCGGCATGTATTATGCCATATATAGGAAATTACTACCTTCTCCCCCCCCCCCACACCCCCCCCCCCCCCACACACACACACACAAACACCTCCCGAGCGATTCTTGCCAGAATGAAACAAATTCCAGGAACTGTAGCTATATTGTCGCAAATTTCGGTGCTGGGTTGTAGGGTTTAATTTCACGCAGTATGAAGCATTCTCCGATTTTTTAAAATAACGCCAACCTGCACGACAAGTGCCCCAGATTGTGGACAACCCATCTGAAATACCTACTTTTTAGCTCGTGCTACTCATGTCCGGATATTCGCTTTACCTCGGACCTAATAATACCCAGACTTGTCACTAATGGAACTGCCAAAATATGTTGTCGTGTCTTGATTTTAGCGCTATTTTACAGCACTGTGGTCATTAAAAATGATTTTGGATAATATCTAAAGTTATAATAAAAAGTTTTTAATAGGTTTGGTTGAAAAAATGTCAAGTCACAATTAATAAAATTGAAGTTATACCATCATTTTGGGTGAATTTCTGCTTAAAGTGCTGAAAATAGCAAAAATGGGTACCTAGCTTTCTTGCTGATGTTTACAAAAACTATCTGATTTTCTTTAAATATAATGCTGAAGTTTTAAACCTAATATATTGAACTATTGCTTTTTGAAAACAAATCTCAGATATTTTGAGAAATAATTCGAATATGAGCATTAAACTTCATCATGCAAAATTATGAAAACTCAGCCACGACAACATATTTCCAATAAATACAATACCTATGCCATACTTACTACTGTGCTTTCGACATCTTTTAGAAAGTAGTTTTTTGCTCGGCGCTTTAAACAGAAGAAGTAAATTTGCAAACTTTTGTCATGATTTAATGCAAAACCAATTGTCTAACTACCTATGTGCAAAAAGTTTTATTCTAGTCAGTGGTTTTTAAAAAATCTAATATTTTCACTTTTTCCCATTGTAAAATTGAATGAAAATTATGCAGAAATTTGAAGGATAGGTAACTTGGAGACAGATTTTTGACAAGTTCTGCTTGTTCAATTTTTCTGAAATTTTCACAATATTATTGTGAAACATCAATAATTCAAATTCAGCAAAGAAAAGTAAAAAATATTTACTAAGATAAAAATTTCAAAAGATCACATTACTATAGAAATTGCATAGGTCAGACCAACTTTTGGCGATAAATTTAATTTTAGGGTACATATTTGAGAACAAAACACAGAAACAGAAAAGACAAATGGTTTCTGATAAGATATGGTCAATCAGAACAAAATATTTTCATTTAAAATAAAACACCAAGCAAAAACCTTCTTTCCAAGAGACTTGGACCCAATATACACTGGACTAGTTACTACGGTACAGGTATTGTATTTATTGGAAATATGTTGTCGTAGCTGAGTTTTCATAATTTTGTATGATGAAATTTAAATGCTCATATTTCACTTACTTTTCCAAATATCTCAGATTTGTTTTCAAAAAGCAATAGGTCAATATATTACCTGTAAGACTGCAGCATTATATTTAAGGAAAAATCAACAGATTTTGTAAACATCAACGAGAAAACTAGGTACCCATTTTAGCTATTTTCGGCACTTTAAGCAGAAAATCATCAGAAGTTCGCCCAATATGAAGTTATAACTTCAATCTAATTAATTGTGACTTGACATTTTTCAACTAAACCTATTAAAACAATTTATTACAACTTCAGTTATTATCCAAAATAATTTTTAATGACCATTGTGCTGTAAAATAGCGCTAAAATCAAGCCATGACAACATATTTTGGCAGTTCCGTTAGTGACAAGTCCGTGTATTATTAGGTCCGAGCAAGAGATATCGAAAGGACAGTAGTTCAGTGTATATATTGTGTCAAAGGCTTTACTTATTTGTTTGCGTAATAATTGGCTGTAGAACGACATGATTACTAGCGATATAATAAAATGCTCCGACGAACCTGGGACCACAAAGTCCAAAGTTGTCGAGAACGTCACACGAACTGCCTGCACCATAGGTGCCTGGTTTCGTGAAGTTTTTAAAATAATTTTCTATAAAAATACCAAACTTGTTTGAAGCCGGGCACCTGTGGCCGGCACGTGCACCGAAACCCCATGTTAGCTCTGATCAGCTCTGAACATCCTATTTCTCACCGCGGGGATAAGCATATATTTCGTTAATTAACTCAAATAAATAAAGGTACCGACATTAATAAAACAAATCAATTTACAAAACATACCTGATTACAAGATAAAACTCGAAATTTCAAAATGGCGCTTCTCCGCTTAAATCATGGTTTCCGTCATTCTCTTTGGTTGCATACTAATCTACGGTATTTCCGGTATCCATATCCCGGTATTCATAGAGGTCCCTGTGTTTGACATAGCATAACATCAAAAGTGCTTGACCGATTTTAATAATATAATAAAAACAAAATTAAAGACAATAGTCTAATCTACAAAATAAAGATATTTGATTTAAAAAAAATATTGGTTGCTGATGTTGTAGGATGATGTCTAAGTCCTAGTATCGAGATTCAATTGTCCCGGTATCCATGGAGGCATACATCTTTGACATGGGATAACATCAAAATTACTTGATCAATTTTATTAAATTAAATACCTTTTAAAAGGCTACATTGCAATCTATATAAAAATATAAATTTTTTAAAACAAATGTCTGTGGCTGATGTTGTAGCATTCTGTCAAAATCCCAGTATCCATGTTCACATGTCCCGGCGTTCATTGTGGCCTCTGTATGTGACATATTATCAGTGTTTAATTGATTTTAGTAAATTAAACATCCAATTAAAGGCAATGTGTCAATCTATAACATAAATATAAATAAATAAAAAAATGTCAGTTGCTGATGTTATGTTGTAGCTTTATGTCAAAGTCCCGGGAACTAAATCCATCGTGTAGTTTAGAAGTAATGAGATCCGAAAAAACTTCTATGTAAAATTTTAACATGAAAATTCTAAGTCTGTGATGTTGACCTTGACAAGACCTAGGGTGGTGGGGATGGTACTGCGCAAAAGTTTGGAGCAATATGTATAACCATACAAAAGATGAATCAAATCGGTGATAAGGTTAGAAAATAATGAGGTCTTAAAAACGTTAACAAAACTTTAACATTTAAATTCTAAGTCTGTGACCTCGACCTCAAGTCACGGGTCATGAGAGCTGATGGTACTGATAAAAACTTTTGACCCGTGTCTATCATAATACCAAATAGGAACAAAATCCATCATTTAGTGTAGAAGTAATGAGATCCTAAAAACTTTGACATAAAATTTTAACATGAAAATTCTAAGTCTGTGACCTTGACCTTGACATGACCTAGAGTGGTGGGGATGGCACTGCACAAAGTTTTTGACCAATATGTATCATCATAACAAAGATGAAGCAAATCGGCGGTAAGGTTAAGAAATAATGAGGTCTTAAATACTTTAACGAAAACTTTAAAATTTGTGGATGCCGACGCCAACGCCGACGCAGGGGAAGTACAATAGTTCTCTGTGAATGTGGGTAGGCGAGTTAAAAAGTTACATGTAAGCATCGACCCGCAACAAAATACCCGTATTTCCATAAAATTACAAGCCCGGCCCTGTTCTTTTCTGGAGAAAAAGTAGAATAATAATAATAATAAAAGACTTCTCTTACCTACCGACCAATATTTTTTTTCAGTAGGTTAGTGGAAACACAGTTTTTTTGGGTTTTTTTTTTTTGTTTTTGTTTTTTTTTTACGACTGATGGTATACTTCAGTTGTGCACACAAGTATGGCCGCTATCTCTTATTATATTTAGACGTAAAAACTCGGACCTAATAATGTATATTGGGTCCAAGGTAAAAACAATAGCTGTGTTTCGGCTAACATGCTGAAAAAAAAAAAAAACAAGTCTTATAAGTAGTTGCGGTCATGATACTTAAGCCGTAATCCAAACTCATAAATCCATAAACGAATGACGAATCAGAATGTTCAGACCAACAGACATGGACCCCAGAATAAAGGGGTAATCAGGCGTCCGCGGATAGTAAGCATTACTTGGTAAGCAAGCTTCGCCCACAATATCATATGTAACCTAAGCCTGTCAGCCTCTGTATGGAAGAATGTACATACCTTGAAGCGGTGATAAATCTCATGAAACGGTTAGTTTAGACAAATACTTTTTCAACTTTCCTAGTAGGTATTTTAAATCATCTTTACAATATGATCTTAGTTCACGCCAAAATCAAGTTTTGAAAATCAAAGAAACCTCCGCAATTTAGGATAACAATTTGATACAATTAATGATATACTTAGCGAGAAGACGCTTTCGTAAGAAAACAACCAGTCCGTCGAAACACACCAAACCACCGCAAGTAATCCCGAAATACCACAAACCATTTTATTTATTTACCCACTTACTTTATCTATTTTTCACTTTTAAATTACTTTGATTTAGTATTTCAAGTGGAACGGGGTATCAAAGATGTTTGATAGTTCAGTATAAATAATCAGCATCAACACAGCTTGATCTGGGTCTTTACAACAGATAAACGTATGTGAAATATGGGTCGGTCAGGACTTTGTTAAAAAAAAGTGATGCACAAGAAACATCTGGCCAGCAAAGTTCTAGATCAGCATGTGCATATATCTGCAACTGCGCAGTCTGATCAAGGTCCTTGGGTCTTTACTTAAGTAGAAAAAAGACTTACATGAAATAAGGGACGGCGTCCGAGAAAACATATGACCACCAAAGTTCAAGATCGGCATGTGCATGTGCATCCGTACAACCTGAGCAGGATTTTCACAATAATAATGATAATAATAATAATAATAAACACGTAAGGTCGTTTTGTCTTCTAATGGACCTGCATGTGACGTTGTTTTTTTTTTTTTTTTTTTTTTTTTTTCTTAAACACATGCACTCGGTAGGCATGAACGATGGAATGCGCGAACAAAGAAGCCGGCAAACAAATAAATGAAAGAAAAGATGAATAAACATTTTGCCCTGTTATATCACATCCAAAGAAACCGACCTATCATAGAAATTCATATCTTACATGCTATTGAACAAACAAGACAATCATTAGGTAAGGTGCCTTTAATCATCAGAAGGCATGTAGAACACCTCGTTATTTTTCCTATAATTTAATTTAGATATCATATAATATTTAACCGTATTTGATTAACAACTGTTTGATTTGTGACTTAAGAAGTTTAAAATGTGTTTTGGGGTATGGTTTGGGCTGCGGTTTGTGATTGTGGCACTCCCTGGACTTTTCTCTTACCATTTTTTTATAGTAGTTTAGGATGTTTTAGGGGTGTTTCAATAGATGGACCCAAAAAGGACAAATCATATGCCTATTTGTGGAACTTAGCTAGCGGGAAATCAAATGGGACAAAATAATGACGTTAAACTTCTCAACGTCAGAAGATAAAATGTAATTTTGTTTGCTTTGTTTAAGCAAGTTTTCGACCATAATTTAGAAAAATAGGAATTTTTGAAACGTGCAACTGAGGAAAGTGACAAGGCCTTTTTGTTGACACCAAGAATTATGTGGTCTACGTACCCAAGCCATAGAACCACCACGAAAACATGCATATATAATTTTGACCCCTTTAAACCCCACTTTTATATAGTAAAACTGGGGTTTACAGGTATACATTATTTTTCATATTTCTGTCGAAAACATAGATTGTGGGTACTCGTTAGAACCGCCTCGTCGAGGCGGTTCTAACGAGTACTCATAATCTATGTTTTGAGCAGAAATATGAAAATTATCAGAGTTTTTTTTTTATCTGAAAATTTTCAGTTTTTAGAGGTGAAATTTTCTATATATTTGAATAGGCGTGTTTTCGTAATGATTCATAAAATGTTGAACCAGTCAGAATATTCAGGCGAACAGACACGGTCCCCGAAAAAAAGGGTGCAATCAGGTGTTCTAGGAAATTAAGGATTGAGATAGTCATTCCATAAATTTATATTGCGGTATGTCTAAATGACAGTGAGAAGCTAGCTATCGTTCAAAGAAAGGCCCGTACGGCGGTGAAAGTATATATCAGTTCGTATCCAGCGTTATACAGAGTGAGGTGTGACTTGACAATGAAACTGTCAAAGTTTCGGGTGTAAAGTGGGCTTCGTTTTAAGAACCTCTACTATAATATTGAAAATGACAAAAAAATATCTGCCATTCTTCGTCGCCCATTTTCTTTTTTGAAGAGGCTTCTTGTTTATTTTTCTCTTTTTCTCCAGAAAAGAACAGGGTCGGGTCTGTAATTTTATGAAAATACAGGTATTTTGTTGAGGGTCGGTGCTTTACATTTTTTTATTTTGCATTTTTACTGATAAAAAAAATAGCAGAGTCGGGTGTTACAAACACGGTCGGTGGGGTTAGCGGAAACACAACTATTTTGTTTTTACGCTTTACTGAGAAATTCATTTAACCCACAGGATGAATATAAAATTGACAGTCACTGAAGCATGCGGGGTGGTCGGGTGGTGCGAAGGTGTCATGTATCTTATGTCACCGGGGCGTCCAGCTGATACTGGCTTACAGTTGGGCAAGGCCTGCTATCCTTGTAGCAGGTAAGGGTAGGGAGGTGATGTTTTTATTTCTTCTGTTTCTTCACTTTCATTCCTGTTCCTCTTTCTTCCCTGTCCCTCTCTTTCATCTCTTCTGCTATCTCTTCTGTCTCTTTTCTCCCTTTCTCTGGGAGACGACACAAAATGACCCACAAGGGTTGACGTGTCGTTAAACCCCAATCAATCACTGAAGCATGAAAAGTAGGTCAGTACCACATACTGACGGCGGGCTTCATCTGTTCTTCCTCAGGTGCAACTTTGCTTCAGTTACCTTAAATTTCTCCTAATATTTACAGTTATCGATAAACATGCACATAATGAATATAAAATTGACCAAGTCATGCAGCCTGAAAAACACATTACGAAAACATGCCTATTCAAATACATTGAAAATTTCACCTCCGAAAACGGAAAATAATCGGATAAAAAACTCTGATATTTTTCATATTTCTGCTCAAAACATAGATTGTGGGTACTCGTTAGAACCGCCTCTAACGAGTACCCACAATCTATGTTTTTGAGCAGAAATAAGAAAAATAATGTATACCCCTGTAAACCCCAATTTTACTGTATAAAAGTGGGGTTTAAGGGGGTCAAAATTATATAGGTATGTTTTCGTGATGAGGTCAATGCCACTTATTCATGGTGAGTTTCAGCTGTTATCCATTATATCATAGGCAGCTGTCGATCACAGAGGCTGGATCAGAGGGGGTTCGGGGGGATTCAGTTGAACCCCTTTTTTGACTCAAAATTTCAATTTCATTTTAATGACAAAGTCTGGTTAAATTTGGGATACCGTATTTGCTATAAATATTCACACTCTTATTCTTTACCTTATACTTCCCTTCAACAAGTGATGAGGTCAATGCCACTTTTTCATGGTGAGTTTCAGCTGTTATCCATTATATCATAGGCAGCTGTCGGTCACAGAGGCTGGATCAGAGGGGGTTCGGGGGATTCAGTTGAACCCCCTTTTTTTACTCAGAATTTCAATTTCATTTTAATGGCAAAGTCTGGTTAAATTTGATAAATTTGGGATACCGTATTTGCCATAAATATTCACACTCTTATTCTTTACCTTATACTTCCCTTCAACAAGTCTATTTTCTACCTATGACTGTGTGATAACATTGCTGGATGAGTGGCAAACAGAGTAGATCCTGATCTGCGGCATCTGATCTGGGTCTACACTATTTGCTCAGGCCTGCCTTTCTGAATACGTGGTGTAAATACGGTAATTTGATTAAACAGACCCCCACCCCGCAGAAATCATCCTGGATCCGCCCCTGTGTCAGATAACTTTCTACTTACCTTTATCTGACCTGAACGAACTCAGTAAATTTAATGAAGTCAATGAAGCACGAAACATAGGTCACCGCCAGATGCAAATGTGGTCCTGGTATGAAGACCGTAGGCCTTATGGTTACTGAGAAACTGACCTACAGGTACAACCTGAATATTGCGTCCACGCTATTACGCTTACGCTCGAGGGGTTGGGGAGCAGAGTATGGCATAATTTTGGGGTTTTGTTTTACACGTCAATTATTGTGAGTCAATTATGTCGTCTCCTAATGAACGGGAGAAAATGGACATGAGATTCGTAGATAAGATGCAGGGTCGGGTCTAGATTGATTTCTGAGGGTGTTCAATTTGATTAAATTAACGTACTTACATATATTCGGAAAGACAAGCCTGAGCAAACGGTGTAGCTCCAGATCAGACGCCGAAGAACGCGGCGTCTGATCTGGGTCTACACTGTTTGCCACTCATCCAGCAACTAAATAATAATAATAAAACAGACTTGCTGAAGAGAAGTATAAGGTAAAAAAATAAGGGGCGTGAATATTTATGAATATTTAGGGTAAAAACGGTGTCCTAAATTTATAAAATGTATACAAAATTTCCCATGAAAATGAAATTTTGAGTCAAAGAGGTGATGGGTTTCGACTGATCCCCGATTGAACCCCCGAACCCGTCCCTGATATGAAAGAAAGAAAGAAAAAAGAAAGAAAGAAAGAAAGGAGGATAAGGGAAAAGTGAACGACAGTGCATAAACAGAACAAGAGTCCCATGGACCACTATTCGCTCACCTACATATTTGCAAATGCCATGCAACAGTCTTACAGTATTGCCACAGCAACTGGGATGCAGTTTGGACTATACCATAAAACGGCCAAAGGTCATCCTAGTCTCATCATTTTAACAAACTTAGTTGATGCTGTATACCAAGATTTAGCCTCAAAGCTTTATTAGTATTTTAAGTGTTTTACCATATATGGGCATGACAGTCATCTTGTTCAATGATGCAGAACCATTTGAACAAAGTGTCAACATCCGACAGAAGGCTCCATGTGAAATCTGGTGAAACAGGTTTTATTCCTGTATATAGCACAGGAGCAAGGTCAGATAACCCCCAGGGGCAAAATTTTGATCCTAACTAAAACATTTTACTACTCTAATCATACATAGTAAGTTTCAGACATTAGTCTTAAATACATATTGAATTTTTTTTTTTTTTCAACTTTCCCCCTCCATATAAATCTAAAGAGACGCAGAGTTGACCTTGCCGTAAAAAGGTCAAAGGTCAACCTATGCTCGTCATTTGAACAAACTTGGTAGCGCTTGAGTCCTCAATGCTATATACCAAGATTCAGCACCAAAGCTTTCTTGGTTCTTGAAGATTTTCATGAGTTTTTACCATATATGGACATGGCGGCCATCTTATGCGCGGAATCATTTGAACAAATTGGCAATACCCTTTCGACAGAAGGCTCGTGTGAAGTCTGATGAAAATTGCATTTGCAGTTTCAGAGAAATCACACGATTTCATACATGTACATAGCCCAGTGGTCCAATGTTTTGCTACTTTAACATACATTGTAAGTTTCAGCCATTAGTCTTCAATTGAATACATTTTGAGAAAACGACTTTTCAACATTTTCTCCATATAAATGTATAGGGCGACTTATCTTGGGGCGAGTTGTCTTTGGGACAAGTTGTAGTCCACATACATGTACTACAAGTCATACTATAGTCCAGTTCCTTGCGCAGCTCGATAGCAGTCTATTGTATGTAGTTGGATGCAGCCTGAAATAATGACGAAATCCACACGGCTACTGTGTAGATAGTAATAATAACGAAATGGAGCCGAACAAATCCAATTTTCCCCTAGTTTCATAAACAAACCAAAAATCTGAACAATTCTAGATTTGGTTTGGTTACAGAGCAAAAAAGAGTGTAAGTTTCATATAAACGAAATATATATCAGATTTTTTCCCGCGGAACACATTCTGGTATTTCGTGGATTCGGCAATGTAACCATTGTACTATAACCAAATGTGTTTTCGGTTGGAACTAGTACTCGGGCTAAATTGCGTAAATTGTATGCACGGCTGAGGGTTTGGATGGGTGGGTGGGGTTACGAAAATCGCTAATCATTAGAATCAGACTATTTTACTGGTGATACATCAGTAGACATTCATTCACCAGGGCCAATGATTGCAAGTGCTGTGAATCTGTCGACAGGGTCCTCAGAACTTTCAGCAGAGATTATAGATGCAGGGAGTGCACTCGATCCAATACCTAATGGTATCTGGGAAGAAACTACTTCTAAATGTCAGTTCTAGCATATGGCACTTGAAATGCGGTTGGATGTTGATTCCTACTTATTTTGGGGTTGAATGTAAATTATTTTTTTAGCCCTTTACAGGGCTTCCGTTAAGCGGACGTACGACGTATATTACGCCCTGAGATTGCCACCGGACGTCCAGATTGAACTTCAAAGACGTACCGCAGACTTCCGAAATTTCTTTTGTCTGTCCGAAATCGATACCCGAGACGTCCAAAAATTGTCAAAAGGCCCGCCCACTTTTAACCACCTGTATGATGTTTGCCCCGCCTACTTACCGGAAATTCGCTACCTGTGTTGACTGAGCTTTAAGGTCGTCCCACTTTCCGCTTGCCGGAGTTTTATTGACAGCCGTGTCAAGCGTCGTGGCACCCTTTTGATGGCTGCGTCATCACCGGGTATTTGTCACGCGTGCTTAATTGATGTTTTTATAATTAAATTGTCTACTGCGACCCCGAAAATATTCGTTGAAATTCTATGAAGTCATTATTATTTTTTAATATTCACATCTTAAAATCTTAAATTATTATTTTGCTAAGAACGTGTGTTGTCTGCAACACTTCCGGGAATTGCCGAGTGAAATTCTATAAATAAATAAATAACAATTATGCACAGAACGCAAATTGAAATCTATTCGAATTCAGAAGCTTACGTTTGTCCTGACAACAAAAGCAATTTTTCAAATGAAAAGAAAATATATTTTTCGTCAAAATTTTCGGAAAACCCGTTTCTAAATGCGTAGCCTTGTTCCAGTTGCGCTGTTTACCAGCGCGGAAAAGACGCAAAGTAAGTCTAAATATAGGCGATTTGCGATGGTTTTGCTTGCTTTTCTCTGCGAACGAACGTTTTGCTGTTGGTATTTCATCGAGAGCTGCCTTTAATTTGTTTGTTGTTGCAAGAGTTGGCGCCGTTTTCCCGCAATTTTTGTGAAGTAAGCAACTCGTTCGCTCGTGTTGATCAGCTTCAATCCGAATAAATATTTCATTAAATACATTTCTGCAAAATAATTTCAGCATAGTTTATTTTTAAGAAAACATGTTTTGGGTGTTTTCTCTCATGTATTTTCTTTTCTTTTTTCCTTCTCTGGGCTTTGAAACGAATGCGAAGTTGTTGATGCTTTCTCTGAGGTCCGACATACAAGTAGAGACTTTCCAAAAAGATGCGATCGAATTTTAATAAGCGATAAGGACATTTTTAGAACACATCTAAGAGAAGCGTATATCATGATGATTCTGTGTGAGACTGAAATAAGAACCTATGTTCAACTAAAGAAAGGGCAGACTGCCGCAGCACGGAAAAAAAGTGGGACTTCCTAGATTTGCCTGTGGGACTTCCAAATTTGAGGGGTAGGAAGTCTGGGACTTCCTGAGTCTGGAAGTTAATGGAAGCCCTGCTTTAATCAGAACTCAATAAAGCTATTATCATAAATCAGTTTTTGATTTTTTTTTTTTTTTTGCATAATCCTTCAATTCTACATCACAAAAATCAGTAGATCTAGTCACTAAAATTTTAGGCCAAAAATCACTAGTCAATAAAAAAAAAATAAGACCATTAATCAGTAGTCAATAAACCCCACCGGATCCTCATGGTTAGGTAGCGACTTTATATATATATATATGTATATATATATACGTGGCAAAAAAAGTTAGGGATATTTGTATGTATGGTGAAATAAAAGGAAACTAAGACATATCTGAAATCTGAAATTGATATATTTGATTACATCATTTCATTTACAGACAAAAAACCATCCGTTGGAGTCTGTAGCACTAGAAGTGAATGAGAAAATTTGTATGGAAGATCACTAGGGTCACCAATAAAACCTCACAAATATGTTAATATCGTGTATGTCCACCTGTTGCATCTATGCAGGCCACACAACGACGATGCACACTCCTGATGAGTCTGGCATACAAATTTTCTCATTCGCATCTAGTGCTACAGACTCCAATGGATGGATTTTTGTCTGTAAATGAAATGATGTAATCAAATATATCAATTTCAGATTTCAGATATGTCTTAGTTTCCTTTTATTTCACCGTACTTACAAATATCCCTAACTTTTTTTGCCATGTATATATATATATATATATATATATATATATATATATATATATGATAGACAAAAGCTCAGAATTTTCACTGGTTACATATAATGACACTCATTCGCCAGAACCTGTGATATTAATTAACAAAAAAAACAAAAACTGAGAGTTTATAAATGCAGAAGTTTGCTCTTCAAACCCTGTCCAGTCTGGCCCATAAAGTCTCAGCCAGATTAGCACAGAGAAATCCCTAGAGTTAACCATGAATGTACCAAGTAAAAGTTTGATCCCAACCTTTGCTGTTTTGGTTTGTTTAGGAATTTTATAAATGATTCCGATTCAGCACCCTATGATGTGCATTGAAGTGACCGACAAAGGTTTTCTTTCTGACAATTGTTCACAATGGTACCACCCTATGTGTCAAAAGAAATAGAGGATAAAACTTGCGAATTTCTCATCCTGAATCCGGATTTCTTCTGGGTATGCTCAGGACATGCAGTGCTCAAAACCATTCAGCCTCAGTGCTAGATAACAATCTTGCATCCTTTGCCCATAATAGTTTCAGTAGTCTGTCTGATTTAGATAGCCGGTCATCAGTGTTTCTTCTGCTGAGCAGAGAACAACCACACAAAGCTTTGGAATGCAACCCTGAGAGTCTGCAACTTGAATGCTAGTTCTATAAAATCCCAAGACTAGCTTGACCAATTTCATGCAATGCTTGACCAGGAAGGTCCTGATATGCACTGAGTCATGGTTGGCCTCAGATATTTATTATATGCAGAGATCATTCCAGAGAGTCTGGGGTATACTCTTTTCAGGCAGGATAGAGGTTCTAGATGGGGAGGTGTTTTCATCCTCATTAAAAACCTGTACATTGCTAGCAGGGTCCAAGGATGGGAAACTGACTGCGAGATATGGGTTAAATTACAGCTTACATGTTCAGTCCCTCTTCATATAGCAGCTTTCTTTTAGCCCAATGAGTCAGACGTTCATAGTTTTGCAGAATTAAAAAAATCTGTTGAAAATGTGAGTCCCATTAAAGGCCATGTTTGAATTTTGGGGGATTTCAACCACCCTAAATTCTCATGGAATGACTGCACTGTAAATACACATCATTATAAAGAGTTTACTAACTTTCTACATGAGCTTGATCTTACCCAAGTTGTGACCCACCCTAGGAAGAATGAGAACATTTTGAATTTGATCTTGATTGGCAATCCAATCCAAGTCAAGTGTGTTGAAGTGAGATCTGGCATTGCATATCATGATGCTGTCCTTTCTGAGGTTTTCTTTAAACTCCAGATTTCCAAGAAGAAACCAAGATTAATGCATTTATATAGAAAGGCTGACTGGGAGGGTCTTGATTCTTGAAATAAAAACACAGCAAGCATAATACCCCAAATAAATTATTTGTTTATGTATATAAGTTATTGTATATAAGTTATTGTTGCGAAAATGTCTGGAAAAAGAAAATGACGGAGGGACAGATAACAATCCTAAACCAGATCTTGATAATATCAATGGTCAGATAACAATCCTAAACCAGATCTTGAGAATATCAATGCATACAGCAAGTTTGATTAAAAGGCCTTGTTATTTACACAAGTTATCATCCGGAAATGAAAATATGGGCGTGTCTTGGGCAGATAACTCCAAAAACATTTGACGAAATTTGCTCATTAGCAATTCCAAAACAGATCTCCTTAATGTCAATGCATATAGCAAGTTTGGTTAAAAACTATTGTTATTTACTCAATTATCGTCAGGAAATGAAAATATGGGCATGTCTGGAGCAGGAAACTCCGTAAAAATCTGACATAATTTACCCATTAGCAATTCCAAACCAGATCTCCTTAATGTCAATATATATAGCAAGTTTGATTAAAATCCCTTGTTACTTACTCAAGTTATTGTCCGGAAATGAAAATATGGGTGTATCTCTGGCAGAGAACTGCTTAAAATTTGACAAAATTTGCCCATTAGCAGTCCCAAACCAGATCTCCTTAATATATAGCAACATATAGCAAGTTTGGTTAAAATCCCTTGTTATTTACTCAAGTTATCTTCTGGAAACAAAAATATGGGCGTGTTTTGGGCAGATAACTCTGTAAAAATTTGATGAAATTTGCCCATTAGCATTCCCAAATCAGATATCCACAATATCAATGCACATACCAAGTTTGGTGAAAATCCATTGAAGTTTACCCAAGTTATCATTCAGAAACAAAAAACGGATGGAGGGACGGACATACGACTGATGGACGGATGGACAGATACACAGACATCCAACTTGAAACCATAATACCCTGCCACTATTGTGTGGCGGGGTATAAAAAGGGTAAGAGAAAAGTCCAGGGAGTGCCACAATCACAAGCGGCAGCCCTTCCCAGACACCAAGAGGAAAAGGAAACAGACAAAACCAAACAAGTGCAAATCGAACAAACATAAAAAAACACAAAGATTAACTCTCTCTTCCCCAAGCTAGATAATCACAATGCTAAAAGTACGGAAAAACACAAGAACAAAATAACTTAGGCAAGACTTAAAATAAATCGCCTCGTAGAATAAACCACAAAGCAACAAAGAGTAAGACTAACACCGGATGACAGGTGTCAGATAATATTTTGACCCGTATAATATTTTGACTCACAGGTCAGAAAATTGCTATAATATTTTGACCCGCCACATAATATATTGACCCACCCCACTATCTTTCTTAAGGAATGATAAAACACATACAAAATGGATTCATTTATTAAAAAAGCATTAAAAATAATGTTCTGGCAGTAATCTGCCCCCTTATTTTTTGAGAGAGGGTTGGGGTGGGGGGTAGGGGGTCAAAATACAATAATATACTGACCCGCCCCTGGATTTGACCAGGCAATCATAATAGATTGCTAGAAATAATGCAAAATGGTTCATTTTAAACATGAAAACCTAAATAAAAAAAACACTGAAATAAGATGACTTCCTATTTGATTTTTCGAGGGGTAGGAGGGGTTATTGACCCACGCTTGGATTTCAACAGGATACCATAAATGATCCCTTTAATTAATGTGAAATGTTTTCTTTTATCATGTAAACCTAAAAAAAAGCATTTTAATAAAATGACGACCAATTTGATTTTTTATTGGGTAGGAGTGGAGGAGGGGGGTCAAATATACCATAATATAATGACCCGCCCATGACTTGATCAGGTAATCATAATAGATTACTAGAAGTATGTAAAATGGTTTCTGTTATCATGAAAACCTCCAAAGAAGCATTTTCATCAAATGACATCCTATTTGACTTTTTAAGGGGTATGAGAGGGAGGTGTGAGGGTGGGGGGGGGGGGGGGGTCAAAATATTATACCATAATATATTGACCCACCCTTGGATATCAACAGGCAATCATAAATGATCCCTTTAAATAATGTGAAATGTTTTCTTTTATCATGTAAACCTAAAAACAAAACAACATATTATAAAATGATGACCAATTTGATTTTTTATGATTGCCTAGTCAAGGCCAATATATTACAGTATAATATTTTGACCCTCCCCCTTCCATCCCTCAAAACTTTAAATAGGATGTCATTTTATGAAATATTTTTTTAGGTTTTTGTGGTAAAAGGAACTATTACACATTATTTCTAACAATGTATTATGACTGCCTAGTCAAGGTCAGGGGTGGATCAATATATAATGGTATAATATTTTGACACCCCTTCCCCCTCCCATCCCTCAAAAATTGAAATAGGACGTCATTTTATGAAAAATGATTTTTTTTTTAGGTTTCATGGTAAATGGAACTATTACACATTATTTTTAGCAGTGTATTATGGTTGCCTAGTCAAGGTCAGGGGTGGGTCAATATATAATGGTATAATATTTGTCCTCCCCCCCCCCCCCCCCCCCCCCCCCCCCCCCCCCATCCTCAAAAATTGAAATAGGATGTCATTTTTTTTAGGCTCATGGTAAAAGGAACTATTACACATTATTTCTAGCAATGTATTACGATTGCCTAGTCAAGGTCACGGGTGGGTCAATATATTATGGTATAATATTTGACCCCCCCTCCCCCTCTCCCATCCCTCAAAAATTGAAATAGGATGACATTTTAGGAAAAAAAATTTTTGTTGTTCATGGTAAAAGGAACTATTACATATTATTTCCAGAAATGTATTATGACTGCCTAGTCAAGGTCAGGGGCAGGTCAATATATTATGGTGTAATATTTTGACCCCCCACAACCCTCCCTCAAAAATTAAAGTGGATGGATTATTTTGCAAACATAATTTTTAATGCTATTTTAAAAAATGAATCAATTCTACATGTGTTATATCATTCCTTAAGAAAGATAGCTGGGCGGGTCAAAATATTATGGGGCGGGTCAAAATATTACAGTAATATATGACCTGCAGGTCATAATATTATGACCCGCGGGTCAATTTTTAGGTGGGTCAAAATATTATATGACACCAGGACCTACGCCTTAGGACGGTCAGTAGAATAAACCACCAGGGGTTTAAACGCACATTGGCATTTCAGAAGTCCTTTTTGCCCATCTATGAAAGTAAATCAGTCAGCTTGCTTCAGCACTGAACAGTTTGTTCCCAGACGGTCAATAAGTACTAAGTCATTACTGCTGTGGATCACTTAGGAAATTAAGAAGACCACACATAAGAGGAAGAGGGACAGTCTTTATGACAAATGTAAAAGCATAGATGCCCTGTAGACAGGCAAGCCCATCTTGAATCGAAATATCTGGCCAACAAGAAACTCAAAGAGGCCCTCAACAGGTACATAAAGAAATACTGGGAACTGCAGACTCTAATCCAGTCAATTCAACTTATCAAACTAACAATTAGGGCTGGAAAGAGTACCCGAGGTGCTGTGTATCTTACATCACTGGGGCGTCCATCTGATATTGGCTTACAGTTGGGCAAGGCCCGCTATCCTTGTAGTGGGTAAGGGTAGAGGGGGAATGTTTTTATTTCTTCTGTTTCTTCACTTTCATTCCTGTTCCTCTTTCTTCCCTGTCCCTCTCTTTCATCTCCTCTACTCTCTCTTCTATCTCTTTTCTCCCTTTCTCTGGGAGACGACACAAAATGACCCTCAAGGGTTGACGTGTCGTTAAACCCCAACACAATCAAATCTGGTCTGATAGACCAATTACCCAGGTACAAATTTAGTACCCGTTACCCAAATGCTAATCATCATGAATTATAGAATACCGGTATATAACTAATAAAAGAATTTCAAGCAAATAGAGCAAAGTTCAATATGACTGGTTTTAATAACTTGCCATTGCCCACGATCTTACTTTAAAATGAACATTTCATATTTTGTTCTTCAAAGACTCTGTAATGTAATTGCACCCACATTACAGTTCATATTCCATAAGTCTCTAGACACTGACAGAGTACCCAAAAGCTGGAATACTGCGTATGTATGTCCTGTCTTTAAGAATGGAGACACAAGCCAAGCATCCAATTATAGGCCTATTTCTTTGACAAGCATTCTATGCAAGCTGCTAGAGCACATAGTTGCAACAAATGTGGTTTTTCGCATGGACCATCATAACCTGCTGTATGATCTGCAATATGGTTTTCGAACTAAGAATTCCTGTGAGATCTAGCTTGGGACCCTCATAGATCATGTGGAATTCACTAGTAGGTAGCCAAACTGACCTGGTCTTGCTGGACCAACCTAAAACATCACCAAAAACAATTGAAACTGCACAACTATAGGATCAGAGGTCTCTGTCTGAAATGAATACAGGCATTTCTTTCCAGCAGAATGCAATTTGTTATCCTTGAAAATGAGAAGTCAGACACAGTGCCTGTGCAATCTGGGGTCCCTCAGGATTCTGTTCTAGACCCAATACAGTTTCTAATATATATAAAAGACTTACCAGACAGTGGATTGTATTTGATTGTGTTGGGGTTTAACGACACATCAACCCTTGTGGGTCATTTTGTGTCATCTCCTGGAGAAAGGGAGAAAAGAGATAGAAGAGATAGTAGAGAACATAAAAGAGTGACAGGGAAGAACGAGAAACAGTTTAAAAGTTGTTTGTTTGATTTGGTTTTAATTCTACTAAATAATTAAGGGCACTTCAGTAAGGAGTTGACTGCCGAAAACCACATCAAATTATCTTAAACGGTTTCTGAAATATTGCGATTTGAAATTTGACATTTAACATCAAAGAGGAATGAGTTCAGGCTGCCTCATTAATATTCATGAGGCTTTTTATGACATCATAGAGGAACAGTAAAATTTTTAACTTTTTTAAATTGCTAATATTTTTTGCTTTTTAATCTGCATCAATTCAGTTTTCACATTGTTTAATTTATTCAACTCCTTTAAACTAATATACATAGGAATTTAACTCTTATTTTCCGTTTAAAGTGTTACATTTCAAATTTAAATATTTCATTTAATTAATTTAAAATCCAGTTACAATGCTTAATAATTAGCCAAAATTGATTTTTTTTATATTCATTTATATGATATACATCCAAAATTCACAATTATTAAAAAAACTTACAAAAAATTTAATATTAGTCCAGTTTTTTTTCAACAAAATAAGTTTCTTAAAGCATTCTATCAACATGCTGAAAACCAGGCACATTTTAAATTTCTTAGTATTTGCCCTTTAACGTCGCTTTCAACAATCTTTTAGTCATATTGCAATGGTGTCTGGATGTGGCAGGGAGCTCAATGCTCACATTTATTTTAGAGTGCTGCCTCACTGAAATATCATGGCCCAGACACTTTGACATGATATTCCACCCAGTCACATTATACTGACACTGAGCTGACCAGTTTTAGCTCTACTTTATTAATGCTGAGCGCCAAGCGAAAGAGCAGCTAGTACTATTTTTAAAGTCTTTGGTATGACCCGGCCAGGGATCAAACCCACAACCTCCCGGTCACATAGCGGATGCTCTACCAGTGAGCTACTGTGCCGGTAGAAAGAGGAACAGAAATGAAAGGGAAGAAATAGAAGAAAGAAAAACATTTCCCCTTTACCCTTACCTGCTACAAGGATAGCAAGCCTTGCCCAACCGTAACCAAACTTGCTACATGACTTCCCCTTATAGTAAGGGTGTGCAAAAGCAAGTCTGTTTGTCCCTCAGTCCATCCATCATGCTATTAGCAACATTAACAGGGAGTGTGGGGATTTGCAATGGCATGCTGTCAACTATAGAGTCTAGTTTATTTTTACATTCCGTTTTCTACTAACATCACACTGACATGCACCTGCACACAATCGCCGCGAGGGGGTGATGCAGTATAGATAAACTTACACTTGAGTGGCCCTACATTGAATATGGTTGACAGTTTGGAGAGCTCCTGCTTCAAGGATATGGTACATAGAAATACCGGAACACATTGAAACTCCGGAAGTCACATGTATTTACCAGAACATACTTAATATATAAATTTTTCCTACTACTGCTTTTTCTTTTGGTCTTTTTTTCTATAAAAGTTATTAATAGTGTTAGTAAATCATGAAATATGACCTCGATAGCTTTCAAGTCTTGACAGAACAAAGTGTAATTTTTGAATACTGGTATGAGCTGTATATGTTTTGGTAGCCATTTACAGCTATATACTGAGTAAAGTCAGGCTAAAAACAAGTCCAAGAATGAATGATAATTAACATTTATTGTATGCTTATTGCTTTTTTAATTTCAAGTGTTTTGCTTTGCATGAAATATTAAGCCTATTTGTTTGTTTGTTTGTGTTGAGGTTTTACGGCCCAGTTAACCCACTGGGGTAATGTCTAGCGCAGTCAGTTTACCTAACCACATGTTTATTGGGTAGGCTTAGTCCTCTAAGAGGTTAACCAGTATTGTGCACATTCTTTCGCCAGAAACTGACAACTGCCCTTCTTGAATCTGCGGAAGGGAGAGAATGACTGTAGAATGATCAATCTCCATGAAAGAATGTTGCCGACCTCGGCGGGGGTTGAACCCGCAACCTCCTGGTCTCCATTTGGACGGCGCATCCAACTGAGCCACCTAGGCTGGCAAGCCTTTTGTGAAATGTGTATTATGTGTATTTGCTAATTGTATTAAGCTCTAACATTTCAGGCTGAGAGGGAAGACACTGAAGTGGCTTGCATTATGGGGGACATATCCAAGTTTAAGGAGCTTGAATCCAAGTAATAACCATTGTATAAACTAAATACAAATAATTATGTAAAAATACATGTAGTAGTGAATAAGGATTCTTGCATAAAAAGCAGTATAGCATGTTATTAACAGCCATGCATTAACCGGCGGAAAGCTGTATATTAACAAGGCAATTCACACGCTGGTAATGCACGGCTATGCAACTTTCAATATGATTGTACTGGGGCCACAGATTTGCTACCATTACGAGATGGTGTACTGCCCGGCCCTAGAACGAGCATAGTCCGTGCAAATTGCGTTTGCGAGACATCGGTGAAAAGGCAACAAAGTAGTGCAAGAAATAACGCGAAATGTAGCAAATGTTTTCAGTTTTTATGCAATAATAGCGATCAAACGCGGTTTTTCAATGCGTTAACCTTTGCCAGGTCCTGTAGGGAGATGTTGAAAACTGCGGCTTCTGGCCTCGGTTTTCAAGACCTCCCAAAGGACCTGGCGAAAGTTAATGCATGGAAAACCATGTTTGATCCCTATAATACAACATCCCCAAAAGCTTTGTAACTCCACAACAGAGGAGTATCCAGTAGGGCTGATTATCATGCCAGATTATGACTATCACGATGCTATCACTATGAGAGAAACCCCTATCATGATACTATTACTAATCATGATACTATTACTATCAAGGCTCTAATATCATGACGCATCACAATACTATTACCATCTCCAAACAGCACAGTATTTTAACCCTTGTCGTACTGAATAAATTAAGATGCCTGGTCCACTTCTAAATGTCAGCAAATCAGATGCCTTGATCGAGATTATGGACATAAATTCATAAACTGATTGGCAAACAGTGCAGATCCTGATCAGTTGGCTTCTTTAAAAGCCAAATGATCTGGATCTGTACTGTTTGCAAAGGCAGCGTATATCCGGGTTCAGCAGGACAAGGGTTAATAAATTTCGTTGATTTTATAAAGACCTGACTATCTGTAAAGATAACTAACATTACGACCCTCTCAAATATCAGCTTTGCCACCATTTTAACCAACATTTGTACAAAGCAGAAGTCCTTTTCTTCATACTTTGTTAATTTTGACTTCAGAATGGTAATGTAATATTACTGAAGGAGGAAAGCTACAGGGACAAAGCTATTGACAGTAGAAGAGATTATCGGCGATAGTTGTCGATAGTTGATTTGATTGTGTTTGGGTTTAACAACATCATCAAGCCTTGTGAGTCATTTTGTGTTGTCTCCCAGAGAAAGGGAGAAAAGAGAGATGAAAGAGAGGGACAGGGAAGAAAGAGAGACAGATTTATATTTGGGAGGCAGATTTATATGTCTTTGACTTACTTCTGTATCCCACTCAATTCTCTGTCAAATGTATTGATTTGTGTTTATGAATATACTTGTTTTACAAGCACAGTTTATTGAATAAAATACTGTTTACACCAAAGGGGAACAGGAATGAAAGTGAAGAAATAGAAGAAATCAAAACATTCCCCCTCTACCCTTGCCTGCTACAAAGATAGCAGGCTTTGCCCAACTAGAAGCCAATATCAATTGGACGCTCTGGTGACATAAGATACCCAACACCTTCGCCACAATCAACTACCCCCCACTATCAGTAGTTGAAAACACTGTCTTGTGCCAGTCACTGTCAAGATGCATCGATATATCTATGTATCATTACACCACCTTGTATTCAGATAAATTCTTGTCTTGCATACCGGATAAGGATTTCCGCAAATTACACCGGTGCTAGCAAATCTTATCTCACACACCCTTATCCATCCCGTCGGAAAGATAAAAACCAAGAATTTTCACGTTTGACGTACACTGGTTGTATAGGATGTCATGGTACGCCATTGTTAAGGTTGACGTCACTGAACGTAATGACGTCACTAGAAGTCAAGGTATTGTAATCACAATATGTCGGACATCTGCAATCAAAGTGACTGCATTATCAAATTCCACTTTCAGAAATGAAAGGTATGCAAGAAAAAGAATCTATAGTGAGAGCGAGGGACGGATGGAAAAATCAATCACTCCGGATCACAGTCTGACATCACTCGGCAAGTCTCGTGATGCCAGACAGTAACCCTGGGGATGGATTTTTCTATTTACCCCTCACACCCATGATAGATTCTTACATAGCTGTAGATAAAAATGTTTTTCAACCAAAAAGTATTGATATTTTTCTTATTTCTCCACGAAAACATATGTTGTTGGGTGCTCATTAGAAGCACCTCAGCGAGGCACTTCTAATGAGTACCCACAACATATGTGAAAACATGTTGTGGGTACTCATTAGAAGCGCCTCAGCTTCTAATGAATACCCACAACATGTTTTCGTGGAGAAATAAGAAAAAATATTTACCAGATACCCACTTTTATCTTGACCTATGTTCTTATATCTTATTTGTCCACAAAATATACAGTGTGGCTACTAGTTTCTTGGTGCGGTGCTTCTTATGAGTCCCCACAATATTTATTATCATAGAGAAATAAAAAAAAAACAACATATTAATATAGGGATCAAACATGGTTCTTCATGTAATAACATTCACCAGGTCCCACCTCCCAAGGGACCTGGCGAATGGTAATGCATTGAAAAAACATTCGATGGCTATTATTGCATGAAAATTGAAAACATCTGCTGCATTTCGCGTTATTTCTTGCACTATTTTGTTTCGCTTTTTCACCTATGTCTCGCGAACGTAATTTCAACTGACTATGCTCATTCTAGGGCTGGGCTGTACACATCCTGTAATGGCAGCAAATCAGTGGCCCCGTTATGGTCATATTGAAAGTTGCGTAGCTGTGCATTAACAGCGCATGAATTGCCTTGTTAATACATGGCTTTTTGCTGGTTAATGCACGTCTGTTAATAAGGTGCAACACTGCTTTTTATGCAATAATACTTTTTTATTTGAAAGAAAGGACAATTATGCTAAGGAGTTAGGGTGTCAAAATATTTATAGTAAAATTGGTATTTCAGTCTCTCGCTTACTGAGCAAAAATGTAAGTGAAGATACCATCACAAAGACATGCCTATATAATTTTGACCTTAAACCCCCTTTATATAATAAAACTGGGGTTTACAGGGGAATACATTATTTTTCTTATTACTGCTCAAAAGCATAGATTATGGGTACTCGTTAGAACTGCCTCACAGAGCAGAGGCAGTTCTAACGAGTACCCTTAATCTATGTTTTGAGAAGAAATATGAAAAATATCAATCTTTTATTGAAAATTTTCAGTTTTTGGAGGTGAAATTTTCTATATATATGAAAGGGCATGTTTTAGTAATGAATACTTTTTTATTAAAAGAAAGGACAAGTATGCTGGGGAGTTAGATTGTCGAAATATTTAGGGTAAAATTAGTATTTCAGTCTCATAGCACTAGCTAACTAAAGGCGCTTTTTTAGTCCAAAAGTATTGATATTTTCCTTATTTCTGCAGGAAAACATATGTTGTGGGTACTCATCAGAAGCGCCTCGTAATATTTACCAGATACACTCCCTTTTCTAGACCTATGAGTCTCTCACTGAGCAAAATTTGTGAAGAAAACAAAGAAATGTCATAATCATGGAGCACAGCCTTCTCAAGGCATCAAAGGAAGAAGAGATGAGGAACAAACAACAACAAAACTAACATCATATATGAGACCACTGATGCATGGAAAAACTGCAACAGTGTGGGGAATCCATGTGACCATGTGTACATGGAGTTTGTTACTATTTTTAGCCCTGCTTCTTCAGATAGGATTTTTTAGAATATCTCTATTCATACCAAATTGAATTTGTTCAAATGAAGTGCAGAGTACACTGAAAATCATGCTGTTTCAGGTGGTGTAAGCACTATTCTGCGATCTGCCCTAATTCTTGAAAACATTCGAAGAATGTTTTTGCTGTCAATCTGGGTCACCGGGACAATGTACATGAATTTTGACAAAAAACAGTCTCAAAATGTTCTAAAGAATCAGACCAGATTGCAGAATAGCACTGACACCACCAGAAAGAGCTTGATTTTCCGTGCACTCTGCACTTTATTTGAAAAAAATTCCATCAGGTATAAATCAAGATATTCTAAAAAAATCCTACCTGAAGCGGAGCTAAAAATAGTAACAAACTCTGTGCTTCTAGTCCTTTGGTCACGTGGATTCCCCACTGTGTGCAACAGAGGAATTGCCTTGGAATTGCAGTAGAAATGCAGTTAAGGGGCATAAACTAGTTTGACTCATGTGAAAACTCCATTGATTCTGATACAGCTACAAATTACAGACATATGTTTGTTCCACATAGGGGTCTCCACATCACTGATGAAACATCACACATAATCACATTCCACCATGACAAAACAAAAGTGGTAATGGGGATCTGAAGCAAAAACACAAGAAAACTCCAAACAGGACCATGATTTCTAGAACTATGCATAGTAGTTTAATTTGGATCACGTACCATATTGTTGCCTGAATATATTTGGACAGACAGGTCCGAGCAAACAGTGTAGAACCAGATCAGATGCTGTTTGTCTCTAGTCCAACAGTTCGTCACGAAAACAAGCTTATATAATTTTGACCCCCTTAAACCTGACTTTCATATAGTAAACTGGGGTTTACAGGGTATACATTATTTTTCTTATTTTGCTAAAAAAACAGATTGTGGGTACTCATTAGAACTGCCTCGCTGAGGCAGTTCTAACGAGTACCCACAATCTATGTTTTTAGCAGGAATTTGGAAGTATCAGAATTTTTTACCTGAAAATTTTCCTTTTTTGGTTGTAAAATGCTCAGTATATTTGAATAGGTGCATTTTCGTAATGGTAGACACATACATCCACAGTATAAAAATGGACGTTCAAATTTTAGACAAGTATGGATAGGAGTTACAATGTCAGAATATTTAGGACAAGCATGATTTTATCTTTTGTTGATCTGTTTTAGGTTCTTTGAAGCCATCCAGACAGATGACAAGGACAGAGTTACTTCCCTTCTAAATGACAGTGCCTTCAGAAAGTATATCCATGATGCAGACAAACTTGCCTTAGCTTTTATTCAAGTTGTACTCATGAATAATGTAAATATGCTTAAAGTCCTGGAAAAATATGAAATTGACATAACTGGCACAGACTACTTCTTTGAAGAAAATGGTGTTATGCATGCTGTGAGATATGGACATACAGAAATGTTGACGTACTTGCTTTCATCTGGTGTATGTGTAAATCAGCAGTCAAAGAATGGTTCCACCGCAGTACATGTGGCTGTTGAGAATATTCAGTATAACTGTTTGAAACTTCTTGTTCAACAGCGAGGTGTAGATTTAAATATACAGGATGTAAGTGGACTAAGCCCATTATTATGGACAGCCAAACTGCGTGACTGGAAAGCTATGAAAATCTTAATAGATGCTGGCTGTAATACTTACAGTACTGATTACAGAAACAGAGTAAATGCTTTGCATGTAACTGTTGATGGTGAAAGAGCATTTTGGAAAGGAAAGATTGTAACTGCAGAAGATATAGTCAATTGCATTGACCTGTTAATAGATACAGGTGTAGATATAAATGGAGTAGATATTCATGGTAATACACCTCTTATTTATGCTGTTTCCTCGGACAATTTTCCAGCAGTGAAACACTTGCTGAAATTAAATTGTGATCTTGAGCGTTCAGATAAAAATTCTCAAAATCAGCAAATAACATGTTTTCATTTTCCAAATATTCCAGGTCGTGAAATTGTTATAGGCAGTAATATGACCTTGTTACCTTTGTACATGGCTTTGTCAAAACTTCAGTTACGGACAGCAAATATGTTATGTGCTGCAGGAATTAAATACCAAAAGCTTGCCAGAGAACCTGACATCTTTTCATATTTGGATGGACATAAACCTATGAGAAGACATTTTGAGGAAATTGTGTTCTTGCCTATGACATTACAGCAGTTCTGCAGACATAAGATAAGGCAAAGTATAGGACAGGGGATCTTGATAAAGATAGAAAAACTAGGGATTCCTGAAAAACTGAAAAACTTCATTTTGTTAAAAGATTTGGATACTATGTAAAGTTCATACATGTAAAAACATGTGGGTACTTATGAAAAGCAACTCAGTGGGGCATTTCCAATGAGAAGCCACAACATGTTTTTGTGAAGAAATACCGTTCAGAAAAATATCAGTAATTTCAACTGAAAAAAAGTGCCTTATCTGGTAAATATGAGAAAATTGCAGTTATTTATTTCTTGCCTTACTTACGGGTCACACGAATCACCGAAATACTGGAATACTACCGAAATACCAAAATACCCGTGAAAAATATAGGTATACAGTCAAACCTGTGTTAGTGGTCACCTCTATTAAGCAGCCAACCTGTATTAAGCAGCCAGAGGAAAGTTGCCCCAAAATTCATATACCTATATATTTGAACTGTATTAAGCAGCCACCTGCCTTCAGCAGCCACTTTTTAAGCTTCCCATGGGTGGCTGCTTAAGACAGGTTTGACTGTACCTGTGATTCGTGTGACCGTTACTTACTATTAAATATTCAGACATGCCCAAGTAAACCATATAGATTCAGATCTGATGCCTTCTAAAGAAAGTTTGATTTGCCTTTTATTTGACTCTTTTTACACATATCTGTAGGTAGTCAAATGGACTTATTCAAACTGAACCATATGAACTTTAACCCTAGTCTTTCTGAACCTGGATATACCATGCCTCTGCAAACAGTGTAGATCCAGATCAGTTGGCTTCATCAGAAGCCAACTGATCTGGATCTGCACTGTTTGCCATTAAGTATGTGAATTTATATCAACAATTCCTATCAAGTAATCTGATTGGCTAAAAAGTAGAAATGGGTGGGGTGGAGGTTGGATGGGGAGTGGGTGTGGAGAATCTTATTCAGCATGACAAGGGTTAATGAGTGTACTGTCCAAATATTTTGGGTTCCATATTTACCCTGACCCTTGCCATTCTGAATAAATTAAGATGCCAAGCCCATTTCTAATTTTCAGCCAATCAAATTACTTGATCCAGATTGTTGATATAAATTCACATCCTTAATGGCAAACAGACATTATAGATATGCCTAGAATTACTACACTAAGATAAGCTAAAAACAAATCCAATAATGTCATTTTATAAACTCTTTTTTTTCAACAATATTTTAACCATTCAATAATTAACAAAACACCAACATAACCATTCAATAATTAACAAAAACACCAGCAATGTTAATTTTTTTTTATTTGGGTTTTACGGCCCTTTCAAGAATATTTCACTTACATGTATATTGAGCCGATTGTTCATCAAAGGTGGGCGAAAACCGGAGAGCACGGGGGGAAAAAAGCACTTGGCCATACGTAAGCAGAACTTGGCTTTCCCCATGTGACTGGAGCTGCTCGAACCACAGCAGTGAGAAACCTAATGGATTAAGAGTCAGCTCTCTTATCCACTAGGCTATGGGGGGCCCGCCCAGCAATCATAAACTAAACCCTAAAAGCCTCATTCAAAACGGTAGCTGACTGCATTCTGAAATTTTTTTCCCATTAAATAAGGTTTGACATTTCATGTAAATGGTAGCCCTTTTTTTGCAGAAAATAAAAGATCATCTGCTGCTGTTCTGACACTTTTTAAGGTTTCAGAGCTCTAGATAAGAGAATTATCCAGATAATATCTAATTTCTCAGTGAAAACATGAGCATTCATTAGAAGTGCCTTTCGAAGGGACTTTAATAAGTAACACAACATGCTTTTTGGTGGAGAAATAAAAAAACCAACAACAAAAACTAATTAACTCTTATATCAACGCTATTTCTATTAAAAAAAAAAAAACAACAACAAAAAACAAAAACATATCTACAGCTCTGGGGTGTTTACATAAAATTACAGCCAAGCTTTCAGGGCCCAGTTGTGCGTGTTAGTTGCAAAATATTAACTGTTCTAGTAAGTACAATATCATAATAAATGCAAAAGCTGCAGAAGCTACTCACATTTTTTCAGCAAAAATATTAGCATATACAGTACAGCTCAGGTGGTTTTTCAAACCCAACCCCCCCCCCCCCCCACCCCTGGGGGAGTGGATTCGAGTGGGAAGGATTAAATTTTAGCATCCCACGGTGGTTTCACCCGGGCCGGTGGATCCGCTGCGTTCCCGCGGTAAAAATCACCTGATAAAATTACTTTCGAACAGGTAAAATTAGATGCGATTATGACAGGCAATTTAAACAGCCACGGGGTCAACGCAGTGTTTCCGCGATGAAGTGAGAAAGCTGTTTCCAAAGGGGCGTGGCTAAAGCCAGTCGTACTTTTTCGGCATGTACGGTTGAATAGGACCAAACTGCCGACCTGATCAAATCAGTCTCTTAAACTCAATGTGTGACAGTAATTAACAAATTTTGATTGTAAGCATTCCCATTCACCATGAGCGTACAGAACTGTTGCTATCTACGTACACAAAATGTACCGCAAATTTGGTGCATAAATTGCAATATTCGTACGTCCTGCTTGAATCAGTTTTCGCTCATCAGCATCCTTTTGAATATTAATAAAGCATCGAAACACTGCGATTGCTCGACGGACAGTAACGAATGCGTATGGCCAGTGCATAGAAACGGATGAGTTTTCCAAATTGCCACATTACGATCCCCCAAAATTAGGTTTATTCCCTTGTTCTCTTGAAATATTAACCAATGCTGCCCTGTTCCTTGAAATATATTTGGGTGTTCCCTTGGTCCACAGAAAAGCCTGGTAGCCCCATTCACTGTTTGAACAGGTAACATGGGTCGCAACAAAGCTTGATCAGAAAAAGTACCGGATTCTGTGGCTTAGTTTGGTTCGGCCAACAAGTGGGCACGGCATGGTCATTTTTACTTATTGTGCCGTAAAAAACAAAACAAACACTCAAAAATCACAAAGAGAATCAAACATCTGCCCCGAATCCACAAATTATGTATTTATGTTTGGTATTCCGGTAACTGCCTTTTCCCATGCAACAACCGCACGCGCTCAATATAAATGATGTACTGTGGTAAAAGACCGGGAAATTCTCAATCGGGTGCAGCAACCGCACATGTCATTATAAATTTACTTAAAGGGGCGCTTCTGCTATTAAAGAGGCATTGAATCAATAAGACAGCCCATGCAAAAAGGGTGTCTGTCATACAAAAAAAACACACTTTACGAACACAAGGGGCCACAGAAGCTAATGACAATTCAAATGAGTGAGTGAGTTTTTTAACGTCCCGCTAACAGCTAGGTCATACGGAGGTGTGGACCCATATGAAAGAAGCCTGGGATCGAACTCATGACCCCTGGGTGACAAGGCGCGCAGCTTTACCACTACACCACCGAGGCACCCTTTCCCAATATTTCAACCCGTTAAATATCTAATAAAAGGGCTGCAGACATCTCACCATGCCCCACCACTGCACTTACATCAAACAAGTACCTTAACTCTGATAATAAATTAAGTTTCAAGAAAATATCGCAAACAGTTTTCAAGTTGCAGAGTGGACACAAATATATTACAGAAATCACTAAAATAGTTTCGGTGTTCAAAGGACCATAACTCCAAAAGTAGGCTCTATCGTCAAAGTATATGAAAGAAAAGAAGGGCAGTTGTCAGTTTCTGCTGAAATGATTAATAGCTTATGAATAAGCCCGTCCCGGAAAAGCGTGCGGGCTCGACAAGACAAGAATAGTATTGACTGGGCAGTTTAACTCCAGTTCAAGCAAAAATTACGTCGGTACAAAGTTCTCATGTCTGAAGTATGATTTACAATGTACGAACTTTGAACCGGATAAAACCTACAATACTACAATGTACCTGCAGCCAGCAAAGACTCAGGTTAGTCTGTGCATCGACCCACTAGATAAAGCAAGCTTCTTGCATACTGTGCGATCAGCGAAGGGTCTGAACAGAATGTGCTGTTGCAGTCGCACTGTTTATTCCGCTTTGGACAGCCCGGCTATCGACGGTAAATACGATCAGCGAATGCTCTTATCAGAATGTGCAGGCGCGTACTGACCCGAGTCTTCGCTCATCGCACAAGACATTTTGTTACACCCAGTAATCATAGGGGGTACTTACGATTAGCGAAGGCTCTGATCAGACTACTGAGATCTATTGATGTGCCGTCTCAAAGTGTGCAGGCTGATCCGTCTCTTTGTACAAGTTTATTGTAGGTTTTGCCATGCACAGACTCATGCGCGAGTTGTTTGTGCAAACCTTAATGCTAAGCACCCTGGGTACAATTTTCAGCAGACGACATTTTCAAATATTTTTCTCATTCTTCCAAGAGAACAGAATTTGCTCTTCATGCAAATTGTCTCCACTGCATGAAATGTCAAATCCTGTTTTCTTGATAATGAAAAGAAAAAAAAAAAAGAAAACAAATTCAATCTGTCGTCTGCTGAATTAGCCCAGAGAGCCATTTTGAAGACGCTTCCCACTGATGCGCTAGATTTATACAATGCGTCTCTTTTACTCGTTAAATAAATTACGGTCTTGGTTTTGCACATCGCATATTGAAGCCACAAAAACAGAACACTTTACACGGAAATGAAAGTTCTGAAGATTGCTGTATAAGCCAATAAATATAATGTTATTAATGTATTATACTGTAAGAGAATAACGTAACATAGTATTCATTTGTACCCTGATAAATGCGGGGTAAGGTACTCACACTGCAGGTTTTACTGTTTTAAGGGAGCTAACTGTAACTGACTTAAAAGGGAGGTAACTGCAATTGCTTTACGGGAATTTTGAAAAACCACCTGAGCTGTACTGTATGCCATATTTAATGATCAAAGTTTTAACGATACATTAACTAACAACATCAACAGTTTTGAACAACTGGACCCTGGTGGTTATATGGGCCACATAAAGCAAAAAAGTGTCTGTGAACATGCACAAAATGTGTATATTCAGACCAACTTGTTTGTGTCGATGTTTTACGGCCTAGTCAACCCAATGGGGTCATGTCGAGCATGGTCAGTTTACCTAGCCACACGTTTACTGGGCAGGCTTAGTCCTCTAAGCGGTTAACCAGTATTGTGCACATTCTTTCGCAGAAACTAACAACTGCCCTTCTTGAATCAGTGGAAAGGAGCGAATGACCGTAAAAAATATTTCACGATCAATCTCCATAAAAGAATGTTGCTGACCTTGGCGGGGATCGAACCCACGACCTCCTGGTCTCCAGTTAGACGCGCATCCAACCGAGCCACCGAGACAGGCCAAAATGTTATATTCAGATCATCTTGCGCGAAGTATCATCTGGGCCTTTGCCCTCCATTCATACATTCTATCCTATCCAATGATTCTGTTAGCAGACAGTGAAGGCCCTGATCAGACTGCCCATGCACAGGCTCACCTAGACCTTTGCTGTCCACAAATGCATAAAGACAGGTTTTAGCATGGTGTGCACCATATGCAAACAGCAAACATCCAGGTCAGCATACATATACATAAAGCTTGGTCAGACCTTTGTTGTCTGCATACAGCTGGAAGCATATTACAGCCATAATTACATAGGTCTAGATAAGGTAGGGTATCCGGTAAATATTTTTCTTACTTCTCCACGAAAACATATGTTGTTGGTACTCATTAGAAGCGCCTCGGGGAGGCACTTCTAATGAGTATCCAAAACATATGTTTTTGTGGAGAAATAAGAAAAATATCAATACATTTGAATTGATAAAAAGTGCCTTAACAAGTGCTATGCATAATTCAATTACTGGAAGCCCTGACCATCAGAGAGCACATTGTTGAAATCAAACTAACTCCTTATCATACTGCTACTAGAATTTAAACAAATCCATTTTACAAATGGCTGAAGTGTCTAAAAGCTGCTAGATGCATGGCAAACAGTGCAGACCCTGATGAGACACTGCATTATATGACAGCTAATCAGGGTCAACAATATTTGCTCAGGCCTTAGTCAGAATACTTGGGGTAAATACTATTTTAAGCGCCAGTAACAACTGCATTAGATGACAATTTTGATTTCTTTATTTTTTTTGTTTTCAGAGAAAAAAACGACTGGACATTTCAAGTCTTATCATGACTTGTTTTCTCTGAAGAATAAAATTGAAAATTTTGGAAAGTCATCAACTAAAAATTTTGCAAGGAACTTTATGAGCTTAACTGCTTAATCCTTGTCATGCTGGATAAATTAAGATGCAATGCCCACTTCTAATTTCCAGACAATCAGGCCCAGTTGTTCAAAGCGTCATTAGCTTAAAGAGCTCGTTAAGGGCCATTTCGTTAACTATTTTAGAGGATTCAATATACAATTTTCAGAAATGTTTTGCTGAAAAAATGTGAGTAGCTTTTGCACTCTCACATTTTTTCAGCAAAAAATTTCAGCATATTTGCGTATCACTCGATGTAAATTTTAACGAATCATTAACTAACAACATCGTTAGCTTTGAACAACTGGGCCCAGATTACTTGATCCGGGTTTTTGATAGAAATTCACATATTTAATGACAAACAGTGCAAATCCAGATCAGTTGACTTCTTCAAAAGCCAACTGATCTGGATCTATACTGTTTGCTAAGGCAGGGCATATCGTGTTCAGCAAGGGAAGGGTAAGTTTACAGTTAATTACATTGTAACTGTGAGTTTCCCACTTTCTGAACATGAAAATAACAACAAAAAACAACGAAAAACAAGGTGATGTCTGTGTAGCTGACATAACAAATGTCCATTTGTTAAAAAAATATATAATATTGCAAACTTAACATACCGGGTTTAAAATTCATTTATTTCTATACACAAAATGTAAATACTGATCACCAAAGAACTGCACTGACTTACCTCATGGAAGTAAAAAGACATTTTTGTCACAATATATGAAAATAAAAATGTGAAACAATAATACTCTGCCACTATCTTGTGGTGGGAGGATAACTATGTCAAAAATTGACAAATTTGCCCATCAGCAATCCCAAACCAGATGTCAACAATATAATTGCACATACCAAGTTTGGTGAAAATCCATATTTACTCATCATCCGTAAATGAAAATACAGACATGTGGTACGCAGATAACTCAGTCAATAGCTAATAAAACTTGCCCATACACAATTCCAAATCAGATCTCCACAATATCAATGCACATATTAGGTTTGGTGAAAATCCACTGATATTTACTCAAGTAATTACATTATGAAAACAGGCCTATTCAAATATATTGAAAATTTCACCTCCAAAAACTGAAAATTTTCAGATAAAAAACTGATATTTTCATATTTCTGCTTAAAAATATAGATTGTGGGTACTCATTAGAACTGCCTCGACAAGGCAGTTCTGTCGAGTACCAACAATCTATGTTTTTGGGCAGAAATAAGAAAAAATAATGTATACCCCTGTAAACCCCAGTTTTTATTATATAAAAGTGTGGTTTAAGGGGTCAATATTATATAGGAATGTTTTCGTGATGCAGAAACAAAATAACAGACAGACGGACATACACCACAACCTCTTTATAACACGGTTCATTATAACACGGTTTTGGATATAATACGGTTCAAAGATGGATCCCAAAAATATATAGATTATATTGAAAAATGACCATAAATGGTCATTTTTCAATATAATCTATATATTTTTGTTTGGATATAACACGGTTGTTTAACACGGTTTATGCTATGGACCCCAACAATAGTGTTATAAAGAGATTGTGGTGTACAACAGATGTCCATTGTTAAACCATAATATCCCACCATTATCGTGTGCCAGGGAATAAAAATAGTATATAGCTCCAAATAAGGCACTTTTTTCAACAATAAGAGCTGTCGCAGGGCAGCATAGCTAACCTGAATCGAGCTTTGCCTCTAAAAACTTTGCCAAAAACTTCAACACAGATATTTTCTAAGTGTGACCTTGACTCAAGTTCACTTTTGTGGGTCAGGATGGTCAGGATAGAACTTCTGAGCAGTATCTATTTTGTTTGTGTTGAGGTTTTACGGCCCATTCAACCCAATGGGGTCATGTTGAGCGCAGTCAGTTTACCTAACCACATGTTTACTGGGCAGGCTTAGTCCTCTAAGCGGTTAAGTATGAACTACTTCCATCCAATGATTCAGAAGATATAGCCTTTTAAAACTTTAACCAACGCGGACACCGACACTGTTGTGTTGTGTTGAGGTTTTACGGCCCAGTCAACCCAATGGGGTCATGTCGAGCGCGGTCAGTTTACCTAACCACACGTTTACTGGGCAGGCTTAGTCCTCCAAGCGGTTAACCAGTATTGTGCACATTCTTTCGCCAGAAAACACCGACACTGTGGTGACTGGTATATCTCTACCTGTGCTTTTGTATAAGTGCAAGCTAAAAGGGTATTGATATTTTTCTCATTTCTCCACAAAAGCATATGTCACAGGTGCTCTTCAGAAATACTTTACGAGGCACTTCTGAGAACCTTCTGTATCTGTTTTAACCATTGTCATGCTGAACAGTGAAGATCCAGATCAGCTAGCTTCTTCAGAAGCCAACTGATCTGGACCTGCACTATTTGCCATTAAGTAACTGAATTTATAACAACAATCCAGATCAAGCAATCTGATTGGCTGAAAATTTGAAATGGGTATGGCATCTTAATTTATTCATCATGACAAGGGTTAATGGAGAAATAAGAAAAAAACATTTAACTTGATGCCTCTGTTTAGCTCGAGCTATGAGATTGTGTAATATGCAAATAATGATCAGCCTGCTCAACTGCACATTTTGTTCAGAACCTTCCCTCTTCAACAATACCCAACATTTCTGTAAGTGCACAGCAAAGACCTTAATCAGACTGTTCAGATGCATAGATAACAATCTGGCTATAATGTAATGGTCCTTTTCTACTGGTGAAGCACATTTGTTTATTTTACTCCTTTAACCCATTTATGCTGAGTGGACTCTTCTGTCTTGACTCTTTGGACCGGTCCATTTCCTATATACAGGGTGTCTGGTTAGTTTTTATTATCATCATGTTTTGCAGAAACTTTTTAACTTAATGCAAACAATGTAGAACTTGATCAGACGCCACGTTCTGTGGTGTCTGATCTGGTCTACACTGTTTGCCAATGTCCGTTTTATGGGACGCTAGGCTTAAATGGGTCAAGCGCTAATCACAACTACAGCAGATGACACATTAAAATACGAGGGCAAGTCAATAAGTAACCAGCCTATCCCATTTCCAATTGACCGAGACACCCAAGATTTTCATGCCTTGTTTCAATACATGTTTTAGGCCTGAGGGCAAAATTACACCCTTATCGTGTTATTCACTCATCAGATATTGAATGTCAAACATGGCTAGCGATGCAAAAGTAAGCTTTTCGTCAAAAATTGAGTACCATGCTGTTATTCGGTTCTTGTATTTGAAAGGGAAAACAGGTCAGGAAATACATTGCGAGTTGACCAATGTTTATGGGTCTTCTGCATCATCGTATGCACAAGTTAAATTCTAGGATGGGGAATTCAAACGCAGTAGAACTTCTTAAGAAGATGAAACCAGGTCGGGACGCCCATCAGATGCCACCAATGAACAAATGTGTAACAAAATACGGGATCTGGTGTACTCTGATAGGCGAATTAAGGTGGAAGAAATAGCAAATGCATTACACATTTCACATGGTAGCGTTTTAACAACTTTACATGATCGCTTGGGTATGCACAAACTAACAGCCCGTTGGGTCCCAAAGTCCCTTAACAATGAGCAAATGACAACCAGAGCATCAGTATACAGCGCATTGTTCAAGTGGTTTAGGTCAAAGGAAGATGATTTCCTTTCACATCTGGCGACTGTAGATGAGACCTGGGTCAATTATTATGAGCCAGAGAATAAAGCTCAAAGTCGCCAGAGTGTAGGGCCGGTGTCTCCGAGGCCAAAGAAGTTCAAAACGCAACCCTCTGCTGGCAAGGTGATGGCAACTGTATTTTTGGATGCACAAGGCGTTATTATATTGGACTTTTTAGCAAAGAAAAGTACAATAACAGTTGGGTAATATGCAAATTTGCTCTACCAACTGAGAACTGTGACCCGTGAAAAACGCTGAGGTAAACTCTCCAAAGGGATTCTGCTTCAACAGGACAATGCGAGAGTCCACACTCGCAAAATTGCAATGGATGCTGTTGAGCGGAATGGGTACAAGCTAATACAGTGTAGACTTTGATCAGACGCCCCATTCTGTGTTCAATAATGCACAGCCCGCCTATTCTCCGGACTTAGCTCCTAGTGACGATTTCCTATTCCCAAACTTGAAAAAGGATATTCGTGGACGTCATTTTCGGTCCAACGAAGAAGTCATGGCAGCAGTTGAGGAGTGGGTCAGAGACAAGGACCCTGGCTTCTTCAGTTCTGGGCTGATGGCACTGGAACACCGTTGGTCCAAGTGCATCATTCTAGGGGGCAATTACATTGAAAAAGAAGAGCTCAATCTCACCCAGAAATAAGTTAGGCTGGTTTTTTATTCACTCGCCCTCGTATTTTCTTTTTATTTTACCCCAAGAAAATAAGGCTTGACTAGCAGAAGAGTCACATGAGATGTCTTATTTTCTCTGAAAAACTGACAAAACAAATTTTAGAATGGTGTCTGCTACAAATACTTTTATGGCTAAGCCCCCACAATAGTTTTTCTACTGACCATTCCAAGGCCGTTCTTTTGTTGCAGTTCTTCTTTGTTCATGCATCAATATAGGAATCAAACATAGTTTTTCATGCATTAACATTTGCCAGGTCCCGAGGGAGGTGTTGAAAACCGCGTGGTTTGCAACACCTCCCTAGGGACCTAGCAAATGCGTCAGTATGGTTTTATATGGAATGTTTTTGTTGTTTTTTTCACTGTTTGTTCATCATCTCACCCTCTTTTTGGTGCCTCAGGTGCTTCATAATTGTAACATTTCCTCTGTATCTTCATTTAGGGGATAACTGCATTTGAATTTGTCATCTGGGGAGGTAAATCGGAAATTTCGTTTGACGGCGACGCATCCCCAAACGACAAATCTGAATGCAGTTATCCCCATTCTAATGCATTTATTCATTTTTTCTGTTGAAAAAATGCACTATCTGCACAAAGCGACAAGTGCTGTGAGCTGTCTAAAACCAAATGCCAGCCAATGAGAAGCCATGTTACATGATGACGCTGGATTTCCAACAGTATATTGCAGAATATACTGTCGCAAAATTTTGAAGTTATCCAATTAGATGTCGCATTATATACGCAACTGCCTTAGAATTCTATTTTTATAGCCCGCCACACGATAGTGGCAGGGTATAATGGTTTTATGGTATTATGGAGTTACCTACCCGAGACATGCCCGTATTTTCATTTCTGGACAATAACTTGCATAAATATCAATGGATTTTCTCCAAACTTGGTATGTGCATTGATATTGTGGAGATCTAGTTTAAGATTGCTAGTGGGCAAATTTCGTCAATTTTTGAGGAGTTATCTGTCTGAGACACGCCGGTATTTTCATTTCCAAACAATAACGAGTAAATGTTGATGAATTTTCACCAAACTGGCATGGTATTATGCTTGCTTGCGGTGCTTTTATTTAATGAGGAATCCCAGTGATTCATTCTAATCACGATTTAATGGCTAGTGATGTGCTGTTTTGTCATCTGACAAGGATGTTTGTTTTGATATCGGAGAGCAACTCTCGTTGCACACTGAGAATGATTGTTCTAAAATTATTTCTGTTATCTAAATTATAATCAACTCCTGTGTCTGAGTTTAAATTTGTATAATCCTGGAGCTAAGACAGTCATAACTTGATGAATGATTATGGCAGTTAGTCCCCATATTCTGTATTTTCCACCAAGGAAGACGGGAAGTGTGTATCCTTTAGATCCTGGGTGACGAAACTGTGTCTGTCTCTGATTAGGTGTATCACAGATTGATGACAGTGTACAAGTAAACACATCTTCAACCTGTGAGTAAATAAAAACTACATGTAGAATGGACCAGTTTAGTTTTTAACATTTAGCATGATGGGAAAAATTTTCAGCAGATGATAATTTAAAGTTGATGCATTCTACTGAGGTCTGTTCAGGATTTTTCAACTCGAGAAAGTGATGTTCACTTTGGCCTTCTTAATTGCTGCATTCTATTGAGGTTAACACCAGAATTTGTCAATCCAAGAAAGTGATGTTCACAGAGGTGAATGCCTCAATGAACATCATTTTCTCGGGTTGACATATCCCGATGTTGACCTCAATAGAATGCATCAGTTGTTGTGTTATATGACTATTTTCAGCTGTCTGGTTGCAGTGACAAGTGTTGTCAACCGGTCTGATCTAAGCCAGGCAATTTTTAACCTCGAGTTTTTAACTAGCAGCACTAATTTTTGCAAACATTAGTATTTGTAAAAAATTGTCACAGCCAGTTTCTGCCAATTAGAAAAGGCCTTTGAAGGCAGTCATAAAACAATTTGACATGTTTTATTTTTCCCAGAAAATGGGCTTGGATATTTCGTGCACAATTTTGCATGAAATGTCAGCCTTCTTTCTGGGAAAAATATTTCAAAATGTTGTTTGCTGAAAATTTTACCCAGCATGCTAAGAATTTAAACCCCATTCAAATTTGTTACAGATTACATTTCAAGTATGTTTTTTTAATGGAAAATAAGGCTTTACATTTGATTCATCTGCTGCTGTTGTAACAGTAAACCATTATCACCCTGATGCAGACAACAATGAATAATGTTTTTTATTTTTTTTCTTTCTTAACGTGTTAAAATGTTCAGCCCAATAATTCATCTGATTCATCTCCTTAGATGAACTGATATGCTTCTAACGAGTACTGCAATACCCTCAACATATGTTTTTGTGGAGATGTAAAAAAAAAATATTAGTACCTTTTAGTTAACCTTTATCACTCTGGGCTAATATAGCAGATAACAAACTGACAATATTTTTTTTCTTATTTTTCCCAGAAAATAGGCTTTGACTTTTAATGCAAATTGTCTCCTTAGGAACAACATTCAACCTGACACAGCTCAGCCTCAAACAACTAAACTACTTTGTAAGCAATTGAAATTTTCAGCAGCCAACATCTTGAAAAAGTTTTCTTATTTTTCCTGGAAACCAGGGTTTGTCATTTCTAAGAAAAATATCAACGTCTCATTTGCCGGTCCAGACAGTGTCGAGACTAAGTAAAATGGGATAAACTAGTGACCTACCTCAGCAGGATTCAGATGCAATTTGTTAATGTCTATCTCCCCACACATTCCTAGAAATGGTGTAACCCAGCTACCACTCATCTGTAATACAGAAAAACAAATCAACTATAACACTATCACTACATATATCATCACAAAATCATGCTTATATAATTTTGACACCCTTAAACCCCACTTTTATATAGTAAAACACATACATAGATTGTGGGTACTCATTAGAATCACCTCATTGAGACAGTTCTAACGAGTACCCACAATCTCTGTTTTGAGCAGAAATATGAAAAATATCAGAATTTTTTATCTGAAAAGTTTCATATTTTGGTGGTAAAATTTTCAGTATATTTTCAGGCATGTTTTCGTAATGGTTTTTCCTGCTAAAGATCAGGCCATCTAAAAATCCTAACTTCAAACAGGTCCAGATAAAGGGATTATGGGACTATTCAGAAGTTGATATTTTGTTATTTTTTCCAATAAAGTCTGTTATATGTATACTCATTGGAATTGCTTGAGTCCATAGCTCTAGATAAGAGAGAGAATCAGGGCCCAGTTGTTCAAAGAGTTGTTAGCTTAACGAGCTGGTTAAGGGTCATTTTGTTAACTGTTTTAGAAGATTCAGTATACAATATTATGATATTTTTTGCTGAAAAAATGTGAGAAGCGCAAAAGCTACTCACATTTTTTCAGCAAAAAATTTCAGCATATTTGCATATCACTCGATGTAAATTTTAACGAATCGTTAACTAACGACATTGTTAGCTTTGAACAACTGGACCCTGGTAAACATTTCTCTTATTTCTCCAACAAAACATATGTTCTGGGTACTCATTAGAAGCACCTTCTCAAAGCACTTCTAATGAGTACCTATAGCGTTTTCATGGAGAAATAAGAAATATATCAATATTTTTGGTTGATTTGTTTGTTTGTTTGTTTGCTTTGAGGTTTTACAGCCCAGTCAACCCAATGGGGTCATGTCCAGTGCAGTCAGTTTATCTAACCACAAGTTTACTGGGCAGGCTTAGTCCTCTAAACAGTTAATCAGTATTGTGTACATTCTTTTGCCAGAAACTGACAACTGCCCTTCTTGAATCAGCTGAAGGGAGAGAATGACCATAGAAAATATTTCATGATCAATCTCCATGACAGAATGTTGCCAACCTCGGTGGGGGTCGAACCTGTGACCTCCTGGTTTCCAGTTGGACGGCACATCCAACCGAGCCATAAAGGCCGGCCACCAGCACAGGTCAAAATCTACAATAACATCCGTGCAGACTGATCAGAGTCTTCACTTCTTAGCTGTATATTTGCAAAAGGATTTGACATTTCATCAAATTGTATCCAAATTGCACAAAGTGTCATATCCTGTTTTCTGGGAAAAATAAGAAAGATATCATAAATTTGTCATCTGCTGAATTAGTCCAGACAGTGGTAGAGGTTAAACTGGTAGCAGTTCTGAGGCAGAGGCACCAGGTGGATATATTTCTCAAGCATGTCGTATAAAGAAATTTGGTCTGGTAAATATTTTCAGACAAGAATTAACTTTCTTTCAAACAAATTGCAGGGGCTATTACTGGAAAAGTGGGGTACTACCAAGATTAACCCTTGAACCCAGATGTACCTTGCTATTGCAAACAGTGTAGATCCAGATCAGTTGGCTTCTTCAGAAGCCAACTGATCTGGATCTACACTGTCATTAAGTATGTGAATTTGTCTCAACAACCTGGATCAAGTATTTCCCTATCCGGCATGGACACTCATGGATTCTAATAATCTTATTGGCTGAAAATTAGAATTGGGTGTGGCATGTTAATTTATTCAGCCTCGCAAGGGTGTATTAGTATGTCAAAACAACCCATAACATTACCCTGCTTGGAGATGGCCGCATTTTCCCCCAAACTTCAACTTGATCCATGGGTAGCCCAATTTCTTCGAATGTTTCCCGTAGTGCTGTGTGCATGAGGTCAGCATCTGCAGGGTCTTCCATTCCACCAGGGAAGCTGAAAAATTTGAAATACATGTACAGTTTTACCACAAACTTGATTTATTACATTTCTAAGGCTGTTTTAATAACTTCTGCAGAAAACATTTTCGCCTTCAAAGAGTAGGGAAATATTTTCTTTAGAACAGTATCGTGCTGTGTGAAGAGTGTGATGGTGTAAAGTCATAAAACTTAATGATGTCATTTGAAAATGTCAAAAGATCATTAAAGAGAATCTGAAGGAAAAACTTTTTTTCATGACCTAATATGTAAGGTCATACACCTTGAGTTTAATGTATAGAAAATATTTGCATCAAATCTTGTAAAAAAATAATGATATCACACCAGTTTGTTTATCAGAATTGCAACTCTCACAGGAAATATTCCCTGTACAGGCAACTCTTGTTATCTCAACTTTGCTTTTCTCAAATGACCGCTTATCTCGAAGTGAAAATCTGGTCCCTGTTTAAACATGAAAATCTAACAACAGGTAACAAAATATTGTGGAAAAGAGGAGAAATTGCTCCTCAGGAGCAATTTCTCTCTCTTTTCCACAATATTTTCAATATATCTCTTACTTCAGGAGTCAAATTATATATTCATTTGTGAAATGTGGTTGTTTGATTTATTTTTTTCTCAATTCTGCAAATCTGATATGTCAAGATATGGATATCTCGAAGTACTTCAGAGAGTCCCCTGGACTTTGATAATGAGAGTCGGTCCCCTGGACTTTGATAATGAGAGTCGGCTGTATTTTAAACTCAACGTTGAGATATGGATATCTCGAAGTACTTCAGAGTCCCCTGGACTTTGAGATAACGAGAATCGGCTGTATTTTAAACTCAATGGGAATTAATCTCTATTTATTGTACATGTAATAATCTATCTCCCAGACTAGTCTATGCATCCATGATGTCCCAATCGTGACTATGTGTACACTGCAGTACCACCATAACCCTATTCATACATGTAACTAAGTTAGCTAGGGCTGGGTACTGCCAAAAATAAAGCATGACAAGTTTTTCTCTTAGAAAAAAAGTTGCAAAAAAATTCATGCTCAACTGATAATTCAACCAGATGTTTTATGGCTACTGCCCTCAACTCTCCTACACTAATGAGTCTGTTCTTAACAGGTGGTATTACCAGATTTACCTGGGGAACTACTTTTCTCTGATAACACTAGCTGGTATCCTGTACTGCAATATATAGTCTTAAAATCTTTATTTTTTAACATAGAAAACCATTTAAAATTTGTAATTTGATTAATTTTTGATGCCGATGTAGATTTTAGTATCGGTTTTGAGCTTCTTCATTGTGTTTTTTATTTAAGAATTTTGTGTGCAGGTTTCTAGTTAACTGTCTTATCAGTATTACTTAACTAATTGCATAACAGAGCATCATTTTATTGGCAACTGGGCAGAGTTTTATAATCTCAGTCATCAGAAACATATGAGAAAGCAATACCCCACTAACCCGACTTTGATATAGTAACAGTCGGGTTAGTGGGGGTTAAATTCTCTAAGAGAAAAACATGGCATGACATTGTTGTACCATGACATTTAGCAGAGTACCATGGTACGTACCTCAGTATACCACAACAATATTAAATTTAGCAGAAGTCATTGAGAAATTGCCAGCAGTAGTGGCCATTTGGTTGATATGCCAACATCTGATGGTCTGTAAGTTAAACATCTTCCTGCTTATCATCAATTTTACAAATGCATACTTACTTACATTCTTATAACCGCTGTTATACTTTCATAAAGTATCAACATTTATTGTTAAATATACATATACATTTGTATTTGCAACAAGTACTAGTAAGGCTGACACAATTAATCGGATAATCTATTAATTGATTGATAAATTCCACAAAAATGTTTATCGTTACACATTTACTAATAATCGATCATTTGATTTTTGTGTCTGTTACTTTATCATATTTACTCTTAGACATCTCAACTCCTTACCATACTTGTCAAAACAATTGTATATGTAGAATTTACTACCCAATGTTGTGTCTAAAATAGATGAATGAGTGGCAAACAGTGTAGACCCTGCTGAGATGCCATGTTTGTGGCATCTCACCAGGGTCTACACTGTTTGCTCAGGCCTGTCTGACCAAATACATACAATAAAGTATAACAAATGGTAAGAGTCATGCTCAGACAGGTAAAATTACAACCAAATCTTCAGTGATTACTAATCGATTATCAATCACAATGGCAGGACTGATAATCGATTATCTTTTCTGCTCCGATTAGCCAGCCTTATAATGTAGCATGTATAATTATGTCACCTTACCCATTGCCTAAGACATTAAGGCTTACTATTTGTAAATGAAATTCAATGGTTTATAAGTAAGCACACCATCTGAAGCTGTTTCATCATCAACTCAATATTTTGGTTTTCTACCAAAGACTGCTGCTAAAAATAGACTCACCAGAATTGGCCCAGTCAACCCAATAGGGTCATGTTGAGCCCGGTCAGTTTACCTAACCACAGAATAATACGGTACCGGCAAGTGTACCGTGGTACATACCACGCTAATTTCGCTAAAGAAATACTGCGGTATACCGGTATTTTTGCACACCCCTATATCTAACCCTGTCATTCTGGATATAACCCTATCAAGTCAAATGGTTATTTTCCCAATGCTTATTCCCTGTGAGTTTTATACACTTTACATAACCTGCATAAGAGAAGTATTCAAAGTACATGATTGTAGTAGCCGATAAAATATTTTTCTTTCTTCATGAAAATGTACATGTATGTTGTGCTTACCCATCAGAAGTGCTTGAACAACCTTTTCATATGACAAAGACACTCTCATATCTGATACTGAGTTCATGTACAGTATTTATCCTTAGTATTGGGACACCTTACTTCCTCACCATAAAATTAGAACAAGCCCCTTTTCATCACGAAAAGATGCCTATATAATTTTGACCCTCTTAAACCCCACTCTTATATAGTAAAACTGGGGTATACATTATTTTTCTTATTTCTGCTCAAAAACATAGATTGTATGTACTCATTAGAACTGCCTCATTGAGGCAGTTCTAATGAGTACCTACAATCTATCTTTTGAGCAGAAATATGAAAAATATCAGAATTTTTTAGCTGAAAATTTTCATTTTTTGGTGGTAAAATTTTCAGTATATTTGAAGGGGCATGTTTTCATAATGGTTATCTATTGATATGTGTAAAAAGTGCTGGATGAGTAGCAGATAGTGTAGACCCTGATCAGACACCATTTTCTGTGATGTCTGATCTGGGCCTACACAGGTTGCTCAGGCCTGTGTGTCATAATACTTAGGGTAATTATGGTAATCATCTTAAAAACTCCTACACGTACATAAAGAAAGCCTGGTTGAAGCATAAGCATCTTATGACAAGTAATTTTCCCATACATCAATAAGTTTAGCGTCAGGGATCAATTTTAGCACTTGCTAACTTGCTAAATGCTAGTTGATTTCCTCAAAAAGCAAGCTGCAATTTCCATCACTTGCTAATTCTAGCAAGTTGGAAAGATTCTGTTTAATTGTAGAACCTGAGGCATTGTTGCTGAAGTTTTGCAATTTCTTTTCCAAAGCAATGATGATATTTTTTTTTTATTTTCCCCAGGAAACAGGTTTTGACATTACATGCAAATTGTCTCCATAGGAGACAATTTGCATGTAATGTCAAAACCTGTTTTATGGGAAAAATAAGACAAGTATTTTAAAATGTCTGCTGAAATTTTTACCCAGAGTGCTAAGGTTTAAGGCCACATTTAACAGTATTTATAAGTGTAAAAAAGCAAGTGGCTGAAAGGTTTAGCAAGTAAAAAATAATGCTTCTTGCTAATTTTAGCAAGCTGTCAAAAAAGTTAAATTTGAACCCTGAGCTTATGACAGAGGACTTGTTAAAAAGGACTTTTCTGGGATAATTTTCTCCAGTCCTGAACAAAAAAGGTATGCTGTGGATACTCATTAGAAGTCTTCTGATGAGTACCCACAACATATGTTTTTTGAGAAATAAGTTATCCCAGAGTTATTATCAAAATTTCCTTAACAAGTCTTATACCTGATTTCTCCTCTGTGATACTTCAGATGTAGTGACCTCATCATAAAGAGTAAAGATGGTTCCCCTCCCACATAACACAAGGGAACCAGCACAGCAGCTCTCCTGTCTCCTAGATTCAAAGCATCTGGGCGAGATGGGGTTTTCACAAGTTGCATTGCTTCCTGAACCCGCTTCTTATTAGCATCAGAGAGGACATTTTCAAGTGTTAAGTTAAATTCTTTCCCAGGTTTATTGTCTGTTCCTGATGTAAATATTTTCTTCTTTTTAAAATCATCAAGAAGATCCTCATAGTGTTTCTCAATATCTACAGTACGTGTTGGGAACTTTGATGATGCAGCAACAGTGTAATATTTGAACTGTCGAATTTGGACAAGAAATAATTTTTTATTTGAAGGCAGCAGCCATCGGCATATTCTACAATATTTTGTTGTGTTCATTTTTCAACATTATACACTACTAAAACAAAATTTTGTCGTATCCGTTTTCTTCTTTGTGGTTTGTGTTGATTTTCAGTATATAAAGGGACTTGTATACACTGTCAATGGAAATAATTAGCACATAAATATTAACCTCCCTTGTCACTGGGAGCTTTTCTCACTGGCATAGCCAGAACAGAATTACTTTTACACAAACCCAGGGAAACCTAGAAAATTTCCCTTAGAATTGCTTCCAAAATGGGGGCTACTCTTAAAGGAGAAAAATACTTCAAAAGGGTGCAAATTCTTTCCTTTATGAGTAGCCAGTATGACAAAGGAAGAAATATTGGGCGATCTCGTTTTATTGAAAATATATATTTGTCATCAGATTGAACATTACATATCAACATAGGTCTTTGGTGTCATACAGTTAAGAACAATCATTTATGCATAATTTACAACAATTTTCAGGAAATTCTATCAAAGAATGCCATCTACTGAAACAAATAAAGGGTGTGAATCAATATTTGCACATGAGTAGCTTCCCTTTAAACATGCATTTTGGACAATGCCAATTACATTTCTGCATTTTCTATGCATTCTGTCGATAAAAGGATAAAAAGCTGTAAGGACACGTTTCAAAAGCATCACAGATTACAATGTCAAATTTCTATACCAAAGAAATATGATCTTTTTAAAATTTACATTCCTTTTCTGGTAGAATGCACAGATTCTATGGGTTTTCATTGACAATTTTTTTTTCAGTAAACGATTTTAGGTTGTTTCATCTGAATTTGGCACAAAGATACAATGCCAAGCAACAAGTTTCTGAAAATATCAATGAAAATGTCTAGTACCAATTGAGATATGTAGACTTTTTAAATACCCTATTGTTTTCATTCTAAGGGAGATAATCTGAGATGGGTAAAAAATCAAACTGTTTGATGCCATTTGGTGGGGATTTCGGATTAAATAATGATGTGGTTTTACTCACAGAAGTTTATGCAGGACATTAATTATTTTGTGGAAAGCAAAATACCATTTGCCTTCTATGAAGTGAATTGTGACTGTTTTTAATTAAGAGCCCATAACTGCATAATTAAAGACTGCAAAAGAGTCAGCATTTGTGTTTCAACAAAAATAACCATGGTAACATTTTAACAGAAAAATTTACCTGTACACAAGCTAGTATTCAAAAATAAAAACAGTATACTTTTTATTGCCTATGAGTAAATTCACAAGCAGCTCTTATTTTGAGGAATGAGGGAGCCCACCTATTTCTCTGACAGGATGGACAGGGACACTTTACAGAAGTTTAACAACTTGCGAATTCTTATTAAATCTGTACATTTTTGCACCTCATACAATTTCATGGAAAGAACTTTTGCTACCTGGAAGTTTGCTATCTGTGTAACAGGGAATTTACATGTCATTATAATTCAGTGAATATTATGTAGCATTTTACATTTCATAAAATATTTCAAGCTTTTTATTACTTTATAAGGAAATGTCTTATTTCTAAACAGAAGGCTAAATTATCATAAACAGATGTATAGTAATTTGATAGAAATTTACAAGGCAAATAGAAACAACTATTGTTTTGCCTTCTTTGGAGGAAAAGATGATGATCAAGTCTTCATATCATATAATATTTATAATACGTGACTGTGCTAAATGTTTGCATTATTAGGTCCCTCCCTTATAAAAGATGCACACTAAATAATTCAATCACTGGTTTATGTGGGAATTTCAAGTGTTAATTTTAACCCTTGTCTTGCTGAACCCAGATATACCCTGCCTTTGCAAACGGTGCAGATCCAGATCAGTTGGCTTCTGATCTGGATCTGCACTGTTTGCCATTAAGTATGTGAATTTATATCAACGATCTGGATCAAGTAATCTGATTGGCTGAAAATTAGAAGTGGGCGTGGTATCTTGATTTATTCAGCATGACAAGTGTTAATTCACATAAGTCAATCTCTTATGAAGACAGTATGATCAGAAAATTAAATGTTAAGTATTGCTAAATGAGTCTTGAATAACAGATTTCAGTAAAACATGAATTTGGTTGGTGCTTAGGTTTGGTTGCTAAGAGTCGACCAGTTTGACTGGCCCCAAAGAAAATAGATGGAAGACCATGTCAGGCAGTCTAAATCATGTGCCCTTACTGATCAGTTAAACTCTTGCACTTGGACTGACAAGTTTAACTTTTGGCTTTTGTAGCTGATTTTATAATACAATTTTAGGCTGTATGTGGACACTGTTATAATGTAAGAGCACAAGTTTAGGAAATAGGCAGTGGCATGTTAGCCATTGCCAGGAGCATTTTCCACATGTGGGAATTAACCACATGGGGAAGTCAAGTAGTAAGTTTGGTTAAATTCCACCCAGTTGTTTAGGAGGATATAGCGTGGCAGATGGACAGACAGACAGTGACCTTTTGACACCACCTGACGGTCACATGGGGCAGAGTGAAATATATGTTGCTGTCGCACACCCTTTCCATGCTAAGAAGTCATGTAGGAAGTCCAAATTGTTAAATTCTGCCCAGTGGAGGAAATAGCCTGACGAACTGACAGATGGATGGACAAAAATATTAATATCCCCATCGCTAAAGCAAGGGGATAAAAAAAATAATAATGAGGTAAATGTTATTGGGACTTCAGCTTTGTTGATTCAGACTGTGTACTATTTATCCAATTTCAAAGTTATCTGATCAGCCTACCATCTTTGAGCTTTTCCCCATGAAAACAAAAGACTCGTCAGAAAAGTCAAAAGAGTAACAAAACCTCTATTACATGTATACCTGTATGTTTTTGCTATTTGCAAGTTCACTACCTATATTTTTTACTACCCATTTATATTTAAATAGGATAGAAATTAGTTTTAAAAGGTACTCAAACAGTAATTTCATGGCTCACTAATTAATGTCTGGGAAGAAACTGTACTTGTAAATGTCAGTTCTAGCATATGGTACTTGAAATGCCATTGGATGCTGATTCCTAATGCACCTATTTGGGGGTTGAAGGTCGTCACAAGGTATATTAGTTCTACCTTTCAGACCTTTGAATAGCAATATGAGTTTACTACCTTTGGGTTCCTTGTAAAGAGACTCCCACCCTAACTGTTCAAGAATGCTTGTCATACTTCCAGTTTCAAAGTTGTAAGTTTCCAGTCATAAACCTAGCTGTACAATTTTCATACACGTATGCCATAAGCTGTGGACTAAAATCTGTGAGATAAGTCAAAATTTAAAGGGCGATTCGAAAAAAATATTCTGTGAGATTTTCTTAAACATCACTTTAGAGCTCCCCTAATTTAGTCTAAAGTCTTTATTTGCATGTACATTTAAGAAGCTTGTGAAAACCACAACAGTGTGTGATTTATTTTTATTTCTTCATAAAATCTGTTGTAAAATGGTCTGGAAATTCTGTGAGATTTGAATTTTTTATAGGAATTGCCTTCCAGGTGGGCCAAATTCTGAGATTTTATCTCACAATGTGAGATATGGCATGTATGAATTCTGAACCTTTTCTAATTCTTCCTGGACTACTATTCCATGTGGGTCCCAAACAGGGCTAGCATACTACAGGTTTGGTCGCACCAACCCCTTGTATGCCATTGCCTTAACATCTTGGGGGCATGACGATAGGTTAAGTCTTAAGAAACCAAGAGTTCTGTTTGCTTTTGTGCAAACATTGCTTACATGAGTATTCCATTTCAAATCCTTAGAAATTGTCACACCAAGGTACATGTATTTAATATTACCCACATTTTTGAGGACTGTTCCTTCTAAGGAGTAAACTGCATTGATCTTTTTGATCCGCTTCCTGGTAAGCTGCATAATGTTACATTTCACAGGCTGAAATCTCATACCCCATTTCCTGGCCCGTTTGCCTAGTTGATCAATATCCTTTTGGAGTTTGGATGGGTCTTCAATGATGTCAATCTGTTGATAGCAGACACAGTCATCAGCGAACAGATAAATTTCAGATTCTATGCTAACCATGATGTAATTTATATACAAACCTGGAAAACAACAGTGGACAGTGAACAGTGCCCTGTGGTACACCAGACAAAACAGGTGCCCATTGCGATTTTGTACCATTGACTACAACGCTTTGTTGTCTAATGCACAGAAATGTATCAATTCATACTAAAGTTTTTCCACTTATGCCACATCCACGGAGTTTGCATTTCAGAATTTCATGAGGAGGAGTGTCAAAGGCCTTCTCAAGTTCAATATGAATGTACATGTATCTACTTGACCTCCTGCATCCAAAATTTTAGCCCAATCATTTATTACTGTGATCAACGTGTTTCACAGAATTGTGCAAAACATATTGGGTGGCGAAATCTCCAGATATGCTTATTGGACTGAAGGGAGGACAAACCAGTCACTGTATCTTAAGGCCACTGCTCGAGAAAGGCGTGTGAAACAGCAAGGTTGCTAAACCTTTGACAGGTCGTGATGACTACAGCCGTGTAGCCTAATGTGGCGCATCTGCCAATGCTGCTCACTCAAATATTTTCTCCCAAAAAATCCCAAGGTATCATTTTGTGGGCATATGTGATGAAGTATCTGTGTGGTGAAACATCTGTAAATTATGTCATCCTCTCATCGCCATCCACAAAAAAAAAAAGATAAATAAATCATAATAAATTAAACTTAAATAGCTCTAGATCTAGCACTCAATAACATGTTAGCAAATCATCAAACAAATTTGGCACGCACGCCGAGCGAATAGTGGCTTCCGATATTTACAGATCGAAATATTTTTTTTTTTCTTTTTTGCACCATCCAAAGGCTGATAAGTATCTAACTCTGACTGCAGGAAGTGCAAACTTTCTTTCTTGCTTGTGATATTATTTAATATTTATTCTTTGTAGGCTCGTTGTCTCGTTTCGTTTTACTTTCGTTTTCAGTAGTCCGAATTTTTACAGTTGAACCATAGAAGGGACATAACTGTTGAGCTCTTACTCTGGAGATGCGTTTGGTGCTGGTGGAAACAGTGTAAACAATATGTGCACTTCCACAACCAATAAATGGTATTTTAGCAATAATTGACACCAATTTCTCGCGACATTTGCCTGGTTATTACTTGTTAATGTATTTTAAACTGTTGTGACGATTGAAAGAAAAAATAAATCTGCCATAGTTTTGACAGATTGTGGGACAACTCGGCACATAAGCAACTCGGCCTATACAACTCGGCCCACAATTAGCTGATTAATCCAATTATCTAGGTCGGGTAATATGAAAATAGGCTTAGCCTAGATACGAGCACAGCCCAGACCTATCTGTAGCCTCTTCAAAAGTCCTTCACAGCATCATTAAAGAATGAATATCGGTATATATAAAAAATAGATGTATGAGGGCATGTCAATAAATAACCAGCCTATCCCATTTCCATGGACCGAGATGGTCACGATTTTCATGCTTTGTTTCAATATATGATTTATACATGGTACAAAATTACACGTGTATTGAGTCATTCTTTAATAAGATATTGAATGTCAAACATGGCTAGTGATGCAAAGGCATGCTTTTCATCTAAAGTTGAGTACCGTGCTGTAATTCGGTACTTGTATTTAAAAGGTAAAACAGGCAAGGAAATACACGGCGAGTTAGCAAATGTTTATGGGTCTTCTGCACCATCTAATATGCTCAGGTTAAATTCTGGGTAGGGGAATTCAAACGCTATAGAACGTCTTTAGAAAATGAAGCCAGGTCTGGACGCTGGATGCCACTGACGAAGAAATGTGTAAGAAAGTTCTGGTATACTCTGATAGGCAAATTCAGGTGGAAGAAATAGCGCAGGCATTAGGCATTTCACATGGTAGCGTCTCAACAATCTTACATGATTGTTTAGGTATGCGCAAGCTAACAGCCCATTGGGTCCCCAAATCCCTTAGCGATGAGCAAATGGCAACCAGAGCATCAGTATGCAGCGCCTTGTTGAAGCGTTTTAGGTCAAAAGATGATTTTCTTTTGTGCCTGGTGACTGTAGATGAGACTTGGGTTCATTATTATGAGCCGGAGAATAAAGCCGAGTCGTCAGTGGGTAGGGCCTGGGTCCCCGAGGCCAAAGAAGTTCAAGACTCAACCATCTGCTGGCAAGGTGATGGCCACAGTATTTTGGGATGCAGAGGCATTATTATGTTGGACTTTTTACCCAAGAGAAGTACAATAACTGGAGTGTACATAATAAATATATAGAAATCGTAAAATTCAACATTCTAATGTTTCTGTTATAGCTTCAGTTGGCCTTATATAATTTATTTCTGTATTTGAAAGACCTAAGTAACCAAGAAATTGATTGTTAATCAAAGATTATAGAAAAGTTAAAAAAAAAACAAAAAAAACGGAGAATGTTTGGTCTGTGGGTTTCATACCCCTTGAAACAATAAATCTGAGTTTAAAAAAATAACCACAAGTCCAATCTGAATTTCCTTCCTCTTGGATAATAGTCATTTAATACCTCATAGTATAAATACAAAATGAACAAAGTCAAGGACATATTTGTCTTGCTATCCCAGATGGAATTTTTGGCCTCGGTCACAGGGTTCCGGTCTGTGGGTTTCATACCCGACCAATTATCGTTATGTTGAATACTTTAATCCACCATTACAATTAGGGGTAGAGAGGTTGATCTGCATTTTTTTTAGTTCGCACAAGCAATTTACAGGTTTTCTTCCCAGGGTTTTTCTCATGACGGGGCTCAAATATTAATGTGGGGTACATAGTCCCTCAGACCATCTTACAGAGTGGAAATAAGAAAAATATAGAATGAGCCACGATGGAGAAAAAGGGTCATTTGGACAGTCTGTACGGTCAAATTTTCAGTGTGCATGCGCAGCCCCTTAGCATATCAAAACTGGTATATACCCCTGTATACCCCAGTAATCTATTAGAGTAACAATTATTCCCTATTCATGGCTTACTGAATGGTTTAAGATGTAATTTGAAGAAAAAAAAAGAAAAAAAAAGTATTTATCTTTCCTAACTTCTCCTTTTTATAAATAATCATCCATAAAAGTGTGAAATACCTCTAGAAATAGCGAATAAATGTACAGCTATATAATTATATGTATGTGCCAAGTTTGCTATGTGCCGAGATGGTATGGGCTGAGTTGGTGATGTGCCGAGTTTGCTATGTGCCAAGTTGACTTGGCACCCTTTGACAGACCAGGGAGTTAAAAGGTATTTGAGTGTGAGGTTGCTCCCCCAATATAGTCTAAAGTCTTTATTTTCATGTAAGAAGCTTATGAAAACCACAACAGTGTTTGATTTATGTTTATTTCTTTATAAAAATCTGTTGTAAAATGGTCTGAAAATTCTGAACTTTTTATGGGAATAGCCTTCCAGATAGGCCAAGTTCTGTGAGATTTTATCTCACAGTGTGAGATATGGTATGTGTGCATGATGAAGACAATCATTCTTTTGACCTGCATATTTTACATTAGGCGTAAAAAAGAAATAGCTGTGTTTCCGCTAATGTACTGAAAAAAAATTGGTTGGTAAGTAGGAGAAAGTTTTCTTTATTTTTCTATTTTTTCTCCAGAAAAGAACACGGTCGGGCCTGTAATTTTATGAAAATACAAGTATTTTGTTGAGGGTCAGTGCTTTACTTCTTTATTTTGCATTTATACTGATAAAAAATAGTAGAGTCGGGTATTTGAAACAGTGTCGGTTGGGTTAGCGGAAACACAGCTATTTTTTTTACGCCTTACGTGTATGCTGGAAACACATATCTCCATACCCCCTAAGATTGAGCAGCTCTGCTAGCAAAATCTTTTGCATAATTTATATTTGACATATTTTTACAAAATGTTTAACTAATATATACCAGAATAACAGAATAAATGCAAATAAAAATCAGGGCCCAGTTGTTCGAAGCATTGTTAGCTTAATAAGCTCGTTAAGGGCCATTTCGTTAACTATTTTAGTGGATTCAATGTACAATTTTCTGAAAATTTTTGCTGAAAAAATGTGAGTGGCTTTTGCACTGCAAAAGCTGCTCACATTTTTTCAACAAAAAATTTTGGCATATTTGCGTATCATTCGATGTAAATTTTAACAAATCGTTAACTAATGACATTGTTAGTTTTGAACAATTGGGCCCAGATCCACAACTTCCACAATATCCTTAAATTAAGGCCTTAGGGTGATTTTAATGTCTGTACCAATAATTCTGTTTTCTCAATCTGATTTGCTTATTTAAAGGAGCTAAAGAAATCTAGTGCATATTAAACGTATTGGACATTATATTTGGAATATCACTGTATTGCAATGGCCAATAGTTTTAATTTTTATTGACATTATTGTCATTGGTTTGAGATTTTTTTGGGGTGCCCCTAAAAACTAAGAATTTTGTGACAAAAATTTGTTTTCATGTATAAAATTGTGAGTATCAAATTATTTTGTTCAAAACCAGTTCTTATTAAATTCATTTTACTTTAATTTCAGTATGGTATAATTTTTTTAAAGTGATGTATTGTGATTATCCCGGTTGGAAGGGGTACGGAGATATATGAGAAAGTGCAGAAATATGAGAATCGGGCATAATGAGTCTAACCTAAATAGGTGACCTATGGTTCTTATCTACTTATACAGTCTGTGGGCAAAAGTTAGTTACAAAAAGTTGGGTCCAAGTACCAAACAACTCAAGTGGAAACAATTGATTGTTTACAAAACTAAAAATAGCTAACTTAAATGATGTATAAGGGTTTGAAGAAATAGCATGGGTCATTATATCACAGTCTTGGATATAACAGTTTAAAGAGGGACCTAAAATGTTGTACCTAAACCAAAAATGCATAGAAAATAATCATTTATATATAGTCCTTAATTTTTTCTGTATAATCTACATTTTTTTATTTATTTTAATTGATACAGCACTGTTTTATAACTAACACTGCTTTTTTTTTAAGTAGTAGTTTTCCCCTCCAAATAGAGCTTGACTTTTTATCTATATTATCCACCCCCCCCCCCCCCCTCCACCACCACCACACACACACACACACACACAGAGTTTTCCAAGAAATGTTCTGACTTTTCATGGATCCACATATATAGCTTCAGATAAGAGGAGTTTGCGAGGTAAATACCTGTCTTATTTCGCGAATCTCCATGAAAATGTATAAAAGTTAGAAGTGCCCCAGCTTTCTTGTTTCTCCTCAAAAACGTGGTTACTCATTAGAAGTGTCTTGCCTAGGTGTTTCTGATACACACGCACAGTTTTACTGCAGAAATTAGAAATATGTCAATACTATATAAGTTAAAAGTAGAAGTAGAGAAAGTTGAGTGTCATCTAAATTATCTTCAGTCAGATATGCCTCAATTTCTGTATACGTGTATATATATATTTTTTTTATCCTGGCTCTGATGTACTTCTGTTTCTTGCAGATAGGCTGGAAAAAGAAAAACAAGCATGAAAATGTGATGAAGCTAATAGAAAAAGAAAGTCCTCACACTCAGTGATAGATTGGTTTGAGAAGAATTTGAACCAATGGGAGAAACTGGATACCAGTCTGTAATATCAGGTTGCCTTGACAATCTGCCAACTCTGAACTCCAGACTTGTCAGAATATTCATCAGCTCAACATTTACTGGTCTGTGTCTTGAAACTTTATAGTTAACATCTAGCATGCTGGGTAAAATGTCTGCAGATGACATTTTTCAGTATTTTTCTTATTTTTTCCAGAAAATATGTGTTGACATTTCATCCAGATTGTCTTGTTTAACCTTAGGAGACAATTTGCATGAAATGTCTTATTCTAATTTCTTCAAAAAGTAAGAAAATTATCATTGATTTGTCATCTACTGAATTTGCCCATAGAGTGGTAAAAGTTAAATTTTATGAAATACAGCCTATGTTTTGAATCATGTTTACCTAAATATAGATATTAAGACATCTTAACTCAATGTTACTTGTCCTCTCGGGGCAGGGGAGAGTGGGGTAATTTCCTGTATAGAACAGTTCAGGGATGTGCCGCTGGAATAGGTGTACTTTTCATATCTGAGATTATATGATAAGGTATCAGTTTTATCACACAATTATATAAATAGCCCCCATTTCTAAAGCAGCATTATATCAATAGCCCATTAATTTGCAATTCTGGCAGAAAAAGTAGCTTTAGTCTTACTTGGCTACATACATAATCAAAATGCATGTACATTTTTGCATATAATTCCCAAGTAAGTTGTCTGTTTTGGTTCAAGTAGTGTTTACTAATAATCTTCTGTATATGAATAGGGTCTCTTTTTAGATGCAAATTATATGAATAGGTATGTTTTGTCAGTCTAGAAATTATATGAATAGGGGGTGTCTTCAAAAAGTTCCAGCGGCACACCCCACCCAAATATTTTCCGAGTTTTGGTGCAGATCCCATTGGCGTTGGTGTTGGCGTCACACTTTCTTGTCTGCAAAATATCTGGTGAACCAATGGTTGGATATTCTTACCAAATTTTCATGTATATATTATTGGGATATAACAAAGAACTGATCAGATTTTGGTGACCTTGACCTAATTTTCTAATTTTCAAGGTCACAGCAGTAGAAAAACTGAAAACTAAGGGTGTGAGGACATCTGTTTTTTTTCTGAAAACACAGTTACTAGTTATATTTATTTTATTTCAAGCTATTCTGATATTTTGGAAAAAAAGTTCTGCTGAAACTGGTGCTAGAGGGCATATGCAGCCCTGTAAACTACATTGCTATCACATGAAGAGACTCAGTGAAATGGAGACTCTGATTTTCATTCTTTTATGTATTCTTTGTTTCCAGTGGCAACCATTAAAGATTGTGTTTGTTATTTTTGGATCGAAGTGTGCATTAACCCTAGTCATGCTGAACCTGGATATACCCTGCCTTTGCAAACAGTGTAGCTCCAGATCAGTTGGCTTCTGAGAAGCCAACTGATTTGGATCTGCACTGTTTGCCATTCAGTATGCATATTTGTATCAATAACCTGGATCAAGTAAACTGGCTGAAAATTAGAAGAGGGCTTGGCATCTTAATTTATTCAGCATGACAAGGGTTAAGACTACACATTAGAGTCAAATCACATCTGAGACAATTCTAAGGAGTATTCACAATGTATGCTTTGGTGCAAAAATAAAAAAGTATCTTCTGAGTATCGCTTTTATTCAAACTAACCAGAGTGCAGGCTGCTCTGCATATTCGATGTTTGCATATAAGTGTGCTTGTAAAATGGGGTATATAACACATAATATTTTTCTTATTTCTCCACAAAAACATGTTGTGGGTATTCATTAGCAGCAGCTTGCTGAGGCACTTCTAATGAGCACACACAACATATGTTTTTATGGAGAAATAAGAAATAATAACTTTTAAGTTGAAAGGAGAGCTCTATATATGCTCCAAAGAGACCAATTCTAATGATAGAAATCATTTCAGATACCCGAGAAGAGCGTAACCTGTTGTTGGAAGATGTCTATCCAAGGCTTAAATCCCACTGTAAAGAACAGTATGGAATGGATTTTCAAGTATGTCAATGTCTTAAAACATCTAACACTTTATTTTGTACCTTTTTAGTATTTTTTTGGCTTAAATTTTGCTTCTTATGCATTTACCATGATAATTTTCTTATTTGGCTTCATTTATAATAAAACAAGAACTTAAAACATTAGACACTTTATTTTGTACTTTTTTAGTACTTTTATGGCTTAAATTTTGCTTCTTATGCATTTACCATGATAATTTTCTTATTTAGCTTCATTTATAATAAAACAAGAAATACAGTGGAACTACAAGGAATGGCCACCTGTCAACAGCGAAACAAACTTCAAGTTGATATGGTTTTCTTTTCTTCTCTTTTTTTTTTTTTATTTTCCAACAAGCCTTGGTGAAAATGTTCTTCAGATGACTTTTGTAATAAACAAGAAACTAGATGACATTGGTTTCATACAAAAATAACCTTTACCAGTCTATGGGCAAATGTAGCAGATGATAAATTGATGACATTTTTCTTATTTTTCCTAGAAATAGACTTTAACATTCCATGCAAATTGTTTCCAAAGGGATTATATTTCAAAATTTTGTCTGCTGAATTTTTTTCCCAGCATGCTAAGCGTTAATGACAGCAATGTTAAAACATTTATGCTAGCCCCCAAATGCCTTGCTGAGGTGCTTGGATAAATCAGAAAACAGTTTTATCTAGATATTATAATAACCCTCTTATCTAGAGTTATGAGTTGATGTTGGAAGGATAATAGTGCATAGCGAATTTATAATTATTTATATATTTTGATGTAGTTGGTGGACATGAGATGGGGTGTACCTGTAGAGACCACGGATGACCACCTGGCAACTGCTTTATGTCTTCAAGAGATCACAAATTGCCAAAAACTCTCCACTGGACCAAACTTTGTGGTAAATCTTCTTACTTCTTAGACTTCTACCGCTTTTTCAGATTGAAAATGCCTTAGATATTTCAGTATAGTTGATTTCTTGGGGGGTGGTCGGGTGGTGCGAAGGTGCTGTGTATCTTACATCACTGGGGCGTCCAACTGATATTGGCTTACAGTTGGGCAAGGCCTGCTATCCTTGTAGTGGGTAAGGGTAGAGGGGGAATGTTTTTATTTCTTCTGTTTCTTCACTTTCATTCCTGTTCCTCTTTCTTCCCTGTCCCTCTCTTTCATCTCCTCTACTCTCTCTTCTATCTCTTTTCTCCCTTTCTCTGGGAGACGACACAAAATGACCCGCAAGGGTTGACGTGTCGTTAAACCCCAACACAATCAATCATGATTTCTTGTCCTTTGGGATAGTTGAGCTGACTTGGATTTATTTAAGAATACTGTAATAACCTTAAGTATTGGGACAGGCAGGTCTTAGCAAACAGTGTATACCCTGATCAGATGCTGCAGAATGCAGCATCTGATCAGGGTCTACAATGTTTGGCATTCATCCAGCAATTTTTAGACACAACAGTGGGTCGCGAAATGTACTTGTAAGTTGTTCAATTTTTAGAACGTGTGGTAAGGAGTTGAGGTGTCCTAATACTAAGGGTAAACATGATAGATCTAGGAGGCATTGACAGTGTTGCACATTACACTACTATTTATGAATAGACTTAGTAAAATAAAATTGATCTGGTATTTTCAGTTATTTGATATGTTTCTTCCTTCCACAGGATCTCTCCTTTCAGGTTCTGTTTATGATTGCAGATTTGTAGATAAGACAGTAAAGATGTGTACTGTATTTACCCAAAGTATTCTGACACCTTAACTCCTTACCATACTTGTCTTAAAATTTGTTAAAGTCTGTTCCAATACCTGTTGATGTGTTAAAAATATTGCTGGATGAGTGGCAAACAGTTTAGACCCTGATCAGACACCACATTCTTTGGCTTCTAATCTGGGTCTATACTGTTTGCTCAGGCCTGTCTGTCCCAGGGTTATTATGGTAGTTTGATTGGTTCTTTACCTGCTTGTTCATTCAAACATTTAAAGCAGATGAATCCAGGTATCTTTTCTATAATGGATTCAAAGCATAATTATGCCCACACTTTTTGAAGAGAAAGCGGGGATATTGTGATACCCCCCTCTGTCTGGCCATCCGTCCGTCCGTCCGTCCCTACGTATGCACATCCGTCCGTACGTCCGTCTGTAATGTCACACCATTGCTCCTAGACCATTTAAGCTAGAATCTCGAAACTTTCATAGGCAATAGTCCTATGGATGAGGACTGGAGGAACATATATGGAATTTTGATGTGTACGGAGATATGTAATGGTGCAGGCGCGGAATATGCGATGGCACGCCATCGACTTGCTCTAGTTCATTTTAAATTTATCTCCCAAACAATACCATTGTTTGTAATTCTACAGTGATACAGCAATTTTGTAGTCTTCATATTACAGCCTGAATACTTTTATCTTCTTCTTTTTAAATGTGTATGTGTGGGTACATCATCACTGGATTTTTATTAATGAGCAGGTACAGGGGAAACATCCACATCAGTGGGCCGCCTTCCAAGTAGATCTCCAGGTAGATGGCAGATCTCACACCAGATCTCCAGGTATGTCTATCAAGAGGGTCGATAGAAGAGAGCTTCCACTCTCTGCGATCCCTCATTGTCAGCTGCTTCCATGTCATCTTGGGCCTCCCAGGCCCATGCTTTTCATCAGCCTGTATGTCAAAGGCTGTCTTGACTTGGAGCATTCCACATGTCCATACCAGCGGAGCCTTCTCTCCTTCAGAATGAGGTCCAGATCCTCAATGCCAAGCCACGCAAGTAGCTCATTGGATCTGGTGGTGAGAATGTCTTGTGGCTTGACATTGCAGATCTGTCTAATCATTACCCTGTCATTTCGCTGCAGATGTTGGAGGTTTGGCTGTGTCAATGGCCAAGTCTCACTGGCATGGAGCATTGCGCTCTGCTCATAAAAGCTGTACACACGACCACATGTCTTGAAAGAGAGATGGCGGGAAGAGAGAACTTGTAGCAGCTCCTTGAACTTCTTCCAGGTGGTTTTCACATGTGTTGTGGTTGAGTTCACAGCCACTGGCTGCTGAGAGCATGTCTCCTAGGTAGCGAAAGGAAGCTACCACCTCCAGCTTGTCAGGTCCTACTTGGACTTCCCTCTGCCGTCCAAGCGGGGTTGCAGTTCCCTGGCACCGTGTACATCTGTAATCAGGGTCCTTTGTCAGGCACTTACGTCCACTGCATTTCTTGTGCACCCAGGGCTTGCAGTTGTTGCAGAAGATGCTATTGCTGCCCACTCCAGTGCAACAGATGACGCATGGAAACTCACCTGAACTCTGCAGGAGGTCCAGGCCCATACCACAGATCATGATCTTCATCTTTCCTGCATTTACTCTCAGTCCATTCTCCTCCATTGCTTCTTTCAAAGTCAAGAGCCTCCTGACACAGTCCTTGAGTGATTCAGCGATGATAACTCGGTCATTGGCATAGAGGTTCTCTCAGGGGACCCCAGAGCGGAACTCATGTGACCAGGCTTCAAGCACAATGATGAAGAGCAACAGGCTGAGTACAGAGCCTTGATGAACACCAACCTTCACTTCAAACTCTTCATGTTCCCCTCACCAACACAGACATGGCTCGGCGCATTGGCACACATTCTCTGCACTAGTCGCACAATCCATTCCTCCATACCAAGTTTTCTCAGCACCCACCAGATGACCTTCTGAGGCACTCGATCAAACACCTTCTCCAGGTCTATGAAAGTAAAGTAGAGTCTCTTGTTGGCAGCTAGATACTTCTCTTGCAGCTGCCTGACAACAAAGATTGTGTGAGTTGTGCCTCTGCCTGGGACGAAGCCAAACTGGGAATCGTTGATTGTCACCAACTGTCTGATGAAGCCGTCCACAATCCTCTCCAGGACTTTCATGACCTGCTCTGTCAGCTTGAGACTGCTGTAGTTTCCCCTTTCCAATGCATCCCCTTTACCCTTGTAGAGGCATACAAAGGAATTCTGCTCCCAGTCAGAGGGTACCTTGCCATTGCAAATGATTGCAGCTGCGAGGTCACGGATCATGGAGGCGCCCATGTCACTGGCTGCTCGTATCATCACCACTATGCCAGATGGGCCTGATGCTTTGCCCGCCTTCATCTGAGAGATAGCCTTCTTAACCGTATCAATGGTGATTGGGGTGTGCGAGCCTTCCAATGGTGGTTCGTCAGACAGGTGGTCTGGATCCCAGTCAAACTCAACGTTGAGAAGCCTTTGGTAGTGCTCTAACCAGGCCTTCTGCTTTGAGTCTTCACTCATTGACATCTCCCCTCCATTGTTCTTCACCGATTTGTCACCAACAACATCAGTGTTCTCTCTTCTAAACTGGTTAGCAAGGCAGTAGACTTCTGAAGACTTAGGGTCAATATTCTTGTAGACCTTCTTATCAGCTTCTTGACAAGCATGGTGCAGTGTATGTCTAGCAAAGGATTTGGCTGCATCATATGATGCCCTAGTGCCTTTATCAGTCTTCCAGGCATTGAAAGCTTTCCACTTGGCAGCAATGGCCTTTTCCACGTGCTCATTCCACCACCAGGTTTCATGATGCCAACGGAGGGGCCGAATTGTGCCACACACCTCCTCAATTGTCTTGAGTAGGCCAGTCTTGATGTTGTTCCAGATATCCTCAGTCATCAGCTACACCTGCAGATGCACTCACATGTGAATTGAAGACCTCCTGGAAATGTTTGCTAGTCTGAGGGTCTTTAAGCTTTCCAACTTTAAGGCGAGGGGTGAACTTGCGCTTGGATTTCGGTGGCACATCAGTCCTCATGTTGCATACAAGAGGCTGATGTTGCAGGGCTACTTCCTTGCCAGGGATCACTTTTACATCTGTGACAAGTTTGCCCATGGTCTACAAAAAAAGGATGAAGTCTGTCTGTGTGGCCATGTTTCCCGACTTGTACGTGATGAGATGGCTGTCACGTTTCTTGAAACATGTGTTCCCAAGGGTTCTCTCACCCTCAACATCTGGTTCTGGCCTGCCATACCACAGCCCACCATGCACTTCCCCCTATACCCAGTGCCTGCATGGCCTACATGGCTATTCCAATCTCCACATGGGATCAGAAATTCGGATCCTAGGATCCTGGTAGTCACAGCATGCAGTTGATCAAAGAATAGGTCCTTAACCTCATCACTTAGACCACCCTGTGGGGCAAACACAGACAGAAAGGTAACCACACGCTGGCCGAATATAAGGCTTCACTAAAATGATTCTGTTGGAGACTTTCTGCACTTCGAAAACTTTCTCTATCCACTCTTCCACCACAAACATTCCTACACCAGCAGTGTCTTTGTCGTTTCTCGACCAGTAGAGTTTGTACCTGGTGTCCTTGCCTTTGATTGTGCGGCAGTTGCCACCACAGTATCTTGTCTCCTGAATACAGCAGACATACACTTTCCTGCGGGATAGTGTTTCCACTGTCTCACAAACTCTTCCTCTCAGAATGTTCACATTGAGTGTTTCCACCCTGAATTTCCTCAGGTGCTTGCTTGATTCGCCACAATGGCCTGACCCTGCCTTCCACACATGACAGGAGGCCAAGCCGGAGACATTACCAACAGAACCATGATGTCTATTTGCATTGCCTAACTCAGATTCTATTGTTGTGATCGCCATAAAGATTTTGGAACATTTGTTTTTACGGGATCACCAGTCCTAGCTGATGTCCCAACTCAGTTCTTTAATGGCATCTGAGCATGCACACCGGTCCTGCTCTCAGGAAGTGTGCTTTACCGTTGTCCTTATAAAGAAAAGATCATCCACCAAACCACAGTAGCTAGAACACCAAGCCATCGGTCTGTAGATGATTTCCACCAAGATCTGCCACCCAGGTTGTGGCAGCCTCATAACCCTGAAGGTGGGGAGGCAACTGTGAAAGAGTACAGCCTCACATTCCCACACTCATATTGAGCATCACAGCTGGATGCAGTTTTATGTCATACCCAGGACCAACGTTTGTTCAAATGATTACCAGCAGCATATGCTTGTATAAAGAATATCAGACAAGTATGGAATGAGCATCATTTAATACACCTCTTATGAAGTCCTCTGCTGATATTTCTTTATAGTGTGCCCTCATCAGGTTTGTTTGTTTGTGTTGAGGTTTTACGGCCCAATCAACCAAATGGGAGTCATGTCGAGCGCAGTCAGTTTACCTAGCCACATGTTTACTGAGCAGGCTTAGTCCTCTAAGCGGTTATATGACCAGTATTGTGCACATTCTTTCGCCAGAAACTGACAACTGCCCTTTTTGGATCAGCGGAAGGGAGAGAATGACTGTAGAAAATAATTCATGATCAATCTCCACAAAAGAATGTTGCCGTCCTTGGCGGGGGTTGAACCCGTGACCTCCTGGTCTCCAGTCGGATGGCGCATCCAACTGAGCCACCGAGGCCAGCTACTCTCATCAGATGAATATTTTACAACAAAGACTTTCCAGTATTTTGTGGACAGTGTGGAAATAAAATTGAATATGGTACTTTTATTTACAGACATTCTTAAATCAGAAGCATGGTTACCGCCCACTACAGACATTGATACCTTCAGCTGAGTTTGAATTGCTGACATCTTGCCTGAAGGATCATGGAAGGTCAACTACTTTGCTGGAAACCTGGTATTTGAAAGATACCAATGACATCCCTCCTGTCTATATCCTACAGCCTATCAGTTCAATCATTCCTGGATACAAGGATCAGGTAGGTATCACTTCCAATAACTACTGTAAAGGATAATTTTCAAAACAATTTGAGACAATTTCACATAAGCGATAGTTAGCTTACTGTCTGATCCTTTATGTCATTTGTCTATGTTTTTGATGTATAAATTATACTCAGTGAACTATTGTATAAACCAAACAGTGCAGATTCATATCAGACCTAAAGAAAAAAAATACTGGTTATGGCTTTTTGCAAGGACAAGCATATAGTTTTTGGGCATAGTGTTTTACTAACATATATTTCTAGTTTCCCTAAAAGCATGAATGTTGATCCGAACAAGAGTTTTAATGAGTACTGACAACAGATTTGGCTCTGCAGTAATTTTAAAAAGTACATATATCCGCAAAAACTTGTGAATTGGAATAAAATCTATAGAAAATCTTTAGACTTTGTAGTTGTTTTAACTGGAGTACAGTGTTGAATGGCTACAAAACAGAATTAGGTCATTCATAGCTCCAGAGAAAGTGCTTTTTTCAACCAAACAATATTGATATTTTTCTTATTTCTCCATGAAAGTACATGTTGTGAGGACTCATTAGAAGCACCTCATCAAGTGCTTCTAATGATTACTCACTTCATTTATTTTCATGGAGAAATAAGGAAAATATTAACACAGTACAGTTTAACTTCAATGGCTCAAACATCATTGGGACCAGGTAAATTTGTTCGAGATATGGGTAGTTCGAGCCAATGAGGGTTAATTATGGCACAAGGTCAGGAAGCGAATGGTGATAAATTAGGGATTTCTTTCGATCTTCTATACAATAATTGTATGTTGAGTGTACTCATTAGAATTGCCTCAATGAGGCAATTCTAATGAGTACACACAACAAACAATTTCATGATAAAATCAGAACATTTACCTAAATATTTGTTTTCTGGACCTATCGGAAGAATTTCATAGGGACTCAAAAACGAGTTCGAATGATCCATCGTAAACGAGCCATCAATGTTCGAGCTATTGAGGTTTTACTGTACTTTCTGTTATATAGAACTATGGCAATGGACATTATTTGTACTGCTGGATTGTGTTTTCCAGACCAATACAGAAGCCCGTAAAGAATGGGACACAGTATTTCATCAACTAAGAGAGGACCTGAAGTTTTCAAGCAAAATATGTTGTGAAAAGAAGTTGATCACAGAGGAAGAAAAGCACAAATATTACATGTCAGGTAATGGAAATGAACCAGACCATGGGGGAAATGTATACAGTAAATGCAGAGGACTTGTTAAGGAGGACAATTTAATAATAATTCTGGAATATTTTTTCTCTTATTTCTCCATAAAAACCTATCATCATCATTATCAAATTTTTTATTTATGTGCAGGTAGAGGGGCAACATCCACATCAGTGGGCCCCATCCAGGGCGGATCTCACATCATATCTCCAGGTGTGTCTATCATGAGGTTGATAGCAGAGAGCATCCACTCTGTGATCCCTCTCTTTCATCTGTTTCCATGTCATCTTGAACCGCCCAGGCCCACCATTTCCATTAACCTGTATATCATAGGTTGACTTTACTGCACAGTTGGAGCGTTCCACATGTTCATACCAGCAGAGCCTTTGCTTCCTTCAATATGAGGTCCAGTTCCTCAATGCCAGGCTGTACAAGTAGCTGATTTGACCTGATGGTGACAGTGTCTTGCGGCTTGACATTGCAGATCTGTCTGATCGTTGCCATGTCATTCCACTGCAGTGGCCAAGTCTCACTGGCATGTAGCATTGTGCTCCACACACAAGAGCTGTTCACGCGACCACATGTCTTGAAAGAGAGATGGCGGAAGAGAGAACTGGTAGCAGCTCCTTGAACTTCTTCCAGGGGGGTTTCACAAATGTTGTGGTTGAAACTTCACAACCACCAGCTGCTGAGAGCATGTCTCCTACATAGCAAAAGGAAGCTACCACCTCCAGCTTGTCCGACTTAGACTTCCCTCTATGATCTGCAGTCAAAGGGACGTGCAGTTCCCTAGCACCATGTACACAGCTGTAATCAGGGTCCTCTGTCAAGCGCTTGAGCCCACTGCATTTCTTGTGCACCAAGTGCTTGCAGCTGTTGCAGAAGATGCTGTTGCTGTCCACTCCAGTGCAACAGACGGGGCATGAAAAGTCACCTGAACTCTGCAGGAGGTCCAGACCCGTACCACAGATCATGGTCTTTGTCTTTCCTGCAACCCTTTCTCCTCCATTGCTTCTTTCCAAATCAAGAGCCTCCTGCCTCATTTCCTGAAGCAATTCAGCGATGATAACAAGGTCATTGGCATAGAGGTCCTCCCAGGGAATCCCAGAGTGGAACTCATGTGACAAGGCTTCAAGCACAAAGATTAAGAGCAGCAGGCTGAGTACCGAGCCTTGGTGAATACTGACCTTCACTTCAAACTCTTCACTGTACCCCTCACCAACACAGACGTGGCGCCACGCATTCTACATAAAATCCTACAGATGCACCTCGCTGAGGCACTACTAATGAGCACTCACAACATATGTTTTTATGGAGAAATTGAGAAAATGATCCCGGCATTAGAATTAGATATGCCTCTTTAAAAAATCAACTGGAAAATATTCTAAAATTTTACACAATTTATTCCAGTCCTTTTTTGGCTAAATTTTGATGTGCTTTAAGTAACTATTTCACAAAATAAATGGTGGAATGCAAAAGAGTATAGGCCCTGAACAGACTGCTCCATTAGCATTTATGTTTTGTTTCATTGTGTATAGCATTCTAGACTGATTATATATATAATGTTTGACAAAGCACTTCTATATGTACCCACAATGTAAGCTAGCCAAAAGTTAACCCTTGTCCTGCTGAATAAATTAAGATGCCACGCCCACTTCAAATTTTTCAGCCAATGAGAATACTTGTTCAAAGTTGTTTATACAAATTCAAATACTTAACGACAAACAGTGCAGATCCAGATCAGTTGGCTTCTTCAGAAGCCAACTGATCTGGATCTACACTGTTTGCAAAGGCAGGGTATATCCGGGTTCAGCAGGACAAGGGTTAAGCCTGTTTTCTCAGATTTTTTTTTAAATTTCAAAATGTCTGCTGCAGATATGATTGATGCTTAAAGTGTGACTATTCAGACAGATATATAAAATATATGAATAAATTAAGATGGTACGCCCACTCCTAATTTTCAGCCAATCAGATTACCTGATCCAAGTTGTTGATACAAATTCAAATACTGAATGGCAAACAGTGCAGATCCAGATCAGTTGGCTTCTTCAGAAGCCAACTGATCTGGATCTACACTGTTTGCAAAGGCAGGGTATATCCGGGTTCAGCAGGACAAGAGTTAATTTCAAACACAAAACTGAAGATTTTTTGTGGGGAAATTATTAATTTTAAAGATTGAGGCACATGAATTGTCTTGCTTTGCAAAATTAGTGCTCTTTGTTTCACTGGTGTCAGAGGAAATGTAATGTTTAGGTTTCATTGTTATTATGGATTCTGTTCCAACTTAGAGCATTTATTGTACTGTGTGTTGTAAAACATACGCCTGTGTATTTCAGTGACAGAAGGTGAAATTTTCAATGGAATTCTAAAACTCCATGAAAATGTGGCAGATCATTGCTTATGTTTTGTTCGAATCATCGAAGATATAACTGATCATCTGGATCACAGCAAGGCTTGGAGATTTATCGACATGTTATCTGCGGACTCACAGATGATTGACTCAGAGGCTCAGGTTATTCTTTCTCAACTCAGGGATGAAAAACTATCACAGAAGTTAGACAGTTTCAACATAACCAGGTTAGAAAATAATACTCTTATTCTCCAGAACCAAGAAAGTTTTAAGGCTGAATCTTGGTATAAAGCATTGGGAATGGGAGATCAACCAAATTTGTTCAAATGATGAACCTAGTGTGGTAGGGGCATGTTTTGACTTTAGTCCAGCAGTCCTGTAATTTCAGAAATTGTGCAAAAAACAGTCAGTCAGATTGTATAGTTTTTAAAGAGATGTTCAGACAGGTCTGACAGACATACATAAATAGAGCAACCCAGAGTTCTCCCCTAATTTGTATAGATAGGTCCGATCACTGGGATATGAACAAAATATAATTTTTTTTAACTACAATAAATTTCTTGCAATGAGTGATGACAATGAAATATTAAAACAATAGTATTTCCTTACAATTTCAGCAAATAACAATGCTCTTATTGCCTTAATTTAAGAAATCAATCTCAGCTGGCAAAATAAATGAAAACACAGGCATATGAATGATCCCAAATTGGTTCAGTTTGAAAATGCTAAAGAGAGGTCATGCTGAAGACATGTCATTTGATTTTACAGGCAAACCTGTCTTAAGGAACACCTGTATTAAGCTATTATCTCTATTCAAAGGTCATATTTCTAAGAGCCCTTAAAATTCTCATAAATATAACTTTACCTATATTTAGCTAGCACCTGTTTTTAGTAACCCCATTTTGTGTTTCCCTTGGTTGTTTGCTTAACACAGGTTTGAATGTACCGTATTCACCCAAATTACCGTGCTGAAGTTTTGTTGTTGTTTTTTTTTTTTTTTCAAAACTCACTGGAAAAACTTGTATTAAAAATATACGGGTACACTTTAAAGAAAGATCAATAGAGAACTTCATGAGTGCGTATTTAATGATACTTGTGCAATATTTTTCTGTCTTTCTTTTGAAAGCATATGTTGTTGGTACTCATTTGAATTGCCTTGACTTGTCAAGGCAATGCAAATGAGTACCACCAACATTTGTTTTTATAAAGTAGACAAAACTACACTGGCTGTAACCTGAATACTAAATTGCTTGACTGTGCCCTTATAGGACCATGTGCAGTAATCAGGTTGAATACGGTATTCACTTTCAGCAATTTTATTTTCAGAAATTTTGTGAGATGGAGTGAAAAGGAGGGTATAAACCGCCTCGACCACAAGGCCTATCTTGAGGCATTCAAAGAGTCATTTTATATCAGTGTGGTCAATCTCATCGAGAAAGCTGTACACAAAGAAAAGAAATTGATACAAGATGATCTTTACATAGAAGTAAGTAGAGGTCACTTTTTACATAGAAGTAACTGCCCAACAGACACACAACTTTGAAAGAACGTCGTTTCAACATTAATTCAAGAACTTGATGTTGAATCAACATTGAATTGACATTTCAACATTATGTGCCCGCTGGGTGGGGGTCACATTTTACTTAGATAAAAGTAAGTAGTGGTTATTTTTTACATAGAAGTTTAGCAGAGGATTCCAATTAAAATTGCTTCTCTATGCAGCATTGGTTACTTCCTTCAAAGAAGTCTCCCTACTTTTTTCGTTTGAAAATAAGATTTTGCTGTTCAAATACATGTACGTATTAAGAAAATTTTCTGTGTATATATGTATGATTCAGTATTGAAATCTGCCATATTACAGCATTTCATGTTTGTTCTTAGGTACTACAGCACTCAACAATGGCAATGGAGCGATGTTTGTTATTTCATGGTCGTGAAGAAATACTTCATGAGATAGCCAATTATCTTCAAGCCGAGACGGGGGAGCCACTTGTTCTGTTTGGGCAGTCAGGTTGCGGGAAAACTTCAATTATTGCACAGACAGCTAAAATGGTAATGTAAAAAGATTTAGGGTTTAACCCTAAAAGTGCTAATCACAATACACCAGACAACACTTTGAAATATCTTTATTTTTCAGAAAAAAATAAGACATGTGAATTAAAAAATGACATCATTTCCTGTAAATAGTCTGCCCCCACCCCAACTGCACCCCTATCCTACCTATCCTTACCCTACCCTACCCTACCCATCTATCCTGGACTATCCTAGCTTGGTAGGGTAGGGTAGAATGGGACAGAGAATTGCAGGAATGGAAGGATGTCAATATAGCTATGTTTAGTATCAAATCAATCTCTTCTCTTCATTTGTCTCAAATCAATCTCTTCTCTTCACTTGCCACACCTTTTAAATAATAGAAATTAAATGGTAGAATGCTGGTTTCCTAGGAAACTCTGGTTTAGATATTCCTAGAGAAAACAGGCTAAACTATTTGCAAACAGTGGAGACCCAGATAAGATACCGCATTCTGTGGCATCTGATCTCATCTGGGTCTGAACTGTTTGCCAGTTACCCTTTGTGGGTGTTCAGATTAAAATAGGTTGATAAAGTTTGAAGAGTTAGGTTTGATATCTTGGGGTTTAAAATGAAATGATGCCAAAAAACCTTAATCAAATATGCAAAATCAAAGTAAGTAATACCATATTCGACCTAATTACCGCACTGTGCGCTTAGGTATTTCAAAATTGCTTGGAACACTCATTTGTGGTGAAATATGTATCTACCTACCAAGGATACTCTATAAAAAAGATCAGAAAAGGATGTATTTGATGCTGATTATGCGGTTTTTTGTTTTTGTTTTTGTTTCTTTTTTCTGATTTTCTTTATAAAGGCATATGTTGTGGGTACTCATTTGAATTGCATCTACAAGTCGATGCAATTCAAATGAGTATCCACAACATATGCCTTTATAAAGAAGTAAAGAAAAAGTACACTGGCTGTAATCTGAAGACTACGGAATTTCTTGACTGTGCTCTTATAGGGATATGTGGGGTAATTAGATCGAATACGGTATATACAGCATTGATTTACCTCAGTATGTACGGACATTCAATTTTCATGAAAACTACATGTTTTTTCTGTCAAAATGAAGTTTATGTTTTAGGAAAATGGATACACTTCCAGGGGAGGTAATTGAGTCAAAATTATTTTGCCTTCTTTCTGAAAAGGTGTCTACTTTGAAAGGAAAAAATTTGCTCCCCTTGGCTTTGGAGTAAATTCTTTCCATTTAGAGTAGACCCCTTTTCAGAAGAGGATTGTTGTGCAGGAAAGCAAAGAGGCAGTCACTAAAGTTGTCTACCACCTTGTAAAAATGGCAGACTATCTACCAAGTGACTCAAGTACGCTTTATTCATCGAAAACTCTTTATAACCCACATTGTTACAACATGGTTTTGGCTACAACAGTATGCATCGGTCTTAAATGGCCACTGGCTTATATGATATTTTTATAATACCCCCATAGCCTAGTGGATAAGAGAGCTGACTCTTAATCCATTAGATTTGTTACTGCTATGGTTCGAGCCTCACTTGGGTCACATGGGAAAGCCAAGTTCTACTTACAGATGGTCAAGTTGTTTTTTATCCAGGTTCTCCGGTTTTTGCCCACCTTTGATGAATGATCGGCCCAATATAAGTGAAATATTCTTGAAAGGGCTGTAAAACCCAAATCCAAAAAAAAAAAAAAAATATAATACATTTTTTAAGCCAACACAGTTTTAACCCATTGTAGTCAGGAGACCCGACCCGTAAAAGGGTAATTGGCAAACAGTGCAGACCCAAATCAGACACCGTAGAATGCAGCATCTAATCAAGGTCTCCACTGTTTGCAAATAGTTTAGACATTTTTCTCCAGGAATATGTAGATCTCATAGACGGACATACCTAAAATTGAAATTGGACTCTTCCAATATATTGTGTGGGAAAGTCTATTCAGTCTACAATGGGTTAATGTACATTGATATCTCTTGAAATTCATAAAAAAATGGCATTGCCCTTGACAATATTTTGTTAATTTGGAGTTTGGAATATTTTGCTTTATTTTTTTATCAGATTTTGATAAAATTTTCTTACATATTCCTAGTTTGTCAGTGTGTTTTCAATTTCAAACATATTAATTATGTGTGATCATAGCTCTAGAGAAGAGGGATATTAAGGTAATTTAGGGGACAACTGCATTCAAATTTGTCATTTGGGGAGGTAAATCGGCGGTTTTATGGTCGGACATTTCGTTTTATGGTGACACGTCAGCAGAGCCGTAAAACGTAATTTGTGACCGTAAAACCACCGATTTACCTCCCCAAATGACAAATTTGAATGCAGTTATCCCCATTCTCATGCATTTATTCATTTTTTCTGTTGAAAAAATATACTATTTGCACAAAGCGACAAGTGCTGTGAGCTGCGTAAAACCAAATGCCAGCCAATGAGAAGCGATGTTACGTGATGATGTTGGATTTCTGATAGTATATGGCAGAATATACCATCACAATTTTTTGACCTTTACCAATCAGACGTTGCGTTACATATGCAAGTACATTATAATAGTTTTTTCCCATGAAAGTATATATTGTGGATATTCAGTAGAAGGGTCTCAGAGAGACCCTTCTAATGAATACCCACAACATTTATTTTTGTGGAGAAATGATATTTTTTCTCATTTCTCCATGAAAATGTTTCTGGTTAATAATTCCAATGCCTCTATGAGTCCTTTCTAATGACTACCCACAACAAATATTTTTTTGGGGGGAAATAGGGACTTTTCTTATTCCTCCGTGAAAACAGGTGTTGTGGATAATCATTAGAGGTATCTCAGTGAAGCCTTCTAATATATACCGACAACATATGTTTTTATGGAGAAATAAGAAAAATATTACTTTTTCTGGGTGAAATTTTAATTATTTTTGTCGGGGTTGAGTGAGGATGGGGCCCAGATTGTCATTTTTGTGACTTTAACATAATGGCAATGGACATTTTCTTACAAAAGTTAGGGGCCAGCATCAAATTTTAGTGGTCATAGTCTACCAGGCTACCACACTCCTTTTAATTTCCATCCTTGCTTTTTGGTTGAAAAATATCACCTTATCAAGAGCTATGGTGTTGCCTTTTCACTTAAGGTGAATGGATACACAATCAAGGGAGACAACTCTGTCAAAATAGTTTTTGCCTCCCTTCTGAAAAGAGGTCTACTCTAAAATGAAAGAAAATTCTTTCATTTTAGAGCATCCTTTCAGATAGGGATTGGTGTTCTGAAAAGCAAACAGGAAGTCACAAAAATTATCTCCCTTTTAAAAAATGAAGGCAAATCTACCAAGCATGTCCAGTCTGTTTAAGCCTAATGTTTGCTTGACACAGCTTATGTAGTTCTTTTTTTCTTTTCTTTAAGACTCGGAATATCTTGAAGAAGAAACCAGTAGTGATCCTCAGATTTCTTGGCACATCACCGGACAGCAGCAACCTTTGGCGCCTCTTGCGGAGTTTGTGTGTTCAGATTGCTGTCTGCTATGGGAAAGACAGGAAAAGTGTTCCAGAAGATTTCGATGAATTGAAGGACTATTTTGTTCATCAGCTAAAGTTGGCAACTGTTGAAACACCAATGATTATTTTATTAGATTCATTGGATCAACTATCTAGTGAAAATAATGCTTACAAGTTAAACTGGTTGCCACGAAAATTACCACCAAATGTTCGTTTCATTGTTTCTACATATACAGAGGCTACTGGCCTTATTGGAACACTTCGGCTTATTTTTTTGTCCAGCAGTTTTGTAACAGTTCCCGTGTTTAGCTCTGAACTCAGCACTCAAGTGCTAAAATCCTGGCTTCAGCGTGAAAACAGGACACTCACTTCTGAACAGATTGAATTGGTTGAAACAGCCTTTGAAAAATGTACCCTTCCCCTATATGTTAAACTAATATATGATCAGGTCAAAGGATGGCGGTCATACACACCTGTGTCAGAGTACAGTTTAGCATACACAGTACAGCAGAGTATAGATCGGTTGTTTCTTCTGCTTGAAAAGAAACATGGTACAATACTTGTATCTCGTGCCCTAGCCTATGTCACTGCTTCAGGAACGGGTATAAGTGAAACAGAGTTGGAAGATTTATTATCTTTGGATGATGTGGTATTGACAAGTGTATATCAGATCCATATTCCCCCACTACGAAGGATCCCGCCCCTGCTTTGGGTACGTATCAGGCATGACATTTCACAATATCTTGTTGACAAGGAAGTTGATGAGGTACGAGTGTTCTTCTGGTATCATAGGCAGTTTATTGAAACTGCTAAGAAACGATACCTGTCAGATGCAACATTTAAGTGTGAAATCCATTCACTCATGGCTGATTACTACCTTGGAAAATGGTATAGTGTGAAGAAACCATTCAAATACACAATGGAGCAGATGAAGAGGGTAGAAGCAAGTTCTCCTGATAGTGAGGCTGACAGAAGAGTAGCCGCACAACCAATGATATTTTCACAAGATGCTGATGGGAAAAACATTCGTTACAATAAAAGAAAACTCAGTAAGCTACCATACCACCTTTATAAATCAAACAGACAGAAAGAACTAAGAGCACTTTGCCTACTGAATTATCAATGGCTTCAAAACAAGTTGAATGCAACCTCTATTCAACAAATTCTGTTGGACTACCATCTGTTTGGTGAACGAGAAAGTGTCCTACACAAGGCTATCAAAGCAGCTCTTTCCACCCTGAAAAAATTCCCTGAATCCTTGGCTGTTGAAATTTCTGGCAGATATCTGGCACTTTTGCAGGCAAAAATGGACGCTGAAGAGATGAAACTGCTTGAGGAATCCATGGCTGCATCTGGAAAATCCCTTTGTCTGGTTCCCTATCAGCACTGTTTCAATATTCCAAGTGAGGCTTTGATGTATACATTAGAACATCCCAGGGTACCAGTCAATCCAGAGATGATAGCTGTTTCAAACGACTCAGAACATTTGGCAGTTTTGTCCAGTGACAGTGAAGTGATTATATGGGATTTATCTACAGGAGAATTGGAGACATCAACAGCCCTTGTGACACAAAATAATGAAAATGTCAATGTTATGATTAAAGCTTCAGGTAAAGACATTCTTATTTGTGGTGTGACAAATCAAATGAAGGACAATCCTGTGTTTCTTGTAGACATTAATACTGGTGCTCTAGAAAGAAGCTTCAGCTTAGAGAAAAAGTACCCAAAGTTGGGATTCAATGATGATTTAAGATTCGAAATAACCAATGATATTATACTTGTATTGGCTATAAACCAAGCAGCAGATATTTATGACAAGGAAACTGGAAAAATATTGCATGAGTTTGATCTAAAACCGACACAGATGGAGTTATTGGCAGATGACTCGTCGGTTCTTTTCCATGAGAAAAACTCTACCTCATATGAAATCTATGACCTTACCAAGTATGAACTTGTTCATAGTGTTGAATGTAGTGAGATTCCAAAGTCTATTAGCAAAAGCTCTGATGGACAGCTGGGTGGCATTGTGTATCAGAATAATCCTGTTGTACAAATTGTTTCCTTTGATCATAATAAACAAGTTGGAAAAACAGTTTGCAAACTTGATCTGTCTAAATTCACAAAGGAAAAAATCCAAGATTGTCAGATCATTGACGATGTTTGTCTCCTCACAACAATGGAAGGGTTTATACTTTGGGATCTAAAAAGCAATAAGAAAAAGCTTGAACTATTTATTCCTGATAGTGTTAAACCCCGTTATCGTGTTGTTGATTTCCAAGGCTTGTTAACATCTGATAAAAAAACAGTACTGGCTGCCTATACTGGTTATTTCATTCTGTGGGATGCTGTGACAGGTAAACTGATTCATACCATCAAAGCAACAAAAAGTCAAATAAAGAAGATGATGCTGTCACCATCAGGAGAATATGTTACACATGCCTCAAGGAGAAACAATTCTGTTATGACTTGGAAATTTTCCACCATGCTGAGCAAAGTCCGGGAATTTGCGCCCCTTTCTATGAATGATTCAGCAAGGTATTTGACTGTCAACAGAGCTGGTACAATGGCTGTTGTACGAAGTATGACACCGGATGAATTGATTGTCATAGATATTGAACAAGGGATCATTCGGTGCAATATTTCTGAGGGTTATGAGTCAATGATCCCAGAACTGACACAAGATGGAAAATATGCTGTGTTACGGGAATATCATTCAGATGAGGCATTAAAGATATGGGACACACATAGTGGGCAACTTGTGAAGACTATCCCTGTGTCAACTTTGAACCTGAAGGGTTATTTTCTTGGAGAACACTCTGAAAATATGGGAATTCTAACAGAAAATGAATTTACTGGTGAACACACCTTAAGCTTCTACCACGTTCCTAAAGGCGATCCGACTGGAATTGCAGTAAAACTTTCCAGATTTAATCTGATGCAGGCGTTCTTTGCAAGGAATGATGAGTACTGTTTGGTTGGTGTGGAAGAGCAAGCTACACCAGATGTTAAAATTTATGCAAAGGCATTCCATGTTAAAGATGGCAGTTTAGTAGGAGAATATGATAAAATGAACCCAAAACTGATCCAGCTATTAACACCAGACAGTGACTGTTTCGTGGGACAGCGTATCCATGTAGATGATAGTGGCAGAGAATCATGGGAATTAGTTGTGGTAAAAATAGAAACAGGGGAAGTTATCTCATCATGCAGAGATCCACCATCAAGTGTGCTCTTTATGGGATTGATTGGACGCTATGGAATAGATAAAAACAGAGTTATTTATGATGTTGTCAAAGGGAAAAGATGCTTTCAGTTTGATTCTGCAGGTGATTATCATGAACTTATTCCAAGCCTAAGAACAGGTCCAAAGGTAACAAGTGATGAAAAGTACGCTGTCTGGTTACATTTGAGCCACAATCTGCTGAAAGTTGGGGATATTAAGACCCAGTCACTGCTCAGTGTATGTCCCATTCACAACATGCCAATGAACATTGCAGTGACACCAAAGAAAATAATTCTGATTGGCTGTGAAGACGGACGCATCATGATGCTTCAGATAGTTGAAGATGGACATACCTCAGGTTTTGCAAACATTATCAGTCGCTCAAAGAAAAAGGTTTTACAAGTGAGGGAGAGTGTTCTGAGGACATTAAAACCACAGAATAGTGAGTCTCAGGTATCTGCTAGTACTACGAGAAAACCTTCCAAGGCTTGTGAAATTTTGTGAAGAATTCCAAGTGAGTATGATCTGCAACATGAAAAAAAAGGAGTATGGTGTAGTCTAGTAACATTGTGCAGTTAGGGAATTTTATATTGTTCTTTTACTTGAAGCAATACCTAAGGTGGGAAAGTTTAATGCCCTCTGATCTATACATTTTAATTGGTCATTTTTCTGTATAATTTATACATTTTTGTTTGGATACAACATTTTGGGGGTCTGTCTTAAACTGAGTTATGTCCAAAACTCTGCTATAATGAACTGTGTTATAGAGAAGTTCTTTTGTAATATAGTAGTAGACAGTAAAAACACACATTATACTGCAAAGATGGCTGGTTGCCCTGGGTCTCCACTAAGTGCCATTTCATTTCATGCCAAGTAAAGGTTGTTTTGCAAGGGTAATTGTTATAGAATCTGTCATAGAGTCTGTTTGCTCAATTCACATAAAAGTGTATGAAAAATGTATCCAGCTTGTACTTTTTCCATTTAACCTTTGTCCTGCTGAACCCAGATATGCCCTGCCTTTGCAAACAGTATAGATCCAGATCATGAAGAAGCCAACATCTGGATCTGCACTTTTTGTCATTCAGTATGTGAATTTATATCAACAATCTAGATCAAGTAATCTGATTGGCTGATAATTAGAAATGGGCATGGCATCTTAATTTATTCAGCATGACAAGTGTCAAGACTATTGTTTTAATCCACGTTTGCCAAAATAACCCACTTTAATCTGAAGACTTCCAAAAGGGTAATTGGCAAACAGTGCAGACCGAGATCAGACACCACAGAATGTGGCAAATGATCAGGGTCTCCACTGTTTGCGAATAGTTCAGCCATTTTTCTCTAGTAATATCTAAATCGCATAGCCTGACATACCTAAAATTGGAATTCAGCTCCTCCAACATATAGTGTAAGGAGTTTATGTAGTCTAAAATGGGTTAATGTACATGTTCCTATGGTATCCAGTGTTTCTATAAGCCAACAACAAAGGCTTTGATCCAACTGTGAAGACATGCAGGGACATCAGGGCCTTTTCTTCTCTACATATGCATAGCTCTCGATAAGACACTTTATTTCTTAACCAAACAATAGTAATAATTTTCTTATTTCTTCACAAAAAACATATGTTACGGGTACTCATTAGAAGCACCTCAGCAAGGTGCTGCTAATGAGTACCTACAGTTCATAAGTTTTTAGAAGTAAGAAAAATATTTACCTGATTCTATCTAGAACTATGTATTTAATGCCTTGGGAAGAATGTGTTCTAGATTTAAATTTGATGCACAACACACAAAAAAGGCCCCTATACAATTTTCAGACAATGTAGGTCCAGATCAGCACGCGCATCCATGCAGTCTGATCTGAGTATTCTCATATATGCGTATGCGCAGGCTGATCTGAGCCTGCATTGTCGGCAAATTGCATAAGGGCCCTTTTCGTGCATTACGCATCACGTCATAATGACTATATCTCAGAGCTCCAGATAAGAAGTGTATCCAGAAATTCATTTATTTCTCCAGGAGAACGTACATTGTGGGTACTCGTTAAAAATGCCTCAGTCTAGCAGCATACATGAACACGGAACACACGGATGTGCCTGCAAATTAGCACAGTCTTTTTTATTACTATGCTATTTCTATGCAGGATGATTGAATAATGAAAAAGCTTTAAGCACAGGATCTTGAAGTTCAGTCCCTTTGTTTTTCCTAACTGCCCATAATCGAAAATGTCAATAAGCTATTTTGTAAGAAATTGCTTCTGAGTGTTTTTAGTTTTGGCAATGTAAGTATAAATGAAGGGCCAAAATTCAAGTGCCTTTGCTTTAAGAAAACAGTGAAGGACCTGTCAGGTTGGATTTAGTTTGTGTGGATTTACAGACCTAAATCTTGTCTTTTCACACATACCATATTTCACCTCATTACTGCACATACCTCTATAAGCACACAGTGAAGCGATATCTTAATCTCCAGATGACAGACCATATACTGTTGTCTACTTGTTTATAAAAGCATTTGTTGTTGGTACTCATTTGAATTGCCTTAACAACATGCGCTTTTATAAAGAAAACTAGACCATGAAGTGAGCATATGCTCACTAATACCCCCGGCCATGGCCATCAGTATAGCCAGAACAACAAAGGGAAATACCTCTAAGGGACCTGGCCCCATGGCCCTTATTTTCTTTCCCACAATACAACTAGTCATACTTGTCATGTGTACAAAATTTCAAGTTTCTAGGTAAAGTAGTTCCTGAGATATCTTTGACACAAATAAATGCCATGGTCATCAGTATAGCCAGAACAACAAAGGGAAATAACTCTAAGGGACGTGGCCCCATGGCCCTTATTTTCTTTCCCACAATACAACTAGTCTTACTTGTCATGTGTACAAAATTTTAAGTTTCTAATAAAGAAGTTCCTGAGGTATCTTTGATACAAAATAAATGTTAACAGACAGACTGACTGACTGACTGACTGACACACAGAAAAGACAAAAACTATATACCCCCATTGCATACTTCGTATGCCGGGGGTATAATCAGAAAAAAAGTCACATATCACATAAGTATCATTAAATATGCCCCACATAAAGTCCCCTGATTATCTTTCTTTAAAGTGTGCCCTTATTAGATATATATGCCTTAGTCCAAATAGAAATTTAGCCAGATCCTGAATCTGGCTAGGCCAAATAGGAATTCTTATCTGGCCTAGCAGATTCAGGTTCAGGCTAAGTTCCTATTTGGACTATGACATAACTTTTACAAGAAGTTTTTCCAGTAGTTTTTAAAAACCTAAGTGCACTAATTTGGATGAATATGGTATTTCTTGTTTTAATTTTACCTGTTGACACATTTAATAGTTTGTTAGTTTTAAGATGAACTCACAATGTATGAATAGGAAGGCATAACTGTCTGAAACATACCTGCCAATACAATATCAAATCATGAAAACACATACCTATATAATTTTGACCCCCTTAAACCCCACTTTTACATAGTAAAACTGGGGTTTAGAGGGGTAAACATTTTTCTTATTTCTTCTCAAAAACATAGATTGCGGGTACTCGTTAGAACTGCCTCACCCAGGCAGTTCTAACAAGTACCCACAATCCATGTTTTGAGAAACCAACAATCTATGAAAACTATCAAAGTTTTTTTTTTTATCTGAAAATTTTCAGTTTTTGGAGGTGAAATTTTCTGTATATTTGAATAGGCATGTTTTTGTAATGAAATGGTGAAAATGATGTTTTGCATGGTCTTGTCTGTATTGGCAGGTTGTCTACTGGGTTTTAAAGGTTAGTGTATGCTTTTTACCAGTAACAATCTATTTACCCTAAGTATTTAGGTGGACAAGCCTAAGCAAACAGTGTAGATCTAGATCAGATGCCACAACTTTGTGGCTGTTCATGGTTTGTACTGTTTGCTTTTCAAACAGTAGTTTTTGGCACGTCAGCAGAAAGTTCATTTTTTGGGTTAAATATATTAAAGCATTGTCTATATAATCTATACAAGTATAGATTATATAGACAAATTACCATCTGAAAATGTATAGATTATATAGAAAATTGACTGTAAATGAATTATATAGAAAAATGACCATCCAAGAATATATAATTATCTAGAAAAATGACCATAAAATTAATGGCCATTTTTCTGTATAATCTATAAATTTTGTTTGGCTACATCTCTTTTGGGGTCCACCTTTAAACCATCTTATAATGAACCACCTTATATAGGAGTTCCATTGTACTGAAATCACCTTTTTAGCTTGTCTATACAAAGGTTAGGAAGTGCTGTTGTTCTCACTTGGGCTTCTGCAAGAGAGTCAGCACCCATCTCTTGTTAACCCTGGTCCTGCTGAAACCGGATATGCCCTGCCTTATTTATTCAGCATGACAATGGTTAAGCTTTACATTCAATTTTTCAAATTCCTTGTATTATATCTCAGCAGCTGAACCTCCCATTTCCTATGGATTATCTTTGATTTAGTCAGGCTACCTGTTGTACCTTACATGTATTTGCACTAAATATTTGGATAGACAGGCCGGAGCAGAGTTTAGATCCAGATCACACTGTTCCTAAGGAGCAATTTGATCAGGGTCTGCACTCATCACAATTGAGCCACATCATCAAGTAGTCAAATGGACTTATTTCTTTATACTGTAACACCCTCACTTTCTGAGTATTACGTGCAGGTCTTCCTGGGTAGAAACCAGTGCTAAGCAATGTGGATAAAGTGTTCTGATCAAGTATCTTGCTCAAAGACACAACACTTGGTGCTTGCTGGGTTCAAACCCGCTAACTCACGATCTTGAATCTGACGCTTTACCACAGCACCACTTGATTCAAACAATAAAAATACCATTACAGTATAGTAAGGCACTAATGTGTCTGAATATTTAGGGTTATTATGGTATTATTTTCAATCTTTCTTTAGACTGTGATATTCTCAATGAACTGTGATCATGTCGTAACTTTTATGCACATGTATGTACATATTTATGTTATTTATATGTTTATATGTTATTTATACATCTTTAGCAATACTTGTATCGAAGATTACCTACCGTATTCAACCTAATTACTGCACTGTGCACTTAGGTTTTTCAAAATTACGGGAACACTCAGTTGTGATAAACAATGTATCTACCTACTAAGAGTACACTGTAAAAAAGATCAGGAAAGGACTTATTTGATAATGATTATGCAGTTTTTTTTCTGATTTTCTTTATAAAGACATGTTGTGGATACTCATTTGAATTGCATCGACTTGTCGATGCAATTCAAATGAGTATCCACAACATGTGTCTTTACGAAGAAGTAGACAAAAAGTACGCTGGCTGTAATGAAGACTATGGAAACTTCTTGACTGTGCGCTTATAGGAGTATGTGCGGTAATTAGGTTGAATACGGTAGGTTTTTTCATAAAATGGAGACTTTCACCAGATTTTGGTGAATCTTACCCTATTTGGGTGCAAATTTTGGGATATTTTTTACATTTATTATATCGTGGCATATAGTATATAGTTTTTGCCATTCCATCAGTCTGTTTGCTTCGAGTTCTTTTGTTCTGCTTATATTATTGAAGGTATTCATTTGAAGTTGGTGTTTAATTTATGGTACGCCACAACAGAACATGAACTGATTCACATAAATGGAATCGATACATTTTCAAGAGAAATAACACTGACATGAAAATATTTGCCTCTTTTTACACAGGGTGCTACTCTTGAAGGACAAAGTGTATACATACCCTTGAACCCTAGTCCTGCTGAACCCTGATATGCCCTGCCTATGCAAACAGAGTAGATCAAGATCAGTTGGTCATTGATTATGTAAATTTGTATCAACAATCTTGATCAAGTAATTTGATTGGCTCAAAATGTTTTGTATCAATAACCTGGATCAAGTAATCTGATTGGCTGAAAATTAGAAGTGAATGTGGCATCTTAATTTATTCAGCATGGTAATAAAGGAGACTGGATAACTTGCTATATATTCTGCCATTTTTTTTTTTTTGTTTTGTTTTGTTTTGTTTTTTACAAGGACGACCACTTTTGTGAATTTCTGTTTGTATACCAAGTCCCTTCAGGAAAGAGTCTACCCTTGTCCTGCTGAACCCGGATATAGGTATACCCTGCCTTTGCGAACAGTGTAGATCCTGATCAGTTGGCTTGATCTGCACTGCTTATCATTCAGTATGTGAATTTATATCTACAATCTTGATTAAGGAATCTCAATTTAGCTATTAATTAGAAATAGGCATGGCATATCAATTTATTCAGCATGAAATGGGTTAATGGGCGAGTATTTACTCCCATTTGGGGCAGTTTGTTTCCTTTTAGCATAGACCCATTGTCTAAATGGGAACAAAACAATCCTAAGTCTAGTGAGGGACATTCCTCTGCAAAATATGTGGATAGTTCAGGTGTACACAGTGACCATCTTAGACTGCGAGTCTGCTCTTCCATGCTCACAATAATATGCCATCTTGTATTGTTTCCTGTGCAGGGCACTGGGATTGTTTTCACCATGAGAAAAGTGGTCATCTGGGCATCATGAATAGTAAAGGCTCGGTTCACTTTTTAGACTGGTGCAATCTAATCAAGGCCTTCACTCTCCAACTGTTGATTTAAGTATGCAAAGCTTCTGTAAATGGCAACAACCAGTGCAAATGTGCCGACTGCTATAGATGGGCCTTTACTATCTAGCTATGCCCTGAAGACCTTTTATCTCATAGTATGCTAATTTTAACAATTAGTTTAGACTTAAACTTGCAGGGCCATATAATATTTGATTAATAAAATCTGTAGTTAAAATGTGATTTTATTCTTTAAAGCCATTAGAAATATTCAGCCACTGGTGAAGGGAAACAGAACTTTTCCATCAGCAGCCTTCAGTATACATTGTTGAGTAGCTTTATGTCCTGGATTTGGCTTACATACCAGGTCTGTGGGAACACAGTAGCTGTTACAAGTATGACAGGGCATGCTAACTGTATCTCCATTAAATATTTAGACAACTTTTTACCATACTTGTCCTAAAATTCGAACAAATCTATTTTATTACCTGATTATGTGTCAAAAAACTGCTTAATAATTGGATTGGTAAACAGTGTGGAATCTGATCAGATGCCGCAGCTCGGTCTACACTGTTTGCTCAAGCCTTTCTGTCTGAATACTTTGGGTAAATATGGTAGTTTCCCCAGGACACCTGACCTCTTAAGCTGTTGGAGGTTTGTGATTCCCATGATCTAACTTACTGATTTTGCAGACCAGAAACTCAACCCTTGCCTTGCTGAATAAATTAAGATGCCACGCCCACTTCTAATTTCCGGCCAATCAGATTACCTTATCCGGATTTTTGCTAGAAATTCATATTATTTAATGACAAACAGTGCAGATCTGGATCTATACTGTTTGCTAAGACAGGACATGTCGTGTTCAGCAAGAGAAGGGTTAAGGATTTATGTATGTTAGTACTTTCATTCTACTGAAATTAATTGGGCTGTTCGAAATCAACAGTTTAAACTGAGATTGGCCAGTGTATATAGTCTGATCAGGGCTTTGTCCTGCTGAACCCAGACATACCCTGCTTTAGCAAACAGTATAGATCCAGATCAGTTGGCTTCTGCCAACTGATCTGGATCTGCACTGTTTGTCAATGGATATGTGAATTTGAATCAACGACCTGGATCAAGTAATCTAAGCGGCTGAAAATACGAAGTGGGCGTGGCATCTTAATTTATTCAGCATGGCAAGGGTTAAGCAGTCAAGACCGAGTTGGATCTGAGTATCTAGTCTGAGGAGGGCTTTACTACTCATGAAAACGTCTGCAGCATCCAAATGTTTTGAATACACATACTGACAGACTGTGAACAGACTGTGTAGACATACGAGATAATTCAGGTCTTTGCCAGTGACAAAGGTTCTATATAATTTGATACTTGGAGGATACAATACTGATGATCGGCTGTGACATGAGGAAGAGGACCATATACCCACAAGCACTTGCTTCTTGCTCAGCAATCATCTTAGGCATATGGAAGCTGGGTGGTTTTAAAGTAATATTGATATTGCTTCTAAATACTTCCTATATCAAGTAAGTTTAAGGATTGGTGGGCAGAACTTTAAGTGCCTCTGATATACCTTCTAAGAGAACTATTTCCGTTGACACATCCATACAAGTCAGTACTTTCTCTGTTTGTCAGTATAATTTACAGCATCCATAGGTTGTTTAACCCTTAAACTGCCAATCACAACAATTGTCGTCTGCTTTGTCATCTGCTAGTGATTTTAAAAGTCATTTTTGCAAACAGTGTGGACCCAAATCAGACTGCTCCTTTAGGAGCAGTCTGATCTGGGCCCACACTGTTTGCCTGTAAGCAAACATAGGTTTGAAAAGTTTGCAAGAATATTCAACAGACGACATAAACAGACGACATTTTCAAATGCTGGTTTTCTTGGCGTTTTAAGAGTTAAATGCACAGCAAGTGCCCAAATAAAACTTATAATGAGCCATCTCATCACTGTTTGCCATTCTGTTCTTGTTCATGTGGTTAGCAATGACAGAAATTTTAACTTCTTTGTTCTTATTACATATATACATGAAAGTGCAAAAGAAGCTATTCATAAGGTAGAGACTAACACTGATTTTTTCTTGCATTACATTTCTGAAGCCTATTTGTTTTGAGTTAAATGGGTAAATACTAGGTGCGTGCCTGACAGCAATCCTGAAAAGTCCAAAACCAGAAAGGGTTATGGTAGGTTCTCTGCCATGGAAGAAACTTGTCTTTGAAATGACAAACCCCATATTGTTTACCAAGTCATGAATATGCTCTTCAGATGACCTAGTTTCATTTTCAAATTGCCACAACATTTGTATAGCACCGTGACAGATATCTTATGATATTTATGACCATTACATTCATCTTTTCCATGTGTCAAATCACCAACATTTACAGGTAAATTCAGCATTCCGAATATTAAAGAATACAGTGGTTAACCCTTAAAGCACCGATCACAATTGCAGCTTACAAGTCTTTTAAATATATTTTTGCAATTATTTTTCTTAGAAAATAAGTCGACATTTCATTTGAATTGTCTGCATTCACATGAAATTTCAAGGCATTTTCTAAAAAAATAAATAAATTTTTTTAGAATGCCATCTGCTACAATACTTGCTTGCCGCTTTATGGGTTAAACTAAGGGTGGGAAAGAAAAAGCTAACAAAGGATGCAATGAACTCTGTAATTGGGAACCAAATCTTGCAATATAATAATCACACAAATATAAATAATCAAACAAAAGACAGTGACTCCCACCATCCAATCACAAATCGTGAACTGAGGCTTAGAAGAAGGAAAAACACTCATCTGACAAAACAGAACTGTAATGATCCTGATCAACCTGTGCATCTACATGTATATTCTAGCCATGCTCTTCATTGTTTGTCCCAATGGTATTTCAATCACCTGCATATCTTAGCTCTAGACATGTATTGTATCAAGACGATTTTTGTTGTTTTTGTTTTTTTTTTGTTTTTTTTTTCATATAGTCAAACCTGTCTTAAGCAGCCACCCATGGGAAGCTTAAAATGTGGCTGCTGAAGGCAAGTGGCTGCTTAATACAGTTCAAATATATGTCTACAAATTTTGTGGCAACTTTCCTCTGGCTGCTTAATACAGGTTGGCTGCTTAATAGAGGTGACCACTAACACAGGTTTGACTGTATATAATAATATATTGTGGTACTAATTGGAACTGATTCTAATTTGTATCAACAACAAGTGCTTGCTAAGAAGTACAAAAATGTTAACCCTTAAAATGCATCTGAAAATGTTGTCTGATTATTTGTCTGCTGAATGTTCTTGCAAACTTTTCAAACCTTTTTTTTGTATACAGGCAAACAGTGTGGATCCTGATCAGACTGCTCCTAGAGAGGAGCAGTCTGATCTGGGTCCACACTGTTTGCAAAAATGACTTTTAAAATCACAAGATGACAAAGCAGACAACAGTTGTTGTGATTGGCAGTTTACGGGTTAAATAAGTTTTAGTCAAAGAAAGTCTCTTATCTCACTGTAGCTAAAAATTTAAAATGATTGTATGAACCTTTAAGAAAGGGTATTCTCAGCGAAAACAGTTTGCCTCCTTTTTTGAAGGGAGGTCACTCCAGCAGCACCTAGGCCCTTGGAAATATTAGATCTCAAAAGTGTACCATCTGGCAAATCCTATTATGTTCTACACAATATAGGAACACATGCAGCCAACATGTAAGAGCATGACAAGGCTGCACTGATGCACCAGCTGGTCTGGCTCTTCAATGCTTCAGTATATCAAGCTGTACCATGTCCCGTGCATGACTGTGTGTTTTTTCCCCCGTTTAGCTTCACTTGTTGATTAAATATATAAACTACAAAATGACTTTCTATACTATCTAAATCTTTTCTGTATAAAAAGACGAGAGTCTCAACTGTGTGAAAGCCAGTATTTCTCCCAAATCAGCACAGGCTCTCCAGTCTTTGCAACTCATCAAACAATATGGACTACATGAAGCAATTGCTTTCTTTAGAAAGAATTGTATGTGGACAGTAAAGGCCAGGTCAGCCTGCTCATCACAAAAACATACCTATATAATTAAACCCAATGACAGCAAATTCTTTCCTTTTAGCGTAGACCATTTTCAAAAGAGAATGAATGTGCTCTCATGGGGAGTAAATTCTTTCCTTTAGAATAGACCCTTATTCAAGAGAAAGTCAAAAACCATTTTGACAGTTGCATCCCCTTTAAGTGTATCTATTATGGCTACACCTGAACAAGAGTCTAAGCTGATAGTTTCTGTCTCCCTTTTCAAAGGGAGACTTGGTGTGCAGTAAAAGGGAATGAGACTTGGGGTTCAGTAAAGAAAATTAGCCAGAAGTGGTCTCCCTTTGCTGAAATGGCATGAAATCTACCGAGTGTATTCATGCCCCTTAACAGTGAAGGTTAATTATCATATAATAAAATTATATGAAAGAGAATATCAGTAAACATACTCATGTACATCTAGAATAATACTTTTCTCAAAAAACAACAATCATTCCAGCAATTCTAAATAGCTATTAATATCCACTTTGTCATAAAATATACTGGCTTTTAAAATATAATAAATCTATGCTTTTTTCCAAAACAGAATGGAATAACAACTCATAACTAGCCCCATCATGACAAATCTTCCCTTAATCTTAACAACTCTCTGGGTTAATTCAGCAGATGACACACTAATATTTTTCTTATTTTTCCCCTGATAATTGGCTTTGGCATTCCATGCAAATTCTCTCCACTGGACACAATTTGCATGAAATCTGCTGAAATTTTTACGCAGCATGTTGAGAGACAATCTGCATGAAATGTCAAAGCATTTTTTCTGGGAAAAATAAGAAAACTATTGTCAATTTTTTGTCTGCTGAATTAGCCCAGAGAGTTGTAAAGATTAAGAAACAGGTACACTTCAACCTCTTTATAACACGTTTCGTTATAACACAGTTTTGGATATAACACAGTTCAAAGATGGATCCCAAAAAATGTATAGGTTATATTGAAAAATGACCATAAATGGTCATTTTTCAATATAATCTATATATTTTTGTTTGGATATAACACGGTTGTTTAACTAACACGGTTTATGCTATGGACCTCAACAATAGTGTTATAAAGAGGTTATGGTGTACTAAACATATGTTGGTTCACAGGTCGGTCTGGATTTTTATTATAGTTGTTTGGATATATATCATAAATTGAAGTTTTCTCATGATGAGGCTCATTTTTCTTATATCTACAACTGTAACCCAGTTAAAGTACACGTAGGTCAAGGTCATGTGACACTCTATTAAAAGTTACTCACTCAGAAAAAATATACACAGCCATGCCACTGACCAGTCAAGTATACAGTTAACCCTCTTTCCACCAACACTCAATGCAACGAGACAATTTAGTATAATATTGACAGACACAAAATCTTCGCTCAAAAGTGACAATCAGATTTTATGTAAGAAAAATATATTTAATAATTCAAGAAGCATATGATTTGGATATTTGTTAGAACCATTGCCTCGGTAACAAATATCCAAATCATATGTTCTGTGAAGTTATGAATAAAATAAATCCTTTCTTATATATCATTCTGCTGTCACAACAATTGTCGTCTGCTTTGTCATCTACTTGTGATTTTAAGTCATTTTTGCAAACAGTGTGGACCCTGATCAGACTGCTCCTCTAGGAGCAGTCTGTTCTGGGCCCACACTGTTTGCCTGTATGCAAAAATAGGTTCGAAAAGTTTGCAAGAATATTCAGCAGACGACATATACAGATGACATTTTCAGATGCAGGTTTTCTTGGTGTTTTAAAGGTTAAGGATACTTTACATGACAGCAACATCTTTGGGAACACATGCTGTCATTGTAATGAGGGATTAATGTAGTATGCTACTTGAGTATCATTATAAAGTTAGTGTCAGGTAAGGGACCTCTAGAACTTCCATTTTAAACCTTTTGCCACTGAGTTTCTGAACGGGACTTGCAGTTTCTATTATCGCAAAAAGAACTGTCAATCACATACGTATCAAAAACAGAATGGCAAACAGTGTAGCTTCTGATGAGTTGGCTTCTTACAAGCTGTCTCGCATGGACTGACCCTTATCCTGCTATTCACGACAACCCCTACCTTTGCAATCAGGATCTCCACTGTCATTCAGTTTGTGAATTTGAACGAAAACAATATATGATGTAATCTGATTGGCTGATAGTCAGAAATGGGTGTGGCTAATTAAATAATTCAGCAGGATAAGGATTAATATTACACTTTGCAAAAGTGTCTGTTTTGGTCTAGAGGGCTGTAAAGGTTAAAATCAGAATCAGTGGAAAACTGACTGTTACTATGTCAAAACTGTAAAGGTCTTGCTAATATCATTGTGAACTGTAATATCCATTGTTTTTTTCCGGCATTTATTGTACATGTAAAATATATAAAAAAAATCATATTGACAATGTTGTTCTTTTTTTTTTTCATAAGGTGTATATATCTAAAAGACAGTGGAATGCCAACAGCTTAATCATTATTCAGCTAAGCATTTAATGATCCAAGTTTACAAATTGTAAGGATGGTGATTCTTAACCCTTAAAACGCAAAGAAAACCTGTATCTGAAAATGTTGTCTGTTTATGTTGTCTGCTGAATATTCTTGCAAAGGTTTCAAACCTATTTTTGCATACAGGCAAACAGTGTGGCCCCAACATACAGGCAAATAGTGTGGACCCAGATCAGACAGCTCCTAAAGGAGCAGTCTGATCTGGGTCCACACAGCTTGCACACTGTTTGCAATAATGACTTTTAAAGTTACTGGCTGAAGACAAAGCAGACGACAATTGTTGTGATTGGCGCTTTAAGGGTTAACAAGTTTAATCAAAATTCAATTTATTTTTGTTCTAGAAATGCCAGCAAGGAGGTATGTCAACATACTATTTCATCAAAGTTCACGGGCTGCAACAATAATTTTAGTTTTGTTAAATTGTTTTAAGTCAACCTTGCAGCCATACTGTATCAGTGGCAATAATGTTCTCCTTTGGCTTTTAGCTCATGGATCAACATCATAGTTGTGGTTTAAATAGGGTGGCTCAATATCAGGTTTTGTCAAACTCAAGGAATATTTAAGAAAACAAAAACACTTTTGATTATTTCTAGAAATGTGGCTGGTGGATAATACTGGCTGATTGATCAGATTCAAATTTAGGAGCTTCCAAAGCCTTGAATCAACAATCGTATCTGCCAAGTTTCATCACTAAAATTTGTGGCTACTAATACTATACATTATTTCAATTTTCAATCTGTCTTTATAAATGGCTGGCAATCGATGTTTTTTGTCAGTTTTAATAAGAGATTTGAATAAGAAATCACAAGCATTCATATAAAACTTTGTTCCTCTTTTCTTTGAGGCTCCATTTATAGTTTTGTAAGCATCTGCAAAGTTTTTTCAGGAAATCTCTTTAAAAAACACAGACATATTGATAGTCAAAAAAAAAGGTCAGAGCTTATTAAATCTGTTATGCCGCTGACATAATTAGAAGCCAACAGGTGAGTGATAATAAGGTCATAGGTCCGATACAGAGCCTATTTCAACCAGAAAGTACTAACAGTGTTCTTATTTCTCAAAAAAAAAGATATGTTGTGGTTACTCATTAGAAGTGCCTCTGATGCGAGTACTCCTTAGAAGCACCTTAGCACCTCACCAAGGTGCTTCTAATGAGTATCAACACCATACACCACAACCTATTTATAACACTACCGTTGGAGTCCATAGCATAAACCATGTTAGTTAAACAACCGTGCTATATCCAAACAAAAATGTATAGATTATATTGAAAAATGACCATTTATGGTCATTTTTCAATATAATCTATACATTTTTGGGATCCATCTTTGAACCGTGCTATATCAAAAACCGTGTTATAACAGACCGTGTTATAAAGAGGTTGTAGTGTATGTTTTTATGGAGATATAAGAAAAATATGTCGATACTCCCTTATACAGTTGAATCTCAATAACTCAAACATCCTTGGAACCATATAAACTTGTTCTAATCATGGGTAGTTCAAGCAACTGAGGGTTAATCATATCGCCAGGGTAGAAGGCAAATGGATATAATTTAGGTATATCTTTTCAATCTTCTGTACTTGTGTAATAATGGTATGTTGTGTATGGAGCCATGAAGCTTGACGTAAATTCCTGTGTATCATCTCGAAGGAGAGGACTTATTTGGTATGTCACAACCATTTGAAACATTCACACCACTAGATATTGTGGGTATCCAAATAAATATTTTTCTTATTTCCCATGTAAATATGTTTAGGTACTTATCAGAAGTGGCTCTGTGAGATACTACTCATAAGTACCACAATACAGTAAAAAATTCGGTGACTCAAACTCTCATGGCTCACTTACCATGGCTGATTCAAACTCGCTTTTGAGTCCCTAGATAATTCTCAAAAAACATGGAAAAATGCCGATATAATTTTGATCCCTTAAACCCCATTTTTATATAGTAAAACTGGAGTTTACAGGGGTAAACATTATTTTTCTTATTTCTGCTGAAAAACATAGATTGTGGGCAAGGCAAGCCGATTCTAACGAGTACTCACAATCTGTGTTTTGGGCAGGAATATGAAAAATAGAGTTCTGTTTTTTATTCAATCTTGTGTGTACTCACCAGAATCTCCTCAATAAGGTGATGCAAATAAGTACACTCAACATGCCATTACTTTACAGAAGATTAAACAGACATCCATAAATTATCCCCCTTTGTCTCCTGATCTGGGCTCAGTTGTTCAAAATTAATAACATCATTAGTTAATGTATTGTTAAAACTTTGAACATTAAATATGGCATATACACTAATATTTTTGCTGAAAAAATGTGAGTAGCTTTTGCACTACTCACATTTTTTTTTCAGAAAAATACCTGTGAGTTAGATATTGTACCTGCTAGAACAGTTAACATTCTGACCACTAACGAGCTTGTTAAGCTAATCAGCTGAACAACTGGGCCCTGGTGCTTTGATTCACATTAGTGGCTCAAACTACCTATGTCTCGAACAAATTTCCATGGTCCCAAACATGTTTGAGTCACTGAAGCTTAACAAAAATAAGCAAATATACATGCTTTTGTTTGAAAAAAAAAACAACAACAAAAAAACACTTTATCAAGAGATGTGTCTCAGATTTATTTTTTTTTTTTCCCAGATAGGGTACATTTTTTTTTTCCAACCAAAAATGTTGATATTTTTCTTATTTATCCAAGACAATATAATGTTGTGGGTACTCATTAAAAGCACTCTGAAGAGTTCCCACAATATATGTAATAAAATATTTCTTCGTATTCCCTCTTATCTGAGTTATGATCTGTACAAAATGTCAAGCCCTATAGTCTGTGAAAAGTATTTCAAAATGCCATTTGCTGGTATTTAAATTCAGCAGATTAAAGCTGAATTTCTGAGGTCTGACACAAACAAGAATATCATCATCTATAATCACAAGACAAGAATATGACCAAGCACAATACTAATTTACTACTGATTTACTACTGGTACTAAATTAGCCCTTAAAGAGTGTGCTTATCAACGGCAGCAAACAACATTTTCTTGTTGTTGTTGTTTTTTCAGAGGCATAAGGCTTGATATTTCATATGAAATTAATGTCTACTTAAAAGTGAAGCCTTAATTTCTCTGAAAAATAATTTAAAAAAAAAAAAAAAAATAGACTGTTGCTTATTTCAATTTTGCTTAATGCTTTAATCTTTACCATTTTCTGCGCAAGTTAAGCAGATGACTGATGATTTTTTATTTATTTATTTTTTTTTTTTTTATAAAATAAGGCTTGACATTTCATGGGAAACTGCTGCCTAGCAGATGATTCACATGAAATGTCAAGCCTTATTTTCTCTGAAAAATGATTAAAAAACATTGCAAAGTGTTGTCTGTTGCAGTTGTGATTAGCACTTTTAAGGGTTAAAAAAATGGCACAATTCTGTCACTGACTCTATAGAAACATTTTTACAACAATAGTGTGTGATAGTTTGCAAGCAAATAATAAAATGAAGCCTTCTTGTGAAAATCAATTACTGTACATCACCTACATACAATACACTACAGAGAAAAAGATTTGAATTGGAATTTTTCAGCTCAATCAACACTGTTAAGGTCATTTTTTGAGCTGGTCAATTAACCAACTCACACATTTGCTGTGCAGGCTTAGTCCTGTAACTAGTAGTTTGTGTACAAACGTTTGCATATAACCAACAGTTGATTTTCTTGGATCCACAGGAGTGAGAGAATGACAGCAGAAATTATTTCATGATCAATCACATGAAAATAATGTGGTAGAGCTGGGATTCATAGTTGCAACTCCTGCATCTGCAATCAGATAGCAAAACTGCATACAGTTTGTAGATTATATGCATAGGGTGTGGCCTGGGCCTACATGTACAGAGGATCTTGGGAGTTTTTTGTTGTTCTTTTTTTCTCACTGTAAACTTCAAAATGGCAGTCCTCACGAAAACATATATAATTATGTTCCCCTTAAACCCCACTTTCATATAGGATAAAACTGGGATTTACAGGGGTGTACATTATTTTTCTCATTTTGCTAAAAACACAGATTGTGGGTACTCATTAGAACTGGCTCACTGAGGTGGTTCTAATGAGTACCCACAATCTATATTTTGAGCAGGAATATGAAAACTATCAGAATTTTTATCTGAAATATTTCCTTGTTTGGTTGTAAAATTTTCAATATATTTGAATAGGCGTGTTTTTGTAATGATGATTAATGAGTTTCACAGGTTTAGTTACTACTGTACTAATAAAGGGCTCATCGGGTTAATGCAGACAACAAAGTCCCAGATCAGCCTATGCATCTGTGCAGTCTGATCAATGGATCAGACATCCGTTTAGGATGAGTGGGTGCAACACATCAACACAATTTTTTCTTTTAAAAACAGGAGTGCACTATAAAAAGAGGATTAAGTTCCACAGTACCATTCGGCACTGCCTCTATGTGACTCAGTTGCCTGGTAGTGCTAAAAATCTGATGAGTCAGTCAGACAGTGTCATTCTATCTCTTGTTCTTAAGGAGGTAACATCTCCAGTCAACCAACAGAATTACCATGTATGGTATTTCTAGTCCACTGATTGGCTAAAATAAATTCACACCTTTACCTGTACAGGTAAAATATTCCCTGTACTGGGAACCAGACACCTCGGTTTGAAAATCCTGTCTTTAAGAGTACTAGCCCCCATTTCTTTGTGGCTATGCAGGCACATCTGGGATCTCTCTGCACATTTGTGGGCTAATTTCTCCTATCTAGGGTAGTTAGCAGTTACCATATTTACCCTAAAGATTGGGATATCTTAAATCTTAACCATACTTGTCCTAAAATTTGAACAAATCCATTTTACTACATGTTTATGTGTCTTAACCCTTGTCATGCTGAATAAATTAAGATGCCACATCCACTTCTAATTCTCAGCCAATCAGACTACTTGATCCAGGTTGTTAATACAAATTCAAATACTAAATTGCAAACAGTGCAGATCCAGATCAGTTGGCTTCTTCGGAAGCCAACTGATCTGGACCTACACTGTTTGCTAAGGCAGAGTATATCCGTTCAGCAGGACAAGGGTTAAAAACTGCTGTATGGGTGGCAAACAGAGTAGACCCTGATCAGATGCAGTATTCTGTGGCATCTGTTCTGGTTCCACACTGCTTGTCAAGCCTGTCTGTCCCAATACTTAGGGCTATTTTAGTAATATAATTTGAAAAGAAAATATTTTTTACAAACAAAAACAAAATATCAACAAAACAAGTTAACCCTTGTTCTGCTGAGCCCGGATCTATCCTGCCTTTGTAAACAGTGTAGATCCAGATCAGTTGGCTTCTGAAGAAACCAACTAATCTGGATCAGCACTGATTGCCATTCAGTATGTGAATTTATATCAATAACCTGGATCAAGTAATCTGATTGGTTTACAATTAGAAGTGGGTGTGTCATCTTAATTTATTCAGCATGACAAGGGTTAATACTATCTGGGCCAAAACCGAGTATCTAATCATACCTAAACAGTCCAGTATTGGATCAGCTTACAATTTTTTGCAGTCCAATAACAATACAATAAGAAAAATATTAAAAGCTTATAACTGACAAAAATGTCTTATCTAGAGACTTGTTGCCAGCTGATACTATATCTGATCTCTGTAGACCTGCTGAGTCCCAAGATGTATGATTGACAGGTATGTTAATGACCAGAGAACCCAGGGAAAAACCACCTGACCATCCGTAAGCAGAACTTGGTTTTCCCACATGTGACCCAAGCGAGGCTCGAACCACAGCGGTGAGAAACCTAATGGATTAAGAGTCAACTCTCCTATCCACTAGGCTACGGGGGCCCACAACTGAAGTGTTTGGTCTGAAATACATGAGAACCTTAATTCCCCACTGGCCTGAATGATCAGTGTGATGTTTTAAGCTCTGCAGGCAAAAAAAATTATCTTTTTACATACTGGGTATATTTAAAAGTATTTCAACTAGGAGTCGATTTGTAACAAACCAACCCGCTAATAAGTAATTTCAGTCAGTTTATGCATCAAAGCAGGTGAGATGCAAGCTGTTTCTTATTTCTCCATAAAGCTTAATGTGTCTCTCGATAAAGCATTTTTTTTTCAGTGAAGAAATTTTGATATTTTATTAATATGGGTAGTCATGAGGAATACTTTAGAATGTCTATTACACTTTTCATGGTGCTTTACACTTCAAATTGAACAACATCACAGAAAAGCCTGCCTCTGTGTATTAGAAACCCAAGCATTATCAGACAAAACTGCACATGTTTACAGTCTAGTCCGGTTAAGTTTGCCCAGATAATAAATTTGAGCTGCACCATTAGAAACAGTGTCTTCAGTGTATATGCAAATAGTAAAGATATGGGTCAGCCAGCAATGTCACACAAGTTGATACAAGCCTTTGCTATATATACCATATTCAACCTAATTACAGCACATACCCCTACAAGTGTACAGTCAAATAATTCCATAGTCTTCAGGTTACAGCCAGTGTACTTTTTGTCTTCTTTATAAAGGCATATGTTGTGGGTACCCATTTGAATTGCATCAATTTGTTGATGCAATTCAAATGAGTACCCACAATATATGCTTTAAAGAAAATCAGGGAAAAACACACACATACACACACAAAAACATCGCATAAGCATCATTTGAGTAGTCCTCCACTGATCTTTTTAACATGTACCCTTAGTATAGGTGGATACATATTTTACCACAGTTGTCCCAGCAATTTTGAAAAACCTAAGCGCACGGTGCGGTAATTAGGTAGAATATGGTAGATACATTTTACAGCATCCAATGGTTTTGTAAGAGGATCATGAAGGCCTAACTAGACTGCCTAGATGTGCAAGCTGATCTGGGTAATCACTATCCCTGTATGCCCAAAGGGGTACTACTTATCGGAAACTTTTGAGAACTACCTATATGTCTTGACCAGACCACACATGTACATGGACATGTGGAGTAAAAGAATTTAACCCTTAGGCTGCAAACTCTAAAGCCTGTCATACTTACTATATACCACATGCAACCCTTCAGAGCAAGTGTTCTCATACAGGAGTGAACCTACTTTCATACAAACATGCCACTTTTCATTAGACAGTCAGGTGCTGGATTTTACCCCCACTAAAAAAGACCAAGAATACCAAATTTCAAGCTGCCATTAATTTCAGCACTCACTACCAATGAGGAAGAAGTAGGAATAACAGTAGAACCTTTGTATGTCATTTGTTTCATTTGCAACAGTACACAGTAGGTGCTGGTCTCTTGTAACTTTTTTTTTTAAGTGTCTTAAACGGTTCCCAGTTTACACGCGACTTTCTAGTCACGTGATCATCCCTTCTCCGGTAAAATGGCCATCTATGATTGGCAAATTGTATGTGAAAATTCCATGTAATTCGAGGCAAAATTAAGGGAGTAATGACTTCTCGAGTAGAGGTACCCCCTGGTACAGGCTTGATTCATTTTTTTTCTAGCAGGCTAAGGGTAAGCCTTAAGGGTAATGTGATTTATTTAACTTTTACCACTTTCTGGGCAAATTCAGCAGATGACAAATTGATTGTATTTTACTTATTTTCCCAAGAACAAGCTTTGACAATTGTTTTCTTAGGAGACGATTGGCATGGAATATCAAAGTCTAATTTCTGGGGAAAATAAGAAAAAATATTTCAAAATGCCATTTGCTGAAATTTTTACCCAGCATGCTAATTGATTGTGTTGGGGTTTAACGACACATCAACCCTTGTGGGTCATTTTGTGTCGTCTCCCAGAGAAAGGGAGAAGAGTGATAGAAGAGATAGTCGAAGAGATGAAAGAGAGGAACAAGGAAGAAAGAGGAACAGGAACGAAAGTGAAGAAACAGAAGAAATAAAAACATTCCCCCTCTACCCTTACCTGCTACAAGGATAGCAGGCCTTGCCCAACTGTAAGCCAATATCAGTTAGACGCCCCGGTGACATAAGATACACGACACCTTCGCACCACCCGACCACCCCCCCCCAGCATGCTAAGCATTAAAAAAGCAACAGTGATATGACAAAAATTAACCCTGGTCCTGCTGCACCCGCATATACCCTGCCTTTGCAAACAGTGTAGATCCAGATCAGTTGGCTTCTTCAGAAGCCAACTGATCTGGATCTGCATTGTTTGCTATTTAAAGTAAGTGAATTTGTATCAACAATCTGGATCAAGTAATCTAATTGGCTGACAATTAGAAGTGGGTGTGGCATCTTAATTTATTCAGCATGACAAGGGTAAAGTCAAGGTTAAGTCAAACATCTCACCAACACATAGATGTAATAGAGCTAAAAAAGCACTAGTTTAACGAATTAAGTTTTACAAATTATTTTCTCATCAACATGCTAACATTTTCTAATACACAATATTTTCATACAGACCTATTAATTAATTGTTTGTTCTGTCTTTTTTTCCATGATATATTAGATCTATTAATTCTAACACTAGAAGATCAAATATTGGATCCTATTGAGAAGAATTGTTCAGGAGTATTTGATGATAATTCCAGGATAATTTTCTCCAATTATCCATAAAAACATATGTTGTGGATACTCATTAGAAGCACCTCAATGAGGTGCTTCTAATGAGTACTTTCGACGTATGTTTTTATAGAAAAATAAGAAACATTATCCCAGAATTATCACTAAATACTCTTCCTTAACAAATCCTCTGCATATTTATGCATTAAGGAACCTTTGTTTACGCTTATAAACTAATGCTCAGACCAGTACGCAAAGGTACAAAGGCCCTGAACAGACTGTTAACCCTTGTCCTGCTGAACCCGGATATACCCTGCCTTTGCAAACATTGTAGATCCAGATCAGTTGGCTTCTGAAGAAGCCAACTGATCTGGATCTGCACTGTTTGCCATAAAATATGTGAATTTATAGCAACAATCTGGATCAAGTATCTGATTGGCTGAAAATTTAAAATGGGCATGGCATCTTAATTTATTCAGCAGGACAAAGGTTAAAGTACTACTTGATCTGGACCTTTGGTGTTCTATAGTTAGATTTTCCCCTTTATGCATGTTATCGCTTGCTTGCATGTATAACATATTATAGAACTGCTTAAAAAGTTAAAAAAAAAAATATGAATAAAACAAAGAAAAGACATCTACACACATTGTTCCAGAAAACTTGATACTCTAGAGATACAAATATGTATATTTTTCTTCTTCAGAAAAACATGCTTTGGGTTCTAAGCAAAATCCCAGGAGTCCATGACATGACTGTGCCTCGTTACTGGGAACAGATACACTTTCAGGGGAGGCAACTCAGTCAAAATGGTTTTGTTTTGTTTTGTTTTTTTCAGGGGAGGCAAATTTTTCAAAATTGTGTTTTGTCTCCCTTATGAAAAGGTGTCTACACTAAAAGGTAAGAATTTGCTCCCCTTTACACATTTAATAAGTGAAGAAGAAAAATGAGCCAGCGCACAACAAAACCTACAATAAGACTTATGCGACCAGCAAAGACTCAGATCAGCCTGAGCATTCGTGCAGTCTGATCAGAGTCTTCGCTGATCTCCAGTGCCTTTTACAGTCTCCAGGCGATCCAAAGAGGGATAAACCAGACCCCAAGGTTATAAAACTCTTTTCATGCTTCACTCAGCTGAGCATGAAATTTTCTCTACTAATAAATATGAAAATGCCAACAATATTGGAATTTTCATATTTATTAGTAGAGTAATTTTCATGCTCAGCAATGTTTAACAAGAAAGAATTTGCAATTGTTATTAATTTCTGATTTATTAGCAGGACAAATTTTATGCTCAGCTGAGTATGAAAAAAGTTTCATTAACCTCGGAGCCAGAACCCTTGCCATACTGGGTGGATGTACAGCTGTTCTGTCTGTTAAACAAGTCTTATTGTGGTTTTGTCGTGCCCTGCCTCCAAAATCTAAACCATCCATAGCTCCAGCTAAGAGAGGGTTATCTACCAAATAGTTTTCTTTTTCTCCACAAAAACATAAGTTGTTGGTACCCTTCAGAAGTTCCTCGATGAGGCATCAGAAGTACCTCATTGAAGCACTTCCAATAAGTACCCAAAACGCGTTTCGTGGAAAGTAAGAAAAATATCATTAATTTTCAGATGAAAAAATCTAAAATCTTGAGCTATGGTCATTTGAACACTGGCAATTTATCTGTCTCTGTATCTTGGTCCATGGCATTAGCTCACAGCAAGCTTGTACACTTGAGTTTGGAAATTCCTGATATGAACTGTACTGCAGATCTGTTTCTTGATCACTGAGGTATGATGGGTCCAGATGTGAACTGTTTGATGAGTATCTTCTCTATTTGTTGAAAATTTAGCAGAAGGTTCAGACATAATGTTGGCAATGAAGACCTTGGTCAGAAAGTGTGGATACATGAGCAAGCCTGGGACTTCTCAGTTTATGTTACAGCTCCAGAAAAGTTCATAAACTGAACATTTTGTGTTACTTAACTGAACATTTTGTGTTACTTTTGCACCAAAACTTAACTGAACATTTTATGTTACTTTTGCACCAAAATTTATCTGAACATTTTATGTTACTTTTGCACCAAACTTAACTGAATATTTTGTGTTACTTCTGCACCAAAATTTAACTGGACATTCTGTGTTACTTTTGCACCAAAACTAAACTGAATATTTTGTGTTACTTTTGCACCAAAATTTAACTGAACATTTTGTGTTACTTTTGCATTAAAACGAATATTTTGTGTTACTTTTGCACCAAAACTTAACTTAAACATTTTGTGCTACTTTTGCACCAAAACTTATCTGAACATTTTGTGTTACTTTTGCACCAAAACTTAACTGAATATTTAGTGTTACTTTTGCACTGAAACTTAATTGAATATTTTGCCTTACTTTTGCACCAACACTTAACTGAATATTTTGTGTTACTTTTGTACTGAAACTTAACTGAATATTTTGTGTTACTTTTGCATGAAAACTTAACTGAATATTTTGTGTTACTTTTGCACCAAAACTTAACTGAACAGTTTGTGTTACTTTTGCACCAAATCATGACTGAACATTTTGTGTTACTTTACCACCAAAACTTAACTGAACATTTTGTGTTACTTTTGCACCAAAACTTAACTGAACATTTTGTGTTACTTTTGCCTTCTGATCTGGATCTACACTGTCTGCAAAGACTGGGCATATGTGGGTTCAGCAGGACTAGGGTTAACTGAACATTTTGTGTTACTTTTGCACCAAAACCTATGGGTACTAATGAGATTCGTTTTTGCGTCAGAATACATGCCGTGGATAATATCTTTGGTATTCAAGATGCTTATCTGAGTAATTATAAGAAAACTTCCATTGTTGTTATTGTTAATCCCAGCTTCAGGAAGGGGTATCAAAATAAATATTTAGGGGATAACTGCATTCAAATTTGTCATTTGGGGAGGTAAATTGGCAGTTTTACAGTCGGAAATTTCGTTTTACGGCGACGCGTCAGCAGAGCCGTAAAACGTAATTTGTGACCGTAAAACTGCCAATTTACCTCCCCAAATGACAAATTTGATGCAGTTATCCCCATTCTAATGCATTTATTCATTCTTTCTATTGAAATAATGTACTATTTGCACAAAACGACAAGTGCTGTGAGCTGCGTAAAACCAAATGCCAGCCAATGAGAAGCGACGTTACGTGATGACGTCGGATTTGCAACAGTATATCGCAGAATATACCATCGCAAATTTTTGACGTTATCCAATCAGACGTTGCGTTACATACGCGAGTGCATTAGAATGCTCAACAATTACACATGTTGTGGTACTCATTAGAAGCGCCTATTAGAAGTACCCACAACAGAAGTTTCCATGAAGAAATAGGAAACGTTTCCATGATTTTTGTTGGAAAAAAGAGCCTCAACTGAACACACGTGTTTGTATCAATGAGGTAGTTCCAGCGATCATCTACAGCATTTTGTTTGTGTTGCAGTTTTACTGCCCAGTCAACCCATTTGGGTCATGCTGAGCATGCTCAGTTTACCTAACCACACTTTTACTGGGCTGACTTAGTCCTCTAAGTGGTTAACCAGTACTGTGCACATTCTTTTGCCAGAAAATGACAAATGCCCTTCTTGAATCAGCAGAAGGGAGAGAATGACCCTAGAAAATAATATTTCATGATCAATCTCCATGGAAGAATGTTGCTGAGCTGGTGGGTGTTGAACCCGCAATCTCCTGATCACCAGTCCGATGCGCATCCAACTGAGCCACCAAGGCTGACATCTACAGCATATAACATTATGGTGCAAAACTAACAAAAACTACGTTCAGTACAACTTAACTGGAGCCTCAAATTATGCATTTTCCCTTAACACTGTACTAACATCCATATTATAATATCATCCATAACTCTGAAGAACTATACAAACATTCATCTGAAATAGACAGAAGAAATAACCATAATTCATTATGCATAGTTAGCATATCGTGTTTACCGTAAATACCGGGACACCTTTCAACTCCTTACCATACTTGCCCTTGAATTTGAACAAGCTACTCTGCTATCTGTTGATGTTGACATATCTAAATATTGCTGGATGTGGGGCAAACAGGGAAGACCTTGATCAGATGCCGATCTTGGTCTACACTGTTTGCTCAAGCCTGCCTGTTCCAATACTGATGGTTACCATGAGTAGCTCTACACAAGAGTAGCTAATATTTTATTATTTTTTCTATGAAAGCACATATTGTATGTGTGCCATTGGGCCATTTGTGTAGCAATACTAACAAGTACCCACAGCATAGGTTTTCATCGAGAAATAAGAAAAATATCAAACGTTTTGAATGAAAAGCACCTTAACCCTTGTCATGCTGAATAAATTAAGATGCCACACCCACTCTAATTGTCTGCCAATCAGATTACATGGTCCAGACTGTTGATATACATTCACATACTTAATGACAAACAGTGCAGATCCAGATCAGTTGGAAAAGCCAACTGATCTGGATCTACACTGTAAAGACACGGCATATCCAGGTTCAGCAGGACTAGGGTAACTATGGATTTTAGAGCTTTTTTGTATTTTTACACCAAACCATATCCTGTGGGTTTGGCATATAATAAATAGCCATGGATAAGAATTGTCTATGAAATTCTAATTTCTAATTTCTCCACTAAAGCACATGTTGTGTGTAATCAATAGAACTACCCGGCCCCAAAAAAATGAATTGTCTGTAATCATTAGAAGCACCTTTGCAAGGTGCTTCTAAAGATTATACACATCATTTCTGGTGGAGAAAAAAGAATAATAACTTTTTGGTTAAAAAAAAGCAAAGCATCTGGAGTTACAAATAATAATGTGAGCAGTTATAAATCCAGATCAGTCAGATCATTACACTCCAATCACAGCCATTTTTAGTCACTAATTCAACCTTAACCACTGTCTTAGACTGGCTCCAGTCTCCAGAGACTAAATATTTTTCTCATAATCCTGTTTGATAATCCACTAAGATAAAAACCAAAAAATATCATGACTATAAAGGCTGGTCACTAGACTAGTGACCAGCTTCTATATAGTCATGATATTACTTTGGTTTTATTCTAGTGGATTATAAACAGATTATAAGAAAAAATATTTTGTCACTAGAGACTGGAGCCAGTCTACCACTGTCTGGGCAAATTCAGCATCCACACAGGCTGATCAGGTTCTTCCCTGTCCATCTGAAGATGCCGGATGCTCGACTAGCTACCCAAAGACTCTGATCAGACTGTATCGATGCACAGACCTATCTGACCCTTCACTATGTACATGTACATCTGCAATCTTGTAGGAAACGATGTGTCCCAGCTCATATGAAATTGTGTTCTACCAAAGTAAGGAAGTAACTTATCTCCTCAATGAGGCACTTCCAATGAGTACCCACAAAGTTTTCAGGGAGATGTAAAAGAACTTAACCCTTGTCATGTTGAATAAATTAAGATGCAAAATCCTCTTCTAATTGTCAGCCAATTAGATTCTTTGATCCAGATTGTTGATATAAATTCACATACTGAATGACAAACAGTGCAGATCAAGATCAGTTGGCTTACTGATCTGGATCTACACTGTTTGCAAAGGCAATGTATATCGGGGTTCAGCAAGACAAGGGTTAAAAAAAATCTGGATACAAGCTACTGGATACTTGACTTATCTAGAGATATGTTATGCCTGTGCAAACAGAGTAAACCCGATCATACTGCTCCTTGATCTGGACTTAAGCTGTTTGCAATTCAGACACTACTCTTAAAACACATCAACAGAAAATCAAAATCAACAACTGATTAAAAGTATAGGATTATAGTAATGTGTTATGACTTCCATATTAAAGTGTTCAAATATTTAGGGTAATTATGTAATTTCTACTGTCCATATTTTTAGGTTAATAACAGGATTCAACTCATTTCAGACTGAATAAACTAGGATATTGGAAGAGTCGAATTTCAGTTTAAGGTTTGTTAGTTTGTGTTGAGGTTTTACGGCACAGTCAACCCAATGGGGTCATGTCGAGTGTTGTCAGTTTACCTAAGCACATTTTTACTGGGCAGGCTTAGTCCTCTAAGCGGTTAACTAGTATCATACACATTCTTTCAATTTAAGGTATGTCAAGCTGTGTGATTTAGATATTCCTAGAAACAAATGGCTAAACATTTTTAAAACAGTGAGAAACCCTGATCAGATGCTGCATTCTGCAGCTTCTGATCTGGGTCTGCAGTGTTTGTTAACTACCCAAAAAGGGTATCCAGACTAAAATGGGTTGAATGTCCGAAGGTAATGATACCCTGAAACTTACCTATAGCGAAACTTTTTTATACAATGATTGCCAAGGTCAGCCACATATACATGGTGGTCCTTAGTAACACATAACCCACTAGGCCGCTTCAACTTATCATCGAAACTGTCAATGTTGAACATGAGTTTGCCACTTGAGTTAAAGACTTGCACAAATCCCTTGCCTTTTTCCATTCTGGTTGCTAAGATATGGCCTGCTGAATCAACTACCAGGCCACCATATTCTCCTTTAGACTGACTAGGAACCACACGCGAAAATTTCCCGTCTTTACTGAAAATCTGGATCCGGTGGTCAGCGACTAGGATTTCATCACATTTTCCAATAGTCACAGCAGTAATATTTCTGAACTGTCCCTCTTTCTCTCCCTTGTTTCCAAAAGTTGTCATCAACTTTCCTGAGGCATCAAACATAAATATTTTACTCGCTCCTATATCCGCAATAATTATCTCCGATTTACTATTAACGGCTACATCTATGGGTTCTACAAGACAGTCATTGGTGAAACTTTTCACAAGCTCACCATCCTCTGAGAGGAAAGATATCATTTTTGTTCTCCAGTTTACAATGACTAGGTGATTGTCAGGTGTAAGGGCTACCCCTGTCCCACTTTGGTTTTCAAAACCATATGGGCCAATATGGCGTATAAAGTCACCAACATCGTCAATAACTTTCAGCCTACTGTTCCCAGTATCTAAAACAAATACATTCTCTTCAGTAGATTCTGTAATAACTCGTAATGGTTGCATAAATTCATCTTCATCACTTCCTCGACATCCAAATTTCCATATTGGATTATTATGGTCTGTTACATTAATTGTGAATGGGCTTCCCTTTATTGGCCTGTTAAATATACTAACACATATTTTATATGTGCCAGAATTGGGAGCAACATACTGTATTTCATAAGTCCCATCATCTTTATCTCGTATTTTTGTATCAATAGTTTCACCCTTGTCATTTCGTAAATCAGCAAAAATTGGGTCACCTCCATTTGTTCTAGGGTTGCCATAGTAATCAACAGTTGTCACAGTAACAGACGACTTTAAGTGGGTGACTGCCTTGCCTATTTTTGCTGAGCACAAGGCAGGAAATGTTGTACTTATTTTAATTCTGCCAAAGGTATTCAATATTTGGGCAATTTCTTTGTAAGAGTTATTATGTTTGAATTCAAATTTAAGGAAAGAGTTCTCACGTGGTTCTGACAATGTACTTGTGGTGTCAAGCTTCTCATTGAGATCACTAATCTTTTTTGTTATTTTTCGAACTTCAACTTGATGTTGTAGACCATCACATTCACCTTGAACTTTTTGCTTTTCTGACTGAATCAGATCTAATTGTTCTTTCAAGTTATTTTTCTTCTCTTCTCGGATTTTTCTCACTAACTGCAAGCACTCCTGCCTACGTTTATCGACGAGTGATATCAAATCTTGAAAAGATCTATTTATAGTTTCCACCGTTCTTTCAATAGTTGTTTCCAACTGTTGCATTTCAGCCGAAACTGTATCGAAAGCATTGTTCAAGTTTTTAATACAGAGATGAGCTTTATAAAGAAGGATTTCTGACATGCGTTTGATTGCTATAGAAAATGGAATGACTGTATGTTCACTGGCTCCACGTCCATTATGCTCCCCACCAGTGCACTGTGAACAGAAAACCGAGTCACAGCTTTCACAAAAAAGTAGTTCCTCTGTGGGATGCACAGAGCACTTTGGGATCACATCCCGCCTCTGTCGCGACATCAGATCTAGTAACTGATTGACAATAAAACTTGGCGGGAATGCTATTACACCACCTCTAGGTATTCCTATATTCTCGCGGCAAATTGGACATCGAAATGTACCAGTGTCATGAATCTGAACATCAACAATTCTCTCCAAGCAGTTCTTACATACTGTATGTGAACATGGTAATAGTTTTGGGGAGTGTTCCACGTTGTCATAGATACACAAGCAGGTTCCACATGTCAAGAAACTGTCATTGAAGTCCTCATAGTTGATAGACACAGTCTCGACTAGGGTTGAGCTCATCATAGCTGAAACAAAAAGTAATAACAACTTTATACATCTGAAGTCATTCACAGGGTCACACATTAGCTTCGGATAAGGCACTTTCATCAACCAAAAAGTATTAATTTTTTTTCTTATTTCTTCATGAAAACATGTTGTGGGTACTCATTAGAAGTGCCTCAGGGAGGCACTTCTAATGAGTATCAACAACTTGTTATGTTTCTGAAGAGAAATAAGAAAAATGTTATATACCTACATAATAGTTTTCTAATTTCTTCCTGAAAACAAGTTGTGGATATTCATTAGAAGTGCCTAGGTGAGGCACTTCTAATGAGTACCAATAACCTATGTTTTTGTGGAGAAATAAGAAAAATATTACTATGTATCTGACCTCTATTACCTGTCGCAGCAGGGTCAATCATACCATAATTACTCTAAATATTCAGACAGACATGCCTGAGCAAATAGTATCAATCCAAATCAAACAGTTCATTTCAGAGCCTCAACAACATACCAACAACATACTTGTAACTTGTCATATCTCTGAACTAAAAATTAAAAAAAGATATTTCTCTGAGTTATATGTCTGTGTAGACTGCGCAGACATAAACTTTGGTACATGGAACCTCTTTATAAGATAGTCATTATAAGATGTTTTGGTTCAAAGGTGGAACCCAAAAAATGTTGTTGCCAAAAAAAAAAAAAAAAAAAAAAAAATGTGTAGATTATACATAGAAAAAAGATCATTCTAATAGTCATTTTTTTTATATAATCTAAGCTTTTTTGTTTGGATATTAAAATGTATAGATTAGGGATGGTCATTTTGCTATATAATCTATATATTTGTGTTTGGATACAACCACTTTTCTATATAATCTATAAATTTTTGTTTGGACACTACATGGCTGTTTAGCTAACAAGATTTTTTCTTGGGATCCCAGCAATAGTGTTATAAAGGGGTTGTGGTGCATTTGTCTTCCTTGGACACATACATCATAGCTCTAGGTCAGAGTATCCAGACAATATTTTTTCTTACTTCTTCACAAAATCATACATTGTAGTTTTCATTAGAAGTGCCTAAGAAATGTGCTTCTAAAGAATACTACAATGTATATATGTTTTCAAGAAGATATATAAGGACAAGAGGGCCATGATGGCCCTGTAACGCTCACCTGAGCAACATAGCACTTTGAGAGCCTGATCTAGAACTGATCAAGGCAAACATTCTGATCAAAGTTCAAAATGATTATAACAAAGTTTTCTGCTGATTTGGCCTGGTGACCTAGTTTTTGATACCACGTGACCCAGTTTCGAATTTGACCTAGAACTCATCAAGACAAACATTTTGTGCAAGATTCATGATGATTGCTTGAAAAATGTGACCACTAGAGTGATAACAAGATTTTACGCTAATTTGGCCAGGTGACCTAGTTTTTGACCCCAGGTGTTCCAGTTTCAAACTTGACCTAGAAATCATCAAGACAAACATTTTGAGCCAGATTCATGATGACTGTTTCAAAAATGTGACCGCTAGAGTGTTAACAAGGTTTTCTGCTGATTTGGCCTGGTGACCTAGTTTTTGACCCCAAGTGACCCAGTTTCAAATATATCCTAGAAATCATCAAGACAAACATTTTGAGCAATATTCATGATAATTGCTTCAAAAATGTGACCGCTAGAGTGTTAACAAGGTTTACTGCTGGTTTGGCCTGGTGACCTAGTTTTTGACCCCAAGTGACCCAGTTTCGAACTTGACCTAGAAATCATCAAGACAAACATTTTGAGCAAGATTCATGATGATTGATTCAAAAATGTGACCGCTAGAGTGTTAACAAGGTTTTCTGCTGATTTGGCCCGGTGACCTAGTTTTTGATTCCAAGTGACCCAGTTTCGAACTCAACCTATAAATCATCAAGACAAACATTTTGAGCAAGATGCATGATGATTGCTTCAAAAATGTGACTGCTACAGTGTTAACAAGGTTTTCTGCTGATCTGGCCAGGTGACCTAGTTTTTGACCCCAAGTGACCCAGTTTCGATCTTGACCTAGAAATCATCAAGACAAACATTTTGAGCAAGATTCATGATGATTGCTTCAAAATTGTGACCGCTAGAGTGTTAACAAGGTTTTCTGATGATTTGGCCCGGTGACCTAGTTTTTGACCCCAGGTGACCCAGTTTCGAACTTGACCTAGAATTCATCAAGACAAACATAATGACCAAGATTCATGATGATTGCTTCAAAAATGTGACCGCTAGAGTGTTAACAAGGTTTTCTGCTGATCTGGCCCGGTGACCTAGTTTTTGACCCCAAGTGACCCAGTTTCGAACTTGACCTAGAAATCATCAAGACAAACATACTGAGCAAGATTCATGATGATTGCTTCAAAAATGTGACTGCTAGTGTGTTAACAAGGTTTTCTGCTGATCTGGCCAGGTGACCTAGTTTTTGACCCCAGGTGACCCAGTTTCGAACTTGACCTAGAAATCATCAAGACAAATACATTGAGCAAGATTCATGACGATTGCTTCAAAAATGTGACCGCTAGAGTGTTAACAAGGTTTTCTGCTGATCTGGCCCGGTGACCTAGTTTTTGATCCCAAGTGACCCAGTTTCGAACTTGACCTAGATTTAATAGAGGCAAACATTTTGAGCAAGTTTCATCAAGATTGGGTCAAAACTATGACCTGTAGAGTGTTAACAAGTTTTTCCTTTGATTTGACCTGGTGACCTAGTTTTTGACCCCAAGTAACCCAGTATCGAACTTGACCTAGATTTCATAGAGGCAAACATTCTGACCAAGTTTCATCAAGATTGGATCAAAACTGTGACCTCTAGAGTGTTAACAAACTAATTGTTGACGGCGAACAACGGACGACGGACGACGACGGACATAGGGTGATGACAATAGCTCACCCTGAGCTTTTGCTCAGGTGAGCTAAAAATACCAATATTGTTTTGTTGAAGAAAGCACCTTACCTAAAGTTAACCCTTGTCCTGCTGAATAAATTAAGATACCATGACCATTTCTAATTTTAAGCCAATCAGATTACTTGATCCAGACTGTTGATAAATATTCATAAACTTAATGGTAAACAGTGCAGATCCAGATCAGTTGGCTTCTTTAGAAGCCAACTGATCTGGAAGTACACAGTTTGCAAAGGCAGGACATACCGGGTTCAGCAGGACTAGGGTTAAGCATATATATAATGCTAACGGTAAATGTCCTAAAATTCGGAACACTTATCCATACTCTTTTGCCTATATTTTAATATTTTTCGTTTGTTTGTAAGTGCTTTTTTTTTTTTTTCATGCATTGTTTCACAAAGTATTTGATGGCATCCAATCAGTGTAGACCTGATCAAACTGCTTGCAAAAGGATCTATACTGTTTGTATTCAGTACAGATCTGATCAGACTGCTTGCAAAAGGATTTACACTGTTTGTACAAGTCACTCTGTCAGAAAAGTGGAAACTTTTAGGACACTAACCATATGACTAAAGACTTGCTTGGAACTATTTACCCAGTACAGATGTCATGTAAACAGGACCTAATTTCTCAAACACCACATAAACTTGTTTAATCTATTAATTAATTAAATGGACAATATTGATTCTCTCCATTATTTACTGCAGTAACTTTATCCTTTACATCCATAATCTATTACAGTGCCATGTTTTATCACCATAAATACCCTAGATATATGGATACCGTAACTCTTTATTTACCATAGTTATCCTAAAATCTGAACAAATCAATTAAGGGAATTTGATACACTTTCAGGGGAGACAATTCTGTCAAAATTTTACTGCCCCTTCTCAAAAGGGGTCTACTCTATAAGGAAAGAATTTGCTCCCAGGAGCAAATTCTTTTCTTATAGAGTAGACCTTTTTTTCATGCTTGGCATGCAGAAAAGCAAATGGGAAGCCACAGAAGTTGTTTCCCTTTGTGGAAATGGTAAAAAATCTACCAAGTGTATCTTGAGTCCTCTTAACTCTTTCATTGCTAGTGGCAACTTTTGTCATATGCTGATAACCTTTGCAAACAGTTTGGAGCCAGATTAGGCCCGACAAATTGTCGGGCCTGATCTGGATCCAAACTGTTTGACATTCTGATTGTATTCCTGAATCCTTTTTTTGAAAAAGTGAATTTAAAAAAAAAATCCACAGACAACAAAAAAGCTTTCAAAATAACCCAGCATGCAAAGAGTTAAAGTGTCTGCTGATGTGTGCAGAAAGTGCTGGCCTTAAGTGGCAAACAGTGCAGACCCTAAAAAGAAACCCCAAAAGGGGTAATTGGCAAACAGCGCAGCTATAGATCAGACACCACAGAATGTGGCATATGATCAGGGTCCACACTGTTTTCATTAATTACAGGAATTTCTATAAAACACTGTAAAAATAAAAACTAACCAGACACCCTGCTACTGGAAGACTGGCCCAAAGAGTTGTTGTAGAAAAGTCCACTCAGCATAAATGGTTTAACCCTTTCAGCCCTGTAGACCAAGACAGACACTTTTGCAAACAGTGTAGATCTTGATGAGATAGTTTAAAATGAGCAGTCTCATCAGGATCTACACTGTTTGCCATTCTGTTCCTGATTTACAATTGTCACCCTTTTGTCAGGAAGACTGTGTCCAAATGCAGAGATAGCAAAGTCTATTTCAGAGTTAACCCTTAAACTGCCCATCACAACAATTGTCGACTGCTATGTCGTCTGCTTGTGATTTTAAAAGTCATTTTTGCAAACAGTGTGGACCAAGATCAGACTGCTCCTCTAAGAGCATCTGATCAGGGTCCACACTGTTTGCCTGTATGCAAAAATAGGTTTGAAAAGTTTGCAAGAATATTCAGCAGATGACATAAACAGACACCATTTTCAGATGCAGGTTTTCTTGGCGTTTTAAGAGTTAAGATTGTCTGTGCAAATATTTATGGTAAATACAGTAATCATGGCACTACAGAATATGAACCTAGTGTGCATAATGCTGTAACACTCGCTGGTGATCAGCATACTAGTTATTGATAATGGCTGTTACGTTTGTGTCTAATCTCGCATGGCAACAGATGAAACATCCAGTTAAATCAGAGTCAAACCATCACCTTATCTGGCCTGCATCAAGCAAAAAAGTGTTTTCAAACATGTTCAAAGATGTTCGAAAATGTGCAAAATGTGCAGATTAAGATCATCCTGTGCACGCCCAAAGCATCATCCCAGCCTTTGCTATCCATTCATACATTCTGTATTTTAACCCTTCTCATGCTGAATAAATTAAGATGCCAGGCCCACTTCTAATTTCAAGCCAATCAGATTACTTGATCGAGGTTTTAGATAGAAATTCACGTATTTAATGACAAACAGTGCAGATCCAGATCAGTTGGCTTCTGAAGCCAACTGATCTGGATCTACACTGTTTGCTAAGACAGGGCATGTCATGTTCAAGGGTTAATGATTCTGTTAGCAGACACTGTCATTTAGGACCAGACCTGACTGTGCAGATATGCAGGCTGATCTGGGCTTTCTCTGTCCACATATGCCCAAAGTCACATTTTCGCAAGGGGAGGCCCATTTGATATGATCATAACAATATCTCTATGTGCACTAAAGGAAAACTGATATGCTTCCAAGGAAGACAATTCTGTCAAAATTATTTTTCATCCCTTTAAGAAAGGGGTCTGCTATAGAAAGAAAGAATTTGTTCCCAAACGGCCCATTTCATATGATCATAACAATATCTCTATGTAATCTAAAAGAAAACTGTTACACTGCCAAGGGAGACAATTCTGTTAAAATTATTTTTCATCCCTTTTAGACAGGGGTCTACTGTAAAAGGAAAGAATTTGCTCCCTCTGGGAGCAAATTCTTTACTTTTAAAGTAGACCCTTTTTAGAAGGATCTTGATACAGGAAGTGACAGAAGTTGTCTCCCTTATACAAAATGGCAGAACATTCCCTAAGTGTATTCATTCCTCCTGAACAGCTATGCAATCAGGTACACATGTGTTAGTGTTTGCTTTCTTTTTCCTGGTTACTATGTTACAAAAGCTGTAGTCTCTTGATCAATTTCAATTTCAAAATTTCACAATAGAAGTGAATATTTTCCATCCAAGAAAATTGTCAATATTCCCTGTATATTTAACTTTGTTACAGTGACAGTGGAGACTTAAATTGACAATCTCTTGGCACTGATATATTTTAATCTGTACCACTCTCTGGGCCAATTCAGCAGATCACAAATTGTTGACATTTTTCTTATTTTTCTCCGGAAAACAGGATTTGACATTTCATGCAAAGTGTCTCCACTGGAGACAATCTGCATGAAATGTCAAATCCTGTCTTCTGGGAAAAATAAGAAAAAATATTTCAATATGTTGTCTGCTGAAAATTTTACCCAGAGTGCTAAGCATTAATTAGAATTATTAGATTAACCTTGGTCTTATCCATTGAAGAATTTTGGAGGAAATTACTGATTGAGCGGTCCTAGGACTTGTTATAGAGGAGTATTTGGCGATAACTCCAATTTGCCATAAAAACATACCTTTGTGACTGTTTGTGTTGAGGTTTTACAATCCAGTCAACAAATGGGGTCATGTTGAGCACAGTCAGTTTATCTTACCACACTTTTAATGGGCAGGCTTAGTCCTCTAAGTATAACCAGTATAATATTGTGCACATTCTTTTGCCAGAAGCTGACAACTGGCCTTCTTGAATCAGCGGAAGAGAGAGAATGACCGTATCTAAGTACCTCCTCAAAGAATTTCAGTAAAAACATCTTTAAATACTGTAATAATCCCCTTAGACACCCATACAACACAAACACCAACTCCAAGAACCATATTAGTAAAACACCTATTCGAGCATACCATAATGATCGAGAAAATCAACACCTTTTTCAGACTTGCATATCAAACAAGAACCAGTCTACAAAATACTGTCAGTCCAGTTATAGCTTCGTGTTTAGTTCAGTGCTACCATTAATAATCTATTATACTTAACCTTGAAAACTTAAGTTTTGTCTATGTGTTTATTTATTCATTTATTTATTTATTGACATGTTCTTTAATCTTTAGCTTTTATTTAGATATGATGTTTTAACACTTAGCATTGCTGGGTAAAAATTTTCAACAATATTTTGACATATTTTTCTTATTTTTTCCCACAAAAAATAGACTGATATTTCATGCAAATTGTAGGAGACATTTTGCATGAAATATAAAAGCTTATTTTCTGGGAAAACTAAAAAATAAATTCAAAATGATGTCCGCTGAACTGGCCCATAGAGTGGTAAAGATTTCAACAATAATGGTTAGGAATACATCATACATACACTGATCATGTAAGGTTCCCAGTAATTTTGAAAAACCTAAGCACACAGTGCGGTAAATAGGTTGAATATGGTACTCTTAAAATTATGAAAATACAAGGAAGTTACCTGTTTAGGAGACAAGTTACATGAATTGTCAATTACCATATGAAGTTACTAGCACTGTACAGAAACTCTGTTCCACAAATTAAAGTGGGCTGGTAAAAAGTTCATAAACTTTGAATGATATAGATAACTGAAACAAATGCTCAATCAAGACCAGCTGTACTCTTTGAGAGGACCATTCATGATGGGACAGAACTGCAATCCTGTTACTCAATTATTATATAGCTTTATTTGCAAATTCCTGATAAATATTACTTTATTGTGGATAAATATTTCAGTTTAAGTGTAATTCATCCATAAACAATGGGATCTGGATAATTTATCCTGTGACTTGTCAAACAGAAATATACAATATTATTAGCTTTGTCAGATGAGATGAGCTGATAATTGTCAATTACTGCTTAGCATGCTGGATCAAAATTTCAGCAGACAATATTTTGAAATATATTTAACTTATTTTTCACAGAAAATAGAGTTTTGATATTTCATGCAAACTGTCTCCTAAGGAGACAATCTGCATGAAATATCAGTCTTTTTTCAGGGAAAAAAAAAAAAAAAATTATCATCAATTTGTCATTGTCTGAAATTGCCCACAGAGTGGAAAAGGTTACATATTGTTTTTATCCTTAGTATTTGTACAGAAAAGCCTCAGCAAACAGTGCAGACCCAGACCAGATGCTACAAAATGCAGCATCTGGTCAGGGTCTGCACTGTTTGGTACTCACTCAGCAGTTTTAGCAACATCAAGAGGTATATCGCAAAATTTTAGAACGTTTGGTAAGAAGTTACCATGATCTAAGTATTTTGGGTCAATACATTACAAGTATATTTTAACTTTATATTAACTTTATATACCAGCAGATAACATTTTTATTGTTTTTGCCCCAAACAAGGCTTCACTAAGGAGATAATTCCCAAGAAATGTCAAGCTCTTATTTCTGGGAAAAACAGGAAAATTGTTACTCATTTTGTCATCAGTAATTTTGCCACAATTTTGCCATCAGCACACTAAGGGTTACCAGTACCATCAAAGGGGATCCACATTTTGATGAACTGCCTAATAAACAAACTGAAACAATTACTTTGCCAACAAAATGTCATAAAAATAGGTGACTGTGTTAACTGTATGTATATGAGTGATCACTGATTAGCTCAGTAATTTCTTAAGTTTATATCCAGCATTTTAGACACATCAACAGTTTATAGAATGAATGTACAGTCAAACCTAACGTATTAAGCAATCATCAATTTTACAGATACCATCAATGGAAAATAAGTGTTAATTTACCTGTGTTAATTAAGCAACCACTTGTTTTTATTTTCCTTCAGGTACTTAGATCAGCAGCATAACACAGATCTGAGTGTATTCTTATTTCAGGACAAGCACAATAAGGCGTTAAATTTCAGGTAAATATAGTATTTAGCACCTGATCATTTCATTAAGAAAATGCTTAAGGTTAATCAGGACAGACAGACAGATCAATTGTTCAAATGTTACAAGTACGGTAACGAGTTAAGGTGTCTCGTTTGTGTTGAGGTTTTAAGGCCCAGTCAACTCAATGGGGTCATGTAGAGCGCAGTCAGTTTACCTATGATATACAACATGGGAAAATGGGCTCTTATGTCATATTAGAACAACGAAGGTTCTGATCAGCATGATATGGACATTCTCTGTTCGTCAACATATACTATAGTACCCACTGATTCTGGACATTCTCTGTTCGTCAACATATACTATAGTACCCACTGATTCTGTAAGAGGACAATGCAGGCCCTGATCAGCCTGTGCATTTGCGCAGGCTGAACTGGGCCTGCATTGTCTGCAAACTGTATATGGGCCCTTTTTGTGCATTGCGCATCAAATGGGCCTTTTTGTTTGGGAAAAAAAAAAGCAAATTATCCAGAGCTAGGCTAGAAAGCAAAAAACAAAATGCTAGGCTAGAAAGCTAGGAAAAAAAAAAGAGAACTGTTTAATACATGCCTTGTGTAAAAAGCTTAATTAGTAGTATCCTTTCCAATTATAATACACTAATAATAACAATGATTGGTTAAAACATATGTCACCGTAACAGCATGTGCTGTCGACATGTGCCAAACTAAGCCCTCGAAGGCAAGAATAGCCGACCACCATGACAGGAACAAATTATGAACAACAAAATTGTCAAAGCTATTGTACTAAGACTCCAGATGAGCAGGACAGATAGTTTGTTATTATAGCAGTAAATTATGGAGCGAGTGGCTGGGCTGGTTAGTGGCCACTGGTTGGTTGATTGGTTCATTGATTTAGAGTTTAATGGCCCATTCAACACTATTAAGCCAGCCAGTTAAAGTAGCCACACTAATCCTGGGTCTAAGCGGTACCCCTCTCAATTGTGCACATTCTTTGCCAGAAATGATGGCCATGACTTTGTAAGTTTATAATGATTTCTTTAAATTTGAAGATATTTTTGTTTATTTGTGTTGAGGTTTTACAGCCCAGTCAACCCAATGGGGTCATGTCGAGCGCGGTCAGTTTACCTAAGCACTGCACGTTTACACAGTAGGTATTTCTGGTGAAAGAATGTGCACAATACTGGTTAACCACTTAAGAGGTAAGCCTGCCCAGTAAACTTGTGGTTAGGTAACAATTACGAGTGACCGCTTAGACACAGGAAAAGCGTGGATACTTTAACTGGCTGGCTTAATAGTGTTGAATGGGCCATTTGGGTACTTCATTACATATTATAGCATAAAAAGCAGTGCCGCATGTTATTAACAGGCGTGCATTAACCGGCGAAAAGCCATGTATTAGCAAGGCAATTCACGCGCTATTAATGCACGGCTACACAACTTCAATATGCCTATACCAGGGCCACAGAATTGCTGCCATCACGAGATGTGTAGTGTCCGGCCCTAGAACGAGCATAGTCCATGGAAATTGCGTTCGCGAGACATCAGTGAAAAGGCGAAACAAAATAGTGCAAGAAATAACACAAAATGTAGCAAACGTTTACAGTTTTTATGCAATAATAGCGATCGAACATGTTTTTTCAATGCATTATCATTTGCCAGGTCCCTTGGGAGGTGTTGAAAACCACGGCCTTCGGCCTCGGTTTTCAACACCTCCCACCGGACCTGGCGAATTTTATGCACGAAAAACCATGTTTGATCCCTACAATATACCAACTGGGGATATAGGGTAAGACCTATTTAACCCTTACAATGCTGTTGAAGGCAAAACATATTTTACAATTATTACTGGTTACCAAAGACCAGGCTACGTAAAGGTTCGAAAATTTTGTACACCTAAGTTTCTGACAAAATGGCAATTTTTTATGCAAATAGTGTATACGCTAATCAGATGGCTCCTGAAGGAGCAGTCTGATCTGGGTCTACACTGTTTGCTATTCCATTAAGTATAGTACCCCTTGTCCTGCTGAATAAATTAAGATGCCACTCCCTTTTCAAATTTTCAGCCAATCAGATTACTTGATCCAGATTGTTGATATAAATTCACATTCTGATTGGAAAAAGTGCAGATCCAGATCAGTTGGCTTCTTCAGAAGCCAACTGATCTGGATCTACACTGTTTGCAAAGGCAGGGTATATCCGGGCTCAGCTGCACAAGGGTTAAGAAATCACTGTATAAAAATGCAAAATGAAGGCACTAGAAGTATGGAATAAAGTGTTTGAAATTTTAGGACATTTACCCTATACATGTATGATTACCTGCTCTTAGGCTGGACCCAGTAAGCATTCTTTATAAATCTATAGCGGGACGTTATCAGCCCGTCAGGGTAGCTGACGGGCTGATAATGGCCTGCTATAGATGTATAAAGAATGCTAGCTGGGGAAGTCTTTGGAAATGTGTTTAGGATACATCATTCCCATTTTCCTTGATGGAAAAAAGATGAGAAAGGTTAACCCATTTTAGACTGAATAGACTCCTCCCACATTATATACAGTGGAAGAGTCCAATTTCAATTTTAGGTATCTTGCATCTTGTTTCAATTTTCAACTGATCAGAAGCCACATTCTGTGGGATATCTGATCTGGGTCTGCACTGTATGCCAATTACCCTTTTTGGGGTCCCCTCACTAAAATGGGTTAATTTTGGAAAAACCCTTTGTGGAATGCTCTCAAATAATCCCATCACCAATTCAAAACACATGGAGAGGATGAAAAAATAAATAAATTCTAAAACAACTCCACTTCTAGAAATGTTCCAGAACTCAGATACTTCCAAACTGACCCAAAACATTTCTAGAGCAATGTTCTTGATTGTTTCATTGTGTTGGAGTTTGACGACACATCAACCCTTCTGGGTCATTATTTTGTGTCGTCTCCCAGAGAAAGGGAGAAAAGAGAAAGATTAGAGATAGTAGAAGAGATGAAAGAGAGGGACAGGGAAGAAAGAGGAACAGGAGTGAAAGTGAAGAAACAGATGAAATAAAAACATTCCCCATCAACAAAATGTTCTATAATTTTCAGATTATCTAACATTCAAGACTGATCCAGAATTGTGCAAGAACAGATGTTGCAGAACAGTTCTTAATCATCAAGAAAAATTCATGAACAATTCTACAAAAGAGCAACCCTTTTTTGCAGGGGCATTCATTATGTGCTATATGTCCTTTTTTCATGATTAAGCCATTAAACTATAATTTATCTAATATGGAATAAGAGATGAAATTCTAAATTTCAAGGTTTTATAATCCATAAAGTGCCAATCGCAACTGCAGTTGAGGACAATTTTTATTATTACCTTTTTTTTTTTTTTTTTTTTTCAGAGAAACAAAGTCTTGACATTTTATGTGAATTGTCTGATTGGCAGATGATTCACATGTTTTCCCAGAAAAAAATTAGAATGTTGTCAGTTTCAAATTTTCCTTGGTGCCTTTTAATAGGTTTAATATCTAGCAGTTTTGGTGATAAATTCAGAACAATGCAATATGCTTTCTATGGCACAGTATTTATTGATCAATTTGTCTTCAGTTCTAGCACTGTAAAGAGACACTGTCAGTCAGTGAAAATGAAATACCATATTCAACCTAATTAAATACCGCACTGTGCGCTTAGGTTTTTTTTGTGTTTTTTTTTTTTTTTCAATAAAAAAAAAAAAAGACTTGTAGTAAAATATGCACTTAATAAGGGCACACTTTAAAGAAAGATGATATGCAATTTCTTTCCTTGATTTTCTTTATAAAAACATAATGTTGATGGTATTATCATTTGAACTGCCTTCACTTGTCGGGTACCAACATCACATGTTTGTACAAAGAAATAGATAAAAGTTTGTTTGTTTGTGTTGGATTTTTATGACCCAGTCAACACAGATGAGGTCATGTCAAGCCATTGTAGATAAACATACACAGGCTGTAATCTAAGAATTTGACTGACTGCGCACTTAACTTAGTAATTCGGTAAAATATGGTAGTGCAAATTCTGCAAGAATTCATGCAAGAAACAAAACAGCATCTGATTAACCCATTTATGCCTAGCATTGCATAAAGAGGAATTGGCAAGCAGTGTAGACCCAGATCAGATGCTGTGGAACACAGCAAATGATCTGGGTCTACATTGCTTGCATTTAAATACAGGAATTTCTATAAAACAAGAGGGCCATGATGACCCTGTAATGCTCACTTGAGTATCATAGCACTTAGAGAACCTGCCCTAGAACTGATCAAGACAAACACATGATGATAATATTAACAAGTAAGAAAATGTAGCATGTCTAATGAACTATGAAATAGAGGTCAAGGTCAAATATAGATGACCGCACTCAAGAGGCCATGCTAAGATGAATATATGAGCTAAGCAGCACTGGCTGTAGGAGAAATAATTACTGAGAAACTAACCTAATCACAAATGCTTCACAAGTGCCAAATATCACTACTTGGACCAGTAGTTACTGAGAAACTGGCCTAAACAGAAAAACTTAAAAGAAGTCACTGGACTATGAAATATAGGTCATAAGTGAGATAGTTCCAAACTTCACCTAGAAATCATCAACACAAACATTTTGAGCAAGATTTATGATGACTGCTTCAAAAATGGGACCTCTAGACGTGTTAACAAGGTTTTCCTTTGGTCTGCCCTGGTGACCTAGGTTTTTTACCACAAGTGACCCAGTTTTGATCCTGACCTTGAAGTCATCAAGACAAACATTTTGAGCAAGATTCATGATGAAAGCTTCAAAAATATGACCTCTAGAATGTTAACAAGGTTTTCTTTTGATTTGGCCCAGTGACCTAGTTTTTTTTACCCCAAGTGACCCAGTTTCATACCTGACCTAGAAATCAATGAGACAAACATTCTGAGCATTATTCATGATGATTGCTTCAAAAATGTGACAGCTAGAGTGTTAAGGTTTTCCACTGATTTGGCCTTGTGACCTAGTTTTCACCCTAACTGAACCAGTTTTGATCTTGAACTAGAAATTATCAAGACAAATATTTTGAGCAAGATCCATGATGACTGCTTCAAAAATGTGACCTCTAGAGTGTTAGCAAGGCCTTCCTTAGTTTTGGCCCAGTGACCTAGTTTTTAACCCCTAGTGACCCAGTTTCAAATCTGATCTAGAAATCCTCAAGACAAACATTTTGAGCAAGATTCATGATGATTGCTTCAAAAAAAATGTGACTGCTAGAGTGTTAACAAGGTTTTCCTTTAATTTGGCCCAGTGACCTAATTCTTGAATCGAAGTGGCCCAATTTCAAACCTGGCCTAGAAATCATCAAGACAAACATTTTAAATAATATTCATAAAGATAATTTCAAAAAATGTGACCGCTAAAGTGTTAACAAGGTTTTCTTTTGATTTGGCCTGGTGACCTAGTTTTTGATCTAAAGAGACCCAGTTTCAAACTTGACCTAGAAATCATCAAGAAAAACATATTAAGATTCATGATGACTGCTTCAAAAATGTGACCACTACAGTGTTAACAAGGTTTTCCTTTGATTTGGTTTGGCGACCTAGTTTTTGATCCCAAGTGATCCAGTTTTAAACTTTACTTAGAAATCATCCAGACAAAAATATTAAGCAAGATTCATGATGATTGCTTCAAAAATGTGACCGCTAGAGTGTTAACAATGTTTTTCTTTGGTTTGGTATGGTGACCTAGTTTTTGACCCCAAGTGACCCAGTTTCAAACTTGACCTAGAAATCATTAAGACAAACATTTTGAGCAATATTCATGATGATTGCTTCAAAACTGTGATCTTCAGAGTGTTAACAAGGTTTTCTTTTGATTTGGCCTGGTAATCTAGTTTTTTACCCCAAGTGACCCAGTTTCGAACTTGACCAAGAAAGCATCAAGACAAACACTTTGAGCAAGATTCATGATCACTGCTTCAAAAATGTGACTGCTAGAGTGTTAACAAGGTTTTCCTTTGATTTGCCCTGGTGACCTAGTTTTTCACCCCAAGTGGCCCAGTTTCAAATTTGACCAAGAAATCATCAAGACAAACATTTTGAGCAATATTCCTGATGATTGCTTTAAAAATGTCACTGCCAGTGTTAACAAAGTTTTCCTTTGATTTGTCCTGATGACCTAGTTTTTCACCTTAACTGACCCAGTTTCAAATTCGATCTAGAAATCATCAAGACAAACATTCTGAGCAATATTCATGACGATCACTTCAGAAATTTGACTTCTAGGGTGTTAACAAGTTTTCTTCCTTTGATTTGACCTGGTGACCTAGTTTTTGATCCCAAGTGACCCAGTATCAAACTTGACCTAGATTTCATAAAGGCAAACATTCTGAGCAAGTTTCATGAAGATTGGATCAAAACTGTGACCTCTAGAGTGTTAACAAACTAATTGTTGACGATGGACGACGGATGACGGACAGTGGGTGATCACAATAGCACACCCCTTCTATTAGGAATGGACCTGTCAAAAGAGTTGAGGTAGAAAAATCCATTTGGCATAAATGGGTTAAAACAAAAGGATAAACAAAGGTTAACTCCAGCAGACTAAAATGAAACATGAAATGAAAGAAAATATCATACCAAGTTTAGCAGACATCCATAGAGACAAAGTTGCTGAAAAAGGCAATAAAGCATATTGTATAGATGCAAGAAATAAAAAGAAAAAAACAACAAAGCTCCAGATATAGACCTGTTTCAACTGAAATGTACTGGTATTTTTCTTATTTCTCCACAAAAACATATGTTGTGGTACTCATAAGAAGTGCCCCATCGAGGCACTTCTAATGTGTACCCACAAGGTATGTTTTAGTGGATATATTATGTGGAAAACCCCTCTTATCTGGAGCTATGAATCACACGACTTTGCAATACAAACACAAGCAATTTTATTTAGGAAAAACACCAGGGCCCAGTTGTTCAAAACCAATGATGTCGTTAATTACCATATGGTTAAAACTTTGATCATTAAATATGCATATATGCTAATATTTTTGTTGAAAAAATGTGAGTAGCTTTTGCATTTGCAAAAGCCTCTCACATTTTTTCAGCAAAAATACCTGTGAATTAGATTCTGTACTTACTAGAACAGTTAACATTTTTACCACTAACGAGCTCTTTAATATAACCATGCTTTGAAAAAATGGGCCCAGATAAATAATTTTTATTCAGATCAATTTTTTTTCTTCTTTAAACCCACATATATTCTCCTAAGAATTAGACCCCAGAACTTATACATATTTGATATAAGTAATTAATTGGAAGGACCCAGATCAGTCTGCTCCTGAAGTAGGACATTAAATTGAAAATAATAATATATGTTGTCCAAATATTTAGTGTAATTGTAGTATATTTGGCAGGAGAAGTAAACAAGAGGCCCACGGGCTACGGATCGCTCACCTGAGTGACATAGCCACTGCAGATATGCAGATGTTATGCAATATTTTTCCAATCCTGTCATCACAACTAATGAAAAGATCATCATTTAAGCAGTTTTTTATTTTGAAGAAGAAGATATATGGCATGCCAGTCAATTGAGCATGACCATTTGAACAAACTCTAAATGGTAGCCAGCTTGGATTTACGATCGGCACGACTTTAGCTATTTTTGATCTACGAGTCACCCCAATGCTTCCTACCAAGTTTCGAGTCAACTGGCCTTTCAGTTCAGGAGAAGAGGCGAAAAATAGATTTTCAAGATGGCTGCTATCAGCCATCTTGGATATCCGACTGGCACGATTTTAGCTATTTTTGATCTACAAGTCACCCCAATGTCTCCTACAGAGTTTGGAGTCAATTGGCCTTTTGGTGCAGGAGAAGAAGCTAAATATAGATTTTCAAGATGGCTGCCATGGTGGCCATCTGGGATTTCTAATCAGAATGATTTAAGCAATATTTGATCTACAAGTCACCCTGATGCTTCCTACTAAGTTTCGAGTCAAGTGACTTTTGGGTTTAGGAGAAGAAGCGAAAACTAGATTTTCAAGATAGCTGCCATGGTGGCCACCTTGGATTTACGATCGGCACGATTTTAGCTATTTTTGATCTACAAGTCACCCAAATGCTTCCTACCAAATTTCGAGTCAACTGGCCTTTCGGTTCAGGAGAAGAAGCGAAAAATAGATTTTCAAGATGGCTGCCATGGCGCCCATCCTGGTTTTACGATCGTCATGATTTTAGCTATTTTTGATCTACAAGTCACCCTGATGCTTCCTACCAAGTTTGGAGTCAACTGGCCTTTTGGTTCAGGAGAAGAAGCGAAAAATAGATTTTTAAGATGGCTGCCATGGCGGCCATCTTGGATTTCCGATAGGCACGATTTTAGCTATTTTTGATCTATATGTCACCCCAATGCCTCCTACCAAGTTTGGAGTCAATTGGTTTTTGGGTTTAGGAGTAGAAGCGAAAAATAGATTTTCAAGAAGGCGGCCATGGCGGCCATCTTGGATTTCCGATCGGCACGATTTTTGCTACTTTTGATCTACAAATCACCCTGATGCTTCCTAGCAAGTTTGGAGTCAATTGGCCTTTCCGTTCAGGAGAAGAAGCGAAAAATAGATTTTCAAGATGGCGGCCATGGCGGCCATCTTTGATTTCCAATCGGCATGATTTTAGCTATTTTTGATCTACAAGTCACCCTGATGCTTCCTAGCAAGTTTGGAGTTAACTGGCCTTTCCGTTCAGGAGAAGAAGCAAAAAATAGATTTTCAAGATGGCGGCCATGGCGGCCATCTTGGATTTCCGATCGGCACGATTTTAGCTATTTTTGATCTACAAGTCACCCTGATGGTTCCTAGCAAGTTTGGAGTCAATTGGCCTTTCGGTTCAGGAGAAGAAGCGAAAAATAGATTTTCAAGATGGCGGCCATGGCGGCCATCTTGGATTTCCGATTAGAACGATTTTAGCTATTTTTGATCTACAAGTCACCCTGATGCTTCCTACCAAGTATCAAGTCAATTGGCCCAGGGGTGTAGGAGGAGTAGGCTTTTAAAGCAATTGTTGACGCCGCACGACGGACGACGGACATTGACTGACCACAATAGCTCACCATGAGCACTTCGTGCTCAGGTGAGCTAAAAGCAATACATGATTTCAACCCTTCAAGTGCTAATAATGACTACAGAAGATGACACTTTGATTTTTTATTTTATTTTTCAAAGAAAATAAGGCTTGACATGTGATGATTCACATAAAATGCAGTATTACTCTCTCTGAAAAAAAAAAGACAAAAATAAAAAAAGACAATTAGAAAGTTGTCTGCTACAATTTTGCTTAACACCTTAAGAGTTAATGATCTTTTGTTTGATTTGAAGTTTTAAGGCCCAGTCACCAATGTTCAGGTCATGTCGAGCCTGCAGTGTTAATGATCCCAAAAATATCCTTCAGAAGGGATGCAAAAACAATGTGAAAGAGATGACTGCCCTGAATGAGTATCAATCTCAGTTATGATCTTAAAATATATGGATTTCTAAAACAGAAAAAAATATCAATGGTGAAGCTTTCAAAATAATCCGGGCCCAGTTGTTCAAAGCTAACGACGTCGTTAGTTAACGATTCGTTAAAACTTACATCGAGTGATACGCAAATATGCTGAAATTGTTTGCTGAAAAAAATGTGAGTAGCTTTTTTTCAGCAAAAAATATCAGAATATTGTATATTGAATCCACTAAAACAGTTAACGAAATGACCCTTAACAAGCTTGTTAAGCTAACAATGCTTTGAACAACTGGGCCCTGGTATCCAAAAAGTACAAATACATTTGTATTTATATGTGTATTTTTTCATATATTTCTACTTTGACATGCAAGGAACTTTTCTGACTTTTATACACAGCTTCAGATAATAATGTTTTTTTTGTTTTGTTTTTATTCCGCCAAACATAGAATGTTTCTTATTTCTCTCTAAAAATGTCTCTAACCTAAGCAATTCCAATGAATACCAAACAAATTTTCATGGCAAAATAAGCAAAAAAAAGATTGAATTGAATATTCTTCTTATCTAGAGCTATGAAACACTGTAAAACTAGGGAAACTGAACATGCAGGTTAACATGCCATAAAATTACTTATAAATCCTCAAAAATAATTTTACCTTTCTACCTAAATATTTGTGGCACATGATTGCGAAATAAAACATTTAGGCTGTTTTAAGGATCAGTATGTTATCTTTAATCCTCATCCTGTTGAACCCGGATATGCCCTGTCTTTGCAAACAGTGCTTCTGAAGAAGCCAACCGATCTGGATCTGCACTGTTTGTCATTCAGTATGTGAATTTGTATCAACAACTGGATCAAGTTACCTGATTGGCTGAAAATTAGGTGGATGTGGCATCTTAATTTAACCCTTGTCCTGCTGAGCCCCGATATACCCTACCTTTGCAAACAGTGTAGATCCAGATCAGTTGGCTCTGAAGAAGCCAACTGATCTGGATCTGCACTGTTTGCCATTCAGTATATGAATTTGTATCAACAATCTGGATCAAGCAATTTGATTGGCTGATAATTAGAAGTGGGAGTGGCATCTTAATTTATTCAGCAGGACAAAGGTTAATTAATGAGTTAGAAGAATATTTAGGGCATTTGTAGAAAATTAAAGCACTTACAGCACTGATGGGTCTATTGTCTCTGAGTGTAGGCTGGGAAAATAGTCATGAACGGGGACAAGACTGTTTCATTCAACCCTTTACTTGTTTCATTCAACCCTTTACTTGATTCCTTATTTTGAGCACAGTGCAGACCCTGATCAGAAGCCACCTTCTGTGGTGTCTGATCTGAGACTGCACTGTTTGCAAATGTCCAAAATGTCCCAGTCCAGCTTTTACAGATAACCAGCTCCCAACAGCACTCTGACGTAATAGCGACAAGAATAGCGTGGCTGTAAATAAACGTTACCTGGATTTCGTCTAACAGGAGGTAACCAGTTTGATCATTACATTGGTCAATGATAATCTTGTGGACAATTACCTTCACATGTTAAGAAAAGTTTGGCATTTGTATACTATGGCCCAATTGTAAACAATCAACACAATTATTGCTATTTAGAAATGATGGTCTGTGAGATACAGAACCATGTCTTCATTCCATTACACAAGTAGCTAGAGCAAGTGTCCCCCCCACCCCCTCCCCTTGACATTTCATGTGAATTGTCTGCCTAGTAGAAAATTCACAGGAAATGCCAAGCCTTATTTACTCTGAAAAATAATTAAAAAAGTACTGGGCCCAGTTGTTCAAAGCTAACGATGTCGTTAGTTAACAATTTGTTAAAATTTACATCGAGTGATACGCAAATATGCTGAATTTTTTTGCTGAAAAAATGTGAGTAGCTTTTGCAGTGCAAAAGCTACTCACATTTTTTCAGCAAAAAATATCAGAATATTGTATATTGAATCCGCTAAAACAGTTAATGAAATGACCCTTAACGAGCTCGTTAAGCTAACGATGCTTTGAACAACTGGGCTCTGGTGTCTGCCACAATTTTGCTTAGCACCTTAAGCGTTAAATTAAATTCATCCATCCGAGGCAATTCTAATTTACAACTTTTCTCTTTTGATATATAATTAAAAAAATGTTAATATTCGTAGGTCCAGATAAGAGTGGGTATCAGGTAAATAGTTTTCTTATTTCACAACAAAAACATATATTGTGGGTACTCATTAGATGCGCCTTGCCCAACATATGTTTTTGTTGTGAAATAAGAAAAATATAGATACTTTTATATTGAAAAAAAGCGCCTTATCAAGAGCTATGATATTTCCATATAACCATATATCCCGTCTCCATCCCTCCTCACCTGAATCTCTCTCAACTCATATGAATCTAACAGTTCCATGGAGAAATAAGAAAATTATTAATCCACAAACTTTTCCTACCCGGAGTCCTGTAAATGAGCAACTCCTGCAGCCAGCATCCTGCCTGCATTCAGCCTTTTATCAATAAAACATGAAAACACCTTTATCAGAACCAATTTGATAAAACAATTGATTTACACTGTTTGCACAGTAGCAATGATCAAAGCCAATAAAATATGAATGAAACCTACTGGTATGCAGGTTAACTTTTACCTGCTGAATCTAAAAATACTGTAGTTACCCAAAATACAGTGAATCCTTGTTAAAACAGCAGTATCTGTTCCAAAACATGTTGCCATTAACCCATTGTAGCCTAAATGAACTGCCCCACATAATATACTGAAAGCTTCTAATTTCAATTTTAGGTATGTCAGGTATATCAGGCTATGTGATTTAGATATTCCTAGAGAATAAAAGCTCTGTAAGCACTGCAATATGCCTCGCCACTGCACTTACATCATGCAAATGCCATAACTCTATCAAAACTAAAATCAAAGAGAAGGTGCATTAGTATTTCCCTAAATATTATCAACATTGATGCATGTACATGTGTTAATTTTGATTAAAATTTTCAAGGTGATTGTTTCCTTTTTTCGTACACATGGTAGAAATGGCTATTTTCAATATCTTCTATGTTCAAAGGGCTGTAACTCCAAAAGTAGGTTAACCAGAGTTTTTTGGTGTTCTGCATGTTGTCTCATGGTGCTTTACATTTGTGAGAAATTCCATAATAATAACTCGAATGCTTTTCAACTTACAGAGCAGACACGAGTACATGGTAGAAATGGTTATGTTCAATGTTAATGCAAATGGCAATAACTCCAAAAGTAGGCAAACCACAGTTACAGCTGATGTGTTCTGCAAGTCGTCTCGAAGAGCTTAACATTTGTGTGATTTAGTTTCATGAAAATATAGAGCAGACATGAGTACATAGTAGAAATGGCTAGTTTCAGTATCTACTATGTTAAAAGGACCACAACTCCAAAAGTAGGTTAACCAGAGTTATGGTTTTTGCTCATGGTGCTTTACATTTGTGAGAAATTTCATATTATCTCAAACAGTTTTCAACTTGCAGCGTGGACACAACATGGCAAAAATGGCTATGTTCAATGTTAAAAGGACAATAACTCCAAAAGTAGGCAAATTGGGGTATGGTTCATGTAGTCGGCAAGTTGTTTCACAGTGCTTTACATTTGTGTGAAGTTTCGTGAAAATATCTTGGATTGTATCAGATTTACGGAGCGGACATAAATGACAGAAGCGCTGACGGACAGACACTGGCTGACGGACAGAGAAAAAATTTCCGAGGGTATAACATAATAGCCTTGCCACTTTTTGTTGTGGGGCATAAAAATGGTGGAATTATTTGCAAATAGTGAAGATCCTGACCAGATGCTGCATTCTGTGGGCATTTTAGGGATCTCCAGACTACAATGGGTTAAAATGAATTTGCTGCTGTAAAGAAACCTTAATAAGCAGAATATGAAAAAAAAAAAAAAATGCCTTAATTTATTCTTATTTCCTCACAGAACATATATTTTGGACATTTGTGAGGCGATATTACATACAGTACAACCTCAATGGCTTGAACACGGATGGCTCGTTTACCGTGGATGATTCGAACTCGTTTTTCAGTCCCTACATAATTCTTCCAATAGCTCAAGAAAACAAATATTTAGGGATTTTTTTCTTATTTTATCATGGAATTGTATGATGTGTGTACTAATCAGAATTGCCTCATCGAGGCAATTTTAATGAGTACACTCAACATACAATTGTTGTGTAGAAAATTGAAAAGATTTCCCTAAATTATCGCTATTTGCTTCCTGAACTGGTGCCATGATTAACCCTCAGTGGCTCGAACTACCCATGTCTCGAACAAATTTCCATTGTCACAAAGATGTTGGAGCCATTGCGGTTCGACTGGATATACAAAACATATGTTTCTTGAAGTATTATAAATAACATTGTTGCAACTTCTGAAAAACTGTGTTACCAATTCACAGGTATCATTGTAACAGATTTTGTCACTGACTGATGATGATTTGGTGTTTTAAATGTACATCCCATTCAAAGTATTTCGGCAATATTGAAACGATGGGAGGATGATAATGAAAGGCTCTTTGCAACAAAGCGCTGTCAGTCATGAGCTGTATTCCACCTCTTGTGGGATTCGAATCTGGTACCTCATGATCCCAAGTCAGGAGCGTTTAAAGCAGGCAATTCAAATGAAATGTTGAGTGATTCTCACTGAAAAATCAGAACACCCTCTGCTACAATTTTGTATGGCACTTTAAGGAGTGAGGTGGAATGGACAACTGGACTTAAGAATGATGGACAAGCAGAGAGTTGTGAAATAATCACATATCTGTCCTCTGCTAACTCCACCTAGAGACAGCCAAAGATTGACAACAAACAAAATCACAGTAGCATGACATTTGGAGCTGAAAGTCAATAGACTTATAAAAAGATGAGGGACATAAATTAACAATTAATTACCATGTCTTTATTTACAAATGACAAAACTTGTTAAATATTCATGATCCTTTCTGACAGTCAGTCATAAAAGAAACATTTCATGGGCATGAAATGAAATAAAATAAGCATTAAAACTTTAAAGTTGATGCTAGCCAGGAAATCTACTTTCCTTTTTTATCAGATGTTTAATAATTAATACTCTCTATGCTGGATAAAATTTTCAGCAGACAACACTGAAATATTTTTTTCTTTTTACCCTGCAGAAAACAATATTTGATATATCATGCAAATTGTCTACAATCCTGTTTTCTGGGAAAAATATCATCAACAGGGAGTATAGTAAATTGAGGTTTATTAAAAGAGAAGCTTCCTGCCAAACACATTTCTAATAAGCATTTTAACCCTTGTCCTGCTGAATAAATTAAAATGCCACACCCACTTCTAATTTTCAGCCAATCAGATTATTTTGATTTTATATAGTGATACAAATTCACATACTTAATGACAAACAGTGCAGATCCAGATCAGTTGGCTTCTGAAGATACAAATTCACATACTTAATGACAAACAGTGCAGATCCAGATCAGTTGGCTTCTGAAGAAGCCAACTGATCTGGAACTACACTGTTTGCAAAGGCAGGGTATATCCGGGTTCAGCAGGACAAGGGTTAAGAAGAATTCTTGCACAGCCCATATTAGCCAGTAGTTCCAGGCTATGAGTTTTAGTTTCCTTATCTAACAAAAGAAAACACGCCTACTTGACTATTTTTCTACATATATCATCTCCCTTACCTGGCAGAAACTCATTTACTGATCAGCCAAATCCAAGAAAAAGATTCAAATATCAGTTAGACAGGAGCCAGTCTAGGCCCACATATCAGGCACCAGAGATACTGTAAATATGTGCTTAAGGGTTGTGCAATATCACAATCATTTTCGCCCCCAATACCCAGCCCAATCCAGGGTCAACCGTTAAATTTTGGTTGTGATAATTTTTTTTTTTGTCTCTTGCTGTATGTCCTATACAAAATCCTTATGTGTAGGGCTGTGCAACCTTTGTCCCCGATCCCTAAAGCCTGGGCAAAGGGTTAAAGGTTAACTCCTGATACCAATCTTTGTATGCTACTCTATCTCTATCTCTCCTATAAGGTTGGATGGAGTTCAACCGTATTTGCTGCATTTCCGTAGGACTTGTTAAGGAGGTGTTTTTGGTGATAATTTTGGGATAATTGTTCTTATTTCTCCATGAAAACATTTGTAGTGGATACTCAAGAATCCCAGAATTATCACCAAATACACCTCCTTAACAAGTTGTGTTAAGGTCACATAACACCATGGCCAGGAAAGTGAGGGGATATGAAATTGCGGACAATCAATATGGAGAAACTCTAGTTTGCCTAAATTAGTTGCTAGACTGATAAATAAATAATTAATAAAATAAACTTGAGTGTTACATTATAATGATGATCTGAGGGCAGTGGCACTGAAATCAACTTTTATATCAGAAAGCTTGCCAAAAGCTCTTGAAAAGTTCACAATGAAGTCAGTCAATTCCCTTTATGGCTGACCAACAGCGATAGATCATTTCCCCACTGCCCAGTAAAAACCATCCAATTTATAGACCATGTCAGAAACTTGGCATGAAATGACAGCAGTCAATTACCATACTAACCCTTAAGTATTTGAACAAAGATGCTCAAACTACAGTTCCAGATAAGAGGGGGTATCCTAGAAGTATTTTTCTTATTTCTGCAAGAAAGCACATGTTGTGGGTACTCATTAGAAGCGCCTCACTGAGGCACTTCTACTAAGTACCCACAACATACGTTTTCATGGAAAAAGTGCCTTATCTGGAGCTAAGATGAACAGTGTAGATCTAGATCAGAATAAGCATCTGATCAGGGTCTACACTGTTTGTTCTACACTGATTGTCACTTATCCGGCAGTGATTAAAAATATCTACAGGTATTAAAATGGACTTGTTCAAATTATAGGATAAGTCTGACAAGGAGTTATATACACAAAGTATTCAGACAGCTCAAGTCTGACAAGGAGTTGTACAAACTAAATATTCAGACAGCTCAAGTCTGACAAGGAGTTGTAAACACTAAGTATTCAGACAGCTCAAGTCTGACAAGGAGTTGTATACACTAAATATTCAGACAGCTCAAGTCTGACAAGGAGTTGTAAACACTAAGTATTCAGACAGCTCAAGTCTGACAAGGAGTTGTATACACTAAGTACAGTGTATTCAGACAAGGAGTTGAGCAATCGGAGTACTTAGTGTAAATATGGTATGCCAATTATCCTTCTGCCATTGTTTTCTCATTTATTCTGACACCAACCTGAAGCCAACAGCATCATCTTTTAAAGCCTTATCATGCTGAACATGACAACCCCTACCTTTGCAAACAGTGACGATCCAGATCAGATGGCTTCTGAAACCATAAGATCAGGACCTACATTATTTGTCATGCAGTTTGTGAACTGAATGAATACAATATAACGAGTAATCTGATTAGTGGATAGTCAGAAATGGGTGTGGCTAATTTAATTTATTCAGCAGGCTAAGGGTTCAGTGAACATGGAAAAAGTACCCTGCTAGATATAAATGATTTGATTTTTTTACATGATCACACTAATCATGTTTGTTCTGTGAAGTGTTATTAGATGTACACTACAACCTCTTTATAACACGGTTCATTATAACACAGTTTTGGATATAACATGGTCAAAGATGGATCCCAAAAATGTATAGATTATATTGAAAAATGACCATAAATGGTCATTTTTCAATATAATCTATACATTTTTTTTGTTTGAATATAACACGGTTGCTTAACTAACACGGTTGCTTAACTAACACGGTTTATGCTATGGCCTCCAACAATACATGTAGTGTTATAAAGAGGTTGCACAGTTACATAAACCCCTTTCTGAAAAGGGGGCCAAGTTTAGAGTAATGATTAGCGTGCTGGGTAAAAAATTCAGCAGATGTGATTTTGAAATAGTTTGTTTTCTTCCCAGAAAATAGGCTTAGACATTTCATGCAAAAAATCTGACATTTCATTGCAAATTGTTTCCTTTGACATTTCATGCAAAATTGTCTCCTAATAAGAATTTTTTTGCATGAAATGTCTAGGCCTATTTTCTTGGAAATTAGAACACAATTTGCATGGAATGTCAAAGCCTATTTTTTGGGGAAAAAAAATTCAAAATGTTGTATATGCGGAAATTTTTACCTGGCAAGATAAGTGTGAACTTTGGCCAGGTAAAGTGTGATGTAGCAGGAAAAATTAGAAAAATTAAAAAAAAATATTTCAAAATGTTGTCTGCCGAAATTGTTACCCAGCATGGTAAGCGTTAACATTAGGTTATAGATAAAGTGCTGATGAAGCAGGAAATATTTGGATACCAGCAACTAATCAATTATTAAAGCAAGAAAAACTAGCCAAGATCAATGCATTGCTGTACATACACCCAGATAAATATTCTTATTTCTGCAAGAACTGTTGTGGGCATTCATTAGAACTGTGTCAAAGGCAATTCTAATGAGTATTCACAAACCAGTTTTTGTCATGGATAGTAAGAAAAATATCACATACCATCTTTACCCTACAAGTATGTATTGGGACACCTCAATTCCTTAACACGCTTGTCTGAAAATTTGGAAAATTCCATTTTCTTACCTGTTGATGTGTCCAAAATATTGCTTGATGAGTAGCAAACAGTGTAGGCCCTGATCAGGTGCCATGTTCTGCGGCGTCTGATCTGGCTCTTCACTTTTTGCTCAGGCCTGTCTGTCCCAATACTTAGGGTTTTTAGGGTAACAAATCTTACTTTCTTTACCCATTAATCAAGATAAGAGTGAGTATCAGGTATATATTTTTCTTATTTCTCAATGAGAACATACTTGTCGAGGCACTTCTAATGATTACACCCTATTCAAACTAATTACCGCACTGTGCGCTTAGGTTTTTCAAAAAGACTGGAAAATCGTGAGGTAAAATATGTATCTACCTAAAAGGGTAATTGAAGGACCCATCAAATGATGTTTATGCGATGTTTTGTGTTTTTTGTGTTTTTTTTCCTGATTTTCTTAATAAAAGCATATGTTGTGGGTACACATTTGAATTGCATCGACAAGTCGATGCAATTCAAATGAGTACCCACAACATATACCTTTACAAAGCAGTAGATATGAGTACACTAGCTGTAATCAGAAGACTATGGAAATGCTTGACTGTGCACTTATAGGGGTATGTGCGGTAATCTGGTAGAATACGGTATACATTTTCAGAGAAAAATAAGAAAATTATCAATACCTATTGGCTGATAAAAGTGCCTGATCTAGAGGTTTGTTTACCCCATTATGAAAACATGCCTATTCAAATATACTGAAAATTTTACCACCAAAAAATGAAAATTTTCAGATAAAAATTCTGATATTGTTCATATTTCTCCTCAAAACATAGATTGTGGGTACTTGTTAAGACCGCCTCACAGAAGCAGTTCTAACAAGTACCCACAATCTATGTTTTTGAGCAGAAATAAGAAAAATAATGTATACTCCTGTAAAACCATTTACTATATAAAAGTGGGGTTTAAGGGGGTCAAAATTATATTGGCATGTTTTCTTGATGCTAATTATTCCAAGAGACAAACCCAGATTGGCAACATCTGATCAGGTTCTACTCTGCCACTCATCAAATAGTTTTAAAACACATCATTCCTCTTGTTCAAATCTCAGGACAAGTATGGTAAGGAGTTACAGTTTCCAGGGCAATCATTAGCTTAACAAGCTCGTTAGTGTCAAAATGTTAACTCTTCCAGTAAGTACAATATCTAATTCACAGGTACTTTTGCTGAAAAAATGTGAGTAGCTGCAAAAGCTACTCACATTTTCAGCAAAAATATCAGCAAATACGAGGGTGAGTCAATAAGTAATCAACCTAACTTATTTCCGGTTGAGATCCACCTCTTCTTTTTCGATGTAATTGCCCTCTAGTGTGATGCACTTAGACCAACTGTGTTCAAGTGTCATCAGCCCAGAACTGAAAAAGTCAGGGTCCTTTCCATTGACCCACTCCTCAACTGCCGTCACAACTTCTCCATCTGACTGGAAATGAAGTCCACGGATATCCTTTTTCAAGTTTGGGAATAGGAAGAAGTCACTAGGAGCTAGGTCAGGCGAATAGGCAGGATGTGGTATTAATTCATACCCGTTTCGCTCTACAGAATCCATTGCAACTTTGCAAGTGTGGACTCTCGCATTGTCCTGTTGCAACAAAACACCTTTAGAGAGTTTACCTCGGCGTTTTTCACAAATGGCGGTTCTCGGCTGGTCTAACAAGTTTGCATAGTACACTCCTGTTACTGTACTTCTCTTGGGTAAAAAGTCCAACATAATAATGCCTTTTGCGTCCCAAAATACTGTGGCCAGCCACCTTGCCAGCAGAAGGTTGTGTCTTGAACTTCTTTGGCCTCAGGGACCCAGGCCCTATCCACTGACGACTCTTGAGCTTTATTCCCTTGCTCATAATAATGAACCCACCAGACACGAAAGAAAACCATCTTTTGACCTAAAACGCTTCAACAAGATGCTGCATACTGATGCTCTGGTTGCCATAAGGGATTAGGGGACCCAACGGGCTGTTAGCTTGCGCATACCTAAACGATCATGTAAGATTGTTGAAACACTACCATGTGAAATGCCTACGCTATTTCTTCCACCTGAATTCGCCTATCAGAGTATACCAGATCCCGAACTTTCTAACACATTTCTTCGTCGGTGGCATCCAGTGGGCGTCCAGACCTGGCTTCATCTTCTAAAGATGTTCTACCGCGTTTGAATTCCCCTACCCAGAATTTAACCTGAGCATAAGATGGTGCAGAAGACCCATAAACATCTGCTAACTTGCCGTGTATTTCCTTGCCTGTTTTACCTTTTAAATACAAGTACTGAATTACAGCAAGGTACTCAACTTTAGATGAAAAGCATGCCTTTGCATCACTAGCCATGTTTGACATTCAATATCTTATTAAAGAATGACTCGATACGTGTTCAATTTTGTACCCATGTATAAAACATATATTGAAACAAAGCATGAAAATCGTGACTGTCTCGGTCTATCGGAAATGGGATAGGCTGGTTACTTATTGACTCACCCTCGTATATGCCATATTTAATGATCAAAGTTATAACTAACAACACTGTTAGTTTTGAACAACTGGGCCCTGATATTCAGGAAAAATAAAGTACCTAGATCTCTATGATGAAAATGGACCAGGTCCAAAAGCCAGTGGAATACAAATGAATCTTATATGGAAATTTGCTTTAATTTACTCGATATTTACTTTAATATAGCTAGTCCTAATTACCAATATAGAACACTAAGCTTACCACGCTGGGATAAAAGTTTCAGCCTGTTTGCATGAAAGGGTTCCTTATAGCATGATTTTGGATATAAAACAGTTTAACCCATTGTATTCGGGTCCGACCCGTAAAAGGGTAATTGGCAAACAGTGCAGACCCAGATCAGATGCCGCAGAATGCGGCGTCTGATCAGGTCTCCACTGTTTGCAAATAGTTTAACCATTTTCCTCTAGGAATATGTAAATCTCCTAGCTGGGCATACCTAAAATTGAAATTGAACTCTTCCAATATATAGTGTGGGAGAGTCTATTCAGTCTACAATGGGTTAATACTTAGTATGCTGGGTAAAATCTTCAGTAGACAACATTTTGGAATAGTTTTCTTATTTTTCCCAGGAAACTGTATAGATATCAAAGCCTTTTCTTCTGGAAATAGTAAGGAAAATATTGTCAATTTAGAAGTGTCTCACCAAGGGGCTTCTAATGAGTACCCATAATATATGCTTTTGTGGAGAATTAAGAAAAATGTCAATTTAGAAGTACCTTGCCGAGGGGCTTCTAATGAGTACCCATAACATATGCTTTTGTGGAGAAATAAGAAAAATATCAACACTTTTCGGTTCAAAACGAGAACTTTGTCTGGAGCTATGAGTCATAATCAAGATGACAAAACCTGCTTTATATGCCATATGCAAACATTGCAGGCTCAGATTAATTTCGCTTTCACCGATACATGATATGTATCATATTTTCCCTAAATACTTGAGCATATTAAAATTTTACTGCATTATCCTAAAATTTGAACAAGTATATTTGACAATTTTGGGATGTAATGTAAACATCGCTGACTGACTGGCAAACAGAGCAGACCTTGATCAGGCAGTGTATTTTTTAGATTTCAATTTAAGTGTTGCATAATAATGCTTAATAAATTTAGGTAAGGTAATGTTTGGAAGAGCTGTATTCTCTCAGATTTTGCTTAGCAAGCAATTTCACAGGACTCCAGCCAGATAATCTGAGCATTACAGGTAGTCTTTTATTGAATCCCCATAAAACATGTTATGGGATCTCAAATGACACCTTTTGAATGATTCTAATAAATGAGATCCCGGAGATGAGTAAGTCAGCATGAGAAAAACTGAACAAGGGAAATTATTGATTTTATTGGTTTTATCATTATTCTCTTGAGTTGCTTCCCTTCATATACTTGATATATTCATGTCCTGGGGCTCAATATGTTAAGTATTATCTTTATTTGGACATTCTAGATATGTGCTAAACTTGTTCAAGAACCTTTAAAGGATATTTATATAACTTCTTGATCCATGAATAGTTCTTAAAGATGTTGAAGAACATTTCAGGAACACTTGTTCAAAAAATAGCCAGAGGAAGTGTTAGGAACTGTTCAAGAACTGTTCTAATTGTTCTAGTGCAAAAATCCCCTCCCCCACTCCCCCCACCACCTTCCCCACAAAAACAAAAAAAAAACCTAGTTATTCTCTGAATCCTTTTTTCATCTGTTGTCATGAAAGCTTCTGGAGCTAAGAAGTTGGCCCTATGCCGCAAACACTATAAAACCTGACAGACAATTTTTATCCCAAGTCAATAAGTGGGATAGTTCCTGCTTTGATCAATAAGATTAGAAAAGACAAGAGATCATTCTATTAAGTGGCAGCAGAAATAGATGTTAACCTTTGAAGTGCCAATCACAACTGCAGCAGACGACATTATGATCTTTTTTCTTTTTTTTAAAGAAAATAAGTCTTGCTGACATTTCATGTAACTCGTCTGCTTGGCAGACGATTCAAATGAAAAGTCAAGACTTATTTATAAGGAACACTATTTCAAAATGATGTCTGCGGAAATTTTTATCCAGCATGCTAAGAATTAACCCTTCTCCTGCTGAACACGACATGCCGTCTAAGCAAACAGTGTAGATCCAGATCAGCTGGCTTCTGAAGAAGCCAACTGATCTGGATCTGCACTGTTTGTCATTAAATATGTGAATTTCTAACAAAAACCAGGATCAAGTAATCTGATTGGCTGGAAATCAGAAGTGGGCATGGCATCTTAATTTATTCAGCATGACAAGGGTTAAGAGACTTGAAAAACTGCTGACCTTCCAAGAACTGTCAGATGCCATATAGCTAAGAGGTAAGAGACATATAGCTCCAGACAAGTGGGAGAGAGGGGTACAAAAACATGTGTTGTAAGTATTCATCAGAAGTGCCTCTATGAGGCACTTCTAATGAGTACCACAACATATGTTTTCATTGAGTTTATGACAAAATATCTACATTTTGGTCGAAAAAAAAAAGCCCTATCTAGAGATACCCTTAAACAACCAAAAAAGTACTGAAAGTTTTTCTTATTTCTCAACAAAAATATTTTGTTGTGGGTTCTCAATGGAAATGATTTTGTAACGCAATACTTAAGAACATCCGTAACATATATTTTTCATGAGTGTTTAATCTGACCATTTGCTATTACCGTATATAGCCTAATTACTGCACATACCCATATATGCTCACAGTCCACTATGCTTGTATAAGGAAAATCGGTAAATAAGAGCACCGCAAGTATATACCCGACCAGTTTGGTGAAAATCCATTAACATTTACTCAAGTTATTGTCCGGAAACGAAAATATGGCCATGTCTCGGGCAGTTAACAAAATTTGACCATTAGCAATCCCAAATAAGAACTCCACAATATCAAGGCACATACCAAGTTTGGCGAAAATCCATTGATATTTACTCAAGTCATCGTCTGGAAATGAAAATACAGGCATGTCTTGGGCAGATAACTCTATCAAAAATTGACGAAACTTGCCCATTCGCAATCCCAAACCAGGTCTCCACAATATCAATGCACATACCAAGTTTGGCGAAAATCAATTGAAATTTTATTCAAGTTATCGTCCAGAAACAAAAAAATACCAATGGGCGGATGGACATATGACAGACAGAAGGATGGACACACGGATGACCAACGTGAAACCATAATACCCCTCCACTATGGTGTGACTGGGTACAAAAGATGCATGAGCATCATTAAATATGCTGCTCATCAATAAGTCCTCTGTGATCTTCTTTATTGATAGATTGTGTTGGGGTTTGACAACACGTCAACCCTAGTGGGTCAAAAATTTTGAGTTGTCTCCCAGAGAAAGGGAGAAAAGAGATAGAGAGATAGTTGGTAGAGGAGATGAAAAAGCGGGATAGGGAAGAAAAAGGGAAATGAAAGAAAGTGAAGGAACAGAAGAAATTACATCATTCCCCCTCTATCCTTACCTGCTGCAAGGACAGCAGGCCTTGCCTGATCTTTCTTTAAGAGTGCCCTTAATTATTAGATGGATATTTAACTTCGTTTTTTCAGTAATTTTGGAAAACCAAAGGGCACAGTGCAGTAATAGGTCCAATATATACTACTCAAAGTTTGCTAAGGATCACTTTTTTTGACGTCAGATATTTTGTTCCTATTATCACCATATATAATCAAATTGCTACTAAAGGTAAATCGATGTTCGGGTCTCATAAACTTGTAATGCATTTATTGATTTGACATGTACATTTTGCACGAGAAGCATGGGAAGAGGCCTACCCGTGAAAATCGTTGATTTATGGACATTTGCCTTCATGTGCATGTGTACCTGAAACAAGGTTTTGCTTGTGTTATCGTCAAATTTTGATCAAATTTAACGTAAGGTATGGCAGACTGACAAGTTAGGCGTCGTCTAAGCGAAGAAGAGATGAATAGGGGCACTGGAATGCTTGAGGCTGGGTTGTCACAGAAGGAGGTTGCTCGTGTTCTTGGGGTGTCCCAGAGCGTTGTCTCAAGAATGTGGACTCGATTCCATCTGACTGGAAACGTAATGCATCAGCATGCCGGAGGTTGTGAACGCTCAACAACTCAAGCTCAAGACCGATTTGTCGCTCTACAAGCCCGACGTCACCAGTTCAACAACGCAACAATGTTATGTAGCGAATTGCAGAACACTACAGGTGTTCATTTAAGTACGCAGACCATTAGAAATCGGTTGCATGAAGCTGGCTTGAGGTCACAATGACCTGCAATACGCATCCCATTGACACGACACCATGTTCAGGAGCGTTTAGAATGGGCACAAGATCATGTTACATGGGCCCTTAATGACTGGACCCCCATTCTTTTCACTGATGAGTCCAGGTTTTGTGTGGACTTCACTGACAGGCGGGCTAGGGTCTGGAGGATGCGAAATGAATGTTTTGCTGAAGTTTGTATTGCAGAGCATGATCGCTATGGCGGGGGTTCAGTTATGGTGCGGGCGGGAATTAGCGCTCAGGGGAAAACGGACCTGCATGTCATCGATAACGGCACACTGACGGCAGAGAGGTACGTCAATGAAATTTTGGATGTTCATGTTCGCCCATATGCAGGTGCTATAGGTCCTGATTTCATTCTGATGAATGATAATAATGCCCGTGCACATGGGGCCCGCATCACCAACCGGTACCTTTAGCAAACTGCAGTTGTGCAATTGGATTGGCCAGTGAGATCCCCTGATTTAAATCCCATAGAACATGTATGGGATATGCTGCAGAAAGCCATTTCTTCTCGCCAGGTCCAACCAGCAACTGTCCGGGAGCTCAGAGAGGCTCTCATTGAGGAGTGGGCCCAGCTTCCTCAGCATAAGCTCTGTAGACTTACCGGTAGCATGCAACTCACAGACTAGTGATTTTCCTGATTTTCAGATTTCCGCCAGCAATCCTAAAAATGTTGATTTTCGACCCTTACGTTCCATCCGCCATATTCACGCATCAATGAACACTTACTTGGCCATTACTTTATTAAAAATGAATTCTTAAATGAATAACGCTTCCAAAAATGATCTAATTTCTCATGTCGTTTCAATCTATTAAAAGTAGTAGGCATTATAAAATGTGATCCTTAGCAAACTTTGAGTAGTATAGTATTACAAATACAAATCCCTGTCAATTACAGAGGGTAAATGATTGATTGACTGAGTTGAGGTGTTATGGTCCAGTCAACCCATTAGGGTCATGTCAAGCAGGTCAGTTTACCTGACCTCACTTTTCCTGGCAGGCTCAGTTCTCCAAGATGTTAACAGGTATTTTGTGCACATTCTTTCGCCAGAAACTGACAACTGCCCTTCTTGAATTAGTGGAAGAGAGAGAATGATCGTAGCATCACGAGAACACGCCTATATAATTCTGACCCCCTAATACCCCACTTTTATATAGTAAAACTGGGGTTTACAGGGGTATACATTAATTTTCTTATTTCTGCTTAAAAACATAGATTGTGGGTACTTGTTAGAACTGCCTCGGCGAGGCGGTTCTAACGAGTACCCACAATCTATGTTTTGATCAGAAATATGAAAAATATCTGAATTTTTTATCTGAAAATTTTCATTTTTTGGTGGTAAAATTTTCAATATCTTTGAATAGGCGTGTTTACGTAATGGAAAATATTTCATGATCAATCCATGAAAAAATGTTTCTTGGACCTGGCGGGGATCGAACCCACGATCTCCTAATCACCAGTAAGACATGGATCCAACTGAGCCACCGAGACCGGCCATTAATACATAGGGTAGTGCTGCCTTAATATTTCTTTTAAATTCAACCTGAAACGTTTAATCTGAACCAAAGACTGATTGGAATAGACTGACTATTACCACTCCTATTTACAGGTAAAAAATCAATGACATTTCACTGGAAGTCAGAGTAGCACTATTGGTTCTTCAAGTTCATTGGAACTTGAGAAAATTCTACTAGAAAGCTGCACAGATCAGTGGAAGTTGAATTACAGAACCTCAACAAAGTAGAAAACAGAACAGTCAAATTAACCCTTGTCCTGCTGAATAAACTAAGATGTCACACCCACTTCTAATTTACAGCTTTACTTGATCTGGATTGTTGCTATAAATTCATATACTTAATGTCAAACAGTGCAGATCCAGATCAGTTGGCTTCTTCAAAAGCCAACTGATCTGGATCTACACTGTTTGCAAAGACAGGGTATATCAGCAGGACAAGGGTTAATAATGATTATCATTGCAGTACTAGTTGAAATATAAAAGAAAATATTCTAGTGGCAGGGGTATCCCAGTGGCCAAAATAAATCAGTAAAATGTCTGAAAGTTTTAAAAAAAAGTTTTACATGAACAAAAAAAAAAAAAAAAAAAAAATCATGTGTTTATTTATTAAATAGGTAATAATACTGTCATCATCATCACCATGAGGTTAAGAAAATAATCAGAGGTCTTAACCTTGCAGAAACCAGATATACCCTGTCTTTACAAATTGTGTAGATCCAGATCAGTTAGCATCTGAAGAAGTCATTATGTAAATTTGTATCAACACTCTGGATCAAGAAATCTGACTGGCTTAAAATTGGAAGTGGGCATGGCATCTTAATTTATTCAGCAAGACAAGTTAAAACTTTAACATGCAAATTCTAAGTCCATGACCTTGACCTCAAGATCATGAGAAGGAGTCAGGAGAGTACTGATGAAAACTTTAGATGATTATCAAGTAAATCCATCTGATATAAGATTTGGAAGTATGAGATCTTAAAATCTTTAATGCAGAAATATAACATGAAAACTCTAAATCTGTGACCTTGACCTCAAGGTCATAAGCAGGGGTGGGAATATGGCTGATAAAAACTTTGGATTATATAGTACCTGTAAAGGTATCAAATATGAACTAAATCATTTGGTTTGGATGTAATGAGATCCTAAAAAGCCTAAAAAGTATTAAGTCTGTGACCTTGACCTCCAACCTCTAGGTCACAGGCAGGGTCAGGAATGGTGCTTATAAAAACTTAGGATCAGTACTTATTAACATACCAAATATAAACTGAATTCATCGTAAGAATTTGAAAGTAATGAGGTCTTAGAAACTAAACTTTAACCTCAACATTGAACAATGCTGGGGGCATTACAATATCTCTTTCTGGATACTAAAACTGAATTGGTTCATATCCCTTGTTTACCTCCCTTCTACCCAGAAACACCTGACAGTAAATATCTCAAGCTTCAAAATGTTGCCATAACCTTGTGATTTATGGTACGATTTGTTTCATCTCTGATCACCAGATCCCCTATTTTTGTTGATTTATTTATCAGATCATGTCTATCAGAACTGCTCCAGAAGATTAAGTTTATCACTGAAGAAATGATAAATGTTTTCATACAACCTGCATCAAGTGAAATACCTAGATTATAATCTGTCAGTCAGATGAATTGTTAAAGAGGAGTATTTGGTGATAATTCTGGGATAATTTTCTCCACTTCTGCATAAAAACTTATGTTGTGGGTACTCATTAGAAGCGCCTCGCAGAGGCGCTTCTAATGAGTACCCACAACATATGTTTTTATGCAGAGATAAGAAAAATTATCCCATAATTATCACCAAATACTCCTCCTTAACAGTTCCTCTGACTGTCTTTACCCAAGTACACAAGAATCTCTTCTAATAGTTCCTTATTGCTTAGTATGCTGAGTGAAAAACCTTCACCGGAGGCAGCAATGCCAGAGGTGGACAGATAAACAAACCACTTAGATGATTAATCCTGCGTAGTAAAAAAAAAAAAAAAAAAAAATTGAGTGAAAATTTTAGCGTACAAGACACTTGAGGCTTACCAAGCTGCTGAATGTTGTCCCTACTGGTTAACCCTTGGGGGACTAAGCCTGCCCAATAAAAAAAAAACAAAAAAAAAAACCTACTGGTTAACCACTTAGAGGCTTAAAGCCTGCCCAGTAAAAGATGGAATAAATAGGAAATAAAGTAAACATTTTTGTGGACACCATTTTGAAAATTTTTTCTTACTGTTCCAGAAAAAGCCTATTTTCTTGGAAAAATAAGAAAAAATACCTTGGAGACAATTCATGAAAGGTTAAAGCCTACTTTCTAGGAAATATTAGTAAAATACACCACAACCTCTTTATAACACTATTGTCGGGGTCCATAGCGTAAACCGTGTCAGTTAAATAACCGTGTTATATCCAAACAAAAATGCATAGATTATATTGAAAAATGACCATTCATGGTCATTTTTCAATATAATCTATGCATTTTTGGGATCCATCTTTGAACCATGTTATATCCAAAAACGTGTTATAATAAACCGTATTATAAAGAGGTTGAAGTGTACTATCAATTTATCATTTGCTGAAAAGTTTGCGCCCAGCATGGTAAGAGTTATGTTTATCAAGGAAATACCAGTATTCATACATGTTCTCATGCATCCTGCATCAAGAGAAGGTAGATTTACCCCAAGCAACAGGAACCTCTCCATAAAATGGTTCCTTATAACAGAGTTCAGATTTAATACAGTTTAAAGATAGTAATTCTATTCAGTTCTCCAAGAAAACATGTTGTGGGTTGCCACTAGAATTGCCTAAACTTTGCCGAGGTGATTCTGAAAAAACACGTTTTAATCAGTACATGACAAATACATAATGTGTATTGCATAAATATCATTAACAGTCCCCTCATAAAACAACCCAAATGCTATATGCCCCCCAACCCCTGTAATCAAGTGTGTGGGTATTATTATTTAAAGTGTCCCAATAATATGACCAGCAAAAAAAGTACCCATTAAAAACCAATACAAAATACTCACAAATTTTGTATTATCCAACTACTAACGTGCACTTAAAATAGAAATATGATCCGCTTTAAGAAATCCTAGCGACTGCAAAGACTTGTATAAATATAAAAATCATTAAATTATGTTACTGGGTAAAACTGATTTTATATTTCTGACTCAGAGTTTGAGTCACTTAAACAAAAACATTGAAACTTTAAGTTTCATTTTAACCTTAACTAATCCACTGGCAAATTCAGCAGATGAACAAACTGATGACATTTTTCTTATTTTTCCCAGAAAATAGACCTTGACATTTAATACAAACTGTCTCCTAAAGAGACAATTTGCACTAAATATCAAAGTCTATTTTAGGTAAAAATAATAAGAAAAATATTTCAAAACTTTGCCTGCTGAAATTTTTATCCAACATGCTAAGCATTAAACAATGATAAGGCACTTAAGGATAACAGGTCATGTACTGTAGTGACCCTAATTATTGGGACTTATAAGCCTCAGCAAACAGTTGTAGACCAAGATCAGATGCTGCAGAATGCAGCATCTGATCAGGGTCTACACTGTCTGCCACTCATCCAGCAATTTTAAGCACATCAACAGGTAGTAAAATGGACTTGTTCTGATTTTAGAACAAGTATGGTAAGGAGTTAAGGTGTCCGAATATTTAAGGTAAAGGTGGTGGTTTGTCACTTCCGTATTATTAAAACTTTAAAAATACCCGTATTGTATAACCATTTAAAAACTAACAATTAAGCATGTCTGCTTTTCAAAAGCAGATATAATTGAGACAAACAAACCATTTTCTAATTAGACACACCTTTAAAATCTTTAAAATCTGCAGGTTAATTGCATATTTCTACCTAACGTACTTGAAGCCGGTTGTTTTCCATGCATACACTTTTGTGTCCAAGATCCAATTAGGGACCCTGATTTTTATTGTTGGGACGAGTGGATGGTGAGTGGTGGGGGTGGGGAAGGGGTGGCACCCTGCAAATATGTTTCTTCTATCATGCGATCCTATCTTTTTATTCCCATTTTGATAAAGCATACAATAGCATTTATCCAGGTCTTGGCTTTTTTTTTTTTCTTTTCTGGTAAAGTAGGGTCCTGGAATTTTTTTTCTAAAAAATCTTTCTTTAATTCTTACCGAATGGTAAAATCAAATGGCCGCTCCCTTAAGTTACAACGGCATATTTTTCTTCTGTTCCGAGAACATAGGCTTTGACATTTCAAGCAAATTGTCTCCTTGCATGAAATGTCAGAAAGGCTTTTTTCTGGCAAAAATAAGAAAATATTTCAAACTGTTGTCTGCTGAGATTTTTACCAAGCCTGCTAAGCATTAAAGTACTGTTTTTACACCGTAAATCATTACCCTACTTGTCTTAACCCTTAAAACGCCAAGAAAATCTGCATCTGAAAATGTCGTCTGTTTTTGTCATCTGCTGAATATTCTTGCAAACTTTTCAAACCTATTTTTGCATACAGGCAAACAGTGTGGACCCAGATCAGACTGCTCCTTTGAGGAGCAGTCTGATCTGGGTCCACACTGTTTGCAGAAATGACTTTTAAAGTAACCGGCAGAAGACAAAGCAGACGACAATAGTTGTGACTGGCGCTTTAAGGGTTAAACTTCCAGTAAGAGTACCATATTCAGCCTAACTATTGCACTATGTGCTTAGATTCTTCAAACATGCTGAGAAAACTTGTGGTAAAATATGTACCTACCTATACTAAAGGTACACTTTAAAAAAAAAGAAACTGTGAAGGACTTATCAAATAATGCTACTGCCATGTTTATGTATGATTTTTTTTTTCTCTGATTTTCTTTATAAAAGCATATGCTGTGGGTACTGATTTGAATTCAAACTCTGCATGTCATCCAATTTTGATTGATATTTACATGAAGTTTCTTGAAGATATCTTGAACAGGTTTCAAGTTACAGAGCGAACAAGTTTTTGTGACAAACAAAAGTCTAAGGAAAATAACTCAAAAAGTATAAAAGCAAGATATATGATTCTTGTGCTCTGCCACCATTTATTTGAATGAAGTTTCATGAAGATAGCTTGAAGGGTTTTCAAGTTATAAAGTGTACACGATTTTGTGACAGGCAGACAGACGGACAGACAGATGCCCACGGGAAAAACAATATGTCTCCCTACCCCAAAGGGGGGAGACATAATGAGCTAAGTACCATGGGCTGTAGGACCAATAGTTCCTGAGAAACTGACCTGAAAGCAAAAATTTAACGTCATATAGATCAAGGTCAAATTTGGATGACTGCATTCAACAGGCTATATTAAGATGTATGCAAGTGCCAAGTATCACTGCTCTATGACCAATAGTTACAGAGAAACTGACCTAAACTGAAAAACTTAAGTCACTGGACTGTGAAAGCATAAGTGACCTAGTTCCTAATTTGGCCTAGAAATCATCAAGACAAAAATTTTGAGCATGATTTATGATGATCACTTGAAAAATGTGAGCTCCAGAGTGTTAATAATGTTTTCCTTTGATTTAGCCTGGTGATCTAGTTTCTGATCATAGATGACCCAATTTCGAATTTATCCTAGAAATCATCAGGAGAAACATTGTGGGCAAGAGTCATGATGATTACTTCAAAATGTGACCTCTAGAGTATTAACAAGCTTTTCCTTTGATCTGGCCTGGTGACCTAGTTTTTTATCCAAAGTGACCCAGTTTTGAACTTGATCTAGATGTCACAGAGACAAACATTCTGAGCAAATTTCATTAAAATTGGGTCAAAACTGTGACCTCTAGAATATTAAACTAATTGTTGATAGCTGATGATGAACAACGGACAGAGGGTGATCAGGTGAGCTAAAAAGGGGTCTACTCTAAAAGGAAAGGATCTGCTCCCACAAAGAGCAAATTCTTTCCTTTTAGAATAGACCCCTATTCAGAAGGGCCTTGGTGTGTAGAAAAGCAAACAGGAAAGCATACAAGTTACCTCCCTTGTGGAAAAAAAAGCAAAACGGCAGAAACTATACCAAGTATATCCAAGTATGAAGTCCCCATAAATGCTTCTGCTTAGTTTTGCCTGAAGTGAGCCAAAGATTTGAAATCTGCTGATCTTAAAGCGCCTAAAACATGACATACAACTATTTCTCTATTTCAGCTTATAGGGTAAACCAGAGTGTGCCGTGCTTCTGTAGTCTAGGGCTGAGACCCACTTTTACAGCAATTTCTTTAAGATAATTGCCTGGGAATTCCTCCGAGAGAAAGATGGCTCCCAGCCAACCAGTACATGATTCATCTGTTAGATCTATACAAGGAATGATCAATATTAAACATAACAGCCGACAACAGGGAGCCGACAAAAAACACATCTTGGATGATAATGTCATGATAACCTTTACCTTTAAATGGTTCTCTCTTTTTTTTTTTTTTCACCTCTACTAATTACTATGTCAGCATACTTGCTTCGCATGCTGGGTAAAAAATTACAACAGATGAATGTTGAAATAATTTTCTTATTTTTCCCACAAAATAGACTTTGACATTGCATGCAACTTATAGGATTTGACAAATGGTAAAAAATTATAAAAATAAAAATTGAAATTGTTGTCTGCTGAATTTTTACTCAAGTATGCTAAGCTATAATTTTTTTTATTTTATTTTTTTAACCTTACTAATTATTATACTCCAGCAGACTTGTTAACCCTTGTTCTGCTGAATAAATTAAGATGCCATACCCACTTCTAATTTTCAGCCAATCAGATTACTTGATTTGTATTACTGCTATAAATTCACATACTTAATGGCAAACAGTGCAGATCCAGATCAGTTGGCTTCTTCAGAAGCCAACTGATCTGAATCTACACTGTTTGCAAAGGCAGGGTATATCCGGGATCAGCAGGACAAGGGTTGCAAAGGGTATTTAATGATATTCTGGAATTCTTATTATTAAAATCATATTATTGCTGATACTCATTAGAAGTGCGTTGGTTATATGTTTTTTTTTTTATGGATTATCCCAGAGTTATCATCACAAACACCTCTGAAACAAGTCTTACGCAAACTCTAATCATATTGTATTTAACTCTGATGATACTGTACTTAACTCTGATGCTACTGTATTTAACTCTGATGCTACTGTATTTAACTCTGATGATACAGTATTCACCCAATGTGTATTGGAACAGACAGCATAGCTGCAAGTAAGGTGTGTTTTCAACCCAAATATAATGATAATTTTTCATTTCTCCTACTCATCAGAAATGCCTCACCACATTTCATTTCATTACATTCAAAACAGTTACTCTGCTCTGAACAAGAAAATGTAAAAAGGGGGATAATTCTGCAACTACTCAAGGCAGAGTTTTGGTTCTTACCCTAAGGGCCTATGCATTTCCACTCCTTGTCCTCTATCAATATTCTAACTTTTATCTAATGACCTTAAAACATTACGAAATACAACAAGGAAATTTATTAGCATTTTTTACAATTTTTATGGTATTCAGACAAACAGGCTTCAAAAACCATGCAGACCGGCCGGCATAGCACTAGGTAAGGTGCTTTTTTCAATCCAAAAGTATTGATATTTTTCTTATTTCTCCACAAAAACATATGCTGTGGGTACTCATTAGAAGCACCTCACCAAGCCCCTTCTAATGAGTACCCACAACATATGTTTTCATGGAGAAATAAGAAAAACTGTTTACCAGATACCCTCCCTTATCTAGACCTATACCCAGATTGTGGCATCTGGTCAGGATCTACACTGTTTGCCTCTCATTCAGCAGCTTTTAAACACAACAATAAGTAATAAAATGGACGTTCAAACTTCAGGGCAAGACTGTTAACCCTTGAATCCTTGTCATGCTGCATAAATTAAGATGCCACTCCCCCTTCTAATTTTCAGCCAATCAGATTACTTGGTCTGCATAGTTGCTATAAATTCAAATACTTTATGGCAAACAGTGCAGATCCAGATCAGTTGGCTTCTTCAGAAGCCAACTGATCTGGATCTACACTGTTTGCAAAGGCAGGGTATATCCGGGTTCAGCAGGACAAGGGTTAAGGTGTCTTAATTTTTAGGGTAAATACATCTATGCATTCGACCTAATTACTGCACATACCCTTATAAGTCCAGTCATGCAATTCTGTAGTTTTCAGATTACAGCCAGAGTACTTTTTTTCTACTTCTTTATTAGGTACCCATACTTGTCAATGCAATTGAAATGAGTACCACAACATATTCTTTCATAAAGAAAATCAGAAAATATACAAACAAACTCAAAAACACACTCACAAAAAAAAAAAAAAAAATCGCATAAACACCATTAGATAAGTCTTCTGCTGATCTTGTTTTTAAAGCATACTTTTAGTAGGTGGATACGTATTTTACTACAAGTTTTTTCCAGTATTTTTGAAAAACAGAGCGGTAACAAGGTCAAATATGGTATAAGGACAACATTCCTAGTAAATATATCAGAAAGCCAAAGTTCTATGCATAATGTATAATCTTTTATGCTAAATAAATTTCCTTTTTTCCTCCTTGACTCTCTGCATGCTAGGTAAAATTCATTCATGCAAAATTTAGGAGACAATTTGCATAAATTGTCAAAGCCTATTATATATATATGGCCCATGGAGTGAAAAGCGTTATAAAGACAAAGCGCCACCCCACCCACACCCCCCCCCTCCCCCCCCCACACAGAAAATATGTAGGAAAGTAGCATACATAATCTATACAGTATTTACTCTAAGTATTCGGACACTTAACTCCTTACCATAGTTGGTCTACAATTTGAAAAGTACAATTTACTACCCGATGTTGTAGATGTTGTATCTAAAAATTGCTGGATGATTGAGTGGCAGGCAATCTGCGGTGTCTCATCTGGGTGTACACTGTTTGCTCAGGCCTGTCTGTCCGAATACATATGGTAAATATGGTAATCTTGTATGCTAAATAAATTTCCTTTTTCATCCTAAAATATAGGTCACCATGGGAAAGGTGTGTTAATACATTTTGATTAAGAACACCTGTTCAGGTGAAAAATGTCTACTAGTGTTCAGAAATTGATGTACTGCCAATAATGCAAGGATGTTTAAATAACATCAAAGGGAAGTTCAAATACGTAATTCACAAACAAACAGATAACTGATAGTACGTCATACTGAAGAAAAAAAAAAATAAATAAAACACATTTACCTTTCTAGTAAGCAAAAATAAATAAATAAAAAATAATAATAAAAAAAAAATAATAAAAGTGAAGATTTATTCAAATCAGATGCTACAGAAGAGGTTAACATTTGGCCCAAATTCATCTCTGAAGTGGACTTTTCCATCAATGAACACATCCATTTGTGCAAAAAGTGATATCTGTCAAAACTCAACAACAGAATGGCAAACAGTGTAGATCCAGATGAGATGGCTCAATATGACTCATCTCATCTGGACCTACACTGTTTGCAAAGGCACCCATTTTGGTATGCGGGGCTGAAAGGGTTAATGCCCAACAGAGGCTCTAATCCGCTCATCAGTGGGCCCCAGCTGGCTATCCAAGTAAGTCAGTAGAATGTGGAACCTGCACCCCCCACACTGTCCCCCCCCCCCCCCCCCCCCCCACACACACACACACACCCCACCCCCCTTTGGTACAGGAGAAAAAACAAAAAATAGATTTTCAAGATGGCCATCTTAGATTTCAGATCAGAACGATTTTAGCTTTTTTTGATCTACAAGTCACCCCTATGGTTCCTACCAAGTTTCGAGTCAACTGGCTATTCGGTTCAGAAGAAGAAGCGAAAAATAGATTTTCAAGATGGCGGCCATGGCTGCCACCTTGGATTTCAGATCTGAATGATTTTAGCTAATTTTGATCTACAGGTCACCTTGATGCTTCCTACCAAGTTTCAAGTCAACTGGTCTTTCGGTTCAGGAGAAGTGAAAAATAGATTTTCAAGATGACGGCCATGGCTGCCATCTTGGATTTCGGATCTGAATGATTTTAGCTATTTTTTGATCTACAGGCCACCTTGTTGCTTCCAACTAAGTTTCCTCAGTTCAGAAGAAGAATCGAAAAATAGATTTTCAAGATGACTGGCCATCTTGGATTTCAGATCGGAATGATTTCAGCTTGTTTTGAGCTACAAGTCACCCCGATTCTTCCAACCAAGTTTCAAGTCAATTGGCCTTTTGGTTCAGGAGGAGAAGCGAAAAACAGATTTTCAAGATGGCCACCATAGCGGCCAACTTGGATTTCAGATCTGAATGATTTTAACTGTTTTAGATCTACAAGTCACCCCGATGCTTCCTACCTAAAGAGGCAGTCTGATCTGGGTCCATACTGTTTGCAAAAATGACTTTTAAAATCACAAGCAGATGACACAGCAGACGACAATTGTTGTGATGGTTAACATGTACAGCAAGAAGCTATGCTGTCCAAATATTTAGCATATGTAGTGCTCTTTTTATTTATTTAGAACTAATTGCATAACCTCAAAGATTTCATGCATGACATACAGACAGTTCAACTTTCATGCAAAAAGGAAACATTTGTACTGCACCAAATGACCCCATTGCTTAAGATAGGCTAAAGTTAATATTTATTACAGAGTTATTATGTATAAACAGGTCTTGAATGTGTGTCAAAAATGTTTGATAACAAGAACAGCTGTTTGAAGATGTGTAACCTTTATGATTTACTGTAGTACCTATAATATGAACAGAACCCTTAGATTCTTAAATGCTTTCTTTATATCATTATTTTCATAAATCTTGACAGACACCATAAACCTTAGCAGATGACAAACTAACAGACATGTTATTAAAGCCTCTTATTTTTAGTAAAGCTAATGCTTTACAGATGTGGAAGTATATCTATAGCTCAACTTTTTTGCTGTTTTAGGTATATAAGCCCCCTACCCTCTGCCACTCCACCACACCACACCTTAATTTTTCTGGTTGGAATATAGGAATGACACATTTTCTTTCACTGAGGCATCACATTCATAAATCAAATCTAAATACGAGGAAAAAGTTGAGAAATACTCGTGGCAATCTTGTTGTATATGTATAAAAATGTATTTTCACTGGTTTCATTTCTGGTTTTACAAAAGCACATCCATACTGATGTCTAAGTTGAGTCCCCACCTCCCCCACAAACTCCGAAAACCCACCAAAGGAGGCCATCAGAGATTCCTGTACAGGAATTTTGGGTAATTTTTGCATGAAAAAATTCCTGAAATGCTGATGACTATAAAGTATGACAGTCATCATTAAATATTCATATTTCCACAGTAAATTAATAGATAATGATAAAATCCCTGCTAAACAAGAAATTATGTGTAATATGGCTTAGACAATTAGTGTCTTATGTAAAAGCATTATCTTGTTAACTCTTTCCCCACTAGTGGCGACTTTTGTTGTTTGCTAACCTTTGCAAACAGTTTGGACCCAGATCAGGCCCGACACAACGTCGGGCCTGATCTGAATCCAAACTGTTTAACACTCTGATGGTACTCCTAAAAGCTTTCTTTGGAAAAGTTAATTTTAAAAAATATAAACAGACGACAAAAAAGCATGCAAAATTACCCAGCATGCAAAGAATTTACACTGACAGCATGCTCTTCATTTATGTTAGTGTTCTGTTTAGGTAAGGAAACTCTATCTTTCGGTACCAATATAACAGTATCCACAAAGGGGCTTGATGTGCAGGAAAGCAAACAGGAAGTTACAAAAGTTGTCTCCCATTGTACTAAAATGGCAGAAAATCTACCAGGGATATCCAGTCCAGTCCATTAAGTTGCCCTTGAATATGTGCTACTTTCAAAGAACATGATCAAATGACAAACTGAGGCCTTGCCTTAACCCTTGTCCTGCTGAACCTGGATTTACCCTGCCTTTACAAACAGTGTAGATACAGATCAAATGAAGAAGCCAACTTATCTGGATCTGCACTGTTTGCCTCTAAGTATGTGAATTTATATCAACAATCTGGATCAAGTAACCTGATTGGCTGAAAATTAGAAATGGGTGTGGCATCTTAATTTATTCAGCAGGACAAGGGTTAAAGGCATAAAAGTAAGATGTTTCTCAGACATTCATAGGTTTAGATAAGAGTGGGTATCAGATAAATATTTTTCTTATTTCTTCATAAAAATGTTTGTTGTGGGTACTCATTAGAAGCACTTGGCCAAGGCGCTTCTAATGAGTACCCACAACATATGTTTTTGTGGAGAAATAAGAAAAATATCAATAATTTTAGGTTGAAAAAAAAAACAAAGATCAGAAAATCCACAGTGTATAATATGACCGGGGTCTACCCTGTTTGCAATTTATCCAGTAGTTTGTATACACATCATCATATAGTAAATGAACGTACGTTCAAATTTCATGACGGGTATATTAACCCTTAAAGCGCCAATCACAACAATTGTCGTCTGCTTTGTCTTCTGCGGGTTACTTTAAAAGTCATTGTTGCAAACAGTGTGGACCCAGATCTGGGTCCACACTATTTGCCTATATGCAAAATGTAAGTTTGAAAAGTTTGCAAGAAGATGCAGCAGATGACAAAAGCAGACGACATTATCAGATGCAGATTTTCTTGGCGCTTTAACCCTTGTCCTGCTGAAGAAATTAAGATGCCACACCTACTTGTAATTTTCAGCCAATCAGATTACTTGATCTGGATTGTTGCTATAAATTCACATACTTAATGACAAACAGTGCAGATCCAGATCAGTTGGCTTCTTCTTCAGAAGCCAACTGATCTGGATCTACACTGTTTGCAAAGGCAGGGTATATCCGGGTTCAGCAGGACAAGGGTTAAGGGGTAACCCTTGTCCTGCTGATCCCAGAAATACCCTGCCTTTTGCAAATAGTGTAGATCAAGATCAGTTGGCCAACTCATCTGAATCTACTCTGTTTACAATTAAGTATGTGAACTTATAGCAACAATTTCTGGATCAAGCAATCTGATTGGCTGAAAATTAGAAGTGGGTGTGGCATCCTAATTTATTCAGCTAGACAAGGGTTAAAAGGCTAATGTGTCCGAATATTTAGGGTAAATAATTTTATGATAACTAAATATTGGCTGCACAAATGTCTCCAGTCATCTTTTGATTGTATTCATATTGCCTGAAAACATCAATCAATCTGACTGTTTGCCTGATACTACATAACTTAAGGAATAATGTTACAACTTACTAGCCAACATTAACATTGGTCGGTTGCTAAGCTACAATGCAACACAACTTTATTTCCTAATCTTAAAGGCGAGTCAAATAACTGGGTATCGAATAACACAACCCTTAAAATTAAGAAGACTGGATACAGTGAGTAGGTTTTCTGTCAATGTTTTACAAGGGAGACCACTTTTGATACTTTATATTTGCCTTACTTCATGCATAGTCTCTTCTGAAAAGGGAAATAATTTGCTCCCAAAGTATGAGGATGGACTACTGTGACCTTGTCCTATATTTCTTGGTTGACTGCCTCGGCGAGGCGCTGCTAATGATTATCCACAACATATGTTTTCGTGAAGAAATAAGAAGAATATCAAAACGTTTTACTTGAAGAAAAAATTCTAGCTCTGTGTCCAAAGAGAGGCTTTACCTGCCAAGTTTACCCTGAGAGAAACATCTTATCTTTAAAACTGAATGAAAAGGTTGAAAACTGTCTGATCTGAAAACTTAAAACCTCTTCAGTTCCAGAAGGAGATCCTTGGGGAGATAGGTTTTTCTATTTTGCAGGTAGTGGGAATTCACTGATTTATAGAAATGGCACAATTTCTGCAGAGAGTTTCCAGCAAGATAACTTTTCATAATGTAATGTGTCATGTACTGGGTAGATTTGTGAGTTCAGGCTAATAATTTTTATGAATATTAACTGCCAATCACAACGGCAGCAGATGGCATTCTGATTTTTTTTTTTTTTTTTTTAGTTTAAATAAGACTTACCATATTCGACCTAATTACCATACTGAGCACTTAGGTTTTTCAAAATTACTGGGAAAACTTGTGGTAAAATACATATCTACCTATTAAGGGTACACTTTAAAAAAAGATCAGGAAAGGACTTATCTGACAATGCTTATGCAATTCTTTTTCTGATTTTCTTTATATAAGTGTATGTTATAAGCAGGGTTCTAGAAATTCTGAAATCTGAATCAGTCCAGCCAATGATGATGACATCATCAATGAGCCAATTTCCAAAGAGAAAATATAATATCATCTGTCACAAAAACTAATGACAATTGGAAAACATACATGAACTTAGTAAGTTCATGCTTTAAATGAATATACCTATGTTTAATGCTGCTTTGTTATGTGTATATAGTTAGTAAAGTTTCTACACTATGGTGTCATCAATAAATATGTAAAAAGAAAGAAAAATGGACGATTTTGTTGTTTTCCCCCTCCATAATGAATTGACCGCAGGGTTTTCCTAGATAACTATTTATAGACAACCGGTTTCCATCTTGTGTGTAAGAAGAACAATAATAAAAATATTTAGAAAGTTCCCTGTTACAATTTTCCTTACAACATTAAGGGTTAATGCTTTGTCTATATGCTGGATAAATTTTGAAAATTTTCATAAAGTAATTGTTGTGTTTGTAACTAATAAAACATCCTAATTTTCACTTAAAATATTTATTAGTGATAAATATTTTAACAAAGTGGAAAGTGTCACCTACATACAATATTTCTCCCAGTGTGGATGCCAAAAGCTGATTTAAACGAGGCAGTCTGAAGGACAGCTATATCCCCCGCCACTGAATGACAATGGAGCGGCCTCAAAATTCAAGGCTCATTGGTGGCCTTCAACTGTGACCTTGACCTTGAGTCTGCATTGTTGAGTTATGGATTCTGCACATTGTCCCTGAGGTGAACATTTGACCAAAGGTTAGAGAAAATCCTAGATTCAAGGCTCAAACCTCTGACCTTGAACTGTGACCTTGTGAGTCTGCATGGTTGAGCTATGGGTTCTGCACATCATTTCACTGAGGCAAACATTTGACCAAAATTTAAAAGAAAATCCTTCAAGGGGTAAAGGAGATATCGAGTGGACACGAAATTTAGGGCTCAAACTTGCGACCTTGAACTGTGACCTTGTCCTTGAGTCCCCATGGCTGAGTTATGGGTTCTGCACATCATCCCACAGGTGAACATTTGAGCAAAGTTTAGAGAAAATCTTCCTAGGAGTAAAGGAGTTACAGAGCGGACATGAAATTCATGGCTCAAACCCATTACCTTGAAATGTGACCTTGAGTTATTGATTCTGTATATCGTCTCACCAAGGTGAACATTTGACCAAAGTTCAAAGAAAATCCTTCCACTGATATAGGAGATACAGAGCGGACATGAAATTCAAGGCTCAAACCTGTGACCTTGAACTGTGACCTTGACCTTGTGTCGGCATGGTTGAGTTATGAGTTCTGCATATCATCTCACTGAGGCAAACATATGACCAAAGTTTAAAGAAAATCCTTCCAGGGGTATAGGAGATATGGAGCGGACACAAAATTCAAGGATCAAACCCATGGCCTTGATCTGTGACCTTGAGTTGGTATGGTTCACTTATGGGTTCTGCACATCGACTCACTGAGGTGAACATTTGGCCAAAGTTTAATGAAAATCTTTCAAAGGGTTCAGGAGATATGGAGCAGACAAGAAAGTAATACGGAAGGACAGACAGATGGACGGACAGATGGACAGAGGGACAGACGAGGCCATTTCTATTTTATAGTATTTTAGAGCAACATTTTAACCCTTTAAATGCTATGAAAACCTGCATCTGAAAGTGCTGTCTGTTTATGCCATCTGCTGAATATTCTTGCAAACTTTTCAAACCTATTTCTGCATACAGGCAAACAGTGTGGACCCTGATCAGACTGCTCCTTAAGGAGCAGTCTGATCTGGGTCCACACTGTTTGCAAAAATGACTTTTTAAATCACAAGCAGATGACAAAGCAGATGACAATTATTGTAATTGGCAGTTTAAGGGTTAAGAGTAACAAAGCAACCTGACTTCCCCAAAGTAATCTGGGCCTCAAAAATCAACAAGTAATTACCCTGAAAGAAACTAGAACAGAAAAACAACACTGGCAATACAAATCAGTAACAAATCTCACTCAAATCAGACCAAACAAGATAAGCAAAGCTAAAATTAGACTAGAACAAGATGTAGATAGTTGTACCAATCTCTTGATAACAATTACATAGACATAAAGATAAGTAATTATATAAGTTATTGGCAGCAAGCAAATAGAAAATGTTATCATCAGAGAATTAAAGCATCCTGAAGGCATAATAGCTTGATGCTTAGCACTCTGGGTAAAATTTTCAGTAGATGACACACTGAAGTATTTTTCTTATTTTTCCCAATGGAGACAATTTGCATAAAATGTCATATCCTGTTTTCTGGGAAAAATATAAAAAATATCAATTTGTCGTCTGCTGTATATGCCAAATATAGATGAAAACAAATGTCCCCACCCCCACCCCCCACCCCCACTGTGAATTTTCAGTTCTTCAACTGCTTTGACCTTGTAAATTAGGTCTACATGTAGGTCACCAAAATCTAATCAGTTCTTTGTTATGTCCCTATTATGTATCCATAAAAATTTGATAAGAATCCAACCACTAGTTCACAAGGTACTGTGAAAACTAGAAAGTGTGACGCTGATGCCAACACCAACGCAGAAGCCAGAGCCAACGGGATCTACACCAAAATCAATATGCCCCCTCCCAAAGGTGGGGGGACATAATAAGTGGGATAGTCAGCTAATTATTTTTCTAGCTTTTCCACATGAACAGGCCTCCAGTACCCCATGTCTGTGGGGACCAGAGAAATAGATGGACTGGCCAGTTTGTGGCTGAATAGCAGAGCTGCTAGTCAACTAAGATGATCTGGTTGTTGGCAAAGAAAATTTTCTCTGGCAAACTGGACAGAATAAGTAGTACAAAGACAACCTTAAAACTTACACAAATACAACACACCAGCCAGATCTTGAGGGAATGCTGCCAAGAAAGGCTTTGAGTCTCAGGCTGGCCAAAGACGAAGTCCAAAAAACTAGATCAGAAACATTTTCTTGATATGACTAAAATACTGTTGACTAGTAGAACATCAAGACTAAAATACTATTGACTAGAACATCATGACTAAAATACTATTGACTAGAACATTACAACTAAAATTCTGTTGACTAGATCATTATGACTGAAATATTGTTGACTAGAACATAGTACTAGATAAGCCTTTTTTTTTTTCAACCAAAAAGTATTGCTATTTTTTCTTCTCCATAATGAGTACCTGTACCATTAGAAGCGCTTCACCTAAGCATTTTAAGTAAGTAGCTACTATATTTGTTTTCATGGAGAAAAATGAGAAAAAATATGTATCTTGTGTATCTTGATACTCTTCCTATCTGGAGATGTGTACTACATTAAAAAATTTAAAAAAAAAACAAAACAAAAAAAATCCACAAAAACATATTCAACCTAATTACCGCACTGTGTGCTTAGGTTTTTCAAAAATACTGGTAAAACTTGCAGTAAAACAGGTACCTCCTATCTATACCAAGGCTACACTTTAAAAAAATCAACAAAGGACTTATCAAAAGATGCCTATGCAATGTTTTTGAGTTTTTTTTTGTTTTTTGTTTTTGTTTTTTTCTTTCTGATTTTCTTTATAAACACGTATGTTGTTGGTACTCATTTGAATTGCATTGACAAGTCGATGCAATTCAAATGGGTACCCACAACATATGGCTTTATAAAGAAGTAGACAAAAAGTATACTGACTATAATTTGATATATTTATAAATTACTAGGCTGTGCGCTTACAGGAGTATGTTCAGTAATTAGGCAGAATACGGTAACTTCTCTATTGTATCTGTACTTACCTAAGTAATGTTGTCATGAGACAATCTGGCAGGCCAGTAAGTATGAATTTTGCCATTTTGCAAGATTCATAAAGATCAAAAAGATATTAATGCACTTTGATCTAAATTATCATTTCCTATTTTACATGTCCATGAAATGTCATTCATTTTATAGATTCCAGAAAATGTTGCATCATGTCAAAAAGTGCAGTTTAAGGTTACTTCCTATCAAAATTGCCACAAACCAAATTCCTCATTTTACTGCACTCATTGTTCATCATTTTCACAAAATGTCCTTGATGCCAGCAAGTGAGCACTCTCACAACTTCAAGTTGCCACATACATCACAACCTCTTTATTACACTTTTGCCGAGATCCTCAAAAACAGTGTTAGCTTAATCCTTAAAGCATCAAGCAAAAATTTGTAGCAGACGACATTCTAAAATTTTTGTTTTAGTTTTCAGAGAAAACAAGTCTTGACATTTCATGTGAATCATCTGCTTGGCTGAAAATTAAAAAAAAAAAAAAAAATTTTAAAAATTGTTGTCTGCTGCAGTTGTGATTGGCGCTTTAAGGGTTAACAATGAAATTGTATCCAATCAAAAATGTATAGATTATATAGATAAATGACCATAAATGGTCTTTTTTTTTTTCTGAATAATCTACACATTTTATTTTTAGATACAACACTTAATGCATTCCTAGCCTGGCACCATGCTATGAGTTTTACATTTCTGATCTACTTCTCCTTCACTATTTTTCTACATAAGGTATCTCCCTTAACCTTTGTTCTGCTGAACCCAGATATACCCTGCCTTTGTAAACAGTGTAGATCCAGATCAGTTGGCTTCTAAGAAGCCAACTGATCTGGATTTGCACTGTTTGCCAGTCAGTGTGTGAATTTATATCAGCAATCTGGATCAAGTAATCTGATTGGCTGAAAATTTGAAAAGGGTGTGGCATTTTAATTTATTCAGCAGGACAAGGGTTAACAGCCAGAAACTCATACTGATCAGCCAAATCAGAGAGAAAAACATTCCAAAAGATTTTTGTAAAATATAAATAGTTTTTATGCCGATTCATATATCACTAAGATGGGAGCCAGTCCAATGCATTCCCTATCAAAAAGTTAAAAAAAAAAAAAAAAAAAAGTAAAATGAGCCTTTTTTTCTGAGCAAATAAAACATTTCTGCCAAGCAGACAATTCACATGAAATGTTAAACCTTATTTTCTCTGACAAAAAAAAAATGTTGTCATATGCAGTGCCACTAATTTATATGGCAGTTTAAAGGTTAATGTTATCAAATGTTACTACTCAACCTATCCAATGACTTTCAGACTTACAAAAGTAAATACAAACACCACTTCAACACTGAAATATCAGTCATGTTTTGCCAACAAAATTCTTACTTACTGCATTTGAATAGAACAACAAATAAGGCCATAACTAAACATATCTTTGTTTGCCATTTCCAGCAGTGCATTTACCAGAATAAAGTCCAGGGCCCAGTTGTTCAAAACTCATGTTATTAGTTAACGTATCGTCAAAACTTTAATCATTAAATATGGCATATACACTAATATTTTTGCTGAAAAAAATATGAGTGGCTTTTGCATTTGCAAAAGCTACTCACATTTTTTTCAGCAAAAATACCTGTGAATTAGATATTGTACTAAGAACAGTTGACATTTTGACCTCTAAGAAGCTTGTTAAGCTAACAATGCTTTGAACAACTGGGCCTAGTATGCAGGACAGTATTTTACACTAAGTGAATTTTTTCCAACATTTTTACAAGAGAGACAACTTTTGTAACTTCCTGTCTGCTTTCCTGCACATAAATCCCCTTCCAAAAAGGGTATACTTTCCTAAGGAGACAATTTGCATGAAATGTCAAAGTCTCTATTTTCAGGGAAAAATAAGAAAAATATTTCAATATGTCACCTGCTGCAATTCTGACCCAGCATACTGAGCGTTAAAAAAAAAAAACTTACATGTAGGCCTAGAAAAATAAAATATCTTGACATGGGCATTTTATGGAGCTGCATACTATAACTCAATAAATATTTTCACTGACCATGACGAGCATTGGGCTCCCATGATAAACAATGAAATTTTAGTACTCCCTGTGTGACGTAATGTCAGTAAATAACAAATTATCAGCAAACGATTAGTTTTTCATTTATGCCTAAAATGGGCAAAAACTAGTTAGCATAGCAAAGGAGGAATGTGTTTCATCATTGCCGATAGGTGTTATTTCAAGTCAAATGAACCTCCAACTTGACTTTGGGTATCAGTTTTCAATGCATTATTCATATGCATAACCGTTTTCTTCTTGGATTTCATGCATGCTATGAAAATCTTGTTAACTCTCTTTCTTATAATCACAAAACTATCAAATTCATAAGAAAAAAACTGTTTCAAATTCATAAGCAAAACTTAGCTTTTAGCCTGCCTACAGTATAGATCCAGATAAGGTGTTTCTTTCAACTGAAAAGGACTCATATTTTTCTTATTTCTCAATGAAAATATAAGTTGTGGGTACTCATTAGAAGTGCCTCATTGAGGCACTTCTAATGAATACCCACAATTGTATGTTTTCATGGAGATACAAGAAAAATATTAGGTGGATACCCCATCCAATCTGGAGCTATGTTACTGGCACAAATTAGCAGCACAGATCTTCAAAGAATTTTTACCTGAAAATGAGGCTTCACTTTTCATATTGAATTATCTCACATCAAAGCCTCATTTTTTTTTGTTTTTTGTTTTTTACTGTTTTTTTTGTTTTGTTTTTTTCGAAAAAAAAAAAAAAAAAATACAAATTTTCACTCTTTAAATTTTCTTATTTTCACCTACAGCAGGGTAAAAGTCACACTTTGAGCCAAACCCTGTTAACAGTACCTTTTGACTAGTAAACCATTCTAACATTATGAATACTAAGATCAGCTAGCTCAACTAACAATCTGAAAAGAGATTACAGTTCACTAACCTTCTAGTCTGAAAATGAACAGTGGAGGCCTTAATCAGACTGCAAAGGTGCCCAGGCAAGTCTGCGTCTTTACTACATTGTATATACATCACAGCTCTTGATAAGAGGAATAATATATACAGGTAAAAATAGTTTTCTTATTTCTTCACAAAAACATATTTTGTGGGTACTCACCGAAAGCACCTCGCCGAGGTGAGGTGCTTTTGGTGAGTACCCACAACATATGCTTTTGTGGAAGAATAAAAGACTGTCAATACTTTTTCAATTGAAAAAAGTGTCTTATAGATCTGGAGCTATGATACATATCCACCAAAAGACCCATTTTCTGACATGACCCAATTTTAATAAGCTTTAGAACAAAACACTCTTGCAGTATTTACCATTAATATTGGGAAACCTTAACCTATTACCATACTAGTACAAAAATTGAACAAGTCAAATTCACTAACTCACAGCTGTCGTATCTAAAAGGATGCTAGATGAATGTAAAATAATGCAGACCATGGTTCTGCATGTCTGATCTGGGTCAACACTGTTTGTACAGATCTGTCTATCCTAACACTTAGGGTTAATATGGTAATTTTAATCTTTAAAGACAATCTGACACTTTTCTTACAAATCAGCACATATTACTTGATATGCTAGTGTTCATTGTTCCAGCTGAAATTCAATTTTTCTTGTAAGATTAATTATCTGTTTTTCACATATTGTTTTACTTTGTAGTTGTAACCCTTGTCCTGCTGAATAAATTAAGATGCCAAGCCCCCTTCTAATTTTCAGCCAATCAGATTACTTGATCTGGATTGTTGCTATAAATTCAAATACTAAATAGCAAACAGTGCAGATCCAGATCAGTTGGCTTCTTCAGAAGCCAAATGATCTGGGTCTACACTGTTTGCAAAGGCAGGGTATATCCGGGTTCAGCAGGACAAGGGTTAAGAGGGCAGGGGAAGGGGAAGGGAGAGATTATATAACATCAGGGGAGGCAACTAGGAAAACAGTTAAAGTAATGTATCCTGTTTTTTTTTTGTTTTTTTTTTTTTGGGGGGGGGGGGGGGGGGGGTTTACAAAAAAAAAAAAAAAAAAAAAAGAAAGATGAAGATATAAAAAATTTGAGTAAACATTTTAAATATTTTTTCTTATTTTTCCCAGAAAATAGGTTTTGATCTTTCATGAAAATTGTCTTCCTGCATGAAATGTAAAAACCTATTTGCTGGGGAAAATAAGAAAAAAAAAATGAAAAAAGTCATTTACTGAAATTTTTTACTCAGCATTAATATACAGTCGACTCTCGTTATCTCGAACTTCACAGGACCTGATAAAAATATTCGAGTTATCAGAAGTTCGAGACAACCAAATTGTGACGTCATAGGTATGACGACTGTTCGCCTCTCTGTTCGCCAAAACGTACTTGGAAGGCATATGTATATGGCAATTTAAATAATTTACGCGTACTTCAGTTTGATTTGTTACTGTTTGTTTTAGAAGATGCAATGGTTTTCTTGGAATAATATCATCAATAAATGTTAATAATAATAAATTTCAAACGTCTCTTGCTGTCTTTTAATACTCCTGCAAATTTGGATTTCCATATGAGCTATAAATAAATTACTGGTTTCCGAGTTATGTTAGCTATACGTTATGAACTGGTTTGGATTAGCTCCCTTCGCATAGATGACTCGTTAAAGAGTTGACTGGTTTCTGCTTTTGCATAAAACGCTTACACTGTTAAGCGGCAGATGTAAGCTAGTTTGGATTATCTCCCCTGGCATAAACGAACCATCTCAGCGCGGCAAACTGTAGATCCTGCAGAGAAAGCTCGTTATGAACAGTCTCATCTGGGCCTACACTATTTGTGCGGGTATCCGTACCAGTGTACAGGGTCGGAAGGGTTAACATCGGTACCCACGTGTGATTCGTCTATTTGAGGCCGTGCACAACTCCTATTAGAAGACTGTGCGACTGTCAAAGACTTGGATCAGCCTGCACGCCCACGAATTTTCCATTATACGCATGAGCCTTATCTGGGCTTACCAAAGAGCACCGCCTGACCAATAAGTAACAAGCGAAGATTCAGACTTAGCTAGCCAGATCAATACAGGCTGATCTGAGTCGGAACCTGTCGCGCACTGATTTTTCTTGAAGACGCTATATCATTCAAACGGACAGTACTCAATAGTGAAGAGCATATCTAAACAATAAATTAAAGCAACTTCGTTGATTAATCTTGCATAACACTATTCTGAGCCGCTTTTTATCTTACAAATCAATGACACGAGACGGTACTGAGCGCCGCGTGTCAAACCCGACTCGACACGCACGTGATTTCGTAATTACGGATTTTAGACATTGTTTGTGTTGTTTGTAATTACCAGGACAAAGGGGAAAATTAACATATTGATTTATTTATCAATGGCCTATTATGATTTTCATTAACTGAGAGACCGGCGGCGCCGCATCTTGCATTTTTTCCCTTCGTCATGGTCCACGTTCGAGATACGCGGTAGTAAAAACTGTGAAAAATATATTCAGGGACTGAAAATGATGGACGAGATAGCCGAAGTGTCGACATAAAAGTAGTTCGACATACAAGAAGCTGAAATACAATAAATACATAGGGAAAATAATCGGGACTTAGAAATTAGTTCGACATAAGTGATAGGATCGAGATAAGAGGGGTCGAGATAACGAGAGTCAACTGTACATAAAAGTTGCACGCTGATACCCTACAAACCTCATAATATCAGCTCTTTCATCTTCTATTGTAAAATTACAAGAATAATTTTATCAAAGTTGCTATCATGTTCATAATATGCAATAAACTTTCACAAAAGTTCCAGGGTTCTGATATGTTTTTATTATAGTTTGAAATATTCTTATGTTTTGTTAGGACAAGGTAGTTAGTTCTCAAGACCCCAAAACATTATTTTCACAGAAACCAATCCATGTGACTACTCGATTTTCCATAAGTACTGGGACAGACAGGCCAGAGAAAACAGTTTTAGAACCAGATCATATACTACAAAATGCAGCATTTGATCAGGGTCTACACCATTTGCCACTCGTCCCCCAGTTTTTTAAACATCAACAGATAACAGTAAAATGGACTTCATTCAAAGTTTAGGACAAGTATGATATGGAATTAAGTTACCAAATATATTCTTTAATGCTTAGCACTCTGGGTAAAATATTCAGCAGACAACATTTTGAAATATTTTATTTTTCATTTATTTTTCCTGAAAACAGGACTTGACATTTCATGCAAATTGTCTCCAGTGGAGACAATTTGCATGAAATGTCAAATCCTATTTTCTGGAAAAAATAAGACAAAAATCACCAATTTATCGTCTCCTGAAATTGCCTAGAGTGGGGTAAAGTAGTCTGGCCCCAGACCCTTTCTTTTTTTTCTTTTCTTTCTTCTTTTTTTTTTTTTTTTTTTTTGAGGGGACTTAACACTTGTATGGCTTGTAGATTTTTTGTTTACTTCAGTCCCTTGTCTAGGAAGAAAAGGTAACTTGAAGTTAGATTAAAGAGGATCATGCTAAAAAGAATAATGCAGAGAAAGAGAGAAATAGATATAAAACAAAAACGACTGGAGCCAGTCTATGGTAAAGGTTATAGATTGATACAGACCAGGTTCCACTTTCTTCTGTAAATATCACTTGTGCTTTGAAAGGCTCTATGCAATGAAGTACAGCACAGTAGATAATGGCTCCAGTCCTTTCTGCAATTTTTTCATTTATTTATTTTTTTTTTTTGTCACCTTTTATCACTTCCTGTAACTGTATTTGTCTCTTTAATCTCGTTTCACTGTTTTACAACTAAGGGACATAACTTATTAAATCATTATAAGCTGTACTAGATTGTATATTTTTGAAAAGAAAAGAGAAAATGATAGAAAAAGAGTCTGGAGACAGACTACACAGTACAGTTGTAAGTCGGATTCCACCTCTAGGGGGATTTAAAACTACCATATTTGATCTAATTACCGCACATACCCCTATAAGCGCACAGTCAAGCAATTCCGTACTCTTCGGATTACAGCTAGTGTACTGTTTGGCTACTTCTTTATAAAGGCATATGCTGTGGGTACCCATTTGAATTGCATCGACTTGTCGATGCAATTCAAATGAGTACCCACAACATATGATTTTATAAAGAAATTCAGAAAAAAATGGCATAAACATCATCTAATAAGTTCTTTGCTGATCTTTTTTAAGTGTACCTTTTAGTAGGCAGATACCACAAGTGTTTTCCAGTAATTTTGAAAAACCTAAGTGCACAGTGCGGTAATTAGGTAGAATACGGTATACCATGAAATGAATTCAGGAGTGCTAACTGCAGACACTTCTACGAGGGTCCTGCAAAAAGTTTTGTCACTGGGTTCAGATTACTTCAGTGCTAAGTTTTATCCCTTTACTAAACACATTTTTGTAACCTTTTTACCCAGTTGCGAAAAGTAGATAAAGTCTTCTTTTGGTATCTGTTGGAGACACTGATAAGTAGCGCTGCCAAGAGAACTTCTAGACGTATACTTATTTCCAGAAAGCATTTTCTTAAGCCTTGGAGAAAAAAAGAAGTCACAGGGACTCAGCTCAGGTGAATAAGGTGGATGGTTTAAAACTTTCACCTTTTCAGAAGCCAAAAAAGACTTAACAACCTCACACTTATGAGAGGAGGCATTGTCTTGTAAAAGGTGGACTCCTGACCATCCTTTGCTTGGTCTTTTCTTATTGTAACAAGGAAATTGATCAGTGTATATGACTGCATCTATTTCAATTTGAAATAAGTTGGTCAATTGGAAAGCAATTTGCACGAAATGAACGGGTATCATTAGCTATTCAACACACCATTCAAGTGCAGTGAAGCATTTTAAAATATACCGAGGATAAAACTAAGGAAGCCTATTAGTGACAGCACTTTTTGCAGGACCCTCGTACTAAATGTATGTTTGGTTGGCAGAAGACACCTGACCAGACTGTATGTATTCCAACATGCCACTCCAGCATGCCTGATCATGTCACAGAAAACGTTAAACAATTACAGAAAATAAATATGTAGTGTTATATTTTACTAACAGAAAATATCTTCCAAATACTCTGTATTGACGTATGATCCAATACAACAATTTGTCACCAAATATATTAGAACTCCTTAATGGTTACAATGACAGCACATGCCATTACTCCAGCGCAGAGAGGGTATCCTCATAATTTGCTTTCTTATTTCTTATTTCTCCATGAAAATGAGGCATTTCTAATGACATATGCCTCAGTGAGGTGCTTCTAATGAGTATCCATAACATATGTTTTTATGGAGAAATAGGAAAATATCAATACACCACAATCTTTTATTACACCATTGCTGGAATCCCAAGCAAAAACCATGTTAGCTAAACAACTATGTTGTATAAAAACAAAAAACAACAACAAAAAAACAAAATGCCTTGTGGCATTATGGATGGGTTGTTCAAAAATGTTACCCAAAAGGTTAACCTCAGACAATGCCCAATGCCCGCCCCACACCTGCCCCATGCCTGCCTGCCCACCCACCAGGACATCGCTATTTTAAAGAATGACTTTTTAAATAACCATCAGAAAAAGTATAGATTATACAGAACAAGAATATCGGTGAAACCGATGGATGCTCCCCGAACATGCAATAGTCGGAACAGGAAACATTATCCTAGATAAAGAGCGGTATACTGTGTATACTCACTGTACTTCAAAATGGAGTATCACAAAACCTGTTGGTGGACAGATAAGCTTGCCTGAAGGCACTGTCATACAAACATCAGCAACATAAAAGTTGGAATAAATGAAAGGAATAAATCTAGGCACTAGAGCAAAAACAAAGTTTTTCTAAAAATAGCCACAGTGACCTTGACCTTGAGCCCAGAACCCTGAATGTCAAACATGCTCAAGATATTATCATACCCAACATTTGTTTGAAGTTATATCAAAATCCATCAATAAATGTAGGCACTAGAGTGTTGACAAATTCTTTTCTAAAAATAGCCAGTGACCTTACACTGCAGCTTTAAACAAAGTAGCATGACTCTGTGACAAATCATCTAACCAGAAAGATTGAACAATATGCGCATCCCCTATTGCTGCTTAAGATTCCATTAAAATTTCGTTGAATGTCTGCCAGTATTTGCTAAGAATTTGCGTGGACACGAACAGTACCCTATATATTCATGCAGAACTCATCAAAGGGCAATAACTCTTGGAAAAATCATCGAACCAGAACACGCAGGTGAATGTCGAACATGCTCAAGATATTTAAAAGCTGCAGTGACCTTGACATTGAGCCCAGGACACTGGAAATTGAAATTGCTTGAGATGTTATCATACTCAACATTTTTGTGAAATTATATTAAAATCCATCAATAAATCTAGGCACTAGAGCAAAAACAAAGTTTTTCTAAAAATAGCCACAGTGACCTTGACCTTGAGCCCAGGACCCTGAATGTCAAACATGCTCAAGATATTATCATACCCAACATTTGTTTGAAGTTATATCAAAATCCATCAATAAATGTAGGCACTAGAGTGTTGACAAATTCTTTTCTAAAAATAGCCAGTGACCTTACACTGCAGCTTTAAACAAAGTAGCATGACTCTGTGACAAATCATCTAACCAGAAAGATTGAACAATATGCGCATCCCCTATTGCTGCTTAAGATTCCATTAAAATTTCGTTGAATTTCTGCCAGTATTTGCTAAGAATTTGCGTGGACACGAACAGTACCCTATATATTCATGCAGAACTCATCAAAGGGCAATAACTCTTGGAAAAATCATCGAACCAGAACACGCAGGTGATATGCACATCCACCTTCCATACTTAATATTCCCATGAAGTTTCAATGAAATCCGACTAGTAGTTTCCGAGAATTCGCGTGGACACGAACAGTACCCTATATATTCATGCAGAACTCATCAAAGGGCAATAACTCTTGGAAAAATCATGGAACCAGAACACGCAGGTGATATGCGCATCCACCTTTGATACTTAATATTCCCATGAAGTTTCATTGAAATCCGACAAGCAGTTTCCGAGAATTTGCGTGGACAAGAGCGGGACGGACGCACGGACGCACGGACACACGGACGTACGGACGCACGGACGCACTGACACACGGACGCACGGACGAAGCGGCGACTATATGCTCCCCCGAAATTCTTCGGGGAGCATAAAAATGACCATAAATGGTCATTTTTCTATAAATCATTATAACTTATACATTGTTTGGATACAAGACTTTTTGAGTCCACCTTTAAGCCCTCTTACTGTCTTATAAAGAGATTTCAGTGTACCTTTTCGTTGAGAGGACTGCCTCCCATGGTTGTCTGGATGCATTGCTTTCTTTTCTACAACTCAAAAATCCCAGGACAATATAGTGTACACCATACCCTGCTATGTAATTATCCAAACAGGAACTCTCCAACAATACAATACTCCCTACCTCTCCCATCCCTGTGAAATCCACACAAATATTAACTTTCAAGCCAACTAATCACAGCCTATATCCCCTTACACCAAAATCAAACAAATATTATCCAACTGACCATGGCTCCAGATAACAGTCGTTTAACAGAATTGTTTTCTTATTTCTCTAACAACAAAATTGTTATGAGTACCATCCTAAGAATTGCTTCAAAGGTGAGGTGGCTTTTACTTGTACTCATAACACATTTTGGTTCCAGAAATAAACTGAAAAAGAAGAAGAAAAAAATTAGCCCAAACTTCTGGTTTCTCTAGAGGTATGTATTAATTAGGCCAGCCAACCTGGGCTCTCCAACCACACCAGAGAAAGGGTAAGTTACAAAGTTCAATAAAAGTCCCAGTTTAACCCTCCTCATGTTGAATAAATTAAGATGCCACACTCACTTCTAATTGACAGCCAATCAGATTCTTTGATCCAGATTGTTGATATACATTCACATGCAGCATGGCAATCAGCAAAGATACAGGTCAGTTGGCTTCTTCGGAAGCCAACTCATCTGGATCTATACCTTTTGCAAAGGCAGGGTATATCTGGGTTCAGCAGGACAAGGGTTAATACTTACCACCATAAAAGCAGATTCAGCAGACCACAAACTGATGTTTTTCATCTTTTTCTCAGAAAACAGGATACGACGTTTCATGCAAATTGTCTCTTATAAAATGTCAAATCGTATTTTCTGGGGAAAAAAGAAGAAAACTATTTCAAAATGTTTTCTGCTGAAATTTTTAAGCAGCATGTCAAGTGTCAAATTGACCAGCCCACCAATTTTATCAAAGGTAATTTCAGGGTACTGGCCATAAATATTTCATTTATCCACACTCAATTGCTTATTTATGGACTGTGTCTAATACCAATTTCATCCTTTCTTCCTGCTTGGCTGTTCATTGTTCAGACTGGGAGGAAAAGAGCTTTTACTTTCATTGAACAGTCCTTGTTTAACCCTTAAAGTGCCAATCACAACAATTGTCCTCTGCTTTGTCTTCTGCCGGTTACTTTAAAAGTCATTGTTGCAAACAGTGTGGGCCCAGATCAGACTGCTTCTTTAGGAGCAGTCTGATCTGGGTCCACACTGTTTGCCTATATGCAAAATGTAAGTTTGAAAAGTTTGCAAGAAGATGCAGCAGACGACATTTTCAGATGCAGATTTTCTTGGCGCTTTAAGAGTTAAGGGTTATCACTCTCTGGGCTAATTCAGCAGATGATACATTGATGATATTATTTTTCCTAGGAAATAGCATTTCATGCAAATTGTCTCCATCAGCTATTTTCTGGGAAAAGTAAGAAAAAATATTTCAATATGTCATCAGCTGAAAATTTAACCAGAGCTAAGCTTAACTAAGGTGAACAGACACCTCTACAAGGGATATAACTCTTAACTGCAGATATTTGCTTCCTTACTCACTGGGGACTACTCTAAACTTTTAGGGAAGTCCTATTTCCTTTAATCCATAAAGCTCCAAGCAAAAAAATGTATACGACATTCAAAAATTTTTATATTATTTGTTTACTTTTTAGAGAAAATAAGTCAAGCAGATGATTCACATGAAATATCAAAGACTTTTTTTTCTCTGAAAAATAAGAAAAAAAATATCATAGTTGTCTTCCACTGCAGTTGATATTCAGGTGCTATTTAAGAATCCTGCAGTCCTGTCTGCCAAAGCTGTCACCCTTTGCAAAGTGGTAGCTGACTGTTCTTGTTTGTTTGTGTGTGTTGAGGTTTTATGGCCCAGTCAATCCAATGCAGTCATTTAGAGCTTGATTATTTTACTGAACCACACTTTTACTGGGCAGGCTTAGTCCTCTAAGCGGTTAACCAGTACTGTATACATTCTTTCACCAGAAGCTGACAACTGCCCTTCTTGAATCAGCAAAAGGAGAGAATGACCGCAGAAAATATTTCACGATCAATCTCCAGGAAAGAATGTTGCCAGACTCTTCAAACTGATCCATTCACCTTAAATGTAGACTACCTACTAGTCAGATATCAATATTATTTTCATGAATTACAATCATTAATTTCCTTATTGAATTAAGGGCCAGCTACTGCCTACTGCTTGCCTCACCTCTTTGGTAGCAGCAATTCATCTTGGAGATGCAGAGACCAACCACTTATTTCATGTATAATATTAACATATTTGAACATAATACAAGACATGTGTTTACAACATTACAATATTATACCACTATTAGAGACTGGCTATACAAGGTATCATACATACATTTGAATCAGCTTGTATTCAGGAGTGATATCAAGGTCTAGGAGCTAGTCTACCTTAAAATGTAAGTTCAGCTTGAAGATGCACCAATCAACCCCAATTATTGCAAGAGAAGCAGCCGGTGCACCGGTATGAGGAGGTTAAAGCCCATTGAACCAAACAATTCATTATGGAATACTATAAATATGGTTTTTACCCAAAGTATTGGGATAGATAGGTCTTTGCAAACAGTATTGGGATAGATAGGTCTTTGCAAACAGTACTGGGATAGATAGGTCTTTGCAAACAGTATTGGGATAGATAGGTCTTTGCAAACAGTATTGGGATAGATAGGTCTTTGCAAACACTGCAGATCCAGATCAGATGCCACAGAATGTGGCATCTGATCAGGGTCTACACTGTTTGCCATACATACCACAATATTTTAAACACATCAACAGGTAGCAGAATTGACTATTTGAAATTTTAAGACAAGTCAGGTAAGTAAAGGTGTCCCAATACTTAGGGTAAATACTGTTTTTATCCGAAGTATTTAGACACCTTTACCTCTTAGCATTCTTATCCTAAAACTTGAATAAATCCATCTGACCAACTCTTGATGTCTCTAAAAGACTGCTCGATGAATGACAGTGAAGACTATGATTAGATGCTGCATTCTAGGGTGCCTGATCTGAATGTACGACGTCTGTCAACATACTTAAGGCAAATATGGTTAAACACTTTTTTAACCAGAAAGTATTGATATTGTTCTAATTCCTGTTGGTAAGCAAGGGCTCCAAATTTATCTGGGACCAGTTGTTCAAAACTAACAATGTCGTTAGTTAACGATTCGTTAAAATTTACATCAAGTGTTACACAAATATGCTGAAATTTTTTGCTGAAAAAAATGTGAGTAGCTTTTGCACTGCTAAAGCTACTCACATTTTTTCAGCAAAAAATATCAGAATATTGTATATTGAATCTGCTAAAACAGTTAACGAAATGACCCTTAACGAGTTTAAGCTAACAATGCTTTGAACAATTGGGCCCTCGATTCAAAATGGTTACTTGTAAGCCTTCATCCTGCAACCAGGAGTGTACAATGTACACCGTCTGTGTCCCCCTTGGAGGTTAAGACGTAATAGAAGAAAGAAAGAAAAGAAACTATCTTATTCATAAGGTATTAGCAGAACTTGCTATTTTAGCCCAAACTCGTGGAAAGAAAAGGTGACTCGCCTGTCTCTAGTAAAGTATTTAGGTAAAAAAAGATGTCATCACAATCTCATCAGCATGCAATAACAAAGCAAATTACGGTTATACTCATTGTAAGCTGTACAGGTATTTAGAGTATAAAAAACACCGACTAAGTAGAAATTTTACAAACATACCTGAAAGGCTTGTAGTTGTCTCCCCCTAGCATTCAATAGCTGTATCATTTCACCAACCACCAAATGTCCTCCCACAAGCCATTACACCACTGCCATCAACTGCTTCACATCCACAATACTTCATTCAGATTTGCTTTTATTTGATTGTAATAAGGAAATTTTGGATCCTTTAAGTTAAAAACATCTCAGAACCTTACTTGTTTATACTGTGTACACGGACTCTGAAAACAAATACTACCAACAACAAAGGGAAGGTAATTCACAATCTAGATTCATGTAATTTCATGGAAACTATTCCCAGCAAGCTAAAATATTTCCTTAATCATGTTAATGTATTTGATAGAATGTCTGGCAAGCCAAATAGTTCACTCACAAATCAGCTGCCAGACTAACCAAGAACGTTAATTTAGTTTTCTTTAAAATCTCACCCTTAAACAAAACCACCAGTAAAAAATCAATTCCAATTGTTTCATGCCTCTTGAACCAAATTCAGAACAATGAGATTGGAAGGCCTCTCCTATATTCTGTTTACTGTTCTCTAACTCAGTTACAGAAGTCACACACAAGACACCGACCTGACCAATGATCCATTTCAATCTTCTTATATTGAATTCCCTCACCGCTGACTTGACAAGACTGCTGCCTGGAATATATAAAAACATTCAGGACTTTAGCAAAATGGGTGTTTTTGCAAAAAAAATACGGACATTTTTTCTTATTTCTCCATGAAAATATATGTGATAGGTCCATGTAAAAGGAGTTGGTGTTTGGGATTTTGCGAGAGACTAGTGACCAGCATTTATAATCATGATATTACTTTGGTTTTCTTTTTGTGGATCATCAAACTGGGTTATAAGATTAAATAATTAGTCACTGGAGACTGCAGCCAGTTTACCATATACATGTACATACAGTCTAAAAGCGTATTCATATCTTCCTACACAATAGTAGGTTGTTTGCCCTCAGTGAGATCATATTTATTTAGTTATGTTCTCATGGAGAAATATGAAAAATTCCAAAACAGTCAACTCTATACCCACACTGGACACAACATTATAATGACAATTTGAATGTCACAAAACCTTCGCTCAAGAGTTGACAGTAAATGAAAAAATATGCAAGAATATTGCATTAAAACTTCTAGCAACATATGTTTTGGATATTTGTTAGAATTGCCTCAGTGAGGCAATTCTAACAAATATCCAAAACATAATGTTCTATGAAGAAAAAAGAATATAACAAGGCCTTTCTTACGTATCATTTTGTCTATTAACCCTTGTCCTGCTGAATAAATTAAGATGCCACACCCACTTCTAATTTTTAGCCAATCAGATTACTTGATCCAGACTGTTGCTATAAATTCACATACCTAACGTCAAACAGTGCAGAGCCAGATCAGTTGGCTTCTGAAGAAGCCAACTGATCTGGATCTACACTGTTTGCAAATGCAGGGTATACCCGGGTTCTGCAGGACAAGGGTTAAGAATTCTTTGCAACAGCAAAGGGAACAAATGCTGTCGTTGTAACAAGGAGGTTTCACCGTAGTTTTAGTTTGAAAAAAAGAAAGTGCCCCTCTAGAGCTATGCCAATACTACAGACTACTGACATAAGATCTTGTTAGAAGCACCATTGGAAAAGTTCATTCACATCATAAAAACCTAAATTCTAGGAACTTCTTAGAACAAATTCATTACATCAAGTGCATCTTATCAAGTATACTTAGTCCCCATTACTGCTGCAAGTGCCCATATCAACCATTTAATCCTTAATACAGTATTTATCCTAAGTATACTTGTCTAAAAATTTGAAATACATTACAACCTCTTTATAACAAGGTTCGTTATAACACGGTTTTGTATAAAACACAGTTTATGGATATCACACGGTTCAAAGATGGATCCCAAAAATGTATAGATTATATTGAAAAATGACCATAAATGGTCATTTTTCAATATAACCTATACATTTTTGTTTGGATACAACACGGTTGTTTAACTAGCATGGTTTATGCTATGGACCCCAACAAAAGTGTTATAAAAAGGTTGTGGTGTATTCCCTTCTACTACCTCTTGATATGTGTAAAATATTGCTGTATCTAGATAGTGTAGACCCTGATCAGATGTCGAATTCTACGGTGTCCGATCTGGATTAAACAGTTTGCTAATGCCTGGCTGTCCCAATATTCAGGTTTATTATGGTATGCTGATTAAGTTAACGTTTTGTATTAGAGTTAAATGGCCCAGCCAACACTGTTAAGTTCATGATGAGCAGGTCAGTTATCCTACTCACACTTTTCCTGGGAAGGCTTAGTCCTCTATCAAGCAGTTAACCCGTACACATGCAAATACTTTAGTCAGTAACTGAAAACTGTCCTTTGCTGACAAAAGTATGTGCACATATGCTGGTGTCAAATAAGCAACACCTTACTTTCTTTAGCCAAGATATACGGCTTAACACTGCTAGCAAACCATCTGATTTGCATAAATTTTTGTTTGTGTTGAGCTGTTACAATCCATTAGGGTCATCATCAAGCACGGCCAGTTTACCTAACCACACTTTTTCCTGGGCAGGCTTTAAGTCTTCTAAGTAGTTAAACAGTACAGTGCACATTCTTTCGCCAGAAACTGACAACTGCCCTTCTTGAACCAGTAGAAGGGAGAGAATGAGCGTAGAAAATATTTCATGATCAATCTCCATGAAAGAATGTTGCCAGACCCAGCGGTGATCGAACCTCCTACGTTCAGATCATCAGTCAGATGCGCATCCAACTGAGCTACCGAGGTTAGAGATTGGCATGACATGTCCAAGCCTGTTTTAAGGACAAAATTAATGCAATAATGAAATGACATAATATGTCAGTAGGCTACTAGGATTAATAACAGCTAAGGGAATGAGGAATCTGTGACACACATTACAATGCTCCAAATAAGGCACTTTTTTCTTCAACCAAAAAGTATTGATAATTTTCTTATTTCTCAAAAAAAACATATGTTGTGGGTACTCATTAGAAGTGCTTCACTGAGGCACTTCTAGTAAGTACCAACAACATATGTTTTCATGGAGAAATAATGGAATATTCACCTGATACACACTGCTCTTGGACTAAGATATTATCGATATCATCCTTGCACCACAGTGTAAGAGTCCTATTACATCAGATGCATTCTGAATAGCGACAATCATATTGATTTTCAAAGCTTTGCATGATGGGCTAAATTTTCAGTAGCAGACACACTGCAATATTTTTTCTTAGTTTCCCCTGAAAACAGGTTTTGACATTTCATGCAAATTGTCTCCAATGGAGACAATTTGCATGAAATGTAAAAATCCCATTTTCTGGCTAAAAATAAAAAAAATAAGTACTTCAGAATGTTGTCTGCCGAAATTACTCAGCATGCTAGGCGTTAAAATGCCAGTGCATGGAAACCAGTTATTTGCAATTATATCTTGGAAGCCATTGGGTTTTAGTCATGCATCAAACCACAGTTTTAATACATAAATTATAAGCCATGTCATGGAGTGCTGGTTTAAGTTAAATGGGTTACCATACTTTATTTTTAATAAGGGCACCATCACAAATAAACACGCCCTTTATTTCTTTGTCTTCAAATATTTTCCTTTTCCATCTTCTTTCCCCTTTAAAAATAGTCCTGCTGATCCCGGATATATGCCCTGCTTTTGCAAACATTGTAGATCCAGATCAGATGGCTTCTAAGAAGCCAAATGATCTGGATCTGCACTGTTTGTCATGAATAATGTGGATTTTTATCAATGACCTGGATCAAGCAATCTGATTGGCTCAATTTGGCTGACAGTTAGAAGTGGGTGTGGCAGGTAAATTTATTCACCATGACAAGGGTTAATATATATACAAAAATGGAAGTGAAACTGAATGGACTTGGTAATTAAACTTTTTAACCCTTGACATGCCGAATAAATTATGATGCCAAGCCCATTTCTAATTTTCAGCCAATCAGATTACTTGATTCAGGTTGTTGATATAAATTCACATACAGAATGCAAACAGTGCAGATCCAGATCAGTTGGCTTCTAATGAAGCTAACTGATCTGAATCTACAAGGGTATATGCAGGCTCAGCAGGACCAGGGTTAAGTTGTGGAAACCAACTACCCTAAAAATCTCATGAGGCCTTTCCCCCACCTGTAAAATTTGGTTAATTGGCAGACTAGTCTTGAAGGTATATATTCATGTTTGAAAATGTGATGGATAGACTGACGACCCACAATGGAGCCTTGCTATATTATAAGCTCTGTTGTGAGCCTTTTCCTCAGGTGAGCTAATATTTCCCAAAAGGGGGTTCTGGAGTCCTGAATAACTGATATGCTGACCTCCTTTTCATTTTCATTTGATAATCATGATTAAATGCTATTTTAGTTAGGTCCACAATAGTTCAGTTGTAAACAAATACTAAGATTTAATAAAGTTCACCCTTAAAGTGCCGACATTTTCAAATATTTTTTTTTTTTTTTTCAAAGAAAATAAGTCTTGACATTTCATGTGAATAATCTGCTTGGCGGATAATTCACAAAAAAATGTCAAGACTGATTTTCTCTGAAAATAAAAAAAATAAATAAATAAATAAAAAATTAGAATCTCATCTGCTACAAATTTTTATTTTAACGGTTAATGAAAGTTAATTGTACCCCAGATAAATTTTATGAAAACTGATAAAGTTTAATCTGGTTGCTAGGCAGATCTATCATAAATCAAAGTGAAAATTGAAAACCTGTTACACCAATCTGTCCAACAAAGAAATGCCACCAAGAATGATATACTGACCCAAACCAACAAAACTTGGTCAAAGTTTAATTAACCATTAACCTGCTGAATTTAAATATCAGTATACCATTTTGACTTATTTGTCTAACTTCTTCCAGAAAATATGGGAGAACTTTTGTGACTTCTGGTTGCTTTCCAGTACACCAATTTATTCTATTCAGAAAAGGTATGAACTAAGTGCTCCAATAGGGTTGAACGATCAAATTCACAGGGAGCAAATTCTTTCCTTTAGAGTAGACCGATTTTCAGAAGGGCAAAATCAATTTAGACAATTGCCTCCCTTGAGAGTGTATCTATTGCTGTTAATCCTAGACAGGCTGAATAAATTTAGCTGCCATGCCCACTTCTAATTTTCAGCCAATCAGATTACTTGATCCGCACTGTTGATGCAAGTTCACATACTGAATGACAAACAGTGCAGATCCAGATCAGTGGAAGCCAACTGATCTGGATCTACACTGTTTGTAAAGGCAGGGCTTTTTGGGGTTCAGAAGCCAGGGTTAAAATGCATTCTCCCTATTCTCAAAATATATGTCTGAAATAACACTAATGAAATCCATCACATGTTTGCATGGAAAAATGCAAACCTTTTCTAACAAACATATAGTTCCTTATTCAGGAAGACAGGGCTAAGCAAACACTGCAGACCTGGATCACACATCACAGAATGCAGATCAGGGTCTGTGCTGTTTGCCACTTATCCAGCAGTTTTAGACACCTCCACTGGTACAACAGACTGTTCAGGTTTTAGGACATATGGTAAGGAGTTGAGGTGTGAAATAATTTAGAATAAATAAGGCAATTTGTCCAGTGCAATGATATTATCTTGGTCAAACTGTCCTGATAACAAAATTTTATTGAAAGTTAATCTGATAACACTAAAACAACCATTGATTGAATCACTTTCATCAAACAATACCAGATAGAACTCTGAAATGTAAATACTTAACTGCAGTAAAGTGCAGTTGAATCATACCATAAATATTGTAATGCTTAGCATGCTAGATAGAATTTTCAGCGGGTGACAAACTAAAGTATTTTCTTGTTTATTTCCAGAAAATAGGCTTTGACATTTCTATGCTAGCTAGTTAGTACTCCTAAAGGAAACACACTTCATGAAATGTCAGAACTTAATTTCTGGGAAAAATTAGAAAAAAAAAATATCATCAATTTGTGCCTAGAGAGTGGTAAGTGTTAGTATCCACTGAGTAAAGATGTTGCCACAAAACTAGTCATTTTTGGTCACATATGGCTGCCTGATAGACAATTAACAACACCAACCCCCAACAAGGCACACTAAATAGCTGGGAGCTTGGGACAATATAAATTGATAGCATAATTAATTCCCATTTCTAAAATTCTAAGCAATACAAAACAGTTTCTCAGAAATTCCAAACTAAAAGAGAATTATTTTCTTGAATAGCACATTCAAGGCTCCTGGTGATGCAGGTAAGCTTAACTGAGTACAGTTTCCCTTTTTTAAATCTAAGGGTAATACATGATAATTTTTACTATAACATATACAGCAACACAAAACTCCCTTGGCTCAAAGATCAGGTCAGATCTACCCACCTCAACCATTAAAAGTTACAAGTTAACCTTGAAAACAAGGTCAAGGTCACCAAAATCTGCCTAGCTCAAATGCGTATCCTTGTGATTTAGCCATGCAAGTTTGATGAAAACCTGCCATGAAATGGATTCCATCTAGTGTTTCAGAGATATAGTATTAAAAAGCCTTTTTCATAAATCTCATGGTGGCCTGGAAAATTGGGCCAACTTACTGGTCATCAAAATCTAATGACCACTAAGACCATCCCAGTTACATTTATATATGGACTAAATAAGTTTGACCAAGATTCACCCTTTGGTTCTGGAGATAGCATGCTGAATGTTTCTTAAGACAAAATTTGACAATCTTAAGTATTCCTGTGACAATGACAACTTCTGCCCACCCCACCACCCCCCCACCACCCAACCCTTCCAACGATATATCCTTGCAATCCACCCACTAGTTCAAGAGATAGTTTTCTCTGTGAACACACTTTTTTTAACCCTTGTCCTGCAGATATACCCTGACTTTGCAAATAGTGTAGATCCAGATCAGTTGGCTTCTTCAGAAGCCAACTGATCTGGATCTGCACTGTTTGCCATTCAATATCCAAATTTATAGAAACAATGTGGATTAAGGAATCTGATTGGCTGAGAATTATAAGAGGGCATGGCATCTTAATTTATTCAGCATGACAAGGATTAATAGAAAAGTATTGATATTTCTCTTATTTCTCCATAAAAATGGCCATAGTGTGAGTACACATTAGACGGTCTCAATGAGGCACTTCAAATGAGTACCCAAAATGTACCAGTTTATGGAGAAATAAGAAAAACTTTATTTGGGTAAACCCCCTAATCTGGAGCTGTGCGTAACTGAACTCTTGATAATTAACCCTTATCCTTGTGAATCTGGATATACTCTGCCTTTGCAAACATCGTAGATCAAGATCAGTTGGCTTCTAGGAAGCCAACTGATCTGGATCTGTAATGTTTGTCATTAAGTATGTGAATTTATAGCAACAATCCAGATCAAGTAATCTGACTGGCTGAAAATTAGAAGTGGGCATGTCATCTTAATTTATTCAGCAGGACAAGTATTTAATACCATTGAAAGGGCCATAAAACCAAAACCCCTACCCTAGCAGCCATCTTCCAAAGTAATATCTTATTTGAAGCTCTGCAGATAATAAGCATTTCTCATCAATTATCCAATTAAGATTCCAGGAATCCCTCTCAGAATCCAACTGTCCATTAATAAATCAATGCAGACAGGCAAATTTGAAGAACAAAATAAACAACAAAAATGCTGTCTCAGCTCCAATACAATCTGCATTTCAGCAAAATTTCTTTAGATCCATAAAACACCCTGTCTCACCTTCATCAGGTTTAACACTTTGCAAGCTGATTAAAAAATTTCAGCAGACAAGATTTTGAAACTTCTTTCTTATTTTTCCCTGAAAATAGGATTCGACATTTCATGCAAGTTGTCTCCATTGGAGATACATTGTGTAATTTGCATGAAATGTCAAATCATGTTTCTGATAAAAGTAAGAAAATCATTTCAATATGTTGTCTGCTGAAAAAGTTACAAGGAGTGCTAAGCCTTAACCCTTGTAGTGCTAATCACAGTGCAGCAGACAACTGCAAGGGCATCATCAGACTGGCTCCAGTCTCCAGTGACAAAATATTTTTTTTCTTATAATCATGTTTGATAGTCCACTAAAATACAGCGAAAAGTTTCATGACTATAAAGCTGGTCAATAGTGACCAGCCTTTATAGTCCTGATATTATTTTGGTTTTATTTTAGTGGATTATCAAATGGATTTTAGGCAAAGGAGGATAATTTTAAAACCAAAGTAGGAGAGTTGACTTCCTTGTTTGTGAAACATCGTCTTCATATGATTAATCCATCAGTAAGGTTTCAAGAATATATTCCTTACGGTTTAGGAGTTATATGGCCTGGACACAATTTTTTAGCCTTGTTCGCGACACATCGTCTTGATATGATTTAGCCATCTGTAAAGTTTCATGAATATATTCCTTACAGTTTAGGAGTTATGAGCCGGATATGAATGCAGGGACAGATGGATTGGGGTAAAACCTAATGCCCTTCCGCCATTCTTCGAATGGATGGTCAATTTTTCATCAGCTGAATTAGCCCAGAGAGTGGTAAAGGTTAAGAAAGTAATGATGTTATTTTTGCACCAAAACATATACCGTATTCGACCAAATTACCGCACCTGTTCCTATAAGTGCACAGTCAAGCAATTTAGTAGTCTTAAGATTACAACCAGTGTACTTTTATCTGCATCTTTATAAAAACATTATGTTGTTGGCACTCATTTGAATTGCCTTGACTTATAAAACATGTTGTGGGTACTCATTCGAATTGCCTTGGCAAGTCAAGGCAATTCAAATGAGTACCCATAAAATATGTTTTTATAAAGAAAATCAGAAAATAATATCCCATAAGTATCATTAAATACACTCCTCATGAAGTTCTCTGCTGATCTTTCTTTAAAGTGTGCCCTCGTTAGATCGATATTTACTGCAAGTTTTTCCAGTAATTTTGAAAAACCTAAGCGCACAGTGCGTTTATTAGGTCAAATATGTTATCTTCAGCATTCTGCAGGATCTGATCGAGTCTGGACTATTTGCAAATGTTTCTCTGTCTGAATACGTAGGGTAAAGATGGCAAACAGGCTGTTATCTACCAGTCTGTTTCAAAATACTGCGTCATCATCAATAATGCCCATAGCAGCAGATAAGACGCTTTCTTCAACCAAAAAGTACCAATAATTTTCTTACTCCTTCTCGAAAGCATAATATGTGGGTACTCATTAGAAGTGCCTTATCGAGGAGCTTCTAATGAGTATCCACAACATATGTTTTTGTGGGGAAATAAGAAAAATATTAACCCATTAAACCACTCTTATCAGAAGCTATGTAGCCACAACAAGCAGAAAAGAACTGCCCATCAGATAATCAAAATGCTGTACACGTAAAGACTCAGATCAGCCTATGTAGGCTCTGATCACTCTGCATCTTTTGCTCTCAAACCAATGTCCATACCAAACTCTATGATAAACACTAAGGCCCATATTCTGATTCTGGCACAATGTATGATGATCATAGGTTCTGGTGAAACTACAGCCCAGTATACAAATATGTAAAAAGGTCTGTCTGCACAGATACTGTGCATATAGAATAAAATAATCTGATTGTTTGATGCAGCTATGGCAACAAATACTGCTATTGCTGTATTTACCGTAAAAGTCAGACATTATAAACATTTCAAATTTTGGGACAAAAAATTGGTAAGGAGTCGATCTTACTATCTGTAGTGTTTTGTTATCTCAAACTGCTGAATGACTAGTAAACAGTATATAGACCCTGACCAGATGTTGCACATTGCTGCATTTAATCTTGGTCTGCACTGATTGCTGGGATACTCAGGGTGAATATGGTGAGAATGGAGATTGTCAACCTGAATAAATTAAGATGCCACACCCACTTCTAATTTTCAGCCAATCAGATACCTTGATACTTCAAATTTTCAGCCAATCAGATACCTTGATACAAATTCACATATTTAATGACAAACAGTGAAAAACCAGATCAGTTGGCTTTTTCAAGCAAACCTATCTGGATCTACACTGTTTGCTAAGACAGGGCATATCTGGGTTCAGCATGACAAGGTTTAAGTCGTGTCTATTTAGTCTCAAAGAGGCATCGTGGTCAAGTGATTATAGTGTTTGACTGCAGTGCAGAAGATTGCAGACTGCAGCCTACCTGTTTATCCTGCAGTGCACGGATACACTTCAAAACTTTTGGGCAGAGAGATTCAAATGCCAAGAGCAGATAACCATGCAATGAAAAAAGAGATGTAACAAACTGCTACCACTCATATTGATCATCAGAAGTTTCACACAACTCTAACAAAAACTGCAGAAATATTTCGCATTACAATGATGATGATGATGATGGTTTGGTGTTTTACATCCCTTTCAACATTAGTTAAGTCATACAGAAATGACAGAAGCATGATAATGAAAGTCTCTGTACAACAGAGCACCGTACAGTCATGAGCGAATTCTGCCTCTAGCAGGATTCGAACTTGGACCTCTTGAACTAAAGTCCGTAGCGCTATCCACTCTGCCACCCACATGCTTGTAGTTCACATTACAAACTTGGACAGACCGACTGCATACAGACTGACAGACATGATGACTCCTATGTAGTGGGTCCCTCCCAAACTTTGTTTTTTGGGGTATACTGTATTCAACCTAATTACCGCACTGGGTGCTTGGGTATTTCAGAATTACTGGTAAAACTTGTGGTAAAATATGTATATACATGTACCTACCCAGGGTACACTTTAAAACAAGATCAGAAAGGACTTATTTGATGATGTTCAAGCGATTTTTGTTTTAATATTTTCTTAATAAAAGCTTATAAAGCTTATGTTGTTGGTACTCATCTGAATTGCATCGACAAGTCGATGCAATTCAAATGGGTACCCACAACATATGCATTTATAAAAAAAGTACGCTCGCTGTAAACTGAAGACTACGAATTTGCTCGACTGAGCGCTTATAGGAGTATGTGCGGTAATTAGGTCGAATACGGTAAATTGACAATTTTCAAGCAAAATGTCTCTATGGAGCCTTGCATCATTATAGCTCTAAATAGTGATATCGAGACAAACATTTATTTATTTATTTTTATTTATTTATTTTTTTTTTTTTCAGAAAAACATACTCCAGTTGGTACTTGTTAGCCCATTATAGACTGAATGATCTCCCCCACACTATATATTGGAAGATTCTAATTTTGATTTTAGGTACTGTTGTCAGGCTATGTTATTTAGGTATTCCTAAAGAAAAATGGTTGATTATATTTGCAAACAGTCGAGACCCTGATCAGAGGCCACATTCTGAGGCATCTGATGTTTGCCAATTACCCTTTTAGGGGTCTCCAGACTACAATAGGTTAGAGAGGCCTAAAATGCCACAAAAACACATTTTGAATATTCAGCAGAAGCCCCTCATACCCGACATACATTTTGTGGAGAAATAAAGAATTATACATATAATAGTATAAATGACAGCACAATAAAAATAAAATACTATATAGTAGCTTCCATGCCTTTGAACATTACGCCAAATTCCGTTTCTAATATTTGTATCCAAGAACCTTATCAAGTAAGACAGTAATGACTTGGATTTCATTATCATCTTACTTGATGTTCATTTAGCAACAATAGAACATTAACATTACATTGCTAAGAAACATTAAATACTATTTCTTTTCTAAAGATGATGAGCTGGGCCCAGTTGTTCAAAGCTAACAACGTCGTTAGTTAACGATTCGTTAAAATTTACATCGAGTGATACGCAAATATGCTGAAATTTTTTGCTGAAAAAATGTGAGTAGCTTTTGCAGTGCAAAAGCTACTCACATTTTTTCAGCAAAAAATATCAGAATATTGTATATGGAATCTGCTAAAACAGTTAACGAAATGACCCTTAACGAGCTCGTTAAGCTAACGACGCTTTGAACAACTGGGCCCTGGTGTTTTACATCCCTTTCAACATTATTTACGTCATATCAAGACAATGGGAGGGTGATAGTGAAAGACTTTTTGCAATGAAGATAAGGTAGTTGCTTGAATTACTTGCATTAAACTTAAGCACTCTCTAGTGGCATGTCATGAGTAGAGTCAGGGGCAGAATTCCACCTTCAGTGGAATTCAAACCCGAGACCTCATGATCCCAAGTCAGGAGTGCTAAGCGCTCGGCCATCCGGATGCTTCTTCTCTCTGAAGAGTTGTTAAAACAGTAAAACCAACGGGAGATAGGAATAAAATTATTTTACCGGTAATTTGGAGACTTGAGAAAATTCAGACTTGAGAAGAATCTGTAATAAATAATATAAGATACATCCCGATCTTCCAACTTTCTGTCAAATCAATCAGTGCACATCCCCAGGACAGGTTCTGAGTGGCAAACAGTGAAGACCCTGCAGGAATGCAGCATCTGATCTGGGTGAACAACATTTGCTCAAACCCATCCATCCCAATACTTAGGGTAAATAAATACAGTACCCAAATTCAAAAATGAATAATGTTCAAGAGCACCCTGAAAGCACCAAGCAAAATCTGAAGCAGACCACATTCTTAACCCTTAAAGCGCCAGTCACAACTATTGTCGTCTGCTTTGTCATCTGCTTGTGATTTAAGAAGTCATTTTTGCAAACAGTGTGGACCCAGATCAGACTGCTCCTTTAGAAGCAGTCTGATCAGGGTCCACATTGTTTGCCTGTATGCAAAAATACGTTTGAAAAGTCTGCAAGAATATTCAGCAGACGACATAAACAGACGACATTTTCAGATGCAATTTTTCTTGGCGCTTTAAGGGTTAATTCTATATATTTTTTTTTTTTATTTTTCTGAGAAACAAGTTTTGACTTTTGATGTGACCAGCAGACCATTCACATAAAAAGTCAACGACTTGTTTTCTCTGAAAAATAAGAAAAAATCAAAATGTCGTCTGCTGCACTTGTGATTGGCGCTTTAAGGGTTAAGACACTTTAAAACAAGAATAATTAAATGGCATGAACACAATTATACAAAATTTGTACAGACAGCTTACCCCATTAACAATTATATACAAATTCCAAATTCCTACTCAGAAAATCTGTTGCTTATATTAGAAAGCAAAGCTTAAGCCTGTTAAAATGCTCATCCATCTCACTCTCATAGCACCAGATAAGGAGGGGTATCTGGTATATATTTTTCTTATTTCTCCACAAAATATGTTGTGGGTACTCATAAGAAGTGCCTCAATGAGGCACTTCTAATGAGTACCACAACATATGTTTTCCTTGAAAAATAAGAAAAATTTCAACAATTTTTGTTGAAAAAAAAAAGCACCTTATCACGAGCTATGCTGAAGATGAGTCAGAGTATTATCTCCCTCTCTAATGCCATGCTTTACCTTAGTTACTTCCCTTAGATAGTACATTGTGAGAAACAGTACCTTCCCAGGGAAGACTCAGACCAAACTGCACATTTTATACTGTATGATCAGGGACTCATCACAAAAACACGCCTCTATAATTTTGACCCCGGCTTAAACCCCACTTTTATTTAGTAAAACTGGGGTTTAAGGGCGTATACATTATTTCTCTTACTTTGCTAAAAAACATAGATTGTGGGTACTCATTAGAACTGCTTTGCCAAGGCAGTTCTAATGAGTACCCACAATCTATATTTGAGGAGAATTATGAGAAATATCAGAGTTTTTTATCTGAAAGTTTTCCTTTTTTGGTTGTAAAATTTTAAATATATTTGAATACAGGCTGTTTTCGTAATGTTCCCTAAGCCTCAATATATACTACAGTATCCATTTTCTGTGCGCCGGCAGCCAAGTCTCTGATCAGAAATGTGTGGATGTGCAGGCTGATCTGAGCCTTCATTGTCAACATAATTTATGGAGACAAATTGCATGAAATGCCAAAGCCTATTTTCTGAAAAATTAGAAAAATGAAAAATTAAGAATGCCTGTTATCTGCTGAAATTTTTACCCAGTAGGCTAGGCTACACATGTCTTAATGACAATGCCTAGTAGGCTGAAACGTGTAGGAAGCAGGAAAAAATATGTTTACTCTACGTCAATAATTTGTTCTTAACCCTTGTCCTGCTGAATAAATTAAGAGGCCATGCCCACTTCTAATTTTCAGCCAGTCAGATTACTTGATCTGGATTGTTGATATAAATTTGTATACTTAATTGCAAACATTGCAGATCCAGATCAGTTGGCTTCTGAAGAAGCCAACTGATCTGGATCTACACTGTTTGCAAGGGCAGGGTATGTCCGGGTTCAGCAGGACAAGAAGGGTTTTAAGGTAATTAATTTAGACTTTCAGTTTTTGTCACAATAAGCCATAAAATGAAATGTGATATCCTGGCTTAAATACATGATCGGTGTACACTTTGGTCAGTCTCACTATGGCATCCATTTGTTACAGCATAGTTTTAAATTTCTCATCTGACAGCTCAAAATTTAAAACTATGCAATAACCTAAACTTAAACAATTCCAAATCTTAGACTGGTTCCTGGACCTACTGTTTTACTGCATTTCACAAAGGCAGCAGGCAACATTCTACAATATATTAACCTTAAAGCGCCAATCACAACTGCAGCAGACGACAATTTTTTTTAAATTTTTTTACTTTTTTATTTTTCAGAGAAAACAAGTCTTGACATTTCATGTGAATTGTCTGCTTGGCAGACAATTCACATGAAATTCCAAAACTTGTTTTCTCTGAAAAATGAAAAAAAAAAATTAAATGCCGTCTGCTACAAATTTTGCTTGGCGCTTTAAGGGTTAATTATCTTTATTTTCAGAGATAATAAAGCTTGCATTTTATGTGAATTGGTTCATTATAGTCACTTACCATTGCAAACTCAGCATTTTCTTTAACCCATTGTTTGTTTGTGTTGAGGTTTTACGGCCCAGTCAACCCAATGGGGTCATGTCGAGCGCGGTCAGTTTACCTAATCACACGTTTACTGGGCAGGCTTAGTCCTCTAAGCGGTTAACCAGTAATGTGCACATTCTTTCGCCAGAAACTGACAACTGCCCTTCTTGAATCAGCGGAAGGGAGAGAATGACCGTAGAAAATATTTCATGATCAATCGCCACGAAAGAATGTTGCCGACCTCGGCAGGTGAACCCGCGACCTCCTGGTCTCCAGTCGGACGGCGCATCCAACTGAGCCACCGAGGCCGGCTTTAACCCATTGTAGTCTGGAGACCCTTACAAGGGTAACTGGCAAACAGTGCAGAACCCTATCAGATGTCGCGGAATGCGACGTCTAACCAGGGTCTCCACTGTTTGTAAATACTTACACCATTTTTTTTCTAGGAATATCTAAATCACATAGCCTGACATACCTAAAATCAAAATAAGACTCTTCCAATATATAGAGTGGGGGAGTTCATTCAGTCTACAATGGGTTAAATTTGAAAGAAGGAAGCGAAAATTGTAAGGAAGAGGGAAGGGCTACAGAGTTTTACGAAAGATCTGTTGGGACAGGATTAACATCATCATAAAGGGAATGGATACAATTTTGGAACAGACAACTCTTCAAAACATTTTTGCCTTCCCTTTGTAAAGGAGTCTACTCAAAAGGGAAAGAAATTGCTCCCACAGCAGAAGCAAATTCTTTACTTTTAGAGTAGATTCCCTGAAAAGGGGTCTACTCTAAAGGGAAAGAATTTGCTTCCACAGCTGGGAGCAAATTCTTTCCTTTTAGAGTAGACTCCCTTTTCAAAAGAAAGTGCAAAGCAAACTGAAAGATTCAACAATTGGCTCCTTTGTAAAATTGGCAGAAAATCTACCTAGTCCTCTTAAGAGTAGAAGGCCATGCAGAAAGAGTAAAAAGCAAATAAGCCCTTCTGAAAAAGTTGCAAATGGTATAAGATTCTTGTTCTCATAGTCTGTCTTCAGACTCTCAATGCACTGTTAACCCTTGTCATGCTGAACCTGGATACACCCTGCATTTGCAAACAGTGTAGATCCAGATCAGTTGGCTTCTGAAGAAGCCAACTGATCTGGATCTGCACTGTTTGCCATTAAGAATATGAATTTATATCAACAATCTGGATCAAATATTCTGATTGGCTGAAAATTAGAAATGGGCGTGGCATCTTAATTTATTCAGCATGGAAAGGGTTACTTTATTTGTTATCAGCTGGGTGCAAAATTGCAAGCTAGGCTTAAACTGTTGACCTTCAAGTACCACATGAAACAGTCAAATAAATCCTTTCTGCAATAAATAGAATTTATCTCTGAATTATAGGTTCAGGGTCTCCCTGAGGAACGCCTTCATCCTCTTAGATCAAAACATAATCCTTTGCTAGCAGTGTAGATCCAGATGAGATAGCTCTGGACTTACACTCCAACTCTTTTTTTTTTTTTGACTGAGATCCCTATCTGCAATAATGAATGCTTCTAAATTTAAAGGCGGAGGAGTCCATTTTAGAAACTCAGGGTTATAAGGGATATACTCAGCTTCCGGATGTATCAGATCATGATAATTAAATAAATAATATTTCAATGAAAAAAAATGCAAGCACATACATGTACTTACTGTAGTCAAATATGAGCCAAATATGAGCCGGGACACAGCATTTTGCCATATGACTGCATGTGCGACCAGCAAAGACTCAGATCAGCCTGCACATCAATCATTTTTCTTGAGCTTTTTTTTTTTTTTGCTTTGTTTTTGTTTTTTATCTATTCCATGCAGATTGTCTCTTAAGATTCGTATGATTTTGTATTGAAAAATATCCACAAATACTTGTAAACTTAATTTGCCAAGAGAGTTCTAAGGTTTAATGCAAGTAATTCAAGCAATTACCTTATCTTTATTGCTTAAATAAAGGCCTGAATATACATTTTGTTTTCAGGTTCAGTAAACAACAAAAGTAAATAATTGTCATGAAACTGATATATTTATAGACAACAGGTTTAATGGTAAGGTTAATACCGATTTTTATGTTGAACTTGGAATGTTGAATGTTTCAGTACTGAACTTGTAAAGGAAATGTAACTTTATAACACCTTTTGTATTTACTTTTTACATCATGATAAAACTGACCATTAACTCTTAACACTCTGGGTAAAACTTTCACCAGACAACAGTCTGAAATATTTTTCTTATTTTTCTCAGAAAACAGGATTTGATAGTTAATGCAAATCATCTCAAATGGAGACAATTTGCATGAAATGTCAAATCCTATTTTCTGGGAAAATGTATGATGTATGATTGTCATCTGCTGAATTAGCCAAGAGTGGTAAAGGTTAAGGTCATTAAAAATTTTGGCAGTCAGTACTTTTTGCCAGAGAAATAAGGCTTGACATTTCATGAGAATTGTCTGCTAGGCAGATTCTGAACATTTTCTCCAGAAACATTTCCCATACACAAGTTATGAGTTTGGGATGAAGATGATGATGGTTTGGTGTTTTAACCCTTGTCAAGCTGATTGTTTGTATTGAGGTTTTACTGCCCAGTCAACCCAATGGGGTCATGTCAAGCGTGGTCTGCTTACCTAACCACGTTTACTGGGCAGGCTTAGTCCTCTAAGTAGTTAACCAGTATTGTGCACATTCTTTCGCCAGAAACTGACAACTACCCTTCTTGAATCAGCGGAAGGGAGAGAATGACAGTAGAAAATATTTCATGATCAATCTCCAAGAAAGAATGTTGCCGCGACCTCGGAGAGACCATGCCCACTTCCAATTTTCAGCCAATCAGATTTCTTGATTCAGGTTGTTAATATAAATTCACATACTGAATGACAAACAGTGCAGATCCTGATCAGTTGGCTTTTGAAGAAGCCAACTGATCTGGATCTACACTGTTTGCAAAGGCAGGGTATATCCAGGTTCAGCAGGACAAGGGTTAAGTCCCTTTCAACATTATTTAAGTCATATTGTGACTAATAATTATTAGGAAGGGTGATAATGAAAGGCTCTGTGCAATGAAGTGCCGTGCAGTCATGAACTGAATTCGCCGCCAACGGGACTTGAAACGGGGACCTTGTAATCCGAAGTCGGGAGTGCTAACCACTTGGCCACCCAGACGCTTCTATGTGTTAGGGATTTTTTGTACTAGAAATTCCATACAGTAAAACCTGCGTAAGAGAGCCACCTTTGAGACTGACTTTAAATAGTGGTTGATGTGGAAAAAGTTGTCTGTCTTATAAAGGTACATGTCTAGCAAAATTACATGATATGCACCTTTATAAGACAACCACCTTTCCACATCAACCTCTAAGGTCAATTTCAAAGGTGGCTGTCTTACACAGGTTTTACTGTATGTATTAACCCTAAATATTGGAACAGACAGGCCTGAACAAACAGCGTAGACCAAGATCAGATGCCACAAAAGGCAGCTTCTGATCAGGTTCTACACTGTTTCCAGACACATCAACAGTAAGTATATATGGACATGTTAAAATTTTAGACGAGTGCACATGTATGGTAATTAAGGTGTTAACATTAGGAAAACACGCCTATTCAAATATATTGAAAATTTTACAACCAAAAAAGGAAAATTTTCAGATAAAAAATTCTGATATTTTTCATATTCCTGCTAAAAACATAGATTGTGGGTACTCGTTAGAACTGCCTCATCGAGGCAGTTCTAACGAGTACCCACAATCTATGTTTTTGAGCAGAAATAAGAAAAACAAGAGGCCCACGGGCCACAACTCGCTCACCTGAGTGAAACCGCCACTGCAGATATGCAGATGGCATGCAACATTTTTCCAATACTGTTATGACAAGGCAATGGCTTAAACAGTTTTTGAAATATCTTGCTTACAAGGTTAAAATGCTGAAATTTTCAAAACGTTACAAGTAAAATAAGTCACCCCCAATGCCTCCTACCAACTTTTGAGTCAACTGGCATTTCGGTGCAGTAGAAGAAGCAAAAAATAGATTTTCAAGATGGCTGCCATCTTGGATTTCCGATCGGAATGATTATAGCTATTTTCTGATCTACAAGTCACCCTGATGCTTCCTACTAAGTTTCAAGTCAATTGACTTTTAGTTTTAAGAGAAGAAGCGAAAAATAGATTTTCAAGATGGCTGTCATGGAGGCCATCTTGGATTTCCAATTGGCACGATTTGAGCTATTTTTTATGTACAAGTCATCCCGATGCTTCCTAGCAAGTTTGGAGTCAATTGGCCTTTCGGTTCAGGAGAAGAAGCGAAAAATAGCTTTTCAAGATGACTGCCATGGTGGCCATCTTGGCTTTCTAATCAGCTCAATTTTAGCTATTTTTGATTTATAAGTCACCCCAATGCTTCCTAACCAGTTTGGAGTCAACTGGCTTTTGGGTTTCGGAGTAGAAGCGAAAAATAGATTTTCAAGATGGCTGCCATGGTGGCCATCTTGGAATTTGGACCGACACAATTTTAGCTATATTTGATCTACAAGTCACCCTGATGCTTCCTAGCAAGTTTGGAATCAATTGGCCTTTCGGTTCAGGAGAAGCGAAAAAGATTTTCAAGATGGCGGCCATCTTGGATTTCCGATCAGAACGATTTTAGCTATTTTTTTATCTACATTTCACCCTGATGCTTCCTACCAAGTATCGAGTCAATTGACCCTGGGGTGTAGGAAGAGTAGGCCTTTAAAGCAATTGTTCACGCCGCATGACCCATGATGGACGACGGACATTGACTGACCACAATAGCTCACCATGCGCACTTCATGCTCAGGTGAGCTAAAAATCTGAGCAAATTTGGCTCAGTGGCTTCAGAGGTCGTCAAATTCTCAACAATTTTCCTATATAAATGTTATGGGGCTCATACAAATGCATAGGGAAGCAAACTTGACCTTGCCGTAAAAAGGTCAAATGTCAACGTACGATAACCTTTTCAGCAATTTTGGTAGATCTCCTGTCCCTGATGATTTGTGCACAGATTTAGCCCCAAGGCCTCCTCAGTTCTGAAGAAGAAGATTTTTAAAGGGTCTTACCATATATGGGCATGGTGGCCATCTTGGTCGACCTACCGCGACCATTTTAGCAATCTTTCGTTCCCCTGACTTAAGAAGGCACAATATGAAATTTGAGCAAATTTGGCTCAGTGGCTTCAGAGAAGAAGAAATTTAAAATTCTCAACAATTTTCCTATTCAAATGTATGGGGCTCATACAAATGCATAGGGAAGCAAATTTGATCCTGCCGTAAAAAGGTGAAATGTCAACGTACGACAATTCTTTTGGCAACTTTGGTAGACCTCTCCTTCCCGATGATTTGTGCAAAGATTCAGCCCCAAGGCAATCTCGGTTCTGGAGAAGAAGATTTTTAAAGGTTTTTACCATATATGGGCATGGCGGCCATCTTGGTCAACGGACCGCGACAATTTTAGCAATCTTTTGTTTCCCCACACTAAGGTGGCTCCATATGAAATTTGAACAAAATTAGCTCAGAGGCTTCAGAGGATAAGTCGTTTGAAACTCTTAACAATTTTCCCATTCAAATGTATAGAGCTCATACAAACGCATAGGGAAGCGAACTTGACCTTGCCGTAAAAAGGTCAAACGTCAACGTACGACAATTCTTTTAGCACCTTTGGTTGACCTCTCGTCCCCGATGATTCATGCAAAGATTCAGCCCCAAGGCATCCTCGGTTATGGAGAAGAAGATTTTTAAAGGTTTTTACCATATATGGACATGGCGGCCATCTTGGTCAACGGACCATGACAATTTTAGCAATCTTTTGTTTCCCCACCCTAAGGTGGCTCCATATGAAATTTGAACAAAATTAGCTCAGAGGCTTCAGAGGAGAAGTCGTTTGAAACTCTTAACAATTTTCCCATTCAAATGTATAGAGCTCATACAAATGCATAGGGAAGCGAACTTGACCTTGCCGTAAAAAGGTCAAACGTCAACGTACGATAATTCTTTTAGCAACTTTGGTTGACCTCTTGTCCCCGATGATTCGTGCAAAGATTCAGCCCCAAGGCATCCTCGGTTATGGAGAAGAAGATTTTTAAAGGTTTTTACCATATATGGGCATGGCGGCCATCTTGGTCAACGGACCGCGACAATTTTAGCAATCTTTTGTTTCCCCACACTAAGGTGGCTCCATATGAAATTTGAACAAAATTAGCTCAGAGGCTTCTGAGGAGAAGTCGTTTGAAACTCTTAACAATTTTCCCATTCAAATGTATAGAGCTCATATAAATGCATAGGGAAGCGAACTTGACCTTGCTGTAAAAAGGTCAAACGTCAACGTACGACAATTCTTTTAGCAACTTTGGTTGACCTCCCGTCCCCGATGATTCATGCAAAGATTCAGCCCCAAGGCATCCTCGGTTATGGAGAAGAAGATTTTTAAAGGTTTTTACCATATATTGGCATGGCGGCCATCTTAGTCGACGGACCGCGACCATTTTAGCAATCTTTCGTTCCCCCACCCTAAGGAGGCTCCATATGAAATTTGAGCAAAATTGGCTCAGCGGCTTCAGAGGAGAAGTCGTTTGAAAATGTTAACAGACGGACGGACGGACGGACGGACGGACGGACGCACGGACGGACGGACGGACGGACGGACGACGGACGAAAAGTGATCACAATAGCTCATCCTGAGCAGAGCTCAGGTGAGCTAATAATTTATACACCTGTAAACCCCAGTTTTACTATATAAAAGTGGGGTTTAAGGGGGTCAAAATTATATAGGTATGTTTTCGTGAAAATTGGCTGTTTCAATATTTAGGGTAAAATATCTGTGGTCCAAACAGCTTGCTCCTAACCCATACAGTTGTGAGAAACTGACCTAAATGCACATAAAAAACATAAAATTAACAAAGTCTGTGAAGCATCAAAATAGGTCATGGTCAAACACTAATGGTGGCCTTGACAGCTGCTCTCTAAGGTCCAAGTATGAAAACCTAATTATTTCTGAGAAATTGACCAAGAAGTACAAGGTGACGATTGTATCCAAGTAAAGGCTAATGTACATGTTCACTCCAGAGGTTTGGGGTGAGCACTCCTTTTGCCTTGCAATGGCTGGCTAAAAAAACAAATCTATTTTGTTTTGGTTTGGTTTGGAGTTTACCGGCCCAGTTAACACTATTAAGGTTATGTCAAGCAGTCAGTTTATTTAACCTCACTTTTCCTTGATAGTTCTCTTAGTGGTATATTAGTAATTGTGCACATTCTTTGGCCAGAAGCTGACAACTGGCCTTCTTGATTCAGTGAAAGGGAGAGAATAACCTTAGAAAATATTTCATGATTAATCCCCACTAAAGAATGTTGCCAGATCTGGCTGAGATGGAACTTGTGGTGATCCGATCACCTGAGGCATGTGTTCTGATACCTACTGCCATCTCAAAATTATGTCAGTCAGCTGATCTAAATCTAGCATTTAATTTGCCTGGTAACATCCTCTTAAATTAAAACAACACACATTCCCATTAGAAGCTGTTGTTCAATAACAAGCTGTTAACACTAACAAAGCAATGAAGTGAACTGTCTGTTTTGAATCAGACAAAAAATATAGCATATAAATTTTCATTACACCAGACATCTGCTTTGTTTCTTACCCACTTACTAGTGCTACATACAAGTTGCTGCATGGCTGTAGATAAGTATAGGTTATTGCATAGTTTTAAATTTCGAGCCTTCAGGCGAGTCTTACGATATGATAGTCGTAACAAAGGAATAAAGCATAGCTGAAAAAATTTCCCGCCTTTCATGGGAATCGAACCCGGTCCTCCCGGTTAAAAATCCAATGCTCTAACCATTGAGCCAAAGAGTCGATTCCCTGATGCAGTTGTCAGAGATTGAATATATACTTAGAAGCTATGCGTAATCTGCCAAGGCAGATAATCGAAGGAAGGAGTGCTCGGCCGTAACACTCCCCCATTTCAAGGAAGTCATCATTTATGATGACGTGAAGCCATTTTCGGCTAAGTAAAGTCCAATCCCGGACAAGCCCCCATCTTATGACATGATAGTCGTAACAAAGGAATAAAGCATAGCTGAAAAAATTTCCCGCCTTTCATGGGAATCGAACCCGGTCCTCCCGGTTAAAAATCCAATGCTCTAACTACTGAGCCAAAGAGTGGACTCCCTGACGCAGTTGTCAGAGATTGAATATATACTTAGAAGCTATGCGTAATCTGCCAAGGCAGATAATCGAAGGAAGGAGTGCTCGGCAGTAAATTGGAAGTGTGCTTGGCATCTCAATTTATTCAGCATGACAAGGGTTAAAGGATCCATATTCCTCAAAAATAGACATTTTTTTTTAATTCAAGACAGGTTTAATAATAGTAAATTGATATATAGTATTAATACGATCATAAAATGTGGCATCTGACAGACTGTAAAATTTCAGTTAGTCTCTCATTTTTGAACTGCAGCAAAATGAAATGATTTTTTATCTTAATATCTCTGAATTAACGCTGGCAATAATAATTCAGAGATACAATAAAAAATCATTTCATTTCAAGAATGAGAGACTAACAGAGATTTTACTGGTTGTCAGGTGCCACATTGTCAGGTGTTAGGTGCCACATTTTATGATTGTATTAATACCATATATCAATATATTAAACCTTACTTGGATAATAAAATGTTTAATTTCTAGGAATATGGAGCCTTTAAGATTGTCTGTGCCCACTAGATTTGCCATAAGAAGATTCCAATGAGTACCCACATGTTGCCTTGGAGAAGTGAGTGTTTATTTGGACACTGCTGACTACATTAACAGAGATCCTGAGATCAGATTACAGGGATATGCAGGGTCATCTGGGCTTTTAGTATTAGCTTATGGCATTATATGGGCCCTTTTTCTAGCATTGTAAATCATATGATCTCAGACCTGAAGAAAAGGGTTTAAAAGTTTTCTTATTCTCTGTAAACCATGATCAAAGTTCTAGACATAGATCAGGCTTTTTTCAGCTGAAAAGTACTGATATCTTTCTTATTTCTCCACAAAAACATATATTGTGGTACTCATTAGTCCCTTGGCAAGGAGCTTCTAATGAGTACCCACACTGTATGTTTTCATGGAGAAATAAGAAAAATATAATGTGGATATCCCCTCTTACATGGCATATAGCTAGTGCTGTACTCCAGATAAGCTTATATAGCTAGGTGCTTTGTTCAACCAGAATGTATAAATATTTTTCTTATTTATCAACAAATACAGAATGAATATTTTGAAAATTGTTACCTTTTTAGCTAAACAATAAATTTCATTCTGTCAGTCAAGCCATTATTAATTGAAATGTTAATATATGAACAGCCTACCTGAAGTTTTAACCATATATGGAAGAATTATTATACAACTGTATAAATTCAATGCAACATGCATCTTGAGGGCTGTTTAACAAACTTTCCTGTGTGTGTGTTCAGTATGATGCTGGTAAAAAAAAAAATAAATAAACAGTGTAGACGCAGACAGAATTACTCCTGTACTGCAGGTTTATGCCAAGTAAAAAAGAAAAGAAAAGGCACCTGTTAATCAATATTTATAATATATTTGCCCTTTGATGGCTACATGCATAATTGAATATTTTGAAGGACCCACATAACTTACCTTCAGTTATGCATTGAGCAGACGACAAACTGTTAATACAGCCAGTCTAGGTCAGACTAATATGGAAAAAATCTTTTTTTTAGGAACACAAGAATTTACTGAAATGCTCATCTGATTACTGCTTTTTCTGACTCATTAGGAGTCTTTCAATGTTTGTTTGTGTTGAGGTTTTACAGCCCAGTCAATCCAATGGGGTTATGTCGAGCGCGGTCAGTTTACCTAACCACGCGTTTACTCGGCAGGCTTAGTCCTCTAAGCAGTTAACCAGTATTGTGCACATTCTTTTGCCAGAAACTGACAACTGCCCTTCTTGAATCAGCGGAAGGGAGAGAATGACTGTAGAAAATATTTCATGACCAATCTCCACGAAAGAATGTTGCCGACCTCGGCGGGGGTTGTAGTCTTTCAATGAACTCATTTTGAGGAGCTAGTGGTCATTCTCTTGAATAACTTTAATCAGGGACATATTTGTCTTAAATCTGTAATTTAAAACAGATATTGTGGCAGTGAACAAATAAAAATATCTACATTACCGTAGCTATATATTATTTCTCAAACATCTCAGTATGAGATGAGTATGCATGTAACTTACTAGTAAAATGCAGAATAAGTACAACAGAAAGTCAGGATGAATCAAAAGAATGACATTTCCTAAAATAACCATAAGAGTTTTGTCTTTTACCAAATTTGGTTTATTTCAGCAAAACAGAGTTTCTTTTAATATCATGATTAGTTACCAATATGTATCCTAAAAGTCATGTAACCTCTCAGTTGATGGGAACCATTGGTGGATTATCTCCCATAACCAATCTATTTGGAGTTTTACGGCCCAGTCAACACTATGAAGGTCATGTCAATCTGATCAGTTAACCCATTAGCACTTTTCCTGGGCAGGCTTAGTCCTTTAAGTTGTTAACCAGTATTTGTGCACATACTTTTGCAAGTAACTGACAACTGCCCTTCTTGAATCAGCCGAAGTGGGAGAATGACCGTAGAAATGATTTGGTGATCAATCTCCACGAATTCAAACTTGCTACCCTGAATCTGCAGTCAGCTGCCCTTTTGACTGTATGGAGTCTGGATTAACTATAGGAGAGGGAATTAACAAAATTTTACAGAGGCAACTCAACGGCCAAACAGTACATGTATAATGTTTCATATTGTTTTTATACTGTCCAATTTTTGAAGCATCTATGGTATTGTTGAATAATTTAAATTATCCAATGTCACACTGTTTGCAAACCAGATGTTACCATCCCTGCAAAATTGTTCTTTAAACCCTAGTCCTGCTGAGCTCAGATATGCCTGTTGAGCCCTGATATGTCCTGTCTTTGCAAACAGTGTAGATCCAGATCAGTTGGCTTCTGAAGAAGCCAACTGATCTGGATATGCACAGTTTGTCACTCAGTTTCTGAATTTGAATCAACAACCTGTATCAAGTAATCTGACTGGCTGACAATTAGAAGTGGGCATGGCATCTGAATTTATTCAGCAGGACAAAGGTTAATGCTTTGCATACTGCATATTAGGTAAAAATTTCAGTCGAAAACATTCTCAAACATTTCTTCCTATTTTTTCCCAGATAATAGGCTTTAGCATTTCATGCAAACTGTCTTCTTAGAAGACAATTTGCACGAAATGTCAAACCCTTAGATTTTCTGGGAAAAAAAAAAAAAAAAATATTGTCAATTTGTCATCTGCTGAATTATCCCAGAAAGTGGTAAAAGTTAACCCTTGTTCTGCGGTATAAATTAAGATGCCACACCCATTTCTAATTTTCAGCCAATCAAATTACTTGATCCAGCTTGTTGATAAAAATTCACAGTACAACAATCAACTGTTACATAAATTAATTAAACAGGAAATGTGTTTGTAAAGCACTATATGCTTGTCCATACCAAAATGCCAAAGTTGGAAAGGGGCATAACTCTGACAAAATTTATCCATAAGTTAATCTGGTCAGCTACACAATGATCCCTGGGGCCTGCAAATGTCATGAACCTAGCTCTGGGAGTTCTTGAGATATTTTGCTTGCAAGGTTTTCCTCATCCTCAGTACACCAGGGTCGCTAAAAATAATTAGTATAAAATGAAGGTAACAGAATGAAATGAATACCCTAGTGGGTCTCCAACAATGGATTTTCCTATGCAAAATTCCTGTCTGAAAAGGGAGCACAATTTGATCAAATATTTATAAAAGTTCACCAAAGTTTAATCAGGTCATCTACACCTTAGTTCCAAACTGCTTGCAAAACATGAGCCTAACTCAAGTGGTTCTTTAGATTGTTTGCTTACAATATCGTAAGGATGGATGGATAGACAAGCCCAAAGCAATAATGCCCTCCAACTTCGAATCCTCCCAACTTTTTTAAAGTTGGAGGCATAATAACTCCATAAGTCCAGATAAAATGGCAAAGCTAAGATAAAATGAGAAATGATAAAATACCCACCATTATCATAAGGTGGGCAGACAACACTGTCAAAAGTTGACATAATTTGTCCATTTGCAATCCCAAAATAGATCTCCACAATATCAATAGAATACCATTTCTTAAGTGCAAATGTCCAAATTTTTAGCCACCTATGTACCTTGTCGTGTACATGTCTACAAACGAACACACACAAGGATGTCCGATGTGAACCATAATTGCGCAACAGGACTTCCTATGTGTCAAAACAGCATATTATCGATTTTTCGGTGCAGCATAAGAGAGAAACAAGAGGCCCACGGGCCACGGTTCGCTCACCTGAGTGACATAGCCACTGCAGACATGCAGATGTTATGCAACATTTTTCCAATCCTATCATCGCAACTAATGAAAATATCATCATTTGAGCAGTTCTTAGTTTTGAAGAAGAATATATGGGCCTGACAGTCAATGGAGCATGATCATTTGAATAAACTATCAATCACATTTCAACAGAAGGATCAATGTGAAATTTGGTGGAAATTGGCTAAGTGCTTTCTGAAGAATCATGATTTTATACATGTAAACAGCACAGTGGCAGGGAAATATTATAAATATAAACCAGATGATGGCCATCTTAGATTTCCAATCAGAACAATTTTAACTACTGTTGATCTACAAGTCACTTCAATACTTTCAATATAAATATATATGGCCCATACAAATAGGGAAGCAAATTTGACCTTGGAGGTAAAAAGGTCAAATGTCAACACAGAACCATCATTTTAGCAATTTTGGTAGATCTCCTGTCCCCCATAATTTGAGCAAAGATTAGGACCCAGGGCTTATTTGGTTATGGAGAAGAAGATTTTTAAAGGTTTTTACCATATATGGGCATGGAAGCCATTTTGATCAATGGACCATACCCATTTTAGTAATCTTTCATTCTCCTGCCCACGGAGGCTCCACATGAAATTTGAGCAACACTGGCCCGGAGGCTTCAGAGGAAAAGCCATTTGAAATTATCAACATTCTTTCCATACAAATGTATGGGGCCCATACAAATGCATACACAAGCAAACTTGACCTCGCCATAAAAAGGTTAAATGTCAATGTATGACAATTATTTTAGCAACTTTGGTAGACCCCCATTTCCAGATGATATATGCAAAGATTCAGCCACAAGCCATCCTCGGTTTTGGACAATAAGATTTTTAAATGTTTTTTCCCATACAAATGCATAAGGAAGCAAACTTGACCTTGCCGTAAAAAGGTCAAATGTCAATGTATGACCATTAGTTTAGCAACTTTGGTAGACCCCCTGTTCCCGATGATTTATGCAAATATTCAGCCCCAAAGCATCCTCGGTTCTAGAGAAGAAGATTTTTAAAGGTTTTTACCATATATGGGCATGGCGGCCATCTTGGTCAACGAACCGTGACCATTTCAGCAATTTTTTGTTCCCCCTATCAAAGGAGGCTCCATATGAAATTTGAGCAAAATTGGCCCAGAGGCTCCAGAGGAGAAGTTGTTTGAAATTCTGAACATTTTTCCCATACAAATGCATAAGGAAGCAAAATTGACCTTGCCGTAAAAAGGTCAAACCTCAACGTACGACAATTCTTTTATCAAAATTGACCTTACAGTAAAAAGGTCAAATGTCAATGTACGACCATTATTTTAGCAAGTTTGGTAGCCCTCCTGTTCCCAAAGATATATGCAAAGATTCAGCCATAAGGCATGCTCTGTTTTGGAGAAGAAGATTTTTAAAGGTTTTTCCCATACAAAATGCATAGGGAAGCAAACTTGACCTTGCCGTAAAAAGGTCAAACGTCAACGTACGACAATTCTTTTATCAATTTTGGTAGACCTCCCGTCCCCGATGTTTCCTGCAAAGGTTCAGCCCCAAGGCATTTTCGGTTCTGGAGGAGAAGATTTTTAAAGGTTTTTACCATATATGGGCGTGGCAGCCATCTTGGTCAACGGACCGCGACCATTTTAGCAATTTTTCGTTCCCCCACCCTAAGGAGGCTCCATATGAAATTTGAGCAAAATTAGCTCAGCGGCTTCAGAGGAGAAGTCGTTTGAAAATGTTAACGGACGGACGGACGGACAGACGGATGGACGAAAAGTGATCACAATAGCTCATCCTGAGGTGAGCTAAAAAGTGTCAAAGTCGCAAAAGCACGATCCATTAACTAAAGGAACCCTCCTTACCATACTTGTCCTATGACTTGTAAATGTTTATACCACTGCCTGTTGATGTGTTTAAAATATTGCTGGATGAGTGGCAAACAGTGTGGACCCTGATCAGATGCAGCATTCTGCACTGTTTGTTCAGGCCTGCCTGTCTGTCCTAATACTTAGGGCTATTATGGTAAGATGCTTTTTTGGGGGCCAAAAAGTATTGTTACCTCAGTAACTCAAAGTATTCAACAAACAGCTAGGCCTGAGCAAAAGTGTAGACCCAGATCAGACACTGCAATATCTGGTCAGGGTCTACACTGTTTGCCACTCAGTCCAGCAGTTTTTAGACAGATCAACAGGTAGTAGAATACACTTGTTCAAATTTTAGGACAAGTATGGTAAGGAGTTAAGGTGCCTCAATATTTAGGGTACTGTATTTGACCTAATTACCGCACTGTGCGCTGAGGTTTTTCAAAATTACTGGGAACACTCATTTGTGGTAAAATATGTATCTACCTACTAAGGATACACTATAAAAAAAAAGATCAGAAAATGACTGATTTTGATGATGATTATGCGATTCTTTTTCTGATTTTCTTTACATAGGAATATAGGAACATAGGAATATGTTGTGGGTACTCATTTGAATTGCATTGACAAGTTGATGCAATTCAAATGAGTACCCACAATATATGCCTTTCTAAAGAAGTAGATAAAAAGTACAATGGCTGTAATAAGAATACTATGGAATTGATTGACTGTGCGCTTATAGGAGTATGTGCAATAATTAGGTCCAATATGGTAAATATGATATTTTTTTTATTTCTTCACTAAATCTTATGCCATGGCTCCTGGAATTGCCTCTCTCAGGCAATCCCATTTAGTATACCATATTTACCCTAAATATTCGGACACCTCAAATCCTTACCATCCTTGTTCTAAAATTTGAACGAATACAATTTACTACTCGATTGTGTCTTAAAATTGCTGGATGAGTGGCAAACAGTGTAGACCCAAATGAGATGCCGCATTCTGCAGCGTCTCATCTGTGCCTATACAGTTTGTTAAGGCCTGTCTGTCCAAATACATAGGTATATATGATATGGTACCTATAACATAAGTTTTTTTTGTTTCTTTTTATTTTTTTTTGTGTGCAGAGGGGGGATGGGGGGGGGGGGGGTGTCCAGCAGAAATAAGAAAACTACTTATTTCAGTTAGTTCTTATCTATAGCTATGAATTACTACATGTATACATATGACTTAGACCATGTTTGTTTGTTTGTTTTTCACTCTTCAGTAAATTCAGAAATTAATACCTCATTGCATTGCTGTTTAATCAGCCATATTTGTATTTGGTTAAACTTTTAGTCAATCTTAAAGGTTCCTTACTTAATCTAACGTAAACAACAATGAATAATACAAAGACCATGAAAAATAATATTACTTAAGAAAGGAGATAAATAAAAATCTGAATTGAATCTATTTGTGAGGCCACCAGTTGTAACAAGTCATAACATCCGTGGCCTGATCAAATGTAAGTGGTCTGACCAAGTCCTTGGAAATCTGTCAGTTCAAACTTGCCCAATGATGATGATTTGGTGTTTTTTGTCCCTTTCAACATTATTTAAGTCAACAAGTCGACAAGTCGACAGAAGGGTGATAATGAAAATCTCTTTATATTGAAGTTTCATACAGTAATATATATGAGATGAATTCTGCTTCCAGCAGGAATTGAACCTGGCGCCCTTGTGATCCAAAGTCGTAATTAAGCACTAACCACTCGGCCAACAGGATGCTTCCCAGACTTGCTCAAACCTTTCCAAATTCCATATCAGCAGCCAGAATTAATACAGCATGGCACACTAGGAAAAAAAAAAAAAAAAAAAGAAAAAGCAAAATCTTTTTCTCCCATCTTCATTTCATCACTTATATATTGTGTTTTATTGTCTGTTCTAACCTCTAATAATTTTCTGAAATTTCATAAATTCACCAGAGCAAAACTGTGGCCAGTGTTCAGAATTTCAGGGCTGTTTACTGTACATGTGCAGACCCTAAATATTGGGATACCTTAATTCCTTGCCATACTTGTATCTAAGTTTGAACATGCCTATTTCACTACCTGTTCCTCTATCTTAATCAAAGTACTGACAGCACTGGTGGGACCGTTGTCTCTGAGTGAGGCTGGGAAAATGCTCCTGAATGGGGACTTGAGATTATTTCATTTAGCCCATAACATCCTGTAATTTAAGCAAACAGTGCAGACCCTGATCAGATGCCACATTCTGTGGCATCTGATCTGGGTCTGCACTATTTGCAAATGTCCCAGTCCAGGTTTTACAGATAACCCTCTTTACACAGCGTTCTGACATCACAACGACAAGAATAATGTGGCTATAAAAAAGCATTACCTGGATTTCATCTTATGCAGGCTTTTATAACATTGGTCAATGCTAATCACTTGAACAACTACCTTCAGGAAATTTTGGCATACTACTGACCCAAAAACCTGTGTTAGAAACAGTACAGACCTTGCAGCATCTGATCTGGGTCTACACATTTTGCTCACACCTGTCTGTCTCAATACTTAGGCTTACAGAGGTAAAAAATTATTTTCCAAAATAATCTTTGGACTTTGAAATTTTATAGTAATACAAACTTCCTGACATTATTTTCTTACATTTAAGACAATGGTGAGGAAAGACAAGTATGGTGAGGAATTTGTTTGAGTTGAGGTTTTACGGACTAGTCAACCCATCAAAGTCACCTTGAGTATGGTCAGTTAACCAACTCACTTTGTTTTGGTCAGGCTTAATCCTCTATGCAGTTAACCAGTACTTGTGCACATACTTTCGCCAGTAACTGACAATGACCCTTCTCGAATCAGCGGAAGCGGAAGAATAACCATAGAAATTATTTCATCATCAATCTCCACGAAAGTTATGCAGCTGAGCTGAGGATCAAACCTTCAACCCTGGATCTGCAGTCAGACACGCTACTGACTGCACTATTGAGACCAGCTATGGTAAGAAGTTATGGTGTTCAAACAGTTTAGGATAAATACAGTACATATGACTCAGCTTTAACAGGTAAACAGAAATACTTGAAAAATATCCCTATTCACCATTTACCAACTGATCATAAATGTCACACACATAAAATGACAGGAATTATAATTGCAGTCAGTGATACCTGTCATTTAATAGATAAACAGCACAGCAGGCAGTGAACAGAATTACTTCATCCTTGTCCTGCTGAATAAATTAAGATGCCACACCCACTTCTAATTGTCAGCCAATCAGAACACTTGATCCAGATTGTTGATATAATATTACATACATAATGGCAAACAGTGCAGAGCCATATCAGTTGGCTTCTTCAGAAGCAAACTGATCTGGATCTACACTGTTTGTAAAGGCAGGGTATATCCGGGATCAGCAGCACAAGGGTTAAGTTTAAGAGTTGGTAGATACAAGGGAGACAACTTCTGGGATTTTCTGCTTGTTTTCCAGTAAACCAAGTCCTTTCTGAAAAAAGTGTTTATTCTAAAAGGAAAGAATTTACACCCAATATATAGGAGCAAATTCTTTCCTTTAGAGAAGATACTTTTTCATAAGGGAGGCAAAAACCACTGCCTCCCACAAAAGTGTGTCACTGCCCTTAAAGTGCAGAAAGGTAAACTGCACACCTGCCCTCCATGACTGGAAATCCCAGGGCATAGTGCTGGATTTTTTTTTTTTCCAACCAAAAGGTAGGGATATTTTTCTTATTAGTCCTGACACCATATGCTGTAGGTACTTATTAGGCACTTCTAATGAGTAACTATAATGTTGTCTAGAAGAAATTTAATAATAAAAACAAGGACTAAAAACAAACATTTATTTGGGAAAGGTTCTACTTGGCTCCTGAATTCAACCAAAGCATGATGATAAAATTATTAGACTATAAATGGACAGAGATATGGGGAAAGACTGATATGGACAGTAAAACGGCCCAAATCAGTCAGAATTTGCTCTGTTTGTCCAGGCCCATCTATCCTAATATTTCGGATAAATACGGAACTGCCTTAACAAATGTTATTTCAGTTTTATCAAGAAAGCATTAGTCATAGTTCTTGTCCGCATGGGGAGGCTTTATGTCCTTGGCAGCCTAAAGTGTGCCTAGTGAGGACTGACTGAATTGTGCGACTGTGCAATGTGATCTGGGACATTGCTGGGCTCGCTTCTTAAAGGGACATTTTCTGATGTTATTGCTCAAACGTACGTTGTACTTGTATCGAAATCAAAAAATCAAAATGATACTAATTATATACTATAATGATCGTAACATCATGTATGATGGTCCATGATTGAATATGTATCTTATCTTACTGCTGACATATATCGTCGTAATGGAGCACATAAAATATATGTGTTGACCAGGGCTCTGGAAATTTTGAAATCTGAATTGGTCCAGCCGATGACGATGACGTCATCAATGAGCCCATTTCCAAAAAAAAAAAATATGTATATATCACCCTGTCACGAAAACTAATGACAATTGGCAGTCCTATAACTCCTTTTAAATAATACACCTCAACTCCGTTATATGATGGAAGTCCGGGTATAACGAGCATGATCAAAGCTGGCGTCATCAATAAATACAGTCAGGTATGTAAAAAGAAAGAAAAAAACAAAACAAAAAAAAACAAAAAAAACGGTTTTGTTTTATTTCCACCTCCGCAGGGTTTTCCTAAACTATTTATAAACAACTGATTCCCATCTTGTATAAGCGCGAAGACGGCGGGAAACAGGAGAGACGGAACGAAACAACTTTCATGGACCTAATTAGGTCTAAGAAAAAAGGCCTGCGCCACGGGCGGTTTTGCAGTTTTCAATGTTTCAAGATTTGATCAGACTGCTTAAATTTTAAGCACTGACCAATCTTGTCTAGCGCAAGTGGTGCATTACTTATTTTTACCGTTAAATCTACCTTGAATTATACTCGCGTGTTACGGCAATCAACAAAAAAAAAAAAAAAAAAAAAGAAGCAATCAAAAAGCTCAGCAATCAAAATACCCAGATCAGACGCCGTTGTATGCGACATCTGATCAGGACGTACACAGTTTGAGAATTCATTTATCGAATCTGGGACCGACAAACCGTGTTGATCAAAACAAAAAAGAAGAGGAAGAAAACGGGTGCGTTCAAGCGGTGCATTCTTTTATCACTCTCAGTAAAGCGACCTTTGATCTTTTTGGACAAGCCGACTGCACCTGGATGTTTTGCAGTCTCAATGTATTCTCACGTGTCACACAAACGGATTAATTATCAGACTACTGATGATTCGTGTTAATCGCTTGTTTACCGCACAAAGGTCAGTGAAGTGTTGATTTTTTGACAATGTTTGGATAATGACGTGATTAATTTGTGCTGCGGTAGGTTGCCGTTATTTAGCTGTCTCTCCAATATACATGTCAAATGACCGTTCAGAGCCTTTTAACTACCATAATATCGCATTTTAAAGGTGCGCGGACGTTGTCAGTTTAGGAAGACTTGACCGTTTGTGATTTTTTAGACATCATTGATTCATAAAAATTGGTTGGTTGGTGAAAAATAGGGGTTCAAGGCACAAACCTGTTGGACCGATTTATTAGCGTTTTGGGGTGTTTGAAATCGGTCCAGAATTCTTAATTTCGGTCCAGACCGGCTATTTTTCCGGTTTTCCCAAGCCCTGGTGTTGACATATAACATCCCAGTATGCACACAACATCAAAATGACGCCGTATCAACGTCGATGCCACGTGATCATGTCGCATCGACATTGATACGACGTCATTTTAATGTTGTGTACCCATTGGGCATCCTAGTGTGCACCCAACGAGGACTCTGATCGCTCTGTCCATTTGCATGGTCTGGCCAGTCTTCGATGTCCACATGGGGACGTTTTGTTTCCTTGGCTGTCTTAAATGCCCTTGATGCAGATTCTAATTAGACTGCACAGATAGCCCAGCTGATCCTGTCTTCAATGGGTGCGCATGTCAAGGGTAAGTTTTCGGACATTTCAGCTCAAATATATGTTGTTTTTAGTGTCAGTATCATAAAATCTTAAGGATGACATATGTACTATCTGACCGTATACTATGTATAATGGTCCATGATTGGTGAATAAATCTCTTATCTAGCTCTGGACCAAAAAATGTGCATATTTTTCTTACTTTCACACAAAAACTGATATTGTGGGTGCTCATTGGAAGTGCCTTGTCAAGGAGTTGTGGGTATCCTTCCCCTGATGTACTCGTAATGGATACCCACAACAATTTTTTGAGGGAAGGGAAACAAAAAATCTTTATATATACACATTGTATTATTATTTATGTACATACAAGTTTGTTTGTGTTGAGATTTTATGGCCCAGTCAATCTAATGGGTCATGTTGGGTGCAGTTTATCTAACCACATTTTTATTGGGCAAGCTTAGTCCTCCAGTGGGGGTAACTAGAAACTCACAATGTTACTGCCCTTCTTGAATCAGTGAAAGGGAGAGGATGACCATAGAATATATTTCATGATCAATATCCATGAAAGAATGTTGCCAGCTTGGCGGGGGTTGAACTAGCAATGTACATACATGTAAAAATCCTCAAATCCCTGAAATGCTAAAAAAAATCAGTGCCAAGAAATCATCAGGACTTGTTCATTACGGCTATAAATAACTACCTGCATACACCTGGAGATAAATCTAGCAGATAACCTTGCAACAACTCTACTTCCATTCACAAATCATAATTGCGCTGCCGACAAGTGAAAAAGAGACCTTACCGTCATACCTCCAGATCAAAAGATTACAATTTTTTTTATCATAACCCTTAAACTGCCAATCACAACAATTGTCATCCACTTTGTCATCTGTTTGTGATTTTAAAAGTCATTTTTGCAAACAGTGTGGACCCAGATCAGACTGCTCCTTTAGGAGCAGTCTGATCAGGGTCCACACTGTTTGCCTGTATGCAAAATAGGTTTGAAAAGTTTGCAAGAGTATTCAGCAGACCACATAAACAGACGACGTTTTCAGATGCAAGTTTTCTTGGCATTTTAACCCTTGTCCTGCTGAACCCGGATATACCCTGCCTTTGCAAACAGTGTAGATCCAGATCAGTTGGCTTCTGAAGAAGCCAACAGATCTGGATCTGCACTGTCATTAAGTATTTGAATTTATAGCCACAATCCGGATCAAGTTACCTGATTGGCTGAAAATTAGAAAGGGGTGTGGCATCGTAATTTATTCAGCAGGACAAGGTTAAACTATATTTAGCCAACTGATCTGGATCTACACTGTTTGTCATTAAGAATGTGAATTTGTATCAAAATCCAGAATCAGGTAATCTGATTGACTGAAAATTAGAAGTGGGTGTGGCATCCTAATTTATTCAGCAGGACAAGGGTTAAGGGTTAATTTCTTCATGGACAAAATAGAGAAAAATACCTGGAGCTATGCTTAGTATTGTCCATATACGGTAAATGTCCTAAAATTTCATACACCAATCTTCCTGACAAAATGGCATATGCAAATAGTGCAGACCCAGATCAGACTGCTCCTGAAGGACAGCAGTCTGATCAGGGTCTTCATTATTTGCCATTCCACTAAGTACTTTAAGAAACAACTGCATGAAAAAAAAAACAACAACAAAATTTAGGCCATAATAAATATTCAAAATTTCGGGACATTTACTGTTATACATGTACCTTGCTTCAGATAAGGTGATATTTCCTGTCTGTTAAGGCAATTTTTTTTCAACCAAGAAGCATTGGTAGTTCTCTTATTTCTCCATAAAAAATATGTTGTGTGTACTCATTAGTTGTCTCTTGGTGAGACACAAGAGCTAAGGAAACATAAGAAATTATTAATTACCTGAAATTTTGGAACCAAGCAAGCCTTACGAAGTTCTAGAAATAAATTATTGAGGTAAATATATTTCTCCACAAAACAAATTATGCTGTGGGTACTTATAAGAAGTTCCTCACATATCAATACTTTGTGGCTGAAAAAATAGCGCCTTATGTTGAGCAGTAAAACAACAGTCAAACCTGTATTAATCAAGCACGAAAGAGAAAGGCAAAAAGAGGTTGCTTAAGACAGATGCTTGCTTAAGACAGGTCAATTTACACTTATATGGCATTTATGGGATCTGAAGATCTGGCCTTTAAATACAGGTGATTGCTTAATACAGGTGGCCTTTAAGACAGGTTTGACTGTATCAAGCAAAAGGCTCTGATTCAGACTGCTGCCTGGTTGTGCAAGCCTGATCTGGATCTTTGCGTTTCCCTGCAATAAAAGGCTCCTTTTTCACTGAACAGTCTCCCTATTTTAGGGTAATGACTTTAGCATTAGTGTGTAGGTGGATTAGGAACTACGGAGATGCTATCAAGAGCTTAGAACAAATAGGAAAAGACAAAAGATGATGTGATTATAATGTATCCAACTGCTAAATAGTTCCAGACAGCTGCAAGCCTTCAACAGGCACAGTGAGAGCCCAAGATGGACATTACCAAAGCTACAGACAAAAGGGGCATTCAAAAAGTAATTGCATCATGATAATACACAAACTAATTTAGGTCTTTGCATACATTGTTCAGACAGCACTGCATTATATGTCTCAGTCTTTCTGTCAGATAAGCGGGGTATCAGGTAAATATTTTTCTTATTTTTCCATGAAAATATGTTGCGGGTGCTCATTAGAAGTGCCTCAGGGAAGCACTTCTAATGAGTACCACAACATGTTTTCGTTGAGAAATGAGAAAAATATACCAATACCTTTTGATTAAAAAAAAAAGTGCCTTATCTTGAGCTGTATGCTTTTCTAGGTGCTGGCTGGAAATATGTAAACCTCAGTGGACAGGCTTCATCTCTACAGAAGAGGTTATCTATATGTAAATACTTTTGTCATTAAAATTTTCTTCATGAAAAATATATGCTGGAATTGAACCCATAACTTATGTCTGCATGGAAAATTTAAAAGTGTCCTTGCCACTGAATAAAGGTTTTCCAGACACACACACAACTGGATTTGCTATTAATACATAGAAAAGTGTTGTTTTCACTAAGCAAGTGTCAATATGCTTCTGAATAAGACTACAACCCAGTGAGAACATATTTGGTATTTTAGGATATTAACCCTTGTCCTGATGAACCCAGATATACCCTTCCTTTGCAAACAGTGTAGATCCAGATCAGTTGGCTTCTGAAGAAGCCAACAGATCTGGATCTGCACTGTCATTAAGTATTTGAATTTATAGCCACAATCCGGATCAAGTTACCTGATTGGCTGAAAATTAGAAAGGGGTGTGGCATCGTAATTTATTCAGCAGGACAAGGTTAAACTATATTTACTCTATATAACTCTTATGCTTTATTATACTACTCATAATATACTGCTCCTGCCGGTCTCGATGACTCAGTTGGATGCGCTTCCGACTGGTAATCAGGAGGTTGCAGGTTCAACCCCCAATGGATCGGCAACATTCTTTCGTGGAGATTTGATCATGAAATATTTCTACGGTCCTTCTCTCCCTTCCACTGATTCAAGAGGGGCAGTTGTCAGTTTCTGGCAAAAGAATGTGCACAATACCGGTTACCCGCTTAGAGGACTAAGCTTGCCCAGTAAAAGTGTGGTTAGGTAAACTGACCACGCCTGACATGACCCCAGTGGGTTGACTGGGCCATAAAACCTCAACACAAAAAAAAATTATACTGCTCCAACAAAGTGTTTAAAAACTGCTAGATGAATTGCAAGAAATGTAAACACTGCATATGATCTGGGTCTACACTGTTAGTTTACGCCTGCCTGTCTATAAACGGTACTTACTTTAGATGAGTTTCAGGAGAATTTCGTCCAAAGGAGTTAGCTTCTCATCTTCTGTCTTTCCAAAGCAAATTTTTCTCTGAAAACACGAAAAATAAATATCATAAAAATATTGCAGAAAAGCAGCCTTCATAAACTTAACTGCAAAAATTATCAGAGGAAATTCTACATGTTCACATGTATGTCTATGAGCTCACTTTCATATACAGCATCTTTTGTTTTTGTTTTCAAAAGTGTTGATATTTTTTTTATTATTATTTTTTTTTTTTATTTATCCATGTAAATGTATGTTGTGGGTTCTCACTGGAAGCTTCTCATGGAGGTACTTCTAATGAGTACCCATAACATATACCTTCATATAGAAATAAGAAAACTATTTACCTCATTACCTTTCTAATCTGGAACTATTGTATGTTCACATGTACCAATCTAATCCATCCTTATGATAAAAGCCCAGTGGAATTTTGGTAAATGTCCTAAAAATTCAAACACTTTATTTAAATTTTTTTGGCCTAAATTTTTCTTTTTATGCAGTTGTTTCTTAAAATAATTAGTAGAACGACAAACAGTGTAGACCCTGATCAGACGGCTCCTTCAGGAGCAGTCTGATCTGGGTCTGCACTGTTTGCATATGCCATTTTGTCTGACATTTGGTACGAAATTTTCAACATTTACCATACCATCCTTGATGGCTTGGACCATTGCACTTAAAAACATGCTTTCTTGCAGTAAATCTGCATAAGATAATTTTTGAACAAACAAAATGCATACAAGTAATATGGGTGCTAGTTGGACTTAGCCCCAGGTGCAACCCACTAGATATGTTTTTAGTGCAAAAAGAGACAGGTTAAATCTTACTATTTTTTAGTAAGCCTCACTAATTCTTGGCTCTAAACATACCAGCTGTATGTGCTGTTATACTATTTTTTTTAAGGAATTTCCCTATTCCTGTATTTAATGTAAAAATAGAGATCTCACTTTTTTTTCCCAGAATCTCACTAATACTTAACATGTCTGGCAAAACTAATAACAAAATATCCAGTTATTGCCACAATTATCACCATAATGTTCTTTCTGCCTAAATCATCACAACCTACACAGCTTATTTGGAGCCCTGGGGAGGGTCAAGATAATCTGATCAACAGGTTAGTAAACCATCCATGGTCAGTCCACTTCTGTTGAAAGTGTGTCACATTTTATAACCACATTAATCCATAACCCACCGAATTTAAATAACTGTGGACTGCATTTAAGATATTTTGTAGTTTTACTCAGAAATTCAAACATGAAATATGAATCATCTCCTTGGAAGACAATTTCACTTGAGATATTAAGCTCTGTTTTCCTTGAAAAAAAAATCAGACATAGATATCCCTCACCTGTAGTCACCAATTTTTGCCATCAGCATTTCAAAGGGTTCACCTTTACCATTCAGCAGACATCAAACTGACATTATTTTTCTTACTTTTCCCATAATAGGCTTGGACATTTCATGCAAATTGTCTCCTCCTTAGGAGACAATTTGTATGAAATGTCAAAGCCTATTTCCAGGGAAAAATAGGACAAAATATTTTAAAATGCTGGCTGTTGAAATTTTTACCCAGCTTGCTAAGCCTTAAACAGGTCACAGGTTATCAGGACCCAGCTCTACTTCCTGGGGCAATATGTCCTCTGTTTATTTTGATATTTAGCAGGCCCCATTTAGCATGCTGGGTAAATTTAACATTTCAGCAGATATCTCACAGTATTTTTTCTTATTTTTCCAAGAAAACAGGGTTTCACATTCATGCAGATCATCTCCTTAGGGAATGATTTGCATGATAGTCAAACCCTATTTTCTAGGTAAAATAAGCAAAAAATGTTGTCTGCTGAATTTGCCTACAGAGGGTTAAACCTATGGAAATAGTGAGAAGTAAATATCAACACTGACAAAGATCAATGATATTGTTGACAATTTGTACTCTATTGTGTTAACTTATTCTTTATCTGATTAAAGAACATCAGTTACTGTATCTACCCGAAATATTGGAACACCTTTAAAATCCTTACCAAAAAATTTTTATTATTACTTCCCTGTTGTTTCAGAAAAACTGTTGGATCTGTGGCAAACATTAACAGTGTAGATCCTGGTCAGATGTCTCCTTAGGAGACAGTTTGCATGAAATGTCAAATCCTGTTTTCAGAAACAAATCAGAAAAATATTTCGAAATGTCATCCCCCCCTTTTTTTTCCTTGGCTGATGTGCAACTATCATGTGTAATTATTATTTCTGTAAACATTTAATGAAGTACTGTACTGTAGAGGTGAAAGCTAAATATTACCATACCAGTTTCTCTAAGAGACCTTGATTGTATTCCTGATACAATGTAATAAACTCTCAGTCAGCAGCCAATCAGATGATAGGAACCCACACACTACGTAAGTACACAAACGGTAGTCTGTAAAACCTGGGCTGGTCTCATTGGGCTGGGCTCGAATTTGGGCTCAATTTTGGGCTGGGCTCGAATAGAAATAGGAGCATCTAAGGGGAAAGGTTAATTAGGGTGAGTACCTAGACATCATTTATCTCGTAAGGTCAGGTCATTGCACTTGAAACCTTTAGGTCAGTGGTGCTGTTGATATCTTAATGGGCTACTTCCCACCATATATCCCATGGGAGGTGATGTCAAAAGTTAATGCTGACTAAAATAGGATGTATTGAAATGCTAGTCCTCCAAGTGTTTTTTTTTTTTTTTTTTTTTTTTTTAAATTAAAGTTGCTTATCATATTGGTAGTAAGTTGCTGTAGTAATTTAGTTTCATTTCCCTTCAAAATTAAAGGTATTTAACTCGTATTGAGCCAAGTTAATGATTTAACTATTATATATACAGACCCAAATAAGAAGCGTCGTCTTGTGACAACCACACATGTCTCGAGTTTGTATTGAATTCAAATATGTTTGAAGATATTGATTTAGCTTTCCCCTTTACGATTATCAAAGAACAACAGCTTTCAGTTTACTTCCATGATGGTAAACGAAGTGTCCATGTAAATATTTACTTTGTACATATGCAAAAACATGAATTTAAAGACGACGTTTCTTTTTTCTTTTTTTTTTTTTTTTTTTTTGGTGGGGGAGGGGGGAGGGGGGAAGGGGTAGGGTGGAGAGGCGGGGGGGGGGGGGGCTCAGTATATTATAGCAGATCAAAGGCCAAAAGTACTCTCCTTCTGAACTTTACTGGTAGGGTTGTGCACCCTTACCGTGAGGGGAAGTCATGTAGCACCTTTGGTTGAATTCTGCCCTGTGGTTTAGGAGATATCGTGATGAACGGACAGACGGACGGACTGGTAGAAAAAAAATGACTAAGCCAATTTTACTACCCATAGATTTGTCTAAAAAATTCTGACTGAGTGGCAAACAGTGCAGACCCTGATCAGACACCGTGATCTGCGGCGTCTAATCTGGGTCTTCACTGTTTTCTCAGGCCGGTCTGTCCGAATACTTAAGACAAATATGGTAGCTGTAGCTAATGTCCTTTCAGAAGTGTCCTATTTGCTATTGAACAGTGAATATTTATAAATGTTTGACAAATGGTTATGCCAACACTTTCACTAATTGGCAAAGGGACTAATACTGGCTTATATTTGGCCAGTAGAAGCCGAGGTGCCTATGCTGACAACATTATGAAGCCTTTGGGGCATTGTTTTCATTACAAATGGGTTCTGATAATATCAAGGAACTTATCTCTACTAGTATGGTTCTAGACTGGCATTAGTCTATTGATTTAAATAATAACTGCATAAAAATGTATTATCTGTACCGATAGAGTTAAATGAAACTAAACTTTTCTCTTTGATACCAATTAAAAAAAAAGTGATGGGCATATTGTGAACGCCTCCGTCTGTCCGTCCGTCTATCCTACCACATACACGAATGGGTATTTATGTGTTTGCAGATTATGGACATCTTCAATGTATTTGAATGGGATTTATTCCGATAATTACTTATAATTTGATCTTATGTGGCTAAAAATTGATCTTATGTCGCTATTTTCTAACCACACAGGTATGCCTTTTACTGATGGTAGCCACATAACTGACCATTTGTTACAATGTGCGTCCATCCGTCCGTTCATCACGCTATCTCCTATATCACTGAGCGGAATTTGACCAAATTTGCTACGTCATGGCGTCCCTCCATCTGTCCGTATTTCCAACTAAACCAATGGGCGCAATTTAACCGAACTTGCTACTTGACTTATCCTTATGGTAAGCGTGTGCGAGAGCAAAATTATTTTCCGTCCGTCCGTCCGATCCTCCTAAATCATTGGGCGGAATTTAACCAAACTTGCTATATGAATTTTCCGCATTGTAAGGGTGTGCAAGAGCAATATTTTTCTGTCCAGCGTTCGTCCGTCTGGTGTCCGTACATCTGTCCGTCACACTATTTCCTCCCAAAAGTGAGCGGAATTTAACCAAACTTGCAATTATTGAATAAGCCTTCCTTTCATGGTAAGAGTGTGTGAGAGCGAGTCCATCCATCTGCCATCTGTCTATCTGTCTATCCGTCATGCTGCTAGCAACATTAGGTCGGATGCGGGGCAGTGGGGTGGGGTTGGGTGGGGCGGGGTGTTGCGATGAAGCGCCATCGACTGCGCATTCTAGTTTTGATTATTCAGGATTATAAGAATAACTAGAATGCACAGTCGATAATCCCCACGCTCATTGCCAATATTGCTAATAGCATGACTGACTTCCTCTTGCACACCCTTACATGAGAGGAGGTCATGTAGCTAGTTTGGTTAAATTCCGACCAGTTTTTTACGAGGAGATAGCGTTACGGACAGATGGATGGACGGACGATCACCTGGAAAAATAATGTTTCTCTTAGACTTATTACCATGAGGGGAAGTGATGTAGCAAGTTCGGTTGAGTTCTGCCCAGTGGTTAAGGAGGAGATAGCGTGATGGACGGACAACAGGCGCACGGACTCACTGAAAAATAATGTTGCTCTCGCACACCCTTACTATGAGGGGAAGTGATGTAGCAAGTCTGGTTAAATTCCACCCAGTGGTTTAAGATGGGTAGCATGACGGACAGATGAACGCACGGACTGACGCACAAACGGAATAATAATGCTGCTCTCGCACACCCTTACTGTGAGGGGAAGTGATGCAGTAAATTTAGTTGAATTCCACCCTGTGGTTTTGAAGGAGATAGTGTGATGGGCAAATGGACAGATGACGGATGCACGTACGGGCGAACAGATGGAAAAATAATGTTTCTCTTGCACACCCATACTATGAGGGGAAATGATGTAGCAAGTTTGGTAGGATTCCACCTAGTGGTTTAGGAAGAGATAGCATGACGGACAGACAGTCGGACATTCTCGCACGGACAGAAAGATGTCCGGACATACATATGGATGGACGGACAGATGGAGGCGTTCACAATATCCCCATCACAGTTTAAAAAATAAAATAAAAATGGGGATAAATATTTAGTCACTGGTGACTGGAGCGAGTCTAGCATGGCTCTAGTGGCAATGATATAGCGAGTAGTCCACAAAAAAAAGAAAAAAAAAAAAAAAAAAACAAGAAAAAAAACAACAACAAAAAACAAACAAACAAACAAAGCTTCAAAGACATTTTTAAAGTGATTTGAATGTTGACAGAATCAGAATCAACTGGCTCGGCTTCAAATAAAACAAAACTGAGAAAACCTCTGCTGAGAGGATAAGACTGGATTTGGTATTCCACCCAGGCTCATAAGAACAGAGCAACAACGTTTGGGTCTGTAGTTACTCGTAAAGCGAATAAAAAATATTTGTTTCGAACTATGCAGATCCGAGGCTGATCCTAGTATTTCCTGAGCACTCATTTAATTTCTTTATTTTGTTGTGCTCAGACTTGTCTGGTATCTTATTTTCCTCCAAAAAAAAAAAAAAAAAAAAAAAATCTATCCCCAGTCCTCCTCCCATCCGCATCCCCTCACCCCAACCGCCAAAAAAAAAATGTTTTTTCTTCATATCTTTTAACATATAATATTGACCATATTAACCCTTATCCTGCTGAATAATTTAATTAACCACACCCATTTTTGACTATCAGCCAATCAGATTACATCATATAATGTTTTCATGCAAATTTACAAACTGAATGACAAACAGTGTAGATCCTGATCAGATGGCTACTTCAGAAGCCATCTGATCTGGATCTGCACTGTTTGCAAAAGTAGGGATTGTCGTAAACAGCAGGATAAGAGTTAAATCTTCTCTCTTTCTTCTGAAGCAGCAGTAGTCCTTACCAGGGTCATGACTCTTATCATCCATTATCAGCCCTCAAAGGAATTATGTGCATCAGCAGGTCTAAATACTGCAAGCATCTGGTTTTATAACATCAGGCACGGAGGTTACGGACTTGGTCACTAACCTTTGACCTCATATAACCCTGTAATCAATTGGGCCCAGCCCAAAATTGAGCCCAGCCCAATTAGCCCAGCCCAGGCTTTACAGACTACCCACTTTGTGTGCCTATACTGGGGAGCTGATCGCTCTATTAGTAGAATTATAAGCCTCTGCTCAGGCCTATCTGTTCCAAAACTAAGGATTATTATGATAGCTGATCACAGACCATATTTGAAGATGTTAGAATAATTCTGCAGAAGGCCGTGTCCCACACTGTTCGAATCTTTGTTAGGAAGAACACATATGCTGACTTTTATGGCTTATATGAATTTAACAGAAAGCCGGACAAAAAATTAAAACCCAAAAAGTTAGCCCGAATTTGACGTTTTGGGGTTGTATTCGACACAAAAAATGCAAAACCACATTTTATATTTTTTTCTAGTTAATAGGTGCTATCTATATCCGTGCATCCAAATTATCATCACATACTTCATAGGTGGGTTGGCCAGATCTAACTGAATTGTGATTTCAGACCACGCTTAACTTTTGAATCCACTGCATAAATTGCTACATAACGTCCAAGTCAACAATATTTCAGTAGTTTAGAGACATTGTCTCCAAATTTGTGGGACTTTTACCCGACCCAATCTCATGAATTCGGATCCTGCTTAGTTACTAGCAGCTCTGTCATGAAGGCTTTAGGCAGCCCATCTATTCTGCGGGCCCCGATGGGCAGGGGCCATGCTTTATGAAAACTAGTGTATGCCGGTAACAGGCACAACGACATACACTATCGTTCGCTACCTGAAATCCATTTTACTGCTTCAGGATTTTTCCTAAAGATTTTTGACCGTTTGTGCGTTTTTGTCTTTGTTTCTTTTTGGTCTTTTTTTGTGAGTCTACACATTATGAAAAGCAGAAAAAAAACAACATAAAAATAACAACATTTACATGATTTACAAACTGGTCAAACAAACACATTACTGTGTCAAAGTTTTTCAGATTATCACGTGAAAAGAGCATATGTGCTATCAAAAAATCTACATCAAAGTGTACCTTATGCACAAAACGAATCATGCTTAGCTTATAAAGCGACTGAGAATAATAGATAGAAATAAAATTCGAAGTGGAGACAATTCAAAATGGCGGCGATCACAAATTTTGTAGGCTAACGTCATGAGTCGCGTGATTCAACCCCCTGCAATTGGAATACTTGGCTTTATTTGCTATTTTATTGCTATTTTCTGCACGGCCGCCATGTCAATAGTCTCTACCAAATCACGGAACGCTTGTTGTTTTTCAGGATAAGCATCAAACCATCCAAGTATTTGTGGTCACACACATCACTGGTCATATAGTTAGTCTATAGTAGTGCATCAGCACGCCTAACCGCTTTGCGGTTCGGGTTGGACGCACTTATAAGCTATGTGGCAACTTTTCCAGCCATATACCAAATTGTAAAGAATGTCGATCTAGATAAAACAGCTCATTAAAAGTAGGCTCATCAGGATCTACACTGTTTGCCATTCTGTTTTGATTTTTGACTGACATCCCTATTTGCAACAATGGACATGTCCAAATTCAGAGATGGAAGAGTCCAGTCAGTCCACATCAGTGTCTCCTTCAGAAATTACTTGACTAAATGAAACATAAGCTTTATTCATATGGCTGAAGTGAGTCCGGCCATAGCTCTTGAAGATGCATCAACACAGGAAGTAAAATGTTCAAATTTTAGCAAACTTACGTATGCAAGGAATTCAATGTATCCACAGTCGAATGCTCAGGATAAATATGGTATGTGGAGGCCATGCATGCCCATTCTTTATACATCATACCACTTCATATCACACCACAATCAGCCCAGTTCTCAAGTACTGTAATAACCCTAAGTATTAGGATAGTAAGACCTTAGCAAAATGTGTAGACCCAGATCAGATGCCACAGAATGTGGCATCTGATCAGAGTCTACACTGTTTGCCACTCATCCAGCATTTTTACCAACATCACCAGGTAGTAAAATTGATTTGTTCAAGCTTTAGGGCAAGTATGGTAAGGAGTTAAGGTGTTCATATAACTACTGTAAATACTGTAACCACATTTTACTGAAAACCATTAACAAAAATATTTCACAATGGTGGTTAATTACCAGCACATTATAAATGATCTGTCTCAAGTAAAAAGGTATGTGATGGTATTTATCAATATCGTCAACCTTGAAGGGTGAAGTCAGCCTGCAAATCTTTGCAGTCAGTCAAGAACTATATGCCATTTGCTCTTCTGAGTCTACAAAGCCCATGGTATGCAGTCAAAACCTTTTACTGCTGAATTTACACAGCAGCAGAAAATATTTTAACCCAAGTCCTGCAGAACCCAACTTGCCTTTGCAAACAGTGTAGATCCAGATCAGTTGGCTTCTTCAGAAGCCAACTGATCTGGATCTGCACTGTTTGTCATTAAGTATGTGAATTTATATCAACAATCTGGATCACGTAATTTGATTGGCTGAAAACTAAAATGGGGGCCGCAATTTAATTTATTCAGCAGGACAAGGGTCAAGTTGTTTTTTTGGTTTTTTTTCTTCTAATTTTTCACAGGAAATAAAAAAAGGTAGTATATTTCTTTCAAGTAGTGAAAGAAAAATGCTGAATTTACCCTAGGTATTGGGACCTGCAGGACTTAGCAAAACCGTAAACCCAGACTGAACACCAAAAAAAAAATGCATCACATTGTCTGATCAAGGTCAACACTATTCTAGTTTGAGTTCTTGTTTAACCCTTGTCCTGCTGATTAAATTAAGATGCCACACCCACTTCTAATTGTCAACCAACCAGATTCCTTGATCCAGATGGTTGATATATATTCACATACAGAAGCCAACTGATCTGGATTTACACTATTTGCAAAGGTAAGGTATATCAGGTTCAGCAGGACATGGGTTAATGACAAGTCAATCCCTATTGAGGATTTTGTGTGGTCTCCCAAAGAAATGGATAACAAGACCTGTTGCCAGACAGGATAGCTCGCCTGATAGTGTACTTTTATTTCTGGAAAATTCTAAGTCCCCTGACCTTGATTTTTACATGACCTGGGGGTAGGGATTGCACTGTGCAAAATTTACATCAAACCAAAGATGAATCAAATCGGTGATAAGGTTAGGAATTATAATGAGGTCTTAAAAACTTAAAAGAAAACTTTAACATTTTTAAAATTCTGTGACCTCGACCTCAAGGTCACGGTCATGAGTGCTGATGGTGCTGATATATATCATGATACCAAATATAAATTAAATCCATTGTTTGGTTTAGAAGTGAATGAGGTCCTAAAAACTTTGACGTAAAATTTGAACATGAAAATTTTGACATGATTGTGACCTTGACCTTGACATGAACTAGTGGGATGGGAATGGAACTGGGCAAAATTTTGGACCAATATGTATCATCATACCAATGATGGATCAAATCGGTGATAAGGTTAGGAAATAACGAGTGTTAAAAACTGGAAAACTTTAACATTTAAATTTTAAGTCTGTGACCTCGACCTCAAGGTCACAATCATGAGTGCTGATGTGCTGATAAAAACTTTTGACCAATATCATGATACCAAATAGGAACTAAATCCATCATTCCTTTTAGAAGTAATGAGATCCTAAAAATGTTGACGTAAAATTTTAACATGAAACTTCTAAGCCCGTGACCTTGACTTTGACATGACCTAGCGGAGTGGGGATGGTACTGCACAAAATTCTGGACCAATATGTATCATCATACCAAAGATAAATCAAATCAGTGATAAGGTTAGAAACTATTGAGGTCTTAAAAACTTTAACAAAAACTTTAACATTTGTGGATGCCGATGCCAATGCCAGCGCAGAGGGTAGAACAATAGCTCTCTGCAAATGTTGTTCTGAGGCAAGCTAAAAAAGACAGGCGAGCCAGCAGAGGAGATTTTGATTGTACTAGGATTTAATGACATGTCAACCCTTGTGGGTCATTTTGTGTTGTCTCCCAGAGAAAGGGAGAAGAGAGATAAAAGAGACAATAAAGATGAAAGAGAGGGACAGGGAAGAAAGTCTGAAGAACAGGAATGAAAGTGAATAAACAGAAGAAATAAAAACATTCCCCCTCTACTATTACCTGCTACAAGGATAGCAGGCCTTGTCCAAATGAAAGCCAATATTAGTTGGATGTACCAGTGACGTAAGATACACATCTTCACCACACCTGACCACCTAGCAGAGGAGAAGAAACAGAGATAGAGGAGGATGCAATGAGAAAAATTACAAATGACAGTGTAGAATTAGAATACTAAACATGCCCGGCCCCTCCACTTAACCTGCTGCAACTACAGCTGGTCCTTATCATCACTCTACATACAACTATACTGTTCATGTATAGACAATAAGACCTCTGGTCTGTGCCTGTACTGTTTGCATGCAATTTTACTTGACAAGCTGATGTACAGTAAATTTTGAGAAGACTTTATTCCATACCCTTTTTTTTTGCCTAATTTTTTTATGTATCCTTAGTTAATTATGTAACTACTTAGTGGACTGGCAAAAAGTGTAGACCCTGATCAGACTGCTCCTTCAGGAGCAGTCTGATCTGGGTCTGCACTGTTTGCATATGCCATTTTCCTGGAAACTTTGGTGTACAAAATGTTTGGACATGTACCATACAAAACTTTATGACAATTACTGTATATGTACATTACAAATTCACATACAAATACATAATACTATGTTCCTATGGTGTTCTGGAGTCTACCAGGCTGTGACCCAGAATTTGAAGAGATCATAAACCAAAGACCGCCACACCATTCCAGTTCACATGAAGGATTAAACTACCACAGTGGTTTTTAAGCTTACCCAAATGCCCTAATATGGTAAACGGACTATATTATCTTTGATCTAATCTATGATAAAGAGTATGAAATGGATAAAGTACTTATTACAAAATTGTTTGTAAATACCATATGTAAATGTTGTGAAAAACCAATTCAAATCTACAAAAATCTGAACCTATTTATAAGGTCATGGCAGGCCGCTCTGACTAAACTCCAGACCAGAGCTTTGACCATCATTCTAGAAAAGGCTTTTTCTCAACTAAAATATACTGATATTCTTCTGATTTTATTCCCTATAAAAAGCATGCTTCGAAGCACCTGGATGCATCTAACTTTAACCCTTAAATTGCCAAGAAAACCTGCATCTGAAAATGTCGTCTGTTTATGTCGACTGCTGAATATTCTTGCAAACTTTTCAAACATTTTTGCATACTGGCAAACAGTGCGGACCAAGATCAAACTGCTCCTAGAAGAGCAGTCTGATCTGGGTCCACACCGTTTGCAAAAATGACTTTTAAAATCACAATCAGATGACAAAGCAGATGACAATTGTTGCGACTGGCAGTTTAAGGGTGATTTCAAGAGAATGCATAGGTTAAAGTACAGTTCATGAACAATTCAACTGTAACCCTGTAAGTGCCAAGCACTTAACCTTTAAAGTGCCAAACAAAAATTTGTAGCAGACAACATTCTAAATTTTTTTTTTTAATTTTCAGCAAAAACAAGTCTTGACATTTCATGTGAATTGTCTGCTTGGCAGATGATTCACATGAAATGTCAAGACTTATTTTCTCTGAAAATTAAAAAAAAAAAAAAATTAAAAAAATATCGTCTGCTGCAGTTGTGATTGGCATATAAGGATTAAATTGTAGCAGGCAACAACCTAATTGTTTTGCTGTTATTTTACAGAAAAAATAATGGTTGACATTTCACAGGAATGGTCTCCTAGGTGGATCAGATTTCTGCTGTCATTTTCACTCAGCATGCTAAGTATTTTTTCATTGTACATGGGTGTGTGGGCCCCAACTTTATTGGGTAACCTGAACTTTTTTGTTTTGTTTCAGATTTCTTCAAGGCTTTGTTTTTAATGTTTTAACTTCTAATTTTCAGCCAACCAGATTACTTGATCTGGATTGTTGCTATAAATTCACATACTTAAAGGCAAACAGTGTAGATTCAGATCAGTTGCTTCTTCAGAAGCCAACTGATCTGGATCTACACCGTTTGCAAAGGCAGGGTATATCGGGGTTCAGCAGGACTAGGGTTAAAAATTTAAAATAATTTTTATAAAAGCCTCCTTAGGAGTCTATTTGCATGAAATGTCATTGCCTATTTTTTGATGAAAATCAGAAAAATATCATTGGTTTTTGTCATCTACTGAATTAGCCCAGACAGTGGTAAATAATTATGAATAATGCTGTTCATGTTTGTGGTATTACAACTTTTTAATGATAACGATGGTCCGGGGCATTAAGAATTTGTGTTGTGGTTTTACGGCCCAGTCAACCCAATGGGGTCATGTCGAGCACGGTCAGTTTACCTAACCACACGTTTACTGGGCAGGCTTAGTCCTCTAAGCGGTCAACCAGTATTGTGCACATTCTTTCGCCAGAAACTGACAACTGCCCTTCTTGAATCAGCGGAAGGGAGACAATGACCGTAGAAAATATTTCATGATCAATCTCCACGAAAGAATGTTGCCGACCTCGGCGGGGGTTGAACCCGCGACCTCCTGGTCTCCAGTGGGACGGCGCATCCAACTGAGCCACCGAGGCTGGGGCATTATAAAAAGAAATTTACTACAGAAAGGGCATGTTTAACTGAGAACACTGGTATTTATGAAACCTGAGCTAAAATACTTGCATTTCTTCATTCAGATTTTTGCATTGCTCCCTAGTCATTACTTACTGTAGAAGTCTGACAGATGAATGAAAAACTCAAATTACTCAAATTACTTGGCAATTTAAAGGCTTTTTATAATAATTTTAAGATATTAAAAAAAAGAAAGCACTTAAAACCCTGAAAAAATCTGAAACAGAGAAAAGTTCGGGTTAACTTAAAAAAAAAAAAAAAATGAAATCCACACAGCCATGCATAATGGATTTAACAATTAGTACACTGCATAAAAATTTAGAAAACATTTTGAAATATTTTTCTTATTTCCCTAGAAAATATGCTTTGACGTTTTGATACAAAATATCTTTTAACCTTTGTCCTGCTGAATAAATTAAGATGCCATGCCCACTTCTAATTTTCAGCCATTCAGATTACTTGATCCAGATTGTTGATATAAATTCACATACTTAATGGCAAACAGTGCAGATCCAGATCAGTTGGCTCCTTCAGAAGCCAACTGATCTGTATCTACACTGTTTGTAAAGGCAGGGTATATACAGGTTCAGTAGGACTACAGTTAAGGAGTCAATCTGCATGAAATGTCAAAGCCTATTTTCTGGGAAAAATTAAACAAATATGAATTTGCCGATAGTGTGCTAAGTATTAACAAGACAGTTGCAGGTAAAACAGTTGCTTAAGTTCATATTGTGGGGATCATAACTTTGAATTCTTCTCTGGCTTGTAATTATTCTATTAATTCATCTACAAAAATGACTATTGGTGAGAAACCTGGATTTAATGTTACATATCAGCATATGATTTAGTGTTATGAAATATTTATTTTTTCTCACCTTTCCCCCAAAATAAGGGCTTCATATTTCATGTCAGTCATTTTGAACAATCATAGAAATGATGGTTGGTATGAACTGTTCTTTAAAACCCCTGAAGTATTTTTATGGTAGTACCATAATGTGTATTATTGCAATACTTAAGCCATCAGATGAAATATCATACCATATTACCCTTGCTTAACTGCATGGTCAGTCATATTATCATTAATATTAATTTAATAGGTGCTACCTATATCCTGCATCCAAATTATCATCACATACTTCATAGGTGGGTTGGCCAGATCTAACTGAACAGATTTTACTTTAAGACCGGTACTTTTATAAGATTGTTCATTTATGACATCACCAAGCAGTGAAATGGATCCTATCATCTTGTTAAAGGTTTAACATAAATAAGTATTGTAAGGACTTTAGTTGACCTATTATTTAGGGTAAATACAGAAGAAATTAACTTACAACCCATTGTGTGGTAAATTTGCTAATTTCTTCAACCAATTTACTTTACAAAATTATGTCGGGTTAGCTCCAAATAACACTATGAACAATAGTCTCTTACACCGTTTCTTAACCCTTGTCCTGCTGAATAAATTAAGATGCCACGCCCACTTCTAATTTTCAGCCAATCATGTTACTTGATCCAGATTGTTGCTATAAATTTGCATACTTGATGGCAAACAGTGCAGATCCGGATCAGTTGGCTTCTTCAGATCTACACTGTTTGCAAAACAGGGTATATCCGGGTTCAGCAGGACAAGGGTTAACATAGATGACACTGGAGGGTACAGTATAGCTCTAGACAAGAAAGACTGTTTCAACCAAAAACTAATTAATGATATTCTTCTTATTTCTTTAGAAACATTTCAAATGTTTTGTCAGTACTCAATAGAGGCATTTCTAATGAGTACCCACAACATGTGTGTTTGTGGAGAAAACAGAAAAAAAAAACATGTCTGGATGCTTTTTTTGCCTGGAGATATTGGTCACAGTACTAATGACTTTGCTTAAATCAGTCATGAAAACAGCCCATTATTTTTCAGACCTCATAACTTACCATTATAATCACCAATTATTTCACAGCATTTAACTCAGTTGTGGACACTTATCATCATGACAGATCCAGATACAGGGAGTACTGTTAAGATAATAATCAGACTTTACCAATCTTATTTGTATACATAATTTTTTAAGTACCAAAATGTATCTCGCATTCACTGAGTTGAATTAAGCCTTGACAATGGGTACCCACAAACTTAACCCTTAAAGCGCCAGTCACAACAATTGTCGTCTGCTTTGTCATCTGCTTGTGATTTTATAAGTCATTTCTGCAAACAGTGTGGACCCAGATCAGACTGCTCCTTTAGGAGCAGTCTGATCAGGGTCCACACAGTTTGCCTGTATGCAAAAATAGGTTCAAAAAGTTTGCAAGAATATTCAGCAGACGACATAAACAGATGACAGTTTCAGATGCAGGTTTTCTTGGCGCTTTAAGGGTTAAAATACACATACTAAAAAGACGAATTATTTCCCAAATAATCATCTTGTTTGTGACCGACATGATTTAAGAATACTGTCTGTGGTTAATCATGATAATGCCATATAATTAATTCATTACACTATAAGCCTAAATTTTTAAAGTGTGCTTAACCTTTTACCCTAAATATTTGGACAGATACAAGGGGCATTCATAGCATCAATAGTGTATTTCCTTAGCCATCAAATAAATTTCATCTGAATCTGATGTACACATCAGAGACCCAAGTTATCAGGGGTCATCCTAGAGCTTTCAAATAGGGAGAAGTTTTTTGACAATTTGAGGATTTCAGGGAGAAGTTTTGGTCCAAATTTTGGATTTCCCTATACATTCTATACATTTTCACTTCTCCCTCAGCTCAAGATAGGAAGAAGTCAGCCAGCTTAGGGAGACTTTTTCTCCCAAATCACCCTCTGACCCCTGAGTTATGTCATGGAAACTAAGTTTTAACATTTATATGGGGCAGTTATTAACAATCAAAAATTGCCCATAAACAATCACAATCATACAAGATCTTCCCAATATCAATGCACATATAAAATTTTCGAAGGAAACCAGGAAACATAACATATAAGTATAGAAAGGAAATACAATGTATGGAGAGACATAATACATAGGACAGATGCATGGACATCCAGTCTGTAAACATTATGATATACTCCATCTTAATATATATGGGTATAATAAAAACTCCATCAAACAAGATGGCCAAAGCAAGAATACTGAGCCTTTACAGCTACATCTGTAGACTTCATTTTAGCAAATTGTTGCAATGACCTATTTTTGTGGCATTATGACCTGGAGTGGTGAGGTGCAGACCAGAATAGTCTCAAGAGGAAAGTCATTTAGCATAGTTTGAGGCTACACATTGCAATCAAAATGGTAAGAGGATTCCAGTGAGTACTTGTGGTGTATTTCTTGTTTGTGTTGAGGTTGAGCCCAATGGGGTCATGTCGAGTGCGGTCATTTACCTTACCACACTTTTTTGCCAGAAACTGACAACTGCCCAGGAAATGCTTGAATCAGCGGATGGGAGAGAATAACCGTAGAAAATATTTCATGATCAATCTCCATCAAAGAATGAACCCGCAACCTCTTGACAGTCGGACAGGAATCCAACTGAGCCACTGAGGCCAACTATATGTTCTTGTGGAGGAATGAGAGAACACCAATATCTTTTTGATGAAAAAAAGATCTTATTCTGACCAGACAGGACGAAAATTGTACCTTGGTCTCTGTGATGACATTTCATAGTTTATCAGTATGTGATGTCCCTATGGTCTATAGAATTATGACATTAACAACAGCTGTTTTGTACAGCCTTTAATTGCAACTAACAACAATTTAGACAAACTTGCCCCTCCATATATAATATGTAAACTGTAGGAATCCAAATATTTTTTCTACATCAAAGGATCACGCTGAGAAATCTTATTTGATCCTTGCAATGATGACTTTGAGTCAAATCTCAGAACATCTAATGAACCTGGACACAGCAAGACCTTCATTACAATTCTAGATAAGACACAACTTTCAATGAAATATTATTGATATTTTTTCTTAACCCTAGTCCTGCTGAACCTGGGTAGGTTCTTCCTGTGCAAACAGAGTAGATCCAGATCAGTTGGCTTCTGAAGAAGCCAACTGATCTGGATCCGCACTGTTTGCCATTAAGTATGTGAATTTATAGCAACAATCCTGATCAAGTAATCTGAATGGGCTGAAAATTAGAAGTGGGCATGGCATCTTAATTTATTCAGAATGAAAAAGGTTAAGGGACGTGGTTACTCTTTCAGGAGAGGCAAATCTGACAAAATTGCTTTTCCCCTTCCTTCAGAACAAGGGAAGTTTGTTTGTGTTGAGGTTTTACGGCCCAGTCAACCCAATGGGGTCATGTCGAGCGCGGTCAGTTTACCTAACCACACGTTTACTGGGCAGGCTTTGTCCTCTAAGCGGTTAACCAGTATTGTGCACATTCTTTCGCCAGAAACTGACAACTGCCCTTCTTGAATCAGCGGAAACAAGGGAAGTAGTATAGGGCGGCACCACCCTATACTACTAAGGGATCTACTCTAAAAGGAAAGAATTTGCTCCTTTCCTTTTAAAGCAGACCCTTTTCAGAACAGACTGTATGCAGGAAATTAAAGAGGAAGTCACAATAGTTGTCTCCCTTGTCAACACTGTCGATCTCCTGCCCGTATCTAGTTCCCTTAAATTATTTCACCACAAATTTATACTACATATATGTTGTTGAGCTCATTTTAACCTTAATCCTGCTGAACCCGGATATGTCCTGCCTTTGCAAACAGTTTAGATCCTGATGTTGGCCTCTGCAAAAGCCAACTGATCTGGATGTGCACTGTTTGCCATTTAGTATGTGAATTTGTATCAATAATCAAGATCAAGCTAACATGATTGGCTAAAAATTGGAAATTGGCGTAGCATCTTGATTTATTCAGCATGACAAGGATTAAGAACCCCCTGCCTGGGGTATTTCTAATTGGGTATCAACAACATTTTTGTAGAGACAAGTATTTATGCTCAAGCCCCTTTATAATGAGCTTTGATGTCCATACTGACCCCTGCACCATAACTTCAGATGAGGGGCTTTTTCAAATAAATACTTCTGACATTTTTTGTTTCTACAAAAAAAAAAAAAAAATACATGCATGTTGTGTAGGGTGATAATCTAGATGATACAGTTTAATTTAGGATACCATTACATTACTTTTTCAACAAATGCTATTATGGGAGGTCATGAGAACCACCTCTGTAAGGTAATGCTAGAGGACAGTAATAATTCTAGATAAGTAAGACATTCAGATATATTCTATTAAAAGCATGAAAATAAGGATAAAAGTATCGAAAAACACTGCATGTTACCCTAGGCCTGCCACTGTGGGAAACAAAACTAATTTTTCAGATGTCTGAAAGGCAAATAACATTAGGAATGGGATGATAGTCAGTTATGGTCCTTGACTACAATCTGTAGCTTTTAATCTTCTATATACATTATGTAACTTTAGTCTGCTATAAATCTATAAACTGTCAGTGATGGAAGCCAAATCATCTTTTCAGATATATCAAGGGCAGATAACTCATGAACTGGAACAGCTAGAGAAGTTTTTGCAGTCTCAGGTCTCTTGTATACCTGTATGTATGAAGTTTCATCCAGATATTTCATATAGTAAATTAATAATAGGCCAAAAACATTTGTCCGATAGTGAAAAGGGCCATAACCATCAGATAATGGGACAGCCAGCCTGTTCTGCTCCTTTGCCACAGTACAATGTATGTAGACTTTATTCTATGAATTCCCAGCCATTTATTGTTAATACACCACGACCTCTTTATAACACGGTTCGTTATAACACGGTTTGTATATAGCACGGTTCAAAAATGGATCCCAAAAATGTAAGATTATATTGAAAAATGACCATAAATGGTCATTTTTCAATATAATCTATACATTTTTGTTTGGATATAACACGGTTGTTTAACTAACACGGTTTATGCTATGGACCCCAACAATAGTATCATAAAGAGGTTGTAGTGTAGTAAAGGAACTAAAAGCCATAATACCCTTTTCACATACATCAGGAGTAGATAACCCAAGACATCAAAAAGCCAGAGTAGAAGTTCTTGGCCACGATATGTACCCCTGTCATATGTACATGTATGTATCTATGAAGCTTCATCCAAGTATTCCAGAAAGTAAAGGCACTACAGGCAGAAGTAATAAATACATGTGACAGGCAGAGTGAGACATTTTTAGTTGAAGCATATTTTATTGCAAAAGGGGTTGGGCAACAAGTTCTCACAACATTAGGTACAGCCCTTCCCCTTAGAGACAGACACTTGACCAGTTTAACATAATACCCCATCACTGTAATGTGGGAATATTATAATTGTCATTATCTTTAGGTGCAAAAGGCATATTAACTAGAGCCTTCAGCTAACTTGAAAACCCCTTTTGGCCTAGTACAAATTAACATTTCATCACTGGAAACTACCAGGGTGATGATTTAGCACTTTACTCTCAAAAGCCTTTATCTGTTATTCAACATTAGGACTATAATGTCCAAAGAACTATTACACTCCTGGTAATTGGCCAGTTTTTATGTCCAAACCTGGTGTGAAACTCACTTGAAACTGGAGTATTGCGTTTTTATGGTCATTTTGAAAAGTTTTAAATGAGGCAAGGTGCTGGATAAAATAAAAACATCAGCTATATAATGGTATATCTGAGCTGCAAATAACTACCTGTCCTGTGACTTTGCGGGCTTTCTATATTATGGACATACCATAGCTCCAAATATGACATTTTTTTTTTTTATTCAAACAGCATGTCTATTTTCTTATTTACCTGAGACCCATCTTCTCTGGTTATGTATTTAACCAGCAAAGTATACTACAACCTATTTGTAAGACTACAGTTGGAGTCCACTGAGGCAAAAATGTATAAATACAAAATGTATTGATGATATACAACAAGACTTGTCATTAGACAACTCAGCTCGCCTGAAACACCGTGTGGATGAAATATGAAAGCTATATCTTACATACTTCAGCAGTAATGTACAGTTTTCAAAATTTAAACAGTTGTAAATGACAAAGTTAATGACCTGACCTTGACCTAGGCAGACAGACAAACTGAGGAAGGGGTGTGTGCTATTGAAAGGTCTTACTCTAAAGTAGGGGTGGGACAAATATTGAAGTGGTATCTTCAATACTTCAGCAGTTACATACTTTTCAAAACTTTAACGCAGAATTTGAACACTGGTTTAAATGACAAAGCATGACCTGACTTTGATCTAGGTAGAAGGCCAAGCAGAGGAAGGGGTGTGTGCTGCTGAAAGGTCTTACCCTAAGGTAGGTGTGGGCCAAATATTAAAGCGGTATCTTGAATACTTTAGCAGTTACATACACATGTACACTTTTCAAAACTTAAACGCAGACCTTGAACATGACTTCAAGTGATAGTATGACTTGACCTTGACCTAGGCAGAAGTTCAAACTAAGGAAGTGGTGTGTTATTGAAAGGTCTTACCCTAAGATAGGTGTGAGCCAAATATTAAAGCGGTATATTGAATACTTCAGCACTTACAATGTACAATGTACGTACACTTTTCAAAACTTAAATGCAGAGCCTAAACATGGGTGTAAATGACAAAGTGTGAACTGACCTTGACCTATAGGCTATACAGAGGTTCTAACTTGGAGATGGGGGTGCATGCTATTGAAAGGTTTTACCCTAAGGTAGGTGTAGGCCAAATATGAAAGTAGTACCTTAAATAAAAAAAACTATGCTCACCTTTGAAAACTTAAACATTGTGCTAACGCGGACGCCAACAGTGACAGACGCAGACGCCAACGACTAGGTGACAATATAAGCCCTCCAGGGACATACATGTAGTCCCAGCAAGCAAAAAATATATATAAATGTTCATTTGTCTATAAATCTATATTTTTTCTCTTTTTGAAGTCCATTTTTAAACCATGTTATATGCGAGATCATGCTAAAATGAAGTGTTGTGAGGAGGTTCTTGTTTTTTGTTGTTTTTTTTTTTTTTTTCGTTTGGGTTTTATGGCCCTTTCAAGAATAATTCACTTATATCGAGCGGATCATTCATCAAAGGTGGGCGAAAACCAGAGAAGACGAAGAAAAACCACCTGACCATCCATAAGCAGAACGACTTTCCGACATGTCGAGGGTTGAGCGCAAGACTGGCGTAAGTCAGATGGTTGGTTTTCCCCCAAACCTAATCTCCTCACCATGAAGGCGTTATGAAGATTACAACATTTCTTTCTGTAAACAATGAAAATTTAGGTGCCATTGCTCGTATGAGCAATGGCACCTAAATTTGTATTGTTTACAAGGGGGTCCAAGTTGCCCCTAAACAAGGGTTTCAAAAATATGTTTGAGTTACAATAGTCTTGCGCTCAACCCTCGATGTGACCTGAACAAGGCTCGAACCACAGCCGTGAGAAACCTAACTGACTATGAGTCAACTCCCCTATCCACTAGGATACCGGGGAGGGAGTGTGGGGGTGAGGGAGCCCTGCTAGGAGATTCCTGTATACTATGTATAAATATTGTGTTTTCTTGCTGTACTAGTGACCTGTATTTGCAACAGATATTTAACTTTCACCACTCTCTGGGCTGATTCAGCAGACAACAAATTGATGTCATTTTTATCTTATTTATCCTAGAAAACAGAATTTGACATTTCATGCAAACTAACCATCTCCAAAGGAGACAATCTGCATGAAGTATCAAATCCTGTTTTCTGGGAAAAATAAGAAAAAATGTCATCAATTTGACTTCTGCTGGATTAACCAAGTGAGTGTAACAGTTGAGATTATTAAACTCAAACACCCACAATTTATGTTTAAATTGTAACAGCTGTATAAAATGTACTTTACACTTACATCAGCATGCCCGGTAAAATTTCAACAAATACGGTAGTTTTTCTTACTTTTCCCCAGAATGTAGGATTTCACATTTTATGCAGACCTCCAAGAGAAATAAGAGAATTCATCCAGTTATCATCTGCCGAATTCTTTTGTCTAGTATAAGCCATATTATCCCTTTACACTAAAACCACACTATGGCCAGACGACAATTTGATGATATTTTCCCTATTTTTCCTAGAAAATAGGATCTGACACTTCAAGCAAATTGTCTCCTAAGGAGACAATTTGCCTGAAGTGTCAGATCCTATATTCTAGAAAAATTAAGAAAAAATATTTCAAAATGTTGTCTGCTGAAAATTTTACCCAGAATGCAAAGTGTTTAAGTGCAAATCACAACTGCAGCAGACATTCTATTTTATTTATTTTTTTCATTTTTCAGAGAAAGCTTGATATTTCATATGAATCATCTGCTAAATGGCAGACAGCTCACATGACATGCCAAGGTTATCTTTTTTTCTGAACAAAATAAAAAGATTAAAATTTTATGCTGTCTGCTGCAAATTTGTTTGGCTCTTGACGGATTAATCCATTTGTGCCTTCCATCCAAAAATTCAAATCTAATAAGGCAAAGTATACCCGGATCAGACATAGCAGTATGCTGTATGTTTCCATAGTATTTGCATTAATTGATTGTGTTGGGGTTTAACGACACGTCAACCCTTGAGGGTCATTTTGTGTCGTTTCCCAGAGAAAGGGAGAAAAGAGATAGAAGAGATAGTAGAGGAGATGAAAGCGGGGGACAAGGAAGAAAGAGGAACAGGAATGAAAGTGAAGGAACAGAAGAAATAAAAACATTCCCCCTCTACCCTTACCTGCTACAAGGATAGCAGGCCTTGCCCAACTGTAAGCCAATATCAGCTGGACGCCCCGGTGATGTAAGATACACAGCACCTTCGCACCACCCAACCAGTATTTGCATTAAACACTTGTACATGTATTTCTACAAAATAAGTATAAAAAGAACTAAACCAGACTCTTGCCCCATCAAGTGCCTCACTGAGGCAGGTGAAGAACTTCTACTGAGTCCTCATAACATATGCTTTCATGGAACAATAAGAAAAAAAAACAAAAAACATTTCTTATCCAAAGCTATGTCATATGCAGACGAAACAGAAGCAGCAGAAGCTAAATTACTCCGGGCAAAAAGTGCAGCAAAGAACTTATGAGCAAATGTATAATCACACCACATTTTAATCGATACAGTGCAATATCTCTTTGACATCACAAAACTCGGGCAAAGTATTCTATACATTTATTAATAAACTTCCAGCAGGATAATGTGCAGCTCCACCATTCAGCTACTTATTAACATCACAACTGCAGCAGACGACACTTTTATTTTTTATTTAAGTTTTTTTTAGAAATAAGTCTTGACATTTCATGTGAATCGTCTGCCAAGCAGACGATTCACATGGAATTTCAATCTTTATTTTCCAATAAAAATAAAATTTTTTAGAATGTCGTCTGCTACAAATTTTGCTTGACACTTTACGGATTAACACTTAGCACTCTGAGTAAAATTTTCAGCAGATGACATATTAAAATATTTTTCTTATTTTTCCAATGAAACAGGATTTGATGTTTCAATGTGCATGAAATGTCAAATCCTATCTTCTGTGAAAAACAAGAAAAACATCATCAATTTGTCGTCTGCTGAATTTACTCGCAGTATGGTAAAGGTTATGTTTAGTCAGTAGTAACCTTTAAAACAGCAAGCAAAATTACACCAGATGATATTTTTATTATTTTAGTAATCTTCATAAAAATAAGGCTTGACATTTCATGTGTTTCATCTGCTAGGCAGATGATTCACATATAATGTAAAGCCTTATTTTATCCGAAAAAAAAAAAAAAAAAATCCAACTGTTGTCTGCTGTAGTTGTGATTGGCATTTTAAATTTTTTTTTTTTCATATTTCTGCAGTCACTAGTGACCAGCCTTTATAGTCATGATATTACTTTGGTTTTATTTCAGTGGATTATTAAACAGATTATAAGAAAAAAATATTTTGTCACTAGGGTCATTTACTTTACACTGATCAATATATCATCACGAAAACATGCCTATATAATACTGACCCCCTTAAACTTTTATATAGTAAAGTGTATACTTTACTTTTCTTATTTTTTGCTCAAAAAACATAGATTGTGGGTACATGTACTTGTTAGGAGGAAGCAGTTCTAAGGAGTACCCACAATCTATGTTTTGAGCAGAAATATGAAAAATATCAGAGTTTTTTATTTGAAAATTTTCAGTTTTTGGAGGTGAAATTTTCTATATATTTGAATAGGCATGTTTTCGCAATGTCTAGGCTACATGTATCAAACAATTCTGTAAGCAGACAGTGAAGGCTCTGATCAGACTGGGTGGATGAACAGGCTGATCTGGTCCTTTCCTCTCACTACAAGCCCTGAAGGTGCATCATTGCGAAAACTCACCTATTCAAATATATAGAAAATTTCACCTCCAAAAACTGAAAATTTTCAGACGAAAAACTCTGATATTTTTCATATTTCTGCTCAAAACATGGATTGTGGGTACTCGTTAGAACTGCCTCGATGAGGCAGTTCTAACGAGTGCCCACAATCTATGTTTTTTGAGCAGAAATAAGAAAAATAATGTATACCCCTGTAAACCCCAGTTTCACTATATAAACGTGGGGTTTAAGGGGGTCAAAATTATATAGGCGTGTTTTCATGATGTTCACAAAACATTGCTCAACATTCAGGGCAAGGCACCTTTTTTCAATCAAAAGGTACTGACATTTCTCTTATTTCTCCAAGAATACAGATCGTATTCAACCTAATTACCACACTGTGCACTTGGGTTTTTCAAAATTACTGGAAAAAACTTGTAGTAAAATATGTATCGATATCCACCTACTAAAAGTAAAACAAAATCAGCAAATGACTAATTTAATGAGTGCTTAAGTGATGTTTTATTTTTTTTTCTGATTTTCTCTCTAAAAGCATATATTGTGGGTACCCATTCGAATTGCATCAACTTGTTGAGGCAATTCAAATGGGTATCCACAACATACACATATGCCTTTATAAAGAAACAGACAAAAAGTACACAAGACTGCAGAATCGCTTGACTGTGCCCTTATAGGGGTATGCGCAGTAATTAGGTCAAATATGGTAATGTGAGTACTCAATATAAGCACCTCACTGCGGTGCTTCTAATGAGTAACCCAAAACATATGTTTTCCTAAAAAGATAAGAAAATTATTGACTTGGTATGTTCTCTAATCTGGAGATATGTTACTCAATACCCAAAAATCAATGACAGACAATAATGTTACATCTGCATTTAATATTTAATCTTCTGGATTAAATACATGTACTATCAGGCCATATTATTATTTTTTTTTTTCTTATTTTTCCCTGATCGATTGACTTGGCACTACATTTGTATATTTAAGTTGTCCTCCAGGGATACTGTAATACATTGCATTAACCTTAAGTATTGGGATAGATAGGCCTTTGCAAAAAGAGCAGACCAAGATCAGATGCTGCATAACGCAGTGTCTGATGAGGTTCTATTGTTTGTATAATTATGTACATAGAGCAATATGTTAGACACATCAACACAGGTAGTAGAAATGACTACTTCAAATTTTAGGACAAGTATGGTAATTAACTCTTTCACTGCCACAGGCGATAATATTAGGCTTTTGCAAACAGCGTAGATCAGGATGAGACGGCCCATGATGAGCCGTCTCATCAGGACCTACGCTGTTTGACATTCAGTCTTTACATATACAAGAAAACTTTAGCCGGCCTCGGTGGCTCAATTGGATGCGCCGTCCGACTGGAGACCAGGAGGTCGCGGGTTCAACCCCTGCCGAGGTCGGCAACATTCTTTCATGGAGATTGATCATGAAATATTTTCTATGGTCATTCTCTCCCTTCCGCTGATTCAAGAAGGGCAGTTGTCAGTTTCTGGCGAAAGAATGTGCACAATACTGGTTAACCACTTGGAGGACTAAGCCTGCCCAGTAAATGTGTGGTTAGGTAAACTGACCGCGCTCGACATGACCCCATTGGGTTGACTGGGCCGTAAAACCTCAACACAAACAAACAAGAAAACTTCTTTCCAATCGATAGTTTGGTTAAATTATTAGTAGGTTTTGGTCAAACAAGTTTCAACTTCATTTGTTAATTTACCCATACCTTAACCCTTTGACTGTGGCATCAATTGTAAATTAGGCCTGTTAGAAGGAGTACCCTACTCAAGAAGCCATTACTCCTCTGATTTTGCCATGATTTTGATGACATTTTCACACATATTTTGCAGATCTTACTTGGGGCCATTTTACTGGAGAATGATCATATGACTTCCAGTCATGTGACAGTCACGTAGCAATTGGGAATTGTTTAAGACACTTAAAAAAAAAAAATTACAAGTGCTTTAACTGTGAGCTATTCAGAAAGAAATGGGTGACATAAATAGGTTCTACTGTTGCTCCTACTTCCTCCTCACTGGAAATGACATGGGTATCATGGGTGTTTCTTTTTCAGAATATCCTGATACAATTGACGAAGTGAGTGCTGAAATTGCTGACAGCTTGAAATTTGGAATATTCAGTCTTTACAAGCGTGGGTAAAATGCAGCACCTGACTTTCTAATGAAGAGAGTCATGTTTGTATGAAAGCAGGTTCCATCCTGTATGGGAGCACTTGCTCAGATCTGAATGGTTGCATCTGGTGTATTGTAAGTATGACATGCTTTAGGGTTGGCATACCCCTTCAAAATGACATGTAGTTGTGAGTAGCATTTAAAGGGTTAACTCTGGTCCTGACGAACCTGGATATACCCTGCCTTTGCAAACAGTGAAGGTCCAGATCAGTTGGCTTCTTCAGAAGCCAACTGATCTGGAGCTGCACTGTTAGTATCTAGTATGTGAATTTATTTATATCAACAACTTGAATCAAGCAAACTGATTGGCTGACAATTAGAAGTGGGTATGACACCTTAATTCAGCATGACAAGGATTTAACAATAAAGTATCTATATCACCAAGTCTGCCTGCATCATACAAATGTCAGTAATGACAAACTCGGCCTATGACAGCAAAACTAAGTCTGTATGAGTCTTACTGGCCGATTTTTTCTGCAATGGTCAATGATTCCTGCAGAGGCCAACCTTCTCCATACTGGCTGAGTTTGTTATCTGGTTGGATGATAATTGGTATGTGGTTTTATCTATTTTATGTCATTTTCTATGAATTTCAGTCACATTAAGAAGTTGGAAGGCATGACATGGACTTGCAATAAACAATCTTATTTACTGAGATATTCATCCCAAAGCAAGATGTTTTACAAGTTAATCTATAAAATTGTCATCAATCAAGTAATTTCATATTGACTGAGTTACAGGTTGGAGACTAGCTGTATTGGCCTGCAGTCCTTTGACCAATACAGTAGACCATGAGACCTGTAACTCGGCCAATACAAAATTACTGGATTAGTAAAATGAACTTGTTTAAATATTAGCCTTTGACAGTGGTAAGGAGTCATAGTGAGGTGTTTCTAAGAATTACTCCTCTTATAGTCTCCTAATATATATTTCCATGGAGAAATAAGAAAAAAATATCAATACCATTTGTCACTAATACATGTACCAGTAGTATTTTCGACACATCAAAGGGTAGCAAAATGGCCTTGTTTAAACTTTTGTACAAGTACAGTATAACCTCAATGACTCGAACACGGATGGCTCGTTTACCGTGGATGATTCACTCTTTTTTCAGTCTCTACAAAATTCTTCCAATAGCTCAAGAAAACAAATATTTTATCATGGAATTGTATGTTGTGTGTACTCATTAGAATTGCCTCATTGAGGCAATTCTAATGAGTACACTCAACATACAATCATTGTGTAGAAAATTGAAATTTCCCTTAATTATCACTATTTGCTTCCTGAACTGGTGCCATGATTAACCCTCAGTAGCTCAAACTACCCATATTTCGAACTAATTTCCATGGTCCCAAAGATGTTCGAGACATCGAAGTTTGACTGTATATGTATACCAAAACTTAGCATAAAAGTCTAATAAAATTCTATAAAGGTTATCCTTGCAAACAAAGAATACATAAAAATGAAAATCATAGTGTTTGGTTTCATTGGGACTCTTCATGACAGTATTGTAGTTTGCAGGGTTGCATACTCCCACTTAACCCTTGTCATGTTGAATAAATTAAGATGCCATGCCCACTTCTAATTTCCAGCCAATCAGATTACTTGATCCGGGTTTTTTGATAGACATTCACATATTTAATGACAAACAGTGCAGATCCAGTTCAGTTGGCCTCTTCAGATGCCAAATGATCTGGATCTACACTTTGCTAAGACAGGGCATGTCGTGTTCAGCAAGAGAAGGGTTAATTAAGCAGAACTTGATTTTCCAAGATAACAGAACAGACTAGCAAAATAAAAAGTGCACTAAAGAAACATGTGTACTGATCTGGGCAATTACTTCCAATATATGCCTAAACACCCCTTCTCTTAGGTCTTGCTGATTTTATATCAATAAGGTGACCTTTATGAAAAAGAAACCAAAATGATATAGTGATATACCATGGTGCAAAAGCAGTCATCCATTTTATATCAAGGACACAGAGCACCTATAATGAATAGAATGAGTCATGAAATATTCATAATATTTTTGGAAGCTGTTTTACAGATGTTTTTAATTCAAACCGTAATTACCTTAAAACATAATTCATTAGGACAGAACTGAATAAGTATTTGTGTCTGACGCGGGAACAGTAGGATTAGGGTCTGTGCAGTTATTCACATAGCTCCAGATAAGAGGGGGTATATCCACATGGTATTTTTTTCTTATTTCTCCATATAAACCTGTTGTGGGTACTCATTAGAAGCACCTCAGAGAGGTGCTTCTAATGAGGAACACTACAGATGTTTTTGTGGAGAAATAAGAAAAATATTGGTAGTTTTCCAATGAAACACCTAATCTGGAGCTAAGCTATTCAGCCAGAACAGTTTTTTTAGTCACATCATCAGATAGCCCAATAAACCTGTTCAAATTTTAGCACAACTACAGGGTTCATACATTTAGGACTGACCAAAATTCCCTGACAATTCCCTGACACAAATTCAAATTTCCCTGACAGTGCCAGAGCCAAAAATTTTATGAATTAGCAAAAAAAGATACATCAGGACGAAACATTCCAGCTTCATCAGGTAAAAATGTAAAATTCTCTGACATTCCCCTGACAATTTTGCAAAATTTCATTTTTCCCTGACATATCACAGAATTCCCTGACAATTCCCTGACCTTGAAAAAAAAATTTCCTTGACATTTCCCTGACGTGTATGAACCCTGAACTATGTTGAGGTTGTGCAATACATAGATCTATATTTCTAATAAAATTTTATGGTACTTTGCATTATAAAGGTTACAAATGTACCATGCTGGGTAAAAATTTCATTTGACAACATTTTGAAATATTTTCTTATTTTTCTCAGAAAAAAGGCATTAACAGTGAGGCACTTCTTAGGCCAGAACAATAGCCTTTTTTCAGGTGACCAGAACAACCCTACCAAACTGCTGCCAGTTGTATCTTTTTTTTATGATTTTGCCTGTTTTGCCAATAGCAGACAGCCGTAAAACTTTTATTTTTATGATTTTTGCCTATTTTGCAACATTTGCTTCAATCCGAGTTGTTCTGTTTGATTTTCGGTAAATAGTGTGACTGCTGATGTCTTTTAGATGCTTTCAATGAAAGTGAAGCTGACTTCCTCAAAATGGCAACCAACATTCTACTGGTTAGATCGAAAAAATGTGAGTTTATTAATGCTACCTACTGATGATTTTTTTTTCTGGCCTAATGAGTATCCACAACCTACAAATGTATGTTTTTTATGGAGAAATTGAAAAAAATTATCTCAGGAATATCTTGTTTGACCAGGATCATTATATGTTTGGTCAAGAGGTCATCACACTAAGTGTTTGATTGCTGTGAAAGGTATATCCAAGTTTCACCAAAGATAAAAAAATTACAGCAGAAATTATTTGTTTGTTTGTGTTGAGGTTTTACAGCCCAGTCAACCCATTGGGGTCATGGCAAAAGCATTCAGTTTATCTACATGTAACCATTTACTGGGAAGGCTTAATCCTCTAAGCAGTTAACCAGTATTGTGCACATTCTTTCGTCAGAAACTGACAACTGGCCTTCTCAGTTGAATCAGGGGAAGGGAAAGAATGACCATAGAAAATATTTCATGATCAATCTCCACGTAAGAACCTCCTGATCAGAAGCCGGACACACATAAATCAGAAATTATGGGACCTGTTTTAGTATGGTAATTGGTAGGAGACAAGTACGGTAGAATCTTTCTAGAAATGAACATATGGATTACAAGTACATGTAATTATAAGATGGAAAAGGTGTGCCCCATACAGGAATCAAAACGGTGACCCCCTGCTTGCAAGTCAAGTAATCTGCCATTTACCAACTGAGCTAATCAGGCTGACAGATCCTCCGATAACCACATTCTTTCCCTTCTAACCTTTGAAAGCCAGGCATAAACTGTCAGGCATCAAGCCATTAACAGGCCCCTCATCCACCAGAGTATAGCCTGTTCTTGCTCCCTGTTCTTAGGCATCAAATGAACACACTATCAGTTTCTAGCCTCTCCTGGCATATACCAGATTACCTCACTGCCATTTAAGTATTAATAAGAAGGACAAAAAAATAATCCCCAAAAAACCTGGTGTAGGACTTGAACCAACAACCTCATGCTTGCAAGCCAGGTGCTATACCAACTTAGATAATCAGGCTGATAGTCCTGCCACAATTTAGCTAATAGACCTGCCAATCACTACACAAGGTCGAAGGATAATGATGATGATGGTTTGGTGTTTTAGATCCCTTTCAACATTATTTAACCCATTGTAGTAGGGAGTCCCCTAAAAGGGTAATTGGCAAACAGTGCAGACCCAGATTAGAAGGCCAGAATGCGGTGTCTGACCAGGGTCTCCACTGCTTGCAAACAGTTCATTCATTTTTCTCTAGGAATTTTGAAAATGGATTCTTCCAATATATAGAGAGGGAGAGTTCATTCAGTCTACAATGGGTTAAGACTTACAGAAATGATGGAAGGATGATAACGAAAGCCTCTGTGCAATAAAGTGCTGTACGGTGATGAGCTGAATAAATACACTAGCAGGATTTGAACCCAGGACCTTGTGATCTAAAGTCGAGAGCGCTAACCACTCAGCCTACCCGGTGCTTCACTACTACACAAGGAGTTGATCTTGGCTTCTGTAAGCAATGTGGATAAAGTGCCTTGCTCAAGTACACAACAATGATGTGGCTTGAACTTAAACCTATATATGATATCACTTCATATACATCACTGCTCAATATCTACAGCACTGGTTGGCTAGTTTTGTTTGTTAGAGGTTTTACGGCCCATCCAATCCAATGGGGTCATGTCAAGTGCGATCAATTTACCTTATATAACTACACTTTTACTTGGCAGGCTTAGTCCTCTTAAGCGGTTAACCAGTCAGTATTGTGCACATTCTTTCACCAGAAACTGACAACTGCCTTACTTGATTCAGCTGAAGGGAGAGAATGACCGTAGAAAATATTTCCTGATCAATATCCACGGAAGAATGTTGCCAAATCAGTTGGGGTCAAACCCGCAAGCTCCTGATCACCAGTCCGACATCCATTGGCAGGCTGGTATTTTAAGCACTCTGCTCCTGACGCAGTTACAGGAAATCAAATTAACCCTTTCATCCCTCAGTTTCTGAAGTGGACTCTCCTATCCTTGAATTTGAAAATGTCCACTGATGCCAACTGGGTTTTCAGTCTAAAATAAAAAGCAGAATGGCAAACAGCGATCCTGACGATATGGCTCCTCCTGGGCGAATGAATGTCATTAGACTGTCACCAGTAAAAATTCTGATCTACACTGTTTGCACAGGTGTCTGTTTTGATCTGCCAGTTGAAAGGTTAATAGTTTAAAATTCTGCTGGAGAGATCTGTGTTAACTGCCACTCCAACACGAGGTCCCTGTAACTGATAAAGTTGTTGCTACAGCAACTTCTGTAAACAGCTACTGAATGAGCTATAGCCTACACTAAAACAACTTATTGAAAAACCTCATGAATTTCCAAAAATAAACACACAATCACCTGATTCCAATTCTGCCAATCGAAGACTGTGAAAATTACCTGTCAAAATCACAGGGGTCGATTGTACAAAAACTATGAAGAGGACTAACTAGTTCTTACCTTAAAACAGTTTAAGATCCCTTAAACTGACATAAATTTGCTTTTAAGCCCTACTTTCACTAAATGAATTCGCCCTTGTCCTAACAGTGGCCTCGAATGATTAATTGGACAAGGGAGGTAATTTGCCAATGGATTACTATAACAGCGCACGAATTAAACGGAACCGAAAGTAAAAACATATTATTTTTGTGTCTAATTTTTATTATTATTATTATTATTATTATTATTATTATTATTATTATTATTATTAGTATTTGCTAAAGAAGATGTTGTGCTAGGTTTTTGGTTGGATCCTTCGTATCTGAGACAATTATTGAAGAAGAGCCAGGACTGGTCGCACTGTGACCGCATTTTTATGATCGATATGATTGATTCGGACTTTTACGACCCAGTCAACACTGTTGACCTTGTCGTAAAATAGGTAAAGGTCAACCCAGCTTCATCATTTATACAAATTTTGTAGTACTAGAGTCTCAGATGCTACATACATAGTTTCATGGCAATCGACCGAGTGGTTCTGGAGAAGAAGATCTTTTAAGGTTTTACTATAAACGGGCATGGTGGCTATCTTGGTCAAATATATAAACTTTCTTCCCACCCTCTGTCTGAGATTTAATTGAAACTGGCTCAGCAGTTTCAGAAGAGGTCTTTTGAAGATGTTGACGGACGACGGACGCCACCGTCCCATAAGCTCCCCGGAGCCCTTGGCTCATGAGAGCTAAAAAGCCTCCAAGCAAATTGTAAAGCTGAAACGAATAGGCAGGATTTTAAGCAATCAAACAAATTATCAATACATAACTCGTTTATTGCCTATAATTTTAATTACATGTATTGTCTGGTTGTGTGGCACATCTGCTGTGAGAAAACGGGACAAAAATAAATAAAGGCCTTTAAGGCTTGTCTCCAACGATTTTCAGTCATCTGCGGAAATATTGCTAACCATGTCATTACGAAAACATGCCTATACATGCCTATTCAAATATATTGAAAATTTTACCACCCAAAAAATGAAAAATTTCAGTTAAAAAAATAAAAAAAATGATTAAATTTCTGCTCAAAACACAGATTGTTGGTACTCATTAGAACCGCCTCGACGAGGCGGTTCTAACGAGTACCCGCAATTTATGTTTTTAAGCAGAAATAAGAAAAATAAGGTATACCACTGTAAACCCCAGTTTTACTATATACAAGTGGGGTTTAAGGGGGTCAAAATTATATAGGCATGTTTTCGTGATGCTAGAGCTAAGACTGTTCCTCTACATATCCAGAGGACGAAGCTGATGGCATGTCTATGAAGTCATTCATGAACTATCTCCCCAATATATATATGACCTAATCAATGTCAAGGTCTCTAAGTATAATTTCAGGAGCGAGCAGAAAGCATACTTACCACAAGCCAGTACGACCCACAATAGACTGGTCATTTCGGTATAAGGGTGCCCGGATATGGATCAGCCTGCCTAATAGTACCAGAACGACAGTCATGCCTGCAGTTGTGGAAACTGGTCCGTACCGTGGGCGGTGTTCAGTTTAATCCAGTTTTTTTAAATTATTTCTACAGCAGATTAGACTTTCAGCTAATTTGCTCTTTAAATGTCCATGTTTTAGCTTCACTACACCTCTTGTTTCTTATATCAGCAGACAATGAGTCCCGACCTCATGGAGGGTTTTGTCACCAAGGCGGGATCCAAAGTCCTTAATGTGACAGGCCTTTCGATTAAGACTCTTTGTCACATTTTAGTGAAAGACGCTTTACCACAATTTTAATATTTCGAAGAAAAAAAGTAAGCCACAGAGTCGGTTGCTTTCTTTCGAGTCAAGCATGTCAATATTTCATTTTTATATCTCAACCAAATCATGACACATTATATTTTATAGAAAAGGTCTCAATCCATTTTCGGTCCTTTATTATTACACTATCGGCATTTTATTTCAGATATGTATATTCTGTACAGAATCTACTATGATAATTTTAATTTTCTGCGATATTTTAACATATTGTTGCTATATTTCTGTTGTCGAACAGAAAGCCCTACTGAGCTTATGATGATTTGTTCGCAATAGTCGACAATAAAGAAATGCTCTGTTCTGTTCTATTATCTTCGTGTAGGCTTCCGAGCCAGAGACGGTGCAGGCCACCAAATCTGGGAAAAATACTTCAGACACAAAATAGCAGCCTGACATAACACCTGTTTTTAGTGAAAAAGAAAACGAAAAGAAAGTTATTAGTCAGTGCTTTGAAGTAGAATCGACTTTACCACTGAGTCATCCTGGTTATTTTGAAAATCGAATACCGCTTAAGCCGGCGCTATGGGGCGTATGCAGCCTCGCAAACTACTGTGTTGCATATGAATCAAACCGAGTCTCCGATTTTCGTGATTTTGTGGGTTCTTTGTTTCGAAAGGCAATCCTTTATGACTTTTATTTTATATAAAAGCATGCTTTGTTAGAATGTCCATGATATTCGATTATTAGAATGCACAGGTCCGTACGCAGACCTCAGAGATGCACACATGGGATGTGTGTGTGTGTGTGTGTGTGTGTGTGTGTGTGTGTGTGTGTGTGTGTCGGGGCTGGGGAGTGGGGGGGGGGGCGAAACTTTAGCTATTCTGAAAAGGGGTAGACTGACTCCAGTCGTTTTTGTTTTTTATCTATTTTTCTTTTTCTCTGCATTATTTTTTTTATCATGATCCTCTTTAATCCAAGTTACCTATGGCTGAACAAAAACTTTCTTTCTAGCCAAGGGACTGAAGTAAACAAAAATTCTACAAGCTATACAAGTGTTGTGTCCCCTCAAAAAAAAAGAAGAAAAAGAAAGAAAAGAAAAATAAAGAAAGGGTCTGGGGCCAGACTAGAAAAGGGGGTGCAAATGCTAAGAAAAATGCCGATTTGGGGGCAAAAATTAGGGGTTTAAAGTGAATTTGGGGTAAAAAAAAAACTGCATGATTTTGAAGTAATTTGCCCGAAAAGAGGGCGCGTTTGCACCCCCCCCCCCCCCCCCCCACGAACTCCGCCCCCTCCCTGCGCACGGGCCTGGTGCACATGATACATCACGTTATTAGAGTCTATATGTACTAGGGTCATTTCAAGTAAACTCGGAAAGGCAGAACAAACTATCATTGTCGCTGAATGTCCCTGAACTTGGAAAAAAGGCATTAAATGAATATTTATTCCACGACTGGCTCAAGATATAATCATTACATTATTTTTTTTTCAAACTAGTAGTTGCCCACGGCAGCAAGTCGAAATGGTCCAAGACCATAAAACATCAACACGTTGTACATATAGGAGCACCCACCCAGCAGGCACACAACATCAAAATGACGTCGTATCAACGTCGATGCGACGTGATCATGTCGCATCGACGTTGATACGACGTCGTTTTAACGTTGTGTGCCCACTGGGCAAAGGCATTTCTATTAAATTTAGTTCACATCGCTACACAAGTTTTTCAAGATCATTCAATTCAGATGAATTCTTTGTCAACCTTGCTTTTCCTTTTAAGGGGTCTGGATACATTTTGTAGATTTTACGCCATTTTTTAACCCATTGTAGACTGAATAGGTCCCCCTCCCCCCACTTTATATTGGAAGAGCCCAATTTCAATTTTAGGTACGTCCGGCTATGAGATTTAGATATTCCTAAAGAAAAATGGCTAAACTGTTGCAAACAGTGAAGACCTTGATCAGACGCTGCGGCGTCTGATCTGGGTCTACACTGTTTGCCAGTGTCCCTTTTACGGGTCTCCCGACTACAATGGGTTAAAAGAAGACGTTTTTTTTTGTGATTTCTTGTTTGCGTTCCTGTACCCAAGCCCCTTCTGGGAAGCAGATACTTTCCTTTTATAGTAGAACCCTTTTCGGAAGACAAAGGTAATACTTTTATCTTACTAGTTTAAAAGATAATAGAAATAAAAAGGAAAATGTTTTATTGACTGGCTTGTTTGCATCAAATTTTATGAAAACCGATCCCTCCTTCCATCCATGCATCAATTCGCGAACGCGCGAGTGTGCAACTGAACTTCCGCAATTAAAGGGAAAGAATACAATTTTCTTCCTGAAAAAAATATACTTTAGTTATTTCCCTTGAATCATAGGGTAACATACTGCGAATGTGTTGCGACTGGTGTTGCTGACAAATGGAATAAGCGGAATTATCGAGATGTAACAGATTTTAATTACTCTTTTGTATTGTTTCCCTTGGTATATTTCCCATTAGAATCACGTCAAAATGAATGTCAAAACACGCGTGTCTCAGTAAATCAAAGTGCCATGGCAGTTCAAAACGCCATCTCTGGAATCACTGTCTCTAAAAATCTCCATAGTAAAAGAATTAAGTGAAACGTCTTACCTTAGCATATGACGCCCTATCTTTGCTTTGGTTATCACCCACTTTATACTGGAGCAAAGACTCCAGTATACCTTACCCTGAGGGTGGGGATGGATACTCGTTCATTGATCAGATGTGTACATCATCATAAAAACATTCCTATATAATTTTGAACCCCTTAAAACCCACTTTTATATAGTAAAATTGGAGTTTACAGGGGTATGCATTATTTTTCTTTTTTCTGCTGAAAACATAGATTGTGGGTACTCGTTAGAACCGCCTCACCGAGGCGGTTCTAACGAGTACCCAAAATTTATGTTTGAGCAGAAAAAATATCAAAGTTTTTTATCTGGAAATTTTCAGTTTTTGGAGGTGAAATTTTCCATATATTTGAATAGGCGTATTTTCGTAATGTGGTACCACAGGACAAGAAATCGGGTTAGTCTGGAACTGAAAATCCGCCAAAATTGGTTGCAGTGTGAAAATTGGATGTCACTGGTGGCATTTATAAATCATTAGGGTCTTTTGGCGCTAACTTGCTTGCACAAAAAAGTTCTTTAGGTACTTCTTCATTCAAAAAATGGGATCTCGTTCACGGCACATTCCCAAGACGCCATTAAATGGGATTAACTCAATTATCCTTCTCAAGGATAGGATCAACCACAATGCAATTTGGTGTGACTCATAAAGCACATGCCAACAGGGAAGGCATATCTGTGCATCCGTCTGGATAGAATCTGGCTATTATAAATTCAACTAATCTCCAAGTTTTTGATCAGACAATACTTTAGCCCCAACGAGAGCGGAATTATATATTCAGACGTGCGTGCAGCGAACGCTTAATGGGAACGTATACACATTCAGGAGAGACAACTTTGTCAAAAATTGTTTCCGTCCCATGCTGAACAAGCGTCTACTCTATAAGAAAATCAAAGTACTGGAAGTACTGAGAGGCGGGCAATTAGCTCACAATTCCTTTTACTCTGCAGTGCTTTTGCAAAGGAGCCAATCTTTGAAATTTGATTTCATATCAAACGGGCTCCGGAAAGATGGCATTTGCTGCCGAGGATCAAGTACTTTTAGTACTAGTGCTTTCTGCTGAATTCCTGAGTTTTTTTTTCTGCAAAGCGTCTATTTTTACTGAGGGAACTAAACCACATAGAGGATGTAGAGACTTTGTAACAAAGAAATAGTTTCCCATTTTGAGCTGTGGGGATACACTACTTTTGTTTTTACCTCCCTGTAAATGAATTAACTTCCTTCGACTAATCTGACTGATGTTTTCAATCATCCATCGCAGAATTTTACCATGAAATATTCATTTCCATATTTTGGAAACGATAGCGTTCCAAACAAGAATGTACCACAATTTTGCGATGTTGGATAACAAACAGTCACAGATCCATTTTAAATCTAAGTGTGTCAGGGTTGTTTTATTTGTTGTAAGATGTGCAAAAATTCCTGTAGATTAAGCAAACAGTGACGACCCTGATCAGACGCAGCACCAATTCAGCGGCATCTGATCTGGGTTTACACTGTTGTCCAATCCCAAATGTACCTAAACTGGACGCAAGCAGTGGTGCCCTGATCAGACTCGGCGTTCTGATCTGAGTCTACACCGTTTGAAAATGTCCGCAAGATGCCTTTGGACAGAACTGTTTTAAATTCAGGGGTGTCAGTTTTGTTTTGTTTGATGTAACTTTGCAAAATAAAGTCCTGCACTGTAAATGAACAGTGACGCCGAGTTCCGCGGCGTCTGATCAGGGTTTGTACTGTTTGCCAAAGTCCAAAAAATGCCTTTGGACAGATCCATTGGGCAAAATCATTTGAAAGTTAAGGGGTGTCAAGTTTGTCAAAAATTGTTTCCGTCCCATGCTGAACAAGAGTCTACTCTATCAGAAAATCAAAGTACTGGAAGTACTGAGAGGTGGACAATTAGCTCACGATTCTTTTTACTCTGCAGTGCTTTTGCAAAGGACCCAATATTTGAAATTTGATTTCATATCAAACGGGTAAGTTTACCATAGGTCCTGTACTTTGGCAAGCAGTTTTAACCCTTAACAGACGGGCCGTTCTGCGGCTCGCGAATCTGGAGCTGCACTGCTGAGATGAGGTTGCCCATTCCCACAAGAAGAAACTGCGGGACCCTAATTAACTTCACGTGGCACGCTGATGGGATTCCGCTGTATAAGAAAACGATCTTATTATCATGTTCGTTATTATTATTTTGTTGGGATCAAGTACAGACAGTGCGAACAGATTACCTATCATCACCTTCATAAAAGTAAAACACTGAGATGACATAACGGCTTGTTTACCATATTATCCATTCTCATTGAAAATAACTCAATAATTGACACGTTTATTTCACTCGTCAGTGCGCACTTGACATTTTACCAGGTAAATTAACCGGTTATAAACACGTACGTAATGTATTTATAGGCGTTGATCAATGTTCCGTTGTCGAACCCCTCATTCATCCTTCGATCTCTGAAGTGACAACATCGCTAAATAACGAATAACCATGTCTGATTCAGTTATGCCTGGTGTACTCATCAGGGCTCTGAGCGAGTACAAGTTTATCGGCACTCCACTCTGGAGGATGTCCGAAAGGATTTAGTTCGGGTTGAGCTAACCTTTCACAAGAAGCTACCAACGCCTCGAGTCTACAAGAAGGGGGCTGAAAGCAGGAGGCAGCCTGCACCCCTTGCTGGCGAGTGGTCTCGCCAGCCCGCTCCTGCTAGAAGACCGCCGCCACGCCGAGAACCGACGCAGATGGAAAGGCTACCACCACCACCACAGACGGCGAAGACGCTATCATCTACCAACTACAGCACAGAGAGAAACCCACTAGAAGACCAGCCTACGCCACGGTGATAGAAGAGGAAGACAGCGCTAGACTCTACAAGCCGCCGAAGTACCACTACCAAGACATGTGGAGTATCTGCGACAACAAACTACAGGCACTCACCAACAAGCAGCTGAAGACAAACCACAAGATGCCTCAGCAGGAATATTGGAAGAAATTGGCGAGCCTTCCTCTACTCAGAGTATCGCTTACCTGAGCGCTGATTGGCTGGAATTTGACCTACTTTCTAAGTAGGTCAAATTCCAGCCAATCAGCGCTCAGGTAAGCGATACTCATCTACTTTCTAAGTAGGTCAGAGCGAAATGTAAACATCATTTTGCAGCCGGTATTGGCACGATGTTTTACATCGATTTAAAGCTCATTCTTTGGTCTGTTTTACTGCACTCAAAATTCTGTAACTTACTGTGTGCTTCCGATTTTACCTGCACCGATGTCTGACAGGCGAGAAGTCAAGGCTCGGGCCAAAACTCCGTCTTGAAGCCCACCACGGGAGAGCAAAAACTTGCCTCCGCCTAAACCCACTAGGCCTTGCACGGTCGTCTCATTTAATCACTCCTTTGACTGCTCTTGGCATGCTTGGCTGTAGCAAGGACGACAGACGATAACCTAACGGACGCTTGACGACGTACAGACGCGGGTGTAGAGGTTGTGCCTGTTATGGTTCCGTACCCTGGGACCCCCTGCACCTGAAAGACCTAACTGAACAACACACACACACATTCCGTTGTCGAACGTATAAGTATTGATTTCAGAAGCAAACTGAAGCCATTTTCTATTTGAATAAATCTAAAATGATTATTATGATTCTTTTGGCAATGTACAATGCGGAAACATTCTCGGAACTATAAAAGAAATTTGAGAACTATTTTTATAGCGTAAGATTGTTAGAATAGAGATACCTAAAGCGGTCCCCCAAATCGAGTCGAAGACCATAGCTATAGACGGGCTTAACAACCCGCCTAATCAGACAGAAAGAAAATCACAAGCTGGACCACGATGGGCGCAACCAATCAGCAAACTCATTTGTTCTTAACGCTTAGCTCTCTGGGTAAAATTTTCAGTAGACGGCATGATGAAATATGTTTTTCATTTACCCTCGAAAATAGGTTTTGACATTTTATGCAAATTGTCTCCCATGGAAACAACTTGCATGAAAGTCAAATCCTGTTTTCAGGGAAAAATAAGAAAAATATTACTAATTTGTCGTCTGCTGAATTAGCCAAGAGAGTGCTAAAGTTTAAATTGCTGGTGCTGCTGGCTAATGACGTACGTGTATGTCTGTATGAAAAGAAAACCCTTATTCTTCATAAAGCAAATATTTTGTCTTGCTGCATAAATAACCAGAACGCCTACAATGGCTGAGACCTTCTGACGCCATTAATGAGAATACACTTCTTATGAATCTGTATTTACAACAAATACTTGTTGATACTGATTTTAACTCGTATAACATGGAAAATAACGCAAGTTAGTACACCATTATGGCAGTTAAACCATCAAGGAGTTAAAAATCTGCCCGGTTTGACCTCCACACTTTAATATCCACTGTAAAATTAAGCAATTTTTAAGACAATCGAAAAGTGGTGCATTTCACGAGAAGCAGTTTGGCATGCCTGTTTACACAGTGAACATATCCATATTCAGTAATAATAATAATAATAATAATAATAATAATACCCCCCTCATACTCTCCCCCCCCCACTCCCACTCGATTCATGCCTTCGGCATTCAATGTCCCCCCACCCGTCTTCAGACCTTCTAGGTTCAGCTCTGATAATAATAATAATAATAATAATAATAATAATAATAAAACAGAGAGTTGTACCAATATTCCTAGCTTAGATGGTCCATTGTTAATAATTTGTAAGATGAATTTCTAAATAATGCCAATATATACTAGGACGGAAAAGAAACTCCGGGTAACCTTTGCAGATAGTTTTAAAGTATTTAATGTAATGCTATATTCATGTTTTTTTTCTATTATTTTTGTACAACCTTTCATCTTTATTGAACAAGTTGACAAAGTTTCATTCGATTTTTAATGACGATTAGGCGTAAAAAATAGCTGTGTTACCACTAACACGACAGACCCTGTTTCAAACACCCGACTCTGCTATTTTTTATCAGTAAAATGCAAAATAAAAAAGTAAAGCACCGACCCTTAACAAAATACCCGAATTTTCATAAAATTTAAATGCCCGACCCCGTTCTTTTCTGGAGAAAAAATAGAAAAAATAAAAATAAGTTTCTCTTACCCACCGACCATTTTCTTTCAGCATTTTAGTGGAAACACAGCTATTTTACGCCTTATGAGAAAAATACTGCAGTGTACGAAATATCATGAATTGATTGTGTTGGGGTTTAACGACACGTCAGCCCTTGTGGGTCATTTTGTGTCATCTCCCAGAGAAAGGAAGAAAAGAGATAGAAGAGATAGTAGAAGAGATGAAAGAGAGGAACAGGGAAGAAAGAGGAACAAGAATGAAAGTGAAGAAACAGAAGAAATAAAAAAACCCCAAAAAACCCTCTACCCTTACCTGCTACAAGGATAGCAGGCCTTGCCCAGCTGTGAACCAATATCAGCCCCGGCAACGTAAGATACACGACACCTTCGCACCACTCGACCACCACAAACGAGCTATCAATCTGACCGATGTTCATTATTCTAGGACAAGCAATAAAATATTTGTTGCATATTCTATGTACCCGGCGTTTCTTTTTCGTCCTAATATATTAGCAGTCTAATTCAGCAGACGACAAATTGATGATATTTTACTTTTTCCCAGAAAACTGGCTCTGACATGAATAGGAGACGATTTGCATGAAATGTCATATCTTTTTTATTCTGGGAAAAATAAGTAAAATTACTTCAAAATGTCGTCAGCTGAAAATTTTATCCAGCATGCTAAGCGTTAATGTATCTAATCAAAATTAACGCAGTATCTATTAAAAGATATGTATCAAATCAAAATATCTTTTAATAGATACTGTGTCATTATGTATGGTGTCTTGTATAGAAAACTTTCCAGATTGTGGGTTTTCATGCGTAGGAGTGTACTTATTTTCATAAGTAAGCTGTAAAGGGTAACATACGATATCATTTGTGGTAACCATTAGATTTTGTCTATTAAAACACTGATTGTCTACGCCCATTGGCATAGACAATCTTAGATTTTGCCATTGCTCGGAAGCATTTTGAGAACGGCCATGGACTGATCCAATGCCATTTTCAGTGGACTGTTCAACGTTATTTTAACCAATGGATGTTCCATTGTCTCTATGTAAATAAAACTAAGGTTAAATCTCAATAACCGAAAATTATACCATAGCTGGACCATGGGATAATTTTCAGATTTGAAAATTAACCCATGGTTTTATTTATAGATCTCACAGGTGTACTTTAGAATGACTGTCAACTCATCAGTGCGCCTTAACCTTTTTCACTCTCTGGGCTAATTCCGCAGGCGATGACAAGTTGATATTGTCCCCCCAAAAACAGATTTTTGTTTTCTGGGAAAAATAAGAAAAATATTTCAAAATGTTGTATGTTGAATTTTGTTTCAGCAGACAATTTGAACATTTTCGTATTTTTTTCCTAGAAAACAGAATTTGACATTTCATGCAAATTGTTTCCAAATGTCAAATGTTTATTGGAAAAAAATAAACTATCACCAATATGTTGTCTGCTCAAAATGTCCAGAGTGCTAATCAACAATTTTCAGCAGATGACATTTTTTAAATAGGTTTCTTATTTTTTTCTCAGGTAACTGGATTTGACATTTCATGTACATTGTCTCAACTAGAGACAGTTTGCATGAAATGTCAAATTCTGTTGGTTGGAAAAACTAAGAAAGTATCATCAAATATACTGTCTGCTGATATTATCCAGAGAGTGGTAAAGGTTAGAGGAACTTCAAATATACTTCTGCACAGAGCAACTTTCTATTTAAAAATGACATTTTTTGTTGAAAAAAAAACACATGAAACCAGACAGTCTGTCTGGAGTATATTATAATGACCAAAGCTACAGCTGACCAACCAGATTGCAACAAAGTTTGACCAAATTAAGATGCTGATGTAATTTCTTGTGATTGACAAGATTGTAACCAATCAGATTTTAGCAGTAGTGCCTCAGTTAATTTAATTAAAAAAAGGTGGGGTGTTTCATCCTTTTTAGTACACAAGGTCAATTGGTACAGCATTTCATCAGACTGCCTGTTACCACTTTACCATAAAAATATATATATAAAAAAAAGAGAAATAAAAGTAAAAAAGTAGAAAAAGATATACTAAATAAATAAAAGTATAGTTTTTGTAAGAAAAAAACAAAAACAGTCCCATACATTGGTTAAATCAGATAAACCATGTTATTGTCTCGGTTTTGGGAATACTGTAAATTATATCATAATTTGGTGACCTTTCACTGTCTGACCCAAACTCGGCTCCGCCTCGTTTGGGGTCAGACAGTGAAAGGTCACCAAACTATGGTATAATTTACAGTATACCCAAAACCTCGACAATAACCATGGTTTATCTATAACATAACCAAGTATTCGCTTTTTGTGAAAACTAATACTTGTACATTTTATTTGGTTGCATTCAAAGGCCGCTGAAAGAATTGCTATTAAGGGGAATGGTACTTTTCCAAGGTAGTTATCTCTGTCAACATTGTTTCTACTCCCCTCTGAAAAGGGATCTACTCTTAAAGGAGTGAATTCTTTCCTTTTAGAGTAGACTCCTTTTCATCACGAAAACACGCCTTCATAATTTTGACCCCCTTAAACACCATTTTATATAGTAAAACTGGGGTTTACAGGGGTATACATTATTTTTCTTATTTCTGCTCAAAAACATAGATTGTGGGTACTCGTTAGAACCGCCTCGGCGAGGCGGTTCTAACGAGTACCCACAATCTATGTTTTGAGCAGAAATATGAAAAAATATCAGAGTTTTTCATCAGAAAATGTTCAGGATTTAGAGGTGAAAATTTCTATATATTTGAATAGGCGTGTTTTTGTAATGTCAAAAGAGGTTTGTCTAACATTGTGATTACCTTGTTGGGGAAGAGAAATCTGGTCGCTTTTCCTTTCTTTGGTCTGTGGCTTGTATTACGAAAACACGCCTATTCAAATATACTGAAAAGTTAATCACCGAAAATTTGAAATTTTTCAGACAAAAAATTCAAATATTTTTCATATTTCTGCTCAAAACATAGATTGTGGATACTCGTTAGAGGCGGTTCTAACGAATACCCACAATCTATGTTTCTGAAAAATAATGTATACCCCTGTAAACCCCAGTTTTACTGTATAAAAGTGGGGTTTAAGGGGGTCAAAATTATATAGCATGTTTTCGTGATGTAAACTGTCTGTTTTGGTTTGTTAACTCTTCCCCTTGGTGTCATTGGTAGGCTATGTTCTGTGATTGTAGCTATTTTTGGACATCTGCTTTACTTTATTTGATGTGCAAAATGGCAAACGTGAAGTCACAAAAGTTGTCTCCCTTGTAAACAATGGCAAAAAATCTTCCCGGTGTATCCAATCTGATGCAGGTTTTATACTACGGTAAACAGTGTGACATAAGCTATTGGCAGAAATATCAAACAAAAAGCTGTATTTCTATATCCTTAACGCTTAGTACTCTGTGTAAAATTTCAGCAGACGACATATTGAAATATGTTTTCTTATTTTTCCCAGAAAACAGGTTTTGACATTTCATGCATGAAATGCATGGAATGTCAAATCCTGTTTTCTGGAAAAATAAGAATAATGTCACCAATTTGTCGTCTGCTGAATTAGCCAAGAGAATGATAAAAGTTAATTAATCACGTTCTTTTTGTCAGGATGGATGTAGTCAGAAAATGGCCATTTCTTTACAGATATATGAAGAGTTCCGTATCAGGTCAAAAACCCTAACAGATAACGCACACATAAAAAACAATTAAAACCACATCTAATTGCTCATTAATGAACGCGAGTTGCTGAACCCTTTAAAAATGCCAAGAAAACCAACATCTGTCGTCTGTTTAGGTCGTCTGCTGGATATTCTTGCAAACTTTAAAAAATCTATTTCTGCATACAGGCAAACAGTGTGGACCCTGATCAGACTGCAGTCTGATCTGGGTCCACAAGTTTGCAAAATGACTTTTAAAATCACAAGCAGATGACAAAGCAGACGACAATTGTTGTGACTGGCAGTTTAAAGGTTAATACATCTTTATGCCAAACACACTCTTTGTTTTACAGTTTGAATTTATTGTTACCTTACCCACCCTCACATATGTACAAGATGCGTGGGTTTATAGACGTTTGAAACTGGATCCTCGAAATGAATACTAAACGCCCTTATGGGGTATACGCGACTAGCTTTGACGTATATCACCTGTATATTCACCAAGAAGCAGCCACGCCAAATTTTGTGGCGGCTTAAGAACAATAACACATTACGAAAACACGACCATTTAAATATACTGAAAATCTGACCACCAAAAACTTAAAGTTTTCAGATAAAAAATCTGATATTTTTCATATTTTTGCTCAAAACATAGATTGTGGATTCTCGTTAGAACCGCCTCGGCGAGGCGAGACGGTTCTAACGAGTACCCACAATCTATGTGTTTGAGCAGAAATAAGCAAAATAATATATACCCCTGTAAACCCCAGTTTTACTGTATAAAAGTGGGGTTTAAGGGGGTCAAAATTATATAGGTATGTTTTCGTGATGAAATGTTAGTATATCCCTGATGCCTTGAGGTATATGCAGCTAGGTTTAGAGAATTTTCTTTCGGTACATTTATATTCAGTGGTCCTTTTTTCTGGATTCATCCGAAACAACGTCTTTGTAAGGGATCAGTAAAGCTTACAAACATCGACATATCAAATAGCAGTATCAAATGACTGAATTAGATCATCATATATCATATCACATAAAACACAGATTATACTTCGCTTTAACCCTTAAAGTGGCAATCACAACAATTGTCGTCTGCTTTGTCATCTGCTTGTGATTTTAAAAGTCATTTTTTTGCAAACAATGTGGACCCAGATCAGACTGCTCCTCTTGGAGCAGTCTGATCTGGGTCCATCCTGTTTGCCGGTATGCAAAATTAGGTTTGAAAAGTTTGCAAGAATATTCAACAGACGACATAAACAGACGACATTTTCAGATGCAGTTTTTCTTGGCGCTTTAAGGGTTATATACATATCTTTATCAGTGTGTAACCCGAAAAGCACGAAGCAAAAAGTGCAGCAGTCGACATTCTATTTTTTAAATTTATTTTCAGAGAAAATATATCTTGACATTTCCCTGAAAATAAACAAATACATACAAAAATGTCTGCTGCAGTTATGATTGACGCTTTAAGGGCTCAACTGTACGTAGGAACAAGCAACGCTAATACTTGAAATATGGAAGAAGATTTGGACTTTGAGGCAGACTTTATTGGAAGAGGAGACTATCTGAAAAAGCTTGATGATGCATGGCGATCACGTGCTGTATTTGGCGTCTTTGGAATAAAGTCCGTGGGAAAGTCTAGACTTGTCAAAGAATTTTTCCGCAGGAAGACAAAAGGAAGTCTGCTCGGAAAAGATCAAGCTGTTATTACAGTTGAAATGAAAGAGTTTGAAGCGACGATAAATGTACTCTATATGTTATTATGCTCTGCCCTAGGACAGGAACTAGATGAAAACGCATTAAAGACAGGCATACGGAAAGAAAACATTATAAACATGATACGAGAGAAAACGAAGCTAAATAATGCTACCATCGTATTTGATAATGCAGAGAACTTTCTTGAAGAGGACAAAGTAGTGCATGATGAATTTCTGTCTTTGTGTGTAATGCTTGTAAAATGTTGTCGGGGCTTGAGAATCATTGTTACCTCTACGATCAAATTTGTGCTTTCTCAGATCCGAAATGCATACTGCCAAATGGAATTGCTTCCGATGACAAACTCAGAGGGAATCCAACTACTGAAGCAAGAAGCGGTTGGTGTAGATTTAGACGGGTTTGAAGAAGAAATTGTGAATTTATGTGAAGGATTGCCACATATGATCCTGATGGCTGCTTCTGTGCTCAAGGAGGATGATGGTCTGATCCAGCCAAATGAGTTGGTTGACCTATTGTTGGAGAATGGACTGAAGATACTTAGTCGCGAATTTTATCCGGCTGAGGATCGTGTTGGTGAGTGATTATTAATTTGTGCATATACAGTCGAACCTCAATGGCTCGACTATGTTTTGTTCTAGATATACGTAGTTCGAGCCAGGTTAGGAAACAAATGGGAATAATATATGGACATCTTTTCGATCTATATAATAAATAATAGTTTGTTGAGTGCACTCTTTAGAATCGCCTCGATGATGCGATTCTAATGAATTAACACAACAAACATCCTTATGATAGATTAAAAGAAATTCCTATAATATCCCTAAATATTTTTCTTGAGCTGTCGGAAGAATTTTCTAGAGACTCAAAAACGAGTTCGAATTAGCCACGGTAAATGAATCATCGGTGTTCTATTCTAAAATTTGAACAAGTTGATTTTATTTTGTGTTTATGTTGAGGTTCGAGCCAGATTAGGAGACAAATGTGAATGATATATAGATGTCTTTTCGATCTATAAAATAATGGAATGTTGAGTGTACTCATTAGAATCGCCTCGATAAACACAACATATTATAAATAGTAGAAATTGCTAAAATATTCCTAAATATTTGTTTTCTTGAGCTGTCGGAAGAATTTTCTAGGGACTCAAAAACGAGTTCGACAGAGTCATCGGTGTTCCCTTAAAAAATTTGAACAAGTCGATTTTATTTTGTGTTTGTGTTTGTGTTGATGTTTTACAACCCAATAAACCCAGTGGGGTCTTGTCGAGTACCCACAATCTATGTTTTGTATCAGAGTTTTTTTTAATCTGAAAATTTTCATTTTTTGGAGATGAAATTTTCTATATGTTTGAATAGGCGTGTTTTCGTAATGCTTACCATTTCATGTGAATCGTCTATTTTCTCGGAAAATAAAAATATAAGGAGGCCATCTGCTGTTTTTGTGAAAGGCGCTAAGGGATTTTTCAAAGTACATGTATATGATAAACACATTAATACTACGACAACGTTATCCGATGCTCTGTGTCACGTCTCCTGGATCTTCCCACATCTTTGGATGACACTGGATGGAAGCATCTCGTGTCATCCTGTAAATCTGTGCTCTGGGACTATTCATTTCACGTGATACATAGCGTCAAGTCACGTTACTAAAGTAAAACTAAGGATGCAGCACAGCGCCATAAAGCGCTAGATTTTAGAACGTATCTAATCGTTGAGCAGCGGTAGCCTTTTGATCGCATATATGCGATCAATCAAGGTCATCGCTGCTCAAAGATTAGGTATGTTCTGAAACGTAGCGCTTTGTGCCACTGTGCTGCAATGTGTGTGTGTGTGTGTGTGTGTGTGTGTGTGTGTGTGTGTGTGTGTGTTCTAAACCGCATTCTGTTGGCGCCTGATTAACAATATTTGGCATCGTCACTTTGTATTACCCGCCTGTTTCTTTAACTTCCAGCGGATGTCTACACTGGCGTTTTGCAGCGTTCACCAAATGAACAACGAGAGCAGCTTGCAGAGTTGAAGTTTGTGCAAGGATCTTTCCGTGCAGTCGAAGCAAAAGATATTTTAGGTAATGTGTAATGCATGATGTGTTATCATTGTGAATATTTACTAAGGTTTTAGCTTGTTAGACCAATGCTGGAATCAAAACATTCCATAAGAGTACATCTCATAGCGTACGATATATGAAAAAAGTCACATGTTGTCTGAACAGCAACAACAACAATAACAACTCCCCCTTAAACCCCACATTTATATAGTAAAACTGGGGTTTATAGGGGTATACATTACTTTTCTTATTTCTGCACAAAACATAGACTGTGGGTACTCGATCGAACCGCCTCGGCGAGGCGGTTCTAACGAGTACCACAATCTATGTTTTGAGTAGATATATGAAAAAAAAATCAGATTTTTATCTGAAAACTTTCAGCTTTTGGTGGTGAAATTTTCAAAATATTTGAACAAGTGTGTTTTTGTAATGAACCAGAACACAACAACAACAACAGCAATAACAACAACAACAACAACAAACAAACAACAACAACAACAGCAATAAAAGCATGGCGAAAACTACCAAGTGCATCAAGTCTCCTTTTCGCTTTTTGCGGATAATGGCGTATCATTTTATCCAGTCCAGTAAGAAACAGCGAAAACATTTCAGCCTCAACGTGAGAAAACGAACCTTCTAACATATCCGCCAAAAGAAGACTCATATCAGCCGTCTGATCACAGCCTTCGTTGTCCTCATGAAACAAACTTTGCAGCCTTCTTATCCAAAATGCGCCCAGTGAAGATTCTAATTAGAGGCAACTCTTCCAAACTGTTTTTGCCTCCCTTCTGGAAAGAGTTCTACTCTAAAAGAAAAGAGCTTGCTTCCCTTGTGAGCAATGCTTTTCCTTTAGAATAGGCCCCTTTTTAGAAGAAAATTGGTGTGTAGAAAGCGAAATAGGAAGTCATAAAAGTTGTCTCTCTTTGTAAAATTTGAAGAAAATCTAACAAGCCCCCCACCCTCATCCCCCGTCCAGTCGTCCGATGTACTGGTATGATTTCCATGAATAAGTTAAAAAAAGTTCTTAAAATGTAGGACATTATAATAATGGAGTATTGTCTCTGCGGGCACAGCTTCCGCATATTTGGTGAGAAAATAAACCTACATAGCAACCCAACGATGAAAAAATAAAACAGCTGGGCGCGAGATTAAAGTTAACCCTCAAGTTTTATGGTTTTTAGTGATATGAAATTGTCAGACACCCACTTGACATGTTTCACAGACTTATTACTATGAGCCGTAAAGTTAGAAAACCTACCTTCGGACACGTGCACCCAGCAAGATTCAGATCAGACTGTGCATTCGCGCAGTCTGATCTGAATCTTCAGTGGGCGTATTTTGGAAAGCCAAGGATACATAATTTCTTCATGCGGACAACGAAGACTCTGATCAGACTATGCGGACACGCAGACTGATTTGAGTCTTTGATTGGCGCACATGTCAGTAGGTACGTTTTTTCTACGTTGAGACTCCTATAATTTTGAAGGTTACCGCTATCACTCCGGCTGGGTTTTATTATCAATGACAGCCACATGAAGTAGGTGACAACCCTCACAAAAACTGCGCTCACAAAAGCTTCTAAAATATTGAATTGCCCGCTAGCCGATTCACGTATAATATCAAACCTCGATAATAAATTAATATTTGAGAACATACCTGCGACATGTTTAATGGCATGTTGAAGTTTAAATATTCCATTCAATGTAGCTCCTTACCATAATTGTATTAAGGGGAATTGATACACTTCCAGGGGCGGTAACTCTTTCGAAATTGCTTCTGAAAAGGAGTCTCCACTGATTATTTTTATCAAGTAATGTATAAATTCTTAAGTTGTATTGTATCTTTTGAAAAATGCATTTTATGTGCTTGGGTGTAGAATTGTCTTAACTAAAATATTTTTATTAATCTAAAAGAGGTAAAGATGACATTCTTGCTCGTTATCAGAGTATTTGATGAAATATATTTGCGGTATTCACCGAAACAAAACTAAATATCTGCATTTATTAAAGTATTAATACCTAGCGTCTTAAAATATGGACCTTTGCAAACAAAATACCCTGAGCAACTGGGATCTAATCATGGTCTGTATTTCTTGCTATGACATTAGCAAATTACAACAAACAAAAGCACTTTAGGCAACTTCTACATAAAGAGGCTTCACTAGCTAATGAATCCTTCCGATTCGCTTGATGGGAGAGTTCGTTGAAGATATGAAGATACCAATGTTTAATGAAATCTGACTTTCCTGTCATGAATTTTATCTGGAATAAGCACACATATATACATGGGCTGAATCCACCTGAGCCTCTATCTTTGGTTGGTCTGTGCCTGTTCATGGGTGAAATCAATCACAATCATGGAACTTCAAAACTGGCTGACTAATTTAGTTACAGATTTTTCAAGAAAAAACTCTAGTCCGAGGCAAGGCTACTGGGCCTGGACGGTGTAGAAGCACTCTTGTATTTATACCTCAGTGTTCACTTGGGACTAGACTGCGTCTGAAGACACACTCGAGATCCATGTGAACTTGCCCATGATGTGTCAGTGATTGTGTCAGTACTTATGATTTGTAAATAAAAATAGTTAAGGCAAATGGACGTACATTTAGAGACGACATCTCTTGAAAACATTGTTTTTGTCCCCTTCTGAAAATGGGTATGTGTTTTAGAAGCAAAGTTTTTCCTTATAGAGTAGGCCCCTTTTCAGAAGGGGTATGACGGACAGTAATGCGAACAGAAAGCAAACAAAAATATCTCCGTTAGCTGAAATGGCGAAAAATCTACCAAGTGTATACAGTGGCCTTAATTGCTAAATGTATTCAGGATATGTATATATTTCAGTGGAGAATGAAGACAGACATTCGCCCCAACTTAAGGTAACTTCTGTAAATAAAATGGCTGGCGTAAAACCGATAATCCGACCAAATCATCATGGTAACAGGTAAGAGCTATTGCAATACTTTTAGTCAAATATTAACTGAACCCTTTGACCCATGAGTTTCTTAAGTCGACTCTTCTGTCTTTGATTTTGGTCATATCCGTCACTGGAGATGGAAGTGTCATTCAAAATTCCAAACTCGAAAGGTAAAAACTGTAGATCCAGATGAGACAGCTCTTTACGAACCGTCTCATCTGGATCTACACTGTTTGCAAAGGATATCTTCTTGTCTGCACGGTTGAAAGAGTTAACAAACGAAACGTATTTAATCCTGTGAATATTATCATGGTCACATGAAAGTGTAAACGATAAGAAAGGTACGAAGGTAACAATGAATACTGGTGCCGATTTTTGAACACCATGCTAATAAAAGCAAATTATTTATTGAACAGCAAGAAAAAGATATATATCCAAAGAAAATTGCTTTACCACAACAATCAACCATAAACTCAAAAACTCTTTCTAAAAGGTATCTACTTTACACAGGAGAAACTTTGTTCCCCTTTTCAGAAGGGACTTGCTTTGCAGGAAAGCAAAGAAGAGTTCTTAAACGTTGCAAACTTGCTCGACGGCGGTTCGGGCCTCAGACTCAATGGGGGCCTCTTCGTAAAACTTTAATCAATGGGTTGGGGCTTGACGATATGTCTTTGGCTTGGCCCGTCGTGGTTCAACTATTGGTTTTCATTTACTCTGACACACAATTAAATTATCCATGAGTATTCGTCTTTGTTTATCATAGTGATTAATTTGATTTTTATGTTTTCGCTTTGATGCATTGACTGAGTTGGGAACCTTTATGCGAACCGATTTTTTTTATGTATTTCTGTATTAAGAGTAGCATCGGGACCCAGGGTGAAGTTGGCTAGCTGTAAAGTGCTTTAAAGCCCATGGTGGTTCTGGTGTTAGTCGTACGCTTTGTTGCATTGTGGTTTATTCCACGAGGCGATTTGTTTTAGTTTTGCCTGGAGTTATTTTGTTCTTGTGTTTTTCAGTCCTTTGAACATTGGGATTACCTCGCTAAGGAAAGAAAGAGCTAATCTTAATGCTTTTCGTGTGTTTGTTCGATTTGCGTTTATTTGGTTTTGTCTGTTTCCTCTTCCTCTTGGTGTCTGGGAAGGCTGTGGCTTGTGATTGTGTCACTCCCTGGACTTTTTTCTTACCTTTTGTTATGTAAAAATAGCGAAAATACTATTAAACGTTTCAAGTTCTTAATGACGATTTGAACAGTCATATGATCTGACCAGTTTATAATCTGTGCTAAACACTAATTAAATGTGCATAAAATAAATATACACATCTGCGGCCACAATAACTTCGATGCAACGCCACGTTAATGTGACGTTGTATAAACGTCATGTGCCCACTGGGACAAAATTATGAGTACTGCAGTTTATTTCAGGATGTCGCCACAAACATTCGCTTTACATAGACCTAACGAGGAATTTCACACATATCCTCCTGCACGACATGATTACTTACGTGGGTCAAAAACAAATGCTGAGAACGTTGTACGAAATACTGGCGGATTGGGACAAAATTTCGATGAGAACTGTTCCATCGAGATGAACACCGAAAACAAAAATAAACATTCTGTCCCTAGAAGTGAGCGTAGAAGTTTCTGTGAGGAATGCGGAAAATACAGTTTAACAGAGAATTGTTCTATGGCTGTAAAAGACTCAACCGTAATTGGTGATTCGGAAGAAATTAATGTAGCTAATTTTGAAACGGCAACAGATGGCATAACAAACACTGATGCTTTAAGTGAGAGAAGTACACAACTGTGTATTTACTATCCTCCTGAAATGAATGAATATAAGCAGACTGAAGTAATGGGCACTCTGCGAAGTAATGAAAACGGAATAAAGTATAATGAAGGGCTAGCCAATCAAGAACGAGTTTTGATGAGACCAAGTGGTGCTATAGTTGGAGCAGAACATGTGTGTTTATGTGATCAGTGTCAAACACTCATAATAATTAGCTGACAAAATGAAAAATAAAATAAGCTTGAGCCGCAACATCAGAAAACACACCTTCGGACATGTGCGTCCAGCGGACGAACTTATTTAATCGTCTTGCAAATTATCGGCGCTCTTATGGAAACAGACATTGTATTCTTATATTCTTAGTACTTGTGTCAAGCGTATTTTATATGAAGAATCTTTGAAATCCACAAAAGTGGTCTTTTAAAAAGAAAGAGGCCTAATTTAACCCTAAGATGCCAAGAAAAACTATATCTGAAAATGTCATCTGTTTATGTCGTCTGCTGCATCTTCTTACAAACATTTCAAACATATATTTGCATATAGGCAAACAGTGTGGACCCTGATCAGTTTGCTTCTAGAGGAGCAGTCTGATCTGGGTCCAAACTGTTTACAACAATGACTTGTAAAGTAATCGGCAGAAGACAAAGCAGAAGACAGTTGTTGTATTTGGCATCTTAAGGGTTAAAAGGAATAAACTGGCTACCCTTGGGAGCTTGTTTCTTCCTCTTAGGGTGGGCCTCTTTTCAGAAGGGGCTTGCACGTGCAGGTAGGCAAAGAAGAAGTCAAAATACATCACCCTTGTAAATAATGGTGTAAAATCTAAAATCTAAACAAGGTGCTAAGCATGCTGGGTTAAAGATTCTGCAGAAGACAATTTAAAATATTTTTCTTATTTGCCCATAAAACAGACCTTGACATTTCATGCAAGTTGTCTCAGGAGACAATTTGCTTGACATCCTATTTTCTGGGAAAAGTAAGAAAAAAAATCATCAATTCGCCGTCTGGTGAATAAGCCCAGAGAGTGGTAAAGGTTAAAATGTCATGACAGTTTGCTCAACCACAGTTTGCCCGACCAAAATACAGTCAATCAGATCTTATTAACCTTTCGTGCAGTGTGGACAAATTTAGTAAACGACATATACAGTATAACCTCAATGGCTCAAACACGGATGGCTCGTTTACCGTGGATAATTCGAACTCTTTTTTTCATTTTTCAGTCCCTACAAAATTCTTCCAGTAGCTCAAGAAAATAAATATTTAATATTTTTTTCTTATTTTATCGTGGAATTGTATGTTGTATGTACTCATTAGAATCGCCTCATCGTGGCGATTCTAATGAGTACACCCAACACACAATCATTGTGTAGGAAATCGAAAAGATTTCCCTAAATTATCGCTATTTGCTTCCTGAACTGGTGCCATGATTACCCTCAGTGGCTCGAACTACCAATGTCTCGAACGAATTTCAATGGTCCCAAAGATGTTCGAGCCATTGAGGTTCGACTGTATATAATAGTTTTCTTATTTGTTCCTAGCAGACACAGTGAACATTTCATACAAATTACACCTGTATCTACAAAGAAGATAATTCGCACGAAATGTCAAGTCTGTTTTCTGTAAAAGATAGGAAACTTGTTCAAAATGACGTCTGCTGAAATCTTTACCCAGAATGCTAGCCGTTACCTTTTCCTAAGATACATATTTTCATGTCAAGTTTAGGTTAATTACAAATAAATTATAAATTAAATTTTGAGACTCAACATACTCAACTTTTGTTTTATGTGACTATTGTGACCTCCTAATGGAATAATTATGCAAATTAAAGACCGTTGATACAATTATGTCCTTTACAGTGATAATAAAATAAAACCAGTGCGCAAGAAAAATTACAGCATTCGTAGCTCAGTATAAGGTGATTTTTGTACAACCAGAATGTACTCATATTTTTCTCATTTCTCCACTAAAACATGTTTTTGTGGACAAATATAACAAATATGCGGATACCCTCTTTTATTATTGTTAATGGGGACAAATCTTTTTGAATTCCTATTGCACCCCTTCTGGCAAGGGATCTATTCTAAAAGGAAAGAATTTGTTTTTCTTTAGATGAATGGGTAGATCACCATGGGAGAACACTCTTACGCTAAAAAGATGCGACTCCCTCCTTAAAAAGACTACTCTTAACGCTCTGCAGTTTATTTGCCACATCTGGGTCACATGATCAAGATGACCCTCATGTCCATATATGGTAAAAAACACTTTAAAATCTTCTTCTCCGGAACCAAAGGGCATTTATGTAGAATGCTTACTGGGGTATTCAATGATCAAGGTGTTTCCATAGTCTTGGATGGCAAACCATCTAGGTTTGTCTGTTATAAAACAAACACAATACGGTTGCCTGGATGACAATCCACTAGAAACTGATAGGACTCTAAGCAAACAATTGGCTAGAATTGGTGGATGGAGCCTTTAGACTTGGTCGGCAATCCATCTATGAGATGGAAACTCCAATCTGAAACATGTATGCCTAGATATGCCGGAACCAGAAATGCAAAATTTGTTTCGGCAGCTGGGCCGGAAGAAATCGCTAAATGATTTAACGGCCCAAAAGAAGATATACCAACATGATGTGGATTGTGAAGAGTATTATAAGGCTTAAATAAGTTATGATCATCCACTGCAGTAAGTGTGATGGCGATACTGGGCGCCTGTAAGATTCCGGAAATAAATTTTCCCCTTTGACCTGCTTCTGTTTAAAAAAAAATAAAAAGAATTTGAAAATACCAAAGAAATACCACGGCGGTTCCCCACTTGCATTTTAACACGTAATTGATCTACATGGGTTATGTTGTATGTAGTTTATAATGCATGTGTTTTCAATCTCTTGTACTTCTAGCGGCTCCGGATGGATTTATTGATTGGTTTTAGCATTTCATCGTTTTTTGTTTTAATTTCATTTATATATCAGATTATAATATAGGAATAGGTCATGTTCTGAACTGACGAATTCTTTGGACCAGTATCAAACAGTTGGATTATGTTTTTCTGAACATTAATAAAGTCTCATTACATAAAATCTTATTTATTTAGAATTCTGACCCAAATATAATTGAAATTTTGACTTCCGAGCTTAGAAAAACATCAAAATCTACATTCTCAGTAGGTGAAAATATTCACACCATCAAACATGAAGCATGACAACACATGTTAAATCTAAAATATTGACATTGAAAATCAGCGATTGTTGTTTAAAAACAATATGTTTTCCCTTAAACATCTAGTTGACTTTTGATTATCTGAGTTATTTTTATTAGGATACGTACTGACTTTTATAGTGGGAAATTACTTTAAAAATCTGTTTAATGTAAAACAATATAAGTGAAGATACCCAGGAAATGCCACAATCACGAAGCAAAGCCTTCCCGCAGTACCAAAAGAAGAAGAAGCGAGGAACAAATAATGACAAAAACAAACGTCCCATATCAAACCACCGACATACGAACAAAGAAGAACTGCAAACTGCCTCAGTACTGTCAGTAAAAAAATACTGGGAAGCTTAGAAAAGTTTCACTCGCGCGAAACCTCATACTTAACCCTTTGTTGACTGATGAACCCCCTCACTATATACTTCCAGATTCGTGTAGCGTGGCTGATTCGAACTCGTTTTTTAGTGCCTCGAAAATTCTTTCAAAGGCTCTAGATAACAATTATTTAGGGATATTTTAGATACATTTTCTTCTCATCATGACGATGTATATTGTCTATACTCATCGGGGCGATTCTAATGAGTACACCTAGCATACCATTGTTTTATAAAAGATCGAAAAGACATCCCTCAGTGGCTCGAACTACCCTCATATAGAACAAATTAGCATGGTCTCAAAGATGCTCGAGCCATTGAAGTTTGACTGTATTTTCGTTTTGGTTGTGTTCAAATAAAATTAAGGTACTGGCACTGGCTCTTTCAATATATATCAACATTCAGTAGAACAGAGTAGGCGTGTGTTGAGTAGCCATACACTGACCTGCCCTAGAATTGATGACAGAAACTTTTTCTTGTACTATTTCCTATCGTTTTGGATCGATTATTTAAAATAAAGCCATAGTATACAAATGTCCAAATTTCCATAAGGTAGTTGTCTACGTGATTGTCATTGCCCAATGTAATCAAACAGCGCGTTAGACGAGACCCAGGTAACGGTTAGTCATAGCCGGGCTATTCTTGTCGCTGTGGCATCACAGTGCTGCTGATAGAGGTTTACTTGTAAATAAACGACGTCAAAAAGAGTGCCTTTGAAAAAAAAAACAACAACAAAAAACACATACTGCGGATTAGAAAATGGGAGTATCGGTTTTATGGAGACTCTTCTTAAGCAGTAATGAAGTTTGCAACACTGCTTACGCCCTCTAGCGTATACATGAACAGAACTCCATATTCAAATATACCACAAAGGGCGAAATGATCCTAAAGGAAATGAAATATAATCTGCACTATGGTGATGTACGGGGAGACATCTACCGCAAATACACGGCGCTAACACCAGCTGCAGTGTAGTAAAATAAATGTCAAACAGATTACCTTTGGAAACAAAGAACACACTACGGATTAGAAAATGGGAGTCTCATTTTATTGAGATTCATAAGCAGTAATGAAGTTTGCAACACTGCTTTCGCCCTCTATCGTTTGAGTGCAGAACGCGGCGTTTGATCAGGGTTTGCACTGTCTGCTTATAATACGGGAAGTTAAGGGTTGAACGAAACGGTCTTGAGTCCCCGTTTAGGACCAGGACCATTTTCTCAGCAGACATTCAGAGACAATCGACCCACCTGTGCTGCCAGTGCTTTGATTATTTTTATTTGCATCTCACGTTTTATTTCACTCAATCAGCAAAACTATCTCCGTCAATACTTGAATGTAGTAATTGATCACTAGGCAAATAATTAATGCACTTATTCAAACCAGGTAATAAAAGTCAAATGTGATGCACTCGTCTGGCAGAACTAGGACAGAACGCATATGCGACTAACAAGGATGCATACGAGCATGTGCATCCACGAAACGGCTTTCCTCAGCATAATGACATAGGAGATACCAGTTCTTGCATCGATAGGTTTGCTTTGCAATTTGGCAGACAGAATATCATGTCACTGACCGGAAGAATGCGCCCTGAAAATACCTTCGAGGGTAAAACAGTTTCTATTGAACCTAATAGTTCCCTCTGGTCAGATCACTTATTCTCATGTGTGTTCCGACTCTTGGTTTGAGGGCACCTAGAAAGATGCATTTATCCGTTAACCCTTTCATCCCTGAGTTTCTGAAATGGACTCTTCCATCTTTGAATCTGGTCCGAACCATTGTTCAAAATAAGGGTTTTAGTAAAAAATCTAAATAGAATTGCAAACAGTGTGGATCCTGATGAGACGGCTCATCATGAGCCGTCCCATATGGGTCTACACTGTTTGTATAGGTATCTGAACCGGTCTAGAGGGTTGACACGATCAGCTGGGCGTACGAGAAGAAAAAAAATCCAAGATAAGCTTGCACTTCCGCTCAGTCTGACAAAGGACTTCGCTGTTCAGTAACAAAAATCACTGAATACTATATACTATATTAAGATTAAGTACTGGGAGACAGGCCTCAGCAAACAGAGTAGACTCAGATCATGTCACAGAACGCATCTGATAAGTATATGTGTTTATACTGTTTGCCAATAGTCTACCAACTTTTAATATACCAACAGGTGGTAGGAGAATGGAAAAGTACGGAACTGACAAGTATAAAGGTGCTACTGAAATAGTAATGAAGATGTCCAGAAAGCGCCACAATTCCATAACGTAGACTACCAAAGACACCAAGAGGAGGAGTAAACAAATCGAGACAAGCATCACGCATGTTACAAATCAACAAAGCGCAAAGCAATTAGCTCTCCTTCCTCGCCGATGAGATCATAATTCCAGATAGGACTCACTGACCATAACAAATAAGAAAATAAATAGGATAAAACACGAAAAAAGCCCCAACAGCGACAAGTCCACTAAAAGAACGAACAATAACAGATAACAGACAACAGACCAACAGCTTTAAAAAGTTGTAAAACTGCCGTGTGGGTTACTGGCACCGACCCATTAAGCATTTTTTTTATAAATCTATAGCGGGCCGTTATCGGCCCGGCAGTTACCCTCACGGGCCGATAACAACCCGCTATAGATTTATAAAGAATGCTGGCTGGGGAATCACCGTATGTTAAACTTTTACAAAAATGCACTATAATCGTTCGGTTCGCATAAAACTTTAGGCTAAATACATTAACGTATGTCATGAACAGCTAATGCCATGATACGCATGGGCGAATCACACAAGAAGATATTCCGCATACGCTTGTAGACATATGTTTCGTGACATAGCTTGAAGTAAGCGTTTAATCAAATTAACAAATGAAAATTAATTTTAAATTATGTAATAATGTACGCGACTTATGAGGATATTTTATTGTATAAAGTAATCAGTCATCTAGTAAAGGTCTGTATTAGAAATACACGTCTAAATGAACATATAGGCATTATAGTTACATGTTACGAGCGTGACCAAATAAACCACGGATTATCCGCTTTTAATGGTTTCTAAATGATATTTTTTTAAGTAATTCCAAAACATACATGCTAACAAATATATCACTGTCATACTAAATAAAAAACGTGACTATCATATCTTCTTGTTTCATTTTAATTTCATAACAATCCGTTCATATTTTAAAATAAGAGCAGCAAATGCTCTTTTAATTGCTTTTGAGTATTTAAACTGGACTTTGTCAAACTCGACGAAGGGTCGTTTCATAAGTTTCATATAAAATGACCACTCATGTAAGATCCTCTATATACAGGAAATGCTACATCAAAGGACAGAGCCCCGATGGAAAATATACCGGCTAAGGGTTAAAGGACAATAAACAACAAAATTGGTTTAAGCTAATCTAAAAACCGGAATGAAATAAAGTAAATTATTAGATCCACATGTAGCCCCCAACACCAAAGGGAAAACAGACAAATGCATTTAAACTGCCACAAAATAAACAGATGGCAAGCAGAGTTGGTAACTCTTTCCCAAAAAGGTGGTAAATCTATTACCCAAACTTAACTGAATATATCTTGTATGTCTTTCCGTGTGTCATTTTGTTCTTGTGTTCTCAGTCCTTTTAGTATTGCGATTAACTCGCTTGGGATAGAGAGAGTTAATCTTAGTGCTTTTCGTAAGTTTGTTTGGTTTGTGCTTGTTTGGATTTGTCGGTTTCCTCTTCCTCTTGGGGTCTGGGAAGGGCTGCGGTTTGTGATTGTGGCACTCCCTGGACTTTTCTCTTATCTTTTTGTTTTTAAAGAATTGTTAAAAAACGCATTTGAAATTGAAACACTACATAACAACTAACTAAAAGTACCACAATGAAAATACCGTCTTAGAACGGTCAGTAATGAATTACTTTGGGTGGGGGACGGTGCTTGAGCTAGCTTTACGGGATTCCAAACCTGGGTAAAACATATATCTGTTTGGTCCATGTGGAGGTCTTCTAACTCATCCATGAATCACTACGGGCAACAAATAAATCACAGATAAAGCCTATAATAAAGCAAACAGGAGGACTCAACAGAAACAACGTGTTGAGACACTTGGAGATCCCTGAGTTGTCAAACAACACCACTAGAATACTGGAGTGGTTGAAGGGGGTGGCCATAGTACCAGCTTAGATGCAAGAAAACATGGCACCAGTGAAGCAACAGTAAGCATATCTGACAGCCTTACAGAGGGTAACAAAATTTGCTAGAATTACAAGGACGCGGATATGTATGAGAAATATGGTCTTGGAAGGGAAAGCAGTATTAACTACTGGTGGGCTAACAGAATCCCCTACCTCATCAGTGAAGCATCACAGTAAAACACAAAAGTATAAGTGAATATAGCCAGGAAAGCCACAGTCACGAAGCACAACCCTCCCGAGGCACCAAAAGAAAGAGAAATGAGGAACACATCAGGACAGAACAAACGCCACATATAAATTCACAAACGCACATACACATAAATTCACAAACGCTCATACTGTGAAAGCTATTGAGGAATTTAAGACAATATAAATGCGCGAAAGTTCACCCTAAATTCTGATGCAGCTCCAGATCATCACGAAAACATGCCTATATAATTTTGACCCACCCCTTAAACCCCACTTTTATATAGTAAAACTGGGGTTTATAGGGGTATACATTATTTTTCTTATTTCTGCTCAAATGCATTAATTGTTGGTACTCGTTAGATCCGCCTTATCGAGGCGGTTCTAACGAGTACCCACAATCTACGTTTTCAGCAGAAATAGGAGAAATATCAATTTTTTTTTGTCTGAAAATTTTCAATTTTTTTTTTGTGGTAAAATTTTCAATATATTTGAATAGGCATATTTTCGTATTGACAAAAATATGATCGGTGTGCATAGAGGCCCTCTACCCAATCTGTGTAACATCACAGTGAAATACATGTAATGAAAAAACTGTGGTGTAACATAGCAAAGACCTCCATAAAGATCTAAAGCCAGAACACAAGAAAGCCACAAACATTACTATGAGCCCGACTGCATACATTGATAGTCAAGCGTCCGGCCATCTGAAACAGATGAAGGAGGGAGGAGGAAGCCATCATTTAGTCCGAGGACCCAATGTTATCAAACCAATAATTTATTTGGATATTAATTCAGAATGACGGCGATAAAACTTAGAAAATGTTTTACGTTGTTTATGATAACGGTACCCTTGCTTAAGAAGTTAAGCAGTTAAAATTTCATTTCGATTATTAAAGTCTTTCAGTTGAAACTTGACTAGATGCTCTAGTGAAACGAATTAAATGAGAAATATATACACCATAAAACAGTATGAAGGACACAGCAATCCAAAAATGGAACATTTATATTAAAATCAAAGTCGTCCCGTTTGTCATAAATTAGTTAGAGATTATTTATTAGATAATTGATACATCTAAATCCAGAAACGGTGCTTCGTCTCAGAGGCATTAACTGTAGATCTTTTGGGTAAATAGTATCAGCCATCAGCTCATTATCAATATTTAAGTCATCCAAATATTGTATGCCATAAAGAAAAGGCTTAGAACTGAGTCTTTCATTGAGTATCCGGTCCGACCACCAGTCGTGCAATAAAAGATGACAGTAAAGTTTAGCAATTATCTGTTTATTACTTGTATTACTGCTGAAACTCAATCAATCCGAATCTTTGGTTTCTTTAATTTTTTTTATCCCTTTTTCAGGCGATATTTTACAAACATTGTTTCTATCAAATGAGATAGAATAGGATCTGCAAGATTTTAATCTGATCACGTTTTCTTTCCGAATCAGTAATAAAATGTCTACACTATTAACAAACTCTTCTCGCTTAATATATTCACATTTATACATCAGGATATAAAGTTTAGCAAGTTTTAGTCGCAGATCAGAGATTAAATATAAACCTTATGTTGATCAGATGTGTCAAGTAGTTCATAAAAGCTACTAATGACAATCGTTGTCAGTCCAACACAAGATAATGGATATCTACAAGCATATTTGACAGTACGACAAGAAAATGGTGTGTGTTTTAATCATTGGTAACATTTGTTATTATCTGCGTCGAACTATTGGAAAAGCTGACTATGGGACGTAGGTCTAGGCGTTTGATGTGGGTAAAGCAGTAATTTCCTTTGATCATCTATCCAGACGATTAGGTAGCTTCCTTCCTTCAGTATAATCTATACGCGTATCATGGAGTCCTCGTATTTCAGATTCTTGAAATGTGATGTTTCTGTGAAGAGCTAGATGGCTTTATGCAGAACGATGCACTAACTGTATATTATAGGGATGGATAGAGTTGGAGGAATTTTCACAATGTTTTCAAGGAGGAGGAGGAGGACACTTTTCATAACGTCCTCTTTGATTCCAGCATGCACACCAAAAATACAAGTGGAGACCCAAGCAACGCCTCAATCACGAAGCACAGCCTACTCGAGACATCAAAAGAAAAAAAAATAGAAACAAATAATAACAAAACAAATTTCACGTATGAAACCACCAATGCACGAACAAAAAAAAAACTGCAACTTAGGAACCTCCCTGGAACGATCAGTAGAAACACTAATGTTGAGTTTAAAGCAGTTTAATCGACATCACGAAAACATGCCTATATACTTTTGACCCCCTTATACCCCACTTTTATATAGTAAAACTGGGGTTTACAAGGGTACAGAGGTATACATTATTTTTTCTTTTTTCTGCTCAAAACATAGATTGTGGATACTTGTTAGAACCGCCTCGTCGAGTACCCACAATCTATGTTTTGAGCAGAAATATGAAACATATCAGAATTTTTCATGTAAACATTTTCATTTTTTGGTGGTAAAATTTTCATTATATTTGAATAGGCATGTTTTCATAATGAGCCTCACCCTTAATGCTGATGCAACTCCAAATCACAAATATATGTTCGTTCCGCGCAGGGATCTGTTACCTCATCTGTGAAACATCGCAATGAAACAGATATAATCGCAAACATTTTGATGAAACGGTGCAAAGGGCTCAGTGACGATCTGAAGCCAGAATATAAGAACACCACAAACAATAGGAATCGCCACTGATCCATTTGATTTGTTTCAAAACAGTGTTTTAAGATGCGTTTCACTGTGATGTTTCCTACATGAGGCAGAGGACCCCTATGCGGACTAATATTTGTATTATTTGCCCCGCCCCAAACAGTAGTTTTCTTACTGACAGTTCCAAGGTGGTTCCTCTGTTGCAGTTCGTCTTTGTGCGTCGCTGGTTTCGTATGTGGCGTTTGTTTCGTTATTATATTTGATCTAAGCTCTTTCTCCTTTGGTGTCTCGGGAGGGCTGAGCTTTGTAATTTTGGCATTTACTGTGTAATTTCACTTATATGTGTTTATATACGACATTTGGACTCAGATCGGAATCATTTATTTTTTTTCCTAAAATGTCTCCGCACATGAAAAATAGTAGCAATCATATCCGACAAAGACCTCTGCATTGAAGTCTGCCGAAATCTGAATTTAATGGTGACGTAGTTTATTAATTCAGAAGGATTGTATGAACAAATAAAACAAGAGGACCATGATGGTCCTATATCGCTCACCTGAGCAAACAGATTTGCATACTTACTGTTGAAGTTTCAGCCAAGTTCACTGCTCTAAGATTTATGTATAAATTTTATAGCCCTGTCTCCCCGCCCCCCAACCCCCACCACCAAGTCATGTCTTTTTACTTTTTAACGCATCATGACGACTTGACTTAATCTTAAAAGAGGGTCACCAAAGGAATATTTCTGCCAAGTTATACTGAAATTGGTCCAGTGGTTTCTGACAAAAAGATTTTTAAAGCGTTTTATATCGCTATAAAGCCCTACCCCCTAACGGCCATTTTTTTGATGAATCATGACAGCTTGAACAAACTTGGTAGAGGGTAACCAAAGGAACATTCCTGCCAAGTTAAACTGAAATCGGTTCAGTGGTTTCTGACAAGAAGATTTTTAAAGTTTTCTATTTAGATCTATAAGGGAAAATAAGCCCCACCCACTAGCAGCCATGTTTTTTGACAAACCAGGATTGCTTGAACATTCTTGGTAGAGGGTCACCAAAGCATTATTGAAATCAGTCAGGAGGTATTTGACAAGAAGAATTTTAAAGTTTTCTATACAGATATATACGGAAAATAAGCCCCGCCCCCCTGGGGGCCATGTTTTTTGACCTATCATGAAGGCTTGAACAATCTTGGTAGAGGGTCACCAAAGCAACATTCCTGCCAAGTTACATTGAACTCTGTCCAACGGTTTCTTACGAGAAGATTTTTATTTTTTTTATATAGATATATAGGGAAAATAAGCCCCGCCCCCTAGCGGCCATGTTTTTTTGACAAATCATGACAGCTTTAACAACCTTGGTAGAGGGTCGCCAAAGAAACATTCCTGCTAAGTTATATTGAAATCGGTCTGGTGGTTTATGACAAGAAGATTTTTTAGTTTTCTATATACATGTAGATTATATATGGAAAATAAGCCCCACCCGCTAGCAGCCATGTTTTTTGACAAATCACAATCACTTGAGCAATCTTGGTAGAGGGTCACCAAGGAAACATTTTTGCCAAGTTATAATGAAATCGGTCTGGTGGTTTCTGACAAGAAGATTTTTAAAGTTTTCTCTATAGATCTATAGGGAAAATAAGCTTCTCCCCCTGGTGGCCATGTTTCTTGATGAATCATGACGGCTTGAATAACCTTGAAAGAGGATTACATAAGAAACATTTCTGCAATGTTATATTGAAATCAGTCCAGTGGTTTCTGACAAGAAGATCATTAAAATTTTCTATACAGATATTTCGGGAAAATAAGCCCAGTCCCCTTGCAGCCATGTTTTTTGACAAATCATGACAGCTTGAACAGTCTTGGTAAAGGGTCACCAAAGAAACATTTCTGCTAAGTAATATTGAAATCGGTCGAGTGGTTTCTGACAAGAAGATTTTTTCAAGCTTTCTATATAGATATATAGGGAAAATAAGCCCCGCCCCCTAGCAGCCATGTTTTTGACAAATCATGACAGCTTGAACAATCTTGGTAAAGGGTCACCAAAGAAACATTTCTGCCAAGTTACATTAAAATCAGTCCAGTGGTTTCTGACAAGAAGATTTTTTCAAGCTTTCTATATAGATATATAAGGAAAATAAACCCCGCCCGCTAGCAGCCATGTTTTTTGACAAACCAAGACGGCTTGAACAATCTTGGTAAAGGGTCGCCAAGGAAACATTTCTGCCAAGTTATATTGAAATTGGTCCAGTGGTTTCTGACAAGAAGATTTTTTCAAGTTTTCTATATAGATATAAAGGGAAAATAAGCTTCCCCCACCCCCGGCGGCCTTGTTTTTTGATGAATCACGTTTACTTGAACAATCTTGGTAGAGAGTCACCAAGAAAACATTTTTGCCAAGTTATAATGAAATTGGTCCAATGGTTTCTGACAAAAAGATGTTTCAAGTTTTCTATAAAGATATATAGGGAAAATAAGCCCTGCCCCTTGGCGGCCATGTTTTTCGACAAATCCAAATGGCTTGAACAATCTTGGTACAGAATCACCAAAGAAACATTTCTGCAAAATTATATTGCAATCGGTCCAGTGGTTTCTGACAAGAAGATTTTTTAAGTTTTCTATATAGGTATATAGGGAAAATAAGCCCCACCCCCTGGCGGCCATGTTTTTTGACGAATCCAAATGGCTTGAACAATCTTGGCAGAGAATTACCAAAGGAACATTTCTGCAAAATTATATGGAAATCGGTTTAGTGGTTTCTGACAAGAAGATTTTTTAAGTTTTCTATATAGGTATATAGGGAAAATAAGCCCCGCCCCCTGGCGGCCATGTTTTTTGACGAATCCAAATGGCTTGAACAATCTTGGTAGAGGATCACCAAAGAAACATTTCTGCAAAATTATATGGAAATCGGTCCAGTGGTTTCTGACAAGAAGAGTTTTTAAGTTTTCTATATAGATATATAGGGAAAATAAGCCCCGCCCCCAGTGGCCATGTTTTTTGACAAATCCTAATGGCTTGAACAATCTTGGTAGAGGATCACCAAAGGAACATTCCTGCAAAATTATATGGAAATCGGTTCAGTGGTTTCTGACAAGAAGATTTTTAAAGTTTTCTATATAGATATATAGGGAAAATAAGCCCCGCCCCCTGGCGGCCATGTTTTTTGACGAATCCAAATGGCTTGAACAATCTTGGTAGAGGATCACCTAAGGAACATTTCTGCAAAATTATATGGGAATCAGTCAGTGGTTTCTGACAAGAAGATTTTTAAATTTTTCTATATAGATATATTGGGAAAATAAGCCCCGCCCCCCCCCCCCCTGGCGGCCATGTTTTTTGACGAATCCAAATGGCTTGAACAATCTAGGTAGAGGATTACCAATGGAACATTTTTGCAAAATCATATTGAAATTGGTCCATTGGTTTCTGACAAGAAGATTTTTAAAGTTTTCTATATAGATATATAGGGAAAATAGGCCCCGCCCCCTGGCGGCCATGTTTTTTAACGAATCAAAATAGCTTGAACAATCTTGGTAGAGGATCACCAATGGAACAATTCTGCAAAATTATATGGAAATTGGTTCAGTAGTTTCTGACAAGAAGATTTTTTTAATTTTTCTATATAGATATATAGGGAAAATAAGCCCCGCCCCCTGGCGGCCATGTTTTTTTGTCGAATCCAAATGGCTTGAAAAATCTTGATAGAAGATCATCAAAGGAACATTTCTGCAAAATTATATTGAAATCGGTCCAGTGGTTTCTGACAAGAAGATTTTTAAAGTTTGCTATATAGATATATAGGGAAAATAAGCCCCGCCCCCTGGCGGCCGTGTTTTTTGACGAATCCAAATGGCTTGAACAATCTTGGTAAAGGGTCACCAAAGAAACATTTCTGCAAAATTATATGGAAATCGGTCCAGTGGTGTCTGACAAGAAGATTTTTTAAGTTTTTAGCTTAAAAATATATTTTTAGCTCCTGTGACCTAGATATGCAATGGACCGGAACCATTTGAACAAATTTAAAAGAGGACCAACCAAGGATCATTCCTGTGAAGTTTGGTCAAATTCCAATCAGTGGTTTAGGAGGAGATGTTGTTTAAAGATTGTGGACGGACAGACGGACGACGACGACGACGACGCCTTCGGCTCAGGTGAGCTAAAAATGTAACACGTTGCAAAAAGAGAGGACACTACATGGATGTTCTGTGGCAATCTGCGTGTATGACTGTTAAATAATAAAGATGTCCAGGAAGCATAATAACAGACAAATGATATAAAGAGGAAGAGTAAACTAACTACAGTATAACCTCAATGGCTCGAACACGGATGGCTCGTTTACCCTGGATGATTCGAACTCTTTTTTCAGTCCCTACAAAACTCTTCCAATAGCTCAAGAAAACAAATATTTAGGTTTTTTTTCTTATTTAATCATAGAATGTTGTGTGTACTCATTAGAATCGCCTAATGATTTACTCATTAGAATCGCCTCATCGAGACGATTCTAATGAGTACACTCAACATACGATTTTTGTGTAGAAAATCGAAAAGATTTCCCTAAATTATCGCTATTTGCTTCCTGAACTGGTGCCATGATTAACCCTCAGTGGCTCGAACTACCCATGTCTCGAACGAATTTCCATGGTCCCAAAGATGTTCGAGCCATTGACGTTCGACTGTACATGTATGACGGCAAATCAAAGCAAAACAACAAAAACCTACAACAGGCGGGACTTTGTGTTCTGTTTATCTGTAACTCTCTTAGAACGTAACAGAGATAAATAGGTTAATTTTAGTTGGGCACGCCAACTGAAAATGTGTCTTCGAGCATGTGCAAAATTCACTGATTCAGATTCATTCTACGCCTGTGAAAAGTACCATGCAGGCATTTGCTTTTCATTGTTATATTTTATGGCGTCCAATGATTCTGTTAGCGGACAGCGAAGGCCCTGATTAGACTGCGAGGATGCGGAAGCTGATCTGGGCATTTGCTGTCCGCATATGCCCGATGACACCTTTTTTTCGCATGGCGCGGCCCAGTTATTCATGTATTAAAACATGTATTCATTTGAATTTATTACAGTGTAGAGTGTTACTCCCACTTCAAACTTTGAAAGCAAATTGACAGTAAATGACAGTCAGAAACAGCTAACTTTTTTGTATATGAGCCAGCGGACGACATAACCTACAAAATGGCATGTGCGCGCAGCGAAGACGCTGATCAGCCTGGGCACCCGCCTAGTCTGATCAGACTTTTCACTGTCCACATGAAGAAAGCTTGGGTCTTTAGCTACCCATCGGGCGCACATCGAAGACTCTGATTAGACAAGGCGGATGCCCAGGCTGAGCTGAGTCTTCGCTGGGCGCATCTGCCATTTTTTTGAGTTATTATAATGATTAATTTGATTTTTATGTTTTCGTTTTGATGCATTGACCGGGTTGGTAGCCTTCATGCAAACCAAATTTTTATGTATTTTTGTATTAAGAGTAGCATCGGGACCCAGGGTGAAGAGGCTAGCTGTAAAAGTGCTTTAACCCCCACCCCACTCCCCTCGGTGGTTGACTCTATGTCTTACTCTTTGTTGCTTTGTGGTTTATTCTACGAGGCGATTTGTTTTATGTCTTACCTAGTATTATATTGTTATTGTGTTTTTCAGTCCTTTTAGCATTGCGATTACCTAGCTTGGGGAAGACAGAGAGCTACTCTTAGTGCTTTTCGTACTTTTGTTCGATTTGTTTGGTTTTGTCTGTTTCCTCTTCCTCTTGGTGTCTGAGAAGTTCGGTAGTGAAAACAAGTATGTTAATGAAGGTTAGTGCCATTTGAATGCCAATAATTTACATAAATGACTGGCCTATCATACACAGATATAAAATTTTTGAACACGAGAAGCAGTCCTGTGAATTTTAGGTACACATGTAGAGTATAGTGCACAGCACAAACTGACCGCCTTACAACCCAGAGTACATGTAACTTTCCCCATTGGACAGAATTGTTCGCAGAAAACTCCTTACAAATGATACAACCCTACATACACTTATATACAGCATCAAGCGAAAAAGTACCTTCCAACATGCTCAAAATGTGCAGATTCAGATCATCCAGGGTATGTGGAAGGTCTCAGCTGGGCCATTGCTATTCATTGACACATTCTATAGTATCCAATGAGTCTGGCAGTGCACAGCGATTGCCCTGATTAGACAGCGCATATGTGCCTTCGCGCATGACCAGAAGGCACATTTTTACTCGACGCGGTTCATGGTACCTGATATATGTATTATAACATGTATTATGGCAAAATGTAAAGGTTCTATCCATCAATGATATTTAAATGAAATGCCTATAGAAATATGTAGAGAAACAATCACGTTATTATTCCAGTGAAATTAATAAGACTAGGCAATGACATGCTATTCAGGAACTGTTGCCTTCCATGACAATTTATTCTGACAATGGTTGAATGATTTCTGATCACTCAAGTGTTTAGAATTAATTTCGGTATAAAAACTTTGATACGACAGAAAGGACCTTCACTGTGCTTTTGTTGTTTTCTATGTTTGGAATCGGATTGTAACTTTCGAACTATGCATCTGAGTGCGGTTTTTTCATTTGCAGTTCTAGCGTGTATCGCAGAAGGTATATTTCCTTAGCATACAATTAACTACTGCAGTCGACTCTGGTTATCTCAACTTCGCTTATCTCAAATAACCGCTTATGTCGAAGTGAAAAATCCCTGTTAAAACATGAAAAGCTAAGTACAGGTAACAAAATATTGTCGAAAAGAGGAGCAATTTCTCCTCCTTTCCACAATATTTTCAGTATATCTCTAACTTCAGGAGTCAAATTACATATTCTTCGTGAAATGTGGTTGGATTTAGTTTTTCCTCAATTCTGCAAATCTGATATGTCCAGGTACATATATCCCGAAGTATTTCAGAGAGTCCCTCAGACTTCGAGATAACGAGAGTCGGCTGTATTTTTGAAAAAAAAAAAAAAAAAAAAAAAAAAAAAAAAATACAGTAAAACTTCAATGACTCGAGCACCGATGGTTTATTTACCGTGGCTGATTCGAACTCGTTTTTATGTCCCTAGGAAATTCTTCCGATAGCACAGGAAAACAAATATTAAGGGATATTATAGGGAAATGTTTTTATTTTATTATGAAAATGTATGTGTGCTCTTTATGATCTCCTTATCGAGGCGATTCTAATGAGTACACTTAATATACCTTTATTTTACGTAAGATCGAAAAGACTTACTTACCTAAATTATTCCCATAACCCAGCTAGCATTCTACGTAAATTTTTATCGGGCCGTCATCGGCCCGTCAGCTACCCTGACGGGCCGATGACGGCCCGATATAGATTTACGTAGAATGCTGACTGGGAAGCTTCCTGACCCGGCGTTGAGAATAACCGTCAATGGCTTGAACTGCCCATGTCTAGAACAAGTGTCCATGGTTTCAAAGATGTTCGAGCCATTAAAGTTGACTGCACGATGTTTAAATACAAATCAAATGTATATTTGTTTATTAACTACACAACTTACCTTATTCTTCAGAAAAAAGATTATGATGACCAGGTTTAACGACGCATCAACCCATGAGGGCCATTTGCATCTTTCAGAAAAGGAATAATCGTCTCGAAAATAATATCCATTTAACATGTTTATGCTTTATTTGTGGTGTATGGTGTATATATACTTCAAGAAGGAGACATGTTTACAACAAAAACAAATTGGTATCGTTTTCATTTTTTTTTTCTCACGGGAATGTAATATTACTCATTGTGTTCGCCTCTTCTCGTCAAGGTACCTATAAGGAGTAATACAACATACTTTTTCATAGAGAAATATATATAAAACAGTTTAAACACGTGTCTGCTCTTGATGAGTGCGTATAATTTTATGTGTTGGAAACAGATAAAATCCGTTGATAAGACTTTCACTGCCAAATAACATAGAAAAATAATGTAAACAAAATTGCATACAATAAATACTTAAAGAACCTAACTATATTTTGCTTATTTGTTTAAAAGGAAATTAATGTGCTACAAAAAGGCTGTTTAGGTCAAGTAAAACTCTCATGAGATTTTTTTCCGATCATACTGTTTCTTCACATATGATTTTCTACACTTTATATTACCACGCAAATTAATTAAACTGCTTAATGGAACTGAAGAAATATTCAAATGGGAGGATTCTCACATTTGAATATTTCGTCAGTTAGATTGAGAGGTTTTTCACCTCAGGGGATCAATAGCATTATACTATATGGTCTTGTCAAAATGTTAGTGACGCTCCTACCTTGTTACTGGTAATATATAGGCAAATTGTTGGTATTTCGATCAAGTCAAAGTGTACACGTATTGTTGCGTACTTGTGTATGTTTCGCTACTAGAGAAACTTCATGGAATCTCCATCCGAGGCAAATGAAGCCAATATTATTAGACATTACTTTAACTTCTTTTATTTGTTGAGACAATCGCTAAATATTGATTACATATTTTGAACAAAAAGTTCCGTTTTTTTCCTAAAGAACTTTAGCTAAATGATATATTTGTAATGTTAAGCTGCACCAGATAAGATGGAGCTTTGACGGAATAAACCAGTGTAAGTCACTCCGCCCCTCCACCAAGCAATTATTTCTGCTCACCGTTGAAAGGCAGTTCATCTGATAAGTTCTGTTTTGTTTGTCGGTTACTGTAGCTATGCCAGTGTGTCTTATCGTTGGCGCAGTTGGATGCGCGTCCGACTGGAGACCAGGAGGTCGCGGGTTCGACCCCCGCCGAGGTCGGCAACATTCTTTCGTGGAGATTGATCATGAAATATTTTCTACGGTCATTCTCTCCCTTCCGCTGATTCAAGAAGGGCAGTTGTCAGTTTCTGGCGAAAGAATGTGCACAATACTGGTTAACCGCTTGGAGGACTAAGCCTGCCCAGTAAACGTGTGGTTAGGTAAACTGACCGCGCTCGACATGACCCCATTGGGTTGACTGGGCCGTAAAACCTCAACACAAACAAACTTATCGTTATGTTTTTCCTCATCTGATCTTCTTTCATTGTCTCTAAAGGGATGTGCGTCGTGATTGTAGACTTTCCTTGGTAACTGCTTTTATATATTTGTCGGAACATCTAGTCAATTAATACAGTATAACTTCAATGGCTCGAACCTGGATGGCTCGTTTACCGTGGATGATTCGAACACGTTTTTCAGTCCCTACAAAATCCTTCCAATAGCTCAAGAAAACAAATATTTAGGGACTTTTTTTCTTATTTTATCATGGAATCGTGTGTTGTGTGTACTCATTAGAATCGCCTCATCGAGGCGATTCTAATGAGTACACTCAACATACAATTAAAGTGTAGAAAATCGAGAAAAAATTCCCTAAATTATCGCTATTTGCTTCCTGACATGGCACCATGATTAACCCTCAGTGGCTCGAACTACCCATGTCTCGAACAATTTTCTATGGTCCCAAAGATGTTCGAGTCATTGATGTTCGAATGTAACTTCTAAAACAAGGTCGTCTGTTTGATAAATTTCGTTAAAAAGTTTCCCAATTCTGTGGCTATCGCCATGGATTAATCGCTAAATATAACAGTGAACTGAAAAACATCTTGTTCGAAAAGGTGAGTCGGTCTTTGGCGGCATCCTATTGCGTGAGTTATGAAACCTCAATCACACTATATACCAACAACATTTAGCGGATTCTCTGTACTCTGTCTACATCCTTTTGTGTGAAAATAGGAAAGTTCAAGCACACTATGTACAGAAAACATTTAGCGGATGCTCTGCATTCTGTCGGCATCATATTTTGTGTATTATGAAAGCACAAACACTCTATGCAGTAGCACCGTTTAGCGGGTGTTCAGTACCCTACTCTGTCGGCATCCTATTTGGTGTATTATGAAAGCTCAGGCAAATAATATTGTAGGCAACATCCCGCGGATGCTTTGTGCTCTGTTGCCATCATAGTGTGTGAGTTATAAAAGACCATGCAAAATGTGTGTAGGCGCGTTAGCAAATGTTTTGTATTATACCGGCATCTTATTATGTGCATTATGAAAGATAGGCACACTATGAACAGACAACGTTTCGCGGATACTCTGCGTTCTCTTGGCATCATCTTTATTTTACTCTACTGTAGCTGCTGTAGCTGGTGTTGTGCTGTGTGGCGGTCGTAAAAAGTCTCCCCCGTACATCATCATAGTGCAGGTTATATTTTATTTCCTTTGGAATCATTGAGCCCATCCTGATTAATTTGAAAATCGAATACCGCTTATGCCAGCGTTAGGGGGCGTATGCAGCCTCGCAAACTAGAGTGTTACATATGAAGAGGCTCAGTCAAACCGAGTCTCCAATTTTATGTGTGATTTTGTGTGTTCTTTGTTTCCAAAGGCAATCCTTTTTGACTTTTATCATATTGTGTAGGCATCACATTTTATTGGCCAATAAAATGTAAGAACACTCTGTATTGTTAAAATTTGGAGGAGGCTCTGTATTTTGTCGGCATCATATGTGGGTCATGAACGCTAACAAGTATTTTGTACTGGTATAGGTTGCCGGATACCATATAGGCATCCTATTGTGTATACTATGAAAGTTCTGTCATCGTTTAGCGTATGCTCTGTACTTGCGGCATTCTTTTATATGGGTCATGAAAATTGAAGCAAACTATGTATTAGCGAAATTTGGAAAATGCTCTGTGCTTTGTCACCATCCTATTATGTGAAGCATTGACGTTCAAGAATACTATGCATTGGCTTGGCTCGGAGGATGATCTGTGCTCTGTCAACATTGTATGATTTGGACCATGACAGGTCTAGAAAGAATATTATGTGCTGGCGTGGTTTGACGGATGTGCTAAACACTATACATTGGCATTATTTGTTGGATGTTCTGTGTTTTGTCAGCATCCTATTATGTTTGTCATGAAAGTTCAAGAACACTATGTATTGACGAGGTTCGGAGGATGTTCCGTGCTCTGTCAGCATCCTATTCTGAAGGCCATGGAAGTTAAAGAACATTATGTTTGGAGGATATTCTATGCTCTGTCGACATTTTATTATGTGGAGCATGACAATTCAAGAGCACTTTGTATTGGCATCGTTTGGAGGATGTTCTCTGCTCTGTCAGCATCCTATTCTGTATGCCATGGAAGTTAAGCAACACTACGTTTGGAGGATATTCTGTGCTCTGTTGACATCCTATTATGTGGAGCCTGACAATTCAAGAAAAGGTAAGAGAAAAGTCCAGGGAGTGCCTCTTCCTCTTGGTGTCTGGGAAGGGCTGGGATTTGTGATTGTGGCACTCCCTGGACTTTTCTCTTACCTTTCTTAGAGAATGCTTTGTGCTCTCTCGGCATCCTATTACGTGGAGCCTGACAATTCAAGAACCCCATATATCGGTGTGGTTTGGAGGATGTTCTGTGCTCTGTCGGCATCCTATTATGTGGAACATGAAAATTCAAGAAGACTATGTATTGGCGTGGTTTAGAGGATGGCGTGGTTTGGAGGATATTTCGAGCTCTGTCAGCATCCTGTTATGTAGAACATCAAAATTCAAGAACGCTTTATATTGGCGTGGTTTAGAGGATGACATATGCCCTCTCGGCATCCTAGTATGTGGAGCCTGATAATTCAAGAACACTATGTATCGTAGTGGTTTGGAGGATGTTATCGGCATCCTATTATGTGGGGCCGGAAATATCGAGAGTACCATGTATAGGTGCGGTTTGGAGGATTCTCTGTACTCTGTCGACATCCTATAAGATAGGAACATAAACGTTTATGAACCTTATGTACTGGCGTGGTTTGGAGGACGTTCTGGGCCCGGTTGTTCAAAGCGTCGTTAGCTTAACGAGCTCGTTAAGGGTCATTTCGTTAACTGTTTTAGCAGATTCAATATGCAATATTTTGATATTTTTTGCTGAAAAAATGTGAGTAGCTTTTGCACTGCAAAAGCTACTCACATTTTTTCGGCAAAAAAATTTCAGCATATATGTGTATCACTTGATGTAAATTTTAACGAATCGTTAACTAACGATGTCGTTAGCTTTGAACAACTGGGTCCTGTTCTCTATCGCCATCCTATTATGTCGGCCAGAAGAGGACTAAATTAAAAAATGTATCAGCAGTTATTTCAAATGAGTAATTTTATGTTACTGTTTTTCCAGAAGCTTTCGTTTTTTATTGCAAATGTTGCATTGTTAAGTTACTATGCAGAGCAAAGTTGATCAACGGAGGGCGAGTGTAAGGACACATTAATAGGCACCCATCGGGGCCATGGTTGAGTCAGAAACGTAACCCACCGACGCGCAATTAAAGACACATATTCTATGCCTCTTGGCTGGGGAGGTCCATCATGATTACACGCAATATGCAGCCCTGATAGTGGTGGCTCACATCAAAGGTTGGTCTTATTTAAATGATTTTGAGGTGATTATCACTGTGTGGAGTCTGTTTAAGAGGGGCCAAAAAGGGAGAAAATGAATATAATCTAATAAAGTCTTCATTGTTTTACCTGAACTAGAGAAAACGATTATTTTGATTTATTATTTTGATGTCTTTGGTTTGGCCCGCCGTGGTTCAACTACTGGTTTTCATTTACTCTGGCATACAGTAGAATTAGCCATGAGTACTCGTCTTTGTTTATTATAGTGATTAATTTGATTTTTATGTTTTCGCTTTGATGCATTGACTGAGTAGGGAGCCTTTATGCGAACCGAAATTTTATGTATTTCTGTACTACGAGTAGCATCGGGACCCGGGGTGAAGTTGGCTAGCTGTAAAGTGCTTTATACCCCTGGTGGTTTATTCTACTGACCGTTCTAAGGCGGTGGTCCCGGTGTTTGTTGCTTTGTGGTTTATTCTACGAGTCGATTTGTTTTATGTCTTACCTTGTGTCAATTTGTTCTTGGGTTTTTCAGTCCTTTTAGTATTGCGATTACCTCGCTTGGGGAAGAGGGGGCTTATCTTATGCTTTTCGTACGTTTGTTCGATATGCGCTTGTTTGGTTTTGTCTGTTTCCTCTTCCTCTTGGTGTCGGGGATGGGCTGCGGTTTGTGATTGTGGCACTCTCTGGACTTTTCTCTTATCCTTTTTTAATTATAAATTTTATTGATTGATTTCTTTTTATAATAAATATCTAAATAATTGTGCATTAGTTCTTTTTTACCTATATATATTCTTATTGAATTATAAAGCAAATAAATGAATTCTTAGTTTTCAGAGTTGTCCAAAAAATACACAAATTTTCTATCTATTTCATCATTTACTTTTATTTCTGTATTATGTAAAAGATGAACACTTATCAGAGTTGTTATAAAACAAAACATTTTGAGCTTAGATGAAGCTATGTTTCCTCTACCCAGAAATGTTTTGTTTCCTAAATCTATGTTCTCCATAAATGACTGAACAATGAAGAAATGCAAGACATTGTTTTCATTACCCAATCTATTATCACAAGAACAAAATAATAGTCAAGTATAGCAATACTGTGAAATTTCTTTATTTATCTATTACTGACTATATGTCTTGAGTTACTGCATGCCTAGTTGTCAACCCAATCATTGTTGATGGCTACGCTTCACTCTTTAATTGTACGACGGCGGTTTGGGCCTCAGACTCAATGACGGCCTCTTCGTAAAACTTTAACCAGTGGGTTGGGGCGTAACGATATGTCTTTGGCTTGGCCCGCCGTGGTTCAACTATTGGCTTTCATTTACTCTGGCATACAGTAGAATTAGCCATGAGTACTCGTCTTTGTTTATTATAGTGATTAATTTGATTTTTATGTTTTCGCTTTGATGCATTGACTGAGTTGGGAGCCTTTATGCGAACCGAATTTTTATGTATTTCTTATTAAGAGTAGCATTGGGACGCAGGGTGAAGTTGGCTAGCTGTAAAAGTGCTTTAAATCTTAACCCACCCCCACCCCCGGTGGTTTACTCTACTGACCGTTCTAAGGCGGTGGTCCCGGTGTTAGTCTTACTCTTTATTGCTTTGTGGTTTATTCTACAAGGCGATTTGTTTGATGTCTTACCATGTGTCATTTTGTTCTTGTGTTTTTCAGTCCTTCTAGTATTGCGATTACCACGATTGGGGAAGAGAGAGCTAATCTTAGTTTGTTTTGTACGTTTGTTCGATTTGTGCTTGTTTGGAATTGTCGGTTTCCTCTTCCTCTTGGTGTCTGGGAAGGGCTGCGGTTTGTGATTGTGGCACTCTCTGGACTTTTCTCTTACCTTTTTTTACAGTAGATTTCAATTTTTCCAGAGCAAAACACAAAATTTCTAATGATGTATATTTCTGTCCCTGGCTAGCAATATAGATTTCAAAGTATCCACATTTTGTTATCATTTCATGATGCATATTTTGGTCACCAGCTGAAGGCATTTTATTCTTCACATTTGGAGATGCCTTTCTTTGAAAAAATTACTAGATGGTTCAAAGAATGCAGTTATTTTCACTTTGAAAGAAATAGTGAAAAGAAGTCTTAGTTTACAAAGATAATACATTTTGATTGATTTTATGTTGTTGTTTTTACAAGTGTCATAAAGTGTCTTTGTATTTGATGACAATAATGTTTTACTCACACCTTACTTCAAACTTCATCACCTAATGTTTTTACAGTGTGTCACAATATATATCATATATTTTATTACTTTTTCAGTGAAATTTCATGTTTCAAAATGGTTTTAAATGGATAAATAGAAGCAAGTTTATTCCTAAAAGTTCTTGCACAGTTATGATGGATTGTGTGTAACACTGGATTCTAAGGCGGTGGTCCCGGTTTTAGTCTTACTCTTTGTTGTTTTGTGGTTTATTCTACGAGGCGATTTGTTGTATGTCTTTCCGTGTGTCATTTTGTTCTTGTGTTTTTCAGCCCTTTAGTATTGCGATTACCTCGTCTTGGGAAGAGAGAGAGAGAGAGCTAATCTTAGTGCATTTCGTACGTTTGTTCGATTTGTGCTTGTTTGGATTTGTCGGTTTCCTCTTCCTCTTGGGGTCTGGGAAAGGCTGCTGTTTGTGATTGTGGCACCCCCTGGACTTTTCTCTTACCTTTTTTTAAATGGTTTATTTCTGATTAAAAATAATAATAAATAAATACATAACACTATCTAAGTGATTTCAAGTAAATAAAGCTACACTTGCTTATGAAACTTTTTTAATCTTCAAATTCTGTACTTTATCAAAATGGTTTCAAATGGATAAATGATTAAAAACTTATTTTATACTCTTAGCCATTAATCCTGCTCAAAACTGATTTCCACATATCTGGCCCCTACCTGTTTGAAAGCCATAGGTCACCACAGATGTATGATCTGTTATCTGCATAATTCACTAATAGGGTCTTTAGGATGCTACGCAATGGAATATGTGTCTTTAAAAGCAAACCGATCAATCATGATTTTGTTGATGATTAGATATACAGTCTGTCGCATAATATCAGTATTACATGTATTGTCTATTGTTTTATAACCGTTATTAAGACATTAGATCAAACAACGTGTTCATGATGACGCATTGAAAAGCTTTTTCTGCCGTTTCCATATAAATTATTAATCTCAAACATTACATATTGACATAACCACAAAGACGCATAAAATTATAAGAGCCGCAACGTGAGAAAACGTACCACATCATGAAAACATGCTTATATAATTTTGACCCCTTTAAATCCCACTTTTATATAGTAAAACTGGGGTTTACAGGGGTATACATTATTTTTCTTATTTCTGCTCAAAAACATAGATTATGGGTACTCTTTAGAACCGCCTCATCGAGGTGGTTCTAACGAGTACCCATAATGTATGTTTTGAACAGAAATATGAAACTATCAGAATGTTTTATCTGAACATTTTCATTTTTTGGTGGTAAAATTTTCAGTATATTTGAATAGGCATGTTTTCGTAATGACATTTTCTGACGTTGCGGCTCAGTTATTTCCGGAACTTCATTTGCATATGTTACCATCTAATTATTAATAATGTAATAAGGGATTAGGATAGACAGGCATGACCCAACTGAGCAAACGAAGTAGACCCTGATCAAAAGCCGCAGAATACGGTGTATGATCAGCGTCTGCACTGTTGTCACTCATCGAACAGTTGGTAAAATATATAAACAGATCCCAATATTTAAATAAGGTAGTTTTTAAAACAAAATTAAATATCAGTACGAAAAGCCATAGAATAGTGTAGGCACAGATAAGACGCCACAGAATCTGCATTGTTTGCCACCAATCCGGCAGGTTTTAACAAATAAGCAGGCAGTGTCGTATTTAGGATCAATGCATTATCATTTAAGTTGAATGAATATGTTTTCAAGAGAGGCGACTATGCTGTCAAAATTATGTTCCCTACCTAGCGAATTATTTCCTTTTAGAGTAGACCCCTTTACAGAGGGCGCTTGATGTGTAGTAACGTAAATAGGAAGTCACAAAGCTGTTTCCTTTGCACAAAATGGTGGAACATATTCATGGAACTGCCCATGTCAAAAACAAATTTCTATGGTCCTAAAGATACTCGAACCATTAAAGTTCGACTGTGTATACATATATTAATGTTATGGTATTACTGCTATGCATCTTGGAATGCACATGTCACAAAAATAAAGAAATTACTTTGTACTTCTGTTGATCTTACTTTATTGTCTACGTCCCATAATCGAGCTAGCGTAAAGCGTACCTGACGCAAAAGAAAGAAAATTTCCACATTTTGCGCTGTCAACTCAAAATGTAGAAATTTCTGTATTACGCGTTAGCTTCAACTCAAAACGCAGACATTTTACATGATGCATTGGCTGGATGGTTGGGTTAGAGTTTAACGGCTCAGTCAACACTATTAAGGTCATGTCAAGCCGGTCAGTTTATTTAACCATACTTTTCCTGGGCAAGCGTAGTCCTCTAAGCGGTAATTCAACTTACTTGTGCACATTCTTTCGCCAGAAACTGGCAATTACCCTTCTTGAATCAGTGGAAGGAAGAAAATGATCGTAGGAACATTTCATGACCAATCCCCATGAAAGAGTATTGCCGGACCCCTGCACGGATCAAACCCGCGACCTCCTGATCACCAGTAGGACGTGCATACGACAGAACGACTGAACTACCGAGACCGTCTACATTTTGCGTTGACACAGAGCCTTTGATGGATCATTAGGTGAAACAAAATATAATGATCAACAGTGGAGGCCCTTATTGGACTGTACAGGCCGATCTGGGCTTTCGCTGTTTGATTAAGGTACAAAGGTTCTTTCCTTGTGCTGCTTAACATATATGTTTGGTTAATTTTTCAGGCACATGGAATCGAATACCGCCTTTCCCTGTGTATCAAATGGGCTACAAACCGTTTCCGCCTTTTCCATTCGGTCACCCTGGTGGATTCTTTACACCAAAGAAGATATTAAAGCCTTTCTTGCCTTTTCCATATATACCTGAACCTTTTATACCTCCTTTCAAGATGCTGAAGCCAAAGCCTATGCTACCACTCAGGCCGGTATTCAATCCTTTTCCTGGAAAATTCAGTAAAAAGATGTTTAAAAGTCCTAAGTTTAGGAAATCTGGATTTCTACCTATGTTACGAAGGCCCTTTGCGCCATTCTTACCGATGGTACGAAACTTTGCGAACTTCTTACCAATGAGGCGACAGCCGTTTTTGCCGATGGGGCCAATGTTTCTTCGACGACGGCCCTTTGTACCATTTACGCCAAGACCTATGTTTCGTCGTCGTGGGATGTTCGATGCTTCTTACAGAAATTATTATAATAACAATAACAATAACAATAACAATTTCAATAATATGAACAATTACAATAACTTCAATAATATGAACAATAACAATAACTTCAATAATATGAACAATAACAATAACTTCAATAATATGAACAATAACAATAACTTCAACAATATGAATGAAATCGGGGCAATACGTCCTTTTCTGGGTAGAGGAAACAACAATAACATGAACAACAATATGATCAATAATATGAACAATATGAATGAAATGATAGGCGGTGCTGCTGGTATGATGGGCCCTGGAAGAGGAAACAACAATAACATGAACAATTATATGAACAATATGAATGAAATGATAGGTGGTGCTCGTGGTATGATGGGCCCTGGAAGAGGAAACAATAATAACATGAACAACAATATGAATGAAATGATAGGTGGTGCTCGTGGTATGATGGGACCTGGAAGAGGAAACAATAATAACATGAACAACAATATGAATGAAATGATAGGTGGTGCTCGTGGTATGATGGGCCCTGGAAGAGGAAACAATAATAACATGAACAACAATATGAATGAAATGATAGGGCCTGCTCCAGGTAGTGTTCCTGGTATGATGGGCCCTGGCAGTGGAAACAATAATATGAACAATATGAATGAGATGTTAGGCCCTGCTCCAGGGATAATAGATAGTGCTCCTAGTATGAGAGACCCTGGTAGAGGAAACAACAATATGAACAACAGGTATGAGCTAATGGGTATTGGTGGAGGTAGAGCTGGAGGTAGAGGAAACAACAATAATATGAATGGAATGGCAGGTCCTGATCCTATTATGATGATGGGTCCTGCCCCTGGTACTGGAGGCCCTGATCCTGGTATGGCGGGTCCTGCTTCTGATATCATCGGAGGCCCTGTCCCTAGAGGCCCTGATCCCGGTATTGGAGGCCCTGGTCCTGATCTGGCAGGCCATGCGTCTGGTATGATAGGTCCTGATCCTGCCATTGGAAGTCCTGGCATGAGAGACCTTGGTCCAGGAATGGGAGGGCCTGGACCAAGCATGAGAGACCGTGCTCCGGGCAGAAGTCCAAGTAATAATAATAACGCCAATAACAATGCTGGAGGAAACAATAATATGAACAATGCTGGTTATTGAACGCTCGTTGTTCAGAGTTATAGTGGCGCAAATTGTAGTTACTTGGCCAGGGACGGACTAGTAGGGTTAAGGATGGTATTCACTAACTGCTACACTGTGCCATTGTGTCAACTTTATTCCTAGCATAAAAAATCTATCCTATAATAATTTACTGTCTGAATTCTAATTTGAACCCAAATACTTGTTTTACTTGAGGGAGGGATAACTCGAAAATGCAACTCCATTTTCAATTACGTTTGAGCCGGGGCCACAGAATTTCCTACAAGATTGTATGTACGTCCAGCGAAGACTCAGATTAACCTGTGCATCCGAGCAGACTGATAAGTCATTTTTGTCCGCCTAAAGACGCTTTAGGTCCTTAGCTACCCTGTAAGGACACTGATCAGCCAGCGCTGATCTCATTCGCTAGGCGCTCATGCAATCGTGTAGGAAATGTTATGTCCCGGCTCATTGATTTTATACGGTGGGTAAGTTTGAAGGAAGGAAGAACCATAGCTTGGATCTTGATTCAACCAAAAAACAATAAATATGCATAAGCATCTGCAAAAGCATAGTATAGCAGATGTTCAGGAATACACATACCCGGCAGGCACATGACGTAAATATAACGTCGCCTCAACGTCGATGCAACGTCATGACGTTGCATCGACGTTGAAGCAACGTTATATTTACGTCATGACGTTGCATCGACATTGAGGCGACGTTATATTTACGTCATGACGTTGCATCGACGTTGAGGGACGTTATATTTACGTCATGACGTTATATTTACGTCATGACGTTGCATCGACGTTGAGGCGCCGTTATATTTACGTCATGTGCCCGCTGGGATAGTCATTGACAATAGCCTACTACTACACCAAGAGGGAAAACAAACAAACCAATACAGACGGTACGCAAACCACAAAGCAAAGTAAAGCAAAGCAACCAGCAAGATGATCAAAGTGCTACACAGGTTCTAGTTAACACAACAGTAACCAAGAGAACAGGACAAACACGAAGGAAGCCCGGCAGCGATCGACCACAATGCGAGACAAAAGAACAAAGTTCATTGAGGGACATGAAAGGCATTAATAGGAGAAGGAATATAAACCTGTCAAGAGCCAGGGGATTCAATGTTCATTGATCAAGTTGCAATAGCCAGCGTTTCTGTAAATCAAAAAACTGTTCTGTATGTAGATAAAGATAGGCCGTGGCGTGACAAAATAGTCAGTAAGTAGTTTGAGAAGCCTGAAGGACAGTTTCTATTCATCTGTATGTTCAACAGTATACAGACATTAGGTAAACGGCTAGCGACGATCCTGACCAGATTTTACCAATTCAAAGGCTGCTGTGGACTTACGTTGCTTACTTCATAGACAGTGGTCCTTTGTTTTGTTCTTTGTTCTAGGATATCGCTAAAGTTTTTTAAAAATGTGTTTAGTGTAACGCGATCCTAAATATATTTTTTCTCGGTGAAACACAAGTAGTATAGGGTGTCGCTTTGGCCCACCCTTTACTTCTAACATAGCCAGTTTTTCATACTTTTTCGAAAATTTATAAAATGTTAAAGCTTTATTGAAACGTTGCACGAACGGAGTTATTTGTACTCCTAGTATCGCTTCCAAAATAGGGACTGCTTATAAAGGAAGATTTCGCTCCCAGAGGGAGCAAATTTTTTCCTTTAAGAGTACTCCCTATTTTGAAAGCGATGGATTCTTTGCTTTAAGAGCAGCAAAGAAGCAAAATAGTTTGTGTTAGTTGAGGTCTCTTTGTCGCAAATATTTTTCTTACGCATGATATGCACAGTTACGCCTATGTCTATGCTACCATATTTACCCTAAATAGTCGGACATACTTGTCTCAGTAGACAGTATAGATCAAGATGAAACTGCTCTTAAAGAACATTTTGTCATGGTCTGTACTGTTTGCTGTCAATCTATCAGTATTGTATAGACACATCAGTCAAAATTAAAATCTTATTATACTATAGGGATCAAACATGGTTTTTATGTATTAACATTCGTCACGTCCAGTGGGAGGTGTTGAAAACCGAGGCTGAAGGCCGCGGTTTTCAACACATCCCAAGGGACCTGGCGAATATTAATGTATTGAAAAACCATGTTCGATCGCTATTATTGCATAAAAACTGAAAACATTTGCTCCATTTCGAGTTAATTCTTGGACTATTTTGTTTCGCCTTTTCACCAATGCCGCGCGAACGCTATTTCCACGGGCTACGCTCATTCGAGGGCACGGTAGTACACATCTTGTGACGGCAGCAATTCTGTGGCCCCGGTATCAGCCTATTGAAAGTTGCGTAGCCGTGCATTAACAGCGCGTGAATTGCCTTGTTAATACACGGCTTTTCGCCGGTTAATGAAAGGCTGTTAATAACGTGCGACACTGCTTTTTATGCAATAAATATGTTTAGGAGTACAAATAAATTATAGGAATGATTTATATTATTGTGGACTTATCAAACACCTGTGAATTACTGACAAACTGAATAAAGCCCAAAAAGGCTTAATTAACCCTTCTCTTGCTGAACACGACATGCCCTGTCTTAGCAAACAGTGTAAATCCAGATCAGTTGGCTTCTGAAGAAGCCATCTGATCTGGATCTGCACGGTTTGTCATTAAATATGTGAATGTCTTTCAAGCACCCAGATCAAGTAATCTGATTGGCTGGAAATTAGAAGTGGGCGTGACATCTTAATTTATTTAGCATGACCAGGCTAATGGTCATGTTAAGGTATGATTCGCCGGAGTTTACAAATCTACAAAAATAATAATTCATTCCTCATAATTCCAATTTTGTATTCACAACGTTACAAATGTTATTAAAAATATCAAACTTTTGAGATGGTGGAAAGACCACTGCTTTTGGACATTGAAATGTAAAACTTTACTTGTTCCTCTATCAAAACACTTGTTCGACTTATTCCTCCTTCTTTGTTCCTCTCCACTTGTTCCTTTGTTCCTCTGCTCTGGTCTTTATTGAAGTGTTAAACGTTTGATTCAACTAATCAAATTGCTTGAAATGTGTATAGATGAGAAGTTGGGATTATTGGGTAATAACTTTTTATTTAAAAAAATCCTTCCCACCCTACCTAATATTTTCAAGCATGTTACCGTAAGCACACGTACTTTTACTAGGCCTAATAGCCGGCCTCGGTGGCTCAGTTGGATGCGCCATCCGACTGGAGACCAGGAGGTCGCGGGTTCAACCCCCGCCGAGGTCGGCAACATTCTTTCGTGGAGATTGATTATGAAATATTTTTTATGGTCATTACCTCCCTTCCGCTGATTCAAGAAGGGCAGTTGTCAGTTTCTGGCGAAAGAATGTGCACAATACTGGTTAACCGCTTAGAGGACTAAGCCTGTCCAATAAACGTGTGGTTAGGTAAATTGACCGCGCTCGTCATGACCCCATTGGGTTGCCTGGGCCGTAAAACCTCAACACAAAACCTAGGCCTAATAAAATATCCTATTAGGTTCAACGAATTGACAATATTTTTCTTGTTTGGCTTTGGCATTTAATGCAAATTGTCGCCTCGGATGGAGACAATTTGCATGAAATGCCAAAGCCCATTTTCTGAAAAAAAAAAAAAAAAAAAAAAAAATCAAAATATCGTCTGCTGTAAGTTTTACCCAGCATTCAGAGCATTAGGTAACCTACTGACATCCGACAATATTAGTATGCATAAATTTAAATGTGAAACATCATCTACTTCATTATTCTTAAATTGGTTTATTGCGGCATCTACATAATCGTGATAATAAAAAAACTCAAGCCACGCCCATAACGCCCATATACATTTCATCTCAAGAAGGACAGGGGCTTTCTTAAGGATTGCACGCTTAGCGTGATGGATAAATGCGCATGCGTTGAACCGGCTTGTTGCTTTCTCTGAAGCTAGCCTGATTTTTCCACCGAAAACAACAACCAACTGAAGATCAAAATCTAGTCAAACTTGGTTGAACTACTTTGAACATTGATTATTATAACTGGTTACTCATCAGCTGACTCCGATTCAGCACCAGCTTCCCAAAACATCGATAAAATCCTGGATCTTACCCCACCACCTAGCAATTTATTTTCAATCTTCTAATGATCCTGACCGCCTATGTATATTTCTGGTCAATGTAAAAGTAATAGTCACAATGAAACACCCGAATATTCTAAGTATTCTTTTAGTTTTGACATTGCTGTCAAATTTTGCATATTTGTTGAAGCTTTCAGAGTTGGAAGAGACGCAGCAAACAGTAGGCGTGACACTTTCTCCCTGCTGAAGTCGCAGCTTAGTTCCAAACACAAGGTTTTTTGAATGAAACTTAGGAAACTACACTTAGTTCATGGAAACAAAACAAATTCTCATGCTTATTATACATAATCATTCTCCTTGTTAGCCTCTCAAACGATGTTCAGCTAAACCCCGGCCCAAGACCCCCTAAATACTCATGTATACCCAAGGCATAAATACCATTACTTATGAGACTATGGCTAAACACTGTAGTTACGCCTGGTCTTGTTTGAAGTGTGGCCTGCCAACCTTTAATACAACTTTGTTTGTCCAATTTTTCATATCTGACTGACAGCTCTCTACCTCAAAAAATCTGCCACAGCAAAGAAACAGAAAACGACACAACGAACTCCAAATAAGCTTAATATAAACGTTCAATCTATAGAGAACAAATTACAAGAATTCCTGCTTAATTGATACCGAGAGGCTGAATGTTGTCATTGGCACCGAGTCTTGGCTGTCGCCTGAAATCTCCAGTGACGAACTTTTTCTTCCAGGCTACCCTGCATATCAAACGGATCGGAAATCCAGGACTCTCAGTGGGTGAGTTTTTATTCTTGTCAGCTATAAATTACTCGTAATCTGTACAGAACAAACTCAATTTTGCACTTATTGCAAATTGATATGGGTTAAACTGGAGATTGCGGGTGTGCACCGATTATACATTTGTGCATTCTACAAACCTAAGGAGGATAAACAGGAGAGTCTGTTAGAACTGCGCCAGTACGTAGAAAGGGCTACAAAGCATACCTAGGTCAGCATATGGATACTTCAATTTCCCTAAACTGACTTGGACAGAGAACACACCGACTTTCTCTTACCCTGTTTTTTAAACCTGTTTGCACTAACAGACAAACCTACGACATATGTTTTACCTGTTCAATGATTTTGGCTTTTCACAAATGGCAACCTAACTCATTAGATTCGAAAACACCATTGACCTCTTTACCACATATCCCACCCTTGTGTATGAGGTTGGTTGCCGGCCTTGGCTTGGTGACCACGATACGCGGCTATGCGAACTGCACTCTCAAACCCACCACCCCAGAACAGAAACCTCTGACAACAAAGCAGATTGGCCAAAATTTAAAGCTCTAATGAAAAACTTCCAATTGAAATTTCTTGATAGCCACCACGGTAAATCTGTAGATGATCTCTGGTCTGACTTTACTTCGACCATTGATTCCCTTGCCTCAAACAGTGTATCCCCTCTAAACAAATTATTAGTCAACCCTCCTGGCCATGGATTACTCAGCAAATACGACTCCTGGTCAGACAGATAGATGGCATACCGCAAATCACTAAGGAAAACAGTAAACATAACATCAAAGTTTAGTTTTCAATCACAACTATCTGGAAGGCCTTCTTGGGCTTAATGATGAAAACTGTCTGTGACAACAAACAGCTATTTTCCTTTTTGAAGAGCTGCAAGCAAGACCAGTCAGGCACGCCTCCTCACCAACAGGGATCCCAAGTAGTCACTGACGCCAGTGAGAGAGTGCTAATGTTTACAAGCACCAAGATCACTTGGTATTCACCATCAAGGAACTAGTTTTCCTATCCCGTCTTTGCACACTGAAGCTTCAGGATATGGCCGACAGTGATATTATAGGCCCTGATGCAGCACCGCTGGAATGCTGAATGATACCCCATAATTGAGACCTTTAATATCTCCGTCAGTGGTATACTGAAGCTTCTGCAAACCCTGAAACCTGAAAAGGCGGCTGGACCTAACAGAATCAAGTCCCTTTTATGAAAGAACTGAGAGAGGAGATTGCATCAATCATCCAGGTAATATTTGAGTGATCAATTAAACAGGTAAGCTCCCAGATGATTGGTGCAGGACCCAAGTAACATCGGTCTTCAAGAAAGGGGATAAGTCGTCCGCCGCAAAATACAGGCTTATTTCAATGATTTGCATTACTTGATAAGTATGACCTTTTGTACGACCTACAACATGACTTTAGGGAAAAAGGTCATGCGAGACACAGCTGACCATGCTGGTCGAGGACCTTGCAAGGATTGTGAGTGCAGGCAAGCAAACTGATCTGATACCGCTGGATGTTTCAAAGGCCTTTGATAAAGTTAATCACCCCAAACTCCTTCAAAATCCCCATCAGAGGAAACAGAGGAACCGCACTATCTTGGATCCGTGCCTTCCTTCGGAACAGTTCACAGACGGTGGTTATTGATGGCGAGGAATCCGGATCGGTCCCCGTATCTCTGGGGTACTCCCGGGTTCGGTTTTAGGATCTATCCTGTTCCTTGTTTACATCAATGACCTACCGTCGGAGCTGTCATCACAGGTACGTCTCTTTGCAGATGACACAGCCGTATACCTGACAGTTGGAGGTACGGAAGATGAAAAAGTGCTACAAACAGACCTGGAAAGACTATCTATATGGGAGAAGCGGTGGGACATGTAGTTCAACCCCTGTAACTGCCAGGTTGTACGGGTGACCACAGCCAGGAACATAATTAACATAGTGTTCAGCTTACATGGTCAGGTCTTGGAGGTTGTCACCAGTGCAAAGTACTTTCGGGTTGATATCTCCAGTGGCCTATCGTGGGACACCCACATAGAGCGTAAAATGCAACCGCTAACCGGACTCTAGGCTTTATCAAACGAAACATTAAAACTGAAACCCCAAAGATACGAAAGACTGCATACAACACCTTGGTCCGCCCCCAGCTGGAGTACGCTGCCCCTGTTTGGGATCCCTACACTAAAAAGAAACTACTCCAGCTGGAAAACGTTCAGCGTAGAGCAGCAAGCTGGACCACCAGCAATTATGACTACAGGTCAAGCGTGACTGCCATGGTGGATAGCCTTGTGTGGAAACCCCTAGAACAGAGATAGACTGCAGCGCGTCTCTGTCACTTTTACAAAATTGTCTACGGTTTGATGGCAGTTCCTCTACCTGATTATGTACAACCATTTATTTCAGGCACTGTCACTCCATGGCGTTTCGTCAACTGCAAACATTCACAGACTATTACAAGTACTGCTTTTTCCCACTGGATGTTGTCCAGTGGAACGCCCTACATGAGACTGCTGTATGCTCGCCAAACCTAGAATCTTTCAAGGTCGCAGTCAGTTGGCTGCAGAACTCCTGGCCTTGATCCAATATCTGTTGTTTTTTAACCTGATTTTAGCTCATCTTCTTTTATCAAAACCTATCATTTTGCATCCCCTTAACTATATACTTTTAGACTTTCTTTTCATTAACATTTTGGTTCTACAGCGCACCTGCCTAGAATATCCTCGAGGGCATGAGGCAGTATGTGAAGATATAAATTTCAGCAGACATCATTTGAAATATGTTTCTTCTTTAACCCAGAAGTTAGGCTTTGGCACTTCATGCATATTGTCTTCTGAGGAGGCAACTGGCATGGAATGTTAAAGCCTATTTATTGGGAATATATATATATATATATATATATATATATATATATATATATATATATATATATATATATATATATATATATATATATATATATATATATATATATATATATATATATATATATATAAACAATTTCTCACCTGCTGCATTTACCTTGAGAGTGGTAAAGGTTAAGCAGTATTTCACTCGAGGATAGGTTATTTCTTGAGTATACAACCGCCTATGCATGGATTTGGTGTGAAAACTCGGTATGTCGTTTGAATAAGGAAGTGATGACTCCCACGAAATCGTTTAATAGGACATGGCTGGGATATGCCGGGCTGACCTTCTATACAGTCACTGAAATAATGTATTTTTTTGTCCAGATAGCATTCTATCTAATCCTATTTCGGACCGCTCTCTGCCCGACAAGAATCCTTTAATACTATCCTATATTACATTTTTGCTCAACTAGCGTTTTACTATTCGGTTTCACTTTTACACTGTCACTGAAGTAACACATATTTCCCAACTGGAATTCTACTTACATCTATATTTGACCATCATCCATCCGACAGGAATCTTGTTGACTCCTGCCGGTACGGTAACGGCTCAATAAAGATGTAAGTAGAATACCGGTTAGGTGGGCGTCATTAACAAGATGAATATTAAAGAAAAGGTCTAGGAATAGCCAGAATCACAAAACATATTCTACCAAAAAGACTAAGCGGAAGAGCAAACAAACTCATAACAAACAGTACACAAACCACAAACCAAAGAAAAGTAAAACAGTCAGCTCTTTCTTACCCAACCATCACGAAAACACGCCTATATACTTTTGACCCCCTGAAACCTCACTTTTATACAGTAAAACTGGGTTTATACAGTAAAAGTGCTTTAAACCCCCCTGTTAGTCTTACTCTTTGTTAGTGCTGTTAGTCTTACTCTTTGTTGCTTTGTGGTTTATTCTACGAGGCGATTTGTTGTATGTCTTTCCGTGTGTCATTTTGTTCTTGTGTTTTTCAGTCCTTTTAGTATTGCGATTACCTCGCTTGGGGAAGAGAGAGCTAATCTTAGTGCTTTTCGTACGTTTGTTCGGTTTGTGCTTGTTTAGATTTGTCGGTTTCCTCTTCCTCTTGGGGTTTGGGAAGGGCTGCGTTTGTGATTGTGGCACTCCCTGGACTTTTCTCTTACCCTTTTTACAGGGGTATACATTATTTTTCTCATTTTTTGCTCAAAAACATAGATTGTGGGTACTCGTTAGAACCGCCTTGCCGAGGCGATTCTTACGAGTACTCAAAATCTATGTTTTGAACAGTAATATGAAAAATATTAGAGGTTTTTATCGGAAAATTTTCAGTTTTTGGAGGTGAAATTTTCTTTAAGTTTGGATAGGCATGTTTTCGTAATGAAAGTGATCACACCGCTAGACAGGATCCATTAAACACAAACGTAAGACTACGAACATGGGAACATATAAAAAGTACCACAGCGAGTACAGGGGAAGTCACAAGGTCACGAAAAGAACAAACGACAACAGAAGCATTACCTTAGAACGGTCAGTAATAAAACCTACCGGGGGTTGGGTGTTAATCAATTTTACAGGTACCGCGTCCTTACCCTAGGTTCAAATGTTGTATAACTACTCCTCCTCCTCCTACTACTACTGCTACTAATAAACCTAGGCTACTAATAAACAATGACAATAATACCAAAATTTTCAAAAGATATAAGAAATTATAAAAGCTGAAGACAAATCACCATGATGGTTCTCCCAGCCGGCAGCAAGAAAGCATTGTTGCTTCAAATCTAATCATTGCTGAATCTGTAACGATATTCACTTTTTGATTTTTGATACTTTATTTAAAAAAAAAGGTAAGAGAAAAGTCCAGGGTGTGCCACAATCACAAACCGCAGCCCTTCCCAGACCCCAAGAGGAAGAGGAAACCGACAAATCCAAACAAGCACAAATCGAACAAAAGTACGAAAAGCACTAAGATTAGCTCTCTCTTCCCCAAGCGAGGAAATCGCAATACTAAAAGGACTGAAAAAACACAAGAACAAAATAACACATGGAAAGGCATACAAAAAAATCGCCTCGTAGAATAAACCCCAAAGCAACAAAGAGATATAATACACAGATGCATCTTGACGTCGCCGCTATATATTCGCACCTCCAAGGACGTGTTATGATCGGGAGGATAACATACTCAAAATAAAGAAAATGCTTAACTGATAGACTGCATCCGTGGTTCATATTTAACATTTATCACTCTATTGACTAATGCAGCAGACGAAATATTGATGACAATTGTCTTATTTTTCCTAGAAAACAGGATTTGGCATTTCATGCACATGATCTTCGATCGAAACAATTTGTATGAAATGTCAAAACCTGTTTTCTAAGGAAAAAAGAAAAAATATTTCAATATGTCGGCTGCTGAAAAGAATACTCAGAGTGCTAAGTATTAAATGGCATCTTTGTGTAATAGATTCTTAAAAGGAACGCCCTGAAGATAAAAAGACGCACTCACAAAAAAAAAAGGGGGGGGGGGGAAAAACAAAAACAAACAAACAAAAAAAAAAAAAAAAAAAAAAAAAAAAAAAAAAAAAAAAAAGCAAAAAAAAAAAAAAAAAAAAGCTTAACCCTTGTCATGCTGAATAAATTAAGATTGCACGCCCACTTCTATCAGTCAGGCAGCAGATTGCTTGATCGAGATTGTTGATATAAATTTACATACTAAATGACAAACTGTGCAGATGCAGATCAATTGGCTTCCGAAGCCAACTGATCCGGAACAACACAGTTTGCAATGGCAAGGCATATCCGGGTTCAGCAAGACTATGGTACAAACAGCGAAAGTATCATTTTTTTCTGAACCAGATAAGCTAGTTAAAACAGAAACAGATACATGGTCAAGAAGAATATTTTTGTCAGCATTGTTTTGGCCTCCCTTCTAAAACATGTTCAGAAAAGCAAACGAGAAGTCAAAATAGTTTCTCCGTTATAATGGCGGGAAAAGCGTTGACATAGTATATCCAGTCCATTTAACGTATTTTCCACTGAACAGACTTCCCCACACTATATATTGGAAGTGTCGAATGTCAATTTTTATTATGTTAGGCTATGTGATTAAGATGTTCCTAGAGAAAAATGGCTACACTATTTGCAAGCAGTGGAGACCCTAATCAGACACCACATTCTGCCGCATCTGATCAGGGTCTGCACTGCTTGCCAATTACCCTTTTGGGGGTCTTTAGACTAAAAAGAGTTAAAAGCAAACGGCATAGATTAACTTGGCCTACAGTTTTTGCACAGAGGGGCATTAGCAAACATTTCCAAAGGGCACGTTTATCAGAACAGACATTGTTTACAATTCCGTCATGTAGACATATTGCTAGTAGGTAGGCCAATGGTCTTGTTCAAAATTTCCGACGAGTATGGCAAGGAGTAAGGCGTAGAAATATTTAGGTTAAATTAAAAGTTTAGAGCTTTGAAACTGATTTGCTGACCTTTTGAAATTCTGTCTCAAGAAGATTGTTTACTATCTTGGGCCCAGTTGTTCAAAACTAACGATGCCGTTAGTTAACGTATCGATAAAACTTCGTTCATTAAATATGGCATATACGCAAATAGTTTTGCTAAACATGTGAGAAGCTTTTGCATTTTTGCAAAAGCTACTCACATTTTTTTCAGCAAAAATACCTGTGAATTAGATATTGTACTAACTAGAACAGTTAACGTTTGACCACTAACGAGAAATAATTAAAAGCCAACTCAAAAAAAGTTAAAAGCCAACTAGAAGCCAACTACTGACCGTTCTAAGGCGGTGGTCCCGGTGTTAGTCTTACTCTTTGTTGCTTTGTGGTTTATTCTACGAGGCGATTTGTTGTATGTCTTACCCTGTGTCATTTTGTTCTAGTGTTTTTCAGGCCTTTTAATATTGCGATTACCTCACTTGGGGAAGAGAGAGCTAATCTTAGTGCTTTTCGTACGCTTGTTCGATTTTTGCTTGTTTAGATTTGTCGGTTTCCTCTTCCTCTTGGTATCTGGGAAGGGCTGCGGTTTGTAATTGTGGCACTCCCTGGACTTTTCTCTTAGCTTTTTTTTTTTCAACTGACTTTGCATCCGTCTTACGATTAAAGCGATCACATGCGCTCAGAATGTGTACCTAGATCATTCCTACATAATGTGTTAGACACACACAGCATCATAACAAAGTCGCTCCTAAAATATTAAGAATAAATACGGTATCAACCGGTGTCAGCTCATGGGAAAAACAACATGTATCTATGTTTGAACAGTAAATGATTGTAACCGCTTGCGAAGACTAATCGCGACCGTACTGTTTGCACTGAGGACTTCAATTCTGCATATTTAATCACCAAATGACGATGGCCGTACATGGAACGCAAAGACCGAACTGTGCCGACGTACTATGACCTAAGCTTCAGGTATATGCAAATTACATAAAGTAGACTTTGTTGTGGCCCTGAGTAATTATAAGATGCAAATGTGGCTTATGGTAATACAAGACTGGAGACGACGTAATCTTGAAGGATCCTCAAGGCAATCAAAATATCGGCAAAGAAAAGTCTATATTCTTATGGAACTGGTCACACAGACAGGAAGGTAATTTTGTCAAAATAGTTTAGCTTCCCTTCTGAAAAGGACTCTACTCTAATAGGAAACAATTACTCCCCTTGAGAACAAGTTCTTACTAACTGAGTGTAGTAGGATGGCTTCTATTTAGAAAGCTTGGTGTGTACAAATGCAAACACGGAGTCACAAAAGTTGTCACCCTTGTAAAGATGGCAGAAAATTTCTACTCGGTGCACTCAGTCCCCTGAAATGTAAATGTGCGCTGTTCGGTCATAGTGCTCTGACAATCATTCTATATATGCAAACGAGACGCACACAAAATACCTTTGTAGACAGTGTGTATATATTTTTTCGATTGATCTGTTTTAGCATATTTTATACATATAAATATACATAGAGCAACACAAGACGCGTGGTTCTGAAAAATAACATTTATACAAAGTTACATACTACTGATTTTGTAGAGCATAGAAAGTTAATCCTTCTCTTGCTAAACACGACATGCCCTGTCTTAGCAAACAGTGTAGATCCAGATCTGTTAATTTCTGAGAAGCCAACTGATCTGGATCTGCACTGTTTGTCATTTAATATGTGAATTTCTATCAAAAACCCGGATCCAGAAATTAGAAGTGGGCGTGGCATCTTAATTTATTCAGCATTTAGAGTTAAGCTATCTTGTATCATGAATTGAATGAATTCATTGGGTAATTGTTTATAGAATGCTGACTTGTGGTCGGTTGCATTTACAGAACAGATAAACTGGTTGACGACCCAATTTATAGTGTGGTCTGTATAAGTTTCTTGTCGCATTTGTTGTTTAGGCCTTTACATTATTTGCATAATTGTTGCCGCATTTACAGTGTGTTGAAACCGCATTTACTGAGGTTGTATACCAGCTACCATTTTATTGAATGCGTTTATAAATTTAGTGTACCAGGAAATGCCACAGTTACGAACAACAACCCTCCCGAGGCACAACTGTGCTTTGTGATTATATCATTTTCAGAGTACCTTCACTTATATTCTACTATTCTGCAGTCGGTTGTAGTTGGACCAAAATGTATGGCGGCAGTAAAAAGTCTCCCCGTAATTGTTAATGTTTAGTTTTGTTTTGTCTTGTATTTTTATTTCTATTCAGGATCACTGGGCTTATTCTATTAATTTGGAAACAAGTTCCACTTAAGCTAGTGCTATTGGGCACATATGCGCATTGTGCATTTTTACATATTCATTACTATATTTTGTCATGATAACATTTTTGTTAATGTGAGAATGTCTTCCCAATACCTTGGTCTGATGTATTTTGAACAAAATGTGTTGTCAGTGACGCCTGATCCGGGTTTATTCTTTGCCATGCAACACAAACCTTATGTATTATCAATTATAATAAAAAAGAATAAACCAGTCTCCTTAAACTGAAAATGTACCTGTCATCATGCAAACATGCCTAGATAATTTTGACCCCCTTCAACTCCACTTTTATATCTAGGCGGTTCTAACGAGTGCCCACAATCTATATTTTGAGCAGAAATATGAAAAAATATTAGAATTTTTATCTGAAAATTTTCAGTTTTTGGTGGTAAAATGTTCAGTATATTTGAATAGGCATGTTTTCGTAATGGAACAGAGAAGGTAGATAGTTCACCGGGCATTAAAAGCTTAAGGCGTTCCAAGGCTGTCCCTCTGTTACAGATCTGCATTGTGCGTATGTCATTAATTGCGATTGTGGTTTTTCATTTTTGTTTTGTCATTGTTTTTTTTTCATATATCTTTTTCTATCTGTGCCTAGGAAAAGATGTCTTTCGTGATTGTTCAATTTCCAGGGCATTTGCGTGCATCAAGATTACTTTACCATCGCTTCGTTTCTTTAGGTATACACATTAATTTAGCTCCCAGCAAATAATAAATTAGATAGTCATCAAATGTTCATACATTTGCACAAGTGGGGTTTGTATTTACTTTATTATTAAAATAAGTGATTTAGCAGTAAATACAGTAAAACTTCAATGACTCGAACATCGATGGCTCGTTTACCCCGGACGATTCGAACTCGTTTTTGAGTCCCTAGGAAATTCGTCCGATACTTCAAGATAACAAACAAACATTTAGGGATATTCTAAGGATACTGTCTTATTTAAGCATGAAGAAGTATGCTGTGTGTACTCATTAGAATCACCTCATCGAGGGAATTCTAATAAATACACTCAACATACCAATATTTTAGAAGATCAAAAAGACATCCATAAATTATTATCATTTGCCTCCTGACCTGGCATTATGATTGACCCTCAGTGGCTCGAAATACCCATGTTTAGAACTAATTCCAATGGTCACAATGATGCTCGAGCCATTGAAGTTGAACTGTTTATGATATTAAGAAGAAAATGCTTGAGATACTCGTAGAACATTTTTACTAATTCTTTTTGTAAACAACCTCTAAGCATACAAACAAAAGTTTTGCAAAGATGTACAGGTGTGTCCTACTTGTATAAACTGTCGACTATCACCGTTTTTCAAGTTTCAGCAATATCAATAATGTATGAGCCGCAATGTGCGAAAACGTACCTTCTAACATGTGCACCCAACGAAGACTCAAAATCAGCCTTCGCATCCATGCATTCTCATCAGAGTCTTCATTGTTAGCCTAAGAAACTTTGCAATCTTGGCTATCCGAAATGCGCCCCTTTGACGATTCTGATCAGCCTGCGCGAATGCGCAGGCCGATCAGAATCTTCGCTGGGCGCATATGCGAAGGTACGTTTTCTGACGTTGCGGCTAATATTATGACTGAATCTAATTCAAGAACCTATGCATGTTTTTGTCAATGGAATATTAACACCTGATTGGTCTACTGACGACCAAGTAACCTTCCTTTGCAAAATAATCCGCAAATGGAGAGCATCTGGAAATATGGAGCAACTATCAGATACTAATAGTTGAACAAGTTTAGTATGCACAATTAAAGTCAAGTAGGATAACACTCCTATTCCTTGCAGCACTTTAAATATAACACAAGAACAGATACATATTCAGGGGAGACAACTATTGTCAAAATATTTTTTGTCGTCTTCTGAAAAGGGTATGCTCAAAACAGAGATAACTTGCTCCCCGGGTGCAACTCCGTTGCAAAGCCTTTCCTATTGAGTTGTCCCATTTTAGGACGGGGTTTAATGTACAGGAAAGCAAACAGGAAATTACAAAAGTTGTCTTTCTGGTAAACAATGGCGGAATATCTACCGCGTGTATCCGTTCATCTTCATCTTTACTTTTAAAATCTTAGCTTGTTAGTCCTAAGGGATCAGGCCCCGAGATTATATAAAACGTTTTCCATGCTCAACTCAGCTGAGCATGAAATTTGTCCTGCATATAAATCTCAAATTGCTAACAATTCCACATTCATTTCTTGCTGAACATAACTAAGCATGAAACATTCTCTGCTAATAGATATGAAAATGCCAACTATTGTTGGCATTTTCATATTTATTAGCAGAGAAAATTTCATGCTCAGATGAGTTGAGTATGAAAAATGTTTTATAACCTCGGGGCCAGGAGAGTTAATAATATAAGTACTACATCGATGTAAAGACGAGATTGTACGGCCTCGACTTAGCTCAGATGAGTTGAGCATGAAAAAAAGCTTTATAACCTCGGGGCCAGGAGAGTTAATAATATAAGTACTACATCGATGTATAGACGATATTGTACGGCCTCGACATAAACATCACGAATATTGCTGCGATCTTAAGGAGAAGTGATACACTTTCACGGGAGGAAATTTTTTCAAAATAGTTCACTTCTTCTGAATAATGCTTTATTCTATTGGGAAAGAATTTCCTGTCTGTGGGAACAAATTCTTTCTTTTCAGCGTAGAACCCTTTGTAGAAGGGTCTTGGTGCGCAGGGAAGCAACTGGAAGTCACAAAAATTGTCTCCCGTATAAAGAAAACCTACCAAGTGTATCCAGAATAAAGCAGAAGATAGAATATACATAAACAACAATAAACAGAAAATAGCATATAAAGGGTTCGGTTATCTCACTCAAACACATTTTACAAATCAATAGACTGGCAAGAAATTAGTTAGTCGTTTGTAATATAAGCAAGACCCTTTGATCGTGTTAGCTGTGCTACATAAATTATGAACAGCTGGAAAATTTAGGAATCTATTAGGTTTGCTTTATATGTGTTTTCAAAAGAACACTTATATTATCTGGAATTTAATGTGAACGAACTCCCAGAAATGCAGCCTGGTGATTGAATTGGTTTTACGCGTCTGCAACAGTAAACCTGTCTTTAAAGAGTAACTTCAGACGGAAGCGGCATCTCAATATCTCTTTCATCTCGCCAAGTTGAACTGAATTGCCTGCCGCTGGTCACGTTTTGCTGCGTCACAAAATGTCCATGGCCCAGCCCATTTACAATGGCACCGCCTGCGTATGTTATTCACTATCCCCTCGCAAATCTAATTAAAATGTAAAAAAAAGGCCAAAAACCGCCATCAAAACGGAGACGGGTTTGTCGGCCAGGGAAATGAAAAGAGGGCGATTTTAGATGATGATTTTCGTGATTTATCATCAGGAACATAGTTCAAGCCAATGGAAATACGGAAATGAGAACTGTTCCACGAGGCGTTTTCAGGGTAGCATCGTCTAAAATGGGAATTATAAATGTTACGGCAAAAAGAAACTGGAACGACAATCGTTCTAAAAAACGTGTTATTCCGGTAAGCAGAAATACTGGCAGAGAAATTTAAGATGCAGTTCGATGTTGCGAAATATGTCGACTTTTTAGTCAAGAAAACCCGTCAATATCGATCGGAGACAAACAGCAAAAACAAAATTTAGGTATATAGATGAAGAACTTCAAAACAATCTATTAGTCGTTATATTCGAAAGAATGTGACCCCGAAAATGTTTGTCAGGCTGTCTGCGGACATATTTACTCCTCATAATTTGCAATACATGCAAGCAGTTTTAGGTGTATTGCATAGAAAAGATGATATTAAGATAATTGTTTGGTGAAAGTGGTTTTGCATTGAGAACAACACTGGGCGGAGCGTCATCGAATCTTCCAATGATTGCGTAGCCCAACATCACGAAAACATACCTATATAATTTTGACCCCCTTAAACCCCACTTTTATATAGTAAAACTGGGGTTTACAGGGGTATGGATTATTTTTCTTATTTCTGCTCAAAGCATAGATTGTGGGTACTCGTTAGAACCACCTCGACGAGGCGGTTCTAACGAGTACCCACAATCTATGTTTTGAGCAGAAGTATAAAAAATATCAGGTTTTTTTATCTGAAAATTTTTATTTTTTGGTGGTAAAATTTTCAGTATATTTGAATAGGCGTGTTTTCGTAATGAAATATTTGTCCTGATACAGCAACAAAAAAAAAAAAAAAAAAAGGTCAGTTCAAAGGAATCTCCATGTTCTTTGTTATCTTTGAAACCGATACCACTTGTCAAATTTTGACAATCGAACCGTTATAAATTTGTGATGTACTGCAGGATGAAATTGTCAATAAAAAGCGAAACGGGTCGTATTTTTTATCTCCTTTGGGATCGTTGAGACCGTTCGGTTATTTTGGTTATTTTGAAAATGGAAAACGCTTTTGAGCCCATTCAGGAGCGGATTAACAGGGGTCGTGTGTGTGTGTGTGTGTGTGTGTGTGTGTGTGTGTGTGTGTGTGTGTGTGTGTGTGTGTGTGAGTGTGTGTTAGAATAGCCCCTATTTTGGAAGCGATTGTATGTTGGCTGATGTCATTTTACTGCAAATGCTATTATTTTTCTTACGCATGTTAAACACATGCGTCAAGGTACAACTATAAACGTCAGAATATAGACGCCTCAGTAAGGCTGTGATTCCTGATTGTGACATTTCCTGGGTATCTTCACTTATATGTTTAAGTCAAGGCGAACAGTGGCATATTGTAGCCAAAATATATCATTGGACATCTCAGCCTTCGCTAGTGGCAAGGGATTGCCACACAGGAATTATTTTTGCACACAGCCAGGTAAAAATTCTCCCCAGTCTCACTTACAAAAATGGAGGCAATTCTTAAAGGAAAGAATCTTCTCCAACATGTCCGAAGGTCCGTTTTCTGACGGCTCACATTGTTACCACAATAACTAGTTCTGGGCCTAGTTGTTCAAAGAATCGTTAGCTTAACAAGTTCCTTATTATAAACTCGTTAACTGTTGCATTTAAGGTATTTCCAAATACACTAATATTTTTGCTACAAAAATATCAGTATATTAGCCATATTTTAAGATAGAAATCTTAACGTCACGTTAGCAAACAACTTCGTGAAGTTTTGAACAATTGGGTCCTAATTTCTCGTGGGAACAAATGATAATGGACACGCGCACTCGACGTGATCAAGGGCATTTTATCAAGTTACTCTATTAATGGTCATTATTACTGTGTACTCATCGCATCATAATTTCTTACTCTAACCCTATCCTCCCACCACTCCTGTTAATGTGGTGAAAAGGTGGAGAGTAGATGCCTGAATCTGAACAAATGAAATTTCTAATAATTGTTGTGTTTTAGTAAACATCTATAATGACTACCCTTGGAAACCAAGAACAATTAGAACGGCGAAAAGCATAGGTTCAGTTTAACCGAGTTTCTTCATAGGACCGCATTATAGTTTGCAGGGCTGCATACCATTACGAAAACATGCCTATTCAAATATACTGAAATTTTTCATCAAAAAATGAAAAACTTTCAGATGAAAAATTCTGGTAGTTTTCATATTTCAGCTCAAAACATAGATTGTGGGTATTCGTTAGAACCGCCTCGCTGAGGCGGTTCTAAGGAGTACCCACAATCTATGTTTTGAGCTGAAATAAGGAAATTAATGTATACCCCTGTAAACCCCAGTTTTACTGTATAAACGTGGAGTTTAAGGGGGTTCAGACCTATATAGGCGTGTTTTCGTGATGCAGCCCCTAGCACCGGCTGAATAGGAACTCGATTTTCAAAGATACAATTGGCTCATTGTCATCATAGAAAACAAGAATAAAAAATGGTCTATGATGAAGGATGGTGAAACTACTTACGGCCACCACCCGGCACTTAACATCAGCTGCAGTGGAGTAAAATAGAATCTACAAAGCTTACCCTTGGGAACAAAGAACACATGAAAGAACAAACATCTCAGAAATAGTTAAGTAACTTTTATATTGATTTGAAAATAAACGAAATTATCCAGACACAAAGACTACTACGAGGGTGAGTCAATAAGTAACCAGCCTATCCCATTTCCGATGGACCGATACGGTCACGATTTTCATGCTTTGTTCCAATATATGTTTTATACATGGGTACAAAATTGTACACGTATCGATTCATTCTTCAATAAGATATTGAATCTCAAACATGGCTAGTGATGCAAAGGCATGCTTTTCATCTAAAGTTGAGTACAGTGCTTTAATTCGGTACTTGTATTTAAAAGGTAAAACAGGCAAGGAAATACACGGCGAGTTAGCCGATGTTTATGGGTCTTAGGGGAATTCATACGCGGTAGAACGTCTTTAGAAGATGAAGCCAGGTCTGGACGCCCACTGGATGCCACCGACGAAGAAATGTGTAAGAAAGTTCGGGATCTGGTAGACTCTGATAGGCGAATTCAGGTGGAAGAAATAGCGCAGGCATTAGGCATTTCACATGGTAGCGTTTCAACAATCTTACATGATCGTTTAGGTATGCGCAAGCTAACAGCCCGTTGGGTCCCCAAATTCCTTAGCGATGAGCAAATGGCAACCAGAGCATCAGTATGCAGCTCCTTGTTGAAGCGTTTTAGGTCAAAAGATGATTTTCTTTTGCGTCTGGTGACTGTAAATGAGACGTGGGTTCATTATTATGAGCCAGAGAATAAAGCTCAGAGTCGTCAGAGGGTAGGGTCTGGGTCCCCGAGGCCAAAGAAATTCAAGACGCAACCATCTGCTGGTAAGATGATGGCTACAGTATTTTGGGACGCAAAAGGCGTTATTATGCTGGACGTTTTACCCAAGAGAAGGACAATAAATGGTGTGTACTATGCGAACTTGTTAGACCAGCTGATAACCGCCATCCGTGAAAAACGCCGAGGTAAACTCTCTAAAGGTGTTTTGCTGCAACAGGACAACGCGAGAGTCCACATTTGCAAAGTTACAATGGATGCTGTAGAGCGAAACGGGTATGAATTAATACCACATCCTACCTATTCGCCTGACCTAGCTCCTAGCGACTTCTTCCTATTCCCAAACTTGAAAAATGATATCCGTGGACTTCATTTCCGGTCTGATAAAGAAGTCGTGACTGCAGTTGAGGAGATGGTCAATGGAAATGACCCTGACTTTTTCAGTTCTGGGCTGATGGCACTTGAACACCGTTGGTCTAAGTGCATCACACTAGAGAGCAATCACATCGAAAAAAAAGAGGTGGATCTCAACCGGAAATAAGTTAGGCTGGGTACTTATTGACTCACCCTCGTATAACAAAGGAACCGTCTTAAAACGGTCAACAGAAACAACTGCTCGGTGCTAATACTAGTTGCACATGATCACAACCTCGTCTTTAATACATAAGCTGCTCCAAATTACAAGTTCGTGTTGATTCCTCGTAAGATCTTCTACCTCACTACAGCAGTACACAAATCACAAGAGTATGATGGAACGTATGATGGCTCAATAGTTATCTGAAGCAAAAGTGAAAGTAAGCCGCGCAGCAGTGGTAGAAAATAATACCGAAGATGGGACGAAAAGTAATCAGTTTTGCAGAGCAAATTCAAATGCAAACCCGGTTGCTTCCCTTCGGCCTATTTATTGATAATGTAACGTGCAATTTTCTCTGTTTACATCATGTGGTTTTAAACCTTTCAGCCGTCAGACCAAATCAAATACCTGTTGAACAGTGTAGATCCTGATGAGACGGCTCGTAACGAGCCGTCTCATCAGGATCTACATTGCCATACTGTTTATTTAAGTTGAGACTGAAACCCTATTTGCATCAGTGTTTATGTTAAAACTCAAGGATGGAATAGTCCACTTCAGAAACTCAGGGGTGAAAGGGTACAGTAAACCAGTGATAATGCAGTATTTGTCAGATACGGAAACTCAACTCGATTTATGGATTTAAATGTATATGATGACCAATTTATTCTTGGTCTTGAATGATAACTTTTTCCCTCTCTAATTGCAAGACAATGATCGGGTTTCAGGCCGACTAACGGCTGCTTCCTCTATCTCTTCCAGACGGCCGGCGCCTAAATAGCGATGCAATTTCAGTGGTCGGGTTACTGCGGTCCTGCTTGTTGGTTTCTTGATGTGGTCACAAATCGACGTTGACCACTTTCCTTTTTTTGTCTCTTCTTTGTTTTATTTGACATCACCGCAGCTGGTGTTAAATGCCATGAAAAGTCTCAGTCTTCATTAAAGTACAAATTATTATTAATTTCATTGTGATCTTTGAACCAATCCAGGTATCTCGGAGATCATCTTGTGTAAACCGGTGCTAAGGGGGGTTGGGGTGGGGGTGTTCAATATATAGTTGTTGCCTCGGAGAGTGAAAATTAGCATTTGACAAGCCTATTGGCTAGATCTTGTCGGCAAAAGTGTCACTGGGCAATTCATTTGTCTGGAGCTTGTAAACAGTAATTGGTATACAAAATATTATAAAATTTATCCCATATGGTTGAAGACCTTCCATATTTTTACATGTTTTGCTTCGGTATTTTCTTGTTCAAAGACAAAATGGCATTTGGCAAGCATATTGGCTAGATCTAGCCGGATCAATCATTACGTCTAAAATTATCAAAAATTTCCCAAGGGTTTAAGCGCTATGACCATTTTCGCTAACTGACCAAGGACGGACAGACGGACTGACAAGGTAATTATAGGGCAGTCTTCGAAAGGCAATCTTTCAATCGGTCGACTTTTCTGTGGGTCGAGCAATAACCAAATACAGATATCATTTTAAGAACGATAAAAGAGCTTCTACTTAATTTTCAAATATAATCCATTTCACCCCTCTAGTCCAAAATTGTCTCATATTTCAATCTTGTTTCATTAATAAATGAATAAAATCTTGGTTACTCGATCTTAGCATTGATTACCAAGAACAAGAATAGAAAATTAAAATCAACCTAATTTGCCAAAATATTTTCCTGGTAATAGAATTCTACCAGAAAAGCAATTACAATAAATTCCTTCACATAATATTATTATTTCTCGTGCGGAATAAATTTGAAGACTGACACTAATATCGTGTGCAAAATTAAAGGGAATGGATACAGTTGAAAGATATTTGCCATTTTGTACAAGGAGAGAAAACTTTTGTGACTGACTGTTTACTTTCCTGCTCTCCAAGCCCCTACTAAAAATTGGACTACTCTAAATGGAAAGAAGTTGCATCTTGGCTGCTAATTATTTCCTTTTAGAGTAGACCCCCTTTGAGAAGGAAAGCAAAACAAAAATGATAGAGATGCCTCCCCTGAAAGTGTATCAATTCTCCTTAATAGAAATTTATTGGCTTATTGTAATCTCTTTAATACATCATGTTTCTCGCCTAATCTTAGGCAAAGCAGAGCAAAATGTGATATTTCAATTTACAGCATGTTTTAAGCAAAGCAGCTTAGTAATTAATGTTTGATAGAACCCTTATAACAAAATGCAGGGTGCATTGAATAGCATAGGATAAAACAAGACACATTTCAGACGTTATTATGTCCATATGCGCATTTTGATTGATACATTTACATGCCCGATATACCAACAATTTACTGATGGCGAAATCTGCCTATATGATAGATACATATGGTAGAATACCGGCTCTCAATATAACGATGCAAGAACTTATTGTTTATCTGTACACTTTGAAGATCTACCTTGATTAGATGTTGAGAAAACTGACATGCAATTTCAATATTCACAATATCGATACAGGAACACGTAGGAATAAAAGATATGGTCCGGTTCTCAGTCGCAGAATACAGCAATTCTTTGTTTATGCCTACATGTAAAAAAGTTTAAAATCTAGTTTGATTATCTAGTGCGAAAACGGATACAAAATATGTAAATGAAGCTATCCGGTTAACCATTACCACTCTCTTGGCTAATTCAGCAGACTACTATTTGGTGATATTTTTCTTGTTTTTCCTCAGAAAACAGGATTTGACGTTTCATGCAAATTGTATTCTGTTTTCAGGAGAAAATAAGAAAATATTTCATAATGTCATCTGCTAAACACTTTACCCAGAGTGCTAAGTGTTAAGGCCATAATCAGGCAGCAGACAAACAAACAAATACCGAACAAAGTTGACCATTTACAATAACTGATGGGTGGACAAATGAGACCTGCAACAGAAGAAGGACCTTAGAACGGTTAGCAGAAAAAAAAAAAAAAAAAAAAAAAAAAAAAAAAAAAAACTATTGGGGAGCTTCCACAAGATTTGTAGCGCGAAACCATGCTCTTATTCCATTCAATGATCAACAAACGTAGGAAAAAGGAAGCAGCCAATACAGACAATAAAGGGAACCAAGAGCCCGACTCTCAAATACATACTACACTAACTCATTGTCTATTTCCATAATTGGGCTCCTCCGTACAGAACTCGCCCTAACGATATATGTAGTTGGTCAGTGTAGACACAGTTCAGCCTACGTATTCGAGCTGTCTGATTAGAGTCTTTTATAGGACCATAAATTATGTTAGAGACTAGAGTAATCCCCGATCAAATCGAGCGGATGTGCAGGCCGATCTTACACTACTCTGGTCGCACATGCCATAAGGTCAATTTTATCCTGAGAATCTCAGAAGATCCTAGCTTGTGTAGTTGATCTGATCAGTGACTGGAGAGGTTTGCTTCCGTCAAACGTGTTTCCTTAATTTCCGCTTACATTTAGAGATGCGAAAGTTTAAAGCAAGACAAACTCAGTTAACATTCATTTGAGCCGGGGCACAGCATTCCCTACGCATGTGCGCCCAGTGAAGACTCAATCATCCTGGGCATGCGCGCAGTCCGGATCTGAGTCTTTGCAGGGCACTCTGTGGGTAGTCAAGGGTTCAAAGCATCTACAGGCGGACAGTGAATACTCTGAATAGCCTGTGCCTGCGCTGGTCTGGACTTTTGTCAGGTTTGGAACTTGTGTTGTAATAGATGAATATGTTGAATGATTGATTACGTTTAAATGCTTGGATAATTAAACTCCAAAAGAAACATCTACAAAACACTCTTGAACATTTTTGACTGTATTTATCAGATTTAAACCTAGTCCTGCTGAACCAGGATATACCCTGCCTTTACAAACAGTGCAGATCCAGATCAGTTGGCTTCTTTAGAAGCCAACTGATCTGGATCTGCACTATTTGTCATTCAGAATGTGAATTTGTAACAACAACCTGGATCAAGTAATCTGACTGGCTAAAAATTAAAAGTGGGCATGACATCTTAATTTTTTCAGCATTATTCGGGTTAAGGATGTTTTTTTCTTCTTTTTTTTTCAGTCAGACATTATATCAAGATTTTGAAGCAGAAATATATTGACGTGCATTCAAACTTAAGGAGACTTGATACAACTAGTAGAATTTCCACCAGTTTTACAAGGGAAACAACTTTTGTGACTTCCTGTTTGCTTTTATGCACAACAAATCTCTTTTAAAACGGGGTATACTCTAATAGGAAAGAATCTGGAACGGTTTATTTTGTTTAGATATACTTCTTTAATTTTCGAGTACATACAGAGATACAGAGCATTAAAAGTAAAACAAACCAATTTTAACATTCAAGTATGACTTTGGGAATTTGGTTAGTTTTTGGAACTTATGTCATGACATTCAGAAAATAGTTCCGCTTTCATATAATGCACAGTTGTGGTTTATCCGTACAACTGGGCAACGTCCTCGAAAAATTCAGATAGCGAACTACTTTGACTATTTTGGACGAGTTTCGCATTCTAATTATCACTCGCTGCTTTTATAACACTTTTTACACCTGTCAGTCGTATATGTTGTAGTGATCAACACCTCTGCGGTAAATGAGGAATTTGTCTTCACAAAGTACAAATGTATGTACGTTATTAACTCGTTTATGTTGAATATCAGGTTTCACATTAGCGGAGTTTGAAACAGTGTAAACCCTGATCAGACGCCACAGAACGCGGTGTCTGATCAGCGTTTACATTATTGCTCAGTTTTTGCTGTATCGAATAGTAGGGCAAATACAATAATCCACGCCATGCATTCAAATTACGAGGGTCCTGCAAAAAGTTTTGTCACTGGGTTCGGATTACTTCAGTGCTACGTTTTATCAAACATATTCTTATTACAAACCTTCAAAGTATCCCCCCTTTACTGAAACACATTTTTGTAACTTTCTTACCCAGTCGCGAAAAGCAGATAAATAGTCTTCTTTTGGTATCTGTTGGAGACACTTATAAAGAGCGCTGCCAAGAGGACTTCCAGAGGTATTTGTTTCCGAAAAGCATTTTCTTAAGCCTTGGAAATAAAATGAAGTCACAGGGACTCAGGTCAGGTGAATAAGGTGGATGGTTTAAAACTTTCACCTTTTCAGAAGCCAAAAAAAAAAAAAAAGAATTAACAACCTCACACTTATGAGAGGAGGCGTTATCATGTTAAAGGTGGACTCCTGACCATCCTTTGCTTGGTCGTTTCTTATTGTAAAACTCTTTCACTTTCTTCAGTACAGAATTCTTGTAGAATCGGCCAGTGACTGTATGACCAGATGGACAAGGCACTTGAACGACTGGCCCATTCGAATTAAAGAAAATTCCGTACGACATCTTTCTCGAACTTATGGTTCTCTTGGCAATACATGGGCGTTTTTTTTTTTATCTTTTCGCTTCCATTGCTTATTATAAGCGCTTCTTTGTGGCTCAAACATGTGCACCCAGGTTTCATCACCTGTTAGCAAGTTAGAAATAACCCGACTATTACAGCCTTTGTATGTTTTCAAAAGTTCCCGGGCACATTTAAGGCGTTGTGTCTTTTGCTCCTCAGTGAGCAAATGACGTACCCACCTAGCGCAAACCTTTCTCAGGTCCAAGCGCTTTTTCAGAATTGTTTGCACACTGCCTTCTGATATGCCAGTACAACTAGCTATATCTTTGACAGACAATCGCGCATCCTGTTCGACCACAATCTTTACAGCAGCGATGTTAGCCTTGGTAACAGAGGCTTTAGGCTTTCCAGGACGGGAATCATCTTCAACAGAAAATTTCCCAGCTTTAAAAGCTTCAACCCACCTAAAAACTGTGCGCATTGAAATGGTCTGAGGTCCATATATACCACACAATGCATTAATATCTGCTTTGTATCTATGTTAAGCCTAATGCGACATTTATTATAGCTACGAATTTTAGTCTTCTGGTCCATGTTCCAATGTAACAATTAAATTGGTCAGTGTTTATGACTGCATCTATTTCAATTTGAAATAACTCGGTCAGTTGGAAAGCAATTCGCACAAAATTAACGGATATCGTTAGCTATTCAACACACCATTCAAGTGCAGTGAAGTATTTTAAAATATAACCTGGAATAAAATCAAGGAAGCCTATTAGTTACAGAACATTTCGCATGACCCTCGTTTTCCACTGTTTACCAGTGGTGTTCACTGTCCACAAAAATTAACCCATTTAAGCGTGGTGTTCACTGTCCACAAAAATGAACCCATAAAAGGGCGATTGGCAAACAATGTAGACCCAGATCAGACGCCGCAGAACGCGGCGTCTGATCTGGCCTACACTGTTTGCATTAAGTTCAGATATTTCTACAAAACATGACAATATCAAAAACTAACCAGACACACTTTATACTGGAAATGGATCTGTCCAAAGAGTTAAAGTAGAAGAATCCACTCGGCATAAATGGGTTAATCATTACGAAAAACTCGCTAAAATTCTTTGTCTCCCTTTTGAAAAGGGCTTTACTTCAAAAGAAAAGAATTTTCTCTCATTGGGAGGAAATGCTTTCCTTTTACAATAGAAGATTTTTCAGAAGGTGTTTGGCCTGCAAGGCAGGAAACCGGAAGCCACAAAAGTTGTCTCCCTTTTATAAAATGGTGAATACAGTCGAACCTCAATGGCTCGAACATCTTTTGGACCATGGAAATTCGTTCGAGACATGGGTAGTTCGAGCCACTGAGGGTTAATCATGGCACCAGTTCAGGAAGCAAATAGTGATAATTTAGGGAAATCTTTTTGATTTCCTACACAATGATTGTATGTTGAGTGTACTCATTAGAATCGCCTCGATGAGGCGATTCATATGAGTACACACAACATACAAATCCGTGACAAAATAAGAAAAAATCCCTAAATATTTGTTTTCTTGAGCTATTGGAAGAAATTTGTAGGGACTGAAAAAAGAGTTAGAATCATCCACGGTAAACGAGCCATCCGTGTTCGAGCCATTGAGGTTATACTGTAATATACCAATTGTATCCAGTCTCTTCAAAATAGTGTTGGGAAACGGCCAGAGTTTCATAGTCGATCAATGGTTCTGTAAAACCGACAGATCACATATTAATAATCGACTTGTAGAAAACATATTCACTCGTAATTTAGCCCTCCTCAGGGAGGCGCTTCTAATGAGTCCCACAACATATGTTTTCAGGGAGAAACAAGAAAAATATCGATTCTTTTGAGTTGAGTTATTTAAGGCTATTTTATCATTTATTCAGTTTTATTGACCTTAAATCTAGAATGACCCAAAAAGGCAGCTTTGAATTTCATTTCTTTATAACTTGCCTAAAATCAAACATGAGAAAAAAATATGTTTCTAAAAATGGAATTTTCCGATTAGTCGACTATAAATAATTTTTCCAATCATTAGTCACAAGAGGCAAAATTGACTGATGATCGATCATCAGTGGCAACACTACTACTGTTGGGAATCGGCCAGAATTTCATAGTCGATCATCGATTTTGTAAAACCAGTTGATCGTCGATTAATAATCGACTTGTAGAAATATATTCACTCTAAATTTAGCCCTCTTCCAGGTAATTATTCATTATTCCTGATCAATAAGAGGGGTATTCAGAAAATATTTTCTCATTTCTTCATGAAAACATATGTTATTGGTAATCATTAGAAGCGCATCCGCGAGGCGCTTCTAATGAGTACCTACAACATATGTTTTCATAGAGAAATAAGAAAAATATCAATACTATTGGGTTGGCTTATTTAAGGCTATTTTATAATTTTTTTCACTTTATTGACAACAAATCTAGAATGACGCAAATAGACATCTCTGAAATTCATTTTTTTATAGCTTGCCTATAAAAATAAAACGTGAGAAAAATATGTTTCTAAAAAAAAGAATTTTCCGATTAGTCGACTATAAAGAAAATGTTTCCAATCATCAGTCACAAGAGACAAAAGTGACTGCTGATCGATTATAATCAATTATCAGTGGCAACACTGGACGATACACAGGATATGTTTCAATCACGAAGCACAGCCTTTCTAAGGCACCGAAAGAAGAAGAGACGAGAAGAAAATGACAAGACACATCGGCCCAGTTGCATTTTATTATTACGTATTATTATTATGTATTTTTGATTCCTATTTCCCTTGCAGACCACATACAGTATGAAAACACGCCTATTCAAATATATTGAAAATTTCACCACCAAAAACTGAAAGTTTTCAGACAAAAATTCTGATATTTTTCTAATTTCTGCTCAAAACATAGATTGTGGGTACTCGTTAGTACCGCCTCGCTGAGGCGGTTCTAAAAAGTACCCTCAATCTATGTTTTTAGCAGAAATAAGAAAAATAATGTATACCCCTGTAAACGCATGATTGACTATATAAATGTGAGGTTTAAGATGGTCAAAATTATATAGGTATGTTTTCGTGTTGGTTTTCTACATATCGTGTTTGAATATATACATTATGATAAAATATTTACAATCGTGTGTGTGTGTGTGTGTGTGTGTGTGTGTGTGTGTGTGTGTGTGTTATAGATACTATACAAGACATCAATAATAATAATAATAATAATAATAATATTGACGGTAATATCAACCCATTTATGCGTAGCGTCCCATAAGAGGCACACTAGCAAATAATGTAAACCCAGATCAGACGCCGCTGAACGCGGCGTCTTATCTTGGTCTGCATTAGTTGCATTTAGAAAAGGAATTTCTATAAAACACGACTACAATAAAAACTAACCAGACACTCCTAATATTTAAAGGGACCGGCCCAAGGAGTTCTCTGTTCGCCTACGCCCTAGGGCCCCTTTTCAACTTAATGCGCATAGGCTGTTTTTACGGCTTCATTATCAGCAACGAGCATCCGAACTGCGGATAAAATGCATTAAATTTCAAGCTAAGGAAATTATAAATCGAAGAAATGATAAAACGATAATTGTTAAAGGAATTCCTACGACTTCAGTTTATTAAAGAGTGGCTTTGTTCAAACAACGTAACGAATTACTTTAGGAACTGAAATGAGTCGCATTCCCAGTTTTAACCCTTGTCATGCTGAATAAACTAAGATACCATGCCCACTTCTAATTTCCAGCCAATCAGATTACTTGATCCGGATTTTTGATAGAAATTCACATATTTAATGACAAACAGTGCAGATCCAGATCAGTTGGCTTCTTCAGAAGCCAACTGATCTGGATCTACACTGTTTGCTAAGACAGGGCATGTCGTGCTCAGCAAGAGAAGGGTTAATATGATTTGGTGGTTTAGATAACACTGCGTTTCGTGTATTAACTTAAATGAGAAAGAGATAAAACAGCGACTTCGAAAGTTTTATCACAAGCTGCAATACTATACAGATTCATATAAGCCATGTCTTTGGCTTGACCCGCTGTGGTTCAACGATTGGCTTTCTTTAACTCTGGCTCGCAGTTTGTGTAGAATTAGTCCAAGAGGTCTCGTCTTTGTTTATCATAGTGATTTATTTGCTTTTTATATTTTCTCCTTGATGCATGGACCGAGCTGGAGCCATTATGCGATCCGATTTTTTTAAAATGTATTTCTGTATTAAGAGTAGCATCCGGACCCAAGGTAACGTTATTCGACTGTTACACGCTTTAATCACCCGGCAGTTTATACTATTGGGCCCGGTTGTTCAAAGCGTCGTTAGCTTAACGAGCTCGTTAAGGGTCATTTCGTTAATTGTTTTAGCGGATTCAATATACAATATTCTGATATTTTTTGCTGAAAAAATGTGAGTAGCTTTTGCACTGCAAAAGCTACTCACATTTTTTCAGCAAAAAAAAAAATCAGCATATTTGCGTATCACTCGATGTAAATTTTAACGAATCGTTAACTAACGACATCGTTAGCTTCGAACAACTGGACTCTGACGGTTTTCTACTTCCATAGTTAAAGTATCCACCCAAATGTAAAATTCTGCTATGTTCTGAAGATCTGTCTGAACTATACATTTTGACCAGTTCAGGCATCAACGCATACAAAACACATTAGAAAAAGGCAAATGTTTTCGAAGTCATTATTATGGAACTACCGTATTCAACCTTATTACCGCACATACCCCTATAAGCACACAGTCAAGCAATTCCGTAGTCTTCAGGTTACTGCCAGAGTACTTTTTGTCTACTTCTTTATAAAGGCGTATGTTGTGGGTACCCATTTGAATTGCATCAACTTATTCAAATGGGTATCCACAACATATACTTTTATAAAGAATATCAGAAAAAATGCATAAACATCATCAAATAAGTCCTTTGTCGATCCTTTTCAAAGTGTACCCTTAGTAGGTAGATACATATTTTACCACAAGTTTTCCCAGTAATTTTGAAAAATTTAAGCGCACAGTGCAGTAATTAGGCCGAATACGGTATATTCGTATGGCACTAACATGGTGCTCTGTAAATGTTTGCTGTCTGTTACCATACGCACCCTGCGACCCAAATGCAGGCTTGCTGTTGACTTCTGTCGCGGTTTCGTTTTTTATTGTTTTCGAAGATCATGCCTAGTGTAGTATTGCTGGCTGAATAGTCATGGGCTCATATATTTTTATCTGCTCCTCCTCCCCTTATGGACCATAGTTTACACATGTTTATACTATTAACATTATCTACATTATATAGGTTTTAGAAGTTTTGAAACAAAAAATAAATATATATATGTATACAAAAGGGGCAAGATGACCTTATATCGCTTACCTGATTACCAGGCGTTTCGAGTCATTTGACCGTTCAGTTTAAGAGATGAGTTCAATATAGATGTTCAAGATGGTGACCATGGCGGCGATCTTTGATTTTCGATCAGAATGATTTTAGCTACTTTTGATCTACAAAAAAAAGGTAAAAGAAAAGTCCAGGGAGTGCCACAGTCACAAGCCGCAGCCCTTCCCAGACACCGAGAAGAAGAGGAAACAGACAAAATCAAACAAGCGCAAAGCGAACAAACGTACGAAAAGTCACCTCGATACTTCCAATGAAGTTTCGAGTCAACTCGCCTTTTAGTTCAGGAGAAAAAGTTCAAAATAGGTTTTCAATACGGCTGCTATGGTGAACATCTTATATTTCCGATCAGAATGATTATATCTATTTTTGACCTACAAGTCACCCCGATACTTCCTGTCAAGTTTCCAGTCAACTAGACTTTCTGTTCAGGAGTTCCAAAAAAAAAAAAAAAAAAAAAAAAAAAAAAAAGATAATGACTTTGGCGGCCATATGGGATATCCGATCAGAATAATTTTAGCTATTTTTGTTCTACAAGTCACTCAGATACTTCCTACCAAGTTTCAAGTCGAATGGCATTTTGGTTCAGGAGAAGATGTTCGACAGATTTTCAAGATTGCGGCCATGACAACCAATCTTGATTTCTAATTGGAATGATTTCAGCTGTTTTTGATCTGCAAGTACCCTTATACTCTCTATGAAATTTCAAGTCAATTGACCTTTGGGTTCAAGAGAAGAAGTACAATATAGATTTTCAAGATGGCTGCGGCGGCCATCCTTGATTTCCGATCAAAACGATTTTAGCTATTTTTCATCTACAAATTGCCCTAATACTTCCTAGCAAGTGGTGAGACCATTGGCCTCTCAGTTCAGGGAAAGAAGAGCAAAATAGATTGTCAAGATAGCGGTTATGGTCGCCATCTTGGATCTTCTATCGGAACAATTTTAGCTATTTTTAATCAACAAGTTGCCCTGATATTTCCTATTTTAACAAAAGAGATCGAACTTCAAGTTCTTCTTTTAAATTTCATTCCTGACTAGTTTAGCTAATTACCACCTTTTTCAAGGGACATTATTGTCAAAAATGAAACATAATGAAATCAACGTCACATGATGTCTGATCATGACAACGACGTCAAAGAATGATAATGATTTTGTTGAAAAACTTGATGATTTATTAGTGTTATGCTTATTTAACAGTAACAGGATCTTAGAAGCTGCTAAATCAAAGGAAAAATGCAATCTGAAAGCTTAATATTAAGACGCTTGTAATAACTGTCATGTTAAATGAAAACTAAGCCACAGAACAGAAATGCCTACAAAATTACATAACCAGCCAGTAAGAACCCAGACCTGCATGTGCAGCCATGCAGTCTGACTGGAGCTCCAGTTCATGGCATGAATAAGGATCCCCAGTAACCGTATCAGGGTCAGATCAGACAGTGCAGATGCGCCGGATGATCTGAGTAATAACTGGGCACACAGGCACAGATTATAGAAAACACTGTCCCAGGGTAAAGTAGGCACGTTATTACAATAACACTTTGGAAGTCATGCTATCTACGTCACCCCGATGATAACTACCAAGTTTCGAGTCAATTGACCTTTCGGTTCAGGGGAAGAAACGCAAAATGGATTTTCAAGATGGCAGCCATGGCGGCCGTCTTGGATTTCCGATCGAAACGAGTGTAACTATTTTTGATCTGTAAGTCACCTTGATACTTCCTACCAAATTTCGAGTCGATTAGCCTTCCGGTTCAGGAGGTGAAGCGCAAAGATTTTCAAGTTGGCCACCATTTCGGCCATCTTGAATTTCCGATCGAAACGATTTTAGCTATTTTTGATCCAGAAATTGCCCCGATATGTCCTACCGAGTTTGGAGTCAACTGGCATTTCGGTTCCGGAAACGAAGGGCAAAATAGATTTTCAAGGTGGCCATCTTTGATATCAGATCGGAACAATTTTAACTATTTTTGATCCACAAATTACCTCGGTACTTCCTACCAAGTTTCGAGTCAATTGTCATTTCGATTCAGGAGAAGAAGCACACAATAAATTTTCAGGATGGCGGCTATGGAGGCCTTCTTTGATTTCCGATCGAAATGATTTTAGCTTTGTTTGATCTTCAAGTCACCTCGATACTTCCTACCAAGTTTCGAGTCCATTGGCCCAGGGGTGTAGAAGGAGTATGCTTTTAAATCAAATTATTGACGCCGTACGGCGCAAGACTCACATTGACTGACCACAGTAGCTCACCTTGGGCAGTTCGTGCTCAATGTGAGATAACAAATAATCCTGACGAATATTGAATTAGACACTATGTTTAGCACAAACCTGGATTTGCTGGTGACATCATTTAAGTAACCAAGCGACTGTCAGCGGGTGAGGTTGTCGGCACTACCGTACCAGCAGAACCACGAACGTCAAGCGCTTCCGTCCCTTATCTTCCCGCTATTTGGCATTTAATATCTAGAAAAGATTTCACAATGAAAAGGATCAGAATGCAGGGTCTCCTCTATGGAACTGAACTCCAATAAATAATTTTGTTTTTGTTTTTGTCAATGCATCAGCTCGTAAAGTCCAGGTTAATTGTCAAGGTCATTCTGTTAAACGTGATTGTTATTTATCATCACGAAAACATGCCTATATAATGTTGACCCCCTTAAACCCCACTTTTATATAGTAAAACTGGGGTTTACAGGGGTATATATTATTTTTCTTATTTCTGCTCAAAAGCATAGAATGTGGGTACTCGTTAGAACCGCCTCATCGAGGCGATGAGGCGGTTCTAACGAGTACCCACAATCTATGTTTTGAGCAGAAATATGAAAAATAACAGAATTTTTATCTGAAAATTTTCAATTTTTTGGTGGTAAAATTTTCAGTATATATGAATAGGCTTGTTTTCGTAATGGTACATAAAATTTACATTTAGCAGTTTACAGGTAAGCGTATGAGTTTGCCAAAGCGATCATTCGCACGGCATATTATAATATCCCGCTAGGTGAACAGCATGGGCAATTTAGTATCCCATTTCAGAAGGGATTTCATGCTTAAAAGAGCAACAGAAGGCACAAATGTCATATCCCTTGTATAGAATGGCGGAAAAATTACCACTTTTTTTCAGTCCCCTTACGAGTGATCATTTCTGACCCACTTTCTCATTCTTATTGGTAATTACGCCTTTAAGACAGCAATAATATAATGCATTTAGCGACAAAACTAGTTAACCATGATTATGATTTCAAAGTAGACATATAATATCAATTTGTAAACAATATACGTATATGTTTTAATACAATAATGTCACGTTTCAAGGGCTATGTAAATTCACTATGTCACGTAGGAGGAATTACTGTGCTCTGAAAAAAAGATCAAAATACAGATGTATGCACAATGCAGATAGTAGTAGTAATCATCTGTAAATTGATGTCAATATACAAAATCAGATGGGAATATAATCCATAGCTCTACATAAGAGAGTGATATCAGGTAAATATTTGTTTATTCCTTCACTAATACATATGATGTGGGTACTCATTAGAAGCGCCTCGATGAGGCGCTTCTAATGAGTGCCCATAACGTATGGTTTTGTGGTGAATAAGTACTCTAGAGGAATGGTAAGCTACATATTTTCTGACATAAACTATTGTAACTGTTGTCGGATCACGTAGTCAAATACTTAAAAAGTGTATGCAGTATCGTAATTTCTTTCATTTCTTCTGAGAATTAGCAGCAAAGATGTGCTACCGTTACTACCCTAATTTTTCGGACACCTTAACTCCTTATCAAAATTTTCCAAAATTAGAACGATTTCCTTTTACTACCTGACGATGTGTCTAAAACTATTGGATGAGTAGCAAACAGTATCAACCATGATCAGACATCTTATAATTTGAAAAATTCAATTTAACATAATTATAGATATGCATATTCTTTAAGTCTCCTTGAGAAATCAATTCCACTTCCTTGACAACCGAAACAAATCTAGGTTAACACTCACCTTACCATGGGATAATTAAGCAGTCGACTAACTAATGATATTTTCCTGTGAACGGATCTGACACCTCATGCAAATCGTTGTAAGAGACAATTCGCATGAGATGTAAAATCGCATTTTCTAGGAAAAGTATACATAAACTACGGTAGTTTCCTTCCGACCGTCACGTATCTGCTAGAAGGTTAAATATTATCAGTTACGCCTGACAAGAATAATCAGACACGTTTTGTGATTAATATTCTTATTCAGCTTAAAGGTCGTCACCATTTTAGAACAAGAACCTTTGTTATCAATTAGCACCATTTGAACGGATCCATGGCCATCCTGTCATCGTGTGTTAATTGCGTATTCAATACCTTTTTATGCTAGCTAACAGATTTTTAATGGCTGTTAGGTTTCAAAGACAGGAGTCTAAATGTCAGAAAGCGTACCTTCGGACACGTGCGCCCAGGGAAGATTCAGATCAGACTGCACATTTGCACAGGCTGATCAATATCTTCATTTTGCGCATTCTGGATAACCAAGGATGCAAAGTTTCTTCATGCGGAGAACAAAGATGATCAGTCTTTGCGGATACTGATTTGAGACTCCGTTGGGCGCACATGTCGGGAGATACGTTTTCGTACATTGCGGCTAATATGTTACATCAACTCTGAGAGCAAGTGCTGCTCGTCTAAAACAGCTGATTACGGAGTCGGAGTATCAACTATCCTAGTTATTTAAATTCTATCATGACTGTACTAGTAACAGACATTAACACGATACGTCGCGTATACTGAAATATATATGTTAACGGTGCTAGAAATTAACTATCTCTTCTTTGTGTTGACATAGCAACCCGAACTTCCACAGGTCAGCAAACACTATCCTATCACTATCATTGAGTTAACCAGCCATATGAGCAATAAAAATTTCAAGCTAAACCAATCATGGCATAGAAAAGACTCGAGAGCTTACGTGAAATACTCATATGAGCCAGTCGCAAAACAATGAAGAAGATGTGTAGTAAATGCCACAATCACAGATCATAAAAAGGAAAAGTTAAGAGACAAGTCCAGGGAGTGCCATAATCACAAACCGCAGCCCTTCCCAGACACCAGAACGGATAGTACATACGTAATAACCCAGTCAGCATTCTACGTAAATCTATATCGGGCCGTCATCGGCCCGTCAGGGTAGCTGACGGGCCGATGACGGCCCGATGTAGATTTACGTAGAATGCTAGCTGGGAAAGTATAGTCCTGACAGAGTATAGTTTCCGTAGATTGTTTTTCGGAATTGTCATAAGGAAGATTTACACATTGGATGATACTGCGCGTTATCATTTTCCTAGTCACTCAGACGTCAATTATTATTATAACCTACAGGATTCATAGAAATGAACCCATTGCCATGGGCATGGAATCATACCTCAAACCATTTTCTGACAAAGTTATTTTCACATACCCTGTCATGTGCAAATGTAAAGTAATGGCAGATATCATTAAACTTTACTAAACTGATAAAAGAACAGTGTGTCTGCATTTGAATTGAAACCAACAAAACCGTTCGTTTAGTACTGATATAATGAAATGTTAATTTTATCATTGTTTGTTCCTCATCCCTTCTTTAGGTGTCGCCGGAAGTCTAGCTGCGCAGTTGGAATCTTTCCTGGATACCTTTATTGATACGTTACACTGTTTGTAGATACCGCATTTATTGTTCTTAATCTGATCGGAGTCGTCATCGTTCGTATAAATGGAAACCACAAGGAATTCACAGAGCGAAAGTCGAAGACATGACCAGACCGTATAAACGCACAGGTTGATCAGAAACTTCGCTATTCTTTGGTGCCGCAGTGAATATGACTGATCTATGTGTTTGCTCTTTGGAGATGCCAGATTGGTTGTGGTTGGTTTTGCTGCGAACAGGCCCAAGAGTGTGTAAGGACCGTTTTTAATCCGACCAGTCGTGTTCTAATGATCTCGTTAGTGGAAAATCAATCTGGGAAATTTAATAGATCAATTTCCCGAATAAAGCTTTTCCCGCCTAATAGCGGAAAAGTCACCATCAACTAAGTTTGCAGGTCAGGTAATTCAATAGTTTATCCTTGACTTGTTCTGGTTCTAATGAAGTAATTATCTTTAGTCTTACGGCTATCAGAGGAATATTATATTAGATCCGAAAGCCATACTTTTTTTTTTAAATGATATGTACCCTATATTCCAGTAAACACACAAAATCGTAAAGCTTCGGCGCAGTGTCGCTGCGACGTCATGTCGGTGCAGCGACGTACAGACGGCATTATCACAACGATGTGTGCTTTCTGGACTAACAGAGCATTAATACAACCTGACCCTCTGATAATTAATGCTTAGTGTCATTCCACGTGTAACAGACGGCATTATATTTTCTTACTATTTCTGTTATGTTTCAGACAAAATAAGGTTTTGACATACTTGATAAAACCGAGTCTCCATTTTTCGTTCTTTTGTGTGTTCTTTGTTTCCAAAGGCAACCTTTCAGAATTTTATTGACAATTTCCTGTTATTTATCTGCATAACATACGTTTCAAAATGAAATGTCAAGCCTTATTTTCTCCGAAAAATATCGTCTGCTATACAGTCGAACCCCAATGGCTCGAACATCTTAGGGGCCACGGGAATTCGTTCGAGACATGGGTAGTTCGATCCACTGAGGATTAATCATACCATCAGTTCAGGAGGCAAATAGTGATTATTTAGGGAAATCTTTTCGATTTTCTACACATGATTGTATGTTGAGTGTACTCATTAGAATCGCCTCGATGAGGCGATTCTAATGAGTACACATAACATACAATTCCATGATAAAATAAGAAAAAAACCTAAATATTGTTTTCTTGAGCTATTGGAAGAGTTTTGTAGGGACTGAAAATAGAGTTCGAATCATCCACGGTAAACGAGCCATCCGTGTTCGAGCCATTGAGGTTATACTGTATTTACAAATGGCACTCAGTTGGCCGCTTGAAGCCATTGTATACGTTATACGTCATGTAGTGATCTTCAACAAAATATAAATGGAGATAAATTAAACGTGAACAAAAATAATAATAAACAAATAAGTAAAGTAAACAAGCCACGTTTGAGAGAGTGTGACATAGATATAAAAATATCAAGACTGGCAACAGATCCGACTTTATGGATCAGACTTTAAGAACTGCTGAAGCAGTATCACTGGTAGGTATATAATATTACAGTCGACTCTCATTATCTCAAATAACCGTTTATCTCGAAGTGAAAATCTGGCCCCTTCCTGTTACATGGAAATCTATAATACGTAACAAGATGTTGTGGAAAATAGAAATTGCTCCTCAGGAGCAATGTCTCCTCTTTTCCACAATATTTTCACTATATCTCAGACTTCAGGGGTCAAATTACATATTCGTTTGTGAAATGTGGTTGTTCGACTTATTTTGTCCTAAATTCTGCAAATCTCATATGTCGAGGTACGGATACCTTGAAGTATTTCAGATAGTTCCATGAACTTCGAGACAAAGAGAGTCGACTATACACATAAGTAAAGATACCCAGGAATTGCAACAGTCATGAAGCAGAGCTTCATGACTGTTGCAATTCCTGGGTATCTTTACTTATCTTTCGAAAGAGAGATGAGGACCCAAACAATGACAAAATATACACCAGTTATGAAACCACCCACCCCAAAAACAAAAAAAGAACAGCAACAGAGGAACCGCCTCGGGACGGTTAGCAGAACCCCCCCCCCCAACCCCCACCCCCACCCCCCCCCAAAAAAAAAAAAAAAAACAAAAAAAAAAAAAAAAAAAAAAAAAACAAGAATTCCGCGGAAGGCGTCATCGCACCTGCTGGGGCAAAAGTCACAGGAGCCACAATCAGAACGTGGTTATTAAATAAGTTTATTTCATTCTTAGCAGTGCTTACTTGGAAAACTGGGTTGAAAAAAATGTAGACAAAGTGCCTAGTCGGGCACATATATTCCATGCCAGTCCCATTCCCTCTAATGGCTATATCTTCAGCACTGACTTTTCGTATCATACAGCCCAATGATAATGGAATATTGACCTAAAATGTGTAAAAGTCACTGGAGCATGAAATATAGGTCAAGGTCACGGGTCAAGGTACCTGCTAATTCAGTACATCAAGGAGAAGCACAGTGCAAGGTATGGTGGTTGTAGGCCTTATAGTTGAGGAGTTATCAAACATCAACGTAAAATGTGTCAAATATAGGGCAAAGTCACCGGCCAAGGTACCTGCCAAGCCAGTGCAATGAGGTGAAGCACTATGCAAGGTTTAGTGGTTGTAAGTCTTATATTTGAGGAGATACCGAACATTAACATAAAATGTGTCAAAGTCACTGGAGTGCACAATATAGGTCAAGGTCACCAGGTCAAGGTACCTGCCGAGTCAATACATCAAGAAGAAGTGCTATGTAAGGTTTGGTGGTTGAAGGCCTTCGGGACAGTTGAGGACATATGGAAGGGTGACGTAAAAGGTGTAAAAGTCAATGGAGCGCAAAATATAGGTCAAGGTCACCCAGTGAAGGTACCTGCGGAGTCCGTACATTGAGGAGAAGCACTATGCAAGGTTTGATGGTTGTAGGCCTTACAGTTGAGGAGATATTGAACGTTGACATAAAATGTGTAAAAGGCACTGGAGCGCAAAATATAGGTCAAGGTCACCGGGTCAAGATACCTGCCGAGTCAGTACATCAAGGAGAAGCACTATGCAAAGTTTGGTGGCTAGAGGTCTTACACTTGAGGAGATCTGGAACATTGACGTAAATTATGTCAAAGTCACTGCAGCCAAAATATAGGTCAAGGTCACCAGGTCAAGGTATCTGCCAAGTCAGTACATTGAGAAGAAGCACTTTGCAAGGTTTGATGGTTGTAGGCCTTATAGTCGAGGAGATATCGAACGTCGACGCAAAATATGTCAAAGTCACTGGAGCGCAAAATATAGGTCAAGGTCATCGGGTCAAGGTACCTGCCAAGTCAGTACATCTAGGAGAAGCACTATGCAAGGTTTGGTAGTTGTACGCCTTATAGTTGAGAAGATATGGAACGTCAACGTAAATTGTGTCAAAGTCAATGGAGCGCAAAATATAGGTCAAGGTCACTGGGTCAACAATCCTGCCAAGTCAGGAGGTCAGGGAGATGTGTCATGCAAGGTATGATGGTTGTTGTAGAATTGTAGTTGATTAGAATACTAACTTCGACGTAAATGTCGAACTTCGACATAACAGAACTGTTAACAGACAGACGGACGGATGAACGGACAGACGAATGGAAAAGCGGGCACCTATGTCGCAAAGTCCGGAGGTCAGGGAGATGTTTCATACAAGGTTTGATGGTTGTTTAGTTTTGTAGTTGATTAGAATACTAACTTTGACATAAATGTCGAAGTTCGACATAACAGAATTGTTAACAGACAGACAGACGGACGGACGAACAGACAGACAAATGGAAAAGTGGGCACCTATGTCGCAAAGTCAGGAGGTCAGGGAGATGTTTCATGCAAGGTTTGATGGTTGTTTAGTCTTGTAGTTGATTAAAATACTAACTTTGACATAAATGTCGAACTTCGACATAAATGTTGACAGACGGACGGACGAATGGACAGACATACGGAAAAGCGGACGCCTGTGTCGCAAAGTCAGGAGGTCAGGGAGATGTTTCATGCAAGGTTTGATGGTTGTTTAGTCTTGTAGTTGATTAGAATACTAACTTTGACATAAATGTCGAACGTCGATATAAATGTTGACAGACGGACGGACGGACGGACGGACTGACGGACGGACGGACGGACGGAAAATCGGACGCCTATATCGCACCCTGCTACAAGCAGGTGCGATAAAAAACTACTGGAGAGTTGTGGCAGTGTGGCTTAAACCAGATTTCATAGCTACAGATAAGAGGGGGTATCCACATAATATTTTTCTTATTTGTCAATGAAAACATAGGTTGTGGTACTCATTAGAAGCGCCTCGCCGAGGCGCTTCTAATGAGTACCCACAACATATGTTCTTATTGTGAAATAAGAAAGATATCAGCAATTTTAGTATAAAAAAACGCCTTATTTGTTGCTATAAGATTTACTCGCGCCATTCCGCACCCATAATTCTGATGCAGCTCCAAATTACCAACATCTTTTCGGTCAGTGTGGGGTCCTCTACATCATCGCAGTGAAAGACATAATCACAAACATTGAGTTGAAACAAAGTAAAGGTCTCAATGGCGATCTAAAGCCAGAACACATGGTAACCACAAACAGGACTACGTATTTGAACACATTCAAACTTCAATGGCTCGAACAACTTTGGGACCATGGTATCGATGAGGCGATTCTAATGAGTACACACAACATACAATTTCATGATAAAATTTCCCTAAATGTTCGTCTTCTTGAGCAATCGGAGGAATTTCGTAGGGGCAAAAAACGAGTTTGAATTAGCCATGGTAAATGAGCCATTGGTTTTCAAGTCATCGAGGTTTTACTGTAATCTAATAAAAACATAAATAGCTCGAACATCGTTGGGACCATAGAAATTTTTCGAGACATGGGTAGTTCGAGCCACTGAGGGTTAATCATAGCGCAAGGTCAGAAGGCAAATGAACATAATCTAGGAATGTCTTTTCCATCTTCTATAAAATAATGGTCTGCTCAGTGTAGTTATTAGGCGATTCTAAATCGAGGCGATTCTCTTGTGTACACTCAACATACATTTTGTGATGAAATAAGAAAATTTCCCTTAAAATCCCAAAATATTTGTTTTCTTTAGCTATCGGAAGCATTTCCTAGGGACTCAAAAACGAGTTCGAATCATCCACGGTAAACGAGCCATCCATGTTCGAGCCATCGAGGTTATACGTCGAATGACACAAAGAGGAAGAGTAAACAAACCACGGCGGATATAACATTTGTTTCAAATTAACGAAAAACAAAGCATCTAACGAGGTGGTCGCAATGCCAGAAGGACTCACTAAGCGTAACAACAAGACAATATACAGGAAAAAAAAAACGAAAGAAAAGCCCTGTAGCCACAAGGCCCCACAATGAACGAGCACTACCATAACCACCGCCATAGAACGGACAAAAGTAAATCCAACTGGAGGATTTTAATCGGTTTGACTGGTACCGAACCGTCACCCTAAAGGCTTAAGGGCTAAGGCGAAGCACTCGTAAAACCAGGCTTAATCCCAACAGTTATATTGTAGACCGTTCTAAAGTTGTATTTATGTTATAGTTCCTATTCGTTCTGTTTTCGAAAAAGTGCTGATTTATCATGCGGTTTCGTGTCATTCAACCCTTAACCAGTATATTGGAGGGAATGGGATGGAATGGGGGTATATTTCCGCACTGTGATCTTTCCTGGGTTTCCCCATATCTATTCGATTCCTCGAATAACATTGTATTTGGAGTGAATATAACAGAATTAATTAAGACATATTATGTGTTTATATGAGATTATAACTAAAAACCCACAATCAGTTCGAAACTAAATGGGTAGCAAATGGAAGGCATAACACTGGTGTATGTTTAATGTGCATTGCAATCATAACTAACGTTTCGTTTCTTAAAGTTGAAATCCTCAGTCAAAGTTCCGCATTTGTCAAACCATAGCTGAAATATTGTTTAAGTAGAACTGAAATGGCTATTCTATAATATATGGTTTCTTTTCTTTTCATATCTTTAAAGGTAAAGTACGAAGAAACGGTGCATTACTTTACGAAACAACACGTTGTATCAAATCACATAGTTTTGTGTCTTTACATATAAAACTTGGTATTTAGACGGTGATTTAATTTTCAGTGAGCATTGATGATTTCCTCTGGTTTGCACCTGTATCATTGTATTCTACGGCGCATTTTGGAATTTAATGCTTGAACAACTGCTGAATATGTAAATGTGTAATGTATAAATCGGTGTTTTGAGTATCAATGAATTCAGTATGTAAATCAAGATTGTGTTTGCCTATGGGCATGATGGGCGAAACTTGCTTACCAAGTAATGCTTACTATCCGCGGACGGCTGATTACACCCTTTATTCAAGGGTCCATGTCTGTGGGACTGAACATTCTGATTCGTCATTCGTTTACGAATTTATGAATTTATGAATTTGGATTACGGCTTGGGTACCATGACCACTACTGCTTGTTACCTTCTGAAAAGGGATCTACTCTAGCAGGAAATAATTTTCTCCCAACTAGAATGATCCCCTTGGGAGCAAATCGTTTCCTTTTCAGAAGAATATTGGTGTGCAGGAAAGCCAACAGGGTCCAAAAGCTGTCTCTTTTTTAAGAAATGGAAAAATATCTACCAGATGATCCCAGTTCCCTTAATGGACATGCAAAATACGAAGAGAGTCTTTATAATGTAGCGGACAACGAAGGTACAGATCAGGCTGCACGCTCGCGCAGTCGATCAGAGCCTTTGTTATCCCCTTACAGAACTAATATATTGTGTGGAATATATCACCGAACTAAGAAAATTTCAGGAAATTTGATGCATATTAAGGGAAGCAACTCTATCAAAGAGAGAGATAGATAAAAAAAAAAAAAAAAACAGCGACCAAACAAACGCCACATGCGAAATCGCCGATGCACAAACGAGAATGACCGCAACAGAGGGAGCGCCCTGACACAGTAAACAGGAATACCACCCGTTAGGAGGGATGGGGATGCTTAAACTTGTTCCACTTGCGCGACACCCCTCCCCGACTACTGAAGCAGCTCCAAATTACAAATATATGGTAAAGTCCTCTTAATGACAAGCGAGCCTATTCATACAGAAATCACTGTAATTAAATTAGGTATGTTGTCTTGATTAGTCGCCACCGGAGTTGTAAAAAAATCATTAGACTACCAGCCATGGTAATTAGCCATTGAAGATGTAAATGATCATTAGGTCATCAACATCTGGTAATATACAGCCATATGAACTAAAACAGGTCTTCTATTATTGATAAGTTCGTTGACTTCGATAATTAGTTGCTGTTTCACTTAGTTATAGGTACGATGAATCTTGTTGTTGCACAACATCTACTGCCTTGGTACAGAATAACAGAGCTACTTTGATCGTGTCTGAAAATAAGTTTAAAAGTCAACTAAATATAATCTGTACAATCTAAAAAAATACACGTACCCCTGGGGGCGGGGAACTTTTAATTTTGTTTGCTACATGGGCTTGGCCCAAGCAACTAATGTTTACCCCCACAAATATCCGGTATATCAGCCATACCCTAAAAGAAAACATCTGCAGATATTAGCATACCCTTAAATATTCCTCTTGCTTTCTATTTACTAAAAGTGTGGTTTTCATCTATGTTTTCCAGAATAAAGATTGTATTAGTAATATAAGTGCTTTAATCAGTTTCCAACAGTAGTAGAAATTTTCTATATATTTGAGTAGCCATGTTTTCGTAATGAACGGGTGCATTCAGGATAACTAAGGATGCCAAGTTTCTTCATGCCTACAAGAAGACTTACTAGATTGCGCGGATGCGCAGGTTGATTTGTGTCTTCGTTGGGCGTACACGTTGGAAGGTATTTTCTCACATTTTCCACATCTATTTACCCTCTAATATATTTCCACTTTCCATCAGACTCTCATAACGTACAAAATACGTTTCTTTCATGCAAGACAACTCGATGAACTGATATATTCCAGCTAATGACCTGTTTTGACATAATCCAGTTGGGCGCATATGTTAGAAGATACGTTGTTTCACATCGCTGCTCTAGTTTCTCTCCTTTTGTTCCAGCAGCGATGTGAAACAACGTATCTTCTAACATATGCGCCCAACGAAGACTCAAATCCTGCGCATTTGCGCAGTCTGATCAGTGTCATCGTTGTCCGCATGAAGAAACGCTGCATCCTTGGCTATCCCAAATGCGCACACAGAAGATTTATGATCGACATGCGCAAATGCGCAGGCTGATTGAATCTTCGCTTAGTGCACATGTTCAAAGATATGTTTTCTGATGTTGGGGCCCAAACTGGCGCGGTTGTAATTAGGTCATATTACTTTCAGACACAACTTTTAAATTGCAATCAATTGCCAGGCTAAACTGTTAAATTTATGTTAAATACAATCTGTAAATGTTGCCTTTGGAAACAAAGAATACGTATAAGAACGAAAATTGGAGTTCCGGTTTTAGTGAGACCTTTATATATGAACAATAGTGTTTGCAGGGCTGCATATTTTCCTATTTTCTGGGCATGTTCAATTATTTTTCCCCTAGCAAATCTGCACAACAATATACAATCGACCAAAAACCAAATGACGTTTAAACGTCATTTGGTTTTTGGTCGATTGTATATTGTTGTGCAGATTTTTAACTCTACCAGGCATCCGAGGCACACAGAGGCAGTGGCGATTGTTATGTACATGTATTTGTGCAGTCTTGCTTTCAAGGATCACCCATGCATATTTGGTGCCGCTGTCTGTCACCAAGCGCCGCCCTGTCCACTTTATACTCCAACCAGAACACGTCGAGTATGAGTTAGGCGTGCTAATGGTATGAAAATTGTCTCGACCTAAGCGGGATTCGAACCCATAATATCCCGCTTGAAAGTCGAGTGCGCTAACCACTAGGTCACCCAGTCCACGGTCGATTGTATTCAATCGAGCCAAAGTATACATACACCGGTTGTTGTCCACGTGATTACCAATAAAATCAAATCGCTCATTTGTATGAAGTCCAGGTAACGTTTATTTATAACCGCGCTATTCTTGTCGCTGTGACGTCAGAGTGCCGTGTAAAGATGGTTATCTGTAGAACCTGGACTGAGACATTGACAAACAGTGCAGACCCAGATCAGACGTCGCAGAACGCAGAGTCTGATCAGGGTTTGCACTGTTTGCTTAAATTACAGGAAGTTAAGTGTTAAAGAAAACAGTCTTAAGTCCCCTTTCAGGACCATTTCTCCAGTCTACACTCAAAGAGACAATCGACCCAACAATGCTGTCAGTGCATTAATTCTAAATTGTGTACTTACTATGTCGTGTCCTGTTTATTTGTTTGAGTACCTCTGAACATGTACTTTACATTGATTAACAACATAAGGACGCTTAGCGTTTTACACTGTTTGCCGATATATATATTGCCACAAATAAATATTAGAAGAGAATTTATTACACATGAAAGACTCTTTGATCATTAGCCTACACCACCGAACACTTTGATCGTTAGCCTACACCAGCGAACGCTTCGATTTATGAGTCGCATTTCTACATTTCTACAAATCCTTATTTTCCGCACCTATAAATCGTCATGTGTAGCGCCAATTTATATCGCACATCATTTACAAGGGGTCCATGGGCAACGATTCACTCACCTGATAAAAAACACTTATTGCTTATCTGCAAATGCCATGCAACGTCTTCCCGTATTGCCACAGCAACTAGGACACGTTTGACCATATCGTAAAAGGTCAAAGGTAATCCTAGTATCATCGTTTGAACGAACTTTTTAGAGTGTCCCCGATGCTGTATACCAAGATTCAGCCTCAAAGCTTTCTCAGTTCTGGAGAAGTTTACCATAATGGGCATGGCAGCCACCTTGTTCAATGGCGCGGAATCATTTAACGGAATTGTCAACAACCTTTTGACAGGTGGCCCCATGTAAAATGTGGTGAAAATTTTAAAGAGGTTTCAGAGAAGAAGACGTCTAAAGATTTCTTGATTTTATACATGTATATTGCCCAGGGCCAAGGTCAGATAATCCCCAAAATTTGGACGGTAGCTAAACAGTGTTACTTTCTTAAGCATAAATTGTAAGTTTCAGCTATCAGTCTTCAATACATTTTGAGAAAATGCTTATCAACATTTTTTCCATACAAATATATGGTGGAGCAATTTTGATAATGTCGTAAACAGGTTAAATGTCAACCTACGACCATTATTTGAACAAAATTGTTAGATCTTGAGTCCCAAATACTATAAATAAAGATTTAGCCTAAAACTTCCTTGGTTCTGGGGAAGGAGATTCTTAAATGCTTTTACCATATATGGGCATGACGGCCAACTTGTTCAACAACGCGGACCAGTTTGAACAAACTATCATTATCCTTTCGAAAAAAGGCTCCATGTAAAATCTGGTGAAAATAGCTCAAGCAGTTTCAGAGAAGAAGACATTAAAAATTATACAATTTTATATATAAATGCATATAGCCCAGGGGAAAGGCAAATGACCCTCAGGGGACAAAAGTTCATTAGAACTAAAACGTTTTACTACTTTAATCAAACATTGTAAGTTTCAGCCATTTGTCTTTAGTACATTTTGAGAAAATGACTTTTCAACATTTTCCCATATGAATTTATAAGGTCAACCTGGTCATCATTCGAATAAACTTGGTAGACCTTGTGTCCTCAATGCTATATACATAGATTCATTCCCAATAGCTTGCTTGATTCTGGAGAAAAAGATTTGTAAGTGTTTGTACCATCTTGATTTAGGGACCATGCCATTTTTACAAGATCTATATGAAGTTTGAAGAAAATTGGCTTAAGGATTTCAGAGAAGTGGACGGATAACGGACGACGTTCGGACGTTATTAACCGCGCTGTGAGTTAATGTGTATTCAAGGCATATGCGATCTGCAAATGTCACAATACCGAAGGCAGCTTGCACCTCTACTTGGCAGACGATTCCGATTAAATTTCAAGCTTTATCTACTCGGAAAGATATCATCTGCTTAATTTTGTCTGGTGCTTTACAAGTTAAATCTTACCCTCTGATTCGGAATATATAGATATTAGTCCACAGTTGTTTTGAAGTACTGGAAATAATTCCCTAGGGCATTGAAAATCCGATTAAAACCAAGTGCTTCAGCACGAGGTTTTTATCAGGATTTTTCATATTTCTCGTATTTTAAACAACTGTGGATTAAATTTTATATTACATATACCACAAACATGACTCTTAGTTATTCTCCTTACCTAAGTGACGTCATATTTTGCTTCAAACGTACGTTACTTGACGTCATATAATGCTATAACATAGCGTCATTTATGCATTGATAATTTGGCATTGGGAAATATTTCCCAGTAGGACATAACAACTATATTTTCTCCGGACTTCTCGGCCATTATCTATAACATAGGTAATATACTGAAAGGAAAAAGAAACGCAGGGTAAATTTAATTCCTAAATTTCATTCAATTTTGAAAAAGTTTGTTAAATATTTTACTATGATTACAAAACGGTACATGTATGGAACAGAAGTTCAAAATTTCATTGGTTTGTGATCAACGAGTCTCGAGTTATTGAAGTTCATTGGTAGCTACCCCCCAAATCTTGAAATCAAAATCAAACTGAAAATCAATATCGGGTGTGCCCCCCTCTTGCTGCCGTTGCTGCCCTAATTCTCCTTTGGATAGAGTTAACCAAAGCATTGACAGTTCGCATCGGGATGTTATTCCATTCATCGATCAACGCATTCCTTAGTTGTGCGAGAGTTGCGGGGATTTCGGCGCTTCCTAACCCTACTGTCCAGCTCATCCCACTTGTGCTCTGTTGGGGTCAAATCAAGTCTGTAAGGTATAGGGATGAGATCTTGCGTCCTGTTGCAGTCCCGCTTGTGCAACAACGTAATCTGATTCTGCAGCAGGACAATGCCCGACCACATGTTGCCCGAGTTTGTCAGCATTTCCTGGCAAACAATAACATCGCACCACTAGCATGGCCACCGTACAGTCCAGCTTTGACCCCAATAGAGCACATGTGGGATGAGCTGGACAGAAGGGTTAGGAAGCGCCGAAATCCCCCCGCAACTCTCGCACAACTAAGGAATGCGTTGATCGATGAATGGAATAACATCCCAATGCGAACTGTCAATGCCTTGTTTAACTCTATCCAAAGGAGAATTAGGGCAGCAACGGCAGCAAGAGGGGGCACACCCGATATTGATTTTCAGTTTGATTTTGATTTCAAGATTTGGGGGGTAGCTACCAATGAACTTCAATAACTCGAGACTTGTTGATCACAAACCAATGAAATTTGGAACTTTTGTTCCATACATGTACCGTTTTGTAATCATAGTAAAATATTTAACAAACTTTTTCAAACTTGAATGAAATTTAGGAATAAAATTTACCCTGCGTTTCTTTTTCCTTTCAGTATATATATAGTATAGTCTTAACTTTACCAATCTACCGCAAGTTTGGCAGACGACAAATTGATTAAATGTTCCTTATTTGTCCAAGAAAATAAGTTTTGATATTTCGTGCAAAGAGATAATTTGCATGAAATATCAAAACCTATTTTCTGGTAAAAATTAAGAATATACTTTAAAATGTCTTCTTACTCAGCCTGCTTAGTGTTAATCAATACTATACAGTTAGAATAATCGTCAGCCCTGTATACTGGTATACTGGTGCTAGGAAGCCTTTAACAGTTTATAAATGATAGAAAATAATAATTACAACTTAGCCTAAAAGCGTATTTAAATGCCAAAAGTTCATCATTGCATGAAATCACAATTTCAAATCAGACTCCCTTGGCTTCAAGGCAAACGGTTTTCAATAACTTGTCCTAATATACTTTATAGCTGATTTTCAAGACTTTTTTCATTTGGCATTACGAAAACACACCTATTCAAATATATAGAAAATTTCATCTCCAAAAACTGAAAACTTTCAGATCGAAAAAACTTTGATATTTTTCAAATTTCTGTTCAAAACATAGATTGTGGGTACTCGTTAGAACCGCCTCGGCGAGGCGGTTCTAACAAGTACCCACAATCTATGTTTTTGAGCAGAAATAAGAAAAATAATGTATACCCCTGTAAACCCCAGTTTTACTATATAAAAGTGGGGTTTAAGGGGGTCAACATTATATAGGCATGTTTTCGTGATGGCATACAGTAGAATTAGCCATGAGTACTCGCCTTTGTTTATTATAGTGATTAATTTGATTTTTATGTTTTTGCTTTGATACATTGACTGAGTTGGGAGCCTTTATGCGAACCGAATTTGTATGTGTTTCTGTATTAAGAGTAGCATCGGGACCCAGGGTGAAGTTAGCTAGCTGTAAAAGTGCTTTAAACCCCCCGGTGGTTTACTCTACTGACCGTTCTAAGGCGGTGGTCCCGGTGTTAGTCTTACTCTTTGTTGCTTTGTGGTTTATTCTACGAGGCGATTTGTTGTATGTCGTTCCGTGTGTCATTTTGTTCTTGTGTTTTTCAGTCCTTTTAGTATTGCGATTACCTCGCTTGGGGAAGAGAGAGCTAATCTTAGTGCCTTTTGTACATTTGTTCGGTTTGTGCTTGTTTGGATTTGTCGGTTTCCTCTTCCTCTTGGGGTCTGGGAAGGGCTGCGGTTTGTGATTGTGGCACTCCCTGGACTTTTCTCTTACCTTTTTTTTAACGCTACACTTTTACTGCTTATTAGGTAAATGGGTCTGCATCCATGGTAGGTCACGCGAATAAGAAATTATTTGCATCTCATGTCAAGTGGGTTATAAGAAGTTATCGCTACATGGCTGTATTGCTTGTTGCTCCATACATTTTGCCACATATACGATTTGGCTGGATATGTGATCTAAGTTAAAAAGCTGTTCTGACAAAACAGCACAAACAATCCGGTATTTATGAAAAAATAACTCCAGCATTAATTGTTTGCAATGAAAAATACGGGTTTCTGACAATATATGATGCAGTGCTGTGCTGTAACTATTTATAGAAAAGATTGCGCTAATGTTTATAACTAGTTCATTTGCTATGTGGAAAGTGAACGTGCTAAATGTACTCCTTTAGTGTAGCAGTGTCCTGGACCATGTCGTATAACATCACTGCGTTGTGCTGCAGGGTTTACTGATTTTATTCGTAACAATTTGTGTCGTTTGTGATATGTTTGATTATATACATATTCGTTTTCATCACGAAAACACGCCTATATAATTTTGACCCCCTTTAACCCCACTTTTATATAGAAAAAACTGGGGTTTACAGGGAATACATTATTTTTATTATATCTGCTCAAAATATAGATTGTGGGTACTCGTTAGAACCGCCTCGCCGAGGCGGTTCTAACGAGTACCCACAATCTATGGTTTGAGCAGAAAAATGAAAAATATAAGAGTTTTTTATCTGAAAATTTTCAGTTTTTGGAGGTGAAATTTTCTATATATTTGAATAGGCGTTTTTTCATAATGAAAAATCATCAAACCGTCTGCCTATAAGTTAATATTGACAAATAATTCGTATGAAAACAGTTATCTGATAATCAAATGTTTATCACGAGTGATGTTGATTGCTTTGTTGTTGAGGCCGCCTCATTCTATTTGGTAGACGGATAAAATTTATGAAGTTACATCAGCTTTCAAAAGTTTCCAGAAATCTTCAAAGGCCCGCCAGCGTCCTGAATTTGAGATGGAATATTATTCAGGCATCAGTCCCAACTTTAGTATTTATTCCTGACAAAGGAAAAAGTGAACCTCCGCAGACCAGGACTTCACGTCAGTCCTTTTGGGACCATTGATCACATATAGTTTTATTCTAAAATATAACGCTGTCAACTATGGTTAAGGAGGCTTACGAGGGTCCTGCAAAAAATTTTGTCACTGGGTTCGGATTACTTCAGTGCTACGTTTGATCAAACATATTTTTATTACAAACCTCCAAAGTATTCCCCCTTTACTGAAATACATTTTTGTAACTTTTTTACCCAGTCGCGAAAAGCAGATTAATAGTCTTCTTTTGGTATCTGTTGGACTTATAAATAGCGCTGCCAAGAGAACTTCTAGACGTATAATTATTTCCAGAAAGCATTTTCTTAAGCTTTGGAAATAAAAAGAAGTCATAGGGACTCAGGTCAGGTGAATAAGGTGGGTGGTTTAAAACTTTCACCTTTTCAGAAGCCACAAAAAAAAAAAAACAAAAAAAAAAAAAAAAAACAAAAAAAAAATAAGAAAAAAAACAAAAAAAAACAAAACAAAAAAAAAACAAACAAAAACTTAACAACCTGACACTTATGAGAGGAGGCGTTGACATGTAAAGGTGGACTCCTGACCATCCTCTTCTGGTCCATGTTCCAATGTAACAAGTAAATTGGTCAGTTTATATGGCTGCAACTATCAATTTAAAATAACTCGGCCAGTTGGAAAGCACTTTGCACGAAATAAAGGGGTATCATTAGCTATTCAACACACCATTCAACATTTGAAACATTTTAAAATATACCTGGGATAAAACCAAGGAAGCCTGTTAGTGACAGAACTTTTTACACAACCCTCGTAACCCTTGACCTGTTGATCGCGGATGTGCATTGCCTTTGTAAACAGTGTAGCTTCAGATCAGTTCGCTTCTTAAGAAGCCAACTGACCTGTATCTGCACTGTTTGTCATTAAGTATGTTAATCTGTATCAATAATCTGGATCAAGTAATCTGATTGACTGACAATTAGAAGTGGGTGTGGCATCTTTATTTATTCAGCATGGCATGGGTTAAGCGGTGTTACACTTTACATTATTGTTCATGAATAAACCCCATAAAACCTAGGTCTGCTGTTTTCCTTTATTTGACATGCTTTTGCTACCGAATGATCCCTCTGGACGCTCTCTTGGCTATTGTACAACTACTGTCCGTTCTAAGGCGTTGGTTCTGGTGTTGTTCCTTCTCTGTGGGACATTGCGCTTGCCCGCTGTTACATGTTTGTGGTCTTATTGATTTGTTGCAGGGTCTTAATTGGCATTTCGACTACTTGGTTGGAGACGAAAGGCTAGCTGTTTTTCTTTTCATTAGTTGGTATGTGTTGCCTGTTATAGTTTATTTTTGCTTTTGCTCTGTGCCACTGGTAGGCCACGTTCTGTAATTCTTGCTCTTTCTGGACATTTTCTCTATGACCAGTCTCTTATGCTGACAAGACAGAGCAAACCAGCCAAGTAGTGAAGGCACCTGTGTGCATAGTCAATGGCATCGACGCATGCGCATAGGCTGATCAGAGTCTACAATATCATCACTTATCCAGCAATTTTGGACCCATCTACAGGTCGTTAAGTGAGCGCTCAAAGTTTAGGACAAGTACGGTAAGGAGTTATGGTGTCCAAATACCTTGGATGAATAGGGTATATATGTACTCTGTTACTTGTACTTTACTGCATCCAGACGGTATATTCATTACTTCTTTCTTATTTATTGCCCTGTTATGGTTGTTGTATTGTTCTAGCATACAATAGAGCCATGCCGTGAGAAACTAATATATATCACATATGGACACCCAAACCGACAAACTATGCACGTATCTGATCTGTCTGACCAGCAATTACTTTTCTGCTTTCAAATTTAACCCATAAATTAAGTATATGTATCAGGAAGGCCAAGGCCAGATGCTACGCAGCATTACTTTTCTAAACGGACACTTGAACAAATGCAGTATGTCAAAATATAGTCTGGACATGTGCGCTAATGAAGATTAAAATCAGCCTACACATCCCTGCAGTCTTAACAGTCTTAACCGCTGCTTGGATATCTACGGATCCAAGCCTTTTACAAAGGTACAGATTCTAACGAGCCTGTTCGGATGCGCAGGATAAACTGAGTTTTTACTTATCGTGTATGCCATACCATAGATATTCTTCAGTGGATCAAATACACATTCAGGGTAAACAACTCTATCATAGTGTTTATATACCTAAAACTAGGTTTCATCACGAAAACATACCTATATAATTTTGACCCCCTTAAACCCCATTTTTGTACAGTAAAACTGAGGTTTACAGGGGCATATACATTATTTTTTTTATTTCTGCTAAAAAACATAAATTGTGGGTACTCGTTAGAACCGCCTAACAAGTACCCACAATTTAAGTTTTGATCAGAAATATTAAAAATATCAGAATTTTTATCTAAAACCTTTCAGTTTTTGGCGTGGAAATTTTTAATATATTTAAATAGCCGTGTTTTCGCAATGTACACTATAAGGAAAGCATATGCTTCTAGACGGAGCAAACTCATTTCTAGATTGGACCCAGTCTCCAGTGACTAAATATTTTTCCTATAATCGTGTTTAATAATCCACTAAAATAAAAGCAAAATAATACCACGACTATAAAGTTTGGTCATTAGAACAAACAAGAAATCACAAAAGTTGACTCCCTTGGAGAAATGGCAAAACAAATATACCAAGTGTATCCAGTCCTCTTCATTACGAAAACACGCCTATTCAAATATATAGAATATTTCACCTCCAAAAGTAAAAAATTTTCAGGTAAAAAACTGATATTTTTCATATTTCTGCTCAAAACATAGATTGTAGGTACTCGTTAGAACCGCCTCGGCGAGGCAGTTCTAACGGGTACCGCAATCTATGTTTTTGAGCAGAAATAAGAAAAATAATGTATACCCCTGTAAACCCCAGTTTTACTATATAAAAGTGGGGTTTAAGGGGGTCAAAAGTATATAGGCATGTTTTCGTGATGTTAATTTGAGACTCAAATGTTTTGTACTCGTGCAGACTGTCATTTATTTTTTTTCTACTATTTATTTGAAAATTGAATAATAAAGGTCTTGCTGGCTCATAAAACATATGATAAAGTAGACAAGTTATCGCTTGAATCTATTTAGACGATGAGATAAGAAGGGTTAAGTGATTGGATCATGAAAATGTGATATTTTATCTCCTATCTGCTTTTGACTTTTTCAACTGTATCTGACCCCCGATAAACATTGATTCTAAGATAAAACTATTGAATGTTCTTGTTTAGATTGACATATTATGTCTTAATATCGCATGCATTGATTTTTTACCGTAATGCGGTATTATGTAGTTACTGTCCAGATGGACACTAGGTGTTTCCTGGCGCACACACACACATACGCGCGCGCGCATAGAATGATCATAAGAGAGAGAGAGAGAGAGAGAGAGAGAGAGAGAGAGAGAGAGAGAGAGAGAGATAATTGGTAAACATCAATACTATATACCAGTTTCAAATCTGAATGGTTTACCTTCAGATTGCTTTTATCATGTCCCACCCCTAAGTGTTCTTGAATATTTGCTACGTAATGCCACAATCTATCTATATTCATTATTTCCTTACCACTCAACACCTCCTTGGTGTTTGTTTGTGTTGATGTTTTACGGCCCAATCAACCCAATGGAGTCATGTCGATCGCGGTCAGTTACCTAATGTTCTCTTCAGAGCTTATGATTTCTTAAAGCCATATTATTGGATTTTACCAAAACAAATTCATATGATTCAAAAGATTTGTTATTCCCTAACATAGTTTTGAAACTGTGGTTGGAACAATATATTCTTTACTTTACTTTATTTAATATGAATGTTTTGACAGACGAGTAACATGATCTAACTCCACTGCTAATTAAATTAATCATAATAAAAGCATTTTGTGAAATGGCGGTGTTCGCTTGTCTGTTCTAGGAAATAGGGTACCACTGGTTCAGTGACCCCTCCGTCAGCATAGGCATTCGCCTAATAAAATGTTTTATAGTCCTAAACTGCTTTTCAACTAGTTGAATTAATGCCATTAATGCTTTGCATGCTGGGTGAAAATTCAGCACACGATATTTTGAAGTATTTTCTTTTCTTTTTTCTGAAAATAGACTTTAACATTACTTGCAACAATTTGCAGGCAATGTCAATGTCTTTTTTCTGGGAACAAATATGAAAAGTATTGTCAATTTGTGGTTTGCGGTGTGCTGAATTAGCTAAGAGAGTGGTAAAGGTTAATTTACATTAGTAGTATTGTGGAAACATATATCATGTTGTTCATTTATTGGTACAAGCAGCGATTAAAATGTTGCCAGATAGTTATTAAGGATTTGTGTATGTTTTCTATTTTTAATATACTTCTGGCAGAGATAGCATGGTGTACGTAATTATAAACCAGGCATATTTTGTATAACTGCAGATAAAATAAAACTGAAACAACATTTCGTTGAAAACTATACATGGTATTTAGGATAAAATTATGGTTAGTATGTAAGGTATGTCATTAAACAAAACTCCTAATCACAAACTAGGCTTTCACTATTGCCAGTTTCTATATACTAAGAAAGAATCAAATAACTACTTTTAAAATAATTATTTCATTTCATAGATTATACTGGTATATGCCCATTGTCTGCTTCAGTCGCATGAAAAAATATCTCACTAATTTTCTTTTCTCAACTTATACTAAGTTAAGATCCCGTTTAAAACAAACAAACCAAACACAAAAAGTACCTGAAACAATATCTGAACAAACACTGACACCGTTGCATTAACCGACATTTGTTTGTTTGTTTGTTTGATTTGGGCTTAACGTCGCTTTCAACAATATTTCAGTCATATCGCGACGGTGTCTGGATGTGGCAGGGAGCTTAATATTCACTTTTAGAATGCTGTCTCATTGAAATATCACGCCCCAGAAAATGATATTCCACCCAGTCACATTATACTGAGCTGATCAGTTCTAGCTCTACTTTCGTAATGCTGAGCGCCAAGCGAAAGAGCAGCTAGTACCATTTTAAAAGTCTTTGGTATGACCCGGTCAGGTATCGAACCCGCAACCTCCCGGTCACAAAGCGGACGCTCTACCACTGATCCACTGGCATTAACCGACATACCTGACCTATTGGAAATGAGCAGTACCCAATATTATGTCCAGGTTTTTGTTCTTATAAGGAAGGCATTTCATAATCCCGTGGTTGTATATTGATAAAGGAACTGCGCTGTCTATCATTAAGTTCTGTTAGGTAAGTTATAGATGCCTCACCCTGAATCAAGTTGTGCTCGACCATATACGAGTTAGGTCAGACACTCACTGTCTAGAAAGTATTTAAGAGTTAACATTTTCTCATTATTTCAACGGCCATAATCTAGCTAACTAAAGTGAAATATTGCCTCCGACGACGAATTTTTATCTGAAAGCAAGCAAGGATGTTTTGAGATCGTATCTACTGGCAACATAGAGAAAAGTAAAGGTTTACGGAAATGAGCTATCTGTAGTCACGCATCACTAAAGGAAGACAATATGGATCTGGTTGCAAGGTAAGCTCAGAAACTAGCAACATGCCACATTCCGAGCATTATATGTTTCGTCTTTCAGTAAGAAAATACAGTTTCCAATCAGACTGAAACAAGAGAATCAAGACATCTTACGCTCAAATCGAATTAAGTAATATTTTAACGTAAATGCAAGCTCGCTATACCGAAATAAGACAACGCAGATATTTGTGTTGTAAAGTAGATGTAAGTGTTAATGTGGTACAAAATCTCATGCATGGCAGGTTTCTCAACTGTTCGTCATACCAAAGAGAGCCATTGAATTTTCGGGCAGAATGACTTTCCCAGTGATCCATATCATCAAAAAAGTCCATAAGTCGTTAAATCGTAGACATCTGTAGACGCTTGTCTATTTATTTTTGCCTCCGTAATGTAAGTATGTCTTATACACAATCAAACTAAGCTCGGAGAAGACATAATAAACACACTCTCGACTACAGAAGAGAACAAACCCATCAAAAGAATTTCAGCCAGCAAAACATAAATATGGAAACATGAAAGAAATGCCATAATAACCAAACATAGTCCTCCCAAGAGACCGGACTAAGATGAAATGAGACCACACGGCTACACAAAACAACACTGCATCAAAAGTATGGCCTTGCAACGGCAAACAGCAAAATAAACTGTTTTGGGGCCTAAGCTGTCCATTACTAACACTTCAGATATTGCAGCCTCACTTTGAGACCACTGGCAACTTTACTCATTATATTCGTGTTGCAAGACCATGTATGTATGTAAATTACTAGAAATGGGAAGAGTATTTAACAGATAAACACTTCGTATGTTTAACAGATAAACACTTCAAAAAATCTAGGTATAACGTGAGCGTTTAAAAACACTATCAGGAGAGAAAGCTAACTATCCCGAACCATAGCCTTCTCGGCGCACCGAAAGCAGAATTGCGGACAAACGATAGCAAAAACTAAACACGACAGTTGGAATAATCGACACACACAAGCAAATAGGAGCTTCAAACAGTATATACATATTCAGCAGAAAAAAATACTAGGACATGGGAATTTAAACAAGTTATACTCGATTGAACCCGCGGGCTTATTTCCTAACGCAACCAGATATTACCATAATAATGCAGAACAATTGTGCAAAATGAAACAAACAGAAAGACAAGTGGCATTTATTGAAGAATTGCTTACATGAAATGAGCAAGGATAGCTTGGAGGATGTTACGACGTTAAATGTTTGCTGATATGAATTGACGCCAAGCTATGCTAATGTGATAGACGCAAAGTAGGGAGTGGACAGTGCGATCGCAATGTTCATTATAGTAATGTTATTTGATATATTTTTATTTGTTTCTTTTTTGTGGCGTTTACCTGGATGAACAAGGAAGCCTCTTTGAAGACGATTTTTACTTATACTTTATATGTTTTACAGCATTGGAACCTAGGATGAAGTAAAATCAACTTAAACCATTCGATAGGTTCTTTTCTACTGACCGTTCTAAGTGTTAGGTCTTGTGCTGTTCCTTCTTTGTTGGGTTTTGTGGCTGCTCGCTGTGGGGCATTCGGTGTTTTGTTCTGTTTAGTGTTTTGTTTGGTGGTGTCTGTCTGGCATTGTAGTCATCTTCGTGGGGTTGAGCGGATTGGTTTGCTTATCATCGTTCTAATGTTACGTACGTTTTTTTCCTAAGTTAGTTTACTCTTAGTCTTGATGTCTTTACTTGGCTATGGTCTGTGATTGTAGCACCTTTTTCTCTGGACATTTTCTTTACTATTTTTATTTTTTTCTTTTTTTTTTCTTTTGCTATTTGTTAACGGTCTATCACTTAATATTATTATTATTTTTCCTTTTGCTATTTGTTAACGGTTTATCACTTAAGTGATAGACCGTGAACAAATAGCAAAAGGGAAAAAATAATAAGAAAATGAATAAAAAAAATTAAGGGGTTTTAGTATTGCGATTACCTCGCTTGGGGAAGAGAGAGCTAATCTTAGTGCTTTTTCGTACGTTTGTTCAGTTTGTGCTTGTTTAGATTTGTCGGTTTCCTCTTCCTCTTGGGGTCTGGGAAGGGCTGCGGTTTGTGATTGTGGCACTCCCTGGACTTTTCTCTTACCTTTTTTAAATTTTGCACCAAAAGTATTTCATGTATATAGATGTTTATACTTGGATCGACAATCAAAGCAGTAACATGGCTATATCCCTTTAACAAAATAATACACTTATTTATCACGGGCATTGGCAACCGTTTTGGTAAAAGATAGTCCAAGGTGTACTCCACGTTCACTTACTCACGTGCCAAAACGACAATAATTGGCCTCAAATTTATAAACATCCGTGGGTGCTTTGCTTATCTTGACACAGCACAGAATTTTTACTTCAAAGTAAACTTGAACATTCAAGTTGAAATTAATGGAAGTGAAAACAATATTTGTGTTAATGACTGAACAGACGATTTCCGTTTGGAGGTTGAGCGTGTTTCAGTGTATCAATGTAAGTGGAGATTTCTAAAGGTTCCTTGCTTTTCAATTAATGTAAACATAACACATCGGCCATATCATAAGAAAATGGTTCTTATCTTAGATACTGCCAACTCGGATTGCCAACAGGACCCAGATTACCACGTCACGAAAACATGCCTATATAATTTTGAACCTTTATATAGTAAAACTGGGGTTTACAGGGGTAGACATTATTTTTCTTATTTCTGCTCAAAAACATAGATTGTGGTTCTCGCTAGAAATGCCTAGCCGAGGCGGTTCTAACGAGTACCCACAATCTATGTTTTGGCGGTGAAATTTTCAATATATTTGAATAGGCGTGTTTTGTAATGCTTATTTTAGATGAGGCTAACAAGGGCCAAGATTAGCATTTACGCAGTCTGACCAGGTTCTTCGGTGCCCGTTTAAAGAATCTAAAATAATAAAAAGATATTGCTGAACAAAGAAGATCATATTGTGCAAATGCGCTGGCTAATATGGACCCTTGCGTTTTCGCTATAGCATCAAGAAAACACACTTATATAATTTTGATCCCTTTAAACCCCACTTGTATCTAGTATAACTGGGGTTTACAGGGGTATACATTATTTTTCTTATTTTGCTAAAAACATAGATTGTGGGTACTCGTTAGAACCTTCGAGACGGTTCTAACGAGTCTCCACAATCTATGTTTTGAGCTGGAATATGAAAATATCAGATAGTTTTCATCTGAAATGTTTTCTTTTTCGGTTGTAAATTTTTCAGTATATTTGAATAGGCTTGTTTTCGTATTGGCAATTTAGTGTGTTTTGTCTGTGCTGCGGCATGATTGTTTATGTAAGAATAGTGAATACCGTTTAATATAAAGGAAATTAATTACTTTGTGTCAACGATGTTTGAAGTCGATGACTGCCTTCTAATTAATAATGGCACAATGCACGCTTTGATTTTTAACGCCATATATTACTCATTCTTTTTCTAGTTTGGATATTTACTTGAAGGCAACGTTTGCATTTGCTTCAGTTACACAAACAAACATGAAAATGTCATAACATTTAGTCAGTTACCACGCTAACACAATAATGACCTTGTCAACATGGTACGTAAGTAGACAAGTTATCGCATTTCGCTTTAGTTTTGTATCAATGAACGTTTATTGATGATGAAGTCAATGCCTAGTGCAGCATTTGGCCGACTACGTGGTAGTGTTTGGGATCGAAGTGGAATCAGGCCTGACACAAAACTAAAAATCTACAAAGCTGTGGTGCTGCCAACACTATTGCATGCATGCGAAACGTGGACAGTTTACCAACGGCACGCCAAAAGACTGAGACACTTCCATACAAGCTACCTTAGAAACTTTTTTAAAGATTAAGTGGCAAGACAGGATTCCAGACACAGGTCCTGAAAAGGGTAGGAATGCAGAGTGTACATATTCTTCTGAAACTGGCGCAGTTAAGATGGACAGGCCATGCTACCAGCATGTATGCCACGCATCTACTATTTTTAGAAACATCAGCAGTCAGTAGATGGACTTTAGCCCCCCTCCCCCACCCCCTCCCCCACTATAGTTTTCCTACTGACCGTTCCAAGGCGGTTCCTCTATTGAAGTTCTTTGTTACTGTGTCGATGATTGTTTTTTCCGTATGTGTTCCTCTTCTCTACTTTCTTTTGATGAATCGGTAAAGTTGTGCTTCGTGATTGTGGCATTTCCTGGGTATCATTACATTTTATCAAAGGTTAGGTAGATAAGTTGTCCGAATTCTCATGGCAAATTAAATGCAGTGTTTACTGTTCATTTGGTGCGTTCTAAGGGCAGAATGTTTTTGTTACATAGCTCGAAAATCATAAGCAAGTCATTAATGATTATAGACTTTATAATTGCATTTAATATATGTGTATTGTTCTTAGTTGTTGTTACTAGAAAAAGAATCAAATAACAAAATAAATAAGTGTAATGTAAGCTGTACTGGAGAACACGCGGAGTAAAGACCTTGTGACTGAGCCAGCTCACGACACAATCTAAAATAAGACATGTGCGTCCAGCGCAGACTCAGATCAGCCTGCGCATCTTCGTAGACTTATCAGAGTCTTCGCTGATCGCAGGTGCCTTCCCAGTCAGCATTCTACGTAAATCTATATCGGACCGTCATCGGCCCGTCAGGGTAGCTGACGGGCCGATGACGGCCCGATGTAGATTTACGTAGACTGCTAGCTGGGCTTCTACTACCTCCGGGCTATCTAAACAGAGGTAAACGAGAACCCTTGCCATACTGGATGGCTGTACAGACTGCTCAGAGTATTTTCTGGTCATAAAGGGCTAATTGTAGGTTTAGTCGTGCGCTGGCTCTATTTTATAAGAACTGAAGTTGCCCTTGATGATAGTAAACGCTCTACATGCTCGGTAAAACATTCAGCAGACGACATTTGAAATATTGTTCTTATTTTTCCTAGAAAATAAACTTTGACCGTTCATGCAAATTCTCTCCTACGGAGGCAATTTGCATGAAATATCAAAGCCTATGTTCTGAGAAAAATAAGAAAAATGTCAATTTGTCGCCTCCAGAGAGTGGTACATGGAAAAGTTTTGTACTGAGTACGATTCCATTACGATGAACTGACGTGTTAAATGCCATCATGGCAAAGATAATTGCGAATGTAATAATATTGACGCTGTACGCATGGCAATATAACATTCTGTGTTTGTAAACTGGTTTTCTTTTGCTTTAGCATTTCAGTTATTTCTTGCTATCGAGTCGTTAGCGTAGTTTCATCTCTGTATTTGTTTGATTTATGTTTTGCACTGTTGAGTTAAAAACTATTCACGCGGACTGAACAAATGTCTTGTTCATACCACGGCAGAACTAAGGGCGAAGGGTGTGACCACGTAAGATCAATTTAAGCACCCCTAGGAAGATTTTCACTGACCGTTCAAATGCGGTGCTTCTGCTATGGTTTACTAATTCTCTCATTGGATGTCTTTGCATGTATGTCCTGGAGAATTTTTTATTTTGTATAGCCGTTTGGCCATTGTTTTTGGAAAAACTGTCTATTTGGCTTCTGCTTGTAGCGTTTTGATTGTTGTGCCGTTGCTTTAAGTGCGTCCTTCCTTCCCTTTGGTGTCTTGGACGAAGGTGTTAGGTAATTGTATCGATTCCTGCTCATTGCCTTCTTTTCTATTTATAATGACGTCGTATGCTTATTGCCTCGGCATCACGTTCGCAGTGACGCCTCTTTTCTGCTCAAAAACAAACGTTAAACAATACTTAACACCGTTTGTCGCAATAAGCCATTTGAAATGAATTATAACAGCCTTGATTATCTGCATAGGATCCGGGTATGCTGCGGTCAGTGCCATTATATCATTCGTAAGGTATGTTCATAATGATTATTGCGACAAATGACTTGTCGTTCAGCGAAACCCTTACTTATTAAGTAAAAAAACTTCTATTTTGAAGGAGACGACCTACAAAAGTGACCGAATCAGTAAATTGTAAAACAGTACTGAAATCGCGGTTGTTTGCGTTGAAGGCTTGGTAGAAATATTTGTTATTTTAATGTCTGCAAGAAACACTTCGGAATTTACAGATGTTATGCAACGACAAGCAAAAGACATGCCACTCCAAAAGCACGGGATAAGAATTGAATTACAGGGAAAAAACAACAGAAAATATCACATTATCGAAAATAGATGAAACAAACGAAGAGAAATTGCAACAGAAATACCGTTGTGTAGCAAACATGCAGGAGGAAGACCAGACGCAAGCCATATATAATATGTTTAGGATTGAACCGCCATTGAAACTGAGTTCGACCGACAATCGTGCTATTAAAGAAGACACAAAACGGTCCTTAAATGGGATACTTTACAATGTAATTTAGTGAATAAACTAAATGTCCTATACGAATGAAATTCATTTGACTTGACGTATTTGGACATAATGTATAAAGGTGACAAGGTATATCTTCTATGGGGATTGCTCTAAGCCTAAAGATTTTGTCTCCTCCCACCCACTCCCGCAGCCATAACTCCCAATTTCACAGAGGCAGATACTCCAGCAGAAGCAAAATGATTTCCAAAGTACATGAGTCTCTTCTAAATAAGTAAACTACTTTTTAAGACGATTGTATTTATTGTCCTGGGATATAACGCTGTCGAAATTAGTTTACCTCCATTCGCCTTGAGACTAAACCTTTTCCTCCTAAATAAATGTAAACCCTTTTTCATAAAGAGTGAGCAGATGTCTCATTGTAAAAAAAATGGTTGAAAATCTACCTCTAGGGGAATTATCTGTTATCATTATAAGAGAGGCATTTGGTTCCAGATGAGCAAATTGTGTCTATTAAGAAGCTACTCTACATTTGAACCCGGTGTGACCAAATTCCTTTTATGAATAGCTCCTTTGTGAAAACTAATAGTTTCCAGTAAGAGTGAGATTCCTTGGAAAAGTTCCCTACAAAAGTAAACCGGTTTAGCTTTCATTTGAATTGAAAGGTCTTGGAACAAATTAGAGTGCATTCAGCTTTGCTATCAGCTTGAAAATGTGTAGACTTATTTACATAATAATAAATCTAATGTGACGATTTTATCCAGTGACTTGAAATGTAAGAGATGTACAGTCTTATACTGCGCGTCCAGCTGACGTTCAAACTAGCCTGACATTCCGTGATCCTCATATCTAAGTTAGGCTTTGTCTGTCCGTTTGTTTGTATGATATTCAATGAACTTGTAAGTGGACAACGGAGGCCCAGGTCAGACTGCGCGAACACCTTGAACTCTGTCAGCCTTGTTCGTATGTGAGGAAAGGGCTTTTAATTCATGCAACGGCTCAAATAAATAAGACCTATTGAAGAAGAGTCCTGTGTGGCAAATGGAAAATAATAATTACATCTAGCGACAGGAGGAATATGGATTGTTTTCTTATCTGAAACAAACCAGCTCCACATCTGAAACAAACACCACGCATGGTATACGGAAGTATATGGAAAAAAATACTATTCTGTATAGCACATATGGGCTATGTCAAGCGAAATGTGCCTTCGACTATGCCGAAAATGCACATATTCAGATCATCCTGCGCATGCGCAAAGTATCATCCGGACCTTTGCTTTCCTTTCATACATTCTATAGTATCCAATGAACCTGTTAGCGGACAGTAAAGGCCCTGATCAGACTGCGCGGATGCGGCCCATATAACAAAATGACGAGTCAGCGTGGCGCTGAGGAAACCGAAAAATAGAAGGGAAGGCAATGATCAGGAATCGATACAATTATCCCACACCTCCCATCAGAGACATCAAAGGGAAACTAAACACAAACACGAAATATAGACCCTAATGGAAACATCACTAGCAGAAAGCCAAACTGACAGTTACTTTCCCACAAAGTGGCCAAATGGCTATCCAAAACAAAAAGATGTAAGCGACACACACATTCAAAGATGAACTATAACAAAAATAAACCATGACAGAAGAACCGCCTTGGAACGGCCAATGAAAAGTATTTCACTGGGGGGCTTAAATCGATTTTACGTGGCCACAATCCTCGCCCTTACTTCTGCAAAGTCTGCAGAAAGTCTGCAAAAAATGGATCAACTGAAAGCAAAGGAAATACAGTCGAACCTCGTTATCTCGAACTCGCTTATTTCGAATTACCGCTTATCTCGAAGTGAAAATCTGGTCCCTGTTTTAACATAAAACTATGACAACTGGTAACAAAATAATGTGGAAAAGAGGAGAAATTGCTCCTCAGGAGCAATTTCTCCTCTTTTCCATATTATATATATATATATATATATATATATATATATATATATATATATATATATATATATATATATATATATATATATATATATATATATATATATATATTTTTTTTTTTTAACTTCAGGAGTCAAATTACATATTCATTTGTTAAATGTGGTTGTTCAATTTATTGTTTTCCTCACTCTCTCAACTCTGATATGTCGAAGTACGGATATCTCGAAGTGTTTCAATGAGTCCCTTGGAATTCGAGATAACGGGAGTCGACTGTATTTAAGACAGCACAAATAGCACACTCGGCTTTATTAATAGATTTTTAGGATTGACTTCTGAGAGAAATAAACACAGTCATAAAATTAATAGCATCTGAAATGTCAAGTTTTCTGGGCAAGATTTACAAGTTTTAGACAGTTAGGCTTTAGCCTATTAAGCTACAATTGTGTCTCAGGAACAATGTATTAGCACCACTATTCACACCGCCTAGCAACGATCAATAGGTTACATGTATTTAAGGAGACAGGAGGCACTTGATAGACTTCTTTTTAACAATTATGTAAGTTGATTACACATTCAGTTTTATTTGGGTAACAGTACCCACCTTTCGGGGAAAGACTTGCAATCTCTGCTTGCCATCTGTTCACTTTGTGTCTACTTAATTGTATTTTTCTGTCTTTCCCTTGGGTGCTGGGGGCTTGATGTGGATCTTATTGTATCAGTTCCTGAGTTCAAGTATTTATTTTCCAACATTTTGGCAGACATAATTTATGACGTTCTATTTACTTTCCTGCATACCAAGACTCTTCCGAAAAGCTTTTCGTTCGTAGAGTTGACCCTTTTGCAGTTGTGAGCCAACGGCAGTTTTGAAAGCGCTCTTTTTGAAGCCTCTCTTGAAAATTTCATTTAGTCCTCTTAACATAATTTAGAGAAAAATGGATCCATTAAAAGCAAATACACACATTTAAGAAAACAAAAATATAAGATAATTGCGTCTCTTCATAAATAGTAATGCAATTTATATTACGGTAAATGCTCTAAATTTCGAACAACATATTCCATACTTTTGTAGCCTGAATTTTGATTTTTATGTATTTGCTTCTCAAAATACTTAGTAGAACGGAAAACAATGTTGGTCCTGATCCAGGAGCAGTCTGATCTGAGTGTGCACTATTTGTATATGCCATTTTGCCAAGACTTTTGGTGTACGAAATTTTAAGACATTTACCGTACGCATCATTTCTATTAGCACCTGCAACCATTAACCATTTGTAGAAAAGAATAATATCATCCGCATTAATTTTAATCGAATTAGGTCCGACGGCTTCAGCGAAGAAATTGTGTGCAAAGTGCTCTATTCATGAAGCAACTAAACAAACATGTAAGTGAAGAAGCACAGAGTATGCCACAATATAGGGATCAAACATGGTTTTTAATGTATTAACATTCGCTAGGTCTCGAGGGAGGTGTCGAAAACCGAGGCCGAAGGCCACGGTTTTCGACACCTCCCTCGGGATCTGGCGAATGTTAATGCATTGAAAAACCATGTTTGATCGCTATTATTGCATAAAAGTGAAAACATTTGCTACATTTTGCGTTATTTTTTGCACTATTTTGTTTCGCCTTTTCACTGATGTCTCGCAAACGCAATTTCCACTATATATGCTCGTTCTAGGGCCGGGCACTACACATATCGTGACGGCAGCAATTCTGTGGCCCCGGTACAGGCATACTGAAAGCTGCGTAGCCGTGCATTAACAGCGCGTGAATTGCCTTGTTAATACACGGCTTTTCGCCAGTTAATGCACAGCTGTTAAAAACTTGCGGCACTGCTTTTTATGCAATAGTCATGAAGCACAGCCTCCGCGAGCCACGAAAAGAGAGAGCTTAACAAACAATGACATAAAGAAACGTCGTGCATGAAACCGCTGAGGCATGAACAAAGAATAACCGCATCAGAGAAACCGCCTTTGTTAGTATTAACCCAATAAAGATATTGCCAAGAAGAAACCAGGTCAGTAAACCAACAGCATGTACTTTAATTCAGCATCAGGACAAAATAACATATGAACACAAAACATAAACAGAGTGGGGAATCCACGTGACAAAATGACTAGATGCACAGAGCTAGTTACTGATTTTAGCTCCGCTTCAGTTAGGATTTTTTTAGAATATCTCGATTTATGCCAGATGGAATTTTTTTCAAATAAAGCGCAAAGTACGCGGAAAATCAAGCTCTTTCTGTTGATTAAGCGCTATTCTGCAATCTGGTCTGATTCTCGAGAAAATTCGGAGAGTATTTTTCGTCAAAATTCATGTACATAGTCCCGATGACCCAGATCGACAGCAAAAACATTCTTCGACTGTTCTCGAGAATTAGACCAGATCGCAGAAGAGCGCTTATACCACCAGAAAAAGCTTGATTTTTCGCGTACTCTGAGCTTTATTTGAACAAATTCCATTCGGTATGAACAGAGATATTCTAAAAAATCCTACCTAAAGCGGAGCTAGAAATAGTAACAAACTCCATGTACATAAGTCATTTGGTCACGTGGATTCCCCTCACTGATAAAGAAAAGTGGGTAGGCGTGTAGCGCGTAATAACAATTCTAAAAAAAGCTAATTTATGTCGCTCATGGCTTAGAAATTCTCCGAAAACGGAGTACAAGTGAAAAAAATGATGAAAATACCAAAGACACACACGTACATTTTTAGACCATGTTCAAAGCATTTGCAAAGTTTCAAAACGATCAGTCAACTGCAGTGACAAAACATATCTGAGGGTTATATCCAAACGACATCTGCAGACGATGTAACAAATTTAAATACAGTTCTAGACAGATCATTCAACCCTTAAACTGCCAATCACAACAATTGTCGTCTGCTTTTTCATCTGCTTGTGATTTTAAAAGTCATTTTTGCAAACAGTGAGGGCCCAGATCAGACTGCTCCTCTAGGAGCAGTCTGATCAGGGCCCACACTATTTGCCTGTATGCAAAAATAGGTTTGAAAAGTTTGCAAGAATATTCAGCAGACGACATAAACAGACGACATTTTCAGATGCAGCTTTTCTTGGCATTTTAACCCTTGTCATGCTGAACCCGGATATATCCTGCCTTTGCAAACAGTGTAGATCCAGATCAGTTGGCTTCTGAAGAAGCCAACTGATCTGGATCTGCACTGTTTGCCATTAAGTATGTGAAATTATAGCAACAATCCAGATCAAGCAATCTGATTGACTGAAATTAGAAGTGGGTGTGGCATCCTAATTTATTCAGCAGGACAAGGGTTATGGGTTAAAAGCTGTAGCTCACAAAGACTCGCACCGTACATATACAGTTAAACCAAAAATGACACATAAATAATAGAGTGACAATAATTAATCTGAGATTTATATTCAAATTAATGCACATTTACAGACAATGTAGAAAACGCCTGCAAAGATTTAAAACGACCGGTTAAAAACTGTAGGACATAAAAAACAACAACAACAACAACAACAACAACAAAACAACAAAAAACAAAAAAACAAAACAGCAACAACAAAAAAAAACAAAAAAAAACAAAAAAACATATCTATATAATTTTGATCCCTTAAAACCCCACTTTTATATAGTAAAACTGGGTTTACAGGAGTTTACATTATTTTTTCATTTCTGCTCAAAAACATAAATTGTTGGTACTCAGAAATGTGATAAATATCAGAGTTCTTTTTATCTGAAAATTTTCAGTTTTTAGGTGAAATTATCTATTTATTTGAATATGCGTGTTTTCATAATGAGGAATCTGATGAAAATACCAAACAATACTAAAAATATTAGCGAAGATTCCCAGGAAATGCCATAATCATGAAGCGCTGCCTTCACGAGGCATCAAAACATCACGAAAACATGCCTATATAATATTGACCCCCTTAAACCCCACTTTTATATAGTAAAACTGGGGTTTACAGGGGTATACATTATTTTTCTTATTTCTGCTAAAAACATAAATTGTGGGTACTTGTTAGAACCGCCTCGGCGAGGCGGTTCTAACGAGTACCCACAATCTATGTTTTGAGCGGAAATGTGAAAAATATCAGAGCTTTTTATCTGAAATTTTTCAGTTTTTGAAGGTGAAATTTTCTATCTATTTGAATATAGGCATGTTTTCGTAATGAGAAGGAAGGATGAGGAACAAATAATGACCTAGCAAACACCACCTATGAAACCAAGACACAAAGAAGACCAGCCACAGCAGAACCGCCTTGGAACTGTCAGTAGGAAAACTAATGAGAGGCTAAAACCAGTATTGCTCGCGCGCCACTTCAACTTTTTTTCTGATGCAACTCCAAATTACAAATATATATTTGGTCAACATAACGCCTACAGATTTAACTGATCTTTTTGAAACCTTGCAGGCGTTTTCTACATGGTCCGAAGATATGTATGTGGTTTTGTCTGACAAAAAACTTTGCACATGGCCTATAGATATGGCTGAATGGTTCTCAGAATACATGATGGCTCTCCTCTCAATCTGTTTCAGATGGTTGGTGCCTGACTATCAATGTCTTTGGTCGGGCCGATCGTGGTTCTGTTTGTGATTTTCTTTGTGTTCTAGTTTCAAATCGCCAGTGAGGCCTTTGCTTTGTTTAATCACAGTGTTTCTGATTATATGTGATGTTAACTGTGATATTTCACAGATGAGGTAGAGGACCAGGAGTTGCGCACACAAAATACTATCATAGGCGAATGGAAGCACGGGAGCGCGAACTCTATGTATCGTCGCTGTCTCCGAAAAGGCGGAATATGATTACAGCAAAGTGGATTTGTATCAAGGTTTCAGCCATGGAATAATTTTTTTCTCTTGCCTCGGCCCATATTTATGCAAGGGTACGCCGTTTTCTACAAGATCGCATGTGCGCCCAGCGAAGAATTAGATCAGCCTGCACATCTGCACAGGTTGATTAGAGTCCTCAATGAGCGCTTGAACTGGGCTACCAACAGTATGTCCTGCGAAGACTATGATCAGCGTGTGTGCCTGTGCAATCGTACAAGATTTTTCGTAGCCCGGCTCAAATGGTAACCCCTCTTTTATCGTTATATCGCTAAGTATGTTTTGCGCGTTACACAGATATAACAATCGTAATACTTTACAGTAGCGAGCCCAACTTAAATAGTTCAACTATATCATCATAGGTTTTAATTTCAAATGTCACTTTTGCAACAGAACTGAAACTTGATTAATTATTCTGTTTGTAGTTTGTTCACTAACGCAATAATTCTATTTTGGCAGAAGAATGGTTCCTAAAGAGTGAGACAGCGAAACTATTCTCCGATCGAATTTCCGTCGTGACAGTTCTATTTATTTGAAAGGGAACTCAATTTTTCACGCTGATAGCGTTCGATAGGAACACTTCACACATAATATGTTTTAATGATTTGCATTAACATTTGAAAAGATGTCAAAGTCCGTTTTGAACATAAATAAACCAAAACAAAACATATACATCATTTGTCCCTATGGACTTATTTCTCAATAACTTTATTGCGAGAGTGAGACATATCCCAACTAGCATTCTTTATAAATCAAACCGATAACGGCCCGCTATAGATTTATAAAAAATGCTGACTGGGATGACATTCTAAATTACATCATATAAAAAAAAATAAGAGAAAAGTCCAGGGAGTGCCATAATCAAAACCGCAGCCCTTCCCAGACACCAAGAGGAAAAAGAAACAGACAAAACCAAACAAAACAAATCGAACAAACGTACGAAAAGCACTAAGATTAGCTCTCTCTTCCCCAAGCGAGGTAATCGCAGTGCTAAAAAGACTGAAAAACACAAGAACAAAATAACACAAGGTACGACATAAAACAAATCGCCTCGTGGAATAAACCACAAAGCAACAAAGAGTAAGACTAACACAGGGACCAACGCCTTAGAACGGTCAGTAGAATAAACCACCGTGGGGTTTAAAGCACTTTTACAACTAGCTAACTTCACCCTGCGTCCCGATACTACTCTTAAATTCGGTTCGTATAAAGGCTACCTTCGGACATGTGTGCCCAGCAAAGATTCAGATCAGCCTTCGCACATTTTCATCATTGTGTACATTTGGTATAGTCAAGAATGCAAAGGTTCTTGAAGCGGAAAAATTAGGACTCTGATCGGAGGCTAATTTGAGTCTTCGGTGGGAGCAGATGTCAGAAGGTACACTTTCTCAGATAGCAGCTTAAACGATATGTTTTATTTGCCACCACTTACTGGTAAGATGTTTGTGACTTCTCCTAATAGTACTTTTTCTGCCGGCTGTTCCAAGTTACTTCTCTGTTGCAGTTCTTTTCTGTTTGTACGTTTGTTAATGCAACCATTTCACTATGTCTTATTATTGTTTGTTCCTCACCACTTCTTCTTTTGATGCCTCTGGAAGACTGTGCTTCGTGATTGTCGCATTTCCTGTTCGAGTTCATTTACATTTTTCCTGTTTGTTTTCCTGGACAAGAGAAACCCCCTTCTGAAAAGAGGGTTACACTAAAACGAAATAATTTGTGAGCAAATTCGTTCTTTTCACAGTAGACCTCTTTTCAGAACTGCGACAAAATCAGCTGTTGTAGAATTTTCTCCCCTGACAGAGAAATGTATTCATTCTCTTTAAATATTATTTCTTGTTGCAAGCGAAGTTGATTTCTAGAAGCTCCCTCTTTCGGCTTTGTCTGTAAAAGTAATGCTATTTATATTCTCATGGACATCTTAAACGCATTTGCTGATCATCATGAAAACATACCTATATAATTTTGACCTCCTTAAACCCCACTTTTACATAGTAAAACTGGGGTTTACAGGGGTATATATTATTTTTCTTATTTCTGCTAAAAAACAGATTGTGTGTTCTCGTTAGAACCGCCTCGGCGAGGCGTTTCTAACGAGTACCCACAATATATGTTTTGAGCGGAGATATGAAGAATATCAGATTTTTATCTAAAAACTTTCAGTTTTTTGGCGGTGAAATTTTCAGTATATTTAAATAGGAGTATTTTCGTAATGTTAAATAGTACAATGTTGACATATGAGCCGGGACACAGCATTTCCTACAACAGCACATGTGCGTCCAGCTAAGACTCACATCAGCTGGCACATCCGCGCAGCCAGATCAGATTTTTCTTCGCTGTCTGCCTGAAGACACTCTTGATCACTGGCTTCTTACAGAGTAGCCTCCGAAGACTGATCAGTCTACGCTGGGCACTCACGCAATATCGTAGGAAATGCGATGTTCCGGCCCATATCTTCATCCGTCGAAATAATCCGCACACGAGTACCACATGTATGTATGTCCTGAACGTGAATAATTAAGATAATATTTTATTGCCTTTATAAAAGCCACCAATAGAACCATGGAGGGTTCAAAACAAAGATTATCATTAGGTACAACCTCTAATGATGAGTTAGGTCAGTACCGTCTTGGAGAAGATTATTGCAACTGTTCCATTGTGTCTTGTCATTGTTTGTTCATTGTGCTTCGTGATTGTGGTTTTTCCTGGGTAATTTCATTTATACAGTCGTTTCTCGTTATCTTGAAGTCCAATGGACTCTCGGAAATACTCCGAGATATCCGTACCTCGACATATCAGATTTGCAGAATTGAAGAAAAAACAAATTCAACAACTACTTTTCAAAAACGAATATGTAATTTGACTCCTGAAGTTAAGAGATATATTCTATTACCTGTTGTTAGTTCTCCATGTCAAAACAGAGACCAGATTTTCAATTCGAGATAAGCGTTATTCGAGGTAAGCGAAGTCGAGATAACAATAGTTGACTGTAGTTTTGACAGTTTTGTAGAGTCCAACAATTATTTGAATATTGATGTGATAATAAGAAAGTGGAAATGCACAAGACATGTTTCCTAACGCTGTAGTACATTTGCATATCGGATACATAATAATTATAATGTGACGATGTCGAATTACGTAATATGCTTGCAAACTGTTCCGAAGATAGAGTGTGCCCTGCAAAAAGAGCTTTCGCTAACACATGCTTTATGATATACGAGGTGCACTGGAAACCAACATCACAAGCCAATTTGAGGCTGAAAACAAAACTCAGACTATGCAAAAAGACCCTATATCGAGGGTTGAGCGCAAGACTAGTGTAAGTCAGATGGTTGTTTTTCCCCAAATCTAATCTCCTCACCATGAAGGCGTTATGAAGATTACAACATTTCTTTCTGTAAACAATGAAAATTTAGGTGCCATTGCTCGTATGAGCAATGACACCTAAATTTGCATTGTTTACAAAGGGGTCCAAGTTGCCCCTAAACAAGGGTTTCAAAAATATGTTTGAGTTACCATAGTCTTGCGCTCAACCCTCGATATGTCGCCTTCCATTGTTTCATATACACGTAGTATCTCCATTTAACACTCGTATTCAGGAGGGTTTCGTCTTTGTGATGTCTAAATTTGACAGATACTTGCTAGAACAAGCTTGTTGAACTGTTACTGTAGGAACAGAATTGATTCTGATATATATTATATATATCACTGTCTCATGGGCTAACTAGCATAACGGTCGTCAATAAATGCACCTAAATGATTACTGTAGATATGGGTTCTGTCTATTTCAATGTGTTTGTTTCTGAGATATGTTTTAGACTAACCAAATTGACCTATCGGTTTTAGTGGTATACACTATACTAAAAATTCTAAGCATATTGTGAAATAGTGATTAGAAAGCTATTCAGGAAAAGGCAAATTCATGAATTAATGAATTTAATTGCTAAAGCTGGCAACGGGTTGGTTGTTTTACACATGGCTTAAATATTCAAACGGCGTGCTCTTGTGCTAATATAATAGTTAAATAAAAATCTAAAAGGTTGCCTTTGGAAACAAGGAACATAGAAATGAACGAAAATCGGAGACTCGGTTTTATGAAGTCTCTTTATTTTTGATTTGGGTTTTTACGGCCCTTTTCAAGAATACTTCACTTATATCGAGCCGATCGTTCATCAAAGGTGGGCGAAAACCAGAGAACCCGGGGAAAAACCACTTGAACATCCGTAAGCAGAACTTAGCTTTCCCGCATGTGAGCCGAGCGGGACTCCTAGGTGAGAAACCTAGTGGATTAACTCTCCTTTCCACTAGGCTATGGGGGCCTGCCTCAAGTCTCTTTATACAGCTATGTACAGTCGAACTTCGATGGCTCGAACATCTTTGGGACCATAGAAAATTGTTCGAGACAATGGGTGGTTCGAGCCACTTAGGGTTAATAATGGTGCCAAGTCAAGAAGCAAATGGCGATAATTTAGGGATTGTTTTCGATTTTCTACACAATGATTGTATGTTGAGTGTACTCATTAGAATCGCCTCGTTGAGGCGATTCTAATGAGTACATATAACATACAATTTCACGATAAAATAAAAAAAATATCTAAATATTTGTTTTCTTGAGCTATCGGAAGAACTTTATAGGGACTCAAAAACGAGTTCGAATTAGCCATGGTAAACGAGCCATCGGTGTTCGAGCTAACGAGGTTCGACTGTAGTTTGCAAGACTGTGTACGCCTCCCTAGCACCGGCTTAAGAGGTATTTGATTTTCAAAGTAACCAGAATGGGGTCAATGATCCCAAAGCAAATACAAATGTGAGATCTTACTGTAAGGAATGCGTTTTTAATGGTAAAATTGGATGCTATGGACATTAATATTAAGAAATTACTTCATATACAATTATATTTAAATGAATCACGCCTGATGCCTTTCATGGGGTTGACTGAAACTCCAATACCCTTTGTCAGATCAGCTGCACAAGCATGACTTGGCTCTCGTATAGTCACATGTACATTTCCACACCGATCAATACATATCTATACTAATAATTAGTCTGTAAACGCTAGTCAAAACACAAATATCACGCTATATGCAAATAAAAGCTAAACAGTTGCTTTTAAAATACAAAGACCACACACAAGAACAAAAAACGGAGACTCGGTTTTATTTAATAGCTTCATATGTAGTAATGCAGTTTGCGAAGCTGCATACGCAAGCTGACACCGGCTAAAGCGATATTCGAGTTTCAAAGTAACCAGAATAGGTTCAATGTTCCCTTGGGAAGTAAATTATAATTAACTTGAGCTAAAGTGCATGACACGCAAAAGCGCATTGACATGATTATACCCGTTTAACAATTATAACCATCATTATAACTGTGATTTACAATAAAGATCCTAAAATTCCTACTTTTAGTTTTGATTACTTAACCTCCTTTGAACGTTATAACATACATAGCTTACCACGCACTTTTCTGTTCACTTTCTTATCTCTTCTCTTGCTTGCCACACCCGCTTCTAATTTCCAGTCAATCAGATTACTTGATCTGGGTTTTTGATGTAAATTCACATATTTAATGACAAACAGTGAAGATCCAGATCAGTAGCTTCTTCAGAATAGAAGGAGAGGCAATGATCAGGAACCGATACAATTATCCCACACTTTCCATCAGATACATCAAAGGGAAAGAAACACAAACACGAAATAACTAGACCCTAATGGAAACATCACTAGCGGAAAGCCAAACGGACAGTCAACTGGATCTACACTGTTCGCTAAGACAGGGCATGTCGTGTTCAGCAAAAGAGTTAAAATCGAAAACCATTTATAAACATCAGTTGATGGGGTACCTGTTTACTGTTTTTGAGCTGTGTACCATTTGATTACATCTTGTAGGTATCTATCAGTGTGCCAAAATTATCAAAATAATCCCATAAATTTAAGTAGCATGGCCATTTTCACAATATTTGCCTGATGCCTGGTACCTGGTGCCTGTTTGAGAATAATGTCGAAGAAAACTGGCATTGACAAGTTTATTGATTAGTTCTTGTTTTGTTTGTTTGTTTGTGTTGAGGTTTTACGGCCCCGTCAACCCAATGGGATCATGTCGAGCGCGGTCAGTTTACCTAACCACGCGTTTACTGGGCAGGCTTAGGCCTCTAAGCGGTTAACCAGTATTGTGCACATTCTTCCGCCAGAAACTGACAAATGCCCTTCTTGAATCAGCGGAAGGGAGAGAATGACCGTAGAAAATATTTCATGACCAATCTCCACGAGAGAATGTTGCCGACCTCGGCGGGGGTTGAACCCGCGACCTCCTAGTCTCCAGTCGGACGGCGCATCCAATTGAGCCACCGAGGCCGGCAATTAGTGCTTGTCGATATCTAGCAAGTTCATAGATTAGATCTAGTCGATATCTATCAGTAAGCCAAAAATATCAAAATATTTCGACAGTTTCATATTTGCACAATTTTGCCTCGGCGAGGCTATTTATAAAGAAATCAGGCATTAGACAAATTCATTGGGTAGGTCTTTTAAGTATCTATCAATATGTTGAATATTACCAAAATATTCCCAATTGTTTGAGTAATGGCGATTATCATAAATTCACTTTTTTTTGACTGGGCGGGGCTATTTATAAAAAAAATCTAGCATTTGAATACTTCGTTGGTTAGGTCTTATCAATATGTATCCGCATGCCAAAAAAAAAAAATATGTAAATATTCCAAGCGGTTTAAAAGTTAAAGCGAATTTAAACAAACTGATATAACGGATGGACATGCCTCGGCGAGACTGTTTATAAAGAGTTCTGGCATTGGACAATTTCATTGGTTAGGTCTTTTCAATGTGTATCTACATGCCAAAAATATCAAAATATTCTAAGCGGTTTTAGAGTTATAGAGATTTTTGCAAACTGATTTCGGACGGACGGATATAGTGATTATAGGATGACTTTACTGCGGGTCATGCAATCTGCATCATGGTGAAGTACGGGGAGACGTTTCTCTACCGCCACACAACACTTAACATCAGCTGCATTGAAGTAAGATAAGGATCCAAAAGGTTAAACCAGAATAGTAAAATAGTACAAACATCACGAAAACATGCCTATATAATTTTGACCCTCTTAAACCCCATTTTTATATAGTAAAACTGGAGTTTACAGGGGTATACATTATTTTTCTTATTTCTGCTCAAAAACGTAGATTGTCGGTACTCGTTAGAACCGCCTCGTTGAGGTGGTTCTAACGAGTACCTACAATCTATGTTTTGATCAGAAGTATGTAAAATATAGGGGTTTTTATCTGAAAATTTTCATTTTTTTGGTGGTAAAATTTTCAGTATATTTGAATAGGCATGTTTTCGTAATGGTTGAATAACCCACTGACCAAAATCCAGTGACTGACTGTATGTAAAACAACTAGAGTTTCTACTAAACAGAAAGAACAGGTCCACGCAAGCAATCGATTGCTTTAAAATGTAGAACATGAAATGAATTATACATCTATTGATACAGGAAACATCAGATATCAACTACATTATTTGTTTTTCAATTTCATTTAAAATTCACATTGCTTTATCGCGCCGTCAACATTATTCTTTGACCTTCTCTTCTGTTTTGATTTTTATTCAAATATACATATACACGTAAATGTCCATGCAAGAATGCAGTCAGTTATTGCCTGGAACATATTCGAGAAATCAACTGTGCATTTAAGGAAAGAAGGGGACTGTGTTAATTTGGTAGATTTTCCGGCTGTTTTACAATGGCAACAACATACATGTATTACGAAAACACGCCTATTCAAATATATAGAAAATTTCAATTCGAAAAACTGAAAATATTCGGATAAAAAAAACTCTGATATTTTTCATATTTCTGCTCAAAACATAGATTGTGGGTACTCGTTAGAACCGCCTCGGCGAGGCGGTTCTAACGAGTACCAACAGTCTATGTTTTTGGCAGAAACAAGAAAAAATAATGTATACCCCTGTAAACCACAATTTTATTATATAAAAATGGTGTTTAATAGGGTCAAAATTATATAGGCATGTTTTTGCCGGTGATGATTTTTTACTTCCTGTTTGCTTTCCTGTTCATCAAATTCGGGAGTAAAATATTTCATATTAAGTGGACCCTTTTTCAGAAGGGTGCTAAAACGATTTTGGGTTTCCTCCCCTGAAAGGAAATCCTCTTAAAACATCGACCACTTTATTATCCATATACATCTGTATGTACGTCGTTTAACTTCGTGAAAAAGCCAATAAATTTGTACGCGTCGCCATAAAAGCCGACTGACTATAGGCGTGATCTATGTACCTATTCCGTTACATTACTCCCCCTCTTCTCTTGACTTCTTTCCGATGACACCATCTTCTGCGCACCAACAACAGTCAACGCTGCCGGAACACCTATCCTGGCTACCGGAGTCCAGAGATGATTGTGGTGGCATCTCCCATCTCACCGCTTAAACAAATGTTTGCCAGGTCTTCCACGAAGTCAACAACAGTGTACGTTGCCTAATAAACTTCGTGAAAAAGCCAACCGCTCTACCTGCGGCTTCCACAGCAAGGCTGTAGGAGTGATCTATATACCTATTCCGTTACTATATTCAATAGTATCCCGTTATTCTGTAAGCCGACAGTTAAGCCCTAGGCCCTGATCAAAGTGCCTGGATGCACAGGCTGACCTGGACCCGTTGTCAGCATGTGCCCCGAAGGCACATTTTCATATGACGCGATTAACTGAATCCAGTTCAATGATCCAGCACGCTCTTTATGTGGTATACTCACACAGACACATACAAAATTATCCGAATTTTCCGTAAGACTTAGAACACCACAAGTATAAGCTTTCACAAAAGAAAAAGCAAAAAAAAAAAAAAAAAAAAAAAAAAAAAAAACAACAAAAATAGAAAACAACAACAAAAAAAACAACAAACAAACAAACAAACAAAAAACAAAAACGGAATGTGTGCTAAGCGTAGACCGAGCTTGTTTATGAAAGCTAACACTTGCTTATAAATAACTGAGCAGTCCATGGAAAACAATATTGGACCAGTCCATGATCTTTCAAAAATGCTGAGCAACAGCAAATGCTAAGATTGTCTACGCCCATGGGCGTAGACAATAACTACTTACCATACTTGTCCTTAAATGTAAACAAGTCAGTTTTCCTACCTGTTGACTGATGTCTGAGTAACAAAAAAGAGACGCTAATCAGACGCCGCTTTGTGCTCAGGCCTGTCTGCCCCAATACTTAGGTTTATCATAGTATTCTTCTTTGTTTTTAATGCATTTCACTATTCCCGAGGACGCTTGCTATAAACTTAACATGCGAAATGGTGTAATAATGAACTTTAATATCTGTACTTTCTAGAAACGAATGAATAATTTATTTTGTCTAATGTATCGTATGTACCCTAAGAATTCTGACAACAAAACTCTTCCCCAGTAAGCATTTTACATAAATCTACAGCTTCATAAACGTTAAAAAATTACTTATATTTCTTAAGTGCATACAATTTCAGATGGAAATATATTACAACGAAACAATACGTATTCAGAATTTTCAGTGCTTGATTTATACTTTATGCGTAATGGATTCCTCCTACTAATAAGTGAGATGATTTGGGCAGCGTCAAACGAAAACGTGTCTTCGAATATGCGCAATATATCACTCTGGTCTCTGCTCTCTATTCATACATTCTGCAGTATCAAATAATTCTGTTTGCGGACAGTGAAGTCCCTGATCAGACTGCGCGGATGCGCAGTGTGATCTGGGCTTTCGCTGTCCGCATATGTCCGAAGACACGTTTTAGCATAGCGCGGCCCAGTTTATATTTACAATGCTGTGTATTGATATTTACGGTGTTGTATATTGATATTTACACTGCTGTGTATTGATATTTACAATGCTGCGTATATCAGACACTGCAATCAAGATCTACACTACAACAAATTTGAAATAAATAAATAAGATTATCCTAATGACCGAACGGAGACCAGACGCCGCTATCTAGATCTACACTACAACAGAAATAAAAAAAAATAAATAAAATTATCCTCATGACCGAACGGTACCGCATTTCACATTTTTTTGTGGATAGTTACACAGGTCCGAACCAAGGTTGCTATTTCTTTGTTCTTGACAGGGCATGTAAACTTGTGCACGATATTTACCTCATCATCAATCCAATTACAAAGCCAGACACATTCTTTCTGTGCTGACTCCGAACAATTTCCACGATTGACACTATCTCTTCGCAGCTGCTCACAGACCATTAAGATAGATCGGCAATCGCTTCGATTAGCCCCGACGATTGGTATGTACCTGCTACTGGAAATCAAACTGACAACATCCAGTTTGTGCAGAGCTGTATCAAATCGACTTAATTATTGCACATACCACTATAAGAACAGATCTTGGCAACATTACGAAAACACGCCTATTCAAATACATTGAAAATTTCACCACCAAAAGCTGAAAGTTTTCAGGTAAAACTGATGTTTTTCATATATCTGCTCAAAACATAAATTGTGGGTATTCGTTAGAACCGTCTCGGCGAGGCGATTTTATGAGTACCCACAATCTATTTTTTTGAGCAGAAATAAGAAAAATAATGTATACCCATGTAAACCCCCGTTTTATTATATAAAAGTGGGGTTTAAGGGGGTCAAAATTATATCTATTAGGTATGTTCTCGTGAGGAGTTCAGAGTTTCATCGTCTTTGTAATGCAATCCAGTTTTCTATTTACCCTTAAAGTACACAACAACAACAGAAGACACGTTGAAATATTGTTGTATTTTTATTTTTCAGACGAAAATTAGGCTTGACATTTCATACGAATCATCTGCCTAGCAAGAGAATCGCCTCGACCTCCTTAAAGCGATACTGATGAGTATCGACGACGTTTGCATATATTAAAAACTATTTTATTAAAATCAGCGAAAAAACTAACAGTGAAGGTTTTGATCAGTTTGCGTAGATACGCAGAGAGATCTATGCGTTCGCATCTGCCCGAAGGCACACTTTCACGTGACGGGACTAATTTTTAAGCAGCTTGGCCCTGTGCGCTAATTGTTTATATTCTCATAGACACATCAAGTCTGTCTTGTTTATTTTGTAAAGCTTATTGTATGCTGGGAAAAGTTTCGGCAAACGACATTTTGAAATAACATTGCTTGCAAATTGTCTCATGAAATGTCAAAGTCCATTTTCTGGGGAAAAATAAGAAAATATAATCAAGTTTTCGTCTGCTGAATTAAACCAGAGAGTGGCAAAGGTTCAGTATTGTTTCAGGGTGCGATCCATAAAATTAGTATGCAGAATGATATAATAATAAACATTAATATCTGTAATTTCTGAATGTGGATGTATAATTCTTTTTTATTTTGTCACTTGCCATAGACAAAGGGTCGGTTTAGTATGCAAGAACAATTAGCTCTAATCAAGTTCTTCACAGTTAGTTTTACATTAATACTTGAAATTTACTGTATTACTTGATATATGTATTGCAGAAAGATCTAAGTATTGATCAGATTGCACTGAATTTATCACGACAGACTTAAAAGAAATAAGGTCACATGCGCGTTAAAGGGCTTTTGGACACCATAACCAGCTATAACCATCAACACTCAGTACATGTATGAGTACAAAATGTACCAGAAAACAGTTATATACACATAAGTACATGCATTAACAGAACAACGACAACAACAACAACAACAACAAAAAAAAAAAAAAAAAAAAAAAAAAAAAAAAACCCAAAAACAACAACAAAAAAAAAAAAAAAAAAAAATAAATTAAAAAAAACAACAACAACAACAAAAAAACAAAAACAAAACAAGAAAACTATAGTTTCATGTAACAATTGGGACATAATAATGTTCATATTTTATGAAAACATTGACTCACGCGACGTCACATGATCGTTAAGAAACATCAGAGTAAGCCACAAGCAAAATCATGCCTATATAATTTTGACCCCCTTAAACCCCACTTTGGGGTTTACAGGGGTATACATTATTTTTCTTATTTTGCTAAAAATATAGATAGTGGGTACTCGTTAGAACCGCCTCGTCGAGGCGGTTCTAACGAGCACCCACACTCTATGTTTTGAGCAGAAATATGAAAAATATCGGAATTTTTTATTTGAAAATTTTCCTTATTTTGGTTGTAAAATTTTCAATATTCTTGAATAGGCGTGTTTTCGTTATGAATGCGGAGTCTTTTCGTCTTCTTCGCTGCTCACCCATGTACATTTTTCTATGCTCGGCTGATTATTGGACCGTGCCATACGAAAACGTGTCTTCGGGCATATGCGGACAGCGAAAATCCAGATTAGCATTCGCATCCGCACAGTCTGACTAGAGCCTTTGCTATCCGCCAACAGAATCATTGGCTACTACAGCATGTTTAAATGGTGATGCCCGGATGAGACTTTGAACATGCGCGGAATGAATCTGCGCATGCTCGAAGGCGCTTTTTCACTTGACGCGGTCCATATAATGCTGAAGAAGAACAGACCAAATAACGCCCACTTATAAAATTGTTATAAAAACAAAGAGCATATGTGATAATGGCCAAGTACGATGTTAAGACCAACGATCCAGACGCATCTTATTTTTATGTCTTTAAGGTAAATGGAAATTATGCTGCCATTTTTCACAACAGTGACAGATTGTATGATTTCTTGTTTGCTTCACTGCATAGAAATCCGATTCTTAAAAGACGTCTTCTCTAAAAGGAAAGAATTTGCTCAAGAGCAAATTCTTTCCTTTTAGAGAAGGCACCTTTTCAGAAAGGTAGCAAAACAATTTTGGAGAGTTAACTCTCTTGAAAGTGTGTCAGTTCCCCTGAAAGGCTTTTCCCCCGTGCTTTACCAAAGTGCAGTTTTTATTTTTATTTGCCTTGGTATCACTGAACTCAATCTGCTGTCTTGGAAAATCGAGCTCCGCATAAGCCGGTGGTAGGGGCGTATGTAGAATATATATCGTTCGTCTGTCAATACTGACAATGCCCAATCCTAATCAACTGTGCGATGTGTTATTATTTGTGTGTTCTAAGATGGCTGATGAGACCAATCTTAGCTCTAAACTGTTGCAGATAGAACAAGAGTGGTATATTGAAGAAAGCTCTGTTTGTGATGCCTTAGCTCTGGCTTTCCGCTGTGCACGTTTCTGCTCGGGTTCGCTGATTCGTTTTGCTTCGTATTCACCAGCGCCCCTTCTTATGAGACCTCGTCACTTTGTTCGATCCTGTGCAATCTGTTCCAAATTGTAGTTCTCCATAGAGGATTTTCTTTGCAGAATATATAGCATAGTGTCGACGATGCCCAAGAGGAACCACTATCATAGACAATAACCCACCAATGACAACAAGAGGAAGAGCATACAAAACAAGATAGTACACAAGCCATACAGTAAAGCAAAGCAACCAACCCACTCTTCACCAACAAAGTGATCTAAACGCTAGACAGGATCTTCTAAGCACAAGCAACAACAACAACAAAAAAATAGAAACAAAAAACAACAACAACAACAACAAACAACAAAAGAACGTGAAAACAACAAAAGAAAAACAAAGAAAATAAAACTAAACAAGTAAACGAAACAACGACAACAAAATCAAAACAAAACAATGTAAAACAAAAAAAAAAAAAAAAAAAAAAAAAAAAAAAAACAAAAAAAAAAAAAAAAAAAAAAAAAAGCGAACAGCCACAAGGCCACACAAACAACAAACTACTGTGCTTTCGACATCTTTCAGAAAGTCATTTTTTTGCTTGACGCTTTATGCACAAAAAGTTATATTCTAGTCATTGGTTTTATCGTAACTTCCTATGTACGAAAAATTTCATTCTAGTCATTGGTTTTTAAAAAAATCAAATATTTTCACTTTTTCTCCATAGTAAAAATGAAGCCAAATCATGCAGAAATCTGTAGGGTAGGTAACTTGGAGCCATATTTTCAACTAGTTCCACTTGTTCAATTTTTCTGAAATTTCAACAATATTGTTGTGAAACATTAATAATTCAAATTCAGCAAAGGAAAGTAAAAACTATTTTCTTAGACAAAAATTAAAAAAAAAAATCACTTTACTATAGAAATTGCATAGGTCAGATAAACTTTTAGCCGTAAATTTAATTTTAGTGTAAATATTTGAGTACAAAACACAGAAGTAGAAACGACACATGGTTTCTGATAAGATATGGTCAGTCAGAACAAAAGATTTTCATTTAAAATAAAACGCCAAGCAAAAAACATCTTTCCAAGAGATGTCGAAAGGACAGTACACCAGAACCATCGCCTTAGAACGGTCAGCAGTGAAAACTACATGAGATTACGAGGATCTATCATTGGTGTGAGGGGTAGATAGAAAAATCCGTCCCGATGATCATTCTGGCATCACGAGGCTTGCCGAGTTATGCTAGACTGTGATCGCAAGGGACGGATTTTTCTATCGACCCCGCGCACCATTAATAGATTCTTTTTCTTGTACACTTGTCATTTCTGAACGTAGATTTTATAATAATGCAGTCACTTCGATTTCTATCGACCCCGCACACCACTGATAGATTCTTTTTCTTGCACACTTTTCATTTCTGAACGTAGATTTTATAATAATGCAGTCACTTCGATTGCTGACGTCCACCATATTGTGATGACGATACTGTCATTATAATATGGCGGACGTCTTATCAAGAATATAAGAAATCTACCATGGGTGTGAGAGGATTACTCTCAGGCTTCACGAGGCTTGTCGAGTGATGTCAGACTGTGATCCCGAGGGACGGACTTTTTTCTATATGTCCCTCACTCCCATGATAGATTCTTTTTCTTGCACAACTTTCATTTCTGAAAGATGTTTTTTGATAATGCAGTCACTTCGATTGCAGACGTCCGCCATATTATAATGACAATATCGTGATTATCGTCATTATGATCAGTGACGTCAAACTTAACGTTGGCGACCGTGACGTCCTTTAACGTCCTATACAACCAGCGTCTGTCAAACGCGCGAACATTCTCGATTTTTATCTTTCACACGGGACGTATAAGGGTGTGTGAGATAAGATTTGCTAGCACCGGTGTAATTTGCGGAAATCCTTATCTGATGTGCAAGAAAAGAAGAAGCTCAAGGAAACCGAAATGCCGATTTTCGTTCTTATGTGTCCGTTGTTTCCAAAGTTTTATTTTACACAGATCCCTGTACATTACATTTGTATATTCAAATTTGATTATATACATGTACGTACATGTTTATTTAGCTTTTCAACCTAACCTAAAAGAAAAAAAAAAATAATGTGCATTGTTCATTCTTCAGTCCCCGCTTTATTATTGCTGATGAAGTTATAAATCAGAGGAAGACAAATACAATTGATTTATTTTATTAAATCTGGCTTTCCTTGGCCAAAGACGGACAATAATTTACATGTGAATACAACTAATAATCCAATTTAACATTGTCTACTGGACTTCCATCATCTCCATTGCTGCGTACAGCGCACACCGTAACAAATGTATGGCTAATGGAGTCTTTCACATTGGCAGATGGCTGTTCTGATTAGTATTGAAACGGCTGTACAATATTGCTCCGTAACTTGTGTTTTTCTTTAGTTCTGGTTGTCAGTGCCTGTAGCGTTTACCAGGAGCCTTATCTTTGTTTTATCATATTGATTTAATTTGATACTGATATGCTTTTCTGTAATATTTCACTGACTGAGTCAGTGGGCCTGTATGCGGGCCGGACAGTAATTTCGAACCTAGGGTGAACATTTGGTTCCAGTTCGATTTAAACCTCCACACCAACCCAACTCTCATCCCCCAATCCCTCAGACTGTGGTTCTACCATTGTATGTTCTCTAAGTGGCCTTACGACTGTTTGCTGCAGGTCATTTTCCATGTTTTTTTTTTTTTGTCTTGTTGTTTTCTTGTTTGTTTGAAGGTTCTTGTAAGGCACTATGATCACTTTGTATGGAAAGAGGCAGCTGGTTGCTTTGTTTTTCGTTGGATTGTGGCATGTGTACTGTCTATTATGGTTTGTTTGCCCCTTTCTGGTGGTATCATTGGTAGGCTATGTTCTGTGACTGTGGGTCTAAACTATACGGTGAACCCTCGTTACAACGACAGCATTTGTTCCCAATGACGTTGCCATTAAAATGAATTTGCTGTTGTATAGAATACTTAATGAGCGGAATGAATATGTAATAATGGTCTTGTTTTGTTCTTATATCCTCACAGAACATATGTTTTTGATATATGTTGGAATCACTGAGGCGATTCTAACAAATATCAAAACATATGTTTCTTTAAAGAATACAATATTCAAGCATAATTTGTGACTAATTATTACCTCTCAAACGAAGGTTTCGTGAAAGTCAAATTGCCATTATAACGAATTTTGTCCTTGTATCGAGTGTCGGTATAAAGAGGGTTTTCTTTACTATACTCTAGTTTTGTAATTTGATGGCAAAAAGTGCAGATCCTGATCAGTCTACACCAGTTGTAAAAGACCACTTATTACGACGTTAGGCATTAACGTTAATGGATCGATCCTATACCTCTGGTAATATCTTTTTGTTCTAAGTATATACATATTATTATACTGTTACACTTTCAGTGAGTAATTGCTGGAAATCATGGAAATAGCCAACCGGTCAACACATTTCTCCGAACATTTACTTCGCTTGGGTTCTCGGTAAGGAAGATGAATCTGTACACGGTACCCTGCGTTGCTTCGTCGTTAATGCGATGTTGTATAAACGTCATGTGTCTGTCGGGACATCATCTATCGAATTACTTAACCAGAACCAGTCGTTCTGTGGGAACTTAGAACAAAGACATGATGACTAACACTATATATCCACACTTACTCACAAATCAATAAAATAGAATAGTCAGCGTTATTACTAAGACCAGTGTGTACACCTGTACATGTACCTACTTCTCCAAAGTTCTGCTTGTTCTCCAGAATAAATGTTTTTGCTAACTGATCTGGGGACCATCACTATTTTTATGACATTTTTTTTCTTTCATGTCGCGACATTTTGATATTGTAGAAGCAGCATTAATTCAGAATCGGAATATAGGCGAAAATGGAATTCGGATAACGCAATTCATTGCTTACGTTAACGAGTCACTGAATTGTTTTCATCTCTGCCACATCACCAGAAAAGGTAAACTTGCTAACCCTATTAGGGTTAATAACTTTGCTTCTTTCTTAAATCGCACGCTAGTGAATCCCCCAGGGTAAATCCATCCTTAATCAATATGACGGCTCCCTCCTCCGTCTGTTTCAGATCAATTTTACTACCTGTTGATATGTATAAAACTGCTGGACGAAGTGGCAAACAATGTTGACCCTGATAAGACGCCGCAGAAGCGGCGTCTGATCAGGGTCTACCTGTTTGCTTATGCCTATCTGTCCCAATATTCACGGTCATTCGGTAACCCAGAATCGTAACAAGGCGAATGGAACTAGAACAACGTTACGAAGAATGATAGATTTTAGTACATCTGTCTTCTAGCCTATGAATGGTGATTACAGTCATTGCTTACGTTAACGATCCCCTTGATTATTCTATCTCTGCCGCATCATGTGAAAATGCGTACTTGTGAATGTTTATGCCGATATCAAATATCCAGTTCCGGACTAGCAAAGCAATTTCATATCTAAACCCCCAACCAAACTTTTAATGGGGGGTGGGGGTGGTATACTGTTTTCACGTGGTCCGTCCGCCACTCCGGCCGTTTTGTTTTGGTTTCTGCTTCTTATCTTGCTAAATAATCCAGGGCATCTTTTCATATTTTGCATAAATGTTGATATTGATAAGATGATGTTGTGACACAAAAATAAGGGCCTAGGGATTAATTCCCTTAGTCATTTCCCTTTGTCATTCTTGAAAAGGCGTTTTGGTTTCTGCTTCTTATCTTGCTAAATAATTTCAGGCCTTTTTTTCATAATTTGCATAAACGTTGATATTGATAAGGTTATACTGTTAGACAAAAATACGGACCCACGGATTTATTTCTTCAGAGTTATTTCACTTTGTAATTCTTGAAAAGGCGTTTTGGTTTTTGCTTCTTATCATGCTAAATAATTTCAGGAATCGTTTCATATTTTGCACAAATGTTGATATTGATGAGGTGTTGCTGTTATACAAAAATAAGGGCCTAAGGATAAACTCCTTTGGATTTTTTTTTTTTGCCTTTGTGACTCATGAAAAGGCGTATTGGTGGTATGCTTTTTATCTTGCTAAATGATTTAAGGAATCTTTTCATATTTTGCACAGACGTTGATATTGATGAGGTGTTGCTGTTAGATAAAAATAAGGGCCTAGGGATTGATACCTTGAGAGTAATTTCCCTTTGTGGTTCTTGAAAAGGCGTTTTGGTTTCTGCTTCTTATCATGCTAAATGATTTCAGGAATATTTTCATATTTTGCATAAATGTTGATTCTGATGAGGTATTGCTGTTAGACAAAAATAAGGCCCTGAGTGTAAGTTCCTTTAGAGCAATTTCCCTTTGTTATTCTTGGAAAAGGCGGTTTGGTTTATGCTTCTTATCTTGCTAAATAATTTAAGGAACCTTTTCATATTTTTACATAAAGGTTGATATTGATGAGGTGTTACTGTCAGAAAAAAAAATACACGCCTAGAAGTTCATTCCTTTATAATTATTTCCCTTTTATATTCTTGAAAAGGTGCTTTGATTTCTGATTCGTCTTATTTTGCAAAACCCGTTGATATTGATGGGCTGTTCCTGTCAGAGAAGAATAAGGGTCTATGGGTTAATTTGTTTAGAGTTATTTCCGTTTGTTATTCTTGAAAAGGCTTTTTAGTTTCTACTTCTTATCTTGATAAATAATTAGACGGATCTTTTCATATTTTACATAAATGTTTATACTGACGAGATGTTGCTGTAGAGAAAAAAGGACTCTTGGTGTTCATTCCTTTATGCTTAATTCCCTTGGTTCCTTCTTGAAAAGATGTTTTGGTTTCACTAGTGCATGCTCAGCGAAATCAACTCATCTCATAGTATTTCTTCAAGGACTCATTAAAGACATTCTGAACATGTGCAGAAAAAGTATGATACTGAAAAAAATGCCCCCCAACCCACCCTCCCCTCAAAAAAAAAAAAAAAAAAAAAAAAAAAAAAAATATATATTAGAAGACTTCGAACTTTGACTATTGAAACATTTAAGATTTTAAATACCATGTTACTCCTGACTTATCTGATTTAGTTAAACGTAGAGATTGTACGTCTTATAATTTTAGATATAACAATATTTTACAGGTAGCTCAGGTACATACTTCCAAATACGGTAAGAACAGTTTTAAATATGCAGCAGCAGTCTTGTGGAACAGTTTCCCAGATGATGTTAGAAAAGTGAGTAATTTTAATCCGTTCAAATCTTTAATTTCTAAATGGAATTGGGAGAATTGCAAATGTAACTTATGTTGCAGACAGTCATATGTCTCCACATGACAGTCTGTGTTTGCTATTTGTGCTGTTTTATGTGTGTTTGCCCGTCTGCTGTTTGCTTTAATTTTTGTGCTTTAGTTTCCTTTCAAGTACTCAAGTTGCATGCTTTTATGTGTATTTTGTTTGCTCAGTTTTGAATCGTATCATTGTTCTTACCTGTTAAACAATGCTGCTTTTGTAGCTCTAGGCTGCTTTATCGTTAGCTTATCATGTGCTGTAATTTTGTGTCCTAGTTCTCAAGTTTTAATAAGTTTAGTATTAACCTTTGTTCCTGTGTTTTTCAGTTAGGCTGTTTTCTACCGTAAGTTATATGTTTTTATCAACCGGGTTTTGTCAGCTCTGGTAGGTAGGGGCTCCACCGAATCACCTCTGCTGACCTTTCTCTGGTTGATAATATGAGTAATGTGCTGGTTTTATATCTTATACGAGGATCCTGCAAAAAGTTTTGTCACTGGGTTCAGATTACTTCAGTGCTACGTTTTATCAAACAGTTATTACACACCTTCAAAGGATCCCCTCTTTATTGAAACACATTTTTGTAACCTTTTTACCCAGTCGCGAAAAGCAGATAAATAGTCTTCTTTTGGTATCTGTTGGAGACACTGATAAATAGCGCTACCAAAAGCACTTCTAGACGTATACTTATTTCTAGAAAGCATTTTCTTAAGCCTTGGAAATACAAAGAAGTCACAGGGACTCAGGTCAGGTGAATAAGGTGGATGGTTTAAAACTTTCATTTTTTCAGAAGCCAAAAAATACTTAACAACCTCACACTTATGAGAGGAGGCGTTGTCATGTAAAAAGTGGACTCCTGACTATCCTTTGCTTGGTCGTTTCTTATTGTAAAACTCTTTTCACTTTCTTCAGTACAGAATTCTTGTAGAGTCGGCCAATGACTGTATGACCAGATGGACAAAGCACTTGAACGACTGGCCCACTTGATTTAAAGAAAATTGCGTACAACATCTTTTTCGAACTTATGGTTCTCTTGGCAATACATGGACATTTTTTTATCTTTTCGCTTCCATTGCTTATTATCAGCCCTTCTTTGTGGCTCAAACATATGCATCCAGGTTTCATCACCTGTTAGCAAGTTAGAAATAACCCGACTGTTACAGCCTTTGTATGTTTTCAAAAGTTCCCGGGCACATTTAAGGCGTTGTGTCTTTTGCTCCTCAGTGAGCAAATGAGGTACCCACCTAGCGCAAACCTTTCTCAGGTCCAAACGCTTTTTCAGAATTGTTTGCACACTGCCTTCTGATATGCCAGTACGACTAGCTATATCTTTGACAGACAATCGCGCATCCTGTTCGACCACAATCTTTACAGCAGCGATGTTAACCTTGGTAACAGAAGTTTTAGGCCTTCCAGGACGGGTATCATCTTCAGCAGAAAATTTCCCAGCTTTAAAAGCTTTAACCCACCTAAAACATGTATGCATTGAAATGGTTTGAGAGCCATATATACCATACAATTCATTAAATAGCTACTTTGAATCTATATTAAACCTAATGCGGCATTTAATACAGCTACGAATTTTAGTCTTCTGATCCATGTTCCAATGTAACAAGTAAGTTGGTCAGTGTATATCACTGCATCTATTTCAGTTTGAAATAGCCCAGTCAGTTGGAAAGCAATTTGCACGAAATAAACGGGTATTGTTAGCTATTCAACACACCATTCAAGTGCAGTGAAGCATTTTAAAGTATAACAAAGGAAGTCTATTAGTGACAGAACTTTTTGCACGACTCTCGTATTATAATTATGATTTCAATCTTAGTTAGGCTTAAATTATTCATCATTATTGTATTAGAAGCAATCAAAATAAAGTTTAAACTGAAACCATTATATGAACAGACGGTCAAAAACTCCTTATCTTACTTAGAGGGATTGGAGTTCAATTGTAATTACATCAGCACCCACTGATTGTCCAGATCAGAAAGCACAGAGTGGGGCTGTTTTGTCAAACATATGTGATAGGCCTCTATTCTCATGAGGTGTCACTGGCTGTCTGAAGCTAAACATTGTGTTGTTTTTAAAGTGAATGGATAAAACCTCGAGATTTAGCTCCATTCTTGGCAAGGGAGACCACTTTTGTGACTGTCTGCCTGCATTCCTGAACACCAGACCTCTTCAGAAACTGGGTCTACTCTCTGAGAGCAAATTGGTTCCTTACAATGTAGACCCATTTTTAGAGGTGGGTGGTAGTGGGGTTGGGGCAAAAAATATTTACAGAGTTAACTCCCCTGAAATTGTAACTGTTTCCCTTAAATGCCGCCCACTGCTGATACATGAGAAAGTGCTTATTTTAGCACGTCAAATCTCCTCAACGATTCATTGGCGTCCTGAAACTTAAATAAACACTATCACTCATACTTTCGGATTGACAAACGTTTCAAACGCTAATCATAATGTATTCGAATCGGAACACAAGAAAACCACGCGCGAGAAAAGGGCTCTATAGCATTCGCCTTTGTTGCTCGTCGCAAAATACAGAGCGTCAAAAATCACAATTTGCGCTAAATTCAGCGTCAGAGCCATAACGCTATAAATTGTTCCTTCTGACATCTGCATCCAACGAAGACTCTGATCAGCTTGCGCATCTCAGTCTGATCAGAGACTTCGCTGTCCGCATGAGGAATTCCGGCAGGCGCACAACGTTGAAACAACGTCGACTCAACGCTGATTCAACGTCAAGCCGTTGAATCAACGTTGAATCGACGTTGATTTAACGTTGTGTGTCAGCTGGGATTGTACACGTTGAAACAACGTCGATTCAACTTTGATTCGACGTTGTTCAAGGTTGTGTGCCCGCTGGGATCTTTGTATTCTTGGCTATACAAAATGCGTCCAGTGAAGATTCGCGCAGTCTGATCGCAATCTTCGCTGGTCACAGTTGTCCTAAGGTATGTTTTTGACGTTGATGCACAAATCGTTTTAGAATGCAAGTTTAGCCGCTAAATTCTCATTGGAGAATAACTTTGGCACGTGTTATTCCTGATGGTATCAAATTAGACACCATCTTAAGCATGTTAGAAGCAAGATTTGTATTCATTGGATTATGAAGTTTAGGCATTACTAGAATTAAAAGTACATGTATTTTGAATGGAAACGACACTTTCTTTGCCACTGTGTTTAATCCAGTGCGCTCACTGATTTTTTAGATGGGCAACAAAAGTTCTGCCCAGACTGTGCGACTGAGTAGGTCAGTTTGGGCTTTCCTTGCCCGCAAGTGCGGTAACGGCCTTTTCTCAAATAACATCCCATATTATGTTTGACGAGGATTCCGATCAACCAGTGTATCTACTTAGTCTGGCTGGCGATATTCCTGTTCGCCGTACAATGGTTGGGTTTTGCATAAAGCAAATTTGAGTTTCATACAGAGAAAGCCATGATCTGACCGCCAGAATGCATAGCCTGGCACGACCTCCTGTTCCCACAGTATGTACAAGGACAATACATTTTCTTGTGGCTCGTTCCGTTTACTTTAACTGCATTAGCGTCTTGCCTTCTTAAGAATAATGAATCTGTTCAATTTCTCTGTCGACTTGCTGTAAGTAGATTTCTACCAAATGCTCTCTGACAGACAAAAATATACCTGACCTTAAATTTGCGGACACAGACAAGTCTGCGTATGCCCTCAGTCCTATCAGACCCTACACAAATATTTGACACATTCTTTTAATGTTATTTATAGAATATATAAAGGTAACAGTCTGAAATCAAACTGGGTTTTATGGCTGCATAGTACTGGTGATGGGACGCTATATTTATGCAATATAAAAAACTGCCATTTTCGATGATGTTGCCCAAATCACAACGAAGAATGGTAGAAAATCTGTTATATTGCCATTTGTATTTCTGATCGGATTATTACGTCAGAAGTCTCTGGGACTTGTCTGAAAGCAATCTCATTGCACCGTATATATTCTATAGACAGGCCTAAGCAAACAGTGTAGACTCTGATCAGACGCCACATTCTGCGGCATCTGATCAGGATCTACACTATTTGCGACTCATCCAGCAGTTTTTGAGCAAATTAGTAGGTAGTAAAATGAGGTTGTTTAAAATTTAGGGTAAGTATGGTGATGAGTTAAAGTGCACGCATATTTAGGGAAACTACGGTATTGTTATCGTTTATTTAGCAAATGGCGCTTGCTGTGGAAAAAATAAGAAAAACTTGTTGCATATATCAGCCGCTTCATAAAAAAATGTGCATTCAAGAAACGATCGAAAATTAAAGATTCCAGCTAGCACTGTATGCTTCAATCCATATCGGACTGTTATCGGCCTGACAGGAATTCAACGGTCCAGTACAGATTTAAGTAGAGTGCTGCCTGGAATACAGATCAGCCCCTATAGATGCACCATAAGATCAAGTTACCTGGAGTACCCTAAGTATTCGAACACCTTAATTCTATGCCATAATTGTCCTAAAATTTGAATAAGTTCATTTTATTCCATTTAATACATCCATAAACTACCGGATAGGCGACGAGCAGTGTTTGTACACCCTTCATAAAAAGGGGTCTGTCCTAAAATATAGGGATTTGCTCCCTCTTGGAACTTTCCTTCCAACTCAGAGTAGACCGTTTTGCAGATAGTTCTCATTTCTCGTATCTTGCATAAAAAACAACAAACCACCACCAGAACCACCACCAACAAAAAAACAACAAAACAACACTACTCTCGGAAAGATCAGCTGATTATTTGTATATACAAAGCCTGAATACTGCTGATTGTTTGTATATACAAAGCCTGAATACTGCATGATACAAAACCACTGTATGGGAATCCGAAACTATGTGCATTTTGGCGAAATGCATACATTTTGCATGGCACTTTTTTTGGATTTTTGCCTTGTAACTGTGTTATGTTAAGTGTATAGTAAACAGGTATATACTGACAGGTTAATACACCCGACGACTTGGCAATATATTAATCTGTGCAGTTGATGTCTAAATATAAATGAGCACTGAATGTTTAAAATTCTTGCCGCGTTTTGTTTTTTAAAACGGCTCGTTCTTCATAGAATTTCGATGAAGAGTTTCGAATGCGGAAATTACTTGACTAATTGTATTTGGTCTTAATACATTCTTACCGAGTGTAGTCCGTCAACAAATGTTTTAAAATTGTGGACATGACAACATTTGCAGATAACTCCACCAGGGCGCATTTTAAAGACATAAGTAAGTACAAAATTGTATTGTATACGAATTAATCTAATAGAAAAAAATCATGAGCATAAACGTCCGAAAGGTGTCTGGTAAAATTTAAACTTTGTCAATAAAAACGATATTGTAAACTTTCCAAAACAAGACATCACAAAAACATACCTATATAATTTTGACCCCCTTAAACCCCACTTTTATGTAGTAAAAATGGGGTTTACAGGGGTACACATTATTTTTCTTAATTGTGCTCAAAAACATAGATTGTGGGTACTCGTTAGTAACGAGTACCCACAATCTATGTTTTGAGCAGAAATATGAAAAATATCAGAGTTTTTTTTATCTAAAACATTTCAGTTGTTTTAGGTGAAATTTTCTATATATTTGAATAGGTGTGTTTTCGTAATGGTTCTTTTACAAATTTATCGTAACGGCCATATTGGATCAGAAATCGGACGTTTTTGGTGTCAATCCACTTCTTTGAATCTTTTAATACATGACATCGTAAAAGAAAAGGTAAAAGGTGTATTACAATTTGTATGCGAAATTTTAAAATTGGTTTCAGGCAGTAAAACAGTGTACTAGCCCTTGAATGTAGAAAGCTGCCTCAGTGTCACTATTGGCTTCATAGTTGCATATGCACACGAGAAAATGAACGTTCTGTTTTGAACATTGTTTTCTTTCTTTTCTACGACATTAATCTGAATACGCAAGATTTTGTGTACTTGGAATTTGTTAAGTATCAACTGGGCCTCCGTAGAAACATGCCAGTTTTCGCGAAATGTGATGTGTGTATACCTGCTATTCAGTTGTTTTGTATACATGTCCACACTGTCTTCTTAACAAAATAAATTGCATATCTTTCCGATTATAAGGTTCGCATATATGTTTTAAATATTGGAACCCGTGCTATAAAAGGCTTTATTATTGTTATTGCAGAAAAACAAGCAGGAGTTTTCAAAGTTGCTTTCCTTCTAAAAATTGCGAAAGTCTACCAAATATATGCAGTTTCCTTAAGGAGAAATCGGTATACATTCCTGGTTTGAAAATTCCTTATCAAAAGGGGACGAGATACTTATAAATGAAAACGGGAGCAAATTTTACGCTTGAAGAGTAGTCCTGTCTAGCAAAGGAGGTAAGTACTTTCAAATCCGAGTCATCTCCCTTGGAGCTGTATCTATTTACCTTAACCCTAGTCCTGCTGAACCCGGATATACTCTGCCTTTGCAAACAGTGTAGATCCAAATCAGTTGGCTTCTGAGAAGCCAACTGATCTACATATACACTGTTTGCTATTCAGTATGTGAATTTATATCAACAATCTGGATCAAGTAATCCAATTGGCTGAAAATTTGAAAAGGGCGTGGTATCTTTATTTATTCAGCAGGACAAGAATTACGTCAACAATTCTGTTTGCTGTGATGACCCGCTTACAAAAGCTTGGCCAATGTAAGATGTATCGACACACAACAAACGTCGCAGTCTGGCTACGCAGATGAACATCCTGATCGGAGTCTTACCATGTCTACACATGCTCCGAAACTGTATGTTCTCGTGGTTTAGCCTCGTAAAATATGTACAAATGTTGTATATTTTCGCTTGCGCAATTTCTTTTTCGATTTCAAGTATGTTTGATATTTTCAAAAGTACGACTGTTAGTGCCTTTTTCTGACTTTCCTCACTTGAATTTAAACAATCGTTTACTGCCATATTAACTCAGAGGCCAGTGGGTTTACCATACATTCTTATAACATTAATTCTTCTCATATTATGGGAATACATACATTGAACTGAAGGCAATGACTTGGCCTACATTTTATACTACTGAGTAGCAGAGAATATGAATTATTTGTTTGTTTGTGTTGAGGTTTTACGGCCCAGTCAACCCAATGGGGTCATGTCGAGCACAGTCAGTTTACCTAACCACACGTTTACTGGGCAGGCTTAGTCCTCTAAGCGGTTAACCAGTATTGTGCACATTCTTTCGCCAGGAACTGACAACTGCCCTTCTTGAATCACCGGAAGGGAGAGAATGACCGAATATGAATTATAGAACCCACATAGAACATTAACCCATATAAGCCTGGCGTCCATTTTTTGTGGGACATAGGCAAACAGTGCAGATCTTGATCAGACGGCGCATGATGCGTCTGATCAAGGTCTTTACTGTTTGCTTACAGGAATTTCAATTACAAATAGAACAAAAATGAAAAAAATACACCTGCTTCCCCTTAAATAACAAATGGACGCATCCAATGTATAAGAATTGGAAAGTCCATTAGGCTTATATAGGGTAAGTTCCACTGATTAAAAGAGAAATGATATGGCATGATTAATTTGACAAATCCGACAATTTTTTATCACAAATATTTCAAAAGCCGACAAACCTTTCAGCCGTTTGGACTGCTTACAATAAATTCGAAAAGTAAAGGTATCAATAACCAGAATAAATACAACGTTGACGCAAGGATCAGAGTAATACGTTCAAAAATTTATGACGTCATGTCTGATGCAGTCCATTATAAATGCGGTAGACGTCCTAAAACAATGCACAGATGTGGCTATTATATTCTATTGAATTCGGTAAAACGATTTTGACTATCAAGCATGACTTAAAAAAATGTTTATTGGATAACTGTGCTAGCCTAAGGAAATCAGTCAGAAGTAAGTGGATGTCTCGTTTCATAGAAGGGAGAATCGCCAACGAAGACGACTTTCAAAGTTGAGCAGCAGCGCGTTGAAAGGCTATAAAGTTGTTGAAAATGTAAAGACGTTTATTTAAGTAGACAAAAAAGTCCTATGCCTGAATAGCTGGACATTTTGACTGCGAGTTGATTATTTTAGACGAATTAGGATTACACAGGGCGTGTGCTCACAGGGCATCTTGTTTGCTAAACACTCGTAGTAAAAGACGGGTAACGGTGATATTGCAAACAGTACAGGCCATGTACAGACAGACGAAGCGGTATGGATACATATTCCATGGAGGCAACTCTGTCACACTTCGGTTTGCCTTCTTTCTGAAAAGGGGTACCATTACGAAAACACGCCCATTCAATATAATGGCACCTTTCATGGATGAAAAAACGAAAAGTTTCAGATGAAAAAATGTGATCTTCTTGTTATTCTTGATCGAAACAGAGATTGTGGGTACCCGTCAGAACCGCCTCATCGAGGCGGTTCTAATGGGTACCTACAGTCTATTTATAGCAGAAATAAGAAAAATAATATATAGTCTTGCAAACCCATATTTTCTATATAAAATGGGGTTTGAGGGGGTCAAAAGTACATAGACATGTTTTCATGATGACTCTTACAGGAAAGAATTCTTTCCTTTTAAAGTACACCCAGTTAGGAAAGGGTTTGGACTGCAGGGAAGAAAACGGAAATTGACAAAAACCGCTGCAGTCTATTAACTCTATCCTGTCTCCTTACGATCATTACTTGTAACTAAAGTTGAAAACAAACAAAATAAAATAAAGCAAACAAACAAATAACGTTTTGAGCCCCAGTCTTAACAACAAAGTTGTTTTTTGAATAACATGTAGTCCTCCTCTATCTGTGAAAGGTTGACTTTCCAAGTCTGCTCAGTGGACACATGACGTTTATACAACGTCGCCTCAACGTCGATGCAACGTCCCGACGTTGAGGCGACGCAGTATAAACGTCATGTGCTCGCTGGGTGTTGACGAGGTGATGAGCATTATTTTCTTCCCTGCAAATGGACTAGTATTAAGTTTGTTTGTTTGTGTTGAGGTTTTACGGCCCAGTCAACCCAATGGGGTCATGTCGAACGCGGTCAGTTTACCTAACCACACGTTTACTGGGCAGGCTTAGTCCTCTAAACGGTTAACCAGTATTGTGCACATTCTTTCACCAGAAACTGACAACTGCCCTTCTTGAATCAGCGGAAGGGAGACATGACCGTAGAAAATATTTCATGATCAATCTCCACGAAAGAATGTTGCCGTCCTCGGCGGGGGCTGAACCCTCGACCTCCTGGTCTCCAGTCGGACGGGACCAGTATTAAGTACTATGGTATCTATTAATGGAAAAGTGGATACATCTGGTTTTTTTTCGCCATCTTTCACGAGAGAGACAATTTTTGAAACTTACAGTTTGCCTTCCTGCACTCCAAACACCTCCTGGAAAAGAGTATAATGTAAAAGAAAAGAATTTGCTCCCGGTGCTTTTTCAGTAGACCCCTTTTTTTCAAAAGGGAGCAAAAGCAGTTTTGATAATCGTCGAAAAGCTCTCCACAAGAAAGGGGTAGATCTTGTTCACCTCAGTTTCATTTTGCAACAGGATAACATTCCTTGTCTTACAAGCTCAGTAGTAACGTCATCTAAGGAGGTATTTAGAATGGTTAACTGCCGTGTTTGCGATACATTTTGGGACAATCGAACCACTTAACATCATATCTTGAGCCCTCAATAGTTTCTTTCTGACCGTTCCAAGGCGGTTCCTCTGTTGCAGCTCTTCTTTGTTTATGCGTCGATGGTTTCATAGGTGGCGTTTGTGTTGTCCTTATTTGTTACTCGTCTCTCCTTCTTTTGGTGCCTCGGGAAGGCCGTGCTTCGTGATTGTGGCATCTCCTGGGTAACATCACTTCTATATTAGAGAATTCGAACAAGACGACTTTTCCACTTGTTGATATGTCAGAAAACAGCAGGAAGACTGGCTAACAGTGCATATCCTGATCCGACTAGTGTTCTATGACGTCTGATCTTGGTCTACACTGTTTACTCTGCCCTTCCTGTACAAATTACTTAGGTAAAGACAGTACCTTATACCCCAGTTTTGGCTTTTGCAATATTTAAATACTTCCAAAATTTAAAGATAATTTTTAAGGAACCCGCTACGAGAACAGAGAGGAAATTATGAAAACTATAACCGAATTGCCGTTTGCACATGGCTGTGTGTATCACGTGTTCACAGAATCGATAAGTCGTTTGGACTAATGGCTTCAATGCAAAGGTTTCTTCAGAAAAGAGTCATGGTCAGCTATGCTGTTTCTTATTAGCAACATTAGTTCCTGCACTTAATAATCACCCCTTGTATCACCAGAATATCAAATGAGCATGTTTCGGAGCATGCGTGGACAGCGAAAGCCCAGATCAGACTGCGCCCCAGTACCATCAAAATATCAGCTGAGACGCACTAAGCGAAAAGGTGCGGTCGGGATATACGCTGACAGCAAAGGCAAAGATCAGATTGCAAATGCACACAGTCTGATCAGAGACTTTGCTGTCCGCTGCCAGAAACACTGGATACTATAGAATGTATCAATCGAGAGCAAAGATCCGAATGAGACCTTGCGCATGTGCAGGATTATTTGGATCTGCCTATTTTGCCCACGTCGAAGACGCATTTTTTGCTTAGTGAGGCCCAACTTATCTTGGTCTGTGGAGAGTATCGGCAATATGGCATTTGATAATCATCAGGACCATTGGTGTAACAAAGCATTACGAAAACATGCCTATTCAAATATACTGAAGATTTTACCACCAACAAATTAAAATTTTCAGATAAAAAATTCTGATATTTTTCAAATTTCTGCTCAAAACATAGCTTGTGGATACTCGTTAGAACCGCCTCGATGAGGCGGTTCTAACGAGTACCCAAAATCTATATTTTTGAGCAGTCTATATTTTTGAGCAGAAATAAGAAAAATAATGTATCCCTTGTAAACCCCAGTTTTACTATATAAAAGTTGGGTTTAAGGGGGTCAAAATTATATAGACATGTTTTCGTGATGGTTTACCTGTGGCATTTAGGAATGCACTGATTGAGACCAAGGACAAGAGCTAAAACTGAAACAACAGATTATATGTTGAAAAGAGTCTCCCGGGTGCGATTCTTAGACAATAATGCCAGCCTGGTGCATGAAATAATAATCATACGTCAGAATTGATACTGATTATAAAGGATTTTAAAAAAGGCATTTTATTTCTCCGGGGAGCTCCTGTCAAGCTGATCCAGACATACTTCCACTGGGGTTTGGTATCAAACCCAGTCTTTAGGGATGTTTATAAAAGTTTAAAGTTGCTGTCACGTACGCTTCCAATGTATGTAAAGGTGGAATTGAGGTGTTCAGATATAGACTCATAAGCACAATATCCAAGGTAGCAAAGATCGCATCGCATCAATCTTTGCTACCCTGGCGATTGTGCTTATTTACAATAAACAAATATAATGTGTAGCAAGAGACGAATTTTGCAGTCAAAAGGAAAGTATGTTTTAATTTCTAAGCGGGAGGGTGTTGTAAAATTCACTGAGAAAAAGAATCAGTTATTTACAAACGTAGTAAAAGCCTATTGTTGCTTTTAAGAGTAATTTATTTCACGTATTCCTTCAGACAGATTATTTATTGACTCTAACGGAGTGAGCTTGGGTGTGGCAACATCCGCGAGAGACAGGTTTAAGAGAAATACAGAATTTATTTGTTGACCATGTCGTTTTTTTTTCTAACTACGTCTTTTTCTTGATCAGCCAAACCGCATTCCTAAACATTGGACTTCCAAAACACTCCTTTCTGTGCGTAGGTGCCACCCCATTTACTGCTCCCCTAACAATAGAGTTTTCAGCCGATCTACTTTTGTTGTCCAGTCGTCTTCCTTTTTGCTGCGTATGAATATCCGAAAGATCTTGGGAGATGAATAATTTAGTAGTAATTCTAAAGGCCAAAGTCATGTCGTACAAAAATATAGACAGAGGTTTCCAAGTACAGACTTTTCAAAAGCCATGATTGTTTTTGAGATGCATTCCAATAAGTAAATGAAACTGTAGTTCAATACAAGTTTGTGATATTTAAGACACTCAATCATGGGAGAGGGAAACGTGAGCCCAGTTGTTGGATTACCCAATCTATCAAGGTTCAGCACTATTTTGTTACACTGAACTAACAAATACAAAGCAGATTTTGAATTTTCATCTTGTGGTATTAACCCTTCTTGTCCTTGAGAATAAAGGTCTTTTGAAAACATTAAAGAGGTTTAAAAATGAAAATCCATATCTTGTCTATTTACATATGCTTACCTGTTTCAGCGTAAACTTTCCAGAAACTCTTGCTTGATATTAGTTTGGTATATATTACCGTTTTGTAATCATAGTAAAATATTTAACAAACTTTTTCAAACTTGAATGAAATTTAGGAATAAAATTTACCCTGCGTTTCTTTTTCCTTTCAGTATACTATTTTGCATAGTTTGAATAATTTATATTTATCCCGTGATTTGACAAAAAAAAATAATAATAATACAAAAAAACAACAACAAAAAACAAAAAAAACAACAAAAAACAAAAAAAAAAAAAAAAAAAAAAAAAAAAAAACAGGAACCATGATTCGCTCAAATGAGTGAAACAACCTTCGCATATCTGCAGATGCCATGCACCATTCTTCCAGTATTGCCACAGCAACTAGGAGAAAAATTTGACAGTGCCATAAAAACGCCATCCTAGGACCATCATTTGAACGAGCTTGATAGACCTTGCGTCTCCAATGCTCAGCCTCAAAGCTTTCTTAGTTCTGGAGAAGAAGATTTTAAAAGACTCAGCCTCAAAGCTTTCTTAGTTCTGGAGAAGAAGATTTTAAATTGTTTGCCATATATGAGCATAGCAGCCATCTAGGTCAATAGTGAAAAACCAATGATCACTTTAACAGAAGGCTCCATGTGAAATCCGATGAAAATTGTCAAGCGGTTTCAGAGAAGAAGATATTTTAAGATATATACGATTTTATATACATTTACAAAGCCCAGTGGCAAGAACAGATACCTGCAGAGGATAACAATCCAACTTATTACGAAAACACGCCTATTCAAATATATAGAAACTTTCACCTCCAAAAAATTGAAAATTTTCAGATAAAAAACTCTGATATTTTTCATACTTATGCTCAAAACATAGATTGTGGGTACTCGTTAGAACCGCCTCGATGAGGCGGTTCTAACGAGTACCCACAATCATCGAGGCGGTTCTAACGAGTACCCACAATCTATGTTTTGAGCAAATATAAGAAAAATAATATATACCCCTGTAAACCCCAGTTGTACTATATAAAAGTGGGGTTTAAGGGGGTCAGAATTATATAGGTATGTTTTCGTGATGTATGGTTCTGGAGGAGATGTCGAAAATGTGAAAAGCTAACGACGGACGGACGGACGGACGACGGACGGACAAGAAACCATTGCATAAGCTGACCTGGAGCAAGCTCCAGGTGAGCTAAAAACACATATTATTTGTTATTTAAAAATTGTCTTTTAATATAAATAAAATAGAATCGAAAATTATTTATTGTTGATATGGCATGTATGAGACATTAAAATGAAAGCGTGGGTTCGAGAAAGTTCTTGATAGAATAATCATTGCCAAAAGTTCTTTAAAAAGGAGCTTAGGTAAACAACAAACATAATCAAAGACAATAGAGAAGCTTCATGTATTTGGTCGAGAACAGCAATGTAAAGTGCAAATGTCCTAAAGTTTCTGACAAAATGATATATGCAAACAGTGCAATCCCAGATCAGACTGTTCCTGAAGGAGAGTCTGATCAGGTTCTACACTATTTACCATTCTACTAAGTATTTTAAGCAACATGTGCATAAAAAGTAAAATTTAGGCCAAAATAGTATGAAATAAAGTGTTCGAAATTTTAGGACATTTACCATATACTGCGCACGCTTTTTAGTCCATGGTTGAGTGAGACTTTATTTTCCAGTCACTCTAGTGAGCTCAGTGATCCAAAAGAACCAGAAAATATCAACCATACGAAAGTGAGCTACCGGAAGACGATTTTTAGCTCTTTGCATGCAAGGTAATTTTGCATTTTTTTTTTTTTTTTTTGCCGTCTGTGGATTTTTTTTTTAAATTAACTTTTTCAAACATACCTTACAGGAATACCATCAGAGTGTCAAACAGTTTGGATCCAGATCTCGGCCAAAACTGTTTGCAAAGTTTATCAGCAGACGACAAAAGTCGCCACTAGCGGGGAAAGAATTAAAGTTTATTTCCTCGCACACAAGCAAACTTTACGTATAAAGCTACATCATGTTATTGGTCGTGGAGATGCAAGAGTGTGCAATATTTTAGATTGACATCACGAAAACATGCCTATATAATTTTGACCCCCTTAAACCCTACTTTTATGTAGTAAAACTGGGGGTTTACAGGGGTATACATTATTTTTCTTATTTCTGCTCAAAAACATAGATTGTGGGTACCCGTTAGAACCGCCTCACCGAGGCGGTTCTAACGAGTACCCACAATCTATGTTTTGAGCAGAAATGAGAAAAATATCAGAATTTGTCATCGGAAAATTTTCATTTTTTTTGGTGGTGAAATTTTCAGTATATTTGAATAGGCATGTTTTCGTAATGCATTTCAATTTCGGCTTGTAAAACCTTAGTCATAACCCATCTATAGCAACAATTCGCGAAACAAATAAGCCAAGTCCTGGGACAATAGCCGTTATAGCATATGGGAACAGCAAAAGTTAAGATAAGCCTGCGCATCCGCAGAGTGTCTCCAGAAGCAGAACCCATGCTGTTCACTCGCGTAAGCGGCAGGGTAATGAGAAACTTCAGCCAAAGAACTAAACACGTGGCCTCGTTACGGCGCTGGACATGCGCTATGTAATACTGACTTCACGGAAAGACCGAAAAGCATTTTTACCGGAACGCGGCTTAAATGATTCACTTTCCTGTTTATACATTTATTGAACCCATTTGGAATTCAGTAGCGTAGCCAGAACGAAATTAGTGTCACACACACCGAGGAAAAATCTTAAAAATATTTGCCTAGAATCGCTTCCAAAATAGAGGCTACTCTTGAAGGAAAGAATTTGCTCTCAGAGGAAGCAAATTATTTCTTTTAAGAGCAGCCCTATGGTATAAAAGCAAAATATTTGATGTTAATACCATTTTATTATAAACAATTTTCTTTCGCATGTTACGCAAATGTGTTATGAAGCGCTACGCCTGTGGGATTATCTGGAAATGCAATGTTGCTCATGCTTGTGGTATTAAGCGATAGCAGGGATGCATTTTAGCCGCAACACTGCATATCCTACAATATTATGTGTACGTACAGCGAAGACGCAGATCAGCCAGCTGATTAGAATCTTCGCTGTCCGCATGAAGACGCTTGGAATCATTGAGTAAAGACACAATGGCCATGTGAAGACTCTGATCAGACTGCTTGGATGAGCAGGCTAATCTTAGTCATCGCTAGGTGCACATGTAATCTTGTAGGAAATGCTGTGCCCCGGCTAATTACTGTTCATGAACAATCGGATCTGCTATTTTCGACTTATTTAGACTATTCTTTGCTCTCGAGGGATGTCCTTGTGTCAGAATTTATTTACCTTCACGATAACTGGTACTAAATAAGCGGGCGTAAAAGGTCTCCTTGAACTGCAACATAGAGATGTTTATATTAGCTGGTCCCTTAGGATCAATGCGTTTATTTGGAATAAATGCACGACCCGTAGAAAAGTCGACCGATTCCACCGATCAAAGACTGCCTTTAATTACTTTGTGAAAAAAAAGGTTAGAGAAAAGTCCAGGGAGTGTCACAATTACAAACCGCAGCCCTTCCCAGACACCAAGAGGAAGAGGAAATAGACAACTCCAAACAAGCACAAATCGAAAAAACGTACGAAAGGATTAAGATTAGCTCTCTCTTCCCCAAGCGAGGTAATCGCAATGCTAAAAGGACTGAAAACACAAGAACAAAATGACACAAGGTCAGACATAAAACAAATCGCCTCGTAGAATAAAGCAACAAAGAGTATAACACCGGGACCACCGCCTTAGAACGGTCAGTAGAGTAAACCACAGGGGGTTGGGGGTGGGGGTGGTTAAAGCACTTTTACAGCTAGCCAGCTTGTGAGTCCGTCTCTCCGTCCGTAATCTGTTAGAGAAAATGGCCATTGTGCTTAAACCGTTTGGAATATTTTGATATTTTGGTATACTGATAGATACCGAAAGGATCTAGCCAATTAACTTGCCTAATGCCATTTTTTCTTTGACCAAGGCAACGCCGAAGTAAATGTGAAAATCTGGAAATCGCCGCAGGCCTTCAAATATATGGGATATGTTGATAAAATTTTGGATACGTATTAAATTGACAAGAATCAGACAAAAAACTTGCCTAATGTCACTTTTTCTTGACAGTGGCAATGCCGAGGCCAAAATGTGACAGCAAAAGTACCGATAACACCCTAAACCTGAGAATATTTACAATTTTTCGCACACGGATAGATACCAAATAAAATATAGCCAATGTGCTTATTAAATACCAATTAGCACCGAGGCAATGCCGAGGCCAAATATGGAAAAATCCGTAGGTCTTCAAACATATGTAATATTTTGATAAATTGTTGTGCATACACATTAATATTGACAAGACAGAACCAAGGAAATCGCCAAAGCACAGACAAGCATGAAGTGGATCGTGCACCTTAAGGATAGTTGATTTATAAAAATACCATCGAGAACTTATGGATAATCTACCTTATTTGGAATTCCGACCAGACAGAATGGTGACCATAATCTATTCATTTAGACACTAGAATTTAATCTAACTCGCACATTAGTACTGTGCATTATACTTCATCTGTTATTTTCAATAAAAGTCCTAAAATTTGTATGTTTATTTTTGATTACTTAAAATCCTTTAAACAGTATGTCATGCAATCTGAGCACTTTTCTACCTAAGAACAAAAAAAAAAAACAAAAAAACTTTGAAGTGTCTTTCATTAATTTTACCTGGTAATAAAAGAGGATAATATATTTAATCACAAAAATCTAATTATTTTTGCCACTTAAAGTCTGAAGAAAAAAAGCTTGACATCTATCAGATATTCCTGACAGTTTATACAGTATGGCCATTTTTATATTTCCCTATTTTTACGCCTCGGCTTAGCCTCTGTAAATGTGTCTGACGTTTCACATATTCATTGACTACATCTAATTGGCACCTATAAGTATGCTAAACATTAAAAATATTCTAAACGGTTTAAGAGTTACAGCAATTTTCACAACCGATAACGGACGCTTTCACAAACCTATAACGTACAAAAACATTTGAGTGCTTGGGGTACCTTGTTGTCTTGTTGACATTCAAAATATCATCAAAATAATCCTGAGGGTTTCAGCATTATAGCATTTTTCACATTTTACCCTTTTTATGACTCGGCTTAGCTTATGTAAATGAATCTGAAACTTAACATATTTATTGGCTAAATCTAATTGGCATCGAGAAGTATGCCAAAAATTGTAAAAAAGAAATCCAGGTGGTTTAAGAATTATAGCCATTTTTCTCAAACTTACAACGGACACTTTCACAAATCTATAATGGACAAAGACATTTGAATGTGTGTGTAATTTTATTATTATTATTATTATTTTTATATATTTTTTTAAGTTGAACATCCAACAGGATACCCGTTTATTCTCCAGTCCTTTATCTGTGTAGTCGTTCAGGAAGGACCATCCCACCAATTCGCCTTACAATCATTTTATTTTATTATATGTCAGATAACACATATAGCAGCTCCAGTCAAGGGTGTGTGTTGGTGGGGTGGGGGGGGGGGGGGGTGGGGCGGGGGGGAAGTTGAGATGACAATATAATATATTATCAGTTATTTCCACACCAAAATCTAACCTCCCGGTGCACATTAGAACTGCCTCATCTAGGTAATTCCATTAACACCCAGATTGTACCCTTTGACGCATTCATAACAAAATTGTCCTCCGAAAAGCCACATACCTCCTTCATCTTCCAGCCTAAACAAAAACGCAGGCTATAGGTACCCGCTATTAAGAAACTGTGTGACTCAGAAATGACAGAAGTACTTAGATACCTCCTCAGTTATATTGCCTATATATAGCTTTAATACATTGTACAGCGGACAGTCGAGATGTCAAGGACTACAGGACATCAGTATGAGCGCACGCATGCTTGTTTGACGTTATAGATCACAATTTCCACCTGCTGCACATAGCAATCTGTAACCATATCGTTTAGCCAATGGTATTTCATGTACACTCGCGTTTAGTTAGGGCAGCCGAAGGCAGTCAGCTTCATTTGACCATCCCTGTACTACACTTCAATTAACTCATTTAAGACCGAATGGACTCCCCACGCACTATATTGGACGAGTTGAATTTCAGTTTTAGGTATATCAGGTTATTTGATTGAGATATTCTTAGAGAGAGATGGTTAAACTATACGTTTGCAAACATTTGAGACCCTGATCATGCAGCGTCTGATCTGTGTCTGCATTGTTTGCCAATTACCCTTTTGGGGTCTCCACGGCTGACCATACCTGGTCATGAAATTTGGTACGCTTACTCTTTATAATAAAATATCACAAAAACTTGCATAAAAACGCTTGCCTCACAAATATAAAATCAACATGTTACCAAATGCGCACAAAATTCATATTTAGATGAGTAAAATAAAAATCTAAAAGGTTGCTTTTATATACAAAGAAAACACAAATGAACGAAAACCGGTGACTCGGTTTTATTATGTCTCTTCATATGCAGGATGAAGTTTGCGGGACTGCATACATCCCTAGCACCGGCTTAAGCAGTATTCAATTTTCAAAGTAACCAGGGCCCAGTTGTTCAAAGCGTCGTTAGCTTAACGAGCTCGTTAAGGGTAATTTCGTTAACTGTTTTAGCGGATTCAATACACAATATTCTGATATGTTTTGCTGAAAAAATGTGAGTAGCTTTGCAAAAGCTACTCACATTTTTTCAGCAAAAAATTTCAGCATATTTGCGTATCACTCGATGTAACTTTTAACGAATCGTTCACTAACGACATCGTTAGCTTTGAACAACTGGGCCTAGAAGTGGTTCGATGATCTCAAATGAAATAAAATATAATCAGAATTATGGAAAGAGAAGAAAAATAAAATATATAATATATTTTATTAGTTTGAACACACACACACACACACACACACACACACACACACACACACACACACACACACACACACACACACACACACACACACACACACACACACATCTAAATAGCCAACAGCTCTCGATCTACACTGTTTGTAATTAAGTATTTGAATTTGTCTCAACAACCTGGATCAGGTAATCGGAAAATTAGAAGTGGGCGTGGTATCGTCATTAATTCGGCAAGGGCTAAAAATTTGTTTTATTGATTGGATTGCCGACTGAAAATGTGCGGAGACAAAAAAGAGTATCCTAAACAATCCACTTGCCCATTGAGTTTTAACCAGCTGACTGGAAACAAAGCTTGATCGACACTTCAGGAATTTTCAGTTCTGTGGATGTGTTCATTGCTTAAGAGGGATCTTTTTTTTTTTTTTTTTTTTTTTTTTTTTTTTGAATTTTGATATTTCATTCAGTTTGAATGACATTACGAAAACACGCTTATTCAAATATACTTAAAATTTTACTACCAAAAAATGAAAATTTTCAGACAAAAATTTCTGATATTTTTTCATATTTCTGCTCAAAACATAGATTGCGGGTACTCGTTAGAACCGCCTCGTCGAGGCGGTTCTAACGAGTACCCACAATCTATGTTTTTAAGCTAAATACGAAAAAAAATGTATACCCCTGTAAACCCCAGTTTTATTGTATAAAAGTGGGGTTTAAGGGGGTCAAAATTATATAGGTATGTTTTCGTGATGATTTGTGTGCATTTTTTTTCTGTAAAAATTAGTACATATTTCTAATGATTTAGCCTACAGGATTGTTTATATATTTTACTGGATAAAAGCCATAGCTGGGAAGGCTGTCTTTAAGGATTGTGGTTTCAGTATGGTCCCCCTCTTTATGTTCTTCTTTTTTCGTGTATGACTGATTTCATATGCGTCGTTTGTTTTGCCATCCATTATTTGTTTATCATCACCTATTCGTCACGAAATCATACCTATATAATTTTGATCACCTTAAACCCCACTTTTATAAAGTAAAACTGGCGTTTACAGGACATTATTTTTCTTATTTCTGCTCAAAAACATAGATTGTGGGTACTCGGTAAAACCGCCTCGGCGTGGCGGCTCTAATGAATACCCACAATCTATGTTTTGAGCAGAAATAAGAAAAATATTAGAATTTTTATCTGAAAACGTTCAGTTACTGGTGGTGAAATTTTCAATACATTTGAATAGGCGTGTTTTCCTAATGTTTTGGTGCCTCCAAAGGACTGTGCTGCCGGATTGTGGCATTCCCAAGGTATCTTCCCTCATATTTTCCTCCTGGGTAAATTCTATATCATTATTCTTCTCTCATATTTTCCTCCTGGGTAAATTCTATATCATTATTCATAGCTCTTACATGCATATCTATCAAGTCTATCAGCTTATGGGTTCTTTATAACAGTTCTTCGAAATTTGATATTGATAAATATAAAATGAAAGCATAATTACTTCAGTACACAAGTCTCAAACGGAAGGGTCGACTGCTTCGTGTGCATATTTGGTCATAATGAATATTTTAGGATAGAATGATTTTAATGATTTTTTATTGATTGATACAAACTGGTGCGCAAATAAAACACCAAATATTTAAAACAATTGTTTTGCTTGATTTAGTGGTTCTGATTGTGGTTTAGTGGTTCTGATCGGGACCCAGGGTTAAGTTAGTCGGCTGTAAAAGTGCTTTAAAGCCCAGTTGGTTTATTCTACTACCCACCCCACCCCCGTTTTAAGGCAGTGATCCCGGTGTTAGTCTTACTCTTTGTTGCTTTGTGGTATATTGTTTTAAGTCTTGCCTTGTGTTATTTTGTGCTTGTGGTTTTCAGTCCTTTTAGCATTGCGATTACCTCGTTTGGGGTTCAAGAGCGAGCTAATCTTAGTGCTTTTCGGTTGTTGGTTTGATTTGCTCTTGTTTGGTCTGGGAAGGGCTAGAGCTTGTGATTGTGGCACTCCTTGAACTTTTCTCTTACCTTTCTTGTGTTCTGGCTTGAAATTGTCATTTAGCCCTGTACTTTATTCGGTCACGTTGTTTGTAATTATATGTGTTCATTGTGATGATTCACAGGTTAGTCAGAGGACCTAGTATGCTGACCAAAGATATGTAAGGAGCTCCATCAGAACTAATGGTGAGGTTTCGCTGATTTAATCCCCAGTAGTTTCAGGGCGGTTACTCTATTGTAGTTCTTCTTTGTTTTAGTGCCGGTGGTTTCATATGTGGCATTCGGTTTGGCATTTATATTTTTCATCTCCTCTTTCGATGCCTCGGGAAGGCTCTGCTTCGTGAATGTGGCATTTTCTGTGTATCATCACTTATAGGTTAAGAAGTATACATAGGACATTCAGCAGATGAATAAGTGTTGAAATTCTTTACTGTGAGAACCGCCGTCGTGCAATTAAAGTAAAGTGGGAAGCAAATTCTTGCAAAAAATGTTGTGATTCCTTCAGCCGTCTGTTCGGAAATATCTTTATCTTTATCTTTATCAGAATTTGGTACTGAATTATAAAGGCAGTGTATGGGTATACCGAAGGAGTGCATTGTACTCGGTTTTGTGCTGGGTTGCTACTGTTCTTATCATGAAAGATACTTGATGTTATCCCCCTCTTGGATGCAAACCGAGTCGATAATAGGGAGGCATTTATTTAAACTTTAAGGCATTTATAAAGTCTAATTTTTTGACAAGAGACATGGTTATATGTCTACTTATGAAAGCCTAGCATCGAGAAAAGCGGGAGGAGAACGGATACACTTTCAGGGGAGACAACTCTTCCAAAATTATATCCTTCTCCCTTCTACTCTAAAAGAAAACAAACTAGAATGCTCTCTTTAGAGTGGATTCCTTTTCACAAGGGGTTTGGTATGCAGTAAGCAAAACAGGAAGTCATAAAACTATCACCCTTGGAAACACTTACGAACGAATTGGCAAGAATGCCCAGTTCCGTTAATATTGATACAGATAGTAGAATTATACTTGCTGCGTGTAAATAGATCTGTGAATTAGGTTTAATAAGCATAATTATGTATACTGAACATGTTCCTGCGCTAATGTGACTTTTGATAGGTGTGCTTAATACAAATTCAGATCAGCATACGCATCCGCGATGTTTTTTTGGAGTATCTGGAAACGTAATAGAGCAAGGGCAATCCATGCAACGACAATGATCAGGCTCTGAGGTTATAAAGCATTTTTCATGTTCAACTCAGCTGAACATGAAACTTTCTCTGCTAATAAATATGAAAATGCCAACAATAGTTGGCATTTTCATATTTATTAACAGAGAAAATTCCATGCTCAGCTATGTTTAGCAAGAAAGAATTCGCAATCGTTAGTAAATTAAGATTTATTAGCATGAAAAATTTCATGCTCAGCTGAGTTGAGCATGAAAAAAGTTTTATAACCTCAGGGCCTGAATGACAAGGTGCGCAGGCTTATCTTAGTCTTCGTAGAACGGTCATGCCATAAGTTACTGTATATCACGCCGCAGTTTATACGTATGTTACATGTACTGGTAAATTCTGTTGCCATGCGAAAATGCTGCTACACATATATGTGAACAACATATTCTTCATGTGTTCTCAAGCTTTCCCTACCCATCCCTCCACCCCCGAGTAGTTTTTTTACCGACCGTCCCAAGGCGGTTCCTCTGTTGCAGTTGTTCTTTGTTTGTGCGTCGGTGGTTTCATATGAGGCGTTTGGGTTGTCATTATTAGTTATTCATCTCTCCTTCTTTTGGTATTTCGCGATTTTCTGGGTCACTATACTTGTATATTTGCTAAGTCCCGTCAAGTCCACTGATCACTCCGTGTGTTCTGGAGTGCATGTACATGCGGATTTAAGAAGTAGTTTTTCTCTGCTGTGAATTATCGTCGATTATTGCATAAAAAGCAGTGCTGCACGTTATTAACAGCCGCACATTAACCGGCGAAAAGCCGTGTATTAAGAAGGCAATTCACGCGCTGTTAATGCTACGTAACTTTCAGTATGCTCGTACCGGGGTCACAGAATTGCTGCCGTAACAAGATATGTACTGCTCGGCCCTAGAACGAGCATTGTCCGTGGAAATTGCTTTCGCGAGACATCGGTGGTAAGGCGAAACAAAAAAGTGCAAGAAATAAAGAAAAAGGTAGCAAATGAATTCAGTTTTTATGCAAAAATAGCGATCGAACGTGGTTTTTCAATGCATTAACATTCGCCAGGTCCCTAGGGATGAGTTGAAAACCGCGGCCTCCGGCTTCGGTTTTCAACACCTCCCTCGGAACCTGGCGAATGTAAATGCATGAAAAACCATGTCTGATCCTTATATTCTAACACCCATGCACGCGTTGTTCCTTATTTGTCTTCACATTTCTAGCCATGCTTTATCTAAGGTATTTGAGCACAGGAATTTCGTCGCGCGCTATCGACCTGAAACCAATCATAATTGCGAACGTTTCGCCCCCTGATAACTATGGACGCTAGCTTACAATATTGGCCGAGCCATCATATATATATTACATTATATACTACTCAGTTTGCTAAGGATCACTTTTTTGACGTCAGATATTTTGTTCATATTATCACCAAATTGCTACAAAAGGTAAATCGATGTTCGGGCCTCATAAACGTGTAATGCAGTTATTGATTTGACATGTACATTTTGTTATCGTCAAATTTTGATAGAATTTAACGTAGGGTATGGCAGACCGACAAGTTAGGCGTTGTCTAAGCGAAGAAGAGATGAATAGGGGCATTGGAATGCTTGAGGCTGGGTTGTAACAGAGGGAGGTTGCTCGTGTTCTTGGGGTGTCCCGGAGCGTTGTCTCAAGAATGTGGACTCGATTCCATTTGACTGGAAACGTAATGCATCAGCACGTTGGAGGTCGTGAACGCTCAACAACTCGAGCTCAAGACCGATTTATCGCTCTACAAGCCCGACGTCACCGGTTCAACAACGCAACAACATTACGTAGCAAATTGCAGAACGCTACCGGTGTTCGTTTAAGTACGCAGACCATTAGAAATCGGTTGCATGAAGTTGGCTTGAGGTCACGACGACCTGCAATACGCATCCCATTGACACGACACCATGTTCAGGAGCGTTTAGAATGGGCACGATATCATGTTACTTGGGCCCTTTATGACTGGATCCCCATTCTTTTTACTGATGAGTCCAGGTTTTGTGTAGACTTCACTGACAGGGCTAGGGTCTGGAGGATGCGAAATGAACGTTTTGCTGAAGTTTGTATTGCAGAGCATGATCGCTATGGCGAGGGTTCAGTTATGGTGTGGGCGGGAATTAGCGCTCAGGGGAAAACGGACCTGCACGTCATCGATAACGGCACACTGACGGCAGAGAGGTACGTCAATGAAATTTTGGATGTTCATGTTCGCCCATATGCAGGTGCTATAGGTCCTGATTTCATTCTGATGGATGATAATGCCCGTGCACATAGGGCCCGCATCACCAACCGGTACCTTGAGCAAGCTGCAATTGTGCGATTGGATTGGCCAGCGAGATCCCCTGATTTAAATCCCGTAGAACATGCAAGGGATATGCTGCAGAAAGCCATTTCTTCTCGCCAAGTCCAACCAGCAACTGTCCGGGAGCTCAGAGAGGTTGTCATTGAGGAGTGGGCCCAGCTTCCTCAGCATAAGCTCCATAGACTTATCGGTAGCATGCGACGGCGATGTCAGGCCGTAATCAATGCCCACGGGCACCATACACGCTATTAACTAAGCTAAAACTTACAGATTAGTGATTTTCCTGATTTTCAGATTTCCTCCAGCAATCCTAAAAATATTGATTTTCGACCCTTACGTTCCATCCGCCATATCCACGCATCAATGAACACTTACTTGGCCATTACTTTATTAAAAATGAATTCTTAAATGAATAACGCTTCCAAAAATGATCTAATTTCTCATGTCGTTTCAATCTATTAAAAGTAGTAGACATTATAAAATGTGATCCTTAACTTTGAGTAGTATATATTATGTATTGAGACAGAACATGATCTATGAGCATTGCAGTTCTTTGACTTTTTTTTTTACCCAGTTGAGTTCCTCTACAGGTTATACCATTCAAACACACATTCGTTTTACTTCTTGTTTCCATCGTGTATTTGTTGACATGTTCGAAAACAAAAGTAAGTCGGTTAACATTCTTATTTTGCTGTTTTATATCTGTCCTTCTTTAGTCCATCGCGGCACTCCAATTTCATACGTTTTGCAATTCTTTCATTAACACAGGATTCAAGTCAAGTACATCGTTTATTTATATTTTACATCGTCAGCTGATTCGCATAAGTTATCCGCCATTTTGAATATTCGTCATCGAACCTTGTAACTACGTAGCCGCGTGACGTAATGCTTAAGAGGTATTGTCAACTAAAGGGGAAGTCAGGTAATGAAAATAATAATGAAAATCAATAAAAAAAATCATTTATGCAAAATTCGCTCAATGAGGGGTGTTAGAAAGAAATAAATTATTCCGAACCGTGCTCAAATGCCCCAGATAAAGACAGTTGAGTTTGGATTGTATCCATTTGAGCACTCGCTCGCTGCGCTCGCTCGTGCTCAAATGGGTACAACCCAAACTCAACTGTGCTTTATCTTAGGCATTTTAGCACGATTCGGAATAATTTATTTCTTAAATAACGTATGTTGTTTGAGGACAGATTGCGAAATATTAATTCACTCTGCCCGACAACACCATGTGCTATTCGACTATCATTTACATAAAGAAAAAATATTTCGATTCTAACATACAGGAAAGTCGACATCGTTGCAATGTTTGCCAAAGAACGCTTTTGCAGCGGACGTCGACAAAAGTAAATGTTTACATACGACGTCATCAAACGCGCCATTTTGCACGCACTAGGTTGACGACGTGAATTATTGTAGTTTGATCACAGGAACGTTTCCATAAGGCGATTTGGGAAAACGTTAACGTCATGTTAGAATAGTATTTTTAAAAGAACAACAAATGCCCTGATCAGACTGTGGCAATACACAGACTAATTTGGACCTTCGCTGTTCGCATATATGTGTTTATAACTTATTCGTTGGCGCGGCTGAAATGCTTGTGATTATTTGATGCAGAATGTAATAAAAAATGATCCTTATTCAACGCGAGAAAAGTGGAGGCCAAAACCAGCATGTACCTCCACTTAGACTGATCAGGTCTATATTCGTATTTATATTCACTTTGTGAGACGGCATTGAAACCTCACTGGACTGTGCAAACACGCTGGACTGTCCTAGCCTTAATTATTCATTGGATAAGGGTTCATTTCTTTTGTTTCATGTTATATTGTTTCACTATTATTCCGCGTAGTACTACCGCATGATAATAAAAGCTTAAAGACATAAAAATAAAATATGTCTCGCTCATTAGTCTTATCACTAATAAGGGACTCAGCGCAACAAAATCTATATATATTACGCTGTCAATAAACCCATAGAAAAGTAGAGGCCCATCAGGGGCATTTAGTACCCTCTTATTTATCTGATTTATAGGTAATATCCCTCCAATCACTAGTGGGACATCATAATCACCTCTTTATGATATGCCTTTGATATCCCTTGCATAACGTATGGGTAAGAGCAATTAATTCATTAGTGATTATTGCATACGAGGGTGAGTCAATAAGTAACCAGCCTAACTTATTTCCGGTTGAGATCCACCTCTTCTTTTTCGATGTAATTGCCCTCTAGTGTGATGCATATAGACCAAAGGTGTTCAAGTACCATCAGCCCAGAACTGAAAAAGTCAGGGTCCTTTCCATTGACCCACTCCTCAACTGCCGTCACGACTTCTTCATCAGACCGGAAATGAAGTCCACGGATATCCTTTTTATACCCCGCCACACAATAGTGGCGGGGTATTATGGTTTCACGTTGGTCGTCCGTGAGTCCGTCCGTCCGTCCGTCGTATGTCCGTCCGTTTTTCGTTTCCGGATGATAACTTGAGTAAACATCAATGGATTTTCACAAAACTTGGTATGTGCATTGATATTGTGGATATCTGGTTTGGTATTGCTAATGGGCAAATTTCGTCAAATTTTGACGAGGTTATCTGCCTGAGACACGCCCATATTTTCATTTCCGGACTATAACTTGAGTAAATAACAAGGGATTTTCACCAAACTTGCTATATGCATTGACATTAAGAAGATCTGGTTTGGGATTGCTAATGGGCAAATTTCGTCAAATTTTTACGGAGTTATCTGCCCGAGACACGCCCATATTTTCGTTTCCGAATAATAACTTGAGTAAATAACAAGGGATTTTCATCAAACTTGCTATATGCATTGACATTAAGAAGATCTGGTTTGGGGTTGCTAATGGGCAAATTTCGTAAAATGTTTACAGAGTTATCTGCCCGAGACACGCCCATATTTTCGTTTCCGGATGATAACTTTAGTAAATAACAAGGGATTTTAACCAAACTTGCTATATGTATTGACAGTAAGGAGATCAGGTTTGGAATTGCTAATGGGCAAATTTCGTCAAATTTTTGCGGAGTTATCTGCCCGAGACACGTCCATATTTTCATTTCTGGATGATAACTTGAGTAAATAACAAGGCCTTTTAACCAAACTTGCTATATGCATTGATATTATCAAGATCTGGTTTAGGATTGTTATCTGTCCATTGATATTACCAAGATCTGGTTTAGGATTGTTATCTGTCCATTGATATTATCAAGATCTGATTTAGGATTGTTACCTGTCCCTCCGTCATTTTCTTTCCAGACATTTTCGCAACGATAACTTTAATACATAAATAAATAATTGCTATGGCGGGGTATTATGCTTGCGGTGCTTTTATTCAAGTTTGGGAATAGGAAGAAGTCGCTAGGAGCTAGGTCAGGCGAATAGGCAGGATGTGGTATTAATTCATACCCGTTTCGCTCTACAGCATCCATTACAACTTTGCAAGTGTGGACTCTCGCGTTGTTCTGTTGCACCAAAACACCTTTAGAGAGTTTACCTCGGCGTTTTTCACGGATGGCGGTTCTCAGCTGGTCTAACAATTTTGCATAGAACACTCCAGTTATTGTACTTCTCTTGGGTAAAAAGTCTAACATAATAACGCCTTTTGCGTCACAAAATACTGCGACCATCACCTTGCCAGCAGATGGTTGCGTCTTGAACTTCTTTGGCCTCGGGGACCCAGGCTCTACCCACTGACGACTCTCTTTACTCTCTGGCTCATAATGATGAACCCAAGTCTCATCCACAGTCACCAGACGAAAAAGAAGACATCTAAAACGCTTCAACAAGACGCTGCATACTGATGCTCTGGTTGCCATTTGCTCATCGCTAAGGGATTTGGGGATCCAACGGGCTGTTAGCTTGCGCATACCTAAACGATCATATAAGATTGTTGAAACGCTACCATGTGAAATGCCTAATGCCTGCGCTATTTCTTCCACCTAAATTTGCCTATCAGAGTATACCAGATCCCGAACTTTCTCACACATTTCTTCGTCGGTGGCATCCAGTGGGCGTCCAGACCTGGCTTCATCTTCTAAAGACGTTCTACCGTATTTGAATTCCCCTACCCAGAATTTAACCTAAGCATAAGATGGTGCAAAAGATCCATAAACATCGGCTAACTCGTCGTGTATTTCCTTGCCTGTTTTACCTTTTAAATACAAGTATCGAATTACAGCACGGTACTCAACTTTAGATGAAAAGCATGCCTTTGCATCACTAGCCATATTTGGCATTCAATATCTTATTAAAGAATGACTCGATACGCGTGTAATTTTGTACCCATGTATAAATTATATATTGAAACAAAGCATGAAAATCGTGTCCGTCTCGGTCTATCGGAAATGGGATAGGCTGGTTATTTATTGACACGCCCTCGTAAAAAGCAGTGGCGTATATTGTTTACAACCGTGCATTAACCGGCGAAAAGCCATCTATTAACAAGGCAGTTCACGCGCTGTTAATGCACGGCTACGCAACTTTCAATATACTCGTACCGGAGCCACAGAACTGCTGCCGTCACGAACTGTGTACTGCCCTGCCCTAGAACGAGCATAGTCCGTGGAAATTGCGCTCGCGAGACATCGGTGAATAGGCGAAACAAAATAGTGCAAGACATAACGCGAAATGTACCAAATGTTTTCACTTTTTATGCATAATAGCCATCGAACATGCTTTTTCAATGCATTAACATTCGCCAAGTCCATTGGAAGGTGTTGAAAACCGCGGCCTTCGGCCTCGGTTTTCAACACCTCCCAGGGGAGCAGACGAATGTTAATGCATGAAAAACCATGTTCGATCCCTATAATGGTACAACTTTGGTCTCATTTTAGCTATGTCTTTAAGTAGGTTAGACACATATGGCAGAATGTATACAAGTGAGGCAGCTTTTGTGACTTCTTGTTTGCCTTTCTGCTAAGGCTGGCACAATTAATCGGATAATCGATTAATTGATCGATAAATTTCGCAAAAATGATTATCATTACTGATTTGCTAATAATCGATCATTTAATATCTGTGTTATTTACTTAACCGTATTTACCCTTAGTAATAAGGCACCTCAAATCCTTACCATATTTAATCTAAAAGTTGAACAAGTACAGTTTACTACCCACTGTTGTGTCTAAAAATAGCTGGATGAGTGTCTACACTGTTTGCTCAGGCCTGTCTGACCAAATGCATACAATAAAGTATAACAAATGGTAAAAGTCATTCTCAAACGGGCAAAATTGTGACCATATCTTAAGTTATTACTAATCGATTATCGGTCACAATGGCAGGATTGATAATCGATTATCTTTTCAGCTCTGATTAGCCAGTCTTACTTTCTGCACACCTATTTCCATTCTGTAAGGGAATCTATTCTAAAAGGAAATAATTTACTCCCAATGGGAGCAAATTCTTTCCTTTTAGAGAGGACCTCTTTTCAAAAGGGAGGCAAAACCATTTTGACATAGTTGCCTCGCCTGAAAGTGTAAGTATTCCCCTTAATGTTTATTCCGTTTATTAGTAGTTGTAACAAGAGAACGCTTATCAAAAGAACAAAATAAATCAAATCAATCATGTGGACTAACTGAGTTTCAGAATATCTTCTGAATGTGAGAAAAAAGTCTTGACGAATGTGCAAAGAGTGAAGTCCACGCTCAGCCTGTGCACCCGAGCAGTTAAAACAGGGCCTTCTTTCTTCCGTCGAGAGAACTGTTGTATATTGCAGAATATACCAATGACAAGCGAAAGCTCCTTTTAGATTCCGCGCATGTACGAACCGATCTGAATTTTTGTCGTCCGCACATGTCTGTTTTTACGAGATCACTCATTATGTTTCTTTGCTGCTGTATGAGAAGAATGCTTATCAAAATTGCAAGACAAATTCAATCTATAATGTTGACCACTTGTGAAAACTAAGTTTTGACGCTACTTTGGCGGACTTAATCGAATGCAGGCGCAGGCAAGTGAAATATGGTCTTTCAGTCATATACGAATAGCGCAGTACCGCATATAGTTTAGCTCAGTTCGATGGCGTGTCGACCGGTAATGTAGGTTTTCAACCGTACCGTATTTACCCGTATTATTTGACATCTTATCTCCTTTCCATACTTCTAAATTTTGAAAATATAGATTTCACTACCTGTTCAAATGTCCAGATGAGTAGCTAAGGTTATAAGAAAGAAAGAAAGAAAGAATACATAATCAAATAGTTAAACGGGAGGATAATCTTGCAAAAATCTGAAAGAAAGAAAGAGAGAGAAAAACACAATGTGGGAATATCTAGTTAACCCTTGTCCTGGTGAATAAATTAAGATGCCACGCCCTTTTTAAATTTTCAGCCAATCAGATTACTTGATCCAGATTGTTTATATAAATTCACATACTGAATGGCAAACAGTGCAGATCCAGATCAGTTGGCTTCTAAGAAGCAGGACATGGGTTAAACGAATGCGGACAATAAAAGGGCAAGACAAAACAGTAATTCATAACGTTTTATCAGAACAATATCAAGGCAGAAGTTTATTATTATTACTATGTGAGTCAAACTTTGCCGCATGTAAGTAGTCTGAAAGTGACACTCTAGTCTCACTGGTCCGTCCGCGACGGCAAGTTCGGCAATATATATGGACAAAGGTTTGACGAAATTTAGTACTCATTGAGCAATATAACACAAAATTAATGGCGTTGTTTACAAGTGCTACAATATCCATGACGTCACCAAGCGGAATGTAAACATTTTCGAAAAACCCGCGTATGCATGCGCTGCACACGATTAGAATTCCTTGTGGTAGTTCCGTTATCAGAAATAACACAATCACAGCCAATAACATTTTAGTTGTCCTGGAATGCTCAGTTAATCGCAAACTATTATTTCCACTTATCTGCAACACTTTACGTCGCTGTCTTATTTTCACGTGAATATTATATATCAGTAGGCTTCCGAAAACTGACATCAAACAGCACGGAACCAGTTTAGCAATCACGGCATACATCCATACGTTTATTAGTACCATTGTTTCCGTCCCGTTACGTCCTAATTTAAGATCTTTCAATCCATAAGCTGTTTCATTTTCAATTGTGCTCTCTCGTAACTCATTACTCATGTAATTTGGTATTAGAATCACAGCTGATGACACATACACAAGGAAAATGATTATTTTCGTTTGATAAATTCGTCTTTTTCTGAACATACTGGCTTTCGTAGGTTTCCGTATGTGAAGAAAACGTACGATAGCAAGGAGAACACACATCCAAATAGAGATCGTATGGGTTGTCGATGTGAGATTTATATGAAAAATCATAAATACCATCCATCCGTGGGTGTTCCGCTCACTCAACCTACCCCCGCCGGGATACATGCAGTAGAAGTGATATGCAAATGGAAGGTACGAAAGCATCGTGAATATATCCGACACTGCTAACCATGTCAAAATCTGGTTCACCGGGGTCTCCATATGTTTTCTTGTTAATACTGAAAATAAACAATAAACTAAATTACCAAATTTATCCTAACTACTGTGACATACAAGCAGGGCAACCTATTTAGACCCAGACCGGACGCCGGATCAGCGTCTAAGCTGTTTGCTACTCGCCCAGCAACTTTAGATATGACAAGTGTTCTGTGCAAAAGCAAAATACTCCCGTGAGTCTTTCTCAAACTATTGGGCATCTTCTGAACCGTCTTACATGACCTCAAATTAGAGAGTCTTGACATTAGATAGTACACAGTTATTTCATTGCTGTGTGGTGTATAGTCAAAACTATGCTTTTGACAGCACACAACAATGAAACATCTGTTTTGTTACCCAATCTTTACTATGCACTCCATCTGACAGAAGCCTATAAAAATATACTTAGAACAAGATATTTTAGTGGTAATGCTAACAAGTGGAAACAACGGCCAAATCCTTCCCATTTACGCTGGAGAATCTCGCATCAGCCACTTTTGCCATTTTTATCAAGAAAATCGGAGACCTAACCAAAAACAGAGAGACCTAATCTAAAACAGAGAGACCTAACCTAAAAACAGCAGCCAGGATAAAACCGTGCAATTAAACCATGCAATAGTCAAAACTACAGTCACGATGGTATAGTTCAACCTGGTGAGCTGTGCAGAGAAAGCCGTACTATAGCAAAAATATTCTTATACGCTGTATACTAAGACAGGTAATAAAATAATATCAACAGTTTCTAATTTTATAGGGTACCGAATGTATAATTATAAAATCAAGCCAATGAACGTTTCTATATTTTTTTGGGGTACGAACAAGTATAAAAAATAGCATTTTATTCGCTTTGGCCACCATTTTGTTTGTGCCTAAAAGACACCTTGAGAATAGTTTACGGACACTCATTACCCACCGCGGAAAACAATCACAAATAAACGGAAATTTTGCAATAGGTTTTAGGGGAACCACGAACGTTTCGCTTAATTGAACGCAGCCCAGATAGTACAAATGCTGATTCAGTAGCATGTTAGCAGTTCTGTTCTTGAATTAACAAACAAACCCTACACTATAAAATGTAAGAGTCGAATTTCAATTTAAGGATTTCAGGCTGTATTATTTAGAAATTCCTTGAGAAAAATGTCAGCGCTCTCTGTCAATTTCCCTTTCGGGGGTCTCCAGAATTGTCCATTTTCATAGCTGTCAATGCGTCTAAAACGGCTAGATGAAATAGAGTTTAGGCCCTTATCAGACGAGGTGTTAGTTCTTGTCTGTCTGTCCGAATACATTCATTTCATCCATTGTTTTGTTAAAATGCATCCTACTAATTTCTACTGAATTACTGGTCAGATGATTTCTGCTGAATGATAGGTCATATAACTTCTGGAACGAGCGGTCAGCACATACAACATTCAAAAGTAAGTCCCATTATGTTACATTGTTTACATTAAATAGTTGGACAGTCGTGTCTGAGCAATTAGAGTAGACCCAGACACATTAACAGGAACAGTTTGATTTCTGTACGCGACATATTTCGGAAAAACGCTTTCCCTTGGCGTTTTATTCTGTAAGGGAAATCCATTTGTGATTGACAATATCTTATCAACAACCATTCGTCTTCTCTGTGCTTGTGTTTTGTTTTCAAATATTAACTTTCAAATTCATTCTACGGAAATAATGTGTCTGGATTTTCGGATAAATAGAAAACAAATTTTGCTTTTCTTTACTGATTTCAAAATATTTACATTCTATAACAGTATTGCGAGAATTCCAAAAATTGTAAACAAGTCGAACAGATTAAAAACTAAATCAAATTACCTACCCTATTGATTTTTGCATAATTTGAAGCCATTTGCACTATAAGTAAAAATTAGAATTTTCGATTTTTTCATTTATAAACCGCTGAACAGAATAAAACGTTTGGTGCCTAGGTAGTTATATTAAAAGAGTTTGCTTTGAATCATGACAAAGTTTTGCAAATTTACTTTTTTCTGAGTACAGCGCCACACATACAGTGACCTTCAGAAAGATGTCTAGAGCAGAGTAGGTTTGGCACATGACGTTTATACAACGTTACCTCAACGTCGATGCAACGTTGCATCGGCGTTGATGCGACGTTGCATAAACGTCATGTGCCAGCTGTACATTGTTTGTCATTCATAGCTAGTAGACATACTTTGCCCGAGCAACACAGACGTTTCCTTCTCAGCCAAACATCAGAAGACTTTGTCTAATCTGGGTCCACACTGTTACCCAGCGAGCAGACCTTGACACACCAACGAGGATTTCGGATCGACTGTTTACAATCGACCCAACGTATGCATGCAGAAAAAATTCACTTCCTTAATATTGTTGTTCACGTGGTTATTATTGACCAATGAAATCAAACCGCGCGTTGGTAGGAAATCAAGGTAACGGTTATTTATAGCCGCGCCAGTCTTGTCACTGTAACGTCAGAGTGCCGTGTAAAGAGACTTATCTGTAAAACCTGAACAGGGACAATTGCAAACAGTGCAAACCCAGATCTGGCGAGCAGAACGCAGCGTCTGATCAGGGCCTGCACTGTTCGCTGACAGGTGTTTATGGGATTAAATGAAACAGTCTTAAGATCCCGTTCAGGACCATTTTCCCAGCCTACACTCAGAGAAAGTCGACCTTTTAGTGCTATCAGTTCTTTGATTAGTATTGTAAGGAGTTAAGGCGTTCGAATACTTAATGTAAATACAAATATTGTAGTAGTGCTTCCGTCAATCAAAATATTTCTCATATTTCGAATGCGAAGTTCTAGATTACATTAGAACCTGTACCTTCAATATATTTTATGGTCCAAGAATGTATGTGAGAAAACGTACCTTCTAACATAGTCGCCTAACAAGGCTTCAGATCAGCCTGCGTATCCGCGCAGTATGATTAGAGTCTTTGTTGTTCGCACGAAGGAGCTTTGCATCCTTGGCTATTCTAAATGCGCGAAGTGAAGATTCTACTCAGACTGTGCGAATTCGCAGGCTGATCTGAATCTTCGCTGGGCACTTTTTGACGATGTGGCTCATATCATTTCTCGTTAAATCTGTTTTATATCAAAATTTAGTATTGGCAAGGGAATTAAAATGTAGTACTTTTATCAAATATTGAACGAGATGAGAAATTAATATTCATTCGTATAATGCTTTCAAAACTCAGTATTATTTGAACGAAGATTCAACATTTATCAAGATACACCAAATTAAGTAAACATGTCATCGCGCTGAGAGTACTGACGGAGAAGGTTGTGTATATTACACAACATTGCAACTGTGTTTATGTTTATCAAATATTTCAGAAAAAAAATTTCAGACTGAGTTTTAACTGTATCTACTGAATTCTAAATCTGACATTTTGCATATCTACGAGGGTGTCAATAAGTAACCAGCCTATATTTGGTTGAGATCCACCTCTTCTTCTTTTATGTAATTGCCCTGTAGTGTGATGCACTTAGACCAACGGTGTTCAAGTGTCATCAGTCCAGAACTTAAAAAGTCAGGGTCCTTTCCATTGACCCACTCCTCAACTGCCGTCACGACCTCTTCATCAGACACGAAATAGTCCACGGATATCCTTTTTCAAGTCTGGGAATAGGAAGAATTCGCTAGGAGCTAGGTCAGGCAAATAGGCAGGATGTGGTATTAATTCATACCCGTTTCGCTCTACAGCATCCATTGCAACTTTGCAAGTGTGGACTCTCGCGTTGTCCTGTTGCACCAAAATACCTTTAGAGAGTTTACCTCGGCGTTTTTCACGGACAGAGGTTCTCAGCTGGTCTAACAAGTTTGCATAGTACACTCCAGTTATTGTACGTCTCTTGGGTAAAATGTCCAACATCATAACGCGTTTTGCGTCCCAAAATACTGTGGCCATCACCTTGCCAGCAGATGGTTGCGTCTTGAACTTCTTTGACCTCGGGGACCCAGACCCTACCCACTGACGACTCTGAGCTTTATTCTCAAGCTCATAATAATGAACTCAAGTCTCATCTACAGTCACCAGACGCAAAAGAAAATCATCTTTTGACCTAAAACGCTTCAACAAGGCGCTGCATACTGATGCTCTGGTTGCCATTTGCTCATCGCTAAGGGATTTGGGGACCCAATGGGCTGTTGCCTTGCGCATGCCTAAACGATCATGTATTGTTTGTTTGTGTTGAGGTTTTACGGCCCAGTCAACCCAATAGGGTCATGTCGAGCGCGGTAAGTTTACCTAACCACACGTTTACTGGGCAGGCTTAGTCCTCTAAGCGGTTAACAGTATTGTGCACATTCTTTCGCCAGAAACTGACAACTGCCCTTCTTGAATCAGCGGAAGGGAAAACGATCATGTAAGATTGTTGAAAAGCTACCATGTGAAATGCCTAATGCCTGCGCTATTTCTTCCACCTGAATTCGCTAGAGTTTACCAGATCCCGAACTTTCTTACACATTTTTTCGTCGGTGGCATCCAGTGGGCGTCCAGATCTGGCGTCATCTTCTAAAGACGTTCTGCCGCGTTTGAATTCCCCTACCCAGAATTTAACCAGAGCATAAGATGGTGCAGAAGACCCATAAACATCGGCTAACTCGCCGTGTATTTCTTTGCCTGTTTTACCTTTAAAATACAAGTACCGAATTACAGACGATACTCAACTTTAGATGAAAAGCATGCATTTGCATCACTAGTCATGTTTGACATTCAATATCTTATTAAAGAATGACTCGATATGTGTGCAATTTTGTACCCATGTATAAAACATATATTGAAACAAAGCATGAAAATCGTGACCGTCTCGGTCTATCGGAAATGGGATAGGCTGGTTATATATTGGCACGCCCTCGTACGTTGCAGCACGAGACATAAGCCATGAAGTTATATATGAAAGGTGAAAGCCCAAAGCAGCGTATGCTTCCCGCAATCTGATTATGGTCGTTTCTGATTGCCAGATTAGAGATATCATGGCGGGAGCCAGTGCACGTCATCTAATTATACGTCATCTATTTATACAGTGCCCTAGATAAGGTTTTAAGCAATTAGGTATTTTGGGCTATTTTTACCCATCCATTTCTCATTGAATTGGGTTTCAGAATTTTTCCTTTGGGTACCCTGTTAATGGGTGCAAGAATTACTGATAATCGGGTATTAACCCCAAAGATTTAATTCGAACTGCTTTTTGTTTTCAAGATTTTGATTGGGTAAATACCCAAAAAACAGCTTATCCAAGGTACTGATTTATGTAGGCGGTAAATTCGAGAAAGATATTCAGCTATTTTGAGAGAATTTGAAAAAGTATTATTTTTAAATTAAAAAATCAGAAAAAAACAAACAAGATTCCATAACTCTCAAATCGAAATATTCAATAAGGACAATATGCTGACGGATCAGTGTTGAAACCATGCTTTTAATCTGTACCGTTATTTCAATTAATCTTACTATCCACATGCATTTATTTAGTAATATATATATATATATATATATATATATACATTGAGAAAATTGTGAAAAGGTATCTTGTTCCTTTCAGGTCCAGGTCCGCAAATACAAGAAGTATTCTTTTCTAATGATCCAGCCCGTTGATATTGTTTTGGGTTTTCATCTGTCGTGATTTCAATGTTTGTCTGATTCTCAGAAGTAAAATTTTATCAAAACTAAAATTGATACAGAGAAGAAAACTGCAAAGTTTGTAGATTCGACTTAACAAGGGAACGTAGGAGTCAGTTCAAGATTCACTTTGAGACAGGGAGTCAATATTATGCATACTTTTCATTAATTCAAACCACTTTCGATAAATTAGACATGAATCATCAACATAGCACCGAGGTAGAAGATCGCTATCTAAGATGCAAACAACAGGCGTTATGTTTAAAACCCTAACGGCTGAACGTCTTTCTCAATTTTGAGCAAATAATCTTCAACGTACAGTCGAACCTCAATAGCTCGGACATCGATGACTCGTTTACCATGGCTAAGTCGAGTTTGTTTTGAGTCCCTGTGAAATTCTTCAGAAAACAAATATTTTTTCTTGTCAACAATAATATTTTTATTTCAATACCTAAGACAGTATTATTCTATTTATTTATTCATTTATTTATTTACTACGTTGAGAGTGCCGCACTTTTCATGTGCACATTCTCAAAGAAGCATGGAACAGTATGGAAGTACTTTGTTGCGTTCAGGTTTGTAGTGGCTGATAACTGTCAGTAAAAAATTGACTTGCTAAATCTGAGGAAGGCTGTAATCGTATTTAAAGGTAATATAACACATATATAATGCCCGTTGTAAATAAATAAATAAATAAAATAAAATAAAATAAAAATAAAATAAAATAAAATAAATAAATAAATATTGAGTTTGCATCATGTCCTGAGAATATAGTTATATACCATCCCTGGACAGCTTTTAAGGATTCCAGGTGAAAAAAACATTCAAATAAGTTTTTAATGGCTTTTTATACTTCCGTATTTATCGTTAATACTGGGATACCTTCACACATTACCACGAGACTTATACAGAAATACTTTGTACAGGTTCATTTTACTACATTCTAATATAGCTAAAACTGCTGAATACATAAAAAGCGTAGAGCTGCTTATACCCCGCGTTTACTCTAAACGCGTTTGCTTAGCATCACGAAAACACGCCTATAAAATTTTGACCCCCTTAAACCCCACTTTTATAAAGTAAAACTGGGGTTTACAGGGGTATGCATTATTTTTCTTATTTCTGTTCAAAACATAGATTGTGGGTACTCGTTAGAACCGCCTCGCTGAGGCGGTTCTAACGAGTACCCACAATCTATATTTTGAGCAGAAATATGAAAAATATTAGAGTTTTTTTTATCTGAAAAGTTTAGGTTTTTAGAAGTAAAACTGTCTATATATTTGAATAGGTGTGTTTTCGTAAGGGCCTATATGTTCCAATACTTAACTTCAATGCATATACATAATCCAAACAATCCGTGTAAGAATAGTTAAGGTTAGGGAGTTTCCCTGTCTAGCTAACTAGATATCTCGAAACAAAATGGACTCTCTTAAATGCTTAGAGATATCCGTACCTCTGTCGACATATCAGATTTGCATAGCTGAGGAAAAATACATCAAACAACCTCATTTCACAAATAATTATGAAATTTGACTCCTGAAGTTAGAAAAATAAATTGAAAAAAAAAATATGGAAAAGAGGATCACGTACTCCGATACAAATACTTTTCAAACCTTAGCACTCTGTATCCTGTCTGTCGTGGATATTTTCCTTATTTTTCACAGAACATAAGCTTGGCATTTCATTCAGAAATGTCAGAATATAACATGAGATAACCAATAAAATGACACAATCTCGATGGACAGCCTTTCCAAGGCACCAAAAGAGGAACAGCCTCCCAATGTACCAAAGAGGATGCAGCCTTCCCAAGGCACCAAAAGAGGAAACAGCCTGCCAAGGCACCAAAAAGGAAGAAGCCTTCCCAAGGCACAAAAGAGGAAGTAGTCTTCCCAAGGCACCATAAGAGGAAGCAGCCTTCCCAAGACACCAAAAGAGGAAGCAGCCTACCCAAGGAACTAAACGAGGAAGCAGCCTTCCAAAGGCACCAAAGAGGAAACAGCGGTCCCAAGACACCAAAAGAGGAAGCAGCTTTCCCAAGACACCAAAGAGGAAGCAGCCTTCCCAAGGCACCAAAAGAGGAAGCAGCCTTCCCATGGCACTAAAGAGGAAGCAGCCTTCCCGAGAGACCAAAAGAGGAAGCAGCCTTACCAAGGCAACAAAAGATTAAGCCGCTTTTCCAAGACACCAAAAGAGGAAGCAACCTTCCCATGGCACTAAAGAGAAAGCAGCCTTCCCAAGGTACCAAAAGAGTAAGCAGCCTTCCCAAGGCACCAAAAGAGGAAGCAGTCTCCCCAAGGCACCAAAAGAGGAAGCAGCCTTCCCAAGGCACCAAAAGTGGAAGCAGCCTTTCCAGGGCACCAAAAGAGGAAGCAGCCTTTCCAGGGCACCAAAAGAGGAAGATGCCTTTCCAGGGCACCAAAAGAGGAAGCAGCCTTCCCCAGGCACCAAAAGACGAAACAGCCTTCCCAAGACACCAAAAGAGGAAGCAGCCTCTCAAGGCACCAAAAGAGGAAGCAGCCTTCCCAAGGCACCAAAAGACGAAGCAGCCTTCCCATGGCACCAAAAGAGGAAGCAGCCTTCCCATGGCACCAAAGAGAAAGCAGCCTTCCCAGGACACCAAAGGAGGAAGCAGCCTTCCCATGGCACCAAAGAGGAAGCAGCCTTCCCGAGGTACCCTAGGCAACAAAAGAGGAAGCAGCTTTCCTGAGGCACTAAAAGAGGAAGCAGCCTTCCCATGGCATCAAAGAGGAAGCAGCCTTCCTGAGGCACCAAAAGAGGAAGCAGCCTTTCCAAGGCACCAAAAGAGGAAGCAGCCTCCCCAAGACACCAAAAGAGGAAGCAGCCTTCCCATGGCACCAGAGAGGAAGCGGCCTTCCCATGGCACCAAAGAGAAATCAGCCTTCCCAAGGCACCAGCCTTCCCAAGGCACAAAAAGAGGACGCCGCTTTCCCAAGGCACCAAAAGAGGAAGCAGCCTTTCCAGGGCACCAAAGAGGAAATAGCCTTCCCATGGTACCCAAGAGGAAGAAGCCTTCCCATGGTACCAAAGAGCAAGCAGCCTTACCATGGCACCAGAAGAGGAATCAGCCTTCCCAATGCACCAAAATAGGAAGCAGCCTTTCTAAGGCACCAAAAGAGGAAGCAGTTTGCTATTGAATCCTGTGGTATGTAGTTTCTCGATCAGGTATGCCCTTTTGACGGTAATATCGCTATACTTGTTTCTGCTACTTAGAATTTCCTGAATAATACATTTGGTGGTGCTGTCATGGGGGCATACCGGGCCAGATTCAAATTTTGTATGCTGGTACACTGCATTTTGTTTCTCTCGATTATCGGAAATGTTATATATAGTGTATCATTAAAAGAGCATATTATGAACTCACTGAGTGCAAATGATAAACTCAAACCCTTGAACTACTGTTATCTAAAAACTAATATTAATGAAATTGAAAACCGTATTTTTACCAAGCACTTGATTCTTTACCTTGGAGTAGTAGTAATTGCAACGTTGTTATCAATTTTGCTATTGGCGGCGGGGGATATACATCCCAACCCTGGCCCCTCTTCCTCGTTGTCAAGCAGTTCTAACGATTCTCATGCCAGCTCTCTTACAAGTATTTTAAGTAACTCTCACCACTTGTCTTTCATTCACTACAACGTACAGAGTGTTCGTAGTAAAATTGATATTTTGTCCGCGGAGCTGTCAGATTTTGATATTTTATCGTTTACAGAGACTTGGTTGCATCCAAATATAAAAACTGATGATCTTCATATTCAATCCTTTCAAAACCCTGAGAGAAAGGACCGCATTGAAGACCCTCATGGTGGCGTAATGGTTTATGTCAAAGATAATTTAAACTACATGCGAAGACTAGACATTGAACTTCCAGGCATCGAGTGTTTATGGATTGAGATTATTTTAAAACATAAACGTATACTATTTGGTGTTTTCTATCGTCCTCCAAATTCTGACTCGATTTATCATTCTTTAATTGAAGACTCTATTCATCTTGCTATTGACACGGGAATTAGAGATATTGTAGTAACAGGTGATTTTAATTATAACATGTTTAATGATACAGCTAAGTTAAAAATTTTAAATCTTTGCCAAGAGTTTTCGATGTATCAATGCATTACAGAACCGACTCATTATACCGAAAATTCTGTTTCACTTCTTGATATTGTTTTGGTCACTAACAGTGATAGTGTTATTTTTAGTGGTACGGGAGATCCCTTCTTAAACCAAGAAAATCGGTATCATTGTCCTGTCTATGGAGTTCTTAATTTCACTAAACCAAAAACGAAAGTTATTGAGCGTAACATTTGGCTATACGAGCAGGGAAACTATGAATTGCTGCGTGAGAAAGCAGCGAGAACGAATTGGATTGACTTGAGACACTATGATGTTAATGTACACGCAAGCAACATTACTGAGCATATTTTAGAAATCTCAAAGCAATGCATACCTAATAGAATTATCAAAATAAAACCATCTGATCCGCCTTGGATTACAACTGCAATTAAACGACTGATTCGCAAACGGAAACGCCTATTTCGGAAAGCTAAAACTACTGATGACCTGGTTATATGGCGAAAATTTCGTCGATGTAGAAATGACGTCATTAATCAAATTCGTGTTTCGAAACAATCCTATATTGATAAAATGACAGAAAAATTAAAATCTGACAAGTTAACATCGAAAGACTGGTGGAGGACACTCAAGTATTTCATCAGTCCTAACAAAGCTTCGGGCATTCCGTCAATTCAAGTTAACAACAGTATTATAACAGATGAAATAGAAAAGGCTAATTTATTAAATAATTATTTCAGAGATCAAACGTTAATAAATGACAATAATGTAGAAATACCTCTCATTAATTATTATAATGTGGCAAGCAATCTCGATTCTATAACGTTTACACCAGAAGACTTGAGGTCGGTTCTTCAAGCACTTCCGTTAGGCAAAGCTGCGGGTCCAGATGGTATTGGCAACAGAATATTGAAAGAACTCGCCGATCAGCTAGCTCATCCTTTATGTTCGCTTTTAAACCAATCATTTAGAGATGGACGTGTACCTAATTGTTGGAAAGAGGCGTATGTAAGTCCGATTCCAAAAAATAATGAACGTTCTATAGTCTCAAATTATCGACCGGTGTCACTGCTTAGTAGTATTGATAAATGTTGTGAAAAAGTAGTATTTAAATATTTGCATAATCATCTTTTAGATAATAATATTTTGACTCCGTTTCAATCGGGCTTTGTACCGGGTGATTCTACCATTAACCAACTTACATTCTTATATGATGCATTTTGTCAGGCTCTTGATGAAGGGAAAGAAGTTAGGGTGGTGTTCTGTGATATCAGCAAGGCTTTCGATAGGGTATGCCATAAAGGACTTTTATGTAAATTGGAAGCTGCTGGTATCACAGGCGCCACCCTTAGATGGTTTACTGACTATTTAAATGGCAGAAGGCAACGAGTTGTAATTCCCGGGGCAATGTCTGATTGGGTCTATATTAAAGCTGGAGTCCCGCAAGGCTCCATTTTGGGACCCTTACTCTTTTTAGTATATATCAACGACATAGTTACTGATATTGGTGCCAATATAAGATTATTTGCTGACGACACCAGCCTATACATAATAGTTGAAAATCCAGTGGATGCTTCACTTTGTTTAAATCGTGATTTACAGAAAATTTCAAACTGGGCTCAACAGTGGCTTGTAACGTTCAACGCTTCTAAGAACGAATCCATGGTTATTTCTCGTAAAAGTCCAAAACCCTACCATCCACCAATATTTATGGATGGCGTTCAGGTCGATGAAGTTAATAATCACAAACATCTCGGAATTTTTTTATCAAATGACGGTTCTTGGCATTGTCATATCAACTATGTTAAAGAAAAGGCTTGGCAAAGAATTAATATTATGCGTCGATTGAAATTTATTTTAGACAGAAAGTCGTTAGAAACTATATACCTTTCTTTAATTAGGCCAGTCTTAGAATATGGGGATGTGATATGGGATAATTGTACCCTGTATCAAAAGAGAGAATTAGATAAGATCCAAAACGAGGCTGCTAGAATCGTTGTTGGTGCAACAGCCTTAGTATCAATACAAGTTTTGTGCACTGAAGTTGGTTGGGAGTCTCTTCAGGAAAGACGAACAAAGCATAAACTGAACCTGTTTTTTAAGATGCAACATGATTTTGTACCGAATTATTTGTCGTTTCTCGTTCCTTTATCTGTGAGTGAACTCTCGCGGTATAATTTGCGAAATGCAAATGATTACTCTACAATACATTGTAGGACACAGCAATATAACAAAACTTTTTTACCCTCGGTGGTAAGAGATTGGAATGGTTTACCAGAAGAAGCTAAACAGTTAAACTCTCTTTTGTCTTTTAAAACCTATCTTAATCGTGAAAGGAAAAAAGTCCCTAAACATTTCTATTATGGCAGAAGAAAATATCAGATATTGCATACAAGGTTAAGAACAGGATGTAGTGCTTTAAATAACGATCTTTATTTGAAAAATATTACTGATTCTCCTTTATGTACATGTGCTGTAGTTGAAAACACTTTTCACTTCTTTTTTGTTTGTGAGCGCTTCAGTATTATTAGACGGGAGTTAATGAATGACTTATCGTTCATACCTAATATAAGTTTGGCAAAGTTATTGTATGGGGACGATTCTCTGAATCAGGCATCAAATATTGTGATATTTAGTAGTGTACAAAAGTTTATTGAAAAGAGTAAAAGATTTTAAAAATTATAAAATAATAATTTTATGAAATTGAATGGCATTTAATAATGGTACATATACATGTAACAATTAAAACAAAATACGCGAGTTTGTTGTGGGAGTGCTGTTTATTGACAATTTAAAGTTAAAAGTATAAGTTCTAAAAATAAATAAATAAATAAATAAATAAATAATCAAATAAATAAATAGTATTATGGTTGCGATTAAAACAGTTATAATAATGAAAATCTATATACATTAAAGATCCCTAGACTATTGATTATAAAAATGGATAATGTGTTATTACTTGCTGACTACTTATAATTGCTACTATTATTAAACTGTTCTCATTTGTTAATATATGGTATATTTCGAGGGAAACAGGTTCACATACATATAATTTTAGCATCTTTTGAGGTTTCAGGATCGTCATGGGCTGTGTTTCATCGAATATCGCTTCATGTTCTGTTCTTTTCTTTCTATTCTGAGTTGTTTAACAGTAACATTTATTATAATATACAACTATTCATATTTTTCTATACTATATTGTTCAGTTGAAACTTAGAAATTGAAAGTATCTTTTTGTATCTGTCTTTCGAGCATTCTTAACTAAATTAATAGTGTTTCCCTTTTCTGTCATTACTATTTCTTAACTAAATTAATAGTGTTTCCCTTTTCTGTCATTACTATTTCTTATTTGTCTAATTATGTCCACATATGATCGTTCAATCTGTTTATGTGATCTCCACTAAGTTTGTAAATCATGTGTTGAGGGAGATGAACACTATAAGCTCTTAGCTTTCGTTCAAATCCTATGTATTATTTATGTAATTTGTGGATTATGTATTTGACTTGAAACTTGAATAAAATATGTTTAAACCAAGAGGAAGCAGCCTTTCCAAGGCACCAAAGAGGAAGCAGCCTTCTCAAGGCACCAAAAGAGGAAGCAGCCTTTCTAAGGCACCTAGTGAAGAAGCAGCCTTCCCATGGCACCAAAGAGGAAGCAGCCTTCCCTAGGCAACAAAAGAGGAAGCAGCATTCCCTTTGCACCAATGAGGAAGCAGCCTTCCCAGGGCACCAAAAGAGGGAATAGCCTTCCCAAGGCACCAAAAGAGGAAGAGGCATTCCCAAGGTACCAAAAGAGAAAGTAGCCTTCCCAAGGCACCAAAAGAGGAAGAAGCCTTCCCAAGGCATCAAAAGAGGAAGCAGCCTTTCCAGTGCACCAAAAGAGGAAGCAGCCTTTCTAGGGCACCAAAAGAGGAAGATGCCTTTCCAGGGCACCAAAAGACGAAGCAGCCTTCCCAAGGCACAAAAAGAGGAAGCAGCCTTCCCATGGCAACAGAGAGAAAGCAGTCTTCCCATGGCACCAAAAGAGGAAACAGTTTTCCCATGACACCAAAGAGATAGCAGCCTTCCCGAGGCACCAAATAGGAAGCAGCTTTCCCGAGGCACCAAAAGAGGAAGCGGCCTTCCCTTGGCACCAAAGAGGAAGCAGCCTTCCCGAGGCACCAAAAGAGGATGCAGCCTTCCCATGGCACCAAAATAGGAAGAGGCCTTCCCAAGGTACAAAAAGAGGAAGTAGCCTTCCCGAAGCACCAAAAGAGGAAGCAGCCTTTCCATGGCACCAAAGAAGAAGCAGCCTTCCCAAGGCACCAAAGAGGAGGCAGCCTTCCCAAGGCACCAAAGAGGAAGCAGCCTTCCCAAGGCACCAAATGAGTTAGCCGCTTTCCCAAGGCATAAAAAGAGGAAGCAGCCTTCACAAGGCACCAAAGAGGAAGCAGCCTACCCATGGTACCAAAGTAAGCAGCCTTCCCAAGGCACCATAGAGGAAGCAGCCTTCCCAAGGCACCAAAAGAGGAAGCAGCCTTCCCAAGGCACCAAAGAGGAAGCAGCCTTCCCAAGGCACCAAAAGAGGAAGCAGCCTTCCTAAGGCATCAAAAGAGGAAGCAGCCTTTTCATGGCACCAGAAGAGGAATCAGCCTTCCCAATGCACCAAAAGAGGAAGCACTTTTCCCAAGGCACCAAAAGAGGAAGAGCCTTCCCAAGGCACCAAAGAGGAAGCAGCCTTCCCGAGACACCAAAAGAGGAAGCAGCCTTCCCAAGGCACCAAAAGAGGAAGCAGCCTTCCCGTGACACAAAAGGGGAAGCAGCCTTCCCTACGCACCAAAAGAGGAAGCAGCCTTCCCAAGGCACCAAATAGGAAGCAGCCTTCCCATGGCACCAAATGAGGAAGCAGCCTTCTCGCGGCACCAAAAAAGGAAGCAGCCTTCTCATGGTACCAAAGAAGAAGCAGCCTTCCCAAGGCACCAAAAGAGGAAGCAGCCTTCCAATGGCAACAAAGAGGAAGCAGCCTTCCCGAGGCACCAAAGAGGAAGCAGCCTTTCCAGGGCACCAAATGAGGAAGCAGTCTTCCCAAGGCACCAAAAGAGGCAACAGCCTCCCAAGGCACTAAAAAAGGAAGCAGTCTTTTCAAGGCACTAAAAGAGGAAGTAGCCTCCTAAGGCACCAAAAGAGGAAACAGCCTCCCAAGGCACTAAAAAAGGAAGCAGCCTTTCCAAGGCACTAAAAGAGAAAGCAGCCTCCCAAGGCACCAAAAGAGGAAAAAGCCTTCCAAGGCACCAAAAGAAAAAGAGATGAGGAACAATGAAAACAAACAAAACAAAAAAAAAAAAAAAAAAAAAAAACACACACAAAAAAAACCCAAAAAACAAGCAAAAATAAATAAATAAAAACACCACATATGAAACCATGAACGCCAAAGAAATAGAAAAACGGCAAAAGAACTGTTTTGGAACTGTCAGTAGAAAAAAACTACTGGGGAGGCGAAATCTCTCCTTAATTCTGGTGCAACTCCAAATTTCAAACATACGGTCAGGACGCATAATTGTCCTCTATCTCACCAGTGAAACATCGCAGCAAAGCACACAGATATAACAAAGCAAAGTAAACAATGGCAATCTAAAGCCAGAACACAAGAAAACCTCAAACAAGGAACACGATGGGCCATTTCTCTAAAACAGAATGAGGTGGAAGCCGTCCTTAAGTCTGAGGACCAACCCACCTTCGTGCAATTAAAAAGAGACGCAAAGTTATCAACCATAGTCACAGAATACCCATGTTGTAACCTATAGTTTTGTGGTAAATGACCCTCTTTTTAAACTGGTCTGAAAAATCAGTTTTGCCACTATTCGTTCGGAAGTTATAGATTAAGTCGCCTTAAATTCAGGTTCGGATAGACCTTCTGGCAGAAGTTCTTAAACCAACGTTATATTTGGACATTCATTCAAAATGACAGCGAATTTGGACAATATTTCACGTAGTTTATAATACCGCTACCACTGCTTAAGAAATTTTCGCAGTAAATTTTTTTGAGTTATGAAAGTCATTGCCTTGACTTCGAGCGTTCTTTTATCGTCTAAGCTACTATTGTCTATGCTGTTCTTTCGTCCGATTATTTTCTTATTTCTTATCTCCTAATTCACACGATGTTCAGCGTGCAAAGTGGACCTTTAAGACACCTGCGACATGCAAAGACCTATGATCAGAGTTTTCTGTTGATATAATATTCAGGAATAATTGATTCTGTAACGGATGTACCGGCTGATCTGAGTTTTCGTAGATCGCCTAATAACTAAAGCCTTTTACTGGTGAAATTGCTCATATTTCTCCATATTGTTATGTATAAGGCATCGGTTCTACATTTCATGTCAATGGTTGTATTAGTCAGTTCCTCGCGGATACATGCGCTAAGAAGAGACTTTTATGGCGTTAATGGGTCCCTCTAGAGGCAGATAACAGGAAATGGAGATTATGTATCAGGATGTCAGGAACTTAATTGGAGACTTAAACTCTTTATTTGGAACGGTGTTAATGACAAATGAATCACAACGTGAGAAAACATGCCTTCTGACTTAGTACCAAACAAAGACACAGTTCAACCTGCGCATCCGTGCAGTCTGCTAAGAGACTCCTTTGTCCACAGGAAAGCATTTTGCATCCTTGGCTGTCCAAAATGCGCCAAGTGAAGATTATGATCAGATTGGACGAATGCACAGCCTGATCTGAATCTTCGCTGGACGCACATCTTCTCACACGAAAAAATAAGCCTTTGTTCATGTGGAAACAGTGAGTGCCATGATCAAGTGCACAGACTGTCCAGTGTCTTTACTGTTCTAGGAGGTAAACCGGGACACTGTGGAATCTACTGAGAAAGAAGACCCTGATCAAGCTGCAAGAATGAGCAGGCTGATCTAGGGATTAGTTACTCGCGTATGCGTTATGGTCCCTTTGAGCGCAACGTGAATTGAGAGACTGTTACTGTGACTTGGCACAGATGTTGCGTACTTTAATATATAGTGAATGAGGAAATCGCACAAAAACTGAATTAGGAGTTCCCTGTTTATGATATAGATGGAATCGTAATGACATTTACCCTTGGTACTCGGACAACTTAAACCTTACTTACTTGTCCTCAAATTAGAGCAAGTCCATGTGACAGCCTTTTGATGTGTCCAAAGCTGCTGAATATGAGGCAAACAGACCGTCTACACCCTGATCAGACTCCGTGTTTGTCTACACTATTTGTTCAGACCTGCTTGTCTGAATACTAACTTTAAGATATTTACAAATATATTCACGTAAATGCAACAGCAGGCACCAAAAGTATGAGATATGATAAATAAATAGGGACATTAAAACAAGCCTATTCTAATATACTGACTATTTTACCACCAAAAAATGAAAATTTTTAGATAAAAATTCTGATATTTTTCATATTTCTGCTCAAAACAAATGTTGTTGGTATTCGTCAAAACCGTTCTGACGAGTACCCACAATCTATGTTTTTGAGCAGAAATAAGAAAAAAATAATGTTTAACCCTGGAAACCCCCATTTTATTATATAAAAGTGGGGTTTAAGGAGGTAAACATTATATAGGAATGTTTTCTTGATGAAAAACAAACCACAGACTCGCAAACAAAGAAGAACTGCAACAGAGAAACCACCTTGGAGCGTCCAAAAGAAAAAAAAAGAAACAAAAAACAAAAAAAAAAAAAAAAAAAAAAAAAAAAAAAAAAACAAAAAAAAAAAAAAAAAAAATGAAAAACCCCAAAAAACAACGACAAAAAAAAAAAAAACAAACAAAAAAAAAAAAAACAAAACAAAAAAAAAACTACTGTGGAGCTTATACCATTTCACTAGTGTGAATCCTCACACTTAATTCTGGTGCAGCTCCAAATTATAAGTACAGTCAACCCTCTTTTTACCGACACTCGATACAACGAAACAATTCGTTATAATAAATGCCACGAGACCTTCGCTCAAGAGGTAACAGGGTAACAATTAATGAGAAATTATGCAAGAAAATTGCATTAAAACTCCAAGCACCATATGTTTTTGATATTTGTTAGAATTGTCTCAGTGAAGCAATTCTAACAAATAAAAAAAAACACATGTTATATGAGGAAATAAGAATAAAACAAGAGTTTTCTTACATATCATTATGTCCATTAAGAATTCTTTACAACAGCAAATTCATTCTAATGGCAACATCTTTGGGAACAAATACTATCATTATATCGAGGGTTCATTGTAAATGTTCGGTCCGCATAAGGGTCCGCTGCCTTATCTGCGAAACATCATAGTGAAACACATATAATCAAAAACACTTTGATAAAATAAAGTCAAGGACACAATAGCGATCTGAAACCTTAACACATGAAAACTATAAGCAGGACTACGTTGATCCCGACCACAGACATTGATAGTCAAGCACCGACCATCTGTTCCAGATTGAGTGTTCATTTAGTCTGAAGACCGACCCACCGTCTTTCAACCATAAGTTGGTTAACAACCATGCATGCAGTTTGCCGCATAATATCCATGCTGTTACCTACCTTTTTGTAGCGAGTGACTATCTTATTAAATGTTTTTCTACGAAGGGAGCTCCTAATTCAATCATCCATTTGACACACTTATTAATGTATTTACTGCGAGCTATAATACGACTGTTTGCGTCATGCATTGCGCCGCGCCATAACATTACGAAAACATGCCTATTCAAATATACTGAAAATTTTATCACCAAAAAATGAAAATTTTCAGATGAAAAATTCTGATATTTTTCATATTTCTGCTTTGAACATAGATTGTGGGTACTCGTTAGAACCGCCTCGATGAGGCGGTTCTAACGAGAACCCACAATCTATGTTTTGAGCAGTAATAAGAAAAATAATGTATACCCCTGTAAACCCCAGTTTTATTATATAAAAGTGGGGTTTAATGGGGTCGAAATTATATAGGCATGTTTTCGTGATGGAAATCATGTTTTTAGGGTATATGTTAGCAGTAAAGATCAGAAATCTCAGAAAAAAAACAAAAAAACCCGTAGAATCTGGTTAGGACATACAGTATCCGAGGCTTCTGTAAATGGACAACGAAGGCTTAAATCCAGATCCTAAAATGGCTGCGGACAAAGCTCCTGGCAGCTACATGTATCTGTAATCATTCGCGTCCGCTGTGGACGGATCTCTTTTTTGTTAGTTAAAATTCAAAACGAACGCCTTGACCGGACTTTACAGATTCAAGTCTTCCCTTTTTCCTTTGTGTGATACGACACTGCCTCTTATAGTTTCAGCTGTCGTATTAAGCCAGGTCTAAGGATGCCTTTGTTTGAACAGTCTATGTTTTTCATGACTGACATTATTGCTTTTCGGAGTAAACACACTTTTAAGTACATTTAGATATAGGATATAGTCTATTAACTACATTCAGATTTTTGTCAACATGTTGAGTGATATACTTGAGAAACATGGATGGGAATATTTCAGCAATTCATATTAACACTGAATGTAATGCAAACGGCGCTTAACGTTTGAGCAGGTACATGTACCATTTCGAATGATCTTTAGCACCGTCTAAATTCAGTCGAACCTCAATGGCTCGAACACGTTTGGGACCATGGAAATTTATTTTAGATATGGGTAGTTTGAGCCACTGAGACTTAATCATAGCGCCAGGTTAGGAGACAAACGGGAATAATATATGGATGTCACCGATTTTTTTTTATATATATAAAATAATGGTATGTTGAATGTATTCATTAGAATTGAAAATTTTGAAAATTAGAAATTACAAAAGAGGTACATAATATGAAGAATTGCATTGTATGTTAGCTGGGATGGCTTTACATCCGGAAAGATCATCACGGGTTAAGTCCAAAAAACATTTGAAAAATAATACAGGAGATGTCTGGGAAGAATTAAAATATATACATCACGAAAACACGCTTATATAATTTTGACCCCTTAAACCCAACTTTTATATAGCAAAACAGGGGTTTACAGGGGTAAACATTATTTTTCTTATTTCTGCTCAAAACATAGATTGTGGGTACTCGTTAGAACCGCCTCATCGAGGCGGTTCTAACGAGTACCCACAATCTATGTTTTGAGCAGAAATAAGAAAAATATCAGAATTTTTTATCTGAAAATTTTCATTTATTTGGTGGTAAAATATTCTATATATTTGAATAGGCGTGTTTTCGTAATGGTTCACATATATGAATTTCAGTTCCAGTAATATTTACATATGATAAAAGCACACAAAACATTAGAATGTTTTTACTCGATTACATATCTCTTCATATTGAGTTGCAATGGAACGGGACATGGTGGCATAAACCAGAATAAAATTCGTTTGAGCATAAATAATAAAAATAATAATAAAAATAATAATAATAATAATAATAATAATTTACTTGCAGTACATGGATAATAATAATAATAATATTAACCCTTGTCCTGCTGAATAAATTAAGATGCCACACCCATTTCTAATTTTCAGCCAATCAGGTAACTTGATCCAGATTATTGACATAAATTTGTATACTGAATGGCAAACAGAGCAGATCTAGATCAGTTGGCTTCTTCAGAAGCCAACTGATCTGGATCTACACTGTTTGCAAAAGCCGGTCTTTCCGGGTTCAGCAGGACAAGGGATAATAAAAATAATAATAATAACAAATATTCTATTTCTTTTGAAGACGAGTTCCATTTTATTTTAGAGTGTCCTTTACACGTATATAAAACAGTACGTGCTGAATACACCAGAAGGTTTAATTCATCAGAAGGTAAACTGGGTTAATCAAATAAACCTCAGCTTTGATACACAGTAATGCCCAGATATATGCTCAGGACTCGTGTTTTTTGGACCAGACACCACTTACTATTGATTTGAGCCGGTCCGAAGAGTTATGGTAGAATAGTCCACTAGGCATTTATACATTGCTTCTATATGTATAAATGACTAATATCATGGCAAATAGTTTAGACACTGATCAGACGCCCCGCTCTGAGTGTGTTTAGGGTCTATGTTGTTTTTGCACAAGCCTTGTATCCGGGGCGCTAGGCAGCAGGCACTAACGGGTTAACCCATTTACGTCGAGTTGACTCTACTACCACAATGCTTTGGACCTGTCTATTTCCAGTAGACAGGTGTCTGGTTAGTTTTGTTATGACTATGTTTCATAGATATTTCTGAATTCATTACGAAAACACGCCTATCCAAATATATAGAAAAATTCACCTCCAAAAAATGAAAAATTCTCAAGTATAAAAAACTCTGATATTTTTCATATTTCTGCTCAAAACATAGATTGTGGGTACTCGTTAGAACCGCCTCGGCGAGGCGGTTCTAACGAGTACCCACAATCAATGTTTTTGAGCAGAAATAAGAGAAATAATGTATATCCCGTTAAACCCCAGTTTTACTATATAAAAGTGGGGTTTAAGGGGGTCAAAACTATATAGGCGTGTTTTCGTGATGTTAATGCAAACAGTGCAGACCCTGATCAGACGCCGTCTGATCTGTGTCTACACTATTTGCCAGTGCCCCCTTTCATGGGATGTTAATCATAAATGGGTTAATTATTCAACCCAAATATGAACAGGCTTTTATGAATGCCATGTTAGTGTATTTGTATTGAATGGAAATGGGCATAGTTTCAAAGGTAATGACTTATGCAAACGGTTATTAATATTTATGAAACCCTAGCATATAATAAAATCGATCTCATTTATAAATAATTTGTTCAAGCAATGACAATAAAATATATTAGTGGCGTGTGCTGACACTTGACTCATGTTAGTCCGGGGTCCCACAAAAAGGGTAATTGGCAAACAGTGGAGACCCAGATCAGACGCCGCATTCTGTGGCGTCTGATTGGGGTCTTCACTATTTGCAAATATTTTAACCATGTTTTGGCTAGCAATATCGAAAATACATAGCCTGGCATACTGAATTTGAAATATCCGGTCTATCTAAAATTGTAAGTTCATAGCCTGTCATAGCTAAAAGGGACTTCGATATACAGCGTGGGGAGAGTTTATTCAGATTGATATGGATTGAGGTAGATATAACCCATTGCATCCAAGTTGTGTCAATTAGCACCTTCCTTGTCCTACTGATTCAATTCCTTTTTTAGAATCAAAGGCTCCATATTCCTCAAAACTGGGTATTTTTGGTCGCCAAGAAAGATAATTGATATATAGTATTAATACGATCATAAACTGTGGCATCAGCCAGCCTGTAAAATTTCAGTTAGACTCTCGTTTTTGAACTGGATCAAAAATGAAATGCTCTTTTATCGTATCTCTGACATATTGTTATTAACATTAATTCAGAGATACGATAAAAATCATTTCATTTCAAGAACGAGAGACTAACTGAAATTTAAAGGCTGTCAGGTGTCACATTTTATGATTGTATTAATACCATATATCTATTTATTAATTTTTTTTTGATAATAAAAATTCTATTTTTGAGGAATACTGAGCCTTTAATCAACAAAGGACCCTACACGAACCGGTAAGCTATGCTGCGATGACATCTGCTCCTTTTTCACACGGGACGTACCATTTAAAGCAAACAAAATTGTTTGCACTGGCCAGTAATAGTATCGACAATTAACGTCGTTATTGAATCTTTTACAATATTACGTATTCCATATTTACTCAAAATATTTGGACACGTTAGTTCCTTACAATTCTTGTTAACACTTTTACCAAATCGTTTTTACTGCTTGTACAAATGTAATATGAATGAGTGACAACAAAGGAATTGTTAAGGAGGAATATTTGGTGATAATTGTGGGATAATTTTTCTTATTTCTCCATAAAAACATATGTTGTGGGTACTCATTAGAAGCGCCTCGGCAAGGCGCTTCTAATGAGTACCCACAACATATGTTTTTATGGAGAACTGGAGAAAATTATCCCATAATTATCACCAAATACTCATTCTTAACAATTCCTCTGTTGACAAACAGTGTTTTTCGTTCTGCGTTTTCTTTTTATCTCGGCGTACATCGTTTGTTCAGATCACACTGTTCAAAATATATTGACAATTTTACAACCAAAAAATGAAAACTTTCAGATGAAAAATTCTGGTATTTTTCACACTTCTGCTCAAAACATAGATTGTGGGCACTTGTAAGAACCGCCTCGGCGAGGCGATTCTAACGAGTACCCACAATCTATGTTTTTAAGCAGAAATAAGAAAATTAATGTATAGCCCTGTAAACCCCAGTTTAACTGTATAAAAAGGGGGTTTAATGGGTGGAAACTATACAGGCGTGTTTTCGTGATGCACTGAACATGTGCGTGCAGCGAAGATTCAGATTCAGCCTGTGCATTCGCGCAGCCTGATCAGAACCTTCAACGGGCGCACTTTGGATAGCCAATGACACAAAGTTTCTTCATGCGGAAAACGAAGATACTGACAAGACTGCGCGAATTTGCATACCGATCTGAATCGTTGCTGTGCGCATATAACGAATGAAACGGGTTTTTTTGACGTTGTGGATCAGTTATTACTGACCTTTTCAAGTTTTCATATAACAATAATAAATATGCGCTTGGCAAAAAAAAAAAAAAAAAAAAAAAAAATGAGCTGTCTTCCAGTTATATATGAGCCAGCTGACCATCCGTAAGCAGAACTTGGCTTTCCCACATATGACCCGAGCGCGGCTCGAACCACTTCGATGAGAAACCTAATGGATTAAGAGTCAACTCTCCTATCCACTAGGCTACGGAGGCCCGCGCATGTGCCTTTTACAGCCTTCAGGATATCCAAAGCGGTATAAACGAGGAACCTTGCCATACTAGGTATATGTACAGGCTGATCTAAGTCTTTGCTGGTTTTACAGGTCTTATTGCAGGTTTGTCGTGCCCTGGCGCATACGGAAAGAGAAAAACGAGATAATCTTATGCAGCTTCACAGTCTGAACAGGTTCTGCTTGATGCTCTGTAGATATTCATTACGAAAACACCGCCTATTCAAATATACTGAAAACTCTACCACCAAAAAAAAAAAAAAAAAAAATCAGATAAAAAATTAAATTCTGATTTTTTTTTCATATTTCTGCTCAAAACATAGATTATGGATACTCGTTAGAACCGCCTCGGCGAGGCGGTTCTAACGGGTACCCATAATCTATATTTTAGAGCAGAAATAAGAAAATGTATACCCCTATAAACCCAAATTTTAAAATATAAAAATGGGGTTTAAGGGGCTCAAAATTAATAGGCATGTTTTCGTGATGTAATTACCGAAGTTTTTTCTGTCGACAGCGAGGATCTAATCAGACTGTGCACATACACAGGCTGGTACAAGTCTTCACGATGTGAACATGTTATAAGGTAAATTTTCTCGTGTGCCTCGTATCGTACACGGTGTTTGTTTTGCTATGTCCGAATTGATTGGAGAGGGCTAATGATTCAATACAAAGTTCAACTGCTTCATTTGGCTATCGAATTATTTTCTCTAGGCAAAACGGTTAAGACACTATCAATCAGACAATATAACAATCGGCTGTTTATTAAACAAAGACCAAGGCTCCCTGGCGTCAACGCTTTTGACATAATATGGGCTAAAAATACGTGAAAATACCCAGGAAATGCCACAATCACGAAGCAAAGCCTTACAGAGGCACAAAAAAAGAGAAATGAAGACAAAATAATGAAAAAAAAACAAAACAAACAAACAAAAAAAACAAACAAAAAAACAACAAAAAAAAACAACAAAAAAACAAACGAACAACAAACCATTACGAAAACATGCCTATTCAAATATAATGAAAATTTCACCATCAAAAACTGAAAGTTTAAAAACAAAAATACTGATAATTTTCATATTTCTGCTCAAAATATAGATTGTAGTACTCGTTAAAATCGCCTCGGCTGGGTCCTGGTCATTAAGTATTCTGTACAACAGCAAATTCATTTTAATGGCAACGTCTTTTGGAACAAATTCTGTCGTTGTAACGGGGGTTCACTGTACTACTACTACTAATAGTAACAAAACAGTATGGTGAAACAAATCAAAGAGCCCAATGGCGATCTGGTGCCATGCCACAAGAAAACCACAAACAGCACCAAAATGATCAGGCACCAGTTGTTCAAAGCGTCGTTAGCTTAACAAGCTCGTTAGTGGTCAAACTGTTAACTGTTCTAGTAAGTACAATATCTAACTCGCAGGTATTTTTGCTGAAAAAAAATGTGAGTAGCCTTTGCAAATGCAAAAGCTGCTCACATTTTTTCCGCAAAAATATTAGCGTATATCCAACATTTTATGATCAATATGATTTATGATTTATACGATAGTTAACTAACGACATCGTTAGTTTTGAACAACTTGGCAAAGGTGTTTGGTTGCTAATGTATATTACTATTAACAAATGATAACTGACTGATCTAGGACTGTTCTGGTTTGATAATTTCGTCGTATAGATTCGCGACACTTCACTGAATTGTCATTTTGTGTGTAATAGTCAGTGAATCAAAGTGGCTGTTTGCTTATTCCTTACTTTGTCGAAAACAATTTCCTCGAAAGTATTTAATGAAAATTGTTTGGTATTATTTACCATCTTACATTAAGTTAAAATCTTGTAGATTTAGGTTCTTTATCTGCGATCATAAGATGATCAAAATAACATATAGACAACCCTCTTTATACTGACTCAAGATAAAACTACAAATTTCATTCTATTGACAATTTGTCTGTCACGAAATCGTAACAATTAGTCACAAAGTATGCAAGAATGTTGTATTCGATACTTTAAAGAAACATGTTTTGGATATTTGTTAGAATCGCCTCATTGATCTGTACTACGAGGGGTGTTCAAATATGAATGCAACTAGGCCAGTATCTCGCTTTTTACCACGATTTGCACGAAATAGGTACATGTATCGTATAGATGGTTGTGTAAGCTCTTCATTGATACAATACATGTGTAAATCCGTTCAGTCTAGCTTTGACAATTGTATACTAAAGCTAAAACGGTTGGGAAAAGATCTCCTTTCACTGACCAAATACGGTCCTATATCAAGAACCGCTGTATTCTTGGTATACAGGCGAAAGAGATATTTAATGAAACAAAGCGGCCATTGTACGCGAATATCTGAAACAGGAAAAGGTTGTCGAGCTTCCGCACCCTCCTTATTTCGCCAGATCTTGCCCCTTGTGACTTTTTCCTATTCCCGAGGCTCAAAAAACACCTCGCTGGAAGAAAATATCAAACGCGCAAAAATCTCGGTTCGGCTATTTTTCAGTGTCTGAACAGTATATCTCGAAAAGATTATGAAACCGCATTTGAAAATTGGATTAAAGACTGAAACTTTGTGTATCACATGGTGGCGAGTATTTTGAAGGATTGAGGTAAAGATTTTGGCATTGTTTGTTAAGCGCTTCTGAAAATTAACCCAGTTGCATTCATATTTGAACACCCCTCGTACTACTAATAATAAAGTAATAAAACAGTATGGTGAAACAAAGCAGAGGGCCCAATGACGATCTGAATCCATACCACAAAAAAACTTCAAACAGCACCAACATGATTAGGGCCCATTTGTTCAAAGCGTCGTTTGCTTAACGAGCTCATTAGAGGTCAAAATGTTAACTGTTCTTGTAAGTACAATATCTAGTTCACAGGCATTTTTGCTGAAAAAATTTGAGTAGCTTTTGCAAATACAAAAGCTATTCACATTTTTCGCAAAAATATTAGCGTATATGCCACATTTAATGATCAAAGTTTTAACGATACGTTAACTAACGACATCGTTAGTTTTTAACAACTGGGCCCAGGTGTTTGGTACTACATGTAATAACAAATAATAACAGACTGATTTAGGATCGTTCTTGTTTGAGAATTCTTCATATCGATTTGCGACACTTTACTGAATTATCATTTTGTATGTAATAGTCAGTGAATTGAAGTGACCGTATGCTTATTCCTTACTTTATTTACCATCTTACATTAAGCTAGAATCTTGTAGATTTAGATTCTTTTTTTTTTTTTTTTTTAATTTTTGTAATTTTATTCAATTCATTTATAACATATGATAAACACAAAACATATTTTTTTAGCGAAAAAAAAAAAAAAAAAAAAAAAAAAAAAGATGTAAGAAAATATTCGGGTTAACAAAGTTCAAAATAGTACACACAACCTGGCATGTATTTATGTCATGTCTCATCAAACGGCAATTGCCCCACAGCCTCCAACAAACTGAATAGGCAAACAGTGAAGATCCCAATCGAACTACTCCCACAGAAGCTGTCCGCTCAGGGTATTCACTCCTTGCCAGTCCTCTAATCGTTTCAAGAAGCAACTACATAAAAAGCATTGTATCGTCAAACTTGTTATGACTAAATTGTTTCGAGACCTCAGGACAACTACCATGATCTTCTTAATTAGTATGAAAATACCTAATTGTATAGTGGTGACGGATCGGATTGGACTAGCTGCTGGCATTCGTTTCAAAAAGCTATATAAAAATATGTCAATACAGTCGAACCTCAATGGCTCGAACATCTTTGGGACCATGGAAATTCGTTCGAGACATGGGTAGTTCGAGACACTGAGGGTAATCATGGCACCAGTTGAGGAAGCAGATAGCGATAATTTAGGGAAATCTTTTCGATTTTCTACACAATGATTGTATGTTGAGTGTACTCATTAGAATGCCTCCATGAGGCGATTCTAATGAGTGCACACAACATACAATGTCATGATAAAATAAGAAAAAATAATTAACTATTTGTTTTCTTGAGCTATTGGAAGAATTTTGTAGGGACTGAAAAAAGAGTTCGAATCATCCACGGTAAACGAGCCATCCGTGTTCGAGCCATTTATGTTATACTCGCTTGCAAGGTGCTTAATTTACTAATTTTTTTTATTTTAACTGTGGACAGGCGTTCTCCTAATTTGCATTTTGGGGTTCAAAACAGTTATATATTAGGTTCTTTATCTGTGATCATAAGCTGATCAAAATAACATACAACATATAGACTGACTGTAAACCAGACAGTTCCGATTTGCTCTTTCAGTTTTGAGTAGACAGCTTTGCCTTTCTTTGGTTTGTGGCTCGTGTACTGTCCCTCTTGGTTTGTTTGCAGTCCAGTCGGAGTCATTGGAGGGCTGTGCTCTGTGGCTGGGGCTCTTCCTGGACGTCTTCTATACGTCTTTGAGACCCTCTGACCCAAGGTTTTCACTGTCAGTTTTTGAGATTCATTCCTAAGCCTCTAAAGTACCCGCTAGTTGAGCGATTATCGCATCCCATTACGAAAAAATGCCTATTCAAATATACTGAAAATTTTATCACCAAAACATGAAAATTTTCAGACAAAAAATTCTGATATTTTTCATATTTCAGCTCAAAACTTTTTGAGCAGAAATAAGTATTGTATTGCTATAAGCATTGTATACAACAGGGATTTGAAAAAAAATATAAATAAATAAATAAAAAAAAACAAAAAAAAAAACAACAACAAAAAAAACGCCCAAAAAACAAAAAAAAAAAAAAAAACAAAAAAAAAAACATGATATTTTAACGTATCACGAGTCCATGCATTCGACTAATGTGCAATGCACAAAACGCTGCAAGTTTGGCAACTGGTTACAGGTTAAATATAATCTTAACAGTAATGTTGATAATTGTAAGAACTATAGAAGCCAAATCAGACTAAACGAGAATCTTTAAATGGTGAATATTGGTATGAAAAAAGGAGTTAAAAGGGAAGACGAGAGAAAGCTAACCAATTTAGCAGGATCAAGAAATAAAGTAAAGAATAAGAAATACACAGGGAATTGAACACAGTTGCAACACAAATGGCCTTTTCTTTGCGTGGCTGTTATAGGTATCTTTCCATTTATGTAGTAAGAAAACTTTTATTAAATGATTCCCTTGTGTTTTTATTTATTTCTCCTTGAAAGACGAGAGACATACTTAATTTACTTACTTAACGTCAAAACCAAGAAACGCATTTGCATCGGTGAGTTGACTGTTTCATTTTCTTAACCCTTAAAACGCCAAGAAAACCTGTATCTGAAAATGTCGTGTGTTTATGGTGTCTGCTGCATCTTCTTGCAAACTTTTCAAACATACATTTGCATATAGCAAACAGTGTGCAGCCAGATCAGACTGCTTCTAGAGGAGCAGTCTGATCTGGGTCCACACTGTTTGAGACAATGACTTTTAAAGTAAGTAGCAGAAGACAAAGCAGACGACAATTGTTGTGTTTGGCATCTTAAGGGTTAAAAGTTACTCTGCCAAAAGTAACATGATTTAATGGCTGATTGTTGTGCACTAACTGATGCGGAAACATTTATATATTTGTAGGATCAGCAAGATTTTCAGAGAAGTGCTATTTCGGATTAGAGCTCCAGAAGGTCTGCTTGAAATCAGCGTACAACAAATTGAATATTATTTCCAAGAAAATAGGATTTGACATATCATGCAAATTGTCTCCCTTTGGAGACAATTTGCAAGAAATGTCAAAACCTGTTTTCTGAGAAGAATAAGAAAAATACTTGAATAGGTCGTCTGCTGAAAATTTTACCCAGAATGCTAAGCGTTAAAAGACGCTTGTGTGCTAAAGAAATCCATAAATAGCACAATATAAGTTTTCATGCACATAAATAACATAAATGGGATACAAAATTAGATTAGTCCCCTGAATCTCCTTTGTATAGATATATCTTACATGATTTGTTCTGTTTTCGTATTTCTCTGTAAAGATTTATCCAAATAAAATACTTTTTAAACCAATAATACTAAAAGAAGACAATAACATTCCGATGTGTGTGTGTGTGTGTGTGTGTGTGTGTGTGTAAAGATTTATACAAATAAAATACTGTTAAAACCAATACTATTAAAACAAGACTCTAACCAACAGATGTATGTATGTATGTATGTATGTATGTATGTATGTATGTATGTATGTATGTATGTATGTATTTCTCTGTACAAATTTATAGAAATAAAATGCCATACTTCTGATTTAGTTAAACTATTCTTACACAACTTTCTTGCTGGATATATCTCGATAAAATAAATACAAAATAGGTATCAATGGAACTATTAGCAAGAATATAAAGAAAAACTTATTTATGTTGTTTGTTTCCGTTACTGGCATAATTAATGGATTCTATCAGTATTACATGATGCTTGTTCTTGATAAGATGCAGTGGTTTTGTAAATTTCCTCATTACCACATACCAAGCATACAAAAGAACGCATAACTGTTCATCAACTGCAGATGAGTAGACTATTTCATTCGAGAGAAGAAATTTGGAATATGTAGAAAGTTGACATTGTTTACGGTTACATTATTGCACTATGTTTATGCCAAAAAAGTAGTACAAATGATGTCCAGAAGAGCCAAAATAACAGAGCACAGCCCATCAACGCCACTAAGAGGACGAGCAATCAAAGCACTGACAGCACTAAAGGGTCGATTGTCTCTGAATGTAGGCTGAGAAAATGGTCCTGAACGGGGACTCAAAATATTTTCATTTAACCCTTAACTTCCTGTAATTTGAGCAAAAAGTGTAGACCCTGATCAGACGCCGCGTTCTGCGGCGTCTGATCTGGGTCTGCACTGTTTGCCATTGTTCCAGCACTAAGCCTAGTCCAGGTTTTACAGATAACCCTCTTTACACAACACTCTTATGTCACAGCGGTAAAAATAGCGCAGCTATAAATAACCGTTACCTGGATTTCGTACAAACGCTATTTGCGTTGATTAACTTTATTGGTCAGTGATAGTCACGTAGACAACAGCAAAATAACGCAGATTATTTTGTAACTTTGGGTCGATTTATAAACAATCGACCCAAAAAATCCGTGACAGGCAGTACACAATCCACCGACTAGAGTAGAGCAAAGCAACTAGTTTTCTCTACCCCAATAAAATTGTTACTATGCCATACAGAATCCACTTAACACAAAAGACAACGAACAGGAGAACACATGAAAAAGCCCCGCAGAGAACAGCCATTAGACCACACAAAGAATAACCAACACCAGAACCACTGCCTTCGATTGATTGAGTTGGGGCTTAACGACACATCAACCCTTGTAAGTCATTTTGTTTCGTCTCCCAGAAAAAGGGAGAAAAGAGATAGAAGAGCTTGTAGAGGAGATGAAAGAGAACAACAGGGAAGAAAGGGAAATAGGAATGAAAGTGAAAAAAAAAAAAAAAAAAAAAAAAAAAAACAGAATAAAAACATCCCCCCTCTACCCTAACCTGCATGAAGAATAGCAGGCCTTGCCTAACTGTAAGCCAATCACAGTTGGACGCCCCGGTGACGTAAGATACATGACACCTTCGCAACACCCGACCACCCCCACCGCCTTCGGACGGTCGGTCTTGTGAGCAAGTATTTCATATATATTCCCCCATAGGCTTACAGACGTTTTGTTAACCCTTGAAGCGGCATCCAGAATTGTTTCAGACGGCATCTTATCAGGTTTCGAACCTTTATTTGTATTATACATTATATAAAATAACAACTAATCAAACTAATTTTTCATTCATTATTGTCCATACATTCAATCATTATATGCATATATTGATTATAATACTATATAATGCTTCACAATTCATGTTATATAATACTTCGCGTTTTATGTTAATCATCAGTTAATCTAGACGATTTACATGAGTTTTGTGCCTTATTTTATCGGAAACACGAACATCTAATTTTAAACGAGAAATGTTATCTACGGCAGTTTTTACGGGCGCGTTCAGGATTTAAGCAATTTGTAGTACAGATACTCTATAGATGAACCGAAACGTCAGGTAACGTTCCTTCGGACATGTGCGCCGTGTAGATTCTGATCAGTCTGCGCATTCGCGCAGACTGATCAGAACGTTCCTTCGGACATGTGCGCCAAGTGAAGATTCTGATCAGTCTGCGCATTCGCGCAGACTGATCAGAATCTTCACTGGGCGTATTTTGGATAGCGAAGGATGAACAGTTTTTTTTTTCATGTTGACAGCGAAGATGCGCAGGCTCGTTTGAATCTTCGTTGGGCGCATAGCATAAGGTATGTTTTCTCACGTCTCGGTGCATACATTTCTTACCTGATATGTTGAAAAGATTCGTTACAATTCCAAATACGCATACGCATATGCTAACGTAGCCGTGGAATCCTGCATACGATTGAGCAAACAAGTTGAGATTGCTATCGCCATGTCCAACGTTGGTGACGTTAGTCAACGTCATACCGTCGGTGTCGTTGAACATTATCTATGGCACATCTGTCTGAAAACAAAAGGCAGAAATGAGGCATGGGCATTCAGACAATACAACATTTATACTGTATTTATCTTAAGAATACGAGTACAGAGGTCTGCGCAAACTGTATAGACACAGAGTAAACTGTTCAAAAGTATCCGTTTGATGAGGGTCTGTACTGTTTGCCATTTTATCACAGCATATGAATCATGGTGATTGATTGTGTTGCGGTTTAACGACACCTCAACCCTTGTGGGTTAGTTTGTATCGTCTCCCAGAGAAAGGGAGAAAAGAGATAGTAGAAAAGATGAAAGCTAGGGACAGGGAAGAAAAAGAAACAGGAATGAAAGTGAAGAAATAAAAGAAAAAAACAAAACAAAAAACATTCCCGCCTCTACCCTTACCTGCTCTAAGGATAGCAGGCCTGGCCCATCTGTAAGCCAATATCAGTTGGACGTCCCAGTGACGTAAGATACACGACACCTTCGCACCATCCGATAACATATGAATCACATTATTAGGTAAAAGTATGGTACAGTCGAACCTCGATGGCTCGAACCCCGATGGCTCGTTTACCATGGATGAGTCGAACACGTTCTTGAGTCCGCAGGGATTTCCTCCAAATACGATATACGGATAATTTAGGGATATTTTCTTCTTTTATCTTGCAAATGTATGCTGTGAGCACTCATTAGAATCGCCTCGATGAGGCGATTCTAATGAGTACACACAACATACGTTTATAATATAGAACATCGAAAAGATATCCCACAATTATCTCCATTATGCCTAATGGTATGGCACCAATAGTAACCCTTTGTGGCTCGAACTACCGCTGTCTCGAACAAATTTTCATGGTCCCAAAGGGGTTCGAGCCATCGAACTTCGACTGTACATTGATCAACTGATCTGTACATTGAACAACTGATCAGCATAACCTTTAAACATATCTGAACTATCAGTTTTCCACCAGGTTATGTGTTTATAATGCTGTGATGGATTGATGCTGAAAATAATGTATTTGATCTGTGTCTACCCTGTTTGTTCAGGCCTTTCTGTCCGAATGATTAGGTTTCCCAGACCAATCACTTGATACCACCCAGCGATATTATCTATTGAAATAAACGGAGAGACAGTACTTAAAACTATTAAAATCGTATTAGAATAAAGCAAATATGACTATTTTCTGTTACACTGTATGAGGTCATGAAAATCACGGCTTCCAGGCTTATCTTAAAGCTTGTACAAATATCATTTCACGACCTTGGTCCGAAAGGTAGATGATATAGCTGGCGAACGATGTAGCTCTCAAAGAGCAGTTTGAAACGTGTCTGCACTGTTTTCTTAGGAAACTTCTTTTTAACAACATAAAAACTTCAGCCTTATTGTAAAGCATAGAATAACAGTAGGATAAAAAAAAAAAAAAAAAAGCAACAACAACAACAAAAAAGTTCAGCCTTATTATAACTCATAGAATGCTTTTTGTGCTTCGTTTCGTATACAGTCGAACTTCAAAGGCTCGAACATCTTTGGGACTATGGGAACTTGTTCGAGATATTAGTAGTTCGAGCCACTGAGGGTCATTCATGGCGCCAGGTCAGGAAACAATTGGTGATTATTTAAAGAAGTCTTTTCGATCTTCTTTACAAAAAAGATGTATGTTGTTGGTACTCATTAGAATCGCCTCGGTGAGGCGATTCTAATGAGTACACACAACATACAATTTCATGATAAAATAAGAAAATTCCCATAAATAATTATTATCTGGATCTATCGTAAGAATTTCGTAGGGACTTAAAAAAGAGTTTGAATCAGCCATGGTAAACGAGCCATCGCTGTTCGAGCTTTCGAGGTTTTACTGTACTTCTCTACTGTTTCTGAAATTCGCCAAATTTTATCCTTTCTTAAAGTATCCTAATTTATTCATTTGTTGTTCTTCACGTCTGCCCTTTCACAACATTAAATTCCATATCTATTAATATTCCGCATAAATATTTATTGAGAGTCTTGTTAAATACATGTATATATAAACTAACTCGTACGTGACGGCAGAAACCTGAGCAATCCACGTTCCTTTATATTAAGCTGATTTAGAAAAACGATATATATTTATCCGAAGACAACAATGATACATTTAAAACATCCGTCATAGTATTAATCATATAAATTCCTTACAGAAGCTATCCAATACATGACGTTTAACAATTGCCCGTTTTGGAGTTTATATCTCACTAAGCAATACTTGTTAACCTCTCCCTCCGCAGTTCATTCAACAAATAACTCATAGAATTGTCCATCCCTTCTAGTACTGGAAATCAATCGACTTCCGCTACTGGGAAATCAAACATTGCGTCTTCTAATGCATTCAGCGAAGACTGTGGCCAGTGTGCGCAATCGCGCACACTGGCCACAGTCTTCGCTGTTCGCCCACACAATACCGAACCTCTCTAGAATAATGTTGGATACAGGAAAATCTCCACACTGCGATGATATGCAGGCTTTAACAGGTCACTCTTGATCGCATGTGGAAATAATATTGGCGTTCCCATATTTGTATGCTTTATTCTGTTAACTCACAATAGAGCTGTGACAAAAAATACATCAGAAATGAGCCGCGGCGTGCGAAAAGGTACTGATATGTACGTCTGAAGAAGAAATCAGTCTGCGCACTCGCGCTGTCCGATCACAGTCTTCGTTGTTCGCCTGAAGAAATATTTCATCATTGGCTATCAAAATGAATCCGGTGAAGATTCTGTTCACACTGTATGAACGCGCAGGCTGATCTGAATCTTCGCTGGGCGCACAAGTCCGAAGGTATGTATTTTGATTTTGCGGCTTAAATGAGCCATGTTTACCTCAATTATTTAGACACAGACGCCTGAGAAGACAATGTAGATCCAGAACAGATCCCGCAAATGCGGCGTCTGATCTGGGTCTACATCGTTTGCCACTGATCCAGAAGGTTTCAGACACACTTAAATAGTAAAATTGACCCTTTTTCAAGTTTTAGGACAGGCACGTTAAGGAGTTTCGCTGACCGAATATTTGAAAGCAAATTGAATAAATGCGCTACAACAACGCATCTCGAAAACACGCCTATATAGTTTTGACCCCCGTAAACCCCACTTTTATACAGTAAAAATAGGATTTACAGGGGTATACATTAATTTTCTTATTTCTGCTTAAAACATAGAGTGTGGGTAGTCGTTAGAACCGCCTCGTCGAGGCTGTTCTAATGAGTACCCACAATCTATGTTTTGAGCAGAAATATGAAACTATCAGAATTTTTCATCTGAAAGTTTTCATTTTTCGGTGGTAAACTTCTCAGTATACATTTGTATTTGAATAGGCGTGTTTTCGTAATGGCGAAAAATTGTACCGTCAGAGATGTGTCCACTAAACACGAAAACCAGCCTGTGGCACATTTCCCGGTCCAATCACGGTCATCTATATTCAGCAACATGATCAACAGTATTCCGTGATCCTCTATGCGGAAAACGAGGACCGTAATCAGACTGCGAGGTACAGACGTTAAGAACCGTTTTCTGATGTTACGACACACACATATATATCCAATACACAAAAACACAATATTGATCAAGTCGAGGTTTACGTTATTCATCGTTTGAAATCACATTAACACGACGTTTGACTTACAAATTAATTTTGGCAAAGGATAGTTACAAACTTTAACGCTTTGGGCATTTTCTACTTCCTCATATAAAAGGGTCACAAGTGGTATTTGTACAGATCTTATACATTTTGTAAATAGTGTAGAATCAAGCTTTCGCCAAGCTCGTGGTGTTGCGTATGACCATGGCTTGACCACTGCCGGGTGGCCCAGGAATTAAGTCCAGTTCAAGTCCAGTACAGTTTCTAACAGCTTTTATTGTGTAGTCTTTTTATTGCACAGGAGTTCCTTTCTATCCATGCATCTCTTCATAAAAACTTAAGCCAAAATCTGCTCATTGAACCGCTCGCTTTACCCTTATATTCGCCACTACTATTCTTAGACCATTACGAAGCAGCTCGACCTGCATCGACATGCCCTTATATTGTGTTGTGGCCAATGAAATAATGACCGCTAATAAGAAACCAATAAGGCTTTAATACTTAGTTACAAGATAACGCCCTACTTACTGAAAATGCACTTTCGTTTCTAAGCAATGCTTTTTTTTTTTTTTTTTTTTTTTTTTTTTTTTCCAGAATTTTCTTCCTTATCACGATAACATGCTTATACAATTTTGACTCCCTTAAACCTCACTTTTATACAGTAAAACTGAGGTTTACAGGGATATAAATTATTTTTCTTATTTCTGCTCAAAAACATAGATTGTGGGTACTCGTTAGAACCGCCACGAATTAATTTTTTTGTGTTGTGGCCAATGAAACAATGACCGCTAATAAGAAACCAATAAGGCTTCAATACTTAGTTACAGGATAACGCACTACTTACTGAAATTGCACTTTCGTTTCTAAGCAAATAGTTTTTTTTTTCAGAATTATCTTCCTCATCAAGATAACATGCTTATACATTTTTGACCCCCTTAAACCCCACTTTTATACAGTAAAACTGGGGTTTACAGGGATATAAATTATTTTTCTTATTTCTGCTAAAAAATATATATTGTGGGTACTCGTTAGAACCGCCTCGTCGAGACGGTTCTAACGAATACCCACAATCTATGTTTCGAGTAGAAATATGAAAACTGCCCCAATTTGTCATCTGAAAGTCTTCATCTTCCGGTGGTAAAATTCTCAATATATTTAAATAGGCGTGTTTTCGCAATGTCAAAAGATTTTTGACCTGAAAAGCTACGATTTCAACAGGAATTGCGGAATTTTCTCTTCCGTGTTGCTTATGGCAGATTTTGTCTCCCCACGTTTTCGATGGTCAAAATAATAATGCATCTAATTATGGTGTTTAGGTAAATAGTTATATCATTATAGATAATATCCTTAAGTGTTTTGTTTCTTTGTCATGATACGTTTCAACGTCATTTATAACATAAATGACATTTTCACCGAACACCTTGTTCGTATTTATTTACCCATCTCAAATTGAACTCGGACCTTCCAGAACGTTAGAGAATATAGACTGGCTTTCTTTTCCGGTTAGGACTATTTGTGTTAGAGCTATGCTGCTTTTGCATTTAAACCGGAAGGGAGGACCGTCTTGTTTTCTATAGCAAGGTAAGTAACAAATATCTTGTTCAGACTTCAAACCTTGTTCAAACCTTGTTCCCAAAAGATAATCAACTTGTTGGGACTACTTAGTATCTTGTTGTTGGACAACATAATATCTTGTTCGGACACCTTGATATGTTGTTTGCACAAGATACTTAACTTATATCAGACAATTTTAGAAGCGTTTTTATTATTTTAAACAGTGCAATGTCAACGTGTTTTCGCAGTATACATACTTACCGAAGCGATATTAACAATTCTCTACACTGAATACAAATCAAATAGCTGGTAACAATAGGAAATTCTGCCCAGGTAAGGTTACCTGTACCAAAGGACATCCTCGAAAACCCAGGTGTGACCCATTTCGTTGCACTTCATTCATTGATGAATGCTCTCATAAGTTCAAACAAATGCTCTTCCCGTAATGTCAATCACTGACCAGTTGTATGCTTTTATTTTATTTTTATTTTCAAACCATTTTATTCTGTCAGTATAACAAGGTACCGGTTTTATCCTAAGCACTGTAACAGACAGGCCTAAGCAATATTGACCAAAATCAGAAGCCACAGAATGTGGAGTCTGATCATGGTCAACACTGTTTGTCATTTACTCAGCATTGTTTAGACTCATTACCAGATATTGAAATGGACCACAGAGGACTTGTTAAGGAGGAGTATTTGGTGATAATTCTGGGATAATTTTCTCCATTTCCCAAAAAAAGTATATGTTGTGGGTACTCATTAGGCGCTTCTAATGAGTACCCACAACATATGTTTTTATGGATAAATAAGAAAAATTATCCTAGAATTATCACCAAATACTCCTCCTTACTGATAATTGGAATCGCCCTCTATAAATAAAGTGAGTATCGATTATCGATCTATCTCGATGAACTTTTGTACTAAGTATCAATGGGTTTCTCAGGCGAAAAGGTGTCTTCGTTCATATATGAAATGCACATATTCAGATTTTCTGTCCATTGTTACGTCATTCTGTATCCAGTCAATCAGCGAATGCAATGGCTGATCAAGGCCTTCTCTATACATATACAATGTAGGACTCGAATATACATATTTTCTCTTATCGCGGTTTATCTGTAAATCGACTTACTCTAAGGTGCACAACCCGCAAAAAGACGCATCGACATGATTATACCCATTTACCAATTCTAACCATCGGTGACTTCGAGATATCCGTATCTCGACATATCAGATTTGCAGAATTGAGGAAAAAAGATAATTCAAACAACCACATTTCACAAATGAATATATAATTTGACTCCTGAAAATAGAGATATACCGAAAATATTGTGGAAAAGAGGAGGAGCAATTTCTCCTCTTTTCCACATTATTTTGTTACCTGTTGTCATAGTTGCATGTTAAAACAGGGACCAGATTTTCACTTCGAGATAAGCGGTAATTCGAAATAAGCGAGTTCGAGATAACGAGGTTCGACTGTATTCCCAACAGTATGAGCATTCTGGCCTTTGACAATTTCATTAGTTAGGTCTTTTCAATATGTACATGTATCTGCTTGCCTAAAATATCAAAAATATTCCATGCGGTTTAAAAGTGATAGCGATTTTTTAAAAAATAATTACGCACGGACACGCCTAGGCGTGTAAAATTTTAAAGAAATCTTGCTTTTGACAATTTCATAGATTGGATATTGTCAATATGTATGTACATGCTGAAAATTATCAAACTATGCCAAGCGGTATAAAAGTTCGATTTATACAAACTGACTACGGACGGACGGACATGCCTCAGCGAGGCTGCTTATAAAGTACATGCCAAAAATTATCAAACTATGCCAAGCGGTATAAAAGTTCGATTTACACAAACTGACTACGGACGGACGGACAGATATGCCTCAGCGAGGCTGCTTATAAAGTACATGCCAAACATTATCAAACTATGCCAAGCGGTATAAAAGTTCGATTTACACAAACTGACTACGGACGGACGGATAGATATGCCTCAGCGAGTCTGCTTTTAAAGAAATCTGGCATATACCACTTTTATTAGTTAGGTCTCGTCAAATGTATCTCCATGCCAAAATTATCAAAATATTCTTAGCGGTGTAAAAGTTATAGTGATTTTCACAAACGGATTACGGACGTTTGAAAGAACATTTGTGTTTATTTCCTTTCAAGAATACTTGCGTAATTTAAATCTAAAACCTGCACGCTTATACAGACTGAACGGGTTGTAGTTGCGTATGAAGAGACTCAATCAAACCGAGTCTCCGATTTTCGTGATTTTGCGTGTTCTTTGTTTCCAAAGGCAATCCTTTTTGACTTTTATTTTTCTTACATGGGTACTTACTTGGGTTAAATATGAATTTGCTATGTTCAAAGAGAAGTGAGCAGAGAACAACAGAAACAAAACAAAACAAAACAAAACAAAAAAAAAAAAACAAAACAAAAAAAAACAACAACAAAAAAAAACAACAACAAAAAACAACAACAAACCCCCCCCCCCCCCCTCCAAAAAAACAACAACAAAAAAACAAAAAAAAAACAAAAACAAAACATCAACTACATTTAATTACTTATTCGGTATATGGGAACTATTCCGATATAACATTAAGAGCCTTTCTCAAGTTGGGCCTATAAACATAAAGCATAATTATATTTATAGATCTATCACCTGGCCTGTGACGTTAGCCACCTGGTGTAGCATTATATTTTTTTTTCCAAGATCGTTGCATTATTTGATTAGCAGACATGAGAAGAGTTTATCGGGCCTGGCCTAATCTAATAAGTCCAGGTAGATTACATGAATATAAATTATTTTGTACATGTAAGACTTTTAGATACGACCAGGTTTAAGATCAGGATATACTAATAAACGATAAGCTCATTACGAAAACATGCCTACAAATATATAGAAAATTTCACCTCCAAAAACTGAAAATTTTCAGATAAAAATCTCTGACATTTTTCATATTTCTGCTCCAAACATAGATTGTGGGTATTCGTTAGAACCGCCTCGTCAAGGCAGTTCTGACGAGTACCCACAATCTATGTTTTTGAGCAGAAATAAGAAAAAAATAATGTATACCCCATGTAAATCCCAGTTTAACTATATAAAAGTGGGGTTTAAGGGGTCAAAATTATATAGGCATGTTTTCCTGATGTTATGAAATTTTACTCTCTCCTCAAACATGAAAAAAATAAATTGTAGGATGCACTGACGAACAGTAAAGACCTGATCAACAATGGGCATCAAAGTAATCTGTAGATATGAGGTATAAATTTGGTAATTGCTGAACCGAAGTAGTATTTAGCAAACGACAACATATTGCATGGAAATTAAGCATACAATTCTGGATTCTAGGGGACAAGATGCTATTATATCATAATTACTTATTCCAATTAACGCCAAGCATGCTGAGTAAAAAATCAACAGACGACATTTTGAAATATTTTCATTATTTTTTTTTCCCAGAAAAGAGGCTTTGATATATGCAAATTGTTTCCTGGATACAATTTCCATGAAAACAGACAATTTGCATCAAATATCAAAGCCAATTGCCTATGAAACATTAGAATAAACATCAATTTGTTGTCTGCTGAACTAGTCCAGAGAGTGGTGAAGGTAAGGTTTATTTGTTAGGAGACAGCGTATATTTGTCAGTTAGAGCAGAAGAATTCTGACAGTTTTCATACCCTGTCCTCATTATGTATCCAGTTACGTTTGCGCATGCACTCTGAACCATATCACGGACCTAAAAGATCTTATATTACACCGCTTTCTCGTTTACAGTCTGACGAAGATGAATCTCTATCTATTATTGCGATTCTTGAACTCGGACGAGAATGGAATTGGGTCGATGAGAGATGATCAAGAATTTGGGATAATAAAAGTCATTCCGTATCTTCTGCAAACAATTTCTGAATACATACAAGTAATTGATAGAGTATCTAATCATACAATATCAGTGCAACTCTTGTCAAATTCAGTTTTGTCTCCTTTCTGAGAAGGTACTTATGTTGTATAAACGTCATGTACCCGCTGGGTAGTGTGCAGCAAAGCAAACAGGAAGTCACAAAAGTCATCTTCATTATAATAAGGGCTGTCGCACCACAGCATTGCTCGCTGAATCGTGCTTACCTCCAAAAATTTTGAACATATGTTTTTTCAAGGTCACTCATTGTGGGTCAGAATGGTGGTGTTGCGTAGAATTTCAGACCAGTATTTCACATCAGGGAAAGTATGAACAACTTCCAACCAGAGGTTTAGGAAATTTTAACAAAAAAAATTAACCGACGCCGACGTCTAAGTCATAGTGACTGCTATACCTCTACCTGAACTTTCGTACAGGTTAGCTAAAATGATAGAAAATCTACCAAATGTATGTATTTCCTTGATTCATATCGAAAACATGCCTATATTATTTTCACCCCCTTAAACCCCATTTTTATATAGTACAACAGGGGTTTACAGGGGTATACATTATTTTCTTATTCTTCCTAAACAACATAGATTGTGGGTATTCATTAGAACTGCCTAACCGAGTACACACAATCTATGTTAGGGCGGAAATATGAAAAGTATCAGAGTTTTTTATCTGCAAATTTTCAGTTTTTAGAGGTGAAATTTTGTTGAATAGGTGTGTTTTCGAAATGTAAACCAGCATTTACAGTAAACACTCCACAGTTTGAAACCCGTCCTAGCTTTTTTCTTCTCTCGCTATTTGTAATATTAGAATAAAGTTGAACTATGACTCTCATAAGGCCACTAATTGTTTTAAGGTAAAAAACCAATAAAAAGATCGAACGATACGATATTTATCAATAATGCTACGTCAGAATAACTACCATTTATTACATGATACTAAATTATGTATTTGATGGCCTGATTTGATAATAACAAAACAGCTTTTATATAATGAAATAATCAGGTTAGACAGATTTTTTGCTATAAATATTTCTGATATATTTAAAAGCTGTACCGTACAAAATAGTGCCTTCTGGGCATTTGCGAACAGCGACATTTGCGCAGTCTGATCAGGGCCTTCGCTGTCCGCTTAAATACCATTGGTAACTGTATGCTATATCGACGTACTTCATAGACCGTGATAAGACTGCAAATGCACAAAATGGCCAGGTACTTCGTTGTTCTGTTATGACACGAACCCGCCCCCCGCTCCTCTCCTCCACACACTACTCATTTGCTTCAAGCAGCATGCAATATAAATTGTACAATATAACAACGTATTGATCATGCATACAGATGACCTAACCCACAATTTTAACCCTAAGTATTAAGACCCTAAACTCCTTATACATAAACGTACTAAAATTGGCATGTCCGTATTCTGTCGATCTATCTAAAATTATTTAAGTGCCTAAAGCAGTTATGTAAATGGCAAACAGTGTAGACACGTTCTGTGGTTTCTGATCTGAGTCTACACTGTTTGCACAGGTCTGTCGGTCCCAATACTTTGGGTATATACGGTAACTGTTGATCAGAATGTTTTGGAACATGTCTGAATATGAGAACATAGCATTTTGCTGGACTCAGGTTTGACATGCTTATTAAAGAAAATTGTACAAAATATTTTCAGAAATAAATTCGGAGGGGATGCAAACATACGTCACGTGACGCATACCGAATTTATCCTCCATGTGAGCCGTACGTGTGAAAACGTAACTTCGGACTTGCGTGGCCAACAAAGACTCAAATCAGCCTGCGCGTCCGCCCAGTCTGATCAGAGAGGTCGTTGTCCGCATGAAGAAACTCTGCATCCGTGGCTATCCAAAATACGACCAGTGTAGGGTCTGGTTAGACTGTGCAACTGTGCATGCTGATCTGAATCTTCGCTGAACGCATATACCCTAAGGTACGTTTTCTGACGTTCCTGCTTAGGTATTCAGACAGACAGGCTCGAGCAAAACAGCGTCTAAAATGCCACAGAATGTGGCACCTGATAAAGGTTGTCTATAAATCCTAGAAATATTTAGGAATGACTTCTATTGATCAACCGCCCACTGAAAAGGGCGGAGCCTAAATTTGTGCAAGCGTATTAGAGAGGTCTCAAGGTTGAAAGTTTAAACGTTAACTGGCTGATTATAAATAAAAGCAGAAAATTGAAAGGCTGTTTTTGTATTTCTCGAAGTGAATGAGATGACAGTTCATTTAATTTGCCTCCGATAGTAACAATTTGAATAAAGTGTCAAGCATTATATTCTACGAAAAATAGAATAAAAAATGACAACTTTTCATTAGGTGTTTTAGCTTACAGAATGCTAGAGTTTAAATGTATACAAGACGTGTTTCACGTAATGGAGTCTCTGCTAATCATAATAAAAATGTTATTTCCAACTTGAAGGAAAGGTCACCATCAAGAAGCCCAGCCTTCCCGATGCTACGAAAGAAAATGAGATGAGGAGGTCAATGAAATAGATACAACGACAAACAGTCGAACTTAAATAGCTCGAACATCTTTGGGACTATGGAAATTAGTTCGAGATATGGGTAGTTTGAGCCACTGAGGGTTAATCATGACTCCAGGTCAGTTTTTGTTTTGTGTTGAGGTTTTACGGCCCAGTCAACCCAATGGGGTCATGTCGAGCGCGGTCAGTTTACCTAACCACACGTTTACTGGGCAGGCTTAGTCCTCTAAGCGGTTAAGCGGTATTGTGCACATTATTTCGCCAGAAACTGACAACTGCCCTTCTTGAATCAGCGGAAGGGAGAGAATGACCGTAGAAAATATTTCATGATCAATCTCCACGGAAGAATGTTGCCGACCTCGGCGGGGGTTGAACCCGCGACCTCCTGGTCTCCAGTCGGACGGCGCATCCAACTGAGCCACCGAGACTCCAGATCAGGGAGGAAATGACGGTAATTTAGGGAAATACTTCCGATATTCCATACACTAATGGTACGTTGAATGTACTCATTAGAATCGCCTGCATGAGGCGATTCTAATGAACACACACAACATACAATTTCATGATAAGATAAGAACATTTACGTAAATATTAGTGTCCTTTAGCTATCGTAAGAATTTCGTAGGGACTAAAAAACGTGTTCGAATTAGCCATGGTAAACAAGCCATCGGTGTTCGAGCTTCCACTGTAGTTGCAATAATCGATATGCAACGAAGAACTGCAACAGAAGCAACGCCATGGAATTGTCAGCAGAAACAACTACTGGGGATCCTCACATCTCGAAAATACGCCTATAGTCGAACCTCGATAGCTCGAACACCGATGGCTCGTTTACCATGGCTAATTCGAACTCGTTTTTGAGTCCTTACGAAATTCTTCCAATAGCTTAATAAAACAAATATTTAAGGAAATTTTCTTATTTTATCACAAAATTGTATGTTGTGTGTACTCATTAGAATCGCTTCTTCGAGGCGATTCTAATGGGTACACTCAACATACAATTATTGTGTTGAAGATCGATAGATTTTCCAGCATTAATGATATTTGCTTCCCGACCTGGCGCCATGATTAACCTTCATTGGCTCGAACTACCCATGGCTCGAACAGTTTTCCATGGTATCACTGAAGTTCGACTGTATATAGTTTTGACCCCTTAAACCCTACTTTTATACAGTAAAACTGGAGTTTACAGGGATATACATTATTTTCTTATTTCTGCTCAAAAACATAGATTGTGGGTACTCGTTAGAACCGCATTGGCGAGACGGTTCTAACGAGTACCCACAATCTATGTTTGGAGCAGAAATATGAAAACTACCAGAATTTGTCATCTGAAAGTTTTCATTTTTTGGTGGTAAAATTCTCAATGTATTTGAATAGGCTTATTTTCGTAATGACTAGCTTGATACGGTCGCTAGCTCGCCCTCATTTCCAACGCAGCTCAAAATTACAGAACCGTGTATGTGCTCGGTCCGTGTAGGATTATTTGCGTCATTAGTGAATCATCACGGTAAAACAAAAATATTCACAAAACAGCAAGTAGTATCTTTTTCAGGGAAAACAGATGTCCCTCACCACATTTTCAGTTTTTCTACTGCTGTGACCTTGAAAATTAGGTCAAGGTCATCAAAATCTAATCAGTTCTTTATTAATGTCCCAATATTTTACTCATGGAAATTTGGTAAGAAACCAACAACTGGTTCACAAGATATTTTGCAACGGGATCCGCGTCCCAAAAACCAATATGCCCCTCCCTCCCCTTAGGTGTTGTGTGTGTGTTAGGGGGTGGGGGGCCCAAATAAAACTAGAGGCCAAAGTGGGTCAGAAATCGCTCTCCTGGATTAGGCTGATCATGATATGTTACATTGTGCCATGGTGGCCATCTTGGCTATCAGATCAGATTGCCTTTAGGAATTCATAATGATGTTGTTTGAAGAATTTCAAAGCTGCTACCATGGCCCCTTTTTCGATATTGGAACTTAACGATTTAGCAATTCTAAATCTCCATGTCACCCAGATGCCTCCCATCAAGTTTCGGCTCAATCTGACCTACTGTTTGAGGAAGAGATGTGGTTTGAAAAAATGCAAGATGGCGGCCAACTTGAACATTTGAACAGAACGATTTAAGCAATTCTGAATTTCCACCACACCCCAATGCCTCCCATTATGTTTAAGCTCAATCAGACTTAACGTTTGGTAGCAGATGTGATTTGAAGATTTTCAAAGTGGCTACCATGGTGGCCATCTTGGATATCAGAACGGAACCATTTAGCAATTCTAAATCTCGATCCTGCCCCGATGCCGTCCACCGAGTTTCTGCTACATCCGACTTGATAACAATTGATGACTTTCAGATGGACGCATTAGATTCTGATGGAGATGTCGAAAATGTGAAAAGTGATTGACAGACATACGGATGAGGGAGGATTATGGTTTACAGACCATGGCATAAGCTGATCCTTTGCATAAGCTGGTGAATTAACAAAAGAGTATCTTCAAGATGGCTGCAGTGGCGGCCATTCTGAATATCGTAACAAAATGTTTTTAGCAATTCTGAATCTCCATTACACCTCAATGTCTCCCACCAAGTTTTTGCTCAATCTGACTTACCATTCTGGAGCAGATGAGGTTTGAAGATTTTTCAAGATCCCATCCCCCCACCCACCCCACCGGAGGCCATCTCAGATTTGAGACCAGAACTATTCTAGCAATTCTGAATCTCTATGTCACTCCGATGCCTCCCATCACCTCATTACGGTATGGAAGATTTCTTTGAAGAATTTCTAGATGGTCCCTTGGCGGCCATCTTGGATGTCGGAATGGGACAAACTTAGCAGTTCTGAATCTCTATGTCTCTCCAAAGCCTCCCACCAAGTTCCAGCTTAATCCGACTTACCGTTCCAGAGCAGATGTCGTTTCAAGATTTTCAAGCTGGCCACCATGACGGCCATCTTGGATTTTGGAACTGAACCAATTTAACAAATCTACATCTCGATGTCACCTAAATGCCTCCAACCAAGGTTGCGCTCACTCGGACTTACCGTTTGGGATCAGAGATGGTTTGAAGATTTTCAAAATGGCCACCATGGGGGCCATCTTGGATATCAGAAGTAAACGATTCTGAATCTCTATGTTGCTCCGATGCCTCCCATCAAGTTTCAGCTCAATCCGATTTAAAGTTTGGGAGGAGATGTTGTTTGAATGTTTTCAAGATGGCTGACATGGCGGCCATCTTGGATATTGGAACGGAATGATTTTAGCAAATCAAAATCTCAATATGGCTCCAATGCCTCCCAAGTTTGGGCTTAATCTGACTTAGGGTTAAAACCCCCCGGTAGTTTTTTTTTTCCTACTGACCGTTCTAAGGCGGTGGTCCTGGTGTTGTTCTTACTCTTTGTAGTTTTTTTTTCTGTATGTGTTGTGATGCTAGCATTGTGGTCACCGTCTTCAACAGCTGCCCACTTTGCTTTCTGTTTTTCTACTTTTGTGATGCTAGCATTTTGGCCACCTTCAACAGCTGCCAATTTTGCTTTCTGTTTTACTTGTTGTGATTAAGAGTGGCATCGGGACCCAGGGTGAAGTTGGCTAGCTGTAAAAGTGCTTTAAACCCCCCGGTGGTTTGCTCTACCGACCTTTCTAAGGCGGTGGTCCCGGTGTTAGTCTTACTCTTTGTTGCTTTGTGGTTTATTCTACGAGGCGATTTGTTGTATGTCTTTCCGTGTGTCATTTTGTTCTTGTGTTTTTCAGTCCTTTTAGTATTGCGATTACCTCGCTTTGGGAAGAGAGAGCTAATCTTAGTGCTTTTCGTACGTTTGTTCGGTTTGTGCTTCTTTAGATTTGTCGGTTTCCTCTTCCTCTTGGGGTCTGGGAAGGGCTGCGGTTTGTGATTGTGGCACTCCCTGGACTTTTCTCTTACCTTTTTTCAGAAGCAGATGGGGTTTCAAGATTTTCAAGATGGCGCCCAGGCGGCCATCTTAGATAGCCAAACGGAACTATATGAGCAATTCTGAATCTCTATGTTGCTCCGATGCTTCCCATCAAGTTTATGCTCAACCCAACTTACAGTTTGGGAGGAGATGCCGTTTTAAAAAAAAAAACAAGATGGCGGCCATCTTGGATATCGGAACGGAACACTTTTACTAATTCTGAATCTCAATATCGCTCCGATGCCTCCCATCAAGTTTTGGCTCTATTCTACCTACGGTTTTGGAGGAGATGTCGTTTGAACAATTTCAAGATGACTGCCATGGCAGCCATCTTGGATATCTTAACGGAACGATTTTAGCAATTTTGAATCTCTATAATGCTCCAATGCCCCCCATCAAGTTTTGGCTCAATCTGACATATGGTTTGGGAGGAGATGTCGTTTGAAGACTTTCAAGATGGCCGCGGCCATCTTGGATATCAAAACAGAAGGACTTTAGCAATTCTGAATCTCTGTGTCACGTTGATACTTCCCATTCAGTTTTTGCTCAGTCCGACTTATGGTTTGGGAGGAGATGTCGTTTAAAGAATTATAAGATGGCTGCCATGGCGGCCATCTCTGACATCGGAACGGGGTGATTTTAGCAATTCTGAATCTCCATGTCTACCCGATGCCTCCCATCAAGTTTCAGCGCAATCTGACATGGTTTGGGAGAAGATGTCGTTTGAAGAGCTTCAAGATGGCCGCATTTTGGATATCGGAACGAAAGGATTATAGTAATTCTGAATCTCCGTGTCACTGTGATGTCTCCTATCAAGTTTTGGCTCAATCCGAGTTACGGTTTGGGAGAAAATTTCGTTTGAAGAATTTCAATATGGCATCAATAGTGGCCATCTTGGATATCGGAACGGAACGATTTTAACAATTCTGAATCTCCATGTTGCCACAATGCCCCCACCAAGTTTCAGCTAAATCCAACTTATGGTTCTGAAAGAGCTGTCGAAAATGTGAAATGACGGACAGACGGACGACGGACAACAGGCCATGGCATAAGCTAACCTAGAGCAAAGCTGCAGGTGAGCTTATAAAGTAGAAGATTCAATTGTAATCTAAGACCAGTGGCAAAGAAAACCACAAGTTGGATCATGGCCACAGACAGCCAAAGTAAGCCAAAGTCAGGCATCAAACGTTTGAAACAAACTGATGCGGGAGCCGGCATTCAGTCTGAGATTCGGTAAACTGTAGAGCAGTTTTTAAAAGAAGGAAAGCAAAGCTATCCTCCAGGACAGTTGAAAACAGGCATGCAGTTTGCCGCAAAACATTACATTAACACACCTATGTGAAACATTCTCTTCTAATTTATGACAGCGTTTCCACCTTACCAGACTCCAGTAAATGAAGGCATTATGGGTCATTAAACTATATTCATCACGAAAACCTGCCTATATAATTTTGACCCCCTTAAACCTCACTTTTATATAATAAAACTGGGATTTACAGGGGTATACATTATTTATTCTTATTTCTGCTCAAAAACATAGATTATGGGTACTCGTTAGAACCGCCTTGTCGAGGCGGTTCTAACGAGTACCAACAATTTATGTTTTGAGCAGAAATTTGAAAAATATCAGAATTTTTTTTTTATCTGAAAATTTTCAGTATATTTGAATACGCTTGTTTTTGTAATGTTATGGAAAGCACAGTGCATACAGAATTTGAAAGCACATTTTGTTTAGGTTTACGAAAAACATGAAAGGAGATCAAGGGGCTTTACATTACATAGACGACTTGTTTACGTAACATCACGAAAACATGCTTATATAATTTTGACACCCATAAACCCCATTTTTATATAGTAAATCTAGGGTTTACATGGGTATACATTATTTTTCTTATTTTTGCTCAAAAACATAGATCGTGTGTACTCGTTAGAACCGCCTCGTCGAGGCGGTTCTAACGAGTACCAACAATCTATGTTTTGAGCAGAAATATGAAAAATATCAGAATTTTTTTATCTGAAAATTTTCATTTTTTGATGGTAAAATTTTCAGTATATTTGAATACGCATGTTTTTGTAATGTTATGGAAAGCAGAGTGCATACAGCATTTGAAAGCACATTTTGTTTAGGTTTATGCAAAACATTAAAGGAGATCAAGGGGCTTTACATTACACAGATGACGTGTTTACGTAACATCATGAAAATATGCTTATATAATTTTGACCCCCTTAAACCCCATTTTTATATAGTTAATCTAGGGTTTACAGGGGTATACATTATTTTTCTTATTTTTGCTCAAAAAAATAGATTGCGGGTACTCGTTAGCTCGTCGAGGCGGTTCTAACAAGTACTCACAACCTATGTTTTGAGCAGAAATATGAAAAATATCAGAATATTTTACTGAAAATTTTCCTTTTTTTTTTATTGTAAAATTTTCAATATATTTGAATAGGCGTGTTTTCGTAATGATGGGTAAAATTCGAAACTAAAGTTTACATTATGCAAAGTATTTTGCTGCATTTGTAATACCTTTACGCAAAATAAACTTCAGATACTTTCATTTTGCGAAAAGTTAATAAGATTTTGATAATATGCCTATTATGAAATGCAAAAAATAAGTCCTTGCATGACAGCTTATTGAAAGTCTGACGAGTACCCTCGTACCTCTTCACATGAAGCACCCAAAGCTAATATTGACGATGGAAATTTCATTAAGGCATGTTTTATCGTCCAATTTAATGACAGTTGCCAGACACGCTAGTGTTTTATTAGACAAGGCCTGGTTTACAGGTGACAAGCTCATTTAAAATTTCATTGCTTTAAAGTGCTAAAATGAGAATAAAAGCAAACATAAATTGAATTAAGAAAAAAATAATTAAGTTCCTTTCTTAGTAATATATCATTAACAGTGCAAATGATTCGTTCACCTCAGGCCTTTCGCCTACTTCAGAAGTTTTCTGTTTTTTTAAAAAAGTAAACTTTATAAATAAAAGGTACATGCGTTGAAATAGTTGGAAACAGATTATGTTCTTTTCGGGCCTATGTTATCTAGCCCGCGGCGACTTGATAACTGAGCGTGTTTAGATATATATGAAATGTAAACACTACGTGATAAACACAGCGTGCAAAAAGTAAAAAAGGTTATATTTTTCCTGTCAACACCACAAACAAAACGTTCCACATAAGCTGTCGCATGCCATGACTAAGAAACGATATACCATATTGTTGTAGAGTGTTCAGACGTCGGATCCAATAGCTCTCTCGAATTTTCCTGGTTCGATCTGCCCGCTCCGGGTTATGATCTATAAAGCAACAAAGTGCGGCGTGGTTGAGGAAGGGCGACCAGTAGAGGAAATCATCGTTCATTGGTCCGGTCATGCGACAGCTTATGTAGAACGTTTTGTTCATGTGATTTCCGGAATCACAGCGTAAGTTGGGCCAATTAGCATTAAGTATTGGTGAGAAACACTCAGTTTGGCGTACATTCATTTCGGTGTAAGTTTATGGCGCATTGTATGCATTGCGTATATGGGCACGAAAGATAAGATTTTGCTTTTGCACGTTGTGTTTATCTCATAAAGTTTATATTTCACATATATCTAAACACGCTCAGTTATCAAGTCGCATCGGGCTAGATAATATAGGCCCGAAAAGGGCATAATATGTTTTCCAACTATTTCAACTCATGTAACTTTTATTTGTTAATTTTACATTTTTATTTCCTTTTTTGTTAAAATAGAAAACATCTGAAGCAGGCGAAAGACGAAAGGCAACAGGTAAAAAAATCATTTGCACTTTTAATGATTAACTCTCAATATGTAGTTTAACGCCTATCATTTCAGCATCCTTTCTGAATCCAGTGCTACCAAAAAGGTATTTTGTTAGATGTTATGCCCCTTCACCCAACTTACAAAATGCCCCTATCATGGAGCACGTCCTTTGCGAGGCACCACATCAGGAAAACATGCCTATGTAATTTTGACCCCCTAAAAACCCCACTTTTATATAGTAAAACTGGGGCTTACAGGGGTATACATTATTTTTCTTATTTCTGCTAAAAAAACATAGATTGTGGGTACTCGTTAGAACCGCCTCGGCAACGAGTACCCACAATCTATGTTTTGAGCAGAAACATGAAAATTATCTGAAAATTTTCAGTTTTTGGAGGTGAAATTGTCTGTATATTTAAAATAGGCATGTTTTCGTGATGAAATGAAGGAGTGACGAGGAGCAAATAATTACATATGAAACCACCGGACGCACGGATTAAGAACGTTGTTAAGAACTGCGACAAAAGAACAGCCTTGAAACTGTTAGTACAAAAACTACTAGGGTGTTTTAACCTTAACTCTCGCGAAACCTCACCCTCAAAAACATATTTGTCCGCATGGGGGTCCTCCACCTATCTGCGAAACATCACAGTGAAACACATGTATAATCACAAACACCATTTGTTGGTATGCAGATACAAGTTGATACTGCAGGTGAGAGAAACTGTAAGCTTTACTGAAAATGGACGTTTGATATCAGTGGTCGGATTACTAAAATTATATTTGTTGTTGTGGTCTTTATTTACTGACAGTAGTGTTACTGTAAGGAAGATTGATGCATTTTCAAGGTAGACAACTCTGTAAGATTTGGTTTGCTTCTAGCTGAAAAAGAGATCTTCTCTAATATGAAAGAATTTTGCTCTCTTGGGGACAAATTCTTTACTTTTAGAGAAGACTCCTTGTCAGAAGGGTATTGATGTACAGGAAAACAAACAGGAAGTCACAAAAATTGTCTCCCTTGTGAAAGAATGGCACACATTTCCCAAATGTATCCAGTTCCCTTAAATAAAAATGCGACACCATATTCCGGGAGATATTTGACAGTTTTCTCATAAAATGACTTCAATGTTGACTTGTTTGCGCCTTAGAGTGATTGTGTTCTATAATTTTTATGACTGATGGTGTGCAAACAGGTAATTTCTAACTGTAAGGAAAGCGATCATCCCGAATGAAAAATAAATGACTTCCACATAGAGCAAACAGGAAATTGAAGTCAGTTGATTTTAAGACATACGATATTGTGCATCGTGTCTAATACAAAATATTCTTAAAGAAAACATGGCCTTTATTGTATATTGAGATAACAAAAGCTCGTCAGGCGAATTCTTGTCAGAGACAACTTTCTCCGCTCACAGTATTATTTGATTGTGTCCAACGCTCAAGTGTGTTCGACTTTGTTTTAAGAAATCAACAAAAAACTATGGAAAATGATACAAGATTATACTAAATAATGAATATTGAAACATGAAACAGATCATGTCACCTTGCGGACTTAAAAGAAGACCCTAAGAGTCCTATTCTGTGCGACGTATCCAATGATAAAGATGATAATAATAAACAAAAAACAAGGAAACACAAAGTGCACTATTATATCCGACAACTGAATTTTCTGTTTCCAATGATTATTTTTTGTGAATATGTTGTAAACATCACGAAAACATGCCTATATAATTTTGACCTCTTAAACTCCACTTTTATATAGTAAAAATGGTGTTTCAGGGATATACATTATTTTTCTAATTTTTGCTCGAAAACATAGATTGAGATACTCGTTAGAACCGTCTCACCAAGGCGGTTCTGACGGGTACCCACAATCTATGTTGTTTTTTTTTTAGCAGAAATATGAATGATATTAGTTTTTTTTATCTTAAATTTTCAGTTCTTGGAGGTTAAATTGTTTTATACATTTAAATAGGCGTGTTTTTGTAATGTATATCCCTCTTTGACTCAGTCATATTTGATGGCTATGCTTTTCTCTTTAAATCAATTAGGGTGTGTTGATCTCAGTCTCTATGACGGTGCCGATGTAGACATTTCGTTCTAGGATTGATGCCTTATGGGGAACCTTTAGGTCGTGGCATCGGAAGTTCTACTTATAACGAAAACAAGCCTATTCAAATATACTGAAAATTTTACCAACAAAAAACGAAAATTTGCAAATAAAAATTCTGATATTTTTACATTTTTCTCCTCTAAACATAGATCGTGCGGTTCTAATGAGTACCCACAGTCTGTTTTTCAGCAGAAAAAAAACAACAAAAAAACAACAACAACAAAACAATGAGTAGACCTGTCAATTCCAGTTTTACTATATAAGAGTTGGGTTTAAGAGGGGGTCAACATTATATAGGCATATTTCCGTGATTAGTAGTATTTTTCAAGCTCTGATTCTCAGTTCTGACATGTTTGTCATGGGCCCTCATGCTTGTAATATCACAGAAATCTAATGTAATATGTCATTAAAATTGCGAGTAGTAGATTTTGTTTATTCATTTTTAAAATTACTGAACCCTGGCTTTAGATTTTGAACTATAGTAAAATCGACCACTCATATCCCCTGTAGAGTTTGCTCTGATCTTTCTAAGGTTTTTAGCTCACCTGAGCTCTGCTCAGGATGAGCTATTGTGATCACTTTTCATCCGTCGTCCGTCCGTGCGTCCCACCGTCCGCCCGTCCGTTAACATTTTCAAACGACTTCTCTGAAGCCGATGAGCTACTTTTGCTCAAATTTCATATGGAGCCTCCTTAGGGTGGGGAAACGAAAAATTGCTAAAATGGTCACGTTCCATTGATCAAGATGGCCGCCATGCCCATATATGGTAAAAACTTTAAAAATCTTCTTCTCCAGAACCGAGAATGCCTTGTGGCTGAACCTTTGCAGGAATCGTCGGGGACGGGAGGTCTACCAAAATTGCTAAAAGAATTGTCGTACGTTGACGTTTGACCTTTTGACGGCAAGGTCAAGTTTGCTTCCCTATGCATTTGTATGGGAAAAAACCTTTAAAAATCACTGCAAAACCGAGCATGCCTTATGGCTGAATCTTTGTATATATCATCGGGAACGGAAACCACCACCACCACCAACAACAAAAGATCACAATACTGGAGAAATTGCTTTGGTCGGATAAATTTTTGGCCGTTAATTTAATTTTTGAGGTAATATTTGAGAACAAAACACAGAAATAGAAAGGACAAATGGTTTCTGATTAGATATGCTCAATCGAAACAAAAATATTTTCATGTAAAATAAAAACGCCAAGTAAATAACGTCTTTCCAAATGATCTCGAAAAGACAGTAATTTTTGGAATCGTGCTGTTCCCTTAGGGTAATCCGCTCATGGAGAATCAATGGCGAACGGCGTAGTCTCTGGTAAGGCAGGGAAGAAATATGCAAATACGCATTCAGAGCTCGGCATTTGCTTCGCTGAGGGGAAATTTAGTGATCTAGTAGACTACAAAAAATTGTACATAAATTACAGTAAAATTTCGATGACTCTTCTACCATAGCTAATTGTTTTTGAGGCCATACGAGATTCTTCCGATAGCTCAAGAAAACAAATATTTAGAGACAATTTCTATTTCATCATGAAACTGTACAATGTATGATGTGTGTACATGTACACATTAGAAACGCCTCATCGAGTCGATTCAAATGAGTACATAAAACACACCATTATTGTATAGATTTGATTGTGTAGAGGTTTAACGACATGTCAACCCTTGTGGGTCATTTGTGTCGTCTCCCAGAGAATGGGCGAAAACAGATAGAAGAGATAGTAGAGGCCTTGCCCAACTGTAATCCAATATCAGTTGGACGCCCCGGTGACGTAAGATACATGACACCTTCGCCACACCCGACCACCCCCATTATTGTATAGAGGATCAAAAAGACTTCCCTAAATTATATCCATTCGCTCTCCGAACCTGCGCCATGACTGACCCGCGGTAGCTCGAACCACCTATATTTTGAATAAATTTCCATGATCCCAAAGATGTTCGAATCACTGAGGTTTAACTATATATATATATATTGTAACTTGTTTTGAGAACGGGTTATGTGCTGGTAAGAAAATATGAGCTACAAAGTCAGACAACGTACCCTCGGACATATGTGCCCAGCGAAGATTCAGATCAGCCTGCCTGTGCAGCGGCTGATTTAATCCTTGTTCTGCTGAACCAGGATATACCCTGCCTTTGCAAACAGTGTAGATCCAGATCAGTTGGCTTCTGAAAAGCCAACTGATCTGGATCTGCACTGTTTGCATTAAGTATGTGAATTTATATAAAAAATCCAGATCAAGTTGTCTGATTGGCTGAAAATTAGAAGTGGGCATGGCATTTTAATTTATTCAGCAGGACAAGCGTTAAAATTGTGTGCCCATATGAGCAAGAACGTTTTTTCAAGTAGTCGCTCATATGTAATCGGTTTTAGGCCATTGTGGGCATGGTGGAATCAGTCGTCACTTCTGTTTCTTTTTATGAAAAAAGTATCACCGTATATATTCTGATTATTGGGACAGACACGCCTGATTACAAAGTTAAGACCACGATCAGGCGCCAAAGAATGCAGCGTCTGAATTGGGTCTTTATTGTTTGACACTCATCAAACTGTTTTGGAAACATTAAAGGGGAATGCAATATAAGTTGTAAGTATATGTTACTTAAATGTAAAGTGCTTAACAAGCCATTTATTTTGAGCAAAAGTTTTCAAAATCGGCCGAAAAATAAGGAAGTTATGGTGGTTTGAATATATAAAAAAACGGCTGTCATAGATGCTGCCGTATTGTAGGCTTAGTGACGTCACACAGCCCAAATTAAATATGCAAAACCAAATTATAAAGGGCTTTTAAGAATAATTTTGCTACAGATTTTTTTTATAATATTTTAATTCTAGTGACATGCAATCATTTCCACCAAAATAAACTAATTTTATGAGAATAAATACCTTTATGAAACGAATTTTAATTTTTATGAAACCTCATTAAATATTCAAAATGGCGGCGCCCATTCCACCAATGTTTAAATATTCAATTGTCTATAACTTACTTATTTTTCCACCGATTTTGATCAAATTTGTGTCAAAATTCATTTTTTGTAAAGTTCTTTACTTTAAAGCAAAATACTTTTAAGGTTGCGTTCCCCTTTATTAAGGTAGTCAAATGTACGTTCCAGTTTTAGAGCGGGTATGGCAAATAGACAGGGTGTCCCAATACAGGGTGGGATCTAGGATGATTTGTAAGGATAGTCGATTTGATTAGATTAGAATACTTACTCTACGTATTCGGAAAGACAAGCCTGAGCAAACAGCGTAGACCCTGATCAGACGCCGCAGAACGCAGAGTCTGATCAGGGTCTACACTGTTTGGCATTCATTCAGCAATTTTAAACACATTCATAGATAATAAAATAGACTCTGAAGAAATACGGCACTCCAAATTTATCAATTTTATCCAAAATTTCGCATGAAAATGAAATTTTGCGTTCGACCACTATGAATCCGATTCTGCAATATTAAATGAAAAAACGGTTATCTTAATCAAAATTTCTAGGAACGACAAATCAATAGTTTACTTCAATATTTCATAGAGAATGGTAATTTACTTTGAAGTCTTTCGCTACCAAAGAAATAATGGAAAAAACTACAATCGGCCATTAACACTTACCATGCTATGGGCGAATTCAGCAGACGACAAGCTGATGATATTTGTCTTTTTTTTTCCTAGTTATAATAGGATTTGACACTTCGTGGAGACCATGCAATTTTCGTGAAGTGTCAGATCCTTTTTCCTAGGAAAAATAAGAAAAAAATAGTCCAAAATGTCGACTGCTGAATATTTTACCCAGCATGCAAAGTTTTAAGCATCGGAACTGATTTATATAGGCGGCTTCGCTTGTAATTTATCATAGTTTTCTGTGCATGGCATATTTATTAAGCAAATGTATTTTTTAAATCTGAAATATTAAATAAAAACATCTAACGCCAAGGATATGTAAGTAATAAATTTCATGTTCAACGCGGGTAAAAGGCAAAAAGGCCTTATTGATATCAGAGAACTGTGAAGCACAGATTAGTCAGCATATCAGCGAAATCAAATCAAGGCTTTCTAGTTTCGTCCATATTGTCTGAAGTAGCTATAATTCTAACCCTTTAAATGCTAATCACAACTGCAGAAGACGACATTTTAAATTTGAGCCAGCGCATGACAAAACCAACAGTGGTATAATGCGCACAGTCTGATTAGAGCCTTCGCTATCCGCAAGACGAAAGCTTGAGTCCTTAGCTACCCATTGAGCGCACAGCGAAGACTCTGATCAGACTGGGCAGATGCCCAGGCCGATCAGAGTATTTGTAGGGCAAACATGCCATTTTGTTGGTTTTGTCATGTGCCGGCTCATTTTTAATGACAGATTCTATCTGTCATTCTTCGTTACGCACGGTTTTAGAGAAAGTGACTTTGACTGCTATTCAATTTCGTATTTATCCGCGCACAAAAGTAGACCCAATTTTTCAAGGTGTGTATATTAGTACGCCATTGAAGAGCTGTCCATACAAAAGTAGTGCAACTTGTGCTTGATCTATGGCGAGAGTCGCTGAGAAACTCGCCTTAATATACGTGCGAACAACAAAGGCGCAGATCAGCTTGCGCGTCCGCGCAGGCTGATCAGCGCCTTTGTTGTTCGCTATAGCTGTTTTTTTTCGACGAAGAAGCGTCTCACAAACTTAAATGGAGAACAGAATGATACCGAGAATTTATTAGTTTCTCATAGAATCTGTCATTTTAGGGCTATTCAGCCCTTTGATTATTTTTAGAGAAAATTAGACTTTGCATCCACATGAAATGACAAGTCTTAATTTCTCTGAAAAATAATAAAAAATACAATGTAGCCTGCTTTGATTTTGCTTAGCACTTTAATCTATTGAAGACTGGAGACCCCTAAACGGGTAACTGGCAAACAGTGCAGACCCAGATCAGACGCCACAGAATGCGGAGTCTGATCAGGGTCTCAACTGTTTGCAAATAATTCAACCATTTTTCTTCAGGAATATCTACATCATATAGCCTGACATACCTAAAATCGAAAACGGACTCTTCCAATATAAAGTTTGTGGGAGAGTTTATTCAGTCTTAAATGGGTTAAGGGTTAATAAACGGGAAAGGAAGGGTCAATTCACACTGTGCTTATGTGCAGACTGATATGATCCTTCTTGTCCACATATACGAACAGGTCTACATAAAATGAGACACTGAAGGAGAAAAGGTTACTTTTTGAGATTTGCTCCCAGCGAAGACTGAAATCCGCGCATCCGCACAGTCTGATCAGTCTTCGTTGTCCGCTTGAGAAAAACATCGTATATACCATTGGCTAACGAAAATGCGCCAAGTGAAGATTCCGATCGGACTGGGCGAATGCGCAGGCTGATCTGAATCTTCGCTATGGCAAACACGTTCCCCAACCTTGCAGCTTAAACCTGTTTTGCGGATACTATAACTAAAAGTTTGACTCTTGGCAAGAGCTTACTAGACAGAGCAACCAATAGTCTTATATGCTACTTGCTCTTGGATATACTGAAACAGCCATCACGAAAACATGCCTATATTATTTTGTCGAGGCGGTTCTAACGAGTACCCACAATCTATGTTTTGAGCAGAAGTATGAAAAATATTCAATTTTTTTATCTGAATTTTTTTATTTTTTGATGGTAAGATTTTCAGTATATTTGAATAGGCATGTTTTCGTAATGGTGGGCAGGGAGTGGCGTGCGGTTGCTTCTCATGTAATATAAATTATATATTCTATTTTTTTTTTTTTTTTTTTTTTTTTTGCGAACGGAGCACATGCCAGTAAGAATATATGAGCCACAGTTACATAACTGTTCTGTATCAAGAACCAGTCATTGTTTTAAGTAAAGGCGTGACTCTGGAGATCAAGATACGCTGGAGATCTAGATAAAATATGTGTTCTATCATTTTATCTTGTGAGCAAAAAGCAGGCACTAAATTTAACTGACGCAGTCTATCAAGACCTCTTAGATATATAGCGTGTGGGAATTTAACAATGAATATGATGAATCGTGTAAGCATCACATATTTTAAACAAAGTTGGCCTTACACTCCTCTTTGAAAGACCATAATGTTTCTCTTTTTAGTAATAAAAAAAATAAATAACCAGAAAATGCCACATTCGTGCTTCCCTTGGCATTAAATAAAGGACAGAAGAGGAACGAATATTGGTTTAACAAACGTCACATATGAAACCCACGACGCACAAAGAAGGACGAATTCTAACAGAAGAATCGCCTTGGAACGGTTAGTAGGAAAATGTGTTGGTGTGTGTGTGTGTGTGTGTATGTGTGTGTAGGAGTGGCGGGGGCGGGGGGGGGGGGGGGGATTTTAAACTAGTTTAAATCGCGCGAAACATCACCCTTAATTCTCATGCATCTCCAAATTACAAATATATGCCCGATCTGCATAGGGATCCTTTACCTCATCTGTGAAACATAACAGTGAGACATAAATAATTACTGTGATGAAGCAAGTGGCTCAATGGCGATGTTAAACCATAACATAAGAAATCCACAAACACATCACGAAAACATGCCTATATAATTTTGACCCCCTTAAACCCCACTTTTATATAGTAAAACTGGGGTTTACAGGGGTATACATTATTTTTCTTATTTCTGCTCAGAACATACGAGGGATGTTCGAAATGAATTGCTTATTCCTATCTGGAGACTTCAAAATTCAAGTAAGCCCAAAAGTACTCATTTCATGCCCTCGAAGTACTCCCCGTGGCTAGAAATGCAAAGTTTCAGCCGATTTATCCACTTCTTGAAGGCGTCACGGTACGCTGATTTGGGCACAGTAGTAAGGTACTGATGAATGGCAGATCCAAGTGCCTGTCGGGACTGGTATTTCCGCCCAGCAAGGAATGCTTTCAATTTCGGAAACAAAAAGAAATCACATGGGGCAAGGTCTGAGGAATACGGGGGGTGAGGCAAAACAGTTACTTTTTCTTTCTTCAAAAACGCCGTAACTATTGCGGAGGTATGAGCTGGGGCATTGTCATGTAGAAGACGGACATGTTTAAAACCAGTGGCATGGCGTCGTTTCTGATAATACTTTTTCAGTTTCTTCAGTACTACGTCTTTGTAGTACTTTCCGGTGATGCATTTGCCCTTTTTCACTGGCACTTTTATTGCGACTCCTTCACCAGAGAAGAAGATTGCATACAAAACCTTCTTTGTACTCAAAGAACGTTTGGCAATTATTGGGCGTTTGCTGTGTTTAGTGGCCCAGATCTTATTGCTAACCTTTCTGACGGGCTCAAAATAATGGACCCAGGTTTCATCACCTGTGACGACATTGGCAAACTGCTTTTTATCATATTTTGGAAACATTTGCAGCTTTTTGGCCACTTTAACCCGTTGCCTCTTTTGCTCGTCAGTCAACAGATGTGGCACCCATCTAGCAGAAATCTTTCTGACTTTCAAATGCTTCTTCAAAATAAGGTGAACCGTTGATAGTGATATGCCTACCTTTCGTGCAATATCACGAACTGTAAATCTGGCATCTCCTTCAATGATTTCCTTTATTTTGGAAACGATTTCTTTACGAGATGCAGATTTTGGCCAACCTGATTTCGGTGCATTTATGATGGACTCTACACCAGACTCAAATTTCTTTTTCCACCGCCGAACTGTGTCATAAGACACACAAGAAGGTCCAAAAGCAGTAGACATTTCAGTCATCAGCTTCTTCAAAGAACAACCAAGTTTTGAGCGAGCTTTGATGTAAGCCCGTATTTCATCTTTTTTGTCGACGCTTCTACCAACCATTTTTACTGCAGTGGTCAATGACTGCGTGTATTCAAATGGCAAATTTTATGTCTTACACTTAGTTTAACATGTACATTTATATACCATTGTGTAGATATTGAATAGCCCAATACAGGTATGTATTGGTTTTTATCGTGCCCCACGTGGATATCGAGCTAGAGGACAATAAGCAATTCATTTCGAACATCCCTCGTAGATTGTGGGTACTCGTTAGAACCGCCTCGCCGAGGCTGTCTATGTTTTGAACTCATATAAGAAAATTATCGGAATTTTTTTATCTGAAAATTTTCATTGTTTTTTGGTGGTAAAAGTTTCAATATATTTGAATAGGCGTGTTTTCGTAATGAGGACCATGATTAAGTCTCAGCCAGAATCCTTATTATATAAGGTTTTAGACAGAGCGGTCTGAGCAAACAGTAAATAGCCAGATCAGACACCACAGAATGCGGCGTCTTATCAGGATCTACATTGTTTCCCACTTATCCAACAGTATTTAGAAACCTGAGCAGGTAGTGAAATGGGCTTGTTCGAGTTTTAGGGTAAAAAATTCTGAGCAGAAGGGCCCTTGCGAGTAATGAACACACTCACAAAACTAAAAACAGCGAAAGTGCGTAATATCCGTGACCAGAGGGGCTAGTTTCGGCCTATTACATGTAGGCCTCATTAGTGCCCCGCATATATATATATATATATATATATATATATATATATATATATATATATATATATATATATATATAGAGAGAGAGAGAGAGAGAGAGAGAGAGAGAGATAGTTGTGAGAAGGCGCGTAACATCTAACAAAAACTCTTTTTAGTAATTAGTAGCACTGGACCTAGAAAGGATGCTGAAATGATAGGCGTCAAACTATATGTTGAGAATTAATCATTAACAGTACAAATGATCCGACATCTGAACACTCTACGGCCATATGGGATCAACAAGGGCGATCAGTAGAGGGAATCATCGTTCCTAAGTCAGGGCATGCGACAGCTTATGTGGAACGTTTTGTTCATGTGAGTTTACGTAAAAAATAAAAAAAGGTAAGTTGGGCCCATCTGCCTTACGTATTGGTGAAAAATACTCAGTTTGGTGTATATCCCTTTCGGTGTAAGGTTTATGTGCATTGTATACATTGCGTATATCGGCACAGTGGTGTTGATAGTATACAATTTGCACATTGTGTTGTTAATGAAGATATGCTTTATACTTTTTGCACGTTGTGTTTACGCATATTGTTTACATTTCACATATATCTAAACACGATCAGAAATCAAGTCGCAGCGGGCCAGATTACATGGGCCTCGAAAAGGGCATAATCTTTTATTCGTAAATTTTACATTTTATGTTATTTTTTTAAAATAGAAAACCTCTGAATGAAGAAGGCGAAATGCCTCAGGTAAACAAATCATTTGCACCGTTAATGATAAACTCTCAACATATATATATATATATAAACTGTACTATAGTGAAGTACATGAAGACGTTTTACGGCCGCCACGAGACACTTAGAGCAGCTCTAGTGAAGATATAGACAACCTTTTTTATACCGACACTCCATACAACGACAAAATTCGTTTTAATGACAATTTGACTGCCACGGAACAATTAGTCATAAATTATGCAAGAATGATGTAATTAATACTTTAAAGAAGCATATAATTTGGATATTTGTTAGAATCGCCTCAGGGAGGCGATTCTAACAAATACTCAAAAAACATGTTCTATGAGGAAAGAACAAAACAAGACCTTTCTTACATATCAGTCTGCTCATTTGGTATTCTGTACATTAGCAAATTCATTTTAATGGCAATTAACGTCTTTGGGAACAAATGGTGTCGTTGTAACGAGGGTTAACTGTAAATTGATTCTAAAAGGCATGCGTCTTCAGCGCAATGAACACATTCACAGAACGGAAAACAAAAATGTTCAGACTAAGCTAAGTATTAGTTGGGAGCATATGTCTTAAGACGCATTTCTCATTTTGTAGTTCACTGTCAACCTTGCTCCTGCTGAAGACGAATATGCCCTTCTGCAAACAGTGTAGATCCAGATCAGTTGGCTTCTGAGTTGGTTTGTCATCTTGTATGTGATTTTGTATTAACAACCTGGATCAAGAAATCTGATTGGCTGACAATTAGAAGTAGGAGTGGCATCTAAATTTATTCAGCATGACAAGGCTTAAGTGTTCTGAGAATAAGAATAGACATTTGCATTGTACCATTTTTGTACTAAAATATCGAGATACCATAACAAATTACCATACAATGCAAACAATGATGTGGGTGAGAGCGGCTGGATAAATAGAGGCAAATAATGTACACCCTGACCAGACACCATGCTGTGTTTAATCTGATCTGAGTCTACACTGTGTTTCAAAAGCGTCTTATCATCACATCTTTGCTTTGTTAAGCTTCAGAAATAGATGACGAATTATATTGCTGATGCTTTTAAACGTTTTTGCACCATTTCTGATCATAGCCTTATGATGTATGCCCCTGTATACTGCGCTCTACAATATATTGGAGTATTCGGGGTTGCGGTACACTCGTAAATTACATTGCACTAGACGTTTTAAAGTAATAACTCTGTATATTACTTGCTGCAATGCCCGTGGTTTATGTGCTCTGATGCAAGGATTACCTGCAGGATGTGGTGCAACGGAATGAAGGAAACAATGACTGATTAATATCCGTTGCAGACAGCGAAAGCCTTTAAAATTTCCAAGGGTCAGTCGATTATGTCTTGAAAAAGGTTTTACCGATTTGACAACTTCAACTACTGGTCGAAACAGTGATTCATTCCCCTCTGTACCGGAGACTACTGATCGTGTCTTCAACACTGGTTCTGATTGGCTCAACAAGTATTGGGACACCTTACATATAACTCCTGACCATACTTGTCATAGCATTCAAACGTGTTATTTTATCTTACAAGTGCTAGGTGAGTGGCAATAATGTCGAACCCGATGAACCACTGCGTTCTGCGTCATCTGCTCTTTATCTACACTGTTTACCGAGGTCTATCTTTCAAAGTACTGACTGTTCCAAAGCGGTCCTCTTTCGCAGATTTTCTGTGATGGCACGTCGACTAAAATTAATGTAAGGTTTATTTTGTCAGTGTTTACTCCTCATCTCTTTATCTTTCAATGCGTCATTTTTCTTGGGAAATTTTAGAGAAATTTGATAAAATTTGGGATACCGTGTTTACCCTAAATATTCACACACTTTACACTTACCCTTATACTTCTATTCAACATGTCTATTTAACTATCAATGAATATGTGTAAATTGCTTGATGAGTGACAAACAGTGTAGAGTTAGATCAGACGCCGCGTTCAGTGGTGTCTGATATGGGTCTACACTGTTCACATAGGCCTGTCTATTCGAATGCGTACAGTAAATACGATGTTTTGATTAAATCGACCCCCCCCCCCACCTCAGAAATCATCCTTGATCAGCTTCTGCAAGTACATCAAAATCAGCCCCAACAGTAGTAAATGCGTGTTTCTATTTATAGAAGACATGAAATGCACATATTCAAATGATCCTGCGCATCTGATTAGGCCTTCACCATTACGAAAACACGCCTATTCAAAAATATAGAAAACTTCACCTCCAAAAACTGAAAATTTTCAGATAAAAAAAAAACTGACATTTTTTTCATATTTTTGCTCAAAACATAGATTGTGGATCTTGTTAGAACCGCCTCGGCGAGGCGGTTCTAACGAGTACATACAATCTATGATTTCGAGCAAAAATAAGAAAAATAATGTATTTCCCTGTAAAGACTAGTTCTACCATATAAAAGTGGGGTTTACTGGGTCAAAATTATATAGGCATGTTTTCGTGATGTGTGTCTGTTCATTCAACATCATCAGCGTACATCGAAGACACAGATCAGACTGCGCAAATGCGCAGTCTGATCTCTGTCTTCGATGTCTTCATTTGCTGCGGATGCATTCGTTCGCATGACCCATTCTAGCTACTCCAGATACAGCTGGGCTACAGACATGCGCAGTGTGATTTTAGTATATGTTCATCGGTTTTCAGAAATTCGCAACGGTCGCACATACCATGCGTAATCAGGCAAGTTTGGTTTGTTGCTCAGACAGATAAACATATTAAGGCGTTGTATTGCAAATGTAATACGTGAACATCTGGTTCTACTCCTTTGGCATATACAAAATCTACAAATTCTTATCGAATTAATATTCTCTAAATATTTGATTATCATACCTTGTAATCTAGATTTCTTTAAAACTGGACTATCTAGTGACTGTTTAATGCTGCATGATTAAATAACAAACACTGCCGTGTTTCAATGGACTTTTCCATCATTCAGTTTGGACATGTCCGTGATTGAAAATAGGGACATCAGTCAAAAATCAAAATAGAATGGCAAACAGTGTAGATCCTGATGAGATGGTTCATTATGAGCCATCTCATCAGGATCTACACTGTTTGCATAGGTATCTGATTTGGTCTGCAGGGCTGTCAGTGTTATGAGCTGTTTGACAGTTATCTACACGTATAAACCGCAAAATATGAAATTGAAACTTCAGACATGTAGGCCCAGCGACGATACATAACCTGCGCGGTACGCAGTCTTATCAGTCGTAGCTGCAGGTCTGTCACTTGACTATCAACAGAGTGGTAGACGGCTTGCACTGTTTGCTTAAATTGCAGGAAGTTAAGGGTTAAATGAAACAGTTGTCAGTTCCCTTTTAAGACTATTTTTCCAGTCAAAATTCAGAGACAATCGACCCAACAGTGCTGTCAGTGCTTTGATTTTTTTTCGCATGAATAAGAGCTATAAGTATTTACTCTAACCTACTTACTTTTACTATCAGTTTGTCTAAAACGACTGTACGAGTGTCAAACGATGTTGACTCTGATCAGAGGCCACGTTTTGAAACGTTTGATAGCGATCTAAACTGTTTGATCAGGTATGTGGTGTTTTTTTTTTTGCTCCCGATAACTTATGATAAACATGATATTTATATTCATTCAAATGTTGCGCAAGCTGTCACGGTTTTATATTTTCTAAAGCTGATAGTATTTCTCAGATCAATATTATAACTGGCCATTTAATTATTACAAAATGTTATTTATGAGAAAGAAAAAAAAAAAAAAAAAAAAAAAAAAAAAAAAAAAAACAACAACATGCACTTTTTGTGAAAGTATTTAGATACATATATGGTCATTTGGTAGATTTTACATTGGACATTAGAAAAAAAAACGTATGAAATGATTAATGTCAAAACCTTTAAAGATCACTATTTCCAGATTCAAATTGTATTTGGTATTAAAGCATTGTTCAAACAGAACATGTCATGACGTTTATACATTAACGTCGATGCAACGACAAGTTAAGATAAGATATTTATTCACCAATCATGGACCATTAATACATGGTATATAATCACATAGTTGACCGGCGCGCGAATCGCGCCGGTCTCTTAATATAGCTTCGGATTTTTACATATGGTAGACATATGGTAGACTATTCGATTAGCTCACTAAGGACGTTGTATATTTGCTAGGACGTCGATTGGTGACGATCCCGGCAAATATAAAATATCTTAAGACAATCTGTGTTATAATCAGATTCATGTCTTTTTAATTTCATTTTAATCAAGAAATTTCATGAAGCTTAATAAAAGCAAACATCGAAGAATCACATTGTTGTTCTTTTATACCTGTTACATTTAAAAATTTATTAAACCCTTGTCCCATATCTCTTTGTAAACATGAACAAAATTTGCACGCGGTACTTAGACGTTTACGTCTAAATATTCTGTTTTGTACATATATAAAAAATCATCCTTACGATTTTTTGAATCTGATACATGATAGTTATTTAACGTCGCATTTACGTCGATGCAACGTTGTGACGTTGCGATATTATGTAAACGGCATGTGCCCGATGTGAATACAATTACAAAAATACACTAAAGATTTAATCAATTACCATGGCGTTTGTTTTTTTTTTCTTCCAAAATGCTCACATTTAACGCACATACCCTACACGTTTAAACAGACATGCTTGAACACACCGTCTAGATCCAGGTCAGCCACCGCAGATTTTAGACACATAAAAAAGCAAGCAGTAAACTTAATCCGTTTAAACCTAGCGTCCTATAAAAGGGACACTGGCAAACATTGTAGACACAGATCAGACGCCGCAGAACGCGGCGTCTGGTCAGTGTCTACACTGTTTGCACTAAGCTCAGAAATTCCTACAAAACATGGTAATAATAAAAACTAACCAGACATCCCCTATACAGGAAATGAACCTGTCCAAAGAGTTGAGGTAGAAGAGTCCACACGGCATAAATGGGTTAACTTTGGACAAGAAAAGTAAAGTATGGGGTTAACGTGTCCTACTATCTAGGGTATATTACCATATCTGAGCATCGTCCGGCCCAATATTGTTTACAGCTTCCTTATAAAAGGGACAATGAATATTGAGGCTTCTGATTCTTTGTTACTGTGTTATTGAAATATAAAAACTTTACATCGGCCAGCCCTCTCTTACTAGGTCATGGTCAAAAGCTTTTGATACACCCATTCTCTTACGTAAAATTTAACTCGAAGCATTATGCACGTTATTTCACAGCTGACTGCATTACATAAGCTGATTTTCAAGACGAGACCGTTCCGCTCTCCTTGCTCACGCACGAAAATAATTTATTTCGGCCGAAACGTCACAAAACGTTTCTTCTGAGATATGCGTCCACCGAAGACTCAAATCAGACTGCGCATCCGTGCGGTCTGATAAGAATCTTTGTTGTACGCATGAAGAAATGTTTGCATCCTTGGGTATCCAAATTGCGCACAATGAATTATGATCAGCCTGCGCGATCTAAAATCTTCGCTGGGCGTACATGTTCAAAGGTACGTTTTCTGACGCTGAGAATCATTTGTATTATCCAATTCTGATATATGTCACAAAACCCGAAGTTCGATTTCCTATTCAATCCATTTGAGTACTAATCATTTACATACTGAACGAATCATTAGAAGAGAACAAGATTTGACATTTTCGCTTAGATACTCCATAACAAAATCTTCATGGCGGTAGATAAGCTGTGTATTCAGACGAATCAGTTTCTTATATTTCCAAGAAATGTGTTGTCGGTACTTGTTTAGAATCGTCACGGTTACATGATTCTAATGATTGCTATAGCATATTGTATAGCGGAGTGATAAAACAACTATCCCTACAGTTTTGTTTAAGCAAGTTTATCTGGAAGTTCGCCACTTAATAAAAGCAATCAATCTATGCGACCACAGAAGGCGGAATCTATAAAAAGCGGTCAGCAAATGTTTGTTATGAATGAGATACAATAAATGTGTTGTTGTTCAAGCATTTGCTCGTCCTGCTGATCCATGGCACGATCAAAGTGTTTTGTGGCATAGTGAAATACATGATGACTTGTGAAAAGGGACACCTGGGCCCAGTTGTTCAAAGCGTCGTTAGCTTAACGAGCTCGTTAAGGATCATTTCGTTAACTGTTTTAGCGGATTTATTATACAGTATTCTGATATTTTTGCTGAAAAAATACTCATATTTTTTCAGCAAAACATTTCAGCATATTTACGTATCACTCGATGTAATTTTTTACGAATCCTTAACTAACGATGTCGTTAGCTTTGAACAACTGGGCCCAGAGCTTATAATATTAAGTTTTTTGTTCCTTTTGTCATGTCATATCTTATATTGTAAGAGTCGAGCCTGCAGATTCACAAACTCTAAACAAAATCTTCATATTCCGCTTATAGATTCATTCGATATTCTATTATGTTCCAAAGTCATTAACTGATCATAAAACACACGCAAAGTGCCGTCTAAAACAACAGTACTCACTTGTAGAAATGAACTGAACACTTCTGTCCTCTACCAAGCAAGAAGTCATCAACCGACTGCCACAGTTGGAGTTTAATATTCTACTAGATTAATTGTCAACTGTCAGTGATGTATAGATGGTTATTACTTTTTTCTCAACAGAGGTGGGGTCAGATGTAAAAACATATATGAATCTACCAAGAATCACCCTAAAGCACACCCTTTCCAAGGCACAGAAAGAGGAAGAAATATTGATAACACTATCAGAGATTTGTGCGTCGCTCAATTGTAGCCACTACCCCACCGCCAAACAAACTTTGCAGGAGTTAGAGCACCCGTTCAGAACCTCAGAGACAGAGTGAAAGAGCGCACATTTTATCATATTTTGTTCCCGCTGTGCAGGGCTTCTATCTTCTGCTGACCAAAATTCACCGTCTCAGCGAATGCCCGGATGAGAAATGGCTGATGTATTTTAAAGTGCGAAGATGCGGAATGACAGATATTTCGCACTTTGTTGAGTAATAATGCGGAACTACTCCAAAAGTTCAAATTTGCCGCCGAATTCACTTATACAATTGAAAAGAAAACTGACAATTTTGTGATACGAAAAGGGACATTTTTCTGTCCTGATTTATGTTTTCCTGAGCTAAGTCAGGGCTTTTTTTTAAAAGAAAAAAACTAGCTCGGAAACTTTATTTCTTTTACAGATATAACAGTTACAATGAAATACAGAATAACATGACTGTAAATATCAATTCCGTCAGTTCCTGACTGTACGGACAGTCCACACTCGCCGGAGACCAAGTGGGACAGACTTAACATACTATTAAAACAATGAGGTTGATTCTATAGTTTTGTTATCGTCTAAGCAACACTATATATATATATATATATATATATATATATATATATATATATATATATATATATATATATATATATATATATATATATATATATATATATATATACATATTACATGAAGATTTAAGATCTTGAGTCTACAAACATCTACAATAGATTCAAAACATTGTTGTTTTTTTTATCAATATACTTTTATCTTCTAGAATATTTCCTATATATCCTAACCGATAAAAAATACACTCTATTTTTGTGCCAGGCACACATCCTTTAATAAATGTTTCTAATTCAGTTCTTTTTGCCCGAGAATATAGACAGTGGCTGAAAATATGATCCGAGGTCTAAGGGCCGGTTTTGCACATGGTACAAGTTAGGATTTCTTTAATTATTTTGTACTTGACCAAATATTCTCCAAGGGGAGTGATACCATAAATGTATCGAAATAGCATTGATTGAATTTGATAATATGAGTAGGTCCGTTTTTTATTTGTTTCTCAAAGTTGCTTATTCATTTTATATTTCGTTATAATCTCTTTAATATGGATAAAACCATTACGTAAACATGCCTATGCAAATATATAGAAAATTTCACCTCCAAAAACTGAAAATTTTCAGATAAAAAAACTCTGATATGTTTCATATTTCTACTCAAAACATAGATTGTGGGTACTCGTTAGAACCGCATCGGCGCGGCGGTTCTAACGAGTACCCACAATCTATGTTTTTTAGCAGAAAGAAGAAAAATAATGTATACCCCTGAGTAGTATAGGCGACAGCCTATACTACTCCCCTGTAAACCTCAGTTTTACTATATGAAAGTGGGGTTTAAGGGGGTCAAAATTATATAGGCATGTTTTCGTGATGTATTAGGTATGTCTATGGTATGTATATCTTTTAAAGAAAATCCAAACCAATACAGAAAGAGTGCCGACCTTGGTTGATTGAAATTATTTCTAATTTTACACAAGAATTCCGCGGAAGGCGTCATCGCACCTGCTGGGGCAAAAGTCACAGGAGCCACAATCAGAACGTGGTTATTAAATAAGTTTATTTCATTCTTAGCAGTGCTTACTTGGAAAACTGGGTTGAAAAAAATGTAGACAAAGTGCCTAGTGGGGCACATATATTCCAGGCCAGTCCCATTCCCTCTAATGGCTATATCTTCAGCACTGACTTTTCGTATCATACAGCCCAATGATAATGGAACGTTGACGTAAAATGTGTAAACGTCACTGGAGCATGAAATATAGGTCAAGGTCACGGGTCAAGGTACCTGCTAATTCAGTACATCAAGGAGAAGCACAGTGCAAGGTATGGTGGTTGTAGGCCTTATAGTTGAGGAGTTATCAAACATCAACGTAAAATGTGTCAAATATAGGTCAAGGTCATCGGGTCAAGGTACCTGCCAAGCCAGTGCAATGAGGTGAAGCACTATGCAAGGTTTAGTGGTTGTAAGTCTTATATTTGAGGAGATACCGAACATTAACATAAAATGTGTCAAAGTCACTGGAGTGCACAATATAGGTCAAGGTCACCAGGTCAAGGTACCTGCCGAGTCAATACATCAAGAAGAAGTGCTATGTAAGGTTTGGTGGTTGAAGGCCTTCGGGACAGTTGAGGACATATGGAAGGGTGACGTAAAAGGTGTAAAAGTCAATGGAGCGCAAAATATAGGTCAAGGTCACCCAGTGAAGGTACCTGCGGAGTCCGTACATTGAGGAGAAGCACTATGCAAGGTTTGATGGTTGTAGGCCTTACAGTTGAGGAGATATTGAACGTTGACATAAAATGTGTAAAAGGCACTGGAGCGCAAAATATAGGTCAAGGTCACCGGGTCAAGATACCTGCCGAGTCAGTACATCTAGGAGAAGCACTATGCAAAGTTTGGTGCCTAGAGGTCTTACACTTGAGGAGATCTGGAACATTGACGTAAATTATGTCAAAGTCACTGCAGCCAAAATATAGGTCAAGGTCACCAGGTCAAGGTATCTGCCAAGTCAGTACATTGAGAAGAAGCACTTTGCAAGGTTTGATGGTTGTAGGCCTTATAGTCGAGGAGATATCGAACGTCGACGCAAAATATGTCAAAGTCACTGGAGCGCAAAATATAGGTCAAGGTCATCGGGTCAAGGTACCTGCCAAGTCAGTACATCTAGGAGAAGCACTATGCAAGGTTTGGTAGTTGTACGCCTTATAGTTGAGAAAATATGGAACGTCAACGTAAATTGTGTCAAAGTCAATGGAGCGCAAAATATAGGTCAAGGTCACTGGGTCAACATACCTGCCAAGTCAGGAGGTCAGGGAGATGTGTCATGCAAGGTGTGATGGTTGTTGTAGAATTGTAGTTGAATAGAATACTAACTTCGACGTAAATGTCGAACTTCGACATAACAGAACTGTTAACAGACAGACGGACGGATGAACGGACAGACGAATGGAAAAGCGGGCACTTATGTCGCAAAGTCCGGAGCTCAGGGAGATGTTTCATACAAGGTTTGATGGTTGTTTAGTTTTGTAGTTGATTAGAATACTAACTTTGACATAAATGTCGAAGTTCGACATAACAGAACTCTTAACAGACAGACAGACAGACGGACGAACAGACAGACAAATGGAAAAGTGGCACCTATGTCGCAAAGTCAGGAGGTCAGGGAGATGTTTCATGCAAGGTTTGATGGTTGTTTAGTCTTGTAGTTGATTAAAATACTAACTTTGACATAAATGTCGAATTTCGACATAAATGTTGACAGACGGACGGACGAATGGACAGACATACGGATGAGCGGACGCCTATGTCGCAAAGTCAGGAGGTCAGGGAGATGTTTCATGCAAGGTTTGATGGTTGTTTAGTCTTGTAGTTGATTAGAATACTAACTTTGACATAAATGTCGAACGTCGACATAAATGTTGACAGACGGACGGACGGACGGACGGACGGAAAATCGGACGCCTATATCGCACCCTGCTACAAGCAGGTGCGATAAAAATAACTGTAGAATGTTTGTTTCGCTTCTAATTTGCAAGTCTGAGATAGATAAGCCTTCCTTTAGAATTCTTTTGTGTAAAATCATCTTAGGTAATATTTTCCAGACAGAGTTCTACAAATATCTAAATATAAGTAGATTTATTTTTAAAGATATTCATCATTAATAGGATATAGTTTAACAATATATTGTATTTGACTTAAAATAAAAGTATTAATTATAAAAGCTTTGTCAAATAAATGTTTCATTCTACCCCATTTTTAGGCATTTTTTTTTAAATTTTTCCTCAAAGCATATATTTCTTTTGCATTATTTTCATAGTGATACATGTATCCAAAGGTTTTTATATTTTATTTTGTTTGATATCAATATTTCCGGGTTTTTTGTTCATTTAAAAATATGTATTAGTTATTCAAAAGTAGACTTGCACCATTCGTTTCTACAATTGTTTTTATGGCTCCAGTCGTTTCTACAATTGGTTTTGTTTTCTTTGTAATTCTTTATCATATCCTAAAGCTGTATTTGTCTCTTTAATCCCATTTCACTGTTTAACTGCAGAATCTATCTTTTTCCACTAGGGGGCATAACTGATTAAATCATATAAACTGAACTAGATTGTATACCTTTGAAAAGAAAAGAGAAACTAATAGTAAAGATAGATAGAGTCTGGAGACAGGCTATTTCAAAAGTTAAAGCCAAACAACGGAAGGCAGACAAAATCATTTGTTAATAAATGAAACAAAAGAAATTCGATAACTAGTTAATAGAAAATTTAGAAGACTCTTTGAAAAATTTTCAAAATCGGGGCAACATGATAAGAAATAATACCCCGTATAATGAAAAATATATTAAGAGGGCAGAGAAATCACCAGAACAGAAGAAATTAAAAATGGTATTGCAAGAGGACATTTTTGGTAATGCTGGAATAATTCTTGCAATGTTTCCTCTGAATCATATGAATGAGCACCTTGAAAGTGACACGCGTCTTGGGCTTTATGCAGTGAGAAATGGGTGTATGAGAATTAATGAAGCTAATTAAATGCAGCAGTGTTTAAATTATAGCATGGAGAGATGTGATACAATCAATTAGACTCTGCTTCTGAATATCTGCAAATGCATCACTTGTAAAAGTCAGATCTGCAGCACCTATTCTGTTTTCAATCATTAATGTTTGGTTTCTAGATCATAGTATATATTGTTTGTCGTGTTATTATAAACTCTCTCTCTCTCTCTCTCTCTCTCTCTCTCACACACACACACACACACACACACACACACACACACACACACACACACAACAACAACAACAACAACAAAAAAAGAAGACAAAAACCACTTGTGTAAAATGCAATATGTAAACAGTGCAGACACAGATCAGAGAGGTCACCACAGAATAAGGTGTTAAATCAGGATCGATTGTTTGCCAAGGCATTTTACAAAAGCATTAGACACTAAGGTCCTTTGGAAACATGCAGATCGTGATAAAAATGGGTACAATGTGTTTTGGAAAGCTATGCCTTAGCACATGCATTGTTTGATTTCTGTTAAAATACCAAGGATAAAATGCCAAGAACTCTCATCAGCTCGAAATTGTTTCCAATGTGGCTGCATTCCTGACCGGTAAACAGAGTTTTTGTCTCAGATTTTGTGTTCCAAATATTGTTCTTTGTTCTTCAGAAAAGAATCGAACAAGCTAAAAGTAAAAGTAACCATAGCAGAAGCCTTCACACAACAAATATCAGCACTGTTTGAGTAGGGGCGGCAGGAACATGATTTTCGGTAGGAAATATTGCTCATGTCCCTAGTCCAAATAGCCTATGTCCAGAGTCCACCATAACCTAAATATCAAACAGTATCATTACGAAAACATGCCTATTCAAATACACTAAAAATTTTACCACCAAAAAATGGCAATTTCTCATATAAAGTATTCTGATATTTTTCATATTTCTGCTCAAAACATAGATTGTGGGTACTCGTTAGAACCGCCTCGGCGAGGCGGTTCTAACGAGTACACACAATCTATGTTTTTGAGCAGAAATAAGAAAAATAATGCATACCCCTGTAAACCCCAGTTTTACTATATAAAAGTGGGCTTTAAGGGGGTCAGTATTATATGTTTTCGTGATGAAATAGGGTTCTTTGTCTTTCAATTATATATATATATTGATGCGATTCTGTCGCATAGCATTCTGACACCATTTGCAAATGACGGAAGTAACGCAAATGGTCTACTGAAGGGGAAATAATACACATTCAAGAGTGTCAAAACTTGTTTCCTTCTGAAAAGGATGGGAAGCATATTCTTTCTTATAGAGTTGACTCTTTTCAGACGTGGTTTGGCGTGCAGTAATGTATGCGGGAAGACACAAATTAGCCACCTTATGACAAAACCAAAAAAATGGTATGTGCACCCAGCGAAGACAGATCAGCCCAGGCATCAGTCCAGTCTGATCAGAGTCTTCGCTGTCCGCATGAAGAAAACTTAGGTCCTTAGTTTCCCTTTGAGCACACAGCGAAGACTGATCAGACTGGACGGATGCCCGGGCTGATATGTCTTCGCTGGGCGCATGCCATTTTGTTGGTTTTGTCGTGAGGTGACTCACATGCACGCCTGGTAAACTATCACAAGTACGTCCGCGGAGGTACCGATTAAATGGTTGTGACAGATATCCGGAGCTACCTGTGATGGTCAAAAACTAGACATAAAAAGATAGGTATTCGTCTTTTTTGATAAAATACACAATAACCAGAGAGTTTACTGAAAATCAAACAGTGCTATTCGACCCTTATAGGCAAAAAGTTTTGTCACACGTCATATCCCCCAGAACTTTCCATATTTACCAAAGATACGACCTTCGAAGTGGCTTCGAAGTCAGCCCGGAGTACTCGAAACAGAAAAAGACCGATCGTTTTTTGTTCTAAATGCGGATATCTTGCATATAAATCTGTTTCTCTTGGTACACTGATATAAAGTTAACCTGTTTGCCTGAATACAGATATCGATAAACTCAAAATAAGGCTGGATTCTTCAAAAAAAAAAGCTGGAGGTGCCTGTGACGTCGTGGAGGTGCCTGTGATGTAAAGAAATATAGTGAAAATCTGAAGAATTATTGCCGCTGCAAATATTGATATAATTCTTCTCTAGATTCCTGCCTGGAAAGAATCATTCATTCAGCGTCGCAATAAGCTATCATAATGTGTTTGTCATAAATTTCCATGTTAAAGTTATAAAACATAATCTCAAAGAATTATTGGTGCTTTTGAGTTAGATTGTCATAGAATGCTCACTGAAGTAAGACTTGTTTTTTTCTTGAATGGTGATGACTTTAATCGGGAGGTGCTGCCTGTTCGTCATTCCAACTCGTAGAAAAATGTCTTTGCTAAATATATCACACGCCACGCCAGCTACACATATGGTGTACCAAAAGTATAAAAAATGCCGATGCCTGTCACCGTAAATTATGACGCAGTTTAAGCATTACTGGAACACCTAGAATAACCTACATTGTTGACCCTTTTGGTAACTCGTGATCGGAATTTTACTGTAAATCATCAGAAATTCAGTCTCCAAATAATCACTATGTGCATCAAATATGCTGACAAAAGAGCAATTTTCCGACATATTGTTGATTTTGCAAACGCTTCGACAAAATATTTTCATAGTGGTTTATTTGGTGACTGAATTTAACACGATTTACAGTAAGATTCCGATCACTTCACTTTATTAAAAGATATAATGTCAAGATTATGTCATGTGTTGATGATGTAACACCTAGGCCTTACGGATGTGTTTGAATTCTAGCGCTGGCAATATAAAACAGCAAGAGTGAATCACTTGCAACACCTTCGAGTCCACTCACCACAAAGTTAACATAAACGGCGAGCCAGGCCGCGTAGCGCAGACGGAAGAGCGTCTAACTCAAGAGCCAGAGGTCCCCACTTACTTTTCTTTCTCCTTCCGCTGATTCAAGAAGGGCAGTTGTCAGTTACTGACGAAAGTATATTCACTTATTACCGGTCAACCCCTTAGGAGGTGTAATCCTGCCCAGAAATAGTATGGTAAGGTTAACTGATAGTCCCGACATGATTTTAGTTATTTACAGAGGACGTAAAGAAACAAAACTACAACAACACATACAGCGAGCGTCATACGACATATGCGAGCGATACGCATACGAGTTACCAAAAGGGTCAACAACGTAGGTTATTTTACGTGTTCCGATAATGCTCAAATTGCATTATAATTTACGATGACAGGCATCGGCATTTTTCATACTTTTGGTACACCATATGTGTAGCTGGCGTGGCGTGTGATATATTTAGCAAAGACAATTTTCTACGAGTTGGAATGACGAACAGGCAGCACCTCCCGATTAAAGTCATCACCATTCAAGAAAAAACAAGTCTTACTTCAGTGAGCATTCTATGACAATCTAACTCAAAAGCACCAATAATTCTTTGAGATTATGTTTTATAACTTTAACATGGAAATTTATGACAAACACATTATGATAGCTTATTGCGACGCTGAATGAATGATTCTTTCCAGGCAGTTGAGATAACGAACAGGCAGCACCTCCCGATTACAGTCACCACCATTCAAGAAAAAAAAAGTCTTACTTCAGTGAGCATTCTATGACAATCTAACTCAAAAGCACCAATAATTCTTTGAGATTATGTTTTATAATTTTAACATGGAAATTCATGACATACACATTATGATAGCTTATTGCGACGCTGAATGAATGATTCTTTCCAGGCAGTGATCTAGAGAAGAATTATATCAATATTTGCAGCGGCAATAACTCTTCAGATTTTCACTATATTTCTTTACATCACAGGCACCTCCACGACGTCACAGGCACCTCCAGTTGTTTTTTGAAGAATCCAGCCTTATTTGGTGTTTATCGATTACTGTATTCAGGCAAACAGGTTTACTTTACATCATTGTACCAAGATAAACAGATTTGTATGCAAGATATTCGCTTTAAGAACCAACAACGATTTCTGTTTCGAGTACTTCGGGCTGACTTCGAAGCCACTTCGAAGGTCGTATCTTTGGTAAATATGGAAAGTTCTGGGGGATATGACGTGTGACAAAACTTTTTGCCTATAAGGGTCGAATAGCACTGTTTGATTTTCAGTAAACTCTCTGGTTATTGTGTATTTTATCAAAAAAGACGAACACCTATCTTTTTATGTCTAGTTTTTGACCATTACAGGTAGCTCCGGATATCTGTCACAACCATTTAATCGGTATCTCCGCGGAGGTACCTGTGATAGTTTCCCAGGCGTGACATGTTGTCTTCCTTGGTGGAAATGGCGAATAATATACAGTCGAACCTCAATTGCTCGAACATCTTTGGTACTATGGAAATTCGTTCGAGACATGGGTTCTTCGAGCCACTTAGGGTTATTCATGGCACCAGTTCAGGAAGCAAAAAGCGATAATTTAAGGGAATCTTTTCGATTTTCTACACAATGATTGTATGTTGAGTGTACGCATTAGAATCGCCTTGATGAGGCGATTCTAATGAGTACACACAACATACAATTCCATGATAAAATAAGAAAAATCCCTAAATATTTGTTTTCTTGAGCTATTGAGAGAATTTTGTAGGGATTGAAAAAAGAGTTCGAATCATCCACGGTAAACGAGCCATCCGTGTTCGAGCCATTTAGGTTATATGGTACGAAGTGTTTCCTCTTTATAATTTCCTAATTTATCTACATAAATTACCGTATTTACCCTAAATATCTAATCAATGAAGTCTGTTAAGGTTGCCACACAACACTTAACAACGACTGCATTAAATAAAATAATATTTATAAGGATTGTCCATTGGAAACACCAACCACATAAAATAACGATTTCATTGAGAATCGTCTACGGCAATGTAGTTTGGAGCGCGGCAGAAGACCCCTAGGAACGGATTAACCCTTGTCCTGCGGAAGTCGGATATATCCTGCCTTTACAAACAGTGTAGATCCAGTTCAGAAGCCAACTGATTTTGATCTGCACTGTTTGTCATTCAGTATGTTCATATGATTCAACAACCTGGATCAAGTAATCTGATTGGCTTACAATTAGAAGTAGGCGCGGCACCTTAATTTATTCAGCATGACAAAGGTTAAGCGGAAATCAATTTTCCAAATCAGGAAATGAAAATACAAGCAGCACTGTGGTTCAGTACGGGATGACTTTTTAAAGAGGCCACGTGGCATTTAACATCAGCTGCAGTGAAATCAAATAAATTTTTTAAAAGTATCCTTGGAAATACCGCACAGATAAAAAAAAACGACAATTGGATTTTCGGTTTCATAGAGTCTATACATGTGAGAGAAATTCAGTTTCCGGGCTGCATACGTCCCCACCCTCACCACCAGCTAGTTTCGGCAAACCAGGTCTGATTAATGACCCACATAAATTTTCAAAACTCCCTGCATAAATTCAAAGGACTCGCAAAGGACTTGTAAATATAAAATATACTGTCGTGAAGTACGGAAAACGTAGTGAAAGTAAGCTTATCCTAAAATATTCTGATAGATTGGACAAATCCGTTTTATTACTTAATGAGGCGTTTAAAACACTGCTGCATAAGCGATAAACAATGTAGACCCTGTACAAATCACGAAAACATGCCTACATAATTTTGACCGCCTTAAACCCCACTTTTATATAGTAAAACTTGGGGTTTTAGGGGTACACATTATTTTTCTTATTTCTGCTCAAAAACATATATTGTGGGTACTCGTTAGAACCGCATCGGCGAAGCGGTTCTAACGGGTATCCATAATCTATGTTTTGAGCGGAAATATGAAAAATATCGGGGTTTTTTATCTGAAAATTTTTCAGTTTTCGTAATGATTTTTGTGGTGTTTGATTTGGGTCTACACTTTTGGCACAGTCCTGTCTGCCCGAATATGTAGGGAAAATACGCTAATTTAAAGTAGTGAGAACGTCTGGATTCTTTTTGTTCTATTATACAGTATGCAAATCAAGTACTGTCGAACTCTCCCGACCGGTTATTGTTTTGCCGCGTTCTGTATATCTGAATTAATGTTCCTTCCTTGCTAATTGAGTAAAACTTTTCTTTATGACAGTCAATCTGTGCTAACATTTCAGTCATTCGACTTGGCGAAACGACCCTTGCGTTATATACGAATAACTTTCGTTTAGACCTCACTTCATTCTCACTAGGCATTCGTCCATCATAAGTTAGATTCTGCAAAGTCTAGTTCCTCTGCTTCGAACAGAGAATGCAGTGCCCAAACTATGGACAGCACCAAGTTGGTCTGGTCATTCACTCTTAGATTTTGTTTGCGGCAGGGTCTTCCACGACTCTTCGCGTGATGTATGAGAAGTGCTGTTCCTGATTAAATCAGACTGGCAGGTTTATTAGATATCTGTCATAGAATCAATATGTGACGCTACTGAAACAGTGAGACAGCGCAAGTCATTCTGATTTTTTTTATTAATCTGTTTCTAACCGACGGTTTGGTGACCACTCTGTGTGAATTGTAGATGTGAAAGTCAGGTTTTGGAACATTACGTGACAATGTATTCAAGCGTGCTCAAACATGCTTATTCAAATATACTGAAAAGTTTACCACCAAAAAATGAAAATGTTCAGATAAAATATTCTGATATTTTTCGAATGACCACGAAAGAATGTTGCCGACCCGGCGGGTGTCGAATCCGCAACCTCCTGATCACCAGTCAGACGCACATCCAACTGAGCCACCGAGGCCGGCCACATGTTAAGTGAGTTCTAGAAGCAGAAAGCAACACTTGCCTATCAAATATTCACAAATGTTAGTCTTCGTCATCTATCTTCACAGTTATTGAAATGTTCTCAGATACATTTCACCCTTTAACCCTTGAGTTGCTGAAGTCGACTCTTTCATTGTTTAAACTTTTGACATGTCCCTTGTTGCAAACAGGAATGCAAGTCCAAAATCAACATAGAATTGGAAACAGTGTAGTTCCTGACTCTAGTACCCGGTTACACCTACACTGAACCCGTCATCACGAAAACACGCCTATATAATTTTGACCCTCTTAAACCCCACGTTTATATAGTAAAACAGGGGGTATACATTATTTTTCTTATTTCTGCTCAAAAGCATAGATTGGGGTAATCGTTAGAACTGCCGCACCGAGGCGGTTCTAACGAGTATCTACAATCTATGTTTTGAGCAGAAATATGAAAAATATCAGAGTTTTTTTTTATATGAAAATGTTCAGTTTTTTGTGAAATTTCCTATATATTTGATTAGGCTTGTTTTCGCAATGATTTGGAAAAAAAAACAAAAAAAAAACAAAAAAAAAACAAAAAAAAAACAAACAAACAAAAAACAAACAAACAAAAAACAAACAAACAAAAAACAATCTGTTTTGGTATTCAGAGTTGAAATAATAGTTTAGAAATGCAAATAATGTACATACACATCACTAAAACATGCCTATATAATTCTGACCCCCTTAAACCCCACTTTTATATAGTAAACTGGGGTTAACAGGGGCATACATTATTTTTCTTATTTCTGCTAAAAACATAGATTGTGGGTACTTGTTAGAACCGCCTCAGCGAGGCGGTTCTAACGAGTACACACAATCTATGTTTTGAACAGAAATATGAAAAATATCATCGGTATTTTTTTAATTTTTTGGTGGTCAAATTTTCAGTATATTTGAATAGGCATGTTTTCGTAATGAATTCAAACAGATCGATGGTAAGTGACATGTATTTTTATGTTTTAATACATAAGTGTATGTAGATATTACAGTCGACTCTCGTTATCTCGAATTCCAAGGGACTCTCTAAAATACTTCGAGATATCCGTACTTCGACATATCAGATTAGCAGAATTGAGGAAAAAATAAATCGAACAACCACATTTAACATATGTATATGTAATTGGACTCTTGAAATTAGAGATACGAGGGATGTTCGAAATGAATTGCTTATTTCTATCTGGAGACTTCAAATTTCAAGTTAGCCCAAAAGTATTCATTTCATGCCCTCGAAGTACTCCCCATGGCTAGAAATGCAAAGTTTCAGCCGATGTATCCACTTCTTGAAGGCGTCACGGTACACTGATTTGGGCACAGTAATAAGGTATTGATGAATAGCAGATCCAAGTGCCTGTCGGGACTGGTATTTCCGCCCAGCAAGGAATGCTTTCAATTTCGGAAACAAAAAGAAATCACTTGGAGCAAGGTCTGGGGAATACGGGGGGTGAGGCAAAACAGTTACTTTTTCTTTCTTCAAAAACGCCGCAACTATTGCGGAGGTATGAGCTGGGGCATTGTCATGTAGAAGACGGACATGTTTAAAACCAGTGGCAGGGCGTCGTTTCTGATAATACTTTTTCAGTTTCTTCAGTACTACGTCTTTGTAGTACTTTCCGGTGATGCTTTTGCCCTTTTTCACTGGCACTTTTATTGCGACTCCTTCACCAGAGAAGAAGATTGCATATAAAACCTTCTTTGTACTCAAAGAACGTTTGGCAATTATTGGGCGCTGTGTTTAGTGGGCCAGATCTTATTGTTAACCTTTCTGACGGGCTCAAAATAATGGACCCAGGTTTCATCACCTGTGACGACATTGGCAAACTGCTTTTTGTCATATTTTGGAAACATTTGAAGCAGCTTTTTGGCTACTTTAACCCGTTGCCTCTTTTGCTCGTCAGTCAACAGATGTGGCACCCATCTAGCAGAAATCTTTCTGACTTTCAAATGCTTCTTCAAAATAAGATGGACCGTTGATAGTGATATGCCTACCTTTCGTGCAATATCACGAACTGTAAATCTGGCATCTCCTTCAATGATTTCCTTTATTTTGAAAACGATTGCTTTACGAGATGCAGATTTTGGCCTACCTGATTTCGGTGCATTTTTGATGGACTCTACACCAGACTCAAATTTCTTTTTCCACCGCCGAACTGTGTCATAAGACACACAAGAAGGTCCAAAAGCAGTAGAAATTTCAGTCATCAGCTTCTTCAAAGAACAACCAAATTTTTAGCGAGCTTTGATGTAAGCCCGTATTTAATCTTTTTTGTCGACGCTTCTACCAACCATTTTTACTGCAATGGTCAATGACTGCGTGTATTCAAATGGCAAATTTTATGTCTTACGCTTAGTCTAACATGTACATTTATACACCATTGTGTAGATATTGAATAACCCTATACAGGTATGTATTGGTTTTTATCGTGCCCCACGTGGATTTCGAGCTAGAGGACAATAAGCAATTCATTTCGAACATCCCTCGTATATTGAAAATATTGCGGAAATGAGGAGAAATTGCTCCACTTTTGTTACCGGTTATTAGATTTTCATCTTTAGGCAGGGACCAGATTTTCACTTCGAGATAAGCGGTTATTCGAGATAAGCGAGGTCGAGATAACGAGAGTCAACTGTATATCGATTGAAACGGTTACTTTTTAAGTAAGCATTCTTTCAAACAGCTCTGCGCTTTTTGAGATATTTAATTGTTGTGGTGTCAGCTGGCTGAAAAATATATTTATTGATTTCCATAACTTGAAAAATATAAGTGGAGAACAATTTTAAGAAGATGGTATCATACACAGACTATTTAGGTGGCCAATCGAACTTGAAAATGGTCGTGGGATACTTATAACAACGATAAGCTACATAATATAGCATGTGATTCCCTTTTTTGGAACAAATTCGAGTTTTCGAACACAGCAACCTTAGCAGAATGCCTCCATTTTAGAACTATAAATAGAGTAATGTTTACTTTTGCAATTTACTGTTAAACAATATAGATAATAGAATTCCAAACTACGGTACGGAAAGTAAGCATTTATCAAATTATGACAGCGGGCCCTACTTTTCCTATTATTCCTACTTTTCCTTACTTTATTTTTATGCTCCTACTTTTCCCTACTTTATTCTGACAATATCCTACTATACCTGCTTTTTAGTCCAAAAATGTTTGAAGTGACCAAAACTTGCATTTTTTTTTCTTCGCTCGCTTCACTCACTTGGAGTTTCTAAAAGTCAGATGCAAAAGTTTATAAAATATTTTTACTTCGGTTGTAAGTCTTTTTTTTTTTTGATCATTTATTTTGATATTTCCTTTCCATGATAATGTAGTGTTATTGCTCAGAGAAAACTTTGCTTGCTTATTATATCTTTTTCTAAGTCTTAAAACACTCAGAACATCCCAACTATCCTACTTTTCATGATTAAAATTCCTACTTTTGCCCTACTTTTTCAAATGTTTTAGCCCTACTTTATCCCTACTTTTTTGATGGAGGGCACTTGAAAGCCTGTATAACGTTGAAGTGCTTTAGAAGTATCTGACAACGTATATAGAATGAGCAGCAACGTCAGAAAACGAACACGTACGTATACGCACAACAAATACTCAGACCAGCCTGCGCATCCGCGGAATCTGATTTGTCTTCAATGTCCGCACGAAGACATTTTGTATCATTGGAAATTCAAAATGCCAAAAGACGAGTCTGATCAGACAGCGCAAATGCACAAAGCTGATTTGAATCTTTCATCACCAAAATACGCCTATTCAAATATATTGAAATGTTTTAAACAAAAAAAAAAAAAATTCAGATAAAAAATTCTGATATTTCTGCTTAAAACATAGATCGTTGGAACTCGTTAGAACCGCCTCGGTAAGGCGGTTCTAACGAGTACCAACAATCTATGTTTTGAGCAGAAATAAGAAAAATAATGTATACCACTGTTAACCCCAGTTTTACTACATACAAGAGGGCCAAGATGGCCCTGTATCGATCACCTGCTTACCAGATAAATTGGACTTTCGGTTCAGGAGAAAATAGATTTTCAAGACAGCGACCATGGCGCCATATTGGATTTCTGATCGGAACCAACTTAGCTCTTTTTTATCTACAAGTGACCCCGATGCTTCTTACTAAGTTTGGAGTCAGTTGGCCTTTCGGTTCAGGAGAAGAAGCGAAAAATAAATGTTTAAGATGGCAGCTTTGGTGGCCATTTTTGCTTTCCAATTAGAATCATTTTAGCTATTTTGATATACAAGTCATCCCGATGCTTCCTATCAAGACAATCGGCCTTTTGTTCCAGGAGAAGAAGCGAAAAATAGATTTTCAAGATGGCGGCAATCTTGGATTTCCCAATCGGAACAATTTTAGCTATTTTATTTTTATCTACATACGATACGATATACTTTATTGAAAAAACTCCGGTCATATCACATCGAGCTGACTTACAATAGAAACATCAAGACATGGCAATACATTTTAAAACAGAATACATATGGGGCTAGAGTTAGGGACTGCTGAATAGTGAATACATGGGAAATATTGCATTAACTAGAGAAAATTCGGCGAGCACACAAAGCTTAAATATGAACATCAATTCCATGTTGCAATGTTGGATTGACCTTGATACAGCACCGCCCTAGCACCGTGTGCCCGCAGGAGTGATAGGTATATAGCGGTTGGGGAAGGGGAGGGGATATCACTCTAAATACAAGATACATGTATCTAATGACAAAGGGAAATAAAGTCATTAACAATCAGAGTTCTCATGGTCTGCTGCGTAGTCACCATTGTATTAAACTATGTCGGCGTATGTGAAAAATAATTTATCATCCTGTAGAATGGGCCCGGGCGCTGCGAAACCAATAAGCAAATTAGTCCCCGTGGAGGCCTAGATCTAAATGTAAAGACCAACCAGAATCATCACCGAAGATGTCGCATAGCAATAACGTGTTATATATCTCACATGGTAGGCACAGACCAGTCTGAGCAAGTGGACAGTCTGAGCTGTCCTACTATGTATATTGCTGGAGGACTCGCCGCGTCCCGGCCCAACAATATGGCATTACTATATGATATTACACGATATTACAAGTTAGCCGGTTGAAACTCAGATAAATATGCCAATAAATAAATAAATAAATAAATAAATTAGATGCAACTTTCGAGTAGATAGCGCATCTCCGTCGGTACCCCCCCCCCCCACCCCCGTACCCCTCCACATCATTGTGTGGGTGTGGAGGGGCACGATGGGGCATCGGTGGGTATAATCTAGCATTCGGACATTTACAAAGAAAAAGCAGAACTGCTGCCACGATACTACGGTCCTACCTGTATTCATTAAGTATAAACAGCAGGGACCCGTCCGAATGGCCCTTTGGGAACATCATGATCCGGGTTCACACTGTACGCACAGGTTTTTATGTCCGAAAATATAGCGGTTGTAAGGTTAACTAAAATACAAATGTATATAAATAGACAACACCGAGAAATACGTTTTGACAATGTGTTTTGGAATTACATGTATATTGCCTGAAAAGCCCCTGTCACCCCGATGCTGCCTATCGAGTTTCATGTCAGCTGGCCTTTCAGTTTAGGAGAAGAAGCTAAAGATAGATTTTAAACATGGCGACCATGGCGGTCATCTTGGATTTCCGATCTGAACAATTTTAGCTATTTTTGATGTACAAGTCACCCTGATGCTTCCTACCAAGTTTCAGTTAATCGGCCTTTAAGAGCAAAAAACAGATTTTCAAGATGGCGGCCATCTTGGATTTCCGATCAGAACGATTTTAGCTATTTTTGATCTACAAGTCACCCTAATGCTTCCTACCAAGTTTCAAGTCAATTTGCCTTTCGGTTCAGGAGAAGAAGCAACAGATTTTCAAGATGGCAGCTATCTTGGATTTATGAGCGGAACAATTTTAGCTATTTTTGATCTACCAGTTATCCTGATGCTTTCTACTAAGTTTCAAGTCAATTGGCCTTGCGGTTCACTGAGGAGAAGAAGCGAAAAATAGATTTTCAAGACGACCGCTACAGCGGCCATCTTGGACTTCTGATAGGAACGATTTTATCTATTTAGATTTACAAATCACCGCGATGCTTCCTACCAAGTTTCGAGTCAGTTGGCCTTTTGATTCAGAAGAAGAAGCGAAAAATAGGTTTTCAAGATAGCCACCACGGCGGCTATCTTGGATTTTGGATCGGAACGATTTTAACTATTTCTGATCTGCAAGTCAATTGGCATTTTGTTTCAGGAGAAGAAGCGAAAAATAGATTTTTAAGATGGCCGTCACGGCGGCCATCTGGGATTTCCGACCAGAACGATTTTAGCTTTTTCAGTCTACAAGTCACTGCGATGCTTCCTACTAAGTTTCAAGTCAATTTGCCTTTTGGTTCAGGAGGAGAAGCGAAAAATAGATTTTCAAGATGGCTACCATGGCAGCCATCTTGGATTTCCGATCGGAACAATTTTAGCTATTTTTGGTTTAAACAATATTCTATTCATTTAAGTTCACATATATACATCGCATAATGTTATGTGGTACTGGATTTGATAAAAAGCTTAAAGCTTATATAAATCATCTCCTGATAGCTATTTTTGATCTACAAGTCACCCAAATGCTTCCTACTAAGTTTCAAGTCAATTGGCCCAGGGGTGTAGGAGGAGTATGCTTTTAAAGCAATTTGGTGACGCCGCATGACGGACGACGCACGACCGATGACGGACATTGACCAATCACATTTAGCTCACCTTGAGCACTTCGTGCTCATGTGAGCTAAAAGTGGGTTTAAGGGGGTCAGTATTATATAGACATGTTTTCGTGACGGTTTTATTTATGATAGAATGTAAACAGATTCCTGCATGCAAAAAATTCTGTACTTGAAAATGGCTTCAAACTCTTCAGTTGGATCTATTCGCCTAAAAACTCTTACATATGTCCGATTCATACATCGTCTGAAGAGGCATAGTTCCCACATGTGAAAGGACACCCTGATTTGGCCCACACTGTTTTGTAAGTCCTACCGGAGTGAATAGTTAAGGTTTTTGTTTTTTTGTATGTGTTGAGCTTTTACGGCCCAGTCAACCCTATGGGGTCATGTCGAGCGCGGTCAATTTACCTAGCCACATGTTTACTAGGCAGGCTTAGTCCTCAAAGCGGTTAACTAGTATTATGCACATTCTTTCGCCAGAAAGAATAGTTAAGGTAAAGAGCGTTAAAAATAGTGAGACACGAGGGCCTTACCTACTGAGGTGTTTACCACTTTCTCTCTTTAAGTAAACTTACATTTTGTTTCTACCCATTAGTTTGAAGGCTAGCTCTTTCGGGCAATCCTTTAGTGTTATATCTAATCCGAGACAAAAGTAAAAAAGGATATGTGATGATTACTAGCTTAATTGCGTCTGAGGTCTGTCTGTTTATCAAGATAAAACATTCCATCGATATGTATGGCTGCAGTAACATAATACCTCATGACGAACAACTGCTCGTTCTCGTCAGGTATAACGATTATATAATCAGGTAATTTCGACGCAACGGTTTTCGAAATCTTGCTGAACTTGTTGCAAATACAGGAACTTCAATTTTTACACCAAACGTATAAAGATAGTTACCCATGAAGTGTCTAAAATCACTCTCATACGTAAGTCTCTTAAGAGATGAAGTAGTTTCACTTTGACACTCTAAATTGATATACAGTTTCAACAACTGTTTGAGTATTATTGAACGAAGTATTTGTTTATTTGTTTGTTTGTGTTGAGGTTTTACGGCCCAGTAAATCCAACTGGGTCAAGTCGAGAGCGGTCAGTTTCCCTAACCACACAATTACTGGACAGGCTTAGACCTCTAATCGATTAACCAGTATTGTGCACATTCTTTCGCTAGAAACTGACTACTGCCCTTCTTGAATCAGCGGATAACCGTAGAAAATATTTCATGATCAATCTCCACGTAAAATATTGCCGACCTGGCGGGGTCAAACCCATAACCTCCTGATCACCAGTCGGACAGGCATCCAACTGAGCGACCGCGGCCGGCACGAAGTGTACGTAATCACTAAACCGTGTATGAGGATAAAGAATAGTGACTTTGTTCGCACGTTTAATTCAGGCAATTGGACAATTTTATGTCGATTTACAGTAGCATTTATTTTTTATCACTTTCGGTCAAGCTTCATGACACAAATGGATGTCACCGTAAGATTTATCGGTATTTTTAAATTGGTTTTAAACTAAAACCGCTTTACAGTCGAACCTAAATGGCTCGAACATCTTTGGGACCATGGTAATTCGTTCGAGAAATGGGTAGTTCGAGCCACTGAGGGTAAATCATGGCACCAGTTCAGTAAGCAAATAGCGACAATTTAGGGAAATCTTTTCGATTTTCTACACAGTGATTGTATGTTGAGAGTTCTCATTAGAATCGCCTCGATGAGGCGATTCTAATGACTACACACAACATACAATTTCACGATAAAATAAGAAAATTTCCTTAAATATTTGTTTTCTTGAGCTATCGGAAGAATTTCGTAGGGACTAAAAAACGAGTTCGAATTAGCCATGGTGAACGAGCCATCAGTGTTCGAGATATCGAAGTTCGACTGTTTTTCCTAATTTCAGGTGAAGCTTGATCTGGTCTACCCTGTTTGTTGTTATTTCGTCGCCGTTACGGCTAAGAAACATCCCAATGTAGAAACAGTGTTCAACTGTTCTGTTCTGCAAACTTTAAGGGTTAATTAGAGAACTTTAGCTGCACTGTGTGATATTTTGTCTTCGAGGCATACGCAGACAGTGAAGGCTCCTATCAGCCAGCGCATGCGCGCAGTCGATCTGGGCATTTGCTATCCGCTTATCTATTCATTGCGTAGTGTTAAAGGCTCCATATTCCTAAAAAAAGGGACATTTATTATCCAAAAAAGGTTTAATAAACTGATTTATAGTATTATTACGATCATAAAATGTGGCATCTGACAGCCAGTAAAATTTCAGTTAGTCTCTCGTCTTTTTTTTTTTTTTTTTTTTTTTGATTTGAGTTTTAAAGCCTTTTCAAGAATATTTCACTTATATCGAGCCGATCGTTCATCAAAGGTGGGCGAAAACCGGAGTACCCGGGGAAAACCCAAATGACCATCTGCCGTCTTTGAAATGGATCACACATGAAACGATTTTTTTATCGTATCTCTGAATTAATGATGGGAACATTAATTCAGAGATATGATAAAAATCATTTCATTTCAAGAACGAGAGACTAACTGAAATTTTACAGGCTGTCAGGTGCAACATTTTATGGTTGTAAGAATACCATATATTAATTTATCAAACCTTTCTTGGATAAAAAAAAAATGCCTATTTTAGAGGAATATGGAGCCTTTAAATATATCACACATTTTTGCGTAGCGCGACTGAATTATATTGTAAATAAGAAACAGATTTTGGCATGTGCTCTGTCTTTCATGGTTTATTTGCTCTTCCTCTTGGTCCCATTGGTAGCATCACGAAAACATACCTATATAATTTTGACCCCCTTAAACCCCACTTTTTAATAGTAAAACTGGGGTTTACAGGGGTATGCATTATTTTTGTTGTTTCTGCTTAAAAACATAGATTGTGGGTACTCGTTAGAACCGCCTCGACGAGGCGGTTCTAACGAGTACCCACAATCTATGTTTTGAGCAGTAATATGAAAAGTATCAGAATTTTTTATCTGAAAAATTGCCATTTTTTGGTGGTAAAATTTTCAGTGTATTTGAATAGGCGTGTTTCCGTAATGGGCTGTGATATGTCGTTGTGGTTATACCTACACATCTTCTATACTATTTTTACGGTTACAGTATAAAAACAGGCCTATATAATTTTGACCCCCTTAAACCCCACTTTTATATAGTAAAACTGGGGTTTACAGGGATATACATTATTTTTTTATTTCTGCGCAAAAACGTGGATTGTGGGTACTCGTTAGAACCGCCTCGGCGAGGTCTCAACACAATCTATGTTTTTAGCAGAAATATGAAAAAACAAACATCAGAATTTTAATCTGAAAACTTTCAGTTTTTGGTGGTGAAATTTTCAATATATTTGAGTAGGCGTGTTTTCGTAATGCTGAAGATGTTTGTCGCGACCATGACGTTAAAACAAGATATGGACTTAGAGCACACACACACACACACACACACACACACACACACACACACACACACACATCACACACACATATATATATATATATATATATATATATATATATATATATATATATATATATATATATATATATATATATATATATATATATGTTATTATTATTTTTTTTTTCTGACATATCTGAACTGTCTCTCTCCAGATTGCAGACGCATGGGATATTGCACAAAGTATGAATAAAACCACAATGATCTTGATAAGACTGTGGCTTTGTTTGCTAATCTGGACCATGCCCTGAAGATATTTTTTTCGTGTGACAGAACTCAGTTGATGTCACAATAGTATGACGTCATTCGCCAAAATATGATAACTAATTTTCCAAGAAATTTAGCGTACTACGTTTACATTATCATGCATTCTGTTGACATTGACTCACTGTCACAACTTTAAGTGCAATGAATCCCGTATGACGGATATTGTGATTACATCAATAGTTTTATAATACAAAACAGTATCCAGCATTACATTGAGACGATTTTCTCCGTTGCACTGAGCCTAATGTGCTAGACAATAAATATTGACAAATTATTTACTGTCTTCTTGGTGCGTGTGAATATAGCATCTGCTTTTGCAATGAAATGAGAATTAAAGCTCCCGTCTTATTAAAGTCGAATAATTGGACGTTTTATCAAAAATGATAGTTTACTCCATAGTCTGTAAGATAGTGGTGTCGATAACGTCTGGCAACACAATATCTCTTCAGTAGTAACCGATTTGTAATCTAATATATCTCAAGAAGAACCAGGAATGCTTTTAGCTGTTGTAGTCTTCAGAGTTTAAACATATTTTGTAAAACAGAATGTTAAATAAATGGAACACAAGTAAAGAAACAAATAACATAAAGCTAATGACTATTGCCAAACTCACGATGTTTTAGAACCGCCAATCAACTTCAGTTAGCGTGTAACTTCTAAAGCTACCAACTAATGCCAAATTGAAGAGTTTCTAGTAAAACTTCTAGGTGCATTTATGTCCATCACGAAAACATGCCTTATATAATATTGATCCCTTTAAACCCCAATTTTATATAGTAAAACTGGGGTTTACATTTTTCATTTTTGCTCAAAAAATAGATTGTGGGTACCCGTTAGAACCTCAAAACATAAATTGTGGGTACTCGTGAGGCGGTTCTAACGAGTACCCACAATCTATGTTTTGAGCAGAAACATGAAAATATCAGAGATTTTTAATCTGAAAATTTTCAGTTTAGAGGTGAATTTTTCTATATATTTGAGTAGGTGTGTTTACGTAATGTGCTGCTGCCTAATGGTTTACTCCTTATACTCCAGATGTTTGTCTGAAGATCAACATTAGCTGTGAAAGCGCTCACAAAACAATTAAACAACAAAATTTTGACTACTTCAGTTCATTATCTCTTATTTGAATGTTTGCTGTATTACGTATTTGCTTTAGTTTAATTACGGCATGTAGATTTTAAAGAGCCTGTAAATTAACAATCACATCAGTGTCATAGCAACAACGTACAATTAAAATGAATGTACATACCATTATGAAAATTTTAATAGATTTAATAGGTAATAACATTTATGCATTCCGCTTAATTTAGCCTTTCAATAAAATATGACATTATATATATCTCTATAAACAACAAATATGACTACTTTAAATTGTATACCACAGCTTCTGGTATATATCTCTATACGTTCACTGAAGTCTAACACTCTAACGCTTGCATTTCAAATTTGCTGGCCGTGCACCGGTATTTTGTGCCTTGAATAGACCCATCCTCTTATAATATTTTCTTTCCACCCCCCGCACTGAATGACGCAGATTAAGCTTTTAACATCGCGTTCATGCTTGGTGCACTACTAAACAGAAACATGTTTCCAATTATAATATGTGGTCAAAGTTCACCCTATGGACGGCAGCAGTGAGCCATGTTATTCTGCTGTCGTTTGTCTTCGAATCTAGCTCTGCTGAGCAGTTTCTGTATAATTCGGTGGCTTGCATTTACATTTAATAATCTTGTGATTTTCTAATATTTCTCTCATTAATAAAAACAAATAGTTTACTTTCATGACGTGTTCAAGTTGTGTTTGATTCTCTGACCTTTTAGGACTGAACATCAAAACATATGTAGCGATATTTTCTTCTTATCCCCTCATAATGCTCCTTAGTTCCAATCTATTTAGTACCACTGCTCTTTGTAAACCGTTTTTCTATTACCGTTTTTGGATAATTCTGACGTAATAGTGTATGTGTTAATTCATTTAATCTTTGAAGGAGTAATTTGTCTTCTGATATAAATACTTTAATCAACGCACACTTCAATATGGAATACTCGTTTTTATATGCTTAGGGAAGCAGGAGGTAAATTTAAGATTTTGACTGTTTATTAGTTTATAAAATACGTCATTTTCAAATTTTATTCCTGTCCTTTTTAGAAAGAAATCTAAGTTTGTTCCGCCTTGCTATACTGTATTTTAAATTTTAGATCTTTGTGTAGAATATTTAGTTCTTCAAGTATGCTTCAGTGACTGCCTGATCTTTTCCAGAGGATACAATAACCATCAGAGTAGTATTCTATTCTTGGAATTTATCCATTACCCTCATGTAATTTAATCTAATTACAAATATAGTGTACCTAGGGCCAGTTTGTCCACATAACAGAATCTTTCTTTTAACCATAAGATCTATTATTTAGGAGCATTGCTTTTTTTTTTTAATAAAGTCCTTTCCCAAGCAAATAAACTCCTTGAAAAATCGGCCGTGTAAATAATTTGATGGTTTTCTAGCCATAATTTAATCATTTTATGGCCATGATCGTTTGATATATTTGGAACCTAAATAGCTGTCTGCATTGAATAAACTTACAATTTGGTGTGGTATGTTGTTGTTGTGCAGTTGTAACACTACCAGGCACCGGGGCACATGGAGGCAGCGAATGGGTCATGTTCATGCGTGTGTACAGCCTAGCCTTCATGGATCACACATACACTCTTGGTGCCTTTGTCTGTCACCCAGTGCCTCCCTGTCTACTATATACTCTACCCAGAGAACGTTGAATATCACCAAGTGTGGACTGCAAAATTCTCGACCATAGGGGTGGGGGGTTAAACCTAAAACCTTCTACGTTTAAGTCGAGAACACTAACTACTAAGCAATCAAGTACCCGAGGTTCGGTATGTTTATTTGATTCCAAATTAAGTATGTATATGTCAGTTTGAAATGGCATAAACTTAACATACCAAAGCTGAGGTAACGGAAAGTTTATGCAAAATGGAGGCGTTAGGGGATGAGTCCATTCTAGAAATTTTATTTCTCCCCGTGTATACACAGTGTACACGGATCCAGCAGCTCTTACGTATCTTTCTCTGTCTTTCATTACACTTTGATTTCAGAAATTTAGAAAAAAAAAAGATTAACAGCCAGATCGAGGTTTAAATCAAAAAACAAACAAAAGCATAAATTGACGTCAGGTCAAGAATATGAGGTGGGAGACAGAGCAAAGAGACACACGCATATTTCAGACACTACTTTACCTTTTGCAAATATCCAGCGAACTAGTATATCAAAGAGACAGACATTAGCAAATAGCGTAGATCAGATGCCGTAGTATGTGCAGTAAGATAGAAAAAAATGGTCTACTTTAAGTTTTACAATTATACGTCTATGGAAACACAATTGCAATGGCAACGCAAACATTATTTTTTAGCGATAAATATTTTGAACATTTCAGTAAAATTGGCTTCATCGTCCATATGGCTTTTGAGGAGCTGTTCTTATTTCTATTTTCTTTTTTTCATGTTTTTTGGTTGCCATGGCAAACAATCCAATTCAGTTGCTTGAACAGAATTCATATGTTTGATAGAGGACTACTCATGGAACAATTTTGTACACTTTTGTCAAAATATTTGCACTGAGATAGAAAAAAGACCTATTTTAAGTTTTCCATTATAAGTCTACGGAAACTTGAATGTGCTATAGTGTGCTATAAAACGCATTATTTGTAGGAGCTAATGTTATGAACATTTCTTAAAGTGTAAGCTTCATTTTCCTTATGGCTTCTGATGAGAAGCCTTTTTTTTAAATATATTTTATTTTATAAATTTAACACTTCATTTGCCATGACATCCAGTAAAAGCAGTTTGGACAAGCTTCATATATAGGGGACTCCTCGGGGACCAATTCTGTAATTGTTTGGTCAAAATATCTCAAATGTGGCAATGTGACAGAAAAAATTCTACTTTCACTTTTCCCATTATAAGCCTATAGAAATTAAGTTGCAATAGCGGCAAAGCATATGAGCACCGGAAATAAAAACATCATTCTTGTAGAGGCTAATGTTATAAACATATTTGGAAAGTTTCAGCTTCATTTCCCTTACGGCTTCTAAAGAGAGGGTTTTTAAACATTTATTTTTGCAAATTTAACGTTCTGGTTGCCATGGCAACTAATGCAACGCGATGATTTAGACCAAATTCATACATAACATAGAGGATATCTCAAGAGACATTACCATAAGAATTTTGTCAAAATATCTGGAGTGAGACTCTAAAAAATGACTATTTCCATTTTCCCCATTATAAGTAAATGGTAACTGTAACCTGCCATAGAAATCATTGTTTTTAACAGATTGAACAAAAACACAATAATTCGTTCCCCGCTGCCTGCAGATGCTATATGTGAATATGGGAAGACGGTTTAGAGGCTTCAGAATTTTGACAAGAGTTGTCAGAAGACAAAGCAGCTCGCCGAAAAGGGGTGATCCGACATGAAAACAATCTTTGAAAGTAATCATTATTCAGAAGACTGTGACTGACTGATTGATTAAATATATTAAATATTTAAGCGGTATCCTAAATACTTCAGGAGTTACGTACATTTTTCAAAACAAAGTTGAACATGGGTTTAAATGACAAAGTATGACCTGACCTAGATCTAGGCAGTAGGTCAAACTGGGGAAGGTGTGTGTGTGTTATTAAAAGGTCTTACTCAAAGATAGATAAGGTAGGTGTAGATCAAATATTAAAGCGGTTTCAAATATTAAAGAATACTTCAACCGTTACGTACACTTTTGAAAACTTAAACGCAGAACTTGAACATAGGTTTAAATGATAAAGTATGACCCAGGCAGAAGAAAGAGGTGTGTGCTATTGAAAGGTCGTACTCTTAGGTAGGTGTGGGCCAAATATTTAAGCGGTCTCTCGAATACTTCAGCAGTTAAGTACTCTTTTCAAAACTTAAACGCAGAACTTAAACATAGGTGTAAATGACAAAGTATGAACTGACCTTGACTTCTGTAAAGGGTCTAACTAGGGGATGGGGTGTATGCTATTGAAAAGTCTTATCCTAAGGTAGGTGTAAGCCAGATATGAAAGCAGTACCTTAAGCATGTTAAATGACTGAAAAAAACCTATGCACACCTTAAACTTATACATTTTGCTAACGCGGACGCCGACACCGACGTAGACAGACGCCGAAGCCAACGACTGGGTGACAACACAAGCTGTCAAGGGACATAGTCCCGGAGATCCGAAATTGTTGACAGACAGACAGATGACGGACAACGGATGTATGCCTATATTATAAGCTCACATGTGAGCCTAATCGGCTCAGGTGAGCCAATAAATTGAACAAAACACTTCACTGGATACGTATGAACATTTTGGCACTTTATACGAGCACAATAATACAGCGTCAATTCTCAGTAATTTCGACTCCAGACTTTTCATATCAATCAAACGCTGTCGATTTATCTGTACGAGCATAAACTATATTTCTTAGATATGGTAACTATGTGACGAATGTCGCGGCCCAAAATCTACGGTTTTTATTAGCAAAATAAGAAAAATAATATATACCCCTGTAAACCCCAGTTTTACTATATAAAAGTGGGGTTTAAGGGATCAAAATTTTATAGGTATGTTTTGGTGATGAAATCAAACAAATCACGTGTGTCGGCACATAGGAATGATGATAATGGATGCTGTGCACTTAAAAGCTCCATGTTCCTCAAAAATAGACATTTTATTAACCAAGAAAGGTTTTATAAATAGATATATGGTATAATACGACCATACAATGTGGCATCTGACGCCCTGTAAAATTTCAGTTAGTCTTTTGTTTTTGAAAATGGATCAAAAATGAAACATTGCCAACATTAATTCAGAGATACGATAAAAATCATTTGATTTCAAGAACGAGAGACTAACAGAAAATTTACAGACTGTCAGGTGCTACATTTTTTTTGATCGTACTAATACCATTTATCAATTTATTAAGCCTTTCTTGGACAATAAATGTCTGTTTGTGAAGAATATGGAGCCTTAAAGTGCCATTCAGTCATGTGCTGGATTATAACTCCAGTAGGAATTGAACCCAGGACATCGCGATTTGATGAACAGTACTAACCCCTTGACCATACGGACGTTTCGTTCAGCACCAAGCATACATTTTAAGCCCTGGTTATACTGGCAAAATACGACACAGAGACTTAAAAATGGTAATTTTCACAGTTTCAAACATCTATCAAAGACAATCAGATAAAGATGCTGTGCCACATTGTCTTCAACACGAAAATGATATTTTACACATACATATGAGCCGGGGTACAGCCTCTTCTACAATACTGCATGTGTGGCCGGCGTAGCGAGCCGGGACACAGCCTTTCCTACAACACTGCATGTGTGCCCGGCGTAGCGAACCGTGGCACAGCCTTTTGTGCGCCCGGCGTAGCGAGCCGTGACACAGTCTTTCCATCAATATTGCATTTGCGCACGGCTTAGCGAGCCTGACAAGCCTTTCCTACAATATAGCATGTGCGCCTGTGTAGAGAGCCGGGACAGAGCCTTTCTTGTATGTCTGGTGAACACACGTCGAATGACTGTTCGTAACATTGGCTTCTCGCAAGGGGATCTTCGAATACTCTATTCAGTCTACGCATGAGAACGCTCGGCCTGATCTGAGTCTTTTCTTGGTGCACATGTTGGGAGTGCTGTGTACTAGCTCCTTAAATATGACAAAGTTTTTGTAAGATGATTTGATAAGCAAAACTACATAGATATTATACTGACGTCATCATTACAAAAACACGCCAATTCAAATATACTGAAAATTCTACCATCAAAAAATGAAAATTTTCATTTGAAAAATTCTGATATTTTTCATATTTCTGCTCAAAACATAGATTGTGGGTATTCGTTAGACCGCCTCGGCGTGGGCTTCTAACGCGTACCCACAATCTATGTTTCTGAGTAGAAAGAAAATAATGCAACCCCTGTAAACCCCAGTTTTACTGCATAAAAGTTGGGTTTAAGGGAGTCAAAATTATATAGACACGTTTTCGTGATGCGCATTTTCACTTTAAGTGGCATAATGATTTTTTGCCAAACCTACTTTTCAATTAACATATAACCGTAGTCAGACAGTAAATGTACATATCACTATATGTACATCACTTTGACAAAGAAGATGTAATATATTGTCTTAAATTAACGGGACATAACAGGTTTTGCCTCATCTAATCGTTAAAGAATATGTGTGTTTACAAAAATAACCAAACAATCAACCACCATGACTTTAATTACCTAATGCACGTCTGTCCTCTCTATTTTGCCAAAAGTAGATTTACAATAGCATAAGCGCGAATTGATATCCCCAAGTTACAGTGGTGGATTTGTAACATATAGGTGACTTAGCCCTATCCATTTCCTCCTATTTTCGGGTACAAGTTAAATTAAGCAGAAAGTCCAAGAAAGTATATTATATTAATTTACTGGAAATCATTTTCGCGTTTTTGTTGCTTTCTGATCTGTTTCAAACTAATATAAACTAAAATGAAATTAGTTACAAAACAAACAACAGAACATTTTTTTTCTAGTGTAAAGTTTAATCTGCATTTGTTCGTTTGCATTCTAATGGGCTGTCAAAAAAAAAAAAAAAAAAAAAAAAAATGAAATACTTTAGGCGAACTATTATTAAACAAAAGTTCTGATATGTGTTTTATTAAACAATAAAAGGTATGTTAGTAAGTAACATAATCACATGGGGTATTTAGCACTGATATTAACGTTAGTCAACATGAGGATCAAAGACAAGATAGTTAAGGTAGCTAATTACGCTTTGCATGCTGGAATTAAAATTTTCAGCGGTCGACATAAGAAATATTTTCCTGTTTTTTAAGGACGAAAAGTGTTTGTATTTCTGTTTTCTGAGACGACGTAGAACACCTATAGTCAAGTTTTAGTCTGCTTAAGTTTGAAGTAAATAGAAGCGTCTGACTCTTTGTCTCGAATCAATTCGAATATGTGTAATTAGATATCACTATATACTAAATCTTATCTTTTTATAATAATAAATATATATACTCACAGACAACGCCAAATGTTGATCTTTTATTATCATATAACATATATTAAATGTTTTTATTCCTCAGAACATATTATCCAGCAAAAGCAGTTTCTTCATGCAGACACATTGTCCTTGTCAGTACCCTGTACATTCAGATAAATGAATCTATACATAATTACACTCGCAATGAAGTGAGTTAATATAACTGAGATTAAAACCTAAATCGTTACATAAACCTCATCACAGCTGTGTGCTGTATCCAATATTAATGCTCGCAACTGCAGTCTCTCGCGTATTGATGATTGGTGATCGGAGAAAGCTTTCCCGGGTTATCAGCAATTAAGTCATGACAACGAAAAGCATATCTCTATGCAAAAAGCGCAGACAAGCAACAGCGTACCCTATCCCACATATGTGAAGATAGGTATGTTAAATAAATTCATTAACATAGACAATTTCAACTACAGTCGAACCTCAATTGCTCGTACATATTTGGGACGCTGGAAATGTTCTTGAGTATAGTTCTTTTAGATTTCTCTGAAAGCACAAAAAACAAAAAAAAACAAAAAAAAAACAAAAAAAAAAAAAAAACAACAAAAAACAAAAAAAAAACTTGTCGATCAAGGGAAGGAGGCTTGAGCAGTGTTGCACGTTACACTACTGTTCATGAGCAGTGTTACACGTTACACTACTGTTCATGAACAGATCCAGTAAGTTTTTTTTTTATTTTCGTTCATTTAATGCACCTCGCTTTTGCTTCTAAAATATTCCTCTGAAGGATATAGTCACCTTAACTTTAGCAGGTTACGGACCTTAAAACTTCTCCCTTTATTTCATGTTGGTGTAGATTATATTTCATGGTCTTTTGGGATGCGTTCGTTTGAATATCGCTCAATTGTTTGTTTGTGTTGAGATTTTACGGCCCAGTCAACCCAATGGGGTCATGTCGAGCGCGGTCAGTTTACCTAACCACACGTTTTACTGGGCAGGCTTAGTCCTCTAAGCGGTTAACCAGTATTGTGCACATTCTTTCGCCAGAAACTGACAACTGCCCTTCTTGAATCAGCGGATGGGAGAGAATGACCGTAGAAAATATTTCATGATCAATCTCCACGAAAGAATGTTACCGACCTCGGCTGGGGTTGAACCCGCGACCTTCTGGTCTCCAGTCGGACGGCGCATCCAACTGAGCCACCGAGGCCGGCTCGCTCAATTGTAAGCTAGGGCAAATGAGTAGTGTTGTATGTTATATTACTGTCCATGAACATAAACATAGGGTCTACAATTTTTTAACATTACGAAAACACGTCTATTCAAATATATAGAAAATTTCATCTCCAAAAACTGAAAATTTTGAGATAAAAAACTCAGATATTTTTCATATTTCTGCACAAAACATAAATTGTGCGTACTCGTTAGAACCGCCTCGCCGAGGCGGTTCTAATGAGTACCCACAATCTATGTTTTGAGCAGAAATAAGAAAAATAATGCATACCCCTATAAACCCCAGTTTTACTATATAAAAGTGGGGTTTAAGGGGGTCAAAATTATATAGGTATGTTTTCGTGATGCGAACTTCAACGGTAGCTAATAACCCACACTTGTATGAAAGAGAACTTGTGAAAGGCTGGTGTCGTCATAAAGCATTCCGACTGATAAAACCATGTACAAAGCATTTGCATGAGCATGCCCTACCCAAATGAAAAAGTCGAGACTATATACACACTATACAAGAGATTGACTTAGTACTGTCAGCATCGAGAAATAAACAACTTCAAAATCAAAATTATCACGCTTGTCGAGACAATGGAAGGGTGTTAATGAAAGCAATGCCGTAAAGCGCCATGCAGTCATGGACTGGATTCTAACTCCATTTAGATTCGTATAAATCGCAAACGCAAACGAAGTGTTGTAACACACTGAGATTAACAGATACTCTCCTGAGAGGCTCTTGATATCCATGTAACTGTTACAAACTGGATTTTAATTAATAAAATGTCAAACACTAGTGACCGAGCGACAACGTCGAAAAACATATCTTTGGACATGTACGCCCAGCGAAGATTCAGGCCCCGAGATTATAAAACTTTTTAATGCTCAACTCAGCCAAGCATGAAATTTTCTCTGTAATAGATATGAAAATGCCAACAGTAGTTGGCATTTAATAAATATAAAAATACCAAAAATTGCAGTTGTTAGTAATTTGAGATTTATTAGCAGGAACAATTTCCTGCTCAGCTAAGTTGAGCATGAAAAAAAGTTCTATAACTTCGGGGCTTGATCATTTTAAGCATTCACACGGTCTGATCAGAATCGTCACAATGGATAGTCAATGGTACAATTTTTCACGCGAATAACGATGACTGATTAGACTACAATGGTGCACAGGTTGACATCACGAAAACACGCCTATATAATTTTGACCTCCTTAAACCCCACTTTTATATAGTAAAACTGGGGTTTACGGGGTTATACATTAATTTTCTTATTTTGCTAAAAAGCATAGATTGGGGGTACTCGTTAGAACCGCCTCGTCGAGGCGGTTATAACGACTACCCACAGTCTATGTTTTGAGCAGAAATATGAAATATATCAGAATTTTTTATCTGAAACTTTTTTCTTTTTTTTTGGTTGTAAAATTTTCAATCTATTTGAATAGGCATATTTTCGTAATGATTTTAGTCTTAGTTTGGCACACATGTCGGAAGGTACAGCACGTTTTCTCTCGTTTCGGTTCATGAGCCTCGTCATAGGGAAAACCGTGATAGCATATACGAACAGTTACGGTTCAGGCGAGCGTGCGCATCTCGTCAGGATCTGTGCTGTTTTTTTTTTCATATAAGCGGTAAGCCAAGGAAAACTTCAGTCAAAGAAGTAGACATGTGGCCTCCTTAAGAAGCAGGACATTCGCACTGAAAAATTGATTCGATGGAAAGTCCGAAAAGCCTCTTTTTCGTGAAAAGGCTCAATTGCTGTATCCAGTCTCCTAAAAGAATTGAAGCCGGTCTCCAGATACATCACAGTCAAGGAGCTTCGCATTATTGCACTAAATTAACATGAACTGAGAAAATATACCTTTTTTTGAGATATGCATCCAGCGAGTGAGGACGCAGACCTGCCTTTGCATCCGCCGAGTCTGAACAGTTTAGTCCGTCCATATAAACATTGGGCCCTTTGCTGTCAACAGAGCGGCTAGACAAGGCTCTGATCAAATTGCGCCACACATGGCATAATGTGGATTTATTTCATGTTGCAGCTCACATTTTATGCCTACGCCACGAAGTGAGGGTGGGCGTTTAGTTAAATGTTACAATCGTCTGTCCGTCCCACATGAATATCTGTATGTCATGTCCGACCAATTTCTTCTACAATGATTAAGACAGGATAACCAGAGGTGGGATGCAAAACTTACTTCTTTGCAAAATAACTTGGGGCATACCATGCAATATTTCCCAAGTTACGCAATTTATGTCATTTTCCTCTTCAGAGAGATCTATATCTCTTTTTATCTATATTTTGCAGTTCTGCATATTGTCTATTATACTTATGATTAATGGAATGGCGTTCTGAACTGCATTCGTTTGAACAAAATAGTACAGTAAAAGTTTACAGACATCGCGAAAACATGCCTATATAATTTTGACCCCTTTAAATCCCACTTTTATATAGTAAAGCTGGGGTTTACAGGGGTATACATTATTTTTCTTCTTTCTGCTCAGAAACATACATCACGAAAACATGCCTATATAATTTTGACCCCCTTAAACCCCACTTTTATATAGTAAAACTGGGGTTTACAGGGGTATACATTATTTTTCTTACTTCTGCTCAAAAACATAGATTGTGGGTACTCGTTAGAACCGCCTCGCCGAGGCGGTTCTAACGAGTACCCACAATCTATGTTTTTGAGCAGAAATATGAAAAATATCAGAGTTTTTATCTGAAAATTTTCAGTTTTAGGAGGTGAAATTTTCTATATATTTGAATAGGCGTGTTTTCGTAATGGATTGTGGGTACTCGTTAGAACCACCTTGTCGAGGCGGTTCTAACGAGTACCCACAATATATGTTTTGCTTCTAACGAGTACTACAATCTATGTTTTTGAGCAGAACTATGAAAAACTATTATTTTTATCTAAAAATTTACATGTTTTGCTGATAAAATTTTCAGTATATTTGAATAGGCATGTTTTCGTAATCATCACGAAAACACGCCTATTCAAACATACTGAAAATTTTACCACCTAAAATGTAAATTTTCAGATAAATATTCTGATTTTTTCCTATTTCTGCTCAAAACATAGATTGTGGTTATTCGTTAGAACCACCTTGTCGAGGCGGTTCTAACGAGTACCCACAATATATGTTTTGCTTCTAACGAGTACTACAATCTATGTTTTTGAGCAGAACTATGAAAAACTATTATTTTTATCTAAAAATTTACATGTTTTGCTGATAAAATTTTCAGTATATTTGAATAGGCATGTTTTCGTAATCATCACGAAAACACGCCTATTCAAACATACTGAAAATTTTACCACCTAAAATGTAAATTTTCAGATAAATATTCTGATTTTTTCCTATTTCTGCTCAAAACATAGATTGTGGTTATTCGTTAGAACCGCCTCGGCGAGGCGATTCTAACGAGTACCCACAATCTATGTTTTTGAGCAGAAATAAAAAAAATAATGTATACCCCAGTAAACCCCAGTTTTATTATATAAAAGTGGGGTTTAAGGGGGTCAAAATTATATAGGCATGTTTTCGTGATGTGGACGCCAACACCGATGATTCATTTACACTGGCTAATTCATGCTTGTTTATGAGTCCCTAGACATTCTTCTGATAGCTATAGAAAACATATATTTAGGGATATTTTGGGGAGTTGTTCATATCTTATCATTAAAATGATGATTTGTATACTCATTAAAACTCTGGATACCATTAGCTTAAAAAAGTTCGAAAAGACCAAAATTACCCCAATTTGCCTCCTGACCTGACGCTATGATTAACCCTCAGTGGCTCGAACTACCTGTGCCCAGAACATATTTCCATAGTCCCAAAGATGTTCGACCCATTGAAGTTCGACTTTTCTCGGAGGTCCGTGGACGTTTTACAGTCCACTGCAACTGCGATAGCTTTTGACTGATGTTAGCGAGTCTACGCAGTTACTTTTTAGTAAAAACAAAATGGCGGTCAATGAGAATAAAATTATGTTTTAGTAAAACCAAAATGGCGGTCATTGAAAATAAAATTATGTATGTTTATTTTATTTATTCGATATACAGTCGAACTTCAATGGCTCGAACATCTCTGGGACCATAGAAAATTGTTCGAGACATGGGTGGTTCGAGCCACTGAGTGTTACTGGTGCCGTCAGGAAGCAAATGGCGATAATTTAGGGATTTTTTTTTTCAATTTTCTACACAATAATTGTATGTTGAGTGTACATATTAGAATCGCCTCGATGAGGCGATTCTAATGAGTACACACAAGATACAATTTCACGATAAAATAAGAAAATTTCCCTAAATATTTGTTTTCTTGAGCTATCGGAAGTATTTCGTTGAGACTCAAAAGCGAGTTCAAATTAGCCATGGTAAACGAGCCATCGGTGTTCGGGCCATTGAGGTTCGACTGTATGTTGGGCCGCGCCATGAGAACACGTGTAATCAGGAACACGTGGTCAATGAAAGCTCGGAGGAGCAGCCGCTGCATCCTCGAAGTCAGGTCAGGGCCTTCCATGTCCGCTAACAGGCTAATTGGCTACTACAAAAGGAGAGTAAAGGCCCAAATGATAGATTTTGCGCATGCTCAGGATGATCTGAAAATGCACATTTTGCGCATGTTCGAAAACACATTTTGCATTATGAAACCACGCCTATTCCTGTATATTGAATATTTCACCACCAAAAACTGAAAGTTTTCGGATAAAAATTCTGATATTTTTCATATTTCTGCTCAAAACATAGATTGTGGGTACTCGTTAGAACCGCCTCGGTTTTGAGCAGAAATAAGAAAAATAATGTATACCCCTGTAAACCCCAGTTTACTATATAAAAGTGGGGTATAAGGGTTCAAAATTATATAGGTGTGTTTTCGTGATGGGCTTGACGCGGGTCAGATGAAATCTTGTCGAATAATGGCTACTAATTTGAGGTTATATGGAGCAGTTTTTCTGGCACTGGTCTAGAAATGGAAACAGTTTGTGAAGAACGTTCTCCTATTATCTGCGAGAGTTATTCAAAACCATTTTGCATTTTCTAAACGGTTATTGTAAACCCTTCTTTTGTGACCTGAAATCAGAGAGCAGCCGTTATTCTCTTTGGCAAGACTTGTTGTAAGATCGAATAAATTACATCAATAAATATTAATTTTATGAGGGACCAAATGTATAACATCAACCCAGTAAACATTTCCATATTTTTGTTATGAACAAGCATATAAAACGTATATTCGCATTGGCTGCAATTTTGGTTGTGCCAAAGACAGCTTGCGAATAGTTTGCAGATATTTGCTACAGTCCACCGAGAACTGTCAAGATTTGCACGAAATGGTTGCTTTTGTTTACGAGTAAACGTCTCGGTTAACTGAACACAGCCCTGGCTTAGTGATAACCACTATTATTGCAATAAAAGCAGTGCCGCACGTTATTAACAGCCGTGCATTAACCGGTGAAAAGCCGTGTATTAACGCGCTGTTAATGCACGGCTACGCAGCTTTCAGTATGTTCGTACTGGGGCTGTCTTTTTAGGAGATACACTGCTTGTTATTATGTTTTTAATTTCAATTGGCATTCCTATCTGCAACTGTAGAAGTTTCCATAAAAGTCAGAAGAGTCAATTTTAGAAACTTAGGGGTGAACGGGTTACATCGCTTGAGAAGCTGTGGAGACAATGGCAGTTATCATTTAATAGTTGCATCTCGTCATACTCAAAGGTTCCTTGGTGCTTTGGTACTATTGCGCTTTTACATTAAATCTGAAAATAGAATTTCACTAAAAATACTGCTGGTGAGAGAGAATGGGGTCGGGGTGATGCCTTATATATTCTCCCTTATGAATAGATTCCGCAAGGGAAACTCAAGGACCTTGTCTGACTGTATGGATGCACAGATTGATCTACACCGTCGTTATCATCATATGCTCAAAGAAACATTTCCGCGTGGCACTTGCCAGTAAATGCAGATGACCATGACTAACTCGCACAGATGATGTGGCCGTTTCCACGGTATTTCAATTACATCCGACCCGCGACAGACATGCCAGAGCAAATAACCTTGTGTCGGGTCCGGAAGTATACGTTTTGCTTTTCATCTAGCACATCACGAAAATACGCCTATATAATTAAGACCCCCTTAAACCCCACTGTTATATAGTAAAACTGGGGTTTACAGGGGTATACATTATTTCTCTTATTTCTGCTCAAAAACATAGATTGTGGGTATTCGTTAGAACCACTTCTGCAAGGCGGTTCTAACGAGTTTCCCCAATATATGTTTCGAGCAGAAATATGAAAAATATTTGAATATTTTGTCAGAAAATTTTCGAATTTTTGGTGAATAACTTTTTAGTATATTTGAATAGGCATGTTTTCGTAATGAGATGTTTAGACACGTCAACAGGTAGTAAAGTGTTGAAGTATACTTGTTCAAAGGTTTGGACACATTTGGTAAGGAGTTAAATTGTACGAATACTTTGGGCAAGTACGACATTTTCATACTGATCCAGATGCAAACGAGTAATGGATAGAATGTAAGTGAAGAGGGAACATATAATTCCTGCATTAGGTATGTGTGTTTCAACCATCTAGGGATCGTCGATATTTACGACAATGAACACAAAGGTTGAAACAAGCTAGTTAAGAATTACGCATTACCACTGTGAGGCAATACCTCTTGTAGAAAGGCCTCCTAAAGCAGTGAACATCTACTAGGTTAATTGGGCCCTCAGGGAGGACTACCAACAGACATACCGGCCTTGTGTTTTTAAATGCAATGTGTTGTATCAGTATCTTAAAATACACGCGTATTTTGGCTAAATAGGTCTCGTCCCATTACGAAAACACGCCTATTCAAATATATAGAAAATTTCACCTCCAAAAACTGAAAAATTTTCAGATAAAAAAACTTTGATATTTTTCATATTTCTGCTCAAAACATAGATTGTGGGTACTCGTTAGAACCGCCTCGCTGAGGCGGTTCTAACGAGTACCCACAATCTGTTTTTGAGCAGAAATAAGAAAAATAATGTATACCCCTGTATACCCCAGTTTTACTTTATAAAAGTGGGGTTTAAGGGGGTAAAAATAACAAAGGTATGTTTTCGTGATGTGGTGCTTCAGACATATCCAACAATGAACGCCAAAACATGATAAGGAACCTCACATATCACTTTTGAAACAATTAAGAACACGTCACGTTGGTACAAGCAACACGGCACGCTTTGATACAAACATCAATTAGCAATTATGGAGATATACAGGAAACAACCAAGATCACTGAACACAGCGTTCCTAAGCACCGGATATAGATTGACAGACAAAACATCACAAAATCAACACTATCACTGGAATGGGACTTTACGGTTTTCTTATCAAAACGAGCAAACGACAAGTCCAGTTCCGGTGATATTATAGCATACACATGTTTATTTCCTTGATCTAAAACAGCACAATGACTAACCAGCCATTGTTCTATAACATTTATGTTTCATAACAATCAATTAGGAGCTAGTAATTTCAGAGTCATTTACAAATTATCGGTTGTCAGAATTAGAACCCGAAGAACAAATGATTGGTCACAAGAAACTATAACTATTTTAGCCTCTCCAAATAGAAATCAACCACATGATATCTGAAATAATTACTGGATGTGATTATATTAAAAACAAAAACAAAACATATTAATGCAGCCGCAGTATCAGAGAGGAGAGCAGTGTTTGTAGAAAGTAGGCATACCCTACCAAGCCCAAGACGACAGCCAAGATTCTCGAAACATGTAAGTCGCTGACATCTTGAAGGAGATGTTTATCAAAAAGAGAAAACGAAAAGTCCAGGGAGTGCCACAATCACAAATCGCAGCCCCTCCAGGACCCCAAGAGGAAGAGGAAACCGACAAATCCAAACAAGCACAAACCGAACAAACGTACGAAAAGCACCAAGATTAACTCTCTCTTCCCCAAGCGAGGTAATCGCAATACTAAAAGGACTGAAAAACACAAGAACAAAATGACACACGGAAAGACATACAACAAATCGCCTCGTAGAATAAACCACAAAGCAACAAAGAGTAAGACTAACACCAGGACCACCTCCTTAGAACGGTCAGTAGAGCAAACCACCGGGGGGTTTAAAGCACTTTTACAGCTAGCTAACTTCACCCTGGGTCCCGATGTTACTCTTAATACAGAAACACATAAAAATTCGGTTCGTATAAAGGCTCCCAACTCAGTCAATGCATCAAAGCGAAAACATAAAAATCAAATTAATCACTATAACAAACAAGGACGAGTACTCATGGCTAATTCTACTTATGCCAGAGTAAATGAAAACCAATAGTTGAACCACAAATTGAACAGCCGAGAAAAAGGGCACTTTCACTGAGTTTGTACATAATCAATAATGTAAAATGCAATGAAAAGGATTATCTTTGGAAACAAAGAACATACAAAACAAGAATTCCGCGGAAGGCGTCATCGCACCTGCTGGCGCAAAAGTCACAGGAGCCTCAATCAGAATGTGGTTATTAAATAAGTTTATTTCATTCTTAGCAGTGCTTACTTGGAAAACTGGGTTGAAAAAAATGTAGACAAAGTGCCTAGTGGGGCACATATATTCCAGGCCAGTCCCATTCCCTCTAATGGCTATATCTTCAGCACTGACTTTTCGTATCATACAGCCCAATGATAATGGAACGTTGACGTAAAATGTGTAAAAGTCACTGGAGCATGGAATATAGGTCAAGGTCACGGGTCAAGGTACCTGCTAATTCAGTACATCAAGGAGAAGCACAATGCAAGGTATGGTGGTTGTAGGCTTTATAGTTGAGGAGTTATCAAACATCAACGTAAAATGTGTCAAATATAGGTCAAGGTCACTGGGTCAAGGTACCTGCCAAGCCAGGGCAATGAGGTGAAGCACTATGCAAGGTTTAATGGTTGTAGGTCTTATATTCGAGGAGATACCGAACATCAATATAAAATGTGTCAAAGTCACTGGAGTGCACAATATAGGTCAAGGTCACCAGGTCAAGGTACCTGTTGAGTCAGTACATCGAGAAGAAGTGCTATATAAGGTTTGGTGGTTGAAGGCCTTACAGTTGAGGACATATGGAAGGGTGACCTAAAAGGTGTAAAAGTCAATGGAGCGTGAAATATAGGTCAAGGTCACCCAGTCAAGGTACCTGCAGAGTCCGTACATTGAGGAGAAGCACTATGCAAGGTTTGATGGTTGTAGGCCTTATAGTTGAGGAGATATTGAATGTTGACATAAAATGTGTAAAAGGCACTGGAGCTCAAAATATAGGTCAAGGTCACCGGGTCAAGATACCTGCCAAATCAGTACATATAGGAGAAGCACTATGCAAGGTTTGGTGGCTAGAGGTCTTACACTTGAGGAGATCTGGAACGTTGATGTAAATTATGTCAAAGTCACTGCAGCCAAAATATAGGTCAAGGTCACCAGGTCAAGGTATCTGCTAAGTCAGTACATTGAGGAGAAGCACTTTGCAAGGTTTGATGGTTGTAGGCCTTATAGTTGAGGAGATATCGAACGTCGACGTAAAATATGTCAAAGTCACTGGAGCGCAAAATATAGGTCAAGGTCACCGGGTCAAGGTACCTGCCAAGTCTGTACATCTAGAAGAAGCACTATGCAAGGTTTGGTAGTTGTATGCCTTATAGTTGAGAAGATCTGGAATGTAAACCTAAATTGTGTCAAAGTCAATGGAGTGCAAAATATAGGTCAAGGTCACTGGGTCAACATATCTGCCAAGTCAGGAGGTCAGGGAGATGTGTCGTGCAAGGAATGATGGTTGTTGTAGAATTGTAGTTGATTAGAATACTAACTTTGACGTAAATGTCGAACTTCGACATAACAGAACTGTTAAGAGACAGACGGACGGACGAACGGACAGACAAATGGAAAAGCGGGCACCTATGTCGCAAATTCAGGAGGTCAGGGAGATATTTCGTTCAAGGTTTGATGGTTGTTTAGTCTTGTAGTTGATTAGAATACTAACTTTGACATAAATGTCGAACTTCGACATAACAGAACTGTTAAGAGATGGACAGACGGACAGACGAACAGACAGACGAATGGAAAAGTGGGCACCTGTGTCGCAAAGTCGGGAGGTCAGGGAGATGTTTCATGCAAGGTTTGATGGTTGTTTAGTCTTGTAGTTGATTAAATTACTAACTTTGACATAAATGTCGAACTTCGACATAATTGTTGACAGACAGACGGACGAATGGACAGACATACGGAAAAGCGGACGCCTATGTTGCAAAGTCAGGAGGTCAAGGAGATGTTTCATGCAAGGTCTGATGGTTGTTTAGTCTTGTAGTTGATTAGAATACTAACTTTGACATAAATGTCGAACGTCGACATAAATGTTGACAGACGGACGGACGGACTGACGGACGGACGGACGGACGGACGGACGGACAGAAAATCGGACGCCTATATCGCACCCTGCTACAACAGGTGCGATAATGACGAAAATCGGAGACTCGGTTTGATTGAGTCTCTTCATATGCAACACTGTCGTTAGCAAGGCTGCATACACGCCCTAGCGCCGGCTTAAGCGGTATTCGATTTTAAAAATAACCAGGATGGGCTCAATAATCCCAAAGGAAATAAAATATAACCTGCACTATGATAATGCAACGCTAAAGAAACACTCTAGTAACATTTTGCGAAAGAAAAGGGAGACGTTTTACGGCCTTCATGTGGCAATTTACACCAGCTGAAGTAAAGTTAAGCAAGCTCTACAAACAAGACTACGTTGGAAGCAATAGAAATATTACAACAAATTGAAAAAAAAAAAAAAAAAAAAAAAAAAAAAAAAAAAAAAAAAACAGACTCGGTTTAGTTCTGTCTGCCCAGATAGCATTCTACATAAATCTATAGAGAACCATCGGCCCGTCAGGGTAGCTGACGGGCCGATAACGGCCCGCTGTAGATGTATGTAGAATGCTAACTGGGTATTCATGAACTATAATGAAATGAAATGTTTGAGTAGAACTCTATATTCAAAAATGAGTTCGGTGATCCAAAATGTACCTGAAAATATAATCTACACTAACGTGTGAAGCACGGGAACACATGTTAATCGAGTGTCATTACAGTGCCCAAGTCTGGTAGCAGTCTCAAAATAAAACCACAGTGTCCTAGAATGGCATACTATTAATAACCGGATGTCACAACAATATTATAATATAGTAGCAATGTCGCCCTTGTGTCACTACAGTATCCTAGCATGTACTTAGTGTCACTATAACCGCCCATGGTGGTACCACTCGCACCTTAGTAATACTATATTGTCTCAGTATGATACCCCGCTCCATTATGGTAATCCAGTGTCCTTGCACTGTCCTTCTTGTGAAATGTCCCATTATAGTAACTATTACTTCTGTCTTCTTAGTGACACAACAGTTTCCAATTATGGCAATGGTCCTCTAGTGTATGTGCATAGCCTATTCTAACATTTATCATTTTTGTGGTCAGTCAAAAAGACAAAAAAACGAAAAAAACGAAACAAACGCCAAGCAAAAAGTCGAAAACAAAACAACGAAATAAGGCTACACGAAAGAGGAAAAGACGTCACGCGGAAAGACGAATTAAAGTTATGCGAAAAGAACGAAACAACTAAATCAGGCCATGGGAAAAGATGAACATACAAAATAACGCCAGGCAAAAAGACGAAATAACGCCATAACGCCACGCAAAATAAAAAAAAAAGACGAAAGATCGACATGCGAAAAGACGAAAAAACTAAAATAACGCAAGGTGAAAGACTTTGATGCCGCGCGAAAAACGAAAAACATAAAAAAAAAAAAAAAAAAAAAAAAAAAAAACAACGAAAGGACAAATAGATGCCAGGCGGTTAATATGATTTCCCACTGTTAACCGCGTAACAGTAAGTATTTACTTAATTTAGCGATTACCTGAAATATTCGGACACTTAGACGGGATGATTTTGATTTTGATATAGTCAATTTACCCTTTTCTGGATGGCGATGTCCCCCGGCGTACCTCATATGAGGTATACATATCTCAACTTATAAGATTCGCCAGACTTTCTTCAAATCTTAATGACTTTAACTACCGTAATAAAGCCCTAACTGCCAAACTTCTTAGGCAGGGCTATCGTTATTTTAAACTTCGTAAGGCGTTTTCGAAATTTTATCGCAGACACAGTGCCTTGTTAGAAAAATATAGCGTCAGTCTGAAAACACTTCTGCAACAGGGTATATCGGAACCCGAATTTTACGGTGACTTAGTAAACAGATTTAGAAAAATTATAGGTAAATCTAACTTTTCGGAGCAATTCAGAAAACTTATTAACCGTTATAAAAGAATTGGCTATAGCCTGGATATTATGCGGCAGACTGCATGCCTAGTTGTCAACCCAATCATTGTTGATGGCTATGCTTCACTCTTTAATTGCACGACGGCGGTTCGGGCCTCAGACTCAATGACGGCCTCTTCGTAAAATTTTAACCAGTGGGTTGGGGCTTGACGATATGTCTTTGGCTTGGCCCGCCGTGGTTCAACTATTGGTTTTCATTTACTCTGGCATACAGTAGAATTAGCCATGAGTACTCGTCTTTGTTTATTATAGTGATTAATTTGATTTTTATGTTTTCGCTTTGATGCATTGACTGAATTGGGAGCCTTTATGCGAACCGAATTTTTATGTATATCTGTATTAAGAGTAGCATCGGGACCCAGGGTGAAGTTAGCTAGCTGTAAAAGTGCTTTAACCCCACCCCCCCCCCCCGGTGGTTTGCTCTACGAGGCGATTTGTTGTATGTCTTTCCGTGTGTCATTTTGTTCTTGTGTTTTTCAGTCCTTTTAGTATTGCGATTACCTCGCTTGGGGAAGAGAGAGCTAATCTTAGTGCTTTTCGTACGTTTGTTCGTTTTGTGCTTGTTTAGATTTGTCGGTTTCCTCTTTCTCTTGGGGTCTGGGAAGGGCTGTGGTTTGTGATTGTGGCACTCCCTGGACTTTTCTCTTACCTTTTTTTCTTACTATGCATATCTGAGTCAATAGTATTACCTAGTGATGTGCCAACAATACTGCCTGAGTGGCAAACACTGTAGACATTGGTCACATGCAGCGTTTTTTCAGCGTCTCATCTATTGGTCTATATTGCTTGTTCGCTTTTTTTTCTGTTCATATGCTAAGAATAAATAAGTTAAATAAAATTTCGTACCTGCTTGTCAAGTCTTCAAACTGTTCTTCTATTATCAATAGTATGCAGAACGTGCATAATGGTAAATGTCGGCCATTATTTATAGAGCTATTAGCAGTAATTAAAAAGATAAGAAATAAAATTCTTTTGTTTTTCATTTTTTTATTCACAGCTATTCAAAATTTCATTCAAACTGTCAAATTGTCTCCAGCGAAACCATTCTTATTATCTGTGAGAAACACTTAAAATGCCACATTTTGTATTAATTCAGCAGGTTACATCTTAAATTTAACATAAAAAGTAATTAAGTGAATTTAGAAACTGTTACAATCAGGTTCACATCACGTGTGATAGGAAAGGCAAATACAATAAAACAGCTACAAACAGAACAGATGGCAAACAGAGTAGGCAGTCATTGCACTCTGTCAAGAAAAGCAAAACTTTGGAATGGAAACACTTTCATTAGAATCAATTCAGCAGCGCTAGAGATATTAGCTGACCCTTAAAGCACAAATTACAACAACAGCAATTATTGTTTTGTTCAGAATAAATAAGGCTTGATATTATCAGTAGGATGATTTAAATGAATTGACAAGTCTTAATTTCTCTCTCAAAAAAAAAAAAAAAAAAAAAAAAAAAAAAAAAATAATTAAATTACATAGATGAGAATTTTTGTCTGATATAAGATTGCATGACACTTTAATGATTATGATAAATGGATACATTTTCAAAGCTATAACTGACTTGAAAGTATCTTCCTCCTTTTTCTATACTGTATTGGGGGTAAAGTGGAGTAGATAACATTTCTAAATATATTTTCTTACTTTACTAAATTGGGCTTTCCGGATGTAGACATAACTGTTACTTACCATGGTTACTGAACTACCATTCACCATTCATCGACACATTTCCAGACGAGAACAAAGGCTGCTATTTGGGCTTGTACTCACAAATATACATGCCCGCCACTCGTTAAGTTAACCAATTATAACCCTTTGACCTAGTGCAGTTTAAACCATTATAGAAAAATACAGTGTCCTAGTCTGGTATATGTGACCGTAATGTCATCCTAAGGTAACAGAAAATGCGAAATCGGAAAAAGGAAAGCAGAAGAGGGTAACGGAAAGTCAGAAGTAGGGCTGACAAGCAGAAGTAAGAAGTTAGGAGTGAGAACCGGTTGGTATTAGTCTGTCGTGAAATTAATGTAAATTTATTGAAAAGATGAAATGGCGAACAAAAAACAAAAAAAAAAAAAAAAAAAAAAAAAAAAAAAAAAAAAAACACCAACAAAAAAACAAACAAACAAAAACAAAAAACGCCAAACGAAAGGACAAAAAATACTGTTTCAAACAGCGTCTTTTCGCATGCATTCATTGGAATGTTCGTGCTAGAATTTTGTTTTTTTCTTTTGACGGGTTTCGTTTCTTCGTCGTATAGCATAGTGTTAATTCATCTTTTCGTATTTTTACTTGGCGTATTTTCGTCTTTTTGTTCTTTCGCGCGAAAAGACGAAACGGCACTAACCATCCACCTTAGTTATGGCATTGTCATCACATAATGTTAAAAAGGTAGGTACACATGGTAACTTAATGAATTAGTATACTTTTATGCAATATAAAACATATCAAAGCTAAAAATACAGACTGACTCAAGGTTTAAAGGCACAGACGCTCTAAAAAATGGTTAGTATTGCTATACCAGCAAATCCCTTGTGCTACTGCAAAATCATTGGAAACATTCGTGTGTGTGTGTGGGGGGGGGGGGGGGGGGGGGGGGCTTGGAAGCGGTCTGCATTACATAAAAGTATTAAAGTAGAAGCTTTAACTGGTAAATACTTTCCCATTCCAAATCGGTATTAAAGTTTGTTTGCCAGCAACAGAAACGCTAATGTGATTAAAAACTCTGGTGCATGATGCATGTGTAATTTTCGTGGGTATCAGATGTCAGGACATGATCGAGCGTCGACCAGTCGCAACGACTGTTTCCTTAAGCATTGACTAAAAGTGTTTGCCATTAAAATCCACTCTAACATTTTGGATAGTATAGCACTTGAGAAACATTTACAACAGACAAGGATTGGCAGCTGATTGCATAGTTAACTAGAATAACACGAATGTGCATTTGTTTAATTAACTAATCCATTGACGATAACGATTGGTATTGACTACAATTCTGATGCCATTTATTTGAATTTTTACAAGTAACTGAAATTACTACAGCCAGCATTTCGAACATATTATCTTTAAGAAGAACTTATGTTATAAATGATGAGTTGCGGGTACGATACATGACTACATTTTATTTGATATTGGCACATTCATCATTGTATTACATTTGTAAAATATCTGCATTATAACTAATAACTCATTTATTTATTTATTTATTAGGACAATAATCTTGTAAGCAAGTTTTGGAATAGTTTAGTCATTTATCCCCTTTATACCCTGATTAAATTGAAATTAAGTAAAACCTGTCTGACTGACAACATTTTTCAAACTGGGGTTTAAAAATTTCAAACCACGGTTTTAAAGAAACACTAAACAATAACTTTTAAGCCACGGTTTAAACTCTCAAACTGGAGTTTGAAAACTTCAAACCACGGTTTTAAAGAAACACTGCACACTATCGCTAGAGTTTCAACTTTCAAACTGGGTTTTGTAAACTTTACAATACGGTTTAAAAATACTGCATAACAATTCTTTAAGCCACGGTTTCATGTTTCAAGCTGGGGTTTATCTCTTACCTTTTTTTTTGAAGACTCCAAACCACGGTTTAAATGAAACACTGTACAACAATTCTTTAAGCCACGGTTTTAACTTTCAAACTGTGGTTTGAAAACTTCAGGCAACGGTTTTAAAGAAACACTGGACAACATTTCTTTAATTCCCGATCTAAACTTTCAAACTGGGGTTTGAAAATTTCAAACCACGGGTTTAGAGAAACACTGCGCAACAATTCTTTAAGCAACGGTTTCAACTTTCAAACTGGAGTTTGGAAACTTATAGCCACTGTTCAAAAGAAACACTGCACAATAATTCTTTAAGCAATGGTTTCAACTCTCAAATTTGGGTTTGAAAGCTTCATACTACGGTTTAAAAGAAAACTTGCATTTCTATATTACATCTTTGGAGATGAATATGGCATTATATTTAAATACCAAGGGGGAAAAATAACTTACCTTTAATGGAAACAGATACACTCTAGTCCGCAAACGTGGGACCGAGAGTACATGCGAAGTGAAAATCGCCTGTGCAAAGGAAAAGTAGTGAAAGATAACAGACAAGTGCAAACAAATGAAAAGTGCAAACTATGAACGCCAGATCAGCAAAAATGGTTCCGGACTATTTCGCAAGATCTTGCATTGGTTTTCTTACGGGAATAGCAATGAACATCATATTCTTATATGAATAATATAAGAGGTAGCAATTATTTTAAGTTATAAAAATACATAAATAAACTGTAGACACCCCACAAATCAGATATGAGCCTGTCCAGTCGGTGAGGAAGAACATTTTATTTGTATAAGCGGGATAAGCTATATGGTCGAGGTCGACGATGAAGACTGCCAACGCATCTGTGACAAATGCATATAAAAATTTTACACCCGACTGCGTTTACCAGACGTAGTCATTGATTTTGAATATAATAACAGTGAGAGTGCCAACGTAATAGAATCACTGTTCAGCCAAATTTATGAACAGACTTAGCCATTTTGACAGTGATTAGCAATGTCATTTGCTCACAGTTAGACCACGCCCGAGCTAGTACTTGTAACCGGAGTATAAACTAGTAAGATGATTCTAAAATATGCACTAGAAATCCTTTAGCACTGACAACCATTAAAATCTTACACATTGCTTAAGCAATATCTCATGCCCATATATAGATTATAAAACAAAGAATTGCGGCAAACATGAAATTTAATAACTAATGCAAATCAATTCGGTTAGCTATAGCCGTCAAACAGGTGATATGGCTAGACATAAATATGTAGATAAAATATGAGCATAGCATTGGTTAAATTGGGCTTATTTTTAGTATACCGTAACTGTAATTACTGTATTAATGTCTTCCCGACAAGAAATGTATGGGTAACGCAATTTAAGCGCATTTTAAATGTCCAAATCACCTTGTCACATAGTGATAGACCAATTGATTTCAACAACTTGATATTTTTTCTCAAAACAACTTTCTGATAACGATGTTTACAATCGCGAATCTGCCGCAGGTTGGTAACATGATCGCAGTAAGAGTCGCGTCGCGAAGAAAAAAACTGTTTTGGCAGCCCGTCTATAAAAATTTAGTGCGCATGTCCTGCTCCGTGGCGAGACAACATGTCTTGTTCTTTGGCTGAAATTTCCCTTTAACCTGCCGCGTACGTGATCGAATTGCATCGGTTCTTGATGCGCAGGCTTTCCTGAACCGTTGCTGTTCGCTTATGCTGTTAAATGACTCTTTTCTCAGTGGCTAAACGATATGAATCTAACACCTTCCTAAACAGAACGGCAATAATTCTTGTTAAATGCCATAGGCATAAGATTAGAAAAAATGAGCAACGCGAAAATGGCTTTTATGGTATATGCTAGCAACAAATGCGCAGATCAGCCTGTGCCCTCGCAATCTAATCGCGGCCTCTTTGCCCACTTAGAGATGTTGTATAATATATTGTAGAATAGAGAAAATCTCGATGAGGGTGGTCATATGCGCAAGCCGAATAGGTATTTGCAGTTCTCAGTTTCGCATCTCGTGCTGTGTATTACATAAAGTTTAGATGCACCTTTAGGAAAGGACACACTGACATTTTTGCGTCGCTTGTAAAAAGAGATCTACTATATTGGGAAATCACAGCCATAATTGCATCTTCTTTGCTTCTAGATTAGGCCTGCTTTTAAACGACGGTTATTATACAGAAATCTAAACAGAAATCCACCAAAGTGTTCTCCCTTGTAAAATGGCGGAAATCAAATCAGTGTATCCATTTCTGCACTACTACGCACATAACTGGTACTATTGGTTGGAGCATCGCAGCGATTGATTTGGTTTACATATTCGTTATATGCTGTTTGAGTGAATGAATAATAGAACCTCTATGTAAGCCGAACACTTTTACCTTGCGTAAAGACTTGGTCACATCCCTGGCCCCAACAAACACATACGTGTTGTTTGTACTGGGGGCCATTTGAAAGCTGTTGTCATTGTGCTGTGCGTTCGTTGCGAGACTAAATTGCTCTTTTAGTGTTTATTTCTGCTGAATGTCTTATTGTTGTTGTTGATTCCTGTCTCTTACTATGATCTTCTTGTTGGGTTTGACAGAACATGCTGCTTTGGTCGTGCGTCCATTGCAAAATAGCAACATTAAAGTGTCTTGGAAGACTTTTGCCAAACAAGGCAACATTAGTGACTGATAAGTCATAATTTAATGTTAATTTCATTGAAGTTTTTGTTTGACCTATGTACTTGTTCTACTGCGACTGCTTCCGTCTCAGTTTTACTTTGTTTCAAGACAGCCTTGCTTGATTTACACTAACAATATGGAACATATATCGTTGTCTATCTAAGACCCATCAGTCAACAAACTATCATACCTACACAAGTACCTAGCCTTATCCCAGCTCGAGTCATCTGATCCGTTAGTCTGTCTGCCCACCCAATCACAGGACTAAGCAGTTGCCAAAACAGGGTTAGGGTGAAATAAAACACGATCTTCTCGAACGTTATACAGGCGAACCTCAATAGCTTAAACACCCATGAGTCGTTTACCATGGCCTATTCGAGCTCGTTTTTGAGTCCCTGCGAAATTCGTCCGATAGCTCAAGGAAACAAATAATTTATGAAATTTTCTTATTTTATCATGAAATTGTATGTTGTGTTTTTTCATTAGAATCGCCTCATCGAGGCGATTCTAATGAGACCACACAACATACCATTATTGTATAGAAGATCAAAAAGACTTCTCTAGATTATCACCATTTGCTTCCTGACTGGCGTCATAATTAACCCTCATTGGCTCAATTACCCATGTCTTGAATAAATTTCTATGGTCCCAAAGATATTCAAGCCATTAAAGTAAAAAGCAGATTTCAGATATCACTTATTGTCGAATCCTTCCACTACCGGGACATCACATCAATACCGATGTTTTTTTTGCATGAAGATTGGTCGCCCGAGTCCAGGAATCTTGTGACAAGGGAGCTCAGGATTAACGGGGACTGGATACATTTGGTAGATTTTCTGCTATTTTTAAGAATGGAGAGAATTTGTTTCACTTCCTGTTTATTTTACTGAAAGGGGTTTATTCTAAATGGAAATAATTTGCTTCCATGAGGAACAAATTATTTCATTTTAGAATAAATCCCTTTTCAGAAGGGAGCAAACTAATTTTGGAGTAGTTGGGGGTTTGATATGGATCTGATTGTATCAGTACCTTAGTTCACTTATTTACTTTATATTCCCTTAAAGTACACCGGATTCCCTTTATGACCTGGCTTCCTCGTCGGATATACAACTCATCTGTATGAACAGAAAAGAGCCGGGACACAGCATTTTCTTACCAAACTGCATGTGCGCCTAGCGAAGACGGTGGGCATGTTAAAGTATTAAAACCCTGATCAGACGGCGCTGAAGACGAGTATGTGCAGTTTGTATCAACATTATGTTCAGTTTGATAGTAAGTATTGTTTGTGGTGTGTGTGTGTGTGTGTATGTGTGTGTGTGTGTGTGTGTGTGTGTGTGTGTGTGTTTATTAGTTCTGTAGAAAAATGACGTCTTAAAATGCCACACTTAGACCAACTGCCAGAATGTTGAACCCATAGGTCTGACACCTGGGTCAGCACTGAAATCTCAAAACATAAATTAACTTTTCACCATGATGAAGAAAGATGGAGTGCTTGACTACAGATCTAAAGTCAGGCCCCGAGGTTATAAAACTTTTATCGTGCTTAACTCAGCTGAGCATAAAATTTGTCCTGATAATAAATCTCAAATTACTAACAATTGCAAGTTCTTTCTTGCTAAGCACAGCTAAGCATGAAAAGTTCTCTATTTATAAATTTGAAAATGCCAACTTTTGTAGGCATTTTCATATTTAATAGAAAAGAAAATTTCAAAAAACGTTTTATACCCTAGGGGACAGAGCAAACGAAAACCTCAGATGTACACTGAACTACAATGGTTCGCTGAACCACAATGGTACGCTGAACTACAATGGTACTCTGAACCACAATGATACGCTGAACCACAATGGTACGCAGAACTACAATGGTACGCTGAACTACAATGGTACGCTGAACCACAATGGTACGCTGAACTACAATGGTACACTGAACCACAATGGTATGCTGAACTACAATGGTACGCTGAACTACAATGGTACGCTGAACTACAATGGTATGCTGAACTACAATGGTACGCTGAACTACAATGGTATGCTGAACCACAATTGTGTGCTGAACTACAATGGTATGCTGAACTACAATGGTTTGCTGAACTACAATGGTACACTGAACCACAATGGTATGCTGAACTACAATGGTACGCTGAACCACAATGGATTGCTGAACTACAATGGTACGCTGAACCACAACGGTACGCTGAACTACAATGGTACGCTGACCTACAATGATACGCTGAACCACAATGGTACGCTGAACCACAGTTGTATGCTGAACTACAATGGTATGCTGAACTACAATGGTACGCTGAACTACAATGGTACGCTGAACTACAATGGTACGCTGACAAGGGGTAAGAGAAAGCACAAGCATTTTAGAAAGGGCTGTACGTATTTATTACTATCTCCCATAAAGGGGATATTGACAAACAGTGTAAACAGTGTAGGCCCTGATCAGACACCGCATGTTGCGGTGTCTGATCAGGGCCTACACTGTTTACATTAACAAACTATTTCCATAAAACATGGAAATGATAAAAAACTAATCAGACACTCCTTCAGTTGGAAACTGACCAGTCCAAACAGCTGAGGTTGAAGAGTTCACTCGGCATAATTTGGTTAAGGACTGATCCGTCACTGAGTCTGCGGCTCGACCCACCACCATGCAGATGAAGAGGGAGGGGTGAACAAAGTTTTAACACTGACTGGGTTACCAAATAAGCAAAAAAGCTGTAGCACAACATCTACATTAAATTCTACCCCTTTTTTATATCCGTTATTTACTTTTTTTATTGTTCTATAAATCACTTTAGATTTTTATTTTGCTTCCCTGCAGCTAGTGTTAAGTGCCGTATGGCAGCCGTAAAACGTCTCCCTGTACTTCATCATAGTGCAGATTATTTTTTTCCTTTGGGATTAATGAGCCCGTTCTCGTTACTTTGAAAATCCAATACTGCTTGAGCAGGTGCTGTGTGGGAGGGGCGGTGGGGGTGGGGCGAGTTAGTAGAGAGGGACAGCGTATGCAGCCTCTCAAACTACACCGTTGCATGTTGAGAGACTTAGTAAAACCGAGTCTCTGATTTTCGTTATTTTGTGTTATCTTTCTTTTTCTAAAGGCAACATATCTGATTTTTATTAACAACTGTCCTATTTGTCGTACTATGTCAGAAGAATACAATGTAACAGACACGCAGAACGAAATCTGCTCCCATGTTTTGCTCTTAAAGCTTCAATTAATTTATCTTTAAGATAATTATCCCATTGCGTAATGCTATAAAACCAGTGAATGTCATAAAAGTTCTAAGGATCGAATATTAAATATTAATTTATTTCGGGGCTCCGTTGACGTAATAGAAAGAGTGTCACTTCAAGTATTACCGACGGTATAACCAAGAAAGTATTTCTGCGACTCGTTTAAGGATTGACTCGCTCCTTAGCGAATGTGACTAAGGACATTTATGCGTAATTGTACGTGAGCTGGAGCAGGGCTTTAATGCTTAGCTTGCTCGGCACTAATTGTAGCAGACGACATTTTTAATTTTTATTTTCTTAAAAAAAAAAAAAAAAAAAAAAATAGGTCTGCCATTTCATGCAACGTCTCCTTAGGAGAAAATTTGCATGAAATGTCAAAGCCTGTTTTCTGGAAAAAATAAAAGAGTATCAAAAGTTGTCGTCTGCTGAATCCACCCTGGGAGTGGTAAAGGTTAATGCCTGGGATTTGCAACTAAATGCATATGCTTAATTTCTATGATTATTTAATTACGGTTTGCCATACCATCGATGATATGTCAAATGATTTATTGATAGTCATGTTATGACTGGAATTGGTTAAGGGGGATGAATACTGTTTCAGAGGAGGCAACTTTCAGAATTGTGTTAATCACGCTTCTGAAGGAAAACGTATATACTCAAAGGAAAGAGTCAATTGAATTATTTCCGCTTTACAGTAGACGCTATTTCTGAAGCTATTTAGAGGGGTCGTGAGTGTAGCTTTGCCTAGGTATCTATACATTTACTTTTTAGTGTGTTAGAAAACGGACAGAGAGTCATATAAGTTTTCTTCTTTTTAAAACCGATAGAAAACTTAAGGGGCTGGATGTATTTGGTAGATTTTCTATGATTTGTTCACCATGGGAGATTTTTTTATGAGACTTCCTGTTTGCTTTCTTGCACGCAAAGTTCATTTATGAGCAAATTATTGCCTTCTAGAGTAAACCTATTCAGAAATGAGTCACAATCATTGCACGACCCGCAGTAAAGTCACCCCATGGGAAGATTTAAGAGCAGTGTCCTATAATTAACATGTCTGTACGTCCGTAATCAGTTTATGAAAATATCTATAACTTTTAAAATGCTTGGAATATTTTGATAAGTTTTGGCGTGCAAATACATGTTGACAAGAACTAATCAATGCAATTGTCAAATGCAACCTAGTTTAAATAAAATTTGTACTCTTCATAAAAACAATAGAGGTTTTTAGTGCTCCAAATAAGAGAGAAATAAATTAATGTCTCTTAGGTTTTAAACGGCTTGGAATACTTTGATTATTTTTGGCATGCGGATACATATTGACAAGATCTAACCAATGAACTTGTCAAATGCCAGATTTCTTTTAAAAATAGCCACGCCGAGGCGTGTTCGTCCGTCCGTAATCAGTTTGTGAAAATTGGTATAACTTTTAAACCGCTTGAACTATTTTGATAATCTTTCGCAAGCAGGTGCATACTGACAGGACCCAATTAATAAAATGGTCAAATGTAACCTGGTATAATTAATGCGCATTTATCATAAAACAATATAATTTTAAGGGGCTACAGATCAGAGAGAAAAAAACAGTAAAGGTTCTTAGGTTTAAAACACTTGGAATATTTTGATAATGTTTGGACTGCAGATACAAATTGAAAAGATCTAACAAATGGAATTGTCAAATGTAAACCTGGAGTTATTAATGTGTACTGCTCATAAAACAACAAAGATTCTTGGGGCACCGGATAAAGGAGATAAAGTAATTAAGGTTCTTAAAGCTCCAGATATAAACAAAAATAGGGCAATAAGCCTCTTAAGGCTCCATACAATAGAACAATGACAATAGAGGTTCCTGGGGCTCTAGATAAGATAGGTTAAGCAAAGGAGATTCTTAGGGCACCAGATAAGAGAGATAAAACAATGGAAACTTTACATTCCATATAAGAGAGATAAAAAAAAAAAGGTTCTTAGGGCACCATATAAGAGCGATTAAACAATAGAAGTTCGTAGGCTCTAGATAAGAGAGATAAGCTCCTCTAAGAGAGATTATGCAAATGAGGTTCTTTGGGCTTTACGAAAAAACAATAGGTTCTTAGGCCTCCAGATAAGAGAGATAAAGCAATAGAGGTTCTTAGGGCTCCATATAAGAGAGCTAAAACAATAGAGAAGCGAGGTTCTATATTAGAGTGATAAAACAATAAAGGTTATAAGGGCTCCATGTAAGAGAGATAATAAAAGAGGTTCTTAGGACTCCAGATAAGTGAGATAAAGCAAGCTCCTTGAAGATAAATAATGCAGTCGATGTTTTTAGGGCTCCAGATAAGAGAGATAAAACAATAGAGGTTATTAGGGTTCCAGATAAGAGCGATAAAACAAATACGGTTCTTAGGGCTCCAGATAAGATAGATATACCAACATAGGTTTTAGGGTTTTAGATAAGACAGTTAAAGCAGTAAAGCTTTTTAGGAATCCAGATAAGAGAGAAAAAAATAGTGGTTATTAGGGCTCTAGATAAGAGATCATGTCAATGCATTTTCGCGGGTCGTGCATCTCAAGGTAAGTTGATTTTGACATACAGTAAAGTGTCAATGGCTCGAACATCTTTGGGACCCTGGGAATGTATTCAGGACATCGGTAGTTCGAGCAACTTAGGGTTAACGGCGCCTGGTCAGGAAGCAAATTGTTATAATTTAGGGAAGTCTGTTTGATCTTCTATACAATATTGGTATGTTGAGTATACTCATTAAAATTGCCTCGATGAGGAGTACAGACAATTTACAATTTTAAGACAGAGTACGAAAATTTCCCAAAACATTTGTTTTCTTGAGCTATCATAAGAATTTTACAGGGACTGAAAAATAAGTTCGAATTAGCCAAGGTATACGAGCCATCGGTATTCGAGCTATTGAGGGTCGACTATAGTTGTCCTCCTAAAAGTGTACCCATTCGACTTAAATTGTGTTACCTTCTTTGAAAGGATAATATATTAGAAGCTTAGTGACACAATTTGTAAGTTTCAGTATTGACATAGATCAGAGAGTAATTCAAATTTTCTATAGTTTCATCTAGCTGTTATGTACATACAGTAAAGCCTCAATGTCTCGAACACCGATTACTTTCTTACCGTGGATGTTTTGAACTCGTATTTGAGTCCTAGAAAACTTTTTCAATAGCTCAAGAAAACAAATATTTCGGGATATTTTAGAAAAGTTTCTTATTTTAACCCTTATCCTGCTGAACCCGGATAAACCCTACTTTTCCAAACAGTGTAGATCCAGATCAGTTGGCTCCTAAGAAGTCAACTGATCTGGATCTGCTCTGTTGCCATTAAGTATATGAATTTATGTCAACAATCTTGATCAAGTTACCTGATTGGCTGAAATTTAGAAGTTGGCGTGGCATCCTAATTTATTCAGCAACACAAGGGTTAACATGAAAATGTATGTTGTGTGTATAAGAGTTTTGACTATATAGGAAAGAATCGCGCGCATATGTAGTACAGAAACACACTGTGAAAGACTAACAAAGGTATTAGAGACATTGCTAGGGGGCGTATACAGCCCTACAAAATGGAATTTTCGACGTTTGAAAGTCGTGAATAAGGCGAAAATTGATTTCCCTTGTTTGGTCATCTCCGATAGGTGGCGTGATAAGAGCACGAGATTTTCAAGGTTTTTGGCGCGTTTTATCCATTCAGCTTAGGGATAGACCGACTAAACGGACGTGTTTTTCTTTGTCGTTGTTACGTCGCTTGAGAATCCTGGGACGTGCGGTGGTAGTTCGAGCAGCGGGGACATTAATAATAATATAAGGGAGCTGTTATTGGAATTGAGGAGCCAGAGGTCAGAAATTAATTCCCTGAAGGAGGAAGTGCGTGGAGCGTCTCAGTCTGTAGCGTCTGAGGTGAAGAAAATTAAAACGGTGAATGACATTCGCTGGAGATTCGAAGGTAACAGACTGCAGTTTGAATTCAACAGTGAACTAGAGGACAGTTTAAAACAAACACTTTGGGCCCTTGAAAATGAGAAACGTGAGTATGCCCTCGAATTACTCAACGGGTCCTGTGAGAAACTTAAGACCCGCAATAAACACATCAGGATTGCGGATTCCTCAGAAGGGGGATGGGAAACGGTTCGACATTATATCAATTACCCTCTGGCAAGTGATTCAGACGATGAGTCACGTCTTAATAGAGCAGAATCACGTGCGGTCAAGAAGAAAAAGAGTCAGCAGAAGTCTAAGCCCAAGACGAAGGCTTCAGCTACTTATGGTTATACTGACACTATTAATCAGCGTATGTGGGGTGGTATGGCTCCAACGACAGGCCCCTTTCTCCCACGGTTTCAGTCACAACCACGGGCCTCGCTTTGGTTCCTTTTGTGGATACCCAGACACAGCAGATCAAAGCAGTATCTTCGGCATCGGACCCTGCTTTGCCTGCGGCGAACCAAATCACTTCCGACGCAACTGTCCATACACCAAGAGTACAATTCAGCAACAACCTGACGTACCATGCAAGAAATGAGCCAGGTCCATTGGGGATTCCCCAGAGTTTGACATTGAAGATGAGTATTTATTTTCTCTAGTTAATGATTTTGATCATGACAGGTTCACCGAAGACTATTTCGAGTATGAACATGGTCAAAAAGATATTATTGTTAAAAATAGATTTAGAGAAGCACATTGATTTCTGGAGAGATATAGGTGAAAATCAGTATATTTTAGACACCATTTTATATGGATATAAAATTCCATTTTACTCTTTGCCACCTAGATCTGTGTCAAACAATAACCAGTCGGCCTTAAATGAAAGTGTTTTTGTTCGTGAAGCGATTTCAGATCTTCTTGATAAAGGGTTGATCCAAAAATGTGATTATATTCCAACAGTTATCAACCCAATGTCAGTTTCTATTAAAAATAATGGCAAGAAACGCTTAATTTTGGATTTAAGGGAAGTAAATAAATATATTTGGAAGCAGAAAGTTAAGTACGAAGATCTGCGGGTCGCTCTCATGTATTTAAAACAAAAATGTTGGATGATAAAGTTTGATATATGTTCAGCCTACCATTTTATAGATATCAGGTTGCCAGATACAGAGTATCTCGCTTTTTCATTTCCAGATGATAAAGGGGTCAGGAATTATTATAAATTTTTAGTTTTACCTTTCGGTTTAGGGGTAGTCCCATATATATATATACAAAGCTGGCCCGTCCATTAATTGCAAAATGGAGGGGGGAAGGGAAGAAAATTATCATGTTCCTTGACGATGGATTCGGTACAGCAGATACTCTGGCTCTGGCACAGGCTTTATCTCAGCAAGTCAAGAAAGATTTGCTTGATACTGGTTTCATACCTAAAGTTGACAAATGTATACGGGCTCCAACGCAGGTACTAGAATGGTTGGGCGCGGTTTTAAATTCCATAGAATTTACTATTTGCATTCAGCAAAGAAGAGTAGAAAAAACAATGTCAACCCTCCGGGAACTGTCCTTTTCCAGTTGGATACCTGTGAGGAAAGCTACTACTTTTGTGGGTCAAATCATTTCCATGGGCATTGTTATAGGGCCTGTGGCACAGATCATGACTAGATACGGGACTGATATATATTGAAAGCACGTACATGGAACTCGTACATAAAGCTTTCGGTTGAAAGTTATCAACAGTTAATGTTTTGGGAAAATACGTTAGATTCTTTGAATAAGAAGCAGTTAAATGATATGGGTGTCTGTTCTAAAATAGTTTATAGTGATGCCTCAGGCACGGGTTATGCTGGATACGAAGTTGGTACAATAAATGAGGTATCCCATGGTTCTTGGACTGCTGACGAGGCCGTAAAATCCTCTACATGGAGAGAGCTATGTGCCGTGTTGAGGGTCTTACGATCTTTAATTCACGTGTTAAGTAGCCAGAGGGTTAAGTGGTTCACGGACAATACAAATATTTGTAGTATTGTAAACAAAGGTTCAATGAAATCAGATCTACAAGCATGGCTATGCAAATTTTCAATTTTACCTCAACACATGCTATTCATTTAGAAACTGAATGGTTACCCCGCAGTCTTAATGATCGGGCAGATTACCTTTCAAAAGTCATCGAGAGAGATGATTGGGGAATTTCATGGGAGATTTTACATATGATTATTGACAGATGGGGCCCATTAGATGTAGATTATTTTGCATCAGAACACAATGCTAAATTACCCGTATTCTATTAAAAATTTTGGTGTTATAAGTCGTTTGGTGTTGACGCGTTCACATTTGACTGGAGTAGGTCGTTTGGTTTATATGTGCCACCTATTATCCTGATTAGCAGAGTTTTGAGGAAAATGGAAAGTTGCAGAGCTAAAGGTATTTTAGTTGTACCAGAGTGGAGATCAGCAAATTTCTGGCCTTTAATTTGTTCAGTATATGGTCAGATGCAATCATTCATACTAGACTGGATGTATTTACCAACAGGTAAAATATTTTACACGCCGTGTAAATATGGAATCGGCATGTTCGGAATTGAAGATTTAAAGTTCAACATGTTGGCATTGTACATACAGTTTACGTAGTGAGGGAAAGCAATGCGATAATGCAGTTGTCTCGTTTGTATCAGAGGCGAGAAGGCGTATGCCATTGCTATTTGCCGGTATCGGCGAATAGGTTTGAATAAAGTGCTGGTATCGGGAGCAAGAATTTAAATTCTGGTTAAATGTAAAATCAAAACATGTTTAGGATATTATTTGCGCAATGCATTATTGTCACAATTGGGATATACGTTTATTTTTTCAGAGCTACACAGAAGATACTGAACAGTTACCGGGCGTCCTGGCGGACAAGGTCTCCTTGCTACCGGAGTTACGCAAAGAATCCAGAGCAGAGAATACGTGTACATCATACAAACGAGATTTCAAACGATGGAGATGTTGGGCTTTGAGTAATGGACTTGAAAGTAAGGATACGTTGCCCGCTAGAGAGTTTCACGTAGCTTTATATATGGCCTCATTAGTACATTCAGCAAATTCGCATTCTCCTGTAGCAAACGCGTTTTACAGTATAAAGTGGTTTCACGAACTGTTTGATTTTAAGTCGCCTACAGATTCAAAATGAGTTATAAACATATTAGACGCTGCCAAAAGGAGGCTTGCTAAACCTGTTCAAAAGAAAGAACCGATCACTAGTGAGTTACTGGCTAAGATATTAAGAATCAGAGAACTATTTGTGCTTGTTGATTAGGTTATAGTGGATTTTTGAGGAGTGAAAAATTGCTTAAACTTAAACGTTCGGATATTTTGATAAACAGTGTATACATGAGTGTTTTCATAGAGTCAAATAAAACGGATAAATATAGAGATGGAGCATGGATTCTTATTGCAAGAACTGGAACTATTCTTTGACCTATGCTTAATTTACAGCGATATTTTCTCTGGGCAGATATTTCAGATGATTCAGAGGTACACATATTCTCTCACATAAGTGCAACAAAAACTGGTTATATTCTTAGAAAAAAACGGGAAACATATCTGATATAGTAATATGCGGTCTATTTTTCTAGAAGCGTTTAAACCTCATGTCAGTGATATAAGTAAGTACTGTGTGCACAGTTTGAGATCCGGGGGAATGTCCGCCGCGGCTAACCGCGGTATTATTGACAGAATGTTAAAACGTCACGGACGCTGGTCAAGTGAATCCGCGAAAGACGGATACATTAAGGATTCAGTGGAAGAGAGACTTAAGGTCTCGCGTTCATTAGGAAGTTAATAAATTTACTTTAAGAATTTACTTAGCTATACTGCCCGTTCTTTTAGTCCAGTCGGTCAGTGGTTCCCACAGGCTTAAACCAAAAAATAAGGCTCTTGTTCGTTTTCCCTGATATTAAGGGTTTGCCACATAAGGGCTCTTCAGAGGTGGTGGAACAAGGGAAATGGAATTTTCGACGTTTGAAAGTAGTGAATAAGGCGAAAGTTGATTTCCCTTGTTTGGTCATCTCCGATAGGTGGCGTGATAAGAGCACGAGATTTTCAAGGTTGATTTGGCGCGTTTTATCCATTCAGCTTATGGAACAACCGACTAAACGGACGTGTTTTTCTTTTGAAAATCATATATTTAAGTAGGATATTTGACATATAGCATAGACCAGCAGGTACACGTACTATGAAGTTTGTTATTCACATATATGTAGTAGAATGTATGTAAAATATTAAAGTTGGTCAGTCGGTCGGTGGTTCCCACAGGCTTAAACCAAAAAATAAGGCTCTTGTTCGTTTTCCCTGATATTAAGGGTTTGACACATAAGGGCTCTTCGGTGGTGGTGGAACAAGGGAACTGTAATAATTTTGTCATATGAAGAGTCTAAATGGAACCAAGACTCAGGTTTTGAGGTTTTACGGCCCAGTCAGCCCAATGGAGTCATGTCGAGCGCGGTCAGTTTACCTAACCACACGTTTACTGGGCAGCTTAATCCTCTTATCGGTTAACCAGTATTGTGCACATACTTTCGCCAGAAGCTGACACTCGAGTGTGTGTGTGTGTGTGTGGGGGGGGGGGGGGGGGGTAACTTCCTATATATGGCATAGTACGGATGTGCGTGCCGAATAGCCCCCTTTTTCAGCGCTGCCAGGTATATGATTGGCCCCCTTTTTTCAACAAAAGGTATATGAATGGCCCGATTTTTCTGGATTCCTATGTGAAAGGCCCCATTTTTCTCACATCCTGGTATATGCACATATTTTTCGCTCAGAGATTTTTCGAGGCTGCTTATCCTCTTGGTATTACATGAATTGACTGTGATATTTGTGTAATAACCAGGTTCAAAAATCAAAGGGCAGTACATGAATAGGTCAACATTTTGGATGATCAAGTATATGAACGGGTCCGTTTTTGCGAAGGCCAGGTATATGAATGTGGTAAGTTTTTAAATGCTGGCTCGCACACCCGTACCAAAATTACCCTTAAGTTACACCCCCCCCCCCCCCCCGAGAGCTGACAACTGCCCTTCTTGAATCAGCGTAGGGAGAGAATGACCGTAGAAAATATTTCAGGGTCTCTCTCCACTAAAGGATGTTGCCGACCTCGGCGGGGGTCGAACCCGCGACCTGTCTCCAGTCGGACGCGCCAAGACTCGGGGTTTCGTTCTTTTATGTGTTCTTTGTTTTCAAGAAGATCCTTTGTGTATTTTATTAGACTTCACTGCAGCTGCCGTTAAATGTTGTGTGGTGGCTGAAGAAAGTATCCCCGTACATCTTCGTGTAGTGCAGTTTCTTTGGGATTATTTTGCCCAATTTTGTGTTTTGGAAATTCGAGTTCTGCTTAAGATACAAGTATGTGGTATATACAGCCCTGCTAACTTCAATGTAATCACATGAATAACCTGAATGAAATCGACACTCAGATATTCCGTTTTTCATGGGTTCTTTGTCTCCAAGGACAACCTTAGTTGAGGCGGTTCTAACGAGTACCCACAATGTTTTGAGCAGTAATATGAAAAATATCAGAATTTTTTGTCTGAAAATTTTCATTTTTGGTGGTATAATTCTTAATATATTTGAATAGGCATGTTTTTGTAATGCTTTGCTGTAAACATACGCCCGAAGACGCGATTTTGCATTGCGCGACCCATATTGACTTTACATTTCAAAACCTGTCACGTTTTATGAATAGTGGTGAAAACAATTCCCCTTAATCATTGCTTATGACAGTAAGTGATGATCGGAAACCAAATGGTATTAAAATATGATTTATTTAAATATACTATTGTGAACTGCAGTATAAGTGGAGACACCAAAGAAATGTCACAATCACGAAGCCTAACCCTCCCGAGGCACCAAAAGAAGGAGAGATGAGGAACAAATAAGGACAAACGCCACATCGTCACCTTATCGAAAAAAGTCAATAACTCCACTAAAATATACAAAGAGCTACTGAATGTTTGCGCTAATGTGGCGAAATATGCAACCACTGACGCACGAGTAAAGCAGAACTGTAAGAGAGAGATAAAGATGAGGTTTCGCGGGAGTCGAGCATGTTTTTGCCCCTACCACCCCCTCCACCCCACCCATGGCACCCCTTAAATAGTTTTCCTACTAACCGTTTCAAGGCGGTTCCTCTGTTGCAGTGTTTGTTTTGTTTGTGCGTTTGTGATTTCATATGTGGCGTTTTCGGTACGCTGATTTGTTTCTCATCCCACCTTCCTTTAGTGCCTCGGAAGGGCTGAGCTTGGAGATTGTGACATTTCCTGTGTATCTTTACTTATGTTTTTAAACCAGTTTTACTCGCGTGAAAGCTCGCCATTAATTCTTTGAATAATGATTGGAATGTATATGCAATTTTTGCGACAATCGTCCCCGTCATTGGGTAAGAATGGTAGAATCAAGCAGGTTTTGTTATGTTTAGAGCACTAAAATTCGATTTGCAGTCTTTGATTTTGCTGAATAACAACCAAAAGCACTGAGTAATGAAAAGAAGCACTTAATGTGAATGGAAAGTCTTAGTTTTACTCGCGCGAAAGCTCGCCATTAATTCTTTGAATAATGATTGGAAAGTATATGCAATTTGGCGACAATCGTCCCAGTCATTGGGTAAGAATGGTTGAATAAAGCAGGTTTTGTTATGTTTAGAGCACTCAAATTCGATTTGCAGTCTTTGAATCTGTTGCATAACAACCAAAAACACTGAGTAATGAAAAGAAGCACTTAATGTGAATGAAAAGTCTTCGTAGATTTTCCGCCACTTTTGACAAGGGAGACAACTTTTGGGACTTCCTGTTTGGTTTCCGGTATAACAATCCCCTTCTACAAAGAGATCAGCTACAAAAGGAAAATGCCCTGCTAAGTGCAGCGAGTCATTTTCTTTTAGAGCAGATCTCTTTTTAGAAGGGACTAGGTATAGCTAAAAGCAAACAGGAAGCAAACGTTGTCTTCCCTGGTGGAAGTGGTAGGCATTTCAAAGTGCATCAAGTCTCTCAAGAGTAAAATAGTAATTATGTTTAACCCTTTTATCCACGAGTTTCCTAAATACATGCTTTTGTCCCTTTATTTGGACAAGTCCACTGATGAAAATAGGGATGAAGTCTCAAAACAAAAATAAAGAACAGAATGACAAAAAGTGTAGATCCTGATGAGACGGCTCGTTATAAGCCGTTTTATCTGGATCTACATAGTTTGCATAGGTATCTGTTTTGTCTGCAGGGCTGAAAGGATAACAATCGATAAATTAAACAAAACAAATCTTGCATATGTAGATACAGGTATGACAAGAGAGGTTCTAAATCAATTTGATTCATGACACATAGTATAGCGGATGTCTAGGAACACACACAATCACAGAACATAGTGTACCAATGACACCAAGAGGAACACACACAATCACAGAACATAGCGTACCAATGACACCAAGAGGAACACACACAATCACAGAACATAGCGTACCAATGACACCAAGAGGAACACACACAATCACAGAACATGGCGTATCAATGACATCAAGAGGAACACACACAATCACAGAACATAGCGTGCCAATGACACCAAGAGGAACACACACAATCACAGAACATAGCGTACCAATGACACCAAGAGGAACACACACAATCACAGAACATAGCGTATCAATGACACCAAGAGGAACACATCACAAATCATCACGGCAACACACGTATATAATTTTGATCCCCTGTAAACCCCACTTTTATATAGTAAAACTGGGGTTTACAGGGGTATACTTTATTTTTCTTATTTCTGCTCAAAAACATACATTGTGGGTACTCGTTAGAACTGCCTGTTTGTAGCAGAAATATGAAAAATATCAGAGTTTTTTTTACTGACAATGTTCTGTTTTTGAGGTGAAATTTTCTATATATTTGAATAGGTGTTTTTCGTAATGCAACGAAAAGCAAAGCATCAAGCTCCCTCTAATCCGAGCTTGACACGAACTAAAATGTCCATTTCAAAGAAAATGACTTTCTGAAACATACAACAAATGCAATAGACATAATGATACCTCTACCTCGAGGTTACTTCAGACTACACTTACAATGAAATGCTGTCACCAGATTACACTTACAATGAAATGCTGCCACCAGCCATGTGTTGTTTGTGTTGAGGTTTTACGGCACAGTCAACCCATTGGGGACATGTCGAGCACGGTCAGTTTACCTAACCACACTTTTATTGGGCAGGCTTAGTCCTCTAAGCGGTTAACCAGTATTGTGCACGTTCTTTCGCCAGAAACTGATAACTGTCCTTCTTGAATCGAATCAGCGGAAGGGAGAGAATGACCGTAGAAAATATTTCAAGATCTAATCTCGACGAAAGAGTATTAATGACCCGGCGGGGTCGAATCCGCAAACTCCTGATCACCAGTCGGGCGCATCCAACTGAGCCACCGAGGCCGGCCTAAGCCAGCCATCTGCGCACATCAGAGACACACTCTCTTGGCTAATTCATGGATGATATTTTTCTTAGTTATGTCCCCTGCAAATTGCGTTTGTCGGGGTATACTGTCTTCACGTTCTCAGTGCGTCCGCTACTTACCGTTTGGCTTCTGCTTATTTTGCAAAATAATTTATCAGACGGCAATCATTACTTTGATGGGTATGTAATAAGCACTGCTTACTGACACATTGTTTTTCCCAGAAAATAGACTTTGAAATTTCAAGCGAATTGTCTCCTAAAATTGCATGAAACGTCAAAGCCTATTTTCTTGAAAAAATAATAAAAAAAATATTTCAAATTTTCGTCTGCCCGGAATTTTCACCCAGCGAGCATAGCGTTAAATTGGTAGTCAGAGGAAATCCGTCTGGTGGAGTAATAAATAATAACATGTTGGGATTTGATCATTCATTATAGGAATTGCAATGAACGGTAGTTTCACGAATTTGTCAGACTATTAGCGCGTAATTTGAGCTCGTTGTTTTACATTTAACGTTCTGCATGCCGGGTAAAAAATCAGCAGAAGACATTTTGAAATTTCTTACATATTTTGTCCCGGAAAATAGGCTTAGATATTTCATGCAATTTGCTATTTGCATGAAATGTCAAAGCCTTTTTTCTGTAAAAAATAGAGACATATCGTCAATTTGTTGTCTGCTGAATTAGCCAAGAGAATGATAAAAGTTAATAAATGACTAGAAAAGGACAATTTTGATCTAAATGGTTTGCAAGTAACTTGAACATGCTCATTAACGTCTTTGTTCATTAATTTACGTGCAATAATGTGTCTGCTTAAGACGGTGTTTTGTACAAGTAATGTTTAAATGTCTAGAAATGGAGATTACACAGTAATTTCTAAAAAAGACCAGATTATTTGTGTTTTGTCAATTTAGTCGGTATAAGTGCAAATTGCAAAACGAGTATAAGTATATATTATAAAAAATAAGTAAGGTGACACAGTTAGCTAATCAAGGCAAATACCTGGAAGTTTGCTTAAAATTACAGTCATACCGTAGCAAATATATCTCTCATTTTTACTATTCCTTTAAATTTTTTTTTTTTTTTACATTTTGTAAAAAAAAAAAATAGTTAGTATATACAAGGGGTGGGGCTGTGGTGGTGCGGGGGGGGGGGGGGGGGGACCTTCATCACAGATGAGAATAGAATGAAAAAGACTATAAATTAAAAGGGTAACATGCTGTCAATTTCCATTTCGTTGTTCTGACAAAAACCTGTATAGGCTCAGAACATATAGCAAGAAACAAGGCATTTATATTTCAAATTTGATGCATAACCGTATTGTCATTGTAGAGTACACTCGCGCACAATTTACTTATAAGGTTATCAAAATATTGTGACTGAGTGTTCTCAACGATGACAATATGGTAGTACAAAAACACTGCAAATATAAGTACTTCTATCCTTGGCACATGCTCTGAGCTTATTCTATGGGCCGGCCTCGGTGGCTCAGTTGGATGCGCCATCCGACTGGAGACCAGTAGGTCGCGGGTTCAACCCCCGCCGAGGTCGGCAACATTCTTTCGTGGAGATTGATCATGAAATATTTTCTACGGTCATTCTCTCCCTTCCGCTGATACAAGAAGGGCAGTTGTCAGTTTCTGGCGAAAGAATGTGCACAATACTGGTTAACCGCATAGAGGACTAAGCCTGCCCAGTAAATGTGTGGTTAGGTAAACTGACCGCGCTCGACATGACCCCACTGGGTTGACTGGGCCGTAAAACCTCAACACAAACAAACAAATCATCAAAACAATGAAAATAATAATAAAAGCGACTCAACTATTTAAATTGGCCCTTTCCGCAAAAATCTAGTCTTTTTCACTGTTTTGTATCATGTAGGTTCTCCCTCCTTGCATATTGTAAAGAAGAATATAGATATGACTATGATGCATAAAAAGAGGCGCACCATGCAAAAACGTTTCTTCGGGTATATGCTGACAGCGAATACCCAGATCAGCCTGCGCATCCGCGCAGTCTGTTCAGGACCTTCGCTGTCTGCAGACATCGGACACAATAGAATGTCTAAATGGATAGCAAATACCCGGATGTGACCTAGTAATTGTGCAGGTAGACTGCCTCATAGCTTCAATTAAAATAGAAGTCGTTGTCTGATAAAGACGACCAAGTGAAGTCTATTATGCAGGATGATGTGAATGCCCACATTTTGCGCATGCTTCGAGGCATTTCTTCGTTTGAAGCGGTTCAAATATTTTTTGCTGTTATTATACGATTGCTGTTTCATTCAAAGCTGACTGTTATAGGATACAAAATGCCCAAGCGCTTACATGTACTACTCAGTCGCGTTAGCACATCACGAAAACATGCCTATATAATGCTGACCCCCCTTAAACCCCACTTTTATATAGTAAAACTGGGGTTTACAGGGGTGTACTCGAACATTATTTTTCTTATTTCTGCTCAAAAACATAGATTGTGGGTACTCATTAGAACCGTCTCCCCGAGGAGGTTCTAATGTACCCACAATCTATGATTTTAGCAGAAATATGAAAAATATCAGAATTTTTGTCTGATTTTTTTTTTTTTTTTTTGGTGGTAACATTTTCAATATATTTGAATAAGCGTGTTTTTGTAATGAAAACCCAATATAATTGATCAGTATCGTGGAAATGGGGCATGTACCTTGTTTATGAAAAGTCAGCGCCTTTTTCAGGCTGTCCATCCGCGCAGTTTTATCAGAGTGATTTCAAGTCGCCACAATGCCCACTGATTTTATGAGCGGGCAACAAACAGCTTGCCAGCTGCTTGAATACGTATAGTGATTTGAGCATCCGCTGTTCTCATATGGGCCGCGCCATCCGAAAACGTGTCTTCGGGCATATGCGGACAGCGAAGGCCCAGATCAGCCTGCGCATCCGCGCAGTCTGATCAGGACCTTCACTGTCCGCTAACATAATTATTGGATATAACAGAATGGAGAGCAAAGGCCGGGATAATACCTCGCACGTGCAGGATGATCTGAATCTGCGCATTTTGCACATGTGCGAAGGTACTTTATCACTTGACACAGCACATATGATACAAATGTTGTTTTCTAGGGATGGCAACGTTCACATTTGTCAGAGCCTAATGAAAATGAGCGCCTAGCGGAGCTAACTGATTAGACTAAAAGGATAAGAAGTCAAAAATAGACATCAGAAAAACATTTGCACTTCGTCTAATTTACTTACGAATTAACATGTCAACTTACTGAATCAGTTCTCGTAAAACATTCCACCGTTTGTTTCAACAAAGAGTCTTAGCCTAAAAATATATGGGAAATTGAATGACTACTAGAATATATCGTGTGTATCGAAATGGGCCTTTGTAATCCATTACGAAAACACGCCTATTCGAATATATTGAAAATTTCACCAACAAAAACTGAAAGTTTTCAGATAAAAATTCTGATATTTTTTTTTTCATATTTCTGCTCAAAACATAGATTATGGGTACTCGCTGAGGCGGTTCTAACGAGTACCCACAATCTATGTTCTTGAGCAGAAATAAGAAAAATAATGTATACCCCGGTAAACCCCAGTTTTACTATATGAAAGTGGGGTTTAAGGGGGTCAAAATTATATAGGTATGTTTTCCTGTTGTATGCCGAGCAGCGTACTTTCAAAGGACGACAAGTACTAAGGACGCCTGAAATTTGCTGAAAAAAAATCAAAGTCTGTTACATACGTAATCACTTGGCTTTCCATGCAATCATTTAGTGGAATGGTTGTAGTCTACGATTATGGTACTCTTTTTCTGAATAGCCCCTTTCTGAGCTAAAATCTAAATATTAAAGTTTGGAAAACAGCTGTAAAAATGCCAGTTTCAGTATTTTCATCAACTTGCATCTCTTTACTAGTTTGCGGCATTCATTATACCGGAATATCAAAACGATATTGAAATATATATTGTAGCTTGTTCGCTAAATGTAAGATAAATTTGAAGTTCAGCATATTGTATTGTACGGCAAGTCTGCTACCATTTTCTTAGATAAGGTCAGTATAACATTTTCAAGACAGACAGTTTTCATAACTTGCTTCTCAGCAGCAGTAATTGATACGAGCAGAATTTAAATACGACATTAAATGTATCACAAACGTACTGAACAGACATTTAGCCAAATTTATTGTCAATATCTACCATTTGTTATCCTTCAAGTACTATTTTGGCACAAACAATATTTTAATATTAAGTCTGACTGACACGACACATGCAAATAAATCCCATTACTGGTCCGCAAGGGTCAATGCACATATAAGCCAGCGTACATAAAGAGGAACCTTATGGTTTTTCGGCTTGTGGTTCTTCAAATGCGCATGCGCAGTCCTCTATTTTGCAACATGCGTCTTTGCCTGAAGCTTCCTCGAGGTTTCTGCTACATACCTGCGAACAGTAAAGGCTCTGGCGAGACTGCGCTTATGCACTGGCTCGCCTGAGCCTTTGCTGGTCGCCTATGTTATAAGTACTTTTCTCATGTGCTGCCTCATATTTCATATTAACCCTTGTCCTGCTGAATAAATTAAGATGCCACTCCCATTTCTAATTTTCACCCAATCAGATTACTTGATCAAGATTGTTGATATAAATTCACATACTTAATGGCAAACAGTGCAGATCCAGATCAATTGGCTTCTTCAGAAGCCAACTGATCTGGATCTACACTGTTTGCAAAGGCAGGATATATCCGGGTTCAGCAGGACAAGGGTTAAGGTTATTAAATAACAACTGTCTGTAAAATGTCGAGTAACAAATAGCTGTGAGTAAGTTAAAAATAGGTCGGCCTTCTGCGTACTATTTTATGAGTTTGCAAATATTCAGACTCTACTGTTTATAAGGAGACACTATAATTGGCAGATATTAGGGAAATAATCTTTGTGTCTACCTGTGTTTGCTCTCTATCACACCAAGATCCTATTAAAATATGCCTAAATTTACTATTGTATGTGTATACGAATATATAGTTAAAGAAAAAGAAAACACTTCGTGTGTGCGTGCGTGTGTGTGCGTGTGTGTGGAGGAGTGGGTACACCTGTCAAAATGTTTTGTTTCTCTTTTGTTTCCTCGAGCCATGAATGAAAATAAAAAACGAAGGACGCTAATATACATGCATAGCGTCTTTCGGGTTTTTCATTCATGGCTCGATGAAACGAAAAAAAAATCAAAACTGAATTCTTAAGTCATTTGCTGTTTCGATCGCCATCAGTCAATGGTAGAGAAAGCATGAATTACCTCTGCTGGAATATACCAAAGCCAATAGGAAGGCACATGGGCGTAGCAAGAAAGTAATTGTTGGCCAGCGTTCTCACATGTTATAAGCTGTGCAACGTGGTCCTGATGGTAAGTCTTAGTTGCAAGGTAAGGCTCTGTCTGTGGAGACACGACGAACTGTCTGCCAACAGTAAACCACAGTTTGGGATGGGACCAGGTTCATACTGTGTGATAAATCATTTGAGAAATTCCATTAAGTTTAAAGAGGAAAATAAATTGTGATATGCCAATTCTACATAAAAGCAGTTTGTGTCGCCAAATCGAATGCCTTTGGAAAGAAACTCTATAAGAAACTCTATAAGAACTAAGCTTCCGTTCCAATCCTATAAATTATTATTGTATGTATATATGTATTGCATGTCACAGAGAAATTGTGAAATAAATATGTTTAAACAAAAATCGAATGCCATTTCGGAACATATGATAAGAATATTGCAGTCTTTGACAAATTGTTTTATTGGCTGGATAATATATACAGTCTGATGTAATTAAGATTCTTGTTTCACCATTTTTTGCGCTTTAGAATCTATATTAAATATAATGTTGTTTACGAAAAGATTTTTTTCTGTTTTTTTTTTTTTTTTTTTTTTTTTTTTTTCTGCGGATGCGAGACATTATCATGTAACGGCCCGCTATAGATTTATGTAAAATGCTTTCTGGGAAATCACTGTATAGCAGAGTTGCATGAATTGCATTTGGCGGTTCTAATAAGTACCCATAATCTATGTTTCTGAGCAGAAATAAGAAAAATAATGTATACCCATGTAAACCCCAGTTTTACTATATCAAAGTGGGGTTCAAGGGGATCAAATCATATAGGCATGTTTTCGTGATGCATAATGTAGAGTGTTCGTTTTGCCTGCATTAAAATTATTCCATTAGTGTACATGAAGGCATTTCATATTTCCAAGGGAGGAAACGATTCGTTTGAATTCTTCCTAAGACTAATAATTACTTTTCGTCCTGAAACTGTATTTTAAATGTAACAATTACGATTTTCTACGTCATTTACATGTATATGTTGTTATGTACAGATAGATTTATGCTAAAACAGTTCAGTGTTTTCAACACTGATTCGTCAACATCGCAAATCACTTTGGTCCTAGCGCAACAACCATACATACATGTCACCGCATGCCAAAATTAGCAAAATGCGTCCAGCGCAGACTCAGATCAGCTTGGACATCAGTCCTCTCTATCCACATGTAGAAGTCTTGGTTCCTTAGCAATCCAAATAGCGCACAGCGAAGACTTATCAGATTGGACGGATACCCGTGCAAATCCATCTCTTCTCTGGACGCCGAGTTATTGTTCAGGTTTTGTCAAGCACTGCCTCATATGGTTAAAACAGTCCAAATTCAGCAGACCGATTTACTTTGAACCTACTGGCGCAGTGGTTCAGTTGCTAGAGCGTCCGCTTTGCGTCCGGGAGGTTGTGGGTTTTATCCAAGTCGACTCATACCAAGGCTTCTGTATTAAGAGTAGCATCGGGACCCAGGGTGAAGTTAGCTAGCTGTAAAAGTGCTTTAAACCCCCCGGTGGTTTACTCTACTGACCGTTCTAAGGCGGTGGTCCCAGTGTTAGTCGTACTCTTTGTTGCTTTGTGGTTTATTCTACGAGGCTATTTGTTGTATGTCTTACCATGTGTCATTTTGTTCTTGTGTTTTTTCAGTCCTTTTAGTATTGCGATTACCTCGCTTGGGGAAGAGAGAGCTAATCTTAGTGCTTTTAGTACGTTTGTTCGATTTATGCTTGTTTGGATTTGTCGGTTTCCTCTTCCTCTTGGTGTCTGGGAAGGGCTGCGGTTTGTAATTGTGGCACTCCCTGGACTTTTCTCTTACCTTTTTTTTTAAATATGGTACTAGCTGCTCTTTCGCTTGGCTCTTAGCATAGAGAAAGTAGAGCTAGGAATCGAGCTGGTCGGCCCGGCGTCAGTATAATATAACTGAGTTGAATATCACGTTATGTGTCTTGGACATGATATTTCACCGAGTCGGCACTCTAAAAGTTAGCATTGGAAGCGTGATTAATTTAATGTTATAACCACGCTTGCGCGGGTCCTTTTCTAGTGTATTTCAAGTTTATGAAATGGCTTTATTCCCCGTGTAGACATTGTAGCATTGAAATTGTAAAGAAAAAGTGTTTCTACGTACCACTCAAAGTCTTCTTTTGCCAAACTGATCTTGAAGGAGAACAATTGTTCAGAACATTAGGACGTCAAATGTAATAAATAATCATGTTTCCTTAAGCAATACATGTCGGGTCAATTCTCCATAATATACAGTCGACTCTCGTTATCTCGAATTCTAAGGGACTCTCTGAAATACTTTGAGATATCAGTACCTCGACATATCAGATTTTCAGAATTTAGGAAAAAATAAATCGAACAACCATATTTAACAAATGTATATGTAATTTGACTCCTGGAATTAGACATATATTGAAAATATTGTGGAAAAGAGGAGAAATTGGGGCAATTTCTCCTCTTTTTCACAATGTTTTGTTACCTGTTCTTAGATTTTCATGTTTAAGCAGGGACCAGATTTTTGCTTCGAGATAAGCGGTTATTCGAGATAAGCGAGGTCGAGGTTACGAGTCAACTGTATATGTTTTTGGGTAGATACTCCAAAATAATTTAAGCGTACAGTGAGGGTTCAGATAAGGCATTAACTGTATTTGAAGAATTCAATTGTGGTCCGAGTTTGTCCAATCAAGTGTATCTGCCTATCACTGTACAGTTGCTTGTCGAACAGAAATATTGTATCCTGCAAAATACATGCATTATGCCGAAATGCACGCAATTTGTGTTGCTGTACTGTTTTTGTATAAAGTACTGTTCAATCATTCCAGATATGAAACTTCAGCTGTATATTTATCCAGTCAATGTACGATGATATTTTTGCAAGAGTCGCCACTTTGGTCTCTGCTTAACTGTAATAATACACCCTATTAAATACTACATGGATTTGTCCTCGTTCCAAGATGGAATAATTCTCTGAACATTAATTTTCAATCACTCTAAAATAGCTTATACGAGGTATACACGTACAACTGAGCAATCATGTTAATTTTCAATTACTCTAAAATAGCTTATACGAGGGACACACGTACAACTGAGCAACCAGTTTCTAGTTTCATTCATTCATTCATTCAAAAACAATCATTCATTCATTCATTTATTCATTCATTAATTCACACATACATTAAGCAATTCATTATTTATTCATCCATGTATGCGTTCCTTCATTACTTCCTTCTGTCATTTAGTTTTATTGAGTCATTGGATTATTCACTTAAGAGTCGGTCCTAATAAATACCCATACAATAAACAAAGGAAAATGATCCGGAATTGCATGTGTGCTCAATGAAGACAGCCTGAGCGGATGCGCCGTCTGGTCAGAGTTTTCGCAGGAAGTCTTTGGGAAGCCAAGGAGCCAGTGCGTTTTCGGGCGGACAGCCAAAACTGACGTGCAGGCAGATCTGTGTCTTCGCTTGGTGCACATACAACAATAAAGTGTAGGAAATGAAGTGTTCTGGCTAAATTATGACATAGCTATGATTCCTTTTGAAAAACGCTGCCTGTCGGTGTTTTCATACGTAACTTTATCACATAATACGACATGAGAAAAACATCGCATTTTGGACGCATCACCTTAGATCTAGGTAAGCCTTCACTAAGGCAAACTAGTCAGCGATCACTGTCTCATACAGAATCAGCTGACATTAACATTTTGCATACTGGGTAAAAATTTCAGCAAAAGACAATTTGAATTTTTTTTTCTTATTTTTTCCTAGAAAATAGGATTAGACACTTCATGCAAACTGTCTCCTAAGGAAACATTTTGCATGAAGTGTCAGACCCTATTTTCTAGGAAAAAAATAAAAAGAAAAAAATATCATCAGTTTGCCGTCTACAGAATCAGCCAAAAGGGTGATAAGTGTTTACGAATATGAGTCTCAACATGAGAAAAAGTACCTTCTGACATTTTGACCAACTACGACTCAAATCAACCTGGATCAGTGTCTTCGTTGTTCGTATGAAGAACCTTTGCATCCTTGACCATCACTAAAACATACCTATATAATTTTGACCCCCCTTAAACTCCACTTTTATATAGTAAAAATGTGGTTTACAGGGCTATACATTATTTTTCTTATTTCTACTCAAAAACAGATTGTGGGTACTCGTTGTTTTGAGCAGAAATATGAAAAATATAAGAATTTTTATCTGAAAACTTACAGTTTTCGGTGGTGAAATTTTCTATATATTTGAATAGGCGTGTTTTTGTAATGTATGCAAAATGCGCACATCAAACATTCTGATCAGACTGCGAAGAAATTAAGGTTTATCTGAATCTTTGCAGGGTACTCAGGTGCGAAGATACATTCAGACGAACAGAGAAGGACCTGATCAAGCTAATCTGACTCGTCAGTCGTCATATGGTACACACGTGTCCTTTTCTTATATTATGGCATCCAGAATTAAATGAAAATGCCTTAGGCAGTCGCAGATCTTAAGACTGGCTGTGTCACCAACATAAGTGAGTGGTGTTATCGGTAGATCTTCGAATTTTAAGATGCTTTAAAGCACTTTCCGGTGTTAATGGCATTAAAACATCAATACATTTCACCTAGTTTCAAAGGCCTATCTTTCATTTGTTTTACCTAATTTACTGTGCGAATGAATTCTCCTTTTATTTGTTAAGTAACACAATTCTTTATGGCATGCCCATTTTCTAAAAAAAAGCAAATGACCATCTATAACAATGTTATACCAGTGTGTCTAGTAACTCATTTACAGTAGCTTGAAGCAATTCATCGACCGAGAATTCCTAAAGTTAGCAGGACTATCACCCTAGACCTAATGTACCCATATAATATATAAGCCAGCTCACGACAAAACCTACATGATGGCAAGCGCGCCCAGCGAAGACTCAGGTCAGCCTGGGCATCTACCAAGTCTGATCAGAGTCTTTGCTGTCCGCATGAAGAAAGCTTGGGTCCTTAGCACCCATTGAGCGCACAGCGAAGACTCTGATCAGACTGAGCGGGTGCCTTGGCCATGCCATGCTAGTTTTTTTTTTTTTTTTTTTTTTTTTTGGTTTTGTCATGCGCTGGCTCATATAGTGAAAGTCGGAGAATACAAGGCTGTACATTACAGGCTAATTTTACTCCATTTTTGTTTTTAAAGCTTAGTAATACGAGTTCAATTTCACGTTGAAAAAGTACAATTCAGCTTCAGTTTTTTTATTTAGTTTTACAGAGTGCGTTACTTTTATCCTGAAGAGATATAAAACTTCATACCGCGGACTTAGCCGTTTTGGAAAAGCATAGCTCTTGATAAGATACTTTTTTCAACTGAAAAGAATTGATATTTTGCTAATTCCCACAAAAAATTGTTGTGGGTACTCATTAGAAGCGCCTCACCAAGGCGCTTCTAATGAATACCCGCACCATATGTTGTCATGGAGGAATAAGAACAATAATTTGTGGACACCCCTTTCTTATCTGAAGTTATGAAAAAGGTAAACAAACGTTTTATTTTATTTCTTTTCTTTAAACAAAGGCATGGAGACACTTTTAGGGCAGGCAACTCTTTCAATTTTGATTTTTTCCTATTTTGATGAAGGGTCTACTCTAAAAGGAACAAATGCACAGGCCGTTTTAGGAAAATTCTTTCCTGTTAGAGAAGACCTCTTTTCAAAAGAGGTTGGGTGTGCAAGAAGCAAACAGAAAGTCGCAAAACTTGCATTACAAAAACACCCCTATTCAAACATACTGGAAAATTTACCATCAAAAATTGAAAATTTTCATATAAAAAAATTCTGATATTTTTCATATTTCTGCTCGAAACATAGATTGTAGGTACTCGTTAGAACTGCCTCGACGAGGCGATTATAACCAGTACCAACAATCTATGTTTTTTTTTTTTTTTTTTTTTTTTTTTTTTTTGCTGGATTAAGAACAATAATGTATACCCCTGTATAACCCAGTTTTCCTATATAAAAGTGGGGTTTAAGGGGGTCAAAATTATATAGGCATGTTTTCGTGATATCTTCCAGCGAAAACTGTCAAAAAAGTTAGCAAGTGTATTCAGTCCCTTCAAGTCCTAGTTATGCGTGACACGGATGAATTAAGCTTTCACTTGTATGCCTAATGAAAAATTGCGACTGGCGGAGTCAGCAGATTAACTTAAGAGGATAAGAGATCGAAAATAACGACCCTATAGGCGAGTGCACTTCTTTTTGATTTGCTTACATTTATAAGTGCTATCTAACTTAATCAGATGTCTCGTGAAATCCTCGCCAGTCGACTTAAAGAAATTGCTCTATTACAACTAATGTAAGAGAAAGTGAATGGACAGACAAATGATTTTATGTATCGATTGGTTCGAACCAGGCCACGCTTTTTAGCACAGTTTCCAGTATAGCTTACCAAAGCTCTAATACGTTCGCAAATCTGGTACGAATATTCTTTCTAAGCATGACCCATTAAAATATTTCTTTCCAACCCAAAGTATGTGTTTTGGCATTAAATTTCGAAAGACATTAACAACAACACACACGCACACACAAATGCATAACAAGCGCTTATCAAAATAAAGCTTTTTACTTTGTTGTATGTTCCAATATACAGTCAAACTGCAATGGCTCGAACATCTAATTTATTCTAGACATCGATAGTTTGAGCCACTGAGGGTAAATCATAGCGCCAGAACAGTTTGCAAATAGGGATAATTTAGAGGTGCCTTTTCAATTTTCTGTAAAATACTGGGCCTAGTTGTTCAAAGCGTCGTTAGCTTAACGAGCTCGTTAGTGATCAAAATATTAACTTTTCTAGTAAGTACAATACTAAATTCACAGGTATTTGTGCTGAAAAAAATGTGAGTAGCTTTTGCAAATGCAAAAGCTACTTACATTTTTTTCAGCAAAAATATTAGCGTATATGCCATATTTAATGATTACAGTTTTAATGATACGTTAACTAACGACATCTGTAGTTTTAAACAACTGGACCCTTGTATGTTGAGTATACGTAATAGTATCACTCGATAAGGCAAATTGCTTCGATAAGGCGTCTCTAGTGAGTATACATACCATTCATTTCCTAGATAAAATTAGAAAAAAATCCCTTAAATAGGCCTAAATATTTGTTTTCTTGAGCTATCGGAAGACTTTCATAGGCACTCAAAAACGAGTTTGAATCAGCCTCGGTAAACGTGCCATCAGTGTCCGATACTGTAGATAGTTCAATCTAAATCTAAGCCAAGCCGGCCTCGGTGGCTAAGTTGGATGCGCCGTCCGACTGGAGACCAGGAGATCGCGGGTTCAACCCCCGCCGAAGTCGGCAACATTCTTTCGTGGAGATTGATCATGAAATATTTTCTACGGTCATTCTCTCCCTTCCGCTGATTCAAGAAGGGCAGTTGTCAGTTTCTGGCGAAAGAATGTGCACAATACTGGTTAACCGCTTAGAGGACTAAGCCTGCCCAGTAAACGTGTGGTTAGGTAAACTGACCGCGCTCGACATGACCCCATTGGGTTGCTGGGCCGTAAAACCTTAACACAAACAAATCTAAGCCATGTATACTTGTATTTTATTTCCTTTAATGTATTTACGACCCCTTTTCAAATCAAAGACTCATTTGTTAAAAGTTTGCACAAGACATTATTGCTGATGCAATCTAATGGCTGTGTACTATGCAATAGACAGTATAACATAATAGTACAATTATAAGACTAGAAATGTGCCAGTATGACACAAATGCCCCCGCCCAGGGCCATCATCACCTACAAAAATGAAGTTGAAAAACGAGCCATAACTCTCATAATAATTGGCAGATTTTATTCTAAATCGAACTTGACCATATTTTATGATTATGTACCTGGGTATAAAATATGAATCCAATACACAAATCAATCTTTTTTTAAAAAAAAAATATCAGTAGGAAAACATCTTTTGAAGGTGGAAAAGGGCCATAACTCCCATAATAATGGGTTGATTTTACCCTAATTGGAACTTGACCTCTATTTTATGATTTTATGTGTTAAATATGAATTCAATACATTAATGTTTTCAAAAGATATCGAACTGAAACTATTTTTCAACGTTGAAAAAGGCTGTAACTCCAAATATAATTTTACCCTAAATCAAACTTGCACTATATTTTAGAATTATATGCTTGTGTATAAAATATGAATCCAATTCACTAATCTTTTCAAAGGTTATGGACTGGAAACTATTTTTCAAAGTTGAAAAGGGGCATTAACTCCAAAAATGATTGGAGGATTTGACCCTAAATCCAACTTGACATACATTTTATGATTATATACATGTACCTGTGTATAAAATTTGAATCCAATACACTAATCTTCTCAAATGATATCGAACGGAAACCATTTTTTAACTATTTTGCAACACTGATAAAGGGCCGTAACTCCAAAACTAATTGGTGGATTTTACCCTAAATCGAACTTGACCTATATTTTATAATTGTAGGCTTGGGGTATAAAATATGAATCCAATACACTAATCTTTTCAAAAGTTATGGAACGGGAACCATTTTTTGCGAAGTTGAAAAAGGGCCATAACTCCCAAAATAATAAATGGATTTTACTCTAAATTGAACATGATCTACATTTTATGATTATATACCTGTGTACAAAATTTCAATCTAATACACCAATCCTTTCAAAAGATATCGTACGGAAACCATTTTTCAAAGTTGAAAAGGGCCATAATTCCCTAAATAATTGGTGGATTTTACCCTAAATCGATCTTAACCCACATTTTATGATTATATACCTGTGTTTGAAATTTCTATACAATACACCAATTCTTACAAAAGATATCGCACGGAAACCAAAAGTGTTACGTACGGGACAGACGGACGGACGGACGGGACAGACGTACATACGGACAGCGGTGATACTATATGCTCCCGCATTGAAAATGGCCGGGGCATAAAAACCAGTGTTGTTGCACAAATTTAGGCTCCATATTCTACTCGTTGCAATAGCAATGTCGTCCAAGTTACTGTCTTATTTGTTGCTTGCTCTGTAGCCAGACCCTTTCTTGAAAACTCGGTCTAGTCTAACTGTATTATTTAACAATATCCTTAATGACATCTTAAAAATAACACACGAACCGTTCTAACGATATTAATATCTCGGCTAATTTGTTATCACTAAATCATGTATGACAATATGCTTGTGACATCTAGTTTCATTTATTCATTACGATTGCGAAAGCGTGGTTGACGACAACAGACCTATTCGATCAAGTATTGATTAACGTCGAGAGGACGTGTAAAAAATATTTTTAGAATATTTTGTTTGTGTTGAGGTTTAACGATCCAGTCATGTCGATTAGTTTGCCAAGCCACGATTACTGGGCTGGTTCAGCCATCTAAGCGATTAACCTGTACTGTGCACGTTCCTTCGCCAGAAACTGACAACTGCCCTTCTTGAATCAGCGGAAGGGAGGGAATGACTGAAGAAAATATTCCATGATCAAATTTTCAAAAGAATGTTGCCGACCCGGCGGGGTCGAACCCGCAACCGGCGGATGAGCATCCAACTGAGCCACCGAGACCGGTTAGAACATTTTGAATAAATACAGGCGTATAAAGACAATCTGTTTTACATAATGAAGTATTTCGGTATCATCACCCACTGACTTGGAAGTTAGGCGGACCAAACAAATGTTTGTAATTTGGAGCTGCGTCAGAATTAAAGGGGAGGTTTTCCGTGAGTAAAATTAGTTTAACTTCTCTCTCTCTCTTTCCGCCCCCACCCCCCACTCCCCTTCCATCCTCGCAACCCTAGATCTGTACTTCTACTGACCGTTCTAAGGCGGTTGTTTTGTTGCGGTTTTTCCTGGTTCGTGCGCCTGTGGATTCCTATGTGGCGTTTATTTTGATATTGTTTGTTCCTCACTTCTCCCTCTTTTAATAGAAGCTTTCAAATTTTATGAGATCTCCGTCAAAATAAGAATTTACTGTATTTAACAGTTAGGACAACTAATACCCTAAATATTTGGCCAGATAGACCTAGCGAAAAAGTATAGATCCAAACAAAATGACAGTTTGATCAGGGTCTGCACTGTTTGCTGTTTTTATAAGACTGGTATTTTTCAGAAACATAACAAGTTATGATACACATCAAAGATAGTGGAACAGAATTGTATTTACAGTTTAATATCGACTTTTTATGGACAACAGGTACTGATGGCCAATGAAAAATGTCAAAGTTGCAACGCTGCATTACAAAAATGTCCGTGCTGAGCCCTTGAAACTTTTCGTAGTATATGTATGTTCACAATACAATACTAAGTTTACATTTTAAAATAATGCATTGCCCTATCGATCTTTATTTTGTTTGTATTTTGTAATAAATTGTCAACAAACGTTAGCTAACGTAAACCACATATGCGGTTTCTGGCAGATCTAAATCAGTTGCATGTTCATTATGTTTCAATACTATGTGGTCCTGGGCATAACATTTCCTACAATTCTACATTGCGGCAAGCCGATTCGCTTTTTGTATGAGCGAATCGGTGTATTCGCTCATACAAATGGCAGCAGTCTTTTATATGAGCCATACACCAATCAGTCTCTGCATCCGGGTCTGATGATCAGAGTTTTAGTTGCCTATCTGAGGACGATTTAGATCATTGGTTAAAAGACTCTGATTAGAATGCTCGGATGTGCAGACTGATCAGTGTATTTGCTAGGCGCACATGCAATCTTGTAGGAAATGCTGTGTTGCTCTAATCATTGTCTGGGATCAATTAAATCTTTGAGCGCGAGAAGGTCATTCATACATTACAATATCTGTACAATATCTGCATCTTTGAAGGTAACCAATGTCTTGCAAAAACAAAACAAAGATCATTTAATACATAAAGGACAAAACAGTTTAGATGCTTAAAGTCTTAGTCACAAATGTTGGCACACAAATATCCCAGCAAGACTTTTAAACGTCATAATGCATTAAATGCTTATCTAGCTTTTATTTACCAACTGTTACTACAATCCAAACCTCTGAGTCATAATTTAAACAGAACGCCGTTGTGCATTCAAACTAGTGCAAATATAACTACAGCTGTTTTCAACAACAAAAAAAAAATGTGTGTCTCCGCCAGTTGGTACTCACATATGTCGTCTGATAATGCTTTATATAAATTTTCATGAACATATATTGAATGGTTTTCAACTTATACAAAGGAAACAAAACCACAGTTGTCAAACTTTAAAGGGGAATAACTCCAAAATACATAAACAAAAGTTACACCTTGTAGTCTGATCATCATCTGATGATGTTTCATATTTCTGTAAAGTTTCATGAAAATATCTTGAACGACTTTCTACTTATTCAACGGCAACGAAACTACCATTGTCAAATTTCAAAGGAGAATAACTAAAAAAATATACAGACAAGAGTAAAGGATTCTTGTCTTCTGCACGTCGTCTGATGATGTTTTATATTTTTTATGACGTTTCATGAACATTTCGATTTATAGAGCGGAAACGCAACTACTATTGTCAAATTTCTCAGGAGAATAACTCCAAAAATATATAAACAAGAGTTATGGTTCTTGTGATTTGCACATCGTCTGATGATGCTTTATATTTTCATGAAGTTTCATGAAAATATCATTAATAGTTTTCTAGTTAAAGACCGGATACGATTTTGTGACAGACCGATGGACGGACAGATTGACAGATAAGATTTACATTTCTTGTCATTTGCGAGTCGTCTGAGATGCTTTATAATTCTATGAAGTGTCATGAAAATGCCTCGAACGGTTTTCAAGTCATAGACCGGATACGAAATGGTCATTCTCCAGTTTCAAAGGAGATAACTCCAAAACATGTATAGACATAAATTATATTTCTATGAAGTTACATAATAATATCTTTTAAGTCAGAGAGCGGTCACGAAATAACCATTGTCAAATTTCAAAGGGGAATAACGCAAGTAATGTATTGACAAGACTTATGGTTCTTCTGGTCTGCACGTCATCTGATGATGCTATATATTTCTATCAACATGATCAAGGTTTATGAAAATATCTTCAACGGTTTTCAAGTGATAAAGCGGGCACGATTTTGTAACCCCCATACAGGCGGACAGACGGACAGACGACAAACGGACAGAATGTACTTTTGAAAGGCCGCAATTACGATGTACAGCTTTGCTTAAGCACAGAAAGCAGAATATGAGAAACAAATAATGACAAGCTTCAACAGCACAACTGCAATAACCAACATACAAACGGGAAAACTGCAACAAAGGAACCGTCTTGGTTTGGTTGTTAGTGTTGAGGTTTTACGGCCCAGTCAACCCAACTGGGTCATGTCAAGCGCGGTCAGTTTACCTAGCCATACTTTTACAAGTCAGGCCTGGTCCTCTAAGCGGTTAACACGTTTTGTGCACATTCTTTCGCCAGAAATTGATAACTGTCCTTCTTGAGCGGAAGGGAGAGAATGACAGTAGAAAATATTTCTTGGTCAATCTCGACGTAAGAATGTTGCCGGACCAGGTGGGGTCGAACCCGCAACCTCCTGATCACCAATAGAAGGCGCATCAAACTGAGCCACCGAGGCCTGTGGAACCGTCTTGGATTGTCAGCAGAAACAACCACTGGGGACTGGAGATGACATTTAACTCTTTCACTGCCACAGGCGGTGATAATAGGCTTTTGCAACCAGCATAAATCTCATCTGGATCTACGCTGTTTGACATTCAATCTTTCAAACTTATATTTCATTTCCTTTGGGATCATTAGGCACGTTGTGGTATCTTTGAAAATGGAGTTCTGCTCATGTATACGCTAGAGGGCGCAAGCAGTTTTGCAAACTGCATTATAGTTTATGAAGAATCTCAATAAAAAAAAGGTAAGAGAAAAGTCCAGGGAGTGCCACAATCACAAAAATGGTAAGAGAAAAGTCCAGGGGGTGTCACAATCACAAACCGCAGCCCTTCCCAGACATCAAGAGGGAGAGGAAACCAACAAATCCAAAATTGATCAAACGTACAAAAAGCACTAAGATTAGCTCTCTTCCCAAAGCAAGGTAATCGCAATGCTAAAAGGACTGTAAAACACAAGAAAAAAATGGCACAAGGTAAGACATACAACAATTCGCCTCGTAGAATAAACCACAACAAAAAGTAAGAATAACACCGGGACCACCGCATTAGAACGGTCAGTAGAGTAAACCACCGGGGGGTTTAAGTATTTTACAGCTAGTGAACTTCACTCTGGGTCCCGATGCAACTCTTAATACAGAAACACATACAAATTCGGTTCGCATAAAGGCTCCCAACTCAGTCAATGCATCAAAGCGAAAACAAAAAAAAATCAAATTAATCACTGTAATAAACAAAGACGAGTACTCATGGATAATTCTACTGTATCCCAGAGTAAATGAAAACCCATAGTTGAACCACGGCGGGCCAAACCAACGACTTATCATCAAGCCCCAACCAACCAAGACTCCCATTTTCTAATCTGTAATGTGTTCTTTGCTCAAAAGGCAATCTCCCTTTCAAAACGATATTCTGTATAAAAAAGCAGATCGGAAATGTCGTCTGAAATTTGGCACCGAAATCAAACTTATTTTACCCGATAAACACTTATTTTACCTGATAAAAACCTCAAAATTACAAATATGTGTTCTGTCCGCGTAGGGTTCTCTTGTCTCATCAATGAAACATCATAGTTTAACAGAAATAGTCACAAAACTGCAATGAAATCAATGACCGTTAGTCTCGACTCGAGAGGGGATGGTGTTTTTTTCCATTGCATACTCTGCTTTTTGGCCTCAGGATCAAAGTGATTGACCTCAGTCTCATCTTGGTCATCTCAAAGATAACGGCCAAGATAGACTGACCTGCCATAAAACTTTATGCCTATTTGTCTATGCCTATTTGTCTATTTTACGCAGACTTCCTCTTTTGTCACATATGATCAGATTGTGCACAAGTCCAACGTTTTTGTTTGTAGTAGCCTCTTTAGTCGCCCGGACCGTTAATAATCATCCACGCCCTCCCTGACTTTCCTAAATTCAGCGGCCCATTTCTTCGGCGAGCTGTAAGAAGGAGACTCATGCGCAAAAAGTTTTAATGAAGTCATATGAATTTCCTTCGGGGACATGCCCTTCTTACAGGAGTATTTTATGACTGCTCTAACGTCGACCTTGTTCATTTCCTCAGTTTAAGATACCCTTCTCCTGTTTTCAGCGAATTCCTACTGAAATCAATGGCTTTGAAAATTTATTCCTTCTTCGAAAGATAATGAATAAGATAAAGTTATCAGCTCGCTGGAATTTTCTTCGGGGACATGCCCTTCTTACAGAAGTACTTTATGAATGCTCTAATTTCAACCTTGTCCATTTCCCCAGTTTAAGACACACTTTTCTGTTTGCATCGAATTCCTACTGAAATCCATAGCTTTGAAAATTTATTAAGATAAAATTATCAACTCAATGGGGTTTCAGTTCAATTTATTCATTCTAAGTATATCGGGCTGAGTACTTCTGGATCGTACATCGATTGTTGCTTTAGGGGATGACCACTGTCACTAATATGCTAAAGTAGATAATCATTCATCTTGTGGATTATCTAGTGACCCTTCATAGAAATAAAACAGGAGCTAAAAACTGCTTGCTTGATAAAATCAAAGAAACAAAAATAGCAACAAAAACGAAAACAATAAAATACACACAAAAATAAGACATTGCCGTCATTGATGGGGCTTATTTTCCCGGTATATGCATATTAAGAAAATATGGGAAACACATTCTCATGGTGCACTTATAATCAGCATTTTTATAGGAATTGATAATATGTCAGCTTTAAACAAAACAGCTTATTACAGGCGATTGGCATGCAACAATGTTAACCAAATATGGTAGATACCATTTGTTCCTTCCCAAACTGTACTGGATTCCTAAACTTCACAAGAATCCGTACATGCAGAGATATATTGCTGGTTCAGCTAAGTGCTCAACCAAGCCTCTTTCTCAGATTCTAACACGAATACTAACCGCAGTTAAAGAAGGCCTTCAGAAGTATTGTGACACTGCATATGCCAGAAGTGGTGTTAATCAGATGTGGATCCTGAAAAACTCCAAAGAGCTCTTAGAAAACCTAAAGGCACAATCTCTTCATTCCGTCAACAGTATAAAATCTTTCGATTTCTCTACTCTCTACACTACTATTCATCATGATAAATTGAAATCTAAATTAAAGGCAATTATCAACCAGTGTTTCTTCCACAAGAATGGTAACCGTCGATTTCAGTATGTTGTCATTGGCTACAAAGACACATACTTCATTCGGGATCACTCTGATGCACCACAAAAATACTCAGATGCAGATGTCATTAAGATGCTGGAATATCTAATCGACAATATTTTTGTGGAGTTCGGCGGTCGGATATTTCAACAAACAATCGGCATACTGATGGGTACTAATTGTGCACCGTTACTTGCCGACTTGTTTTTATACTCGTATGAGGCGGAGTTTGTACAAAGTCTCCTCCAAGCAGGCAAGAAACACCTCGCACAACAATTCAATTTCACCTACAGATATATAGATGATGTATTGTCTCTGAAAAACACAAAATTTGCAGAGTATTTAGAATTCATCTACCCACGTGAACTTGAAATAAAGGAAACAACGGAGACTTCAGCCTCCTCCTCATACTTGGATTGTTATCTCTACATCGACAATGGAAAGCTTACTTCTAGGCTTTACGACAAACGGGATGAGTTCAATTTTCCCATCGTTAACTTTCCTTTCCTGAGCAGTAATATCCCTTCTGCACCAGCATACGGCGTTTACGTTTCACAGTTAATCCGTTATGCCAGAACTTGTTCAAATTATCAGGACTTCATGGAGCGTGGGAAAGTGCTCACTCAAAAGTTGTTGAGCCAGGGGTTTCAAAAAACCAAACTGGTAGCAACACTTAAGAAGTTCTATGGGAGACATCATGATCTAGTCAATCCCTACAATGTGGCAGTTTCCAGAATTGTTTCTGATGTTTTTGCCAGTGACGCGCCATAAGTAGACTTCCCAAATCCCGGACATACGCTTCTACCGATATTTCCTTCGTTCAGGCCCATGGGCATGGTGGGCGAAGCTTGCTTACCAAGTAATGCTTACTATCCGCGGACGCCTGATTACACCCTTTGTTCTGGGGTCCATGTCTGTTGGTCTGAACATTCTGATTCGTCATTCGTTTATGGATTTATGATTTTGAATTACGGCTTTGGTACCATGACCGCAACTACTTCTTTAGTTGAATGATTAGGCCTAAGACGGCTCTTTCAAAAGTATATTTCAGCAGTTTGGCGCCTGCATATCGGTGTCTGTGATCTGGACCACCGTAGTCAAAGTGGTAGTCTACACTAAGTATGTCACTGAGCTTTCATCTTTGTTTCATCCCCATATTGTGTAATTTTACAGTACTGTCTCACTGTTGAGGCAAACTCCGTAATTTATGCTGTTCGAGACGTTTTGATATTTTTCCAGTCAGTAACTGTTCTATTTACCAAACAATTAACTTCATTTTGGTAGTTCCTACCTTCATAAATATATTACTTATATAAATGTAGAAAGGTTTAAAGGTGGCAGTATGAGCTATTTTATATAATCAGTTACTTAGCAAAGGCAACAAAATATGACCCCTATTATAGAGATTTGTAAACGACACACATTTGAAGCGTTTTCCTCACTACCTTAAATATTTGATAAAGCATTGTCGGCTCTTTTAGATATCTGCCTTCTGTTCTTCATTACTACTAAGTATGTATCCCTACCAGACATTGGCGGACAATATGTGTAAAACACAAACTGTTCTTCATGAAGATTTTATGAGAAGATTTCGTTATTATTATGTCTATTTTACTGTTGACAAGCATTGATCACCTCGAGATAACAGCTGATAAATGGAACTAATCCATCAGCGAAAGACACATATCGTGATAGACGAAACAGTAACCCGATAAATGCGCTTATTTACCAAGATTATTTGTCTGATACCCGCGTATGTGGATCATCGTATAGAAACGTGACCAAGAACTTGAATATACCATTACGAAAACACGCCTATACAAATATATTGAAAATTTCACCACCAAAATCTTAAAGTTTTCAGATAAAATTTCTGACATTTTTCATAATTATGCTCAAAAACATAGATTGTGGGTACTCGTTAGAACCGCCTCGTCGTGGCGGTTCTAACGAGTACCCACAATCCATGTTTTGAGCAGAAATAAGAAAGATAATGTATACCCCTGTAAACCCCAGTTTTACTATATAAAAGTGGGGTTTAAGGGGGTCAAAATTATATAGGCGTGTTTTCGTGATGGTTAATATGGGTCGCAACAAGGAACGCAGGACAACTGCGAGTCACGAAAACCTAGATCATAATCTGGATTGATCATGGCCCTCGCAGTTTACAAAATTATAGACGAAGCTTTCTGTTGTCCTTATTAATGTGAAATAGGTGATTTAATTGTAGATTGCATGTAAAGGATTAAAGAATTAAAAGTAGATTGCATGTAAATGCCAGCTGTTGGCCAAATTGCCGTAATTTCGGTGCGTATACCCAGCCAACACACAACGTCGCAACGAAACGACTTTCTTACGACGTTGCGCCGACGTCGGAGGGGCATTGGTACGACGTTGTGTGTTTACGGGTAAAGCGAAAACGAAAACGTAAATTCGATTATATGCGAGTATTTTCAATAATTCGGCATATATTCGGAATTACGAGGGTTTCTATCTTAAGTTAATACATTCCACAGTATTCGTTTTCTTTGTAAGGTTACGATTTCAGAATAATTGCATCAAGTTATGAGCCTATTCAACATAGCATCCCATGTTCTCAATAATTCATAGTGAAAATCGGAACATTCTTTGTTAGGCAAATTATACCTGTCGTTCGGTCCATCGAAGTCAAACACGCGCTGTGTGCAGGTCGTCATTGAAGCTTACTCAGTCTCATCAAAGTGCTTATGATTATATATGCTTTACTGTGAATTTTCTGTGATGATATAGAACACCCCTAGGCAGACCCAATACATATTTGTATTTTGCAGCTAAAAAAGAACTAAGGGCGACTACGGATTTAATTAACCGATGAGGTGGGGAATCCGTAGGCAGAGCGAACAGTTATGTGTAGCAGGAAATGCATCAGAACTAATGGCTCCTGCTGAGTAAGTTTTCCTGACATTACTTAATTTTTAGAAGGGATACAACTTTTGTGGCTTCCTGTCTTCTGTCAAAGAAACTTAGTTCCTTCTGAAAGGGAGTCTGCTCTAAAAAGAATGCATTTGCTTCGGCCCATCTCCGCCCTGGAAAAAGACTCTTTTTCAGATGAAGGATAGCCATTTTGACAGAAATGGTTCCTCTACTGATAATGTATCTAACTCTGAAAATGGAGCTACTCCGAAAGGAAATATTTGCAACCTTTGTAGAGTAGACCCTTTTCAGACGAGGTTTTATGCGCAAAAACACAAACAGGCAGTCAAAAATGATATCCCTTTTAAAATGACGGAAATCTAAAAGATTTATAAAGTCTTCTTGAATGATGGCCATAGCTGGGGCTGCGCAGCGTTGTTATCAAATTTGTAAGCGGTTGTTCAGGGGTTATATAAAGATTCCCTGATGAGGTCCAATAATGCATATCCAACAGAATAATTAATATATCAAAAGGTAAGCCAAGTCAAAGATCAAGCTGCATGCATGAGACTATTAGAAAGAACATATCTCATTTCACTTGAAATCTAAGAAGAAATCGTTCGAATTCTGCCATCATGCCATTCATTCGTGAGAAGTTTTGGTGTCTCTTAGTGACGCTGCGTTGGATACCACATTCAACATTATCAACGTTTACAAGTATGAGTAATTCGATCAGGTTACATACCTCAAACCTCAATGGCTTGAACATCTTTGGGACCACGGAAATTTATTCAAGACAGTAGTAGTTTGAGCCACTGAGTGTTAATCATGGCGCCAGATCAGGAAGAAAATGATAATAATTTAGGGAAGTCTTTTTGAGTTTCTATACAATAATGTTATGTTGAGTGTACTCATTAGAATCGCCTCAACGAGGCGATTCTAATGAGTACACAGAGCATACAATTTAAGATGAATATGAACTTTTCCCCAAATCCCTACATATTTTGTTTTCTTACGCTTTCGGAAGAATTTCGTATGTACTTAAAAACGAGTTCGAATCATTCAAGGTAAACGATCCATCGGTGTTCCGAGTCATCGAGGTTTTACTGTATTTCCTCTCGGTATCACTCTTCGTTTTTTTTGTTTTGTGTGTGTGTGTGTGTGTGTGTGTGTGTGTGTGTGTGTGTGTGTGTGTGTGCGCGCTTTCTTTGTCTTGAAGGTAGAATGCCATCTGTAATTGCAGCACTTCCTAAACGACTTCATTATTTCTGTCAATTTTTGACAGGTATGGTAATGTGTTAATTGTTCGAATATTTAGGGTAAAACACGGCTGAACTTTCCAGTAGCTTTTCTGCGAACATATAAATGAAATATTTTCAAAAAGAGGTCGTTTCGAAATGCTGGAAAAAATAATGTACAGAGAGTAGCAAACTCCATTTGACTGTCATCCTTTTTTCATTTCTTTGGATTTGATATCCAGTTGGCAATGCCAACATAACCAACTGATCTTTCCGAAATCTACTTTAGTTATAACTAAAGATGACCTGTCCTCACGAAACATGGTAACTTTTGTTTCTAGGATCAAATGAAAGAATACAATATCAAACAAAACTTATTTGAGCCAGCGCACGACAAAACCTACAATAAGACTAGTGCGATCAGCGAAGACTCAGATCACCGATCAGTCTTCGCTGATCGCATGTGCCTTTTAAAGCCCCAGGGCTATCCAAAGAGCGATAAACGAGAACCTTTGCTGTACTTGTGGATGTACAGGCTGATCAGAGTCTTTGCTGGTCACACAGATATTATTGTAGGTTTTATCGTGCGCTGGCTTATTTGTCTACCGTAGAAGTACATTTCTTGGATCAATTTATGCAAATACAAGTCAGACGTAACGTGAGAAAACCTACCATCTGACGTACGGCCAACGAAAACACAAACCAGCCTTCGCATCCGCGCAGTCTGATTAGAGTCTCCGTTGTCCGTATGAAGATACCATGCATCAAGGGCTATCCAAAAAGCGACCGGTAAAGATTCCGATCAGACTGCGCGAATGCGCAGGCTGATCTGAATCTTCGCTGGGCGCAGATGTCAGAAGGTTAATTTCTTGACATCTGCGCCCAACGAAAACACAAATCACTCTGCGCATCCGCACAGTCTGCAAAGAGTCTCCGTTGTACGTATGAAGATTCCACGCATCAAGGTTATCCAAAAAGCGACCGATGAAGATTCCGTTAAAACTACGCAAATGCGCAGGCTGATCTGAATCTTCGCTGGGCGCACATATCAGAAGGTTCGTTTCCTTACGTTGCGGCTCAAATTTGGAATCTGCAGACATCGAAAAGGCAGGCTGCGCTACAGATATATTCTTCTGAAGTTGAAAGTATCCATTTTTTAGTTCGTATTGTTTCCGCCTTACTGTACGCTCTGAAATATCATCACAATTATCCCGACAGAGCCTTCTTAATGATGCTCTACTTATTTGGTTTAGAACATTAATTAGAACAATGCCCTTCTAAATGCATTGCTTATCTGTAACGTTTAGCGGATAAGAAGCAAACCATTTGAATGTCAAACTTAATACTGCTTCAGAAGTGTCGTTAAAATCTCATCAGCTGAATGACAGCGTAAACAGGAAACTTGATTAATAACAGTTTGATTTCGATTATTTAGGAAAAGTCATTATGTTTGCATTTTTCTGGCTTGGGATCTGTTGCCATTTAATGTTTTATCTTTTCGGCATTGCTATCAGTAATTTTCATATTTTGACCCACGTCAAAATCGAATATTTGAAAATGTATTCTGCACTAGTTGGCGGTTTTAAATGTGGTAGCAAACCCCTTTACCAAACATCAAATGCGAGTATGTAAGTAAGCGCTTTCTCGGTTGAGTTTTGTAGGCTAGTTTCTTTTATTCGCATCGTTCTACTTGCCTTACTTTCGTTGTATACTTATCCGCACGCTTTTCGAAGGAAAAGCAGGGATATTGTGATATCATTACGAAAACATGCCTATTCAAACATATTGAAAAGTTAATCACCGAAAAATTGAAAATTTTCAGACAAAAATTCTAATATTTTTCATTTTTCTGCTCAAAACATACATTGTGGGTACTCGTTAGAACCGTCTCGACGAGGGTATTTAACGAGTACCCACAATCTATGTTTTCGAGCAAAATGAGAAAAATAATGCATACCCCTGTAAACCCCAGTTTTACTATATAAAAGTGGGGTTTAAGGGGGTCAAAACTGTATAGGCATGTTTTCGTGATGTCCCCGTCCGTACGTCCGTCTGTAATGTCTCACCATTGCTCCTAGACCATTTAAGCTAGGATCTCCAAAACTATCACAGGCGACAGCCCTATCAATGAGGACTGGAGGAGCTCATTCGGAATGTTGATGTTACCCCTGGGGGCAGGACCAGGGGGGTGTGGCCACGAAGGGTCCAAAATCCATTTTGTACATAGTCATGTTGCATACCAAATCAAAGGTAATGAAGAGTAGAATACAGTGGTGCAAACATTTTTGCCCCGAAGGCATGTCCCTGGGTGACCAGAGGACAAGAAGGAGGAGTTTGGGTCCTTTTTTATTGTCACACAACTCCTCCTAGGCTCTTTGAGCTAGAACTTTGAAACTGTCACAGGTAATAGTCCTATGGATGAGGACAGGAGGAATGCATTTTGAATTTTGTTGTGCGCTGGGTATGCGATGGCGCTGGCGCGGGGATATGCGATGGCGCTGGCGCTGGAATATGTGATGGCGCGACATAGACTTGCTCTAGTTTGATCTTGTTCATTCGACCCAAAACTAAAAACACAGAAGCGCTTACAGACATAATCCAAAATTAGTAAACACTAACGCTTTGTATTTAAAGTTATGAAAATACTCGCATATGATCGAATGTACGTTTTCGCTTTACCCGTTAACACAAAACATCGTAACAACGTCCCTCTGACGTCGGTGCAACGTCGTAACAACGTCGTTTCGACATCGTCGCGACGTTGCTACAACGTTGTGTGTTGGCTGGGTATACGCACCGGCAATTTGGCCAACATCTGGAATTTACATGCAATCTACTGTTAATCTTTTATACCATCAGCTCAGTATCAGTTCCTAAGTGCTGAGGTTGATACTGCGGTGTTAACGTCAGTAAGTAAGTACTGAATTAAATAACTATTTTATACCTAAATCTTTGTTATAGTACAAATTCAAAAATTTTCTAAAACTAAGACTGACTTGTCAAAATGACATGTATCTTAGCGGGTTCGGAATCCACTTTTTAGGCTTATTTTGCTTTCTGTATGTCTTGCTGCTTGCCAAGACATGCGCATCATACGTTTCATTTCCAAACTTTTGGGGTTTAGTCCCACTGATGAAGTTTAAATAACAGAAAGGCCTCTGTGGCACTAAATTAGGTATAGTTAAGCTCATATTACATACAATCTACAATTAAATCACCTATTTAATATTAACGAGGACAAAGAAAGTTTGGTCTATAATTATGTTAAACGCGAGAGCCATGATCAATCCACGTTGTGAACTAGGCTTTCGTGACTCGCAATCGTCCTGCGTTTCATCTTGCGGCCCATATCAACGTATATTCAAGTTCTTGGTCACGTTTCTATGCGAGAGGCTACTACAGACAAAAGCGTTGAGCTTATGCACAGTCTAATCATGTGTGACAAAACTGGAAGCCTGCATTATAAATAGGCAAAGACAAATATAGGCATAAAGGTTTGTGACAGGTCAGAATATCTTAGCCGATATCTTGGAGATGTCCAAGTTGAGACTCAGGTCAATCACTATTATCCTGAGGCCAAAAAGCAGAGTATGCAATGGAAAACCCGTGTCACATTCCCTCCTAAGAAATTTAAGAGAATTTCTACAGCAGGGAAGGTGAAGGGCTTTATCTTTTGGGCTAGTCAGGGCGTTATCGTGGCGGATTATTTTCAGAAAGGTTGCACGATAGATGGTGCATATTATGCAGAAGAACTAAGACGGCTGCGTCTGGGCATTGTGAGGAAAAGCAGAGGAAAGACGACTCGAGGTGTTCAGCTCTTTAAAGATAATGTACATGCCCACACATTTCAAGGCGCTTCGAGGTCCTTCTTTGACTCCCGTTTTCTCCAGATTTAGCCCCTGTGGACTTCTATAGGTTTCGAAGTTTAAAAACTAACCTTCATGGCAGGAATGCTGTAAGCAATAAAGGCATCGTTAGAGGCGGTTTATGAATACTTCGGGGACTAGGAAGAAGGCTTCTAATTTGAAGGAATAAGCGAACTGGAACAAAATTGGAGTAAGTGCATCGGGGCAAAGCGAGGTTATATTGTAAAATAATGACATAACTTCTGTTCTTAGTTATTCACAAAATACAGGGGCCAAGATTTTTTTTATTCTGTCTCATATTTAGCAAGTCATCTAAATACCAAACAAAAGTGAATCGAGTTCTTTACTAACACCGACCCGATTTACAATTGTAACATTGGCTCGAAGATGCTCTGCAAAAAGGTCTGTCAGCACCAGAATTTTCTGGAGACTTAGTCTGTAGTTTCAGATGGATTCTGTACTACAGTCGGAATCCAGTAGCTCGAACAGGTTTAGGACCATGAAAATTTCTTCAGACATGGTAGCTCTAGTCACTGAGGGAGGCAAATGGGTATAATATAGGGATGTCTTTTCGATCTGCTATGCAATAATGGTATGTTGAATGTGTACACACAGCATTCACTTTCATGATAAAATAAGAAAATATACCTTGAATATCCCAATATTTTTTGAGCCATCGGAGAATTCTCTGGTGACTCAGAAATGAGTTAGAAGTAGCCATGGTAAACGAGCCATTGAAGTTTTACTGTATTTTTGTAGGTAGCAAAAATTATAAAAATAATTCCAAAATGTTGTCAGGTGTTGCTAAACACGAATTTTATGCGGCAATCTGCATACCTGGTTGTTCCCTCTTTTATTACACGACGGCGAGTTGAGCCTCAGGCTGAATGCCAGACTTTGATTGTGTTGGGTTTTAACGGCACATCAACCCTTGTGGGTCAGTTTGTCGTCTCCCAGAGAAAGGGAGAAAAGCGATAGAAGAGATAGTAGAAGAGATGAAAGAGAGGGACAGGGAAGAAAGAGAAACAGGAATGACAGTGAAGAAACAATAAAAACATTCCCTCCTCTAGCCTTATCTGCTACAAGGATAGCAGGCCTTGCCCAACTGTAAGCCAGTATCAGTTGGGGGCCCCGGTTACGTAAGATACACAACGCCTTCGCACCACCCGACCACCCCCATAAACCTTCAGCCAGCCGCAGGAATTCTAGTCTTTGCTGTCTGTGTTCGGAAACATCGTGGTTCAACGTGGTTGTCTTTAGCTCTAGACAGACCGTCATTGATCCTCCTGTTTTGTTTCATTGCAGTTTTGTAACTTTTTTGTGTTTAACTATGATGTTTCATTGATGAGATAAGAAGACCCTACGCGAAACGATCACATATTTTGTAATTTTGAGCTGCACCAGAATTAAAGGCGAGGTTTCTATCGTGTAAAATAAGTTTGATTTCAGTGCCAAAGCTCAGACGAAATTTGTGATCTGCTTTATTGTATACAGACTATCGTTTTGAAAGAAGTTTATATGTAAATGACATCAAAAGGATTGCCTTTTGAAACAAAGAACACATTACAGATTAGAAAATTGGAGTCTCGGTTTTATTGAGACTCTTCATAAACTGTAATAGATATTGCAATACTGCTTACGCCCTCTAGCGTATACATGTACAGAACACCATTTTCAAAGATACCACAACGGGCCCAATGTTCCCAAAGGAAATGAAGTATAAAGTTAAAAGATTGAATGTCAAACAGCTAGATCCAGATGAGATTTATGCTGTTTGCAAAAGCCTAATATTATCGCCTGTGGCAGTGAAATAGTTAAATTCCCCTCCAGTTCCCAGCAGTTGTTTCTGCTAACAATCCAAGACGGTTCCATCGGTCTCGGTGGCTCAGTTGGATGCGCCTCCGATTAGTGGTTAGGAGGTTGCGGATTCGGCTCCCGCCGGGTCCGGCAAAATTCCTTCGTGGAGACTGACCATGAAATATTTTCTACCGTCATTTTCTCCCTTCCGCTCAAGAAGGACAGTTGTCAGTTTTTGGCGACAGAATCTGCACAGTACTTATTAACCTCTTAGAGGACTAACCGGACAAGTAAAATTCTGGTTAGGTAAACTGACCACGCTCAATATGACCCTATTGGGTTGATTGGGCCGTAAACCTCAATACAAACAACCAAACCAAGACGGTTCCTTTGCTGCAGATTTGTTCCATTGTATGTCGGTTATTGCAGCTGTGCTGTTGAAGCTTGTCATTATTTGTTTCTCATATTCTTCTTTCGGTGCTTAAGCAAAGCTGTACATCGTTATTGCGGCCTTTCCAAAGTACATTCTGTCCTTTTGTCGTCTGTCCGTCTGTCCGCCTGTCTTGGGTAACAAAATCGTGTCCGCTCTATAACTTGAAAATCGTTCAAGATATTTTCATGAAACTTCATAGAAATATTATAGCATCATCGGATGACGTGCATACCTGAAGAACCATAAGTCTTGTCATACATTACTGGCGTTATTCCCGTTTGAAATTAGACAACGGTCATTTCGTGTCCGCTCTATGACTTGAAAAATATTATCATGAAACATCATAGAAATATATGTCTTTACTTTTTTGGAGTTATTCCCCTTTGAAATTTGACACTGGTCATTTCGTGCCCGGTCTATAACTTGAAAACCGTTCAAGACATTTTCATGACACTTCATAGAAATATAAAGCATCAACAGCCGACTCGAAGATGACAAGAACCGTAACTCTTGCCTGTCCATCTGTCCGTCCGTTGGTCTATCATAAAATCGTATCCACTCTTTAACTCGACCACCGTTCAAGATTTTTTCATGAAACTTCGTAGAAATATAAAACATCATCGGACGCGTGCAGATCACAAGAACACTAACTCTTGTTTATATATTTTTGGAGTTATTTCCCTTAGAAATTGACACTTTGAAATGAAAACTTCTGCAGGCAGTAAAACACTTCGGGGTGTAAACTGCATTCGACAGGAATACACTTTTATCAGAGTAATCCAGGCAAAGATACTTGGAAGAATAAAGTGCCTTCAGCATTCAGATACTTGGGAGAAAAAACTGCTTCCAGTAGTAATACTCCAGTCATATGTAACAAGTACACCCCACCATCTCCCCCTCTCCTTTACGAGGATGGGTGGGGGACAGCTTGGAATAATGTGTCTGACATTCACCTTTTGAGTTTATTGGCAGTGCCGGGTAAATGGTAAATGCAGGGTTTGTGATATTACGCAAACATACCCCAGTTAAATTTACTAATATAAAGAGTGGGGCTATGGCACTCAGCAGGTCCCCCAGTGATGGGCTTTTAGCAGAGCTGTGAAAAATTCATCACGAAAACATGCCTATATAACTTTTACCCCTTAAACCCCATCTTTATATAGTAAAACTGGGGTTTACAGGGGTAAACATTATTTGTCTTATTTTGCTACAAAACATAGATTGTGGATACTCGTTAGAACCGCCTCGCCGAGGCGATTCTAATGAGTACCCACAATCTATGTTTTGAGCAGGAATATGAAAAATATCAGAATTTTTTATCTAAAAAATTTCCTTTTTTAGTTGTAAAATTTTCAATATATATTTGAATAGGAGTTTTTCCGTAATGTGAAAATCGTTGTTCCCCCTATTCCCTGTAGGTAGGGGGCAGTGGTTATAAATGACTGGTGCATAATTAAGACACATGGATTTAAGTGACCAAGCATAAGATGTTTGGAAGTATAAGTCTAAAATGAGTTCGAGAAAATCACTATAACTTTTAAACCGCTTAGAATGTTGTGGTAATGACAATAAAACTTCCACTTGAAAATCAGCCATTATGATAATTGTGACAAAGGCTCATAAAATTTAAACATTGGATCTAGCAGAATTAATTGACACCTTATGTCAGTTGAACCCTTTTAACATAAGAAACACACTGGTTTGAAGATAAAAGATAAAAGTTGTTTCATGAATCAAGATTCTTAAACTGTTTTGTCAATTATATGTACTTCAACGTTAATGCTGGCAGACCCATATTGACTCTGCATTTGTTACGTGCTAATACCTCTATGCACATACTTCGATATGTGTTGAGCAAATACTCTGACAGAATATGCCCTCAGAACACATACTTTGGTTTGTGCTGCGCAAATACTGATAATGTTCCAAAACATGAACATCAAATACATATAACGTCTGTGGCCGTCAAACCCTTGATTAACCTTTTAATGGCAGTAGAAAGTGCATTTTGTTTCTGCTGCACAAATCCTGATATTGTCCCAAAACTTCCAAGAAGCAGATGCACACACTGTCCGAGGCATTCAAACACTTGATTAACTATTCAAATGCGGTGCATCTGCTATGTGCTGTGCACATATTTTGGTATATGCTGCGCACAATTTTTTAAGTGCTGCAAACATACCTCATTAATATCTGGTAGTTCTTTCTTTGGTATGTGTTACGCAAATACTCTGGTGTAATATACTTTGGTATACATATGTGCTGTTCATATACTGGTAATGTTCCAAAACATACAGCCGACCTCGGTGGTTAAGTTGGATGCGCGTCCGACTGGTGATCAGGAGGTTTCTGGTTGAACCCCCTCCGGGTCGACAATATTCTTTCACGGAGATTGATCATGAAATATTTATTACGGTCATTCTCTCCCTTCCGCGGATTCAAGAAGGGCAGTTGTCAGTTTCTGGCAAAAGAATGTGCACAATACTGGTTAACCGCTAGGAGGACTAAGCCTACCCAGTTAAAGTGTGGTTAAGTACACTGACCACGCATAGCATGACCATTGGGTTGACTGGGCCTTAAAACCACAACACAACCAAACAAAACATGCAACGATATCAAATACCTGTACCCCATGTGGCGGTCAAATACTTGCGAAACCTTTTAATGTCAGTAAAAAGTGCATGTCGTATGTGCTGTGCACATCTTGGTAAGGCCCAAAAACTTGCAGGAACCGACATTTACATTTCATATGTGTTGCGCACATATTCCGGTATGTGCTGCGCACATAATCTAATCTGGTATGGGCTGCACACATATTCTGGTATGTGCTGCACACATATTCTGGTATGTGCTGTGCATATATTCTGGTATGTGCTGCACACATATTCTGGGATGTGCTGTGCACATATTCTGGTATGCTGTGCACATATTCTGGTATGCTGTGCACATATTCTGGTATGTGCTGCACACATTGTGACATATTATTGTAAATGCTGCGCAGATATTCTTGTATGTGAGGCCCTCCCAGGGGTTTTGGGGAAGAAGGCAATTTATTTCAGGGGAACAAAAATCTAAATGAAGGAAAAATGGGGACAAAGGCCATTTGTGGGAACAGGGAACATAGCCTTGGGGTACTACCTTACTTGCCTGAAAATGACTCATTAAAAGAGCCTCGAGAAACAAGATATTTGTTCTCATGAAATATTGGCACTTTCCCTTGTTCCCAAAACTCGTGCCGCAAGATCTAACATTTTCAAGAGCTCATTCTTCCCTCAGACAATAAGAGATTGGAATGCCCTTCCAGATTCGATTATTTCCTGCGCCGAAATTCCAGAGGATAGTGTGGCTAGGTTAACCCAGGGCTGTGGAAATACCATGTCCGACTTGTCCAGTTTCCTTTAGGACAAGTTAAAAAAAATCAGTTTACTTGTTCTAAGATAAGGATTTCATAGCTGTAGCTAAGAAAATTACCGGATTATGACAAATCATCACGAAAACATGCCTATATAATTTTGACCCCCTTAAACCCCACTTTTATATAGTGAAACTGGGGTTTACAGGGGTATACATTATTTTTCTTATTTCTGCTTAAAACATAGATTGTAGGTACTCGTTAGAACCGCCTCGATGAGGCGGTTCTAACGAGTACCCACAATCTATGTTTTAAGCAGAAATATGAAAAATATCGGAGTTTTTTATCTGAAAATTTTCAGTTTTTCGAGATGAAATGTTCTATATATTTGAATAGGCGTGTTTTCGTAATGAAAATATTTTTTTTTGTTTCGTTTAGTCTGAAAAATGAATCGTATTAACAAATCGATCTTGAGACTACTGGAAGGATCTCATATGCACCGAAAAAATCGGAAATATTGACAAAACTATGTTTTATCCTTACTTTAAAATCTCGCCTATACCTGATTTTAATTTGCTTTTTAGGATCAAACATGATATCTGTTTGAGTTTAACAGCTGCTGTCATCGGGTGATTGTAAACAAAGGCTGAAACCGGAAGTGACGTATTTACCGAAAAAAAAAAACAACAAAAACCCATTTATGACTAGTTCAAATGTTTCTTGACAAAGATCAATTTGTTAATACGATTCATTTTTCAGACTAAAGAAAATGACAAGAAATTTTAATTATGGTGCAAAAAGAAGAATAATGGCAAGCGGTCATCACGGATATCATTTACCCTTTCGGAATCCACAATTTCCGGTTACACAGAAATTTCAGCCTTAGTATAGCAATTTCAATAAAATAGAATATCCGTTTATCGTAAAGCAACAACTCGCGGCAACAATTCGTTTGTTGGTTGCTATAAAACCGCCGACATACGAACAAAGAACTGCAACAGAGGAACCGCCTTGGAACTAGACTGGTATTAGTCTACTTTATTAAAAATAACTGCATTAACTGTACCTATAGAATTCAATGAAACTAATCTTTTCTCTTCTAATTTCTCTTCTGAAAGTGAAATCTGGTGACCAGCCTTAATAATCATATTATGTAGGTTTTATTTTAGTCCATATATCAAACAGAATTATAAGGATAAATATTTAGTCACCGGAGAGTGGAGCCAGTCTACCTTGGACCGGTCAGTAGAAAAACTACTAGGGGTGGGTGGAGGGGGCTTAAACCAATTTTATTCGCGCGAAACCTCGCCATTAATTCTGATACAGCTCCAAATTACACACATAAGTTCGGTCCGCATAAAGGTCATCTGTCTTATCATTGAAACATTACAGTGAAACACAAATAATCGCAAACATAAGAAGACGACGCTCCCTACTCATGAGCGTCTAGTCACATCTCCTAAGTCAATGTTTTCTAATCTGACATAATTGAAATGTACCTATGCTAATGACTTACGAAATTGGATTAAGACTTAAGTACTTGCCCTCGGCTTCCTATTATGCAGCAGACAAAACATGTCTGCACAACCAGAGATAAGAAAATCCGAAGTCGTTGTTAACGAATATGCCGACAATGCAACCCTGGATTAGCATGCATATCCGCACAGTCGGGTCAAGGCCTTCGTTGTTCGCCCATAGAAAGTGTTGACATTGTAGAATATATTAACAAAACGGAAAGCCCTGGTCAAATGAGCGGATACGCAGGCTGATCTGGACATTCGCTGTTTCGCACAAGCATACCCCTTTGTAATTGAAGCTGTCCAATCGATTTCATATTTGAGCCGGGGCACAGCATTCCTTGCGCATCCGCAACAGCATAACAGAGTTTTTGCAGGGCACCCTGTGGGTAGCCAAGGATCTAAAGCGTGTTCACACAGATTGCGAAGACTATGATTAGCCTGCATGGAGGCGCAGTCTGATCTGACTCTTCGCTGACCGCAAATGCAATATTGGAGGAAATGCTATGTCCCGGCTCTTTTTTAATTATTTATTAGTTGAACAAGACGAAATATGCAAATATTATCAAGTTTTGCAGATGAAATTCCGTGACTTGGCAAGTCCATTACCGCGAGTAGGAACAGAGACAACTGGTATCTTATAAACTTGATTTAATAAAACCGAGTCTCTGAATTTCATTCTTTTGTGTGTTCTTTGTTTCCAAATGCAACCTTTTAGATTTTTATTTTATTTTACTTCACTGCAGCTGATGTAAAGTGGCGTCATTACGAAAAATGCCTGTTTAAATATACTAAAAATTTTACCACCTAAAAATGAAAATTTTCAGATGAAAAATTCTGATATTTTTAATATTTCTGCTCAAAACATAGATTGTGGGTACTCGTTAGAATCGCCTCGACGAGGCGGTTCTAACGAGTACCCACAATCTATGTTTTTGAGCGTGAATAAGAATAATAATATATACCCCAGTAAACCCAAGTTTTACTACTTAAAAGTGGGGTTTAAGGGGGTCAGGATTTATATAGGCATGTTTTCGAAATGTTTTGCACTTCATCATAATGCTGATTATGTTTTTATTTCCTTTGTGATCTGGTTACTTTGAAAATCAAACACCGCTTTAGCAGCTGCTAGGGGGCGAATGCAGCCTCGCAAACTATATTGTTGCATATGAAGAGCTTAATAAAACCGAATCTCACAGTTTAATTCTTTTGTGTGAGCTTTGTTTCCAAAGGCACCTATTAGTGTTTGGAATGATTGTTTAAAATCGCGCCATAGTATACATACACCTAAATTTCCTTAAGGTAGCTATCCAAGTGATTATCATGAACCAATGTAATTTAATACGCGCGTTTGTATGAAATCCAGGTAATGGTTATTTATAGCCGAGCTATTCTTCTCGCTGTGACGTCAGAGTGCCGTGTAAAGAGGGTTATCTGTAAAATCAGGATTGCTACATTGACAAACAGTGTAGAATAAGATGATCATACGCTACAGAACACAGCCTCTGATCAGGGTATGCACTGTTCGCTTAAATCCCAGAAGTTAAGGGTTAAATCATGAAATGAAACAATCTTGTCCCCGTTCAGGACCATTTCCCCAACCTACACTCAGAGACAAACAGCAGTGCTGTCAGTGCTTTGATTATTGTTATAGAGAAACAGCGACATCATAGAGCAGTTTTTTCCCTTGTAATCATTGATCCTATTCTGGTTTAATCGAAAATCGAGTTACGCTTAATCCGGTGCTGGGACCGGGGGAAGGGTGGCATAGGCAGTCCTGCAAACTTAAATGCTGCCATATGAAGTGTTCCCAGCTAGCATTCTTTATAAATCTATAGCGGGCCGTTATCGCCCGTCAGCTACCCTGACGGGCCGATAACGGCCCGCTTTAGATTTATGTAGAATGCTTACTGGGTTTCAATTAAAACGAGACTGAATTTCGTTCATTTATTTGTCTTCAAGGACATTCTTTATAGAGCTCATAAAGCAACCATTATGTTAACAAGACTATTTTGTATGTACCCGTCACCATATTTCCCCATAATAAACTGAATTAAAAAAAAAAAAAAAAAAAAAAAAAAAAAAATAGCAGGGTAAACTTTTATTCAGAATGAAAATAAACCTTAAGAAGCATCTAAACTATCTTCATACGGTTTTTGAAGCAAAACCGTTCTGGAACGAATTTTTAAAAAATCAATCGGTTTGTGACTAAAAACTCATCGGTTATTGAAGCGCATTGGAAGGTACCCCCATAACTGTAAATGAAAATATAATGAATTAATCAGTATCTGGTGTGCTCTTCTTTTCCCGCTTTTGGCACCCTTATTCTCCTCTGCATAGAGTTCAATAACGGATTGATCCTCCTCACTGGAATGTTGTTCTATTATTCTAACAATAAATTTCTCAAGAAGGCGAGAATAGTGTAATACATGTATTCTGTCCCCTCCGTGCACGTCTGTTCGGTTCGTACCATAGATGATCAATCAGGGACGAACCTGAACTGGAAGATAGCCAGTCGAAGAGAATAAAGTTATCAAGAAAGTAACAACAAACTCTGGCTAGGTAGGACCGGACAATGTCATGCTTTAAAATCAATTGACGTGCTGCACCAAAAATACTGCAATAAGGCGGAGGATTTCTTCCCTACTTTACTGCTGTTATATTGCCCACTACCCCAATCAGTTGTGTTTCTTCACCATGAGATATGCTCCCGAAACCATAACAGAATTGCCCCCAAATTTATAATTGTGGACTACGCAAGCGTCGCCGAAGCGTTCCCCACGACGTCGGTAAACGCAACGTCTACCATCTGGGCGAAAAAGGACGAAACGGGACTCGTCAGTAGACATGACCCGTTGCCACTGCCTCTTCGGAAATCTTCTGGGGCATAAGTCGTCAAACACGCCATACGATGCATTCGACGTGCTTGACTCAGGGACGGACCGACACAAAGACGGCGCGCCAAAATACCAGACCGACACAAAGACGGCGCGCCAAAATACCAGCCTAGCGTAATCGATTTTGTACAGTTCTGGTGTGAACAGGGATATTATAAGTGTCAGCGGTAGTAAGGGCAGTTTCGGTGACAGTTAGATGACGATTGTGTAAGAGCGACCAACGGATAATCCTGTCCTGATGTCATGACGTCACGCGTAGAGGTCCAGACCGCGGTCAGTCGGCAACACGTCCTGTACCCCTTAAACGTCTGACAAAACATATTGCTAAATATCAATATACCCTGCATTTCTTTTTTCACCAGTTTATATAGTGAAAACAGGAATATGTAGGCGGTCTTCTACATTTATTAGGAGGCTTTTCAGAGCTGTTCAGTTTTAAACCAGCTTTTCATCATCTTTGTTTTGTTTTTAATTTTAGTTATTTCAAACTAATTTTCCCGCATAATTTCATCTACATTTTCTCTTTTCAGGTCACAGGAACATTTACTTCTCGTATGTAGCTGACGTGTTCGTATAAGCAATCAGAGAGCAGGACAGTGCAAACAGAGCGGACAAAGCCTTTCATCCAGCAACTCATCCAGCAATTTCTAGACTCATAACTAGTAGTCAAATGAATTTCCGAGAAAAAACTTCACTTACTGTGACAATTTAAGTTGAGGCGTCTTATCTATGAATCTGATCAACTCAGGTCAGTCTAACCCAATATTTAGTGTAAATAAGGTAAAAGCCAACACCTGTTACCCAGTAAATGGCAATAAAAATCGGTTATGAAAATTAAGCTGCTAACGACTGATGTGCTCTACTTTAAAATATCCAGGCCAAAATATCATATTATTGAATCTATTATTCAGGATGATAACGATTTCTTTTGACAGAAAAAAGAAAATCTGTTGAAAACTAGAAGACAAGATGTCACTTCCTGATAAAAGACCATATTAGAAAATGAAAATATGATATGACATGTCATACTGATATTTATTAGATAAGAAATAAAAAACTCGCACAGATGGACTCTTTTCAGAACACAAAACATGGCAGCCTGAATAATAAACTGATTTTACTCTTAAACAAATCTGACACATTGATCAAATATTCAGACGGACAGACCTGAGCAAACACTGTTGACCCAGATCTCTGAACGCCTCGTCTGAACAGGATCTGCCCTTTTTGCTAATCATACATCAGCTTTATGACACATCCTCAAGTAGTCAAATGGGCGCATCACGAAAACATACTTTTATAATTTTGACCCCCTTTAACCCCACTTTTATATAGTGAAACTGGGGTTTACAGGGATATACATTATTTTTCTTATTTCTGCTCAAAAACATATATTGTGGGTATTCGTTAGAATCGCCTCGGCGAGGTGGTTCTAACGAGTACCCACAATCTATGTTTTGAGCAGAAATATGAAAAAAAATATCAGAATTTTTATCTGAAAACTTTCAGTTTTTGGCGGTGAAATTTTTAATATATTTGAATAGGCGTTTTTCGTAATGGTTGAGATTTAAGGATATTAATATAGCTGAATAGAGCCTTTTTTAAGTTTATGAATGATTCGCATGTGTTTAAAGTTTAATTCTTTCTCGGTCATGTTTACGCTGAAAACGGAGTTAAATCGTTTATTTGAAAAATCTAAGTAACAAAAATAGTTCCAAGAGCTCTGCCTCAGTGAAATCATCAAAATATTATTGACAAGATACGCGATGCTTTTTTTTATATGTATTGTTATAGCTATTTCAATACTTGATGATACAGATTTTTCCATGACGTTGTATGCAAAAAATTCATATCATGCTGGACAAGCGCTCATATAAAATTAAGTGGGGTTACCCCACCTCTTGGCTAGAAACAGGGGTATGATAAGGAAGTGGAGTTTTGAGGCTTCCCGCTGACAACATGTGGTTTTTATTCTTTTCATCGAGTTCTTGCTCTGCAACATGCTGTGGTGGTCAGCTGCCTGGTTTTTAACTTGTAATCAGATACCTCTCCTTTCTGCCGCGACATCACAGTAGATATTTTAGTTTTTTTCTTTTTTCTCATTTAAAGTCAATTTGAATGTTATAGGTAGAAATAGTGGAAAAAGTTAATAGACTTTCGTTTTTCAATCGTCGAAATCGGTCAAGAAATAAAGTTTTGCACAATTCGTATAGGTCATAAAAGATGCATTATTGGTTTCCTTGCTGCAGGAGTTGATTAGTTGTGTTACATAAGATATACATAATGATAAGATAAGAAAACATGGTTTACAGTTTTAAGAGGCTAGTCCATCATGCATATGTTTTCGTTCTAATTCTATGAAATGTTTTTTTTTTCTTTTGTAGGTATTAAATATGTTTAAACTAAAGAATAAACGTCTTTTTTGTGCCCCGCCACAAAAAAGTAGCGAGGGCATTATGTAACATCCTCGGAAATTTTGAGTGTCCGTCCGTCCGTCAGCGCTTCCGTCATTCGTGTCCGCTCCATAACTTTGATGTTGTCTGAGATATTTTCACGAAACTTCAAACAAATCTAAAGCAATATAAGACGACGTGCAGAACACATAAACCGTAATTCTGGTTTGCCTACTTTTTGAAATTTTACCCTTTGAACATGGAACATAGCCATTTCTACCATGTACTCGTGTCCGCTCTGTAAGTCGAAAACCGATTAAGATATTATTATGAAATTTCTCACAAATGTAAAGCAAAATAAGACAATATGCAGAACACAAAAAGATGTAACTCTGGTTAACCTACTTTTGGATTTGAGGCCCTTGGAACATAGCAGATATTGAAAATAGCAAGTTCTACTATGTATTCTCGCCCGCTCTATATTTTCACGAAACCACACAGATGTAAAGCACTATGAGACGACGTGCAGAACACATCAACCGTAATTCTGAATAAAAAACCGATCGAGATATGATGAAATTTCTCACAAACATAGAGCACCATGAAACAACGTGCAGAACACAAAAACCGTAACTCTGATTAACCTCCTTTTAGAGTTGCGACCCTTTGAAGATAATAGATATTTAAAATAGCCATTTCTACTATGTACTCGTGTCCGCTCTATATGTTTACGAAATTTCTTACAAATGTAGAGCACCATGCGTCAACTTGCAGTGCACAAAAATCGCAGCTCTGGTTGACCTACTTTTTACTTGCAGCCCTTTGAACACAATAGATATTGAAAATAACCATTTGTACTATGTACTCGTGTCCGCTCCTTAAGTTGAAAACCGTTCTAGATATTTTGATGAAACGTCAAACAAATGTAAAACATCATGAGACGATGTGCAGAACACAAGAACCGTAACTCTGGCAACTCTACTTTTGAGTTACGGCCCTTTGAATTTCGAAAATAGTGATTTCTGCAATATATGTGTGTCCACTCTGTTACTTTAATACAGTTCGAGATTTTTTCTTGAAACTTTATGCAAATGTATATCACAATAATAGAATGTGCAAAATACAAGAACCGTAAATTGCACATCACTTGTAAACTTCAATTTTAACTATATAATCTCTCTACATAAAGTAGTTCTTTTTAAAGTAGTGTTTACAGGCTTATTCATATCACGAACTTATTAATGTAATAAACGAAAAAAGAAAACAATCACGGTGAACAGTTTTATCAAAATTAACACATGTACATGCATCAATACTGATAAAATTCAGGGAAAGACCAATGCATCTTCCTTTTGATTTTATTTTTGACAGAGTCATGGCACTTGTTTGACGTATGTGCAGTGGCAGGGCATGGTGCAGTGCTCGCAGCGCTTTTATTTAATTTGTAATCTACAAATTAAAATGCGCGGAATTAGGGGAAACAGTGAAGATGTCCAGGAAGAGCCACTACATTAATTCACAGAACATAGCCTACTAATGACATCATAGGGCAGAATAAACAATCCACGGTGGACAGCACATACGTTACAAATCAATGAAAAGTAAATCAACCACCCCCGTTTTCCCAAAGAGGTGATCACATGGTCAGACAAGACTAACAAAAACAAGCAAACTAAAACAAAAAAAAAATAAAATAAAATACCCCCCCGCCACCCCGCGACACACACACACACACACACACACACACACACACACACACACACACACACACACAAAAGAAACACACAGTAAGGCAGTAAGGCAATAAACAGAACAAAACGAAACAAACAAAATAATAATAATAATAATAATAATAATAATAATAATAATAAAACGTAGCTATTAATATGTTTACTTTCCATTAGTTACTGTTGCGAAATCACTTGTAAGGAAAAGTTAGAAAAGAACTTTATTTCACAGAGGCGGGGAACGAAATTCAAGATCCGCAAGCGTTTTCGCGCAGTAAGCTCTTGACCTTCGTTGCTGCTGATGGAAGTTTGTATGCAATAGAAAATACGGACAAACAGAGAACACCAAACTTGGGTTGCGCGGATGTAAAGGTTGATATTGATCTGACTTGTCCCCATACATCATAATCACATCTTTCACGCTTTATACCTCATTTATTCTTGAAGAAAAAATAATACACCTGGCAGATTTTCCGCCATTTTTGACAAGGGCGGTAACTTTTGCGACGTCATGTTTGCTTTCCTGAGCACAAGTACCTTTCTGAAAAAGGAGTCTACTATAAAAGAAAAGGATTTATTTCCAGCTTTCCTTTTCGAGTAGACACCTTTTCAGAAGGCAGCAAATAAATGTTTACAGAGTTGTCTGTCTTGAACGTGTACCAATTCCCCTTAAGCCGTTTCAGACATAATATCCAAACAGTGATTTGTTGCTGAATAAACAATGCCAAAAAATTTATTATTTCACAAGAATATATGAGCCCTCGCTCAAAAAAGGAACCGTATGGTTTTCCGGGTTATGTTTTTTCAAATGCGCATACGCAGTCTCCTATTTGGGATTCAGACATGCGTTGCTTGCCTGAAGCTTTCTCAAGGTCTCTACTACATGTCTGTGAACAGCAAAGGCTCTGGCGAGACTGCGCTTACTGCTGGTCGCCTATGTGATAAGTATCCGTTTCTCATGTGCTGGCTCAAAATTACAAACTGCATGCGCAATAACTCAGTTATATTCTTGTTTGACAATACTCAATTTGGCGTTGGCGGCTTTTATTGTTTGTGCCATTGTCACTTTCCTTTCTCGTGACCTTATCAATGTTACATCTAAATTCCACTCCAAAATTCTGCCATTACGATCTTCCAGGAAACAACACTCCAAGAGGCAATGACTCAAGCTCTGAAAAATAACTAATGTCATGTAACGCAACTGCAACACATGACACTTTAATAAAACTAGAATACCATGACCATGAACAAGATATAAATTTATACTGGCGCCAAACCGTGAATCTATAATATAATATTGCGATGTAGCCAATCAAACAATTCGAATATTCATAACACTAAAGTTTTTTTTAAAACCCTATGCCAAGCTGTTTATTATTTCTATAAATATTTTGCAAAGACAAATTACTCTTAATGTGCTTAAGTTACCCATTGTCCTCCTCTTTCCTGTATTATATCTTAAAAACACCATAGCATATACAGCTCTAGATGCAAATGGAAGACAAATATATTCAGATTACATCTTTACTTATATCTCCACAAATACATTATATTATTGGTACGCATTAGAGCATGTCGGCAAAAGTATGAATGACGACACACAGGAAATGCAACAATCACGAAGCACAGCCTTTCCGAGGCAACATAAGACGGAGAGTTGCATTACGAAAACATGCGTATTCAAATATATTGAAAATTTCACCACCAAAGACAAAAACTCAAAGTTTTCAGATAAAACTTCTGATATTTTTCATATTTCTGCTCAAAAGATATATTGTGGGTAATCGTTAGAACCGCCTCCTATAAAAAACATCTTATCTACTGATTATGAAATGATTTGGCCAAACGACACACATTTAATCTGAGTTAACATAACGGCTGAATAGCTTTTCCTCTGCAGTGACTACCACAGGCTGAGCAGATTAGGATGTAAGGGGAACTGATACACTTCTAAGGTAGACAACACAATCTTTGTCTCCCTTCTGAAAATTGTTCTACTCTGAAAGGATAAAATTTGCTTCTCTTCGGAGCAAATTCTTTTCTTTAAGAGTACACTACTTTACAGAAAGGGCAGGATGTGGTTCATTTCCTGGTGAATGAATGTCTATTGATGTGTCACCAGTAAACTATTCTGATTCAGACTCTCTCTCTCTCTGTGTGTGTGTGTGTGTGTGTGTGTGTGTGTGTGTGTGTGTGCAGAAAATCAAACAGGAAGTTACAAAAGTTGTCTCATTGAAACATGGCCGAAGATTCACCACGTGTATTTAGTCCCCTTGAAAGAAAGAGTCACATAAAGGAGAAGAAAAGTTCCTTTTCACACATATAAGGAAGAAGGCCCAGACCAGTCACAGTGAAAACACAACGCAATATCCCTCAAAATCATGCACAAAGTTCATCATTCACCTCTGTCAATATTTCATAGACATTAGCACGTTTGACAACACAGACAGTTTAGTATTTAGTATAAATACCGAAATAAAAAAAATAATGAGACAAAATCAGAGCTGTACTTTTATATCAATACATCACACTTTTCTGTACCCGATTATTAATGTCTAGCCTGATAGTTCTAGGTATGTTCCATCCACCGTGCTCCTGCCTTTCTGGCTCTAAAATATTTTGTTTTAGTATTGTTTTATCTTCAGAATTTTGCGGACATTTCATGATAATGTCAATATTCGTACGCACAATAAATGAAACTTAAATAGCTAAACCTTTCATACCAGACACTTGGTGCGTTATTGTAATGCCCAGGACCGTCTAGACAAACCCATTAAACCAGTCTAAATGTTAAAAACAAGCCTATATTATTCCATTGGATTAGGAAAGAAAGTATAAATTACATTATTTCGTTTCCAGTTTTCTTGAAATTGTTTACCAGTTGGTTAATCAAGCATGTTTTATGCTCAGGCGTTGATTAAACTTTACCGACACCGAAACCTAGTTCCTCGGAAGTTCAGCTTCAAGTTTTATATAATTTATTCCAATATAATGATACAAATGCTATGTTGTAAAATGTGGAATATATTGCAAAGCTATCAAAAGTTGTACAGAAGCTTCTCTAAATATTGGGACACCTTAATTCCTACCATACTTGTCCTATATTACTATACTGCTACAGGGGTACGTGCTGATGTATCTGAAAACGGTTGCATGACAGTTAGAATTGCACATTATCGGACGCTGCGGAGTCTGAACTGTGTCTACATTGTGTGCTTATTTCTACAACGCAAAATGCAACAACAACGCAAAATATGATAATTATTATGTCGATTACAATCGCAACGCAAAAGATAATAAAATAATTGTATAGCTATCTTTATGGAAACACTTTGGATTTAACACATCAACACAAAAAACATCATTCGGCCGTGGAATACATATTGAAAAAGTTATAACATTTTGCGTTGATTTTGACTTTTGACTGGTTACGTGGTTAATGCCTTTGTTGTGTCGGAAACTGAGTTGGTGATGTGCCGGTTCCGTTGTTGTTTTTTTTTAAATAAAAACTCTGCACAATAATTGCCACAGATTTTTTACAAGGATTTGGTAGGATCTTTACGCCAAACATGACTTCACAAGCTGTTTTGAAGAATTAATGGGAATCGATACATTTGCAGGTGACTCTGGCAACATTCTTTAGCATCCCTTCTCCCCCGTGGGAGCAATTCTTTCTTTTTAGAGTAGATGCCTGTTTATAAGGGAATTGGTGTTCAGGAATGCAAACAAAGGTAACGAAAGGTGATAAATGGGAGGAAACTTAAATGTGTACCTATTCCTCATATGAAAGGAATTTCTAAGAACCATCATGCCGAACGAGGACAAGTTGTCTTGAAGAACAAATTTCGTCTCTCCACAAACCTTCCGGGCAATCAAATTACTGGGCAACGTAAAGCTATTATGTATCTTCAACCACATGTCAACAACAAAGGGAAATATTAGCCTTTATAATGTCAGTCCAACTGTTGATTTTCTTTTGCTTCAGCATTTCAGTTATTTCTTGCTGTCGAGTCCTCATCGCTGTTTCATCTCCGTATTCGTTTGGTTGTTATGTTTTCGGAGATGTTGCACTAATGAGTTAGACATCTTTCACGCGGACTTAACAAATGTCTTGTGTACACAGTGGCGGAACTAAGGGCGAGGATTGTGGCCACGTAAACTCGATTTAAGCCCCCGCCTCACCCCTACCCCCCGGTAAAATTTGTACTGACCATTTCAAGGCGATGCTACTGCTGTGGTTTACCATTTCTGTCATTGTATGTCTTTGAATGTATGTTGTGGTGACTTTTTAGGGGAGGGGGCTAGGGGAATAGCCGTTTGGCCTATGTTTGGGAAAGAAACTTTTGGCCTTTTGACTTTCTGCTTGTAGTGTTTTGATTGTGGTACCGTTGCTTTTAGTGCATCCTTTTTTCCATGTTTGTCTTGGAAGGAAGACGTTAGGTAATTGTATCTATTCCTGATCATTGCCTTCCTTTTTATTAATGAAAAGGGTATCCGATGGCCAAATTACTGAATTCTTAGATATCACAAATCCGTATTCACGGACCAAAAGAGGTTCCATCGCGACAATACGCCTATATAATGTTCACCCCCTTAAACACCACTTTTATATAGTAAAACTGGGATTTACAGTGTTATACATTAATTTTTCTTATCTCTGCTCAAAAGTATAGATTGTTGGTACTCGTTAGAACCAAAATCTATGTTTTGAGCAGAAATATGAAAGAAAAATCAAATTTTTTATCTGAAAATTTTCATTTTTTGGTGGTAAAATTTTCAGTATATTTGAATAGTTTGTTTGATTTGGGCTTAACGTCGCTTGCAACAATCTTTCCGTCATAACGCGACAGATATTTGAATGGATATTTGAATAGGCCTGTTTTCGTAATGCTAAGAAGAATGTACAGATTAAGAAGATGATCTGGTTAAGCTGCTCCTTTGTAAGTAGGCGGTCAAGAAACAAATGAAACAAATGTTTGCGTAAAGATTTCTGAGAATAATAAATAGGATGGCTGCTTTTATTCAGAATCCCTGGATTCATATTTTTTTTTAATTTAAAAAACGGTATTTAGGGCTCAGAATGTACGATGAAGCTCGCACGGTGCTTATATTATCATAATTATACATTCGGAATAGAATCACGAAAACATGCCTATATAATTTTTACCCCCTTAAATCCCACTTTTATATAGTAAAACTGGGGTTTACAGGGGTATAGATTATTGTTCTTATTTCTGCCCCAAAACATATATTGTGGTAGTCGTCAGAACCGCCTCGTCGAGGCGGTTCTAACGAGTACCCACAATCTATGTTTTGAGTAGAAATACGAAAAATATCAGAGTTTTTTTTATCTGAAATGTTTTAGTTTTTGGCGGTGAAATTTTCTAAATATTGAATAGGCGTGTTGTCGTAATGTAGCCATTTGTCGTACTTTTAAGTTTTGAATAAATACACCGAATTACATTTTGATTCGTCTAAAAAGCATTGTTTGAATAACATCGCATTTTGATGTGAGTCTACACAATTTGCTTCAATATACTTGTCCGAAAATCTAGGAAAACACTGTATGTGGTCGAAAGTGAAGACACTTGTCACGCTACACTGCGAGGATGCCCGAGTTACGGACAAATATCGGTTTTGCTTTGTAGGTCTCAATAAAATTATCATAACAATATGTGGCAAACAGAACACGACTGCGAGGGTGGACCTTGAAATATCAGCGAACGATTATGGAGTCAATAATAATAATTGACGTAATAGCGCCCTGCATGCTGGTAATAATTTCAGCAAACGACATTTAAAAATAGTTTCTTTTCTTATTTTCTCCAGAAAACATGCTTTGACATTTCATACAAATTGTTTCCTACCATGCAAATTAGGAGACAATTTGTATGCAATTTCGAAGCATGTTTTTCTGGAAAAATAAAAAGAATATATATTTGTGGACAGCTGAATTAGAACAAAACGTTTTGGTAAATATTAAACTGTCATTTATGCCACAGATGTAATAAATGAATAATAGTCTCTTCTGCTGCGATGCAACACGTACATATACAATGTAGCAAAACCAGAAATTGGACGTTCATTTCGAATTTATTATGACAAGACAAGATCTACAATAAGACTTATGTGACCAGCGAAGAATCAGATCAGCCTATACATCCACCCAAAATGGCAAGGGTTATCGTTTATCACTCTTTGGGTAGTTCGGAGGCTGTAGAAGGCAAATGCGATCAGCGGACTGATCAGACTGCGAGGAGGATTTGCAGGCTGATCAGACACATCGCTAATCACACGTCTTATTGAAGGTTATGTCGTGCGCTGGTTCCTATAGTACAACAAGGATTTGAACAGGGATGGCTTGTCTACCATGGCTGATTCGAGCTGAAGAAAACAAATAAATCGAGATATTATAGGGAATGTTTCTTATTTCATTATGGGCATGCATGTTGTGTGTACTCATTGGAATCACCTCGTCGAAACGTTTCTAATAAATACACTCAATATACCATTATTTTGTGGAAGATCGAAAAAAAAAAACAAACCCTATCTGCCTCCTGCTTATGATTAATCCTCAGTGGCCCAAAGTACCCATGCCTAGCATACATTCACATAGTCCCAAACATATTAGAGCCACTGAAGTTCGACTGTGCATGCGAACATTTATGCACTCTAAATCATGCAATAGCGAACTTTTATAATTTCGAAATAAATGCAAATGCACCGTACGTGAACGTCATGCGTTCCTTTTTTTTTTACAATCAGTATGGACATTAATTTTCCACATGCTATGCGTCGATGCTTTAATTCAGACACTTCAAATGTTTAAAGATTTGAACGAAATGATTGCAATAAAATGCTCACCTTCCCTTAGAACGGCATACTCTATCACTGTCATACTTCTGAATGTTATTTCCGTTGTGGGATATTGAACTAGTATTGTTATTCAATGAATAATTACCATGATTTTGCAAACTAACTTTTAATTTAAGAGCACGCTATATAGGACACGTGCTGAAAGACTGGCCATTAGTATTATATAATTTTTTTACTTAAGGTTTAGGACAGACAGGTTTGAGCAAACCGTAAAGATCCAAATCAGATGCATCGGAAAACGGCGTCTAATCAGGTCTTCACTGTTTACTACTCATACAACAGTTGTTAGGCGCACTAAAAAGCAGTGAAAGGACAAATATGGAAAAAAGAGATACATGTAAAGGGAGCCAGTAACTGGGAAATTTTGAAGAATACTGAGTACTCCTGGTAGGTTTTTCCGCCATTTATTTTACATGGGAGACAACTCGTGTATCATTGTTTTGTTTGTGTTGAGGTTTTACGGCCCAGTCAACCCAATGGGGTCATGTCGAGCGCGGTCAGTTTACCTAACCACACGTTTACTGGGCAGGCTTAGTCCTTTAAGAGGTTAACCAGTATTGTGCACATTCTTTCGCCAGAAACTGACAACTGCCCTTCTTGAATCAGCGGAAGGGAGAGAATGACCGTAGAAAATATTTCATGATCAATCTCCACGAAAGAATGTTGCCGACCTCGGCGGGGGTTGAACCCGCGACCTCCTGGTCTCCAGTCGGACGGCGCATCCAACTGAGCCACCGAGGCCGGCTCGTGTATCCTTGAATTTGCTTTTCTGACAGCCATCTCTTTCTTAAACGCAGCCTGCTCTAAAATGAAAGGGAAAGCATTGTTTGTATCCTTTTAGACTAGATCACATTTATGGGGGTAGACAACAATTATAACAGACTTTTCTTCGCTGAAAGTATGGAATTGATATACTTACATAACAAAACGAACAAAATGGCATGTAGACTGATCAGAGCCTCAGTAGGTAGCTAAGGACCCAAGCTTTATTCATGCGGACAGTGAAGACTCTGATCAGACTAGGTGGACGCTCAGGCTGATCTGAGTCTTCGCTGGGGACACATGCCATTTTGTTGGTTTTGTCATGCGCTGGCTCACATATTGCCCTACCTTGAAATATACTGCATACCCCGTGAAAAATAGCGTACCTAACCGTGTGCATGTTTTTTCCTTTTCATGGTAGCACCATTTGCAAAGGGATCCATATATCCTAGGGCAGCAACGACTTTTTTTTTTGATAAATCTTCCTTTGACAAGAGAGGCGAAGGGCTTCCATTCACTTAAATTGCAATAGCATCAAATACATACCCTTAAATCCTTAAGTCATAACTCATTAATATTTTGCATCCTATAACCATAGTCGAGTTGACATTCAGCTCGAGGGCTTGCTCACCGGAGTATATTTATTCAAATATGTAGTCTGCACACACTCCCCCGCCACACCACCCTACCCCCCCTCCCCCCCCCCCCACGCACACAGACACACACCTACATTGCCACCATCACCCTATCCCTGAATCAAGTAAACGATTCATATATTCTAGAGAAACAAACAGACAGGACTGAAAGCTGAAATGCTGACTAGGCAGGGACAGGACTGTGGCAGAACGAACAGCCATACAAGAGAATCGACACAGCCACTGGTTCACCACTACAGCTAAAAAACTGGTTTCATGGGGATCTTTATGGAAGGCGTATCAGATAGAGCCGTTCCTCGCCGTTCATACACGTACTAGGGTCACGTAAACGATTGATGATTTCCATAAAATGTATATAGGAAGAATATTGAAAAATAAAGAAACAATCTCTATGCAAAACTCGGAGAACATCTTTTCAAAATGGCTGCCATAAGCCTCTCATAGTCATTAACTTTACTAGTCGTGTCGTGAAACACTTATTTTTTTTTAGATTATTTCAGGAATACGTAATATGTCAATGACTTTTGAGAAGAAAAATAATCACACTTAACAAAGACAGAAGCCATCTGGAGAACATGGCAGTCATTTTGGAATAGTAAATTGTGTAACATATTTATTTACATATTTACAAAAGAGGTCGAGATGACAATCACGAAAATATGCTGATATAATGTGGACCCCTTAAACCCCCAATTTTTATAGTAAAACTGAGGTTTACAGGGTATACATTATTTGTCCTATTTTTGCTTAAAAAATAGATTGTGGGGATTCGTTAGAACCGCCTCGCCGAGGAGGTTTTAACGAGTACCCACAATCTATGTTTTGAGCCGAAACAAGAAAAATATCTGAATTTTATCGGAAATGTTTCAATTGTTGGTGGTAAAAATTTCAGAATATTTAAATAAGCGTGTTTTCGTAATGATTCGGTGATAATGCATACCTGTCCGAGTCCTTTGGTGTAGACAGACACTTCTAACCCCTATAGCTCTTTGGCTTTCCACCCATTACGAAAACAAGCCTATTCAAACTTAAAGAAAATTACACCTCTAAAACTGACAAAAAAAATTCTGGTAAATATCTCTGATATTTTTCATAATTCTGCTGAAACATAGTTTGTGGATACTCGTTAGAACCGCCTTGGCGACGCGGTTCTAACGAATCCCGACAATCAATTTTTTTGAGCAGCAAAAGAAAAAATAATGTACAACCCTGTAAACCCCAGTTTTACTATATAAAAGTGGGTTTTTCGTGATGCATAAACCTTGACTTTCTCAAAACAATGCCAACTTCCATGTATTATTATTATTATTATTATTATTATTATTATTATTATTGTGTTATTATTTTCTTCAATTGATTACTGGTTTATAATCAGTAATAAGTTTCTTTCTAAAATAACTCAGTTCACAATCATTGTAAAAATAAATTATGTTATTGCTTTCGGAAAAAAAAGCTTTTTCAACGTTATATTATTACTGGTAATATGATGCTGATAAGTATTGTTTAGCCTTCCCTGATTTCAAATGCAAAAAACTGTTGCGCTGACGAGGAAGATACTTTATTTTGACAACTCTGTTGATTTTATAGCTTACCATATTTAGATACCAGCAATCATTTTATTGAAAATGCATTTATATGAATAACTTTTTTAACATAATCTATGTATAAAATATGCTTCGTACATTGCATAGATTGCTGACTCAGGTTTTTTTTGCTTTAAACAAACAATGGACTCACAATGAATTAATACTTTAATATTCAATATTTATCAACATAATATTGAAAGTCAACAAAAAAGATAAGTACATTATAATAATAAACGTAAACATAAAAATGAAGTTAACAATAAATAAGCATTCAGTGACTTATCTACGACATATTGACAATTTTTCATATTTAAGAGTAAACTGACAATTTAAACAAAAGCTGAATGCGTTTCTACTTCGTACACTAGTCTTTAGTCTGTTTCTTCTTTCTTCACATTTATCAGATCAAATTACAGGCCCCGTATAATAGTTGTAATATCTCTGCTAGCTGAGGCAGATTCTTGGAGGGTACATTTGTTCCCTTCAAAATTATCCTCTTGTTTCTGTTTTGTTATGATAGAGACTTCTCGTCTCGATATTCAGCTAATACTGATACTGAATACTTTGAACTAATCTTTGATACATATTTATCCAAAAGAACTACAGTTACATAAATCCAATACCCCTGATACAGTAGCTCCCTTTCAGGATGTAAATTTATCAAAATCTGATTATGTAATCTCCACTAAAATTTATAACAAACTGGACGACTTTGATATTGAGAATGTAAATTTTTCACTTTTGAATGGTGAGTCCCTCGGGCTACATCCTATGATATGTACATTTTTCACTTAATGCGTTTCGATAGAGCACCTGGTCTCTAGTCATCTAGTCAAGACAGTGATTATAGGATGCAAAACATTAACAGGTTAAGGTTTAAGTATATGTATTTGATGCTATTGAAAATTAAGTGAATTGCAACGCAATCTAATATTTAAAATAAAATTTTATCAGCTTAACTTCCTAAGCAAGGGTACCCTTATCATAAAGTACGTAAAACATTTTCTAAGTTTTATCGCTGTTATTCTAAATTAATGTTCAGTTATAACTATTTCTACAAAAATACTTCTGCGGCTTTAAAAAAAAGGTAAGAGAAAAGTCCAGGGAGGGCCACAATCACAAACCGCAGCCCTTCCCAGGTCCCAAGAGGAAGAGGAAACCCACAAATTCAAACAAGCACAAATCGAACAAACGTACAAGAAGCACTAAGATTAGCTCTCTCTTCCCAAAGCGAGGTAATCGCAATACTAAAAGGACTAAAAAACACAAGAACAAAATGACACACGGAAAGACATACAACAAATCGCCTCGTAGAATAAACCACAAAGCAACAAAGAGTAAGACTAACTCCGGGACCACCGTCTTAGAACGGTCAGTAGAGTAAACCACCGGGGGGTTTAAAGCATTTTTACAGCTAGCTAACTTCACCCTGGGTCCCGATGCTACTCTTAATACAGAAACACATAAAAATTCGGTTCGCATAAAGGCTCCCAACTTAGCCAATGCATCAAAGCGAAAACCTAAAAATCAAATTAATCACTATAATAAACAAAGACGAGTACTCATGGCTAATTCTATGTATGCCAGAGTAAATGAACACTTTTGAAAGTTCTTCCCAAACCTGTATTTTATGGTGCCAGTCAATACATTTAGATTGTTGGTAAAACTGACTTTTCTTAACAATTTAGAAACTTAAGGTTGTCATTCGCTACAAAAAAGATAGGTAATATATATTCTGCGACAAACTGCATACATGGTTGTTAACCAAATTATGGGTGATAACTTTGCATTCCTTTATAATTACACGGCGGTGGATCAGTCCTCAGACGGAATAACAGCTCCCTCCTTAATCTGTTTCTGATGGTTTGGCGTCGGACTGCCAATTTCCGTGGTTGTGCCTATCGTGTATTTTTTCTTTCTTTCTTTTTGATTCTTTTGTGTGCATTCGGGCTTTAGATCACCATTTAGCCCCATCACGTAAACATGCCTATACAATTTTGACCCCCTTACACCTCACTTTTTTATATAATAAAATTGGGGTTTACAGATCTATAAAAAAATCAGATTTTTTTTTTATCTAAAAATTTTCATTTTTTGGTTGATAAATTTTCGGTATATTTGAATAGGCATGAATAGACAACAGTCAAGTTCAGTTCTTATCACGCCTTACGCATAAATAATTGAGCTGTTTTCCAAGCTCAAGCAATTCGTACACATTCTTACGCACAAACTCAGTTTTATAATAAAAATAGTATAGAAGGTGTTCAAGAAGTGTCACAGTCACAGAACAGAATCTGTTACTGACAAAAACAGGAAGGGCAAACAAAAAAGGTAAGAGAAAAGTCAAAGGAGTGCTACAATCACAAACCGCAGCCCTTCCCAGACACCAAGAGGAAGAGGAAACTGACAAATCCAAACAAGCACAAATTGAACAAACGTACGAAAAGCACTAAGATAACCTCTCTCTTCCCCAAGCGAAGTAATCGCAATGCTAAAACGACTGAAAAACACAGAACAAAATGACGCAAGGTAAGACATAAAAACAAATCCCCGCGTAGAATAAACCACAAAGCAACAAAGAGTAAGACTAACACCGGGACCACCGCCTTAGAACGGTCAGTAAAGTAAACCATCGGGGGGTTTAAAGCACTTTTACAGCTAGCCAACTTCACCCTGGGTCCCGGTGCAAATCTTAATACAGAAATACATAAAATTTGGTTCGCATAAAGGCTCCCAACTCAGTCAATGCATCATAGCGAAAACATAAAAATCAAATTAATCACTATAATAAACAAAGACGAGTACTCATGGCTAATTCTACTGTATGTCAGAGTAAATGAAAACCAATAGCTTAACCACGGCGGGCCAAGTCAAAGGCATATCGTCAAGCCCCAACCCACTGGTTAAACTTTTACGAAGAGGCCGTCATTGAGTCTGAGGCCCGAACCGCCCTCGTGCAAATAAAGAGTGAAGCAAAGCCATCAACAATGATTGGGTTGACAACTAGGCATGCAGTCTGCCGCACAATATCCAGGCTATAGCCAATTCTTTTATAACGGTTAATAAGTTTTCCGAATTGCTCCGAAAAGTTAGATTTACCTACAATTTTTCTAAATCTGTACACTAAGTCACCGTAAAATTCTGGTTCCGATATACATTGGTGCAGAAGTGTTTTCAGACTGACGCTATATTTTTCTACCAAGGCACTGTGTCTGCGATAAAATTTCGAAAACGCCTTACAAAGTTTAAAATTGCGATAGCCCTGCGTAAGAAGTTTGGCAGTAAGGGCTTTATTACGACACGACAGACAGCACATCCGCCGCAAATGAAAGATAAGCAAAGCAACCAGATCCAAAAATAACCCTTTGCTCTGATAACAACTTAATAGAATGTAAGCTTGGGCACAGCAATTTCCATCACGAAAACATACCTATATAATTTTTATTTAGTAAAATTTGGGTTTACAGGGATATACATTATTTTTCATATTTCTGCTCAAAAGCATAGATTGTGGGTACCCGTTAGAACCGCCTCAATCTATGTTTTGAGTAGAATTATAAAAAATATCAGCATTTTTATCTGAAAACTTTCAGTTTTTTGAGGTGAAATTTTCAGTATATTTGAATAGGCATGTTTTCGTAATGTACAATTTTATAAATGCAGCCAGCGAAGTTTCATAGCAGGCTGTGCGGATGCGCAAGCTGATCTGAGTCTTCGCTGGGCGCACATGCAATTTTCTTAGGAAGTGCTTTGTCCCGTCTCGTTTCCTATCCAAATTTAGGAAAAGCTTGAATTATTCTCAGAAATACATGCTCTATTGTATTACTCCTTAACCTATTTATACCGATTGAACTCTTCTTCCTTAACTCTTTGGATCGGTTTATTTACAATTTAAGGGGAGTCTGGTCAGCTATTATTACTACCATGTTTCATAGAAATGTCTGTGTTTAAAGCAAAAATTATATAGACTCTGACCAGAGCAACGTCCGATCTGTGAAGTCTGAAATGATTCTACACTGTTTTCCAATATCCCTTTTTATGGGACTTCAGGCATAAATGGATTCAACAAAGCAGTGTTTCAAAAATGTAATGTAAATATTCAGAAAAAATCACAATCACAAAGCACAGCCTTCCTGAGAGGCACCAGAGAAGAAGAAAATGTGAAGAACAAACAATATGAAGACGGAAAATGACAAAACAGCCGCCACAAATGAAACCATAGAGTGACAAACGATAAAAGAAAAACTATATCAAGTCTTTACTTTACTCGCTCTCAAGCTCTTTCATCACGAAAACACGCCTATTCAAATATACAGAAAATTTCACCTCCAAAAACCTGAAGATTTTCAGATAAAAAACTGATATTTTTCATATTTCTATTCAAAACATAAATTGTGGATACTCGTTAGAACCGTCTCGGCGAGGCGGTTCTAACGAGTACCCACAATCTATATTTTCGGGCAAAAATAAAAAAAAAATATGTATATCCCTGTAAATCCCAGCTTTACTATATAAAAATGGAGTTTGGGGGGGGGGTCAAAATTATATAGGCATGTTTACGTGATGTATGTTAAGCTCAAATAAATTAACAACCTAGCTGAAGCCAAACAGGCAACATCAACATGTATCTCTATGTAAATTTTCAGATCACTGGTCAACATAACGAAAACACGCCTATTCAAATATTTTGAAAATTTCGCCACCAAAAACTAAATGTTTTCAGATAAAAATTCTAAGTTTTCTTATTTCTACTCAAAACATTAATTGTGGGTACTCGTTATAACGAGTACCCACAATTTATGTTTTTGAGCAGAAATAAGAAAAGTTACGTACACCCCTGTAAACCCCATTTTTACTATGTAAAGGTGGGGTTTAGGGGTGTCAAAATTATATAGGTATGTTTTCGTGATGTGCCTCAGCGAACAATATATCAGAGGATAGGATGCAGCTATTTGAAACTATGAGTAAAGATATCCAGAAATTGCCACAATTATGATGTACATCCTTCCCGAGGGACCAAACGTAGGAGATATAAGGAACAAATAATGACAAAACAAACGCCATATATGAAACCATCGACGCACGAACAAAAAAACTGCAACAAAGGTATTGCGTTAGAACGGTCAGTAGTTAAAGAAACTACTGGGGAGTAAATAAGAAATACTTGCGCGAAACCTCGCTCTAAATTTTCATCACGAAAACATGCCTATACAGTTGTATAATGTTGACCCCTTAAATCCCACTTTTATATTGTAAAACAACAGTTTACAGGGATATGCATTATTTTTCTTATTCCTGCTCAAAAACATAGATTTCTGGTTCTAACGAGTACCCACAATCTATGTTTTGAGCAGAAATATGAAAAATATCAAAATTTTTATCTTAAAATTTTCATGTTATGCTGGTAGAATTTTCAGTATATTTGACTAGGCGTGTTTCTGTAATGTGATTCAGCTTCAAATTACAAACATACCTTTGTTCGGTCCCCACAGGGATCTGAAACGTGACAGTGAAAAACAATGTGATGAAACCATGCAAAGGGAGCAATGGTGATCTGAAGCTAGAGCACGAGAAAAACAGAAACATGACAATGATGAGCCTGACCACAGACATTGAGAGTAGTTTCTGGAGCAGACGACAACTACGGACTGAAGCTTAATCGGTGTAAGTTAGGACCAGACAAAGCAGCGTAGCGGGCTTCAAATGCATTTGACACATTAACCCGTGCAAGGAAGTGTATGCAGCCTTGTAAATTCTAATGCTATTATATGAAGAGTCTGAATTTAACGGAGACTCCAATTTAGTTCTTTATGTGTTCTATGTTTCAAAAATAACCTTATTGATGTTATTTAAGAATATTCCTTGCTAAATAGGCCATTTGGATTGTGAAATCAACAAATGCTAAAGAAAACGAATACAAAATTATATCCAGGAAAGAATGTGAATATCCAGTCAGAGGAGAAAAATATGCGTAAACAATTCAACGTTCTGAAGCCTCAGGCTGAAAATGCAACACGATAAATTTCCAAGAGCAATTACCACGAAATGGATGACAATATTCATAAAACAAATTACTCAGCATTGTGAATAACATACCGACTTGTCAATGCGATTGTAAACGACCTGCCAAGTGGACTATTGCACCAATCTGCACGATGATATCTATATACAAATTGACTAGATAAATAGTGTATACACTTCTATTTCTCAGTTAATTAAAGAGGCTTTTATAATAATTGTATCTTTGTGAGGTTCAAATGTGACGTTTGCAATGGACGTTCTAATACAACAACAATAATAATAACAATTATAATAATAATGATGTTATTTACATGTACCACAAGAAGCAGTTAACCAGTTTTGTGCACATTATTTCGCCAGAAACTGACAACTGCCACACTTGAATCAGCGGAAGGGCGAGAATGACCGTAGAAAATATTTCATAGATAGATAGATAAGTTTATTTCAAAATTCCAGAAGGCTACAAAGCCCATGAGGATACAATATATGCATGCATGATGGCATATACATACATACACATACGCACATACATATTCATAATCGCCACGAAAGAATATTGCCGCCTCGGTGCTGGCTCGAACCTGCAAACTCCTGATCTTCAGTCAGACGCTTATCAAACTGAGCCACCGAGAACGGATATTTATATCTTATTAAAGTTCTATTTATGAGTATCTTACGTAAACGAGGTCTCAATAAATTGTATCATTTACTGTTACGATTCCATCCTACATCTAATATAATAACGATTCAGAGCAAAATTTGTAAGACGCAATGTATTAATTAAATGCAAGATTTTATCAATTATATCTTATTTAATAATGCTTCAAAGCAATTTGTTATGTGTTAGAATTTCTGATATTATATAGTTACCTAAGCAAAAAGTTCTAGTTTAGACGCCGCAGAAAACGGTGTCCAATCAGTATCTTCACAATTCGAAGCCTACCTAGGTTACAGACGCATCAACAGGTCAAGCATTGGGACGGGCAAGCCTCCGCAAACAGTATAGACCCTGCGGCGATCTGCGGCGTCTGATCAGGTTCTACACTATTTGCCCATGTTTGCCACTCATCCCGAAATTTTAGACACGCTATCAGATAGTAAAACGGACACATACGAGTATTAGAACAAGTATGGTAAGGAGTTAATGAGTCCCAGTATGACCGGTGAATATAGTTCTTAGATTACACCATCCGTCCAGACGAGACTGTTCGTCTTTGAGAGACTTGTGTTGATGTCAACCAACAGCCAATCGCCTGTACTAACAATACCAGAGCACTGCTTGATCATGGTCCTCGCGTTTAACATAATTATAGACCAAGCTTTCTGTGCCATTGATAAAGTTAAATAGGTGATTTAATTGTTTTTATTCTGGGAACTAACGATATGCAAAACATATCGCGTGTCAGGCGTTACATGTACAAGAAATGCTGCGCTCCACTTCGATAACTGCCATTAGATTGTCATCAATCAAGTTTCAAATGTTCGCCTTTTCATTCTCTTAATGAAAGTTTAATGAAACGACAAGGAACAAATCAACATTTGATGCATATCATGCGATAATGGCTCGTTTGCCAAACCCGAACAGCAAAGGAGGCCATATAAGCCTGTACATCCGCTATCTCTGATCATAACCTTCTATGACCGTCGATATAGCCTACAATCGCTGAGATATTGTAAGCTGACTATAAATGTCCAAATTAGACTGCGCAAATATGATACCTGCTCTGTTCTTTTGTAGCTCGCACGGTGCAGCTTTTTCTTTCGCTGTTCTTCATTTACATTCAGCATGGAATTTAAGGGAGCTAGATACACACATAGTGTTACCACAGAGACGAAATTTGTGACTAATTGTATGGCTATGCTGCACACCAAGCCCCTTCTAAAACAGGGATTTACTCTAAAAGGAAAGTATTTGATCCCATTTAGATTAGATCCATTTTCTGAACAACTTGTCTCCCTTGAAAGTGCATCAGTTCTCCTCAATGCAGCTTATTCGAAATCAGAGCGCCTTCAAATCAATGCGTTTTTCTTACTTTTATTGCGTATACATAAGCAGAACTACATTTTCAAAGATACCACATTGCATCCAATAAAGTATGTAAATCTACTGGGTGAGTGAAAAACGGTGGTCAGTTTTTTTTCTTCACTGTTTGCACAGGCTGTCTACCCGAATACTTGTTGCAAACACAAAACTAAATTCAATCACCATAATTGTAGAAACTGAAGGAGCAAAAGTACCAACATCTATAAGACCAAGTTTATGAGTAGCGTGCCTATAAAACAAACGTGGATACACGAACGTTCAACCAAAAAAAGGTGGTCTTCGGAGTTTTTTTTTTAATATTAAGCATCGTCTACCAACCTAGTGACACCCGTCGTGTTCGTATAGGCGAGGTCGGTATAAAAACAGTACGTTAAAAAGTCTAAGTAAAGAAGACCCTCATGTTCTCCTATATCATATAATGAAAACAGGGGTACAGCGTAAGGTACATGCGTCCACATAATTAAGTTTTCAGAATATCTTTTCAGATAAATCCTTTCAACTCTTGAGTGAACTTTTCCGTCTTTAAATTTGGACACACTCACTGTTCCAAACTGGGGTGCAAAGTCGTAAATGAAGAACATGTTGGCAAACTGTATATGAGCCGTCTCAGCAGAATCTACACTATTTGCGAAATTATCTGCTTTGGTCTGTAGGACTGAAAGGATTAAATATAAAAAGTTGCCTTTAGAAGCAAACAACACATTACAGATTGAAAATGAGAGTCTCTATTTTATTGAGGCTTTTCATAAGCAGTAATGATGCTTGCAATACTGCTTATGCCCTCTAGCGTATACATAAGCAGAACTCCATTTTCAAAGATATCAAAATAGGCTGATGATCCCAAAGGAAATGAAAATATATTCTGCACTATGAAGAAGTAAAGCCTGATTTCATTTTTTTTTATCTATCTGTTCTGATGCAGAACGTTTCATCATGAAAACACGCCTGTAGATATAGTTTGACCCCCCTTAAACCCCACTTTTATATAGTAAAACTGTGGTTTACAGGGGTATATATTATTTTTCCAATATAGCTAAAAACATAGATTGTGGGTACTCGTTGGAACCGCCTCGCCGAGGCGGTTCTAACGAGTACCACAATCTATGTTTAGAGCAGAGGCGGTTCTAACAAGTACCCACAATCTATGTTTTGAGCAGAAATATGAAAAAAAAAAAAAAAAAAAATATCAGAATTTTTTATCTGAAAATTTTGCTCTTTTGGTTGTAAAAAACTTCAATATATTTGAATGGGCGTGTTTTCGTAATGTTTAACATTTTCTCATTTTCTCCATACCATATAGTAGAAATAACGTAGATTACATACATCCTCCTGATTAGGTGGCTATCTCGGTTACTCTCTTATTGCTCTACAAAATATATTAGTGGTACACAATATGCGCTTCAATTGAGTACACACTTAATACGTTGTGTGGTAAAATAACAATTTATACCAGTGTATTATGGTTGAAAACGCCTTATTTATAACCATGGCTTGGACGTATACATTTCACATAGTTACTGAGCTTTAGACAATCTTTGGAAAGTCATTGTATTGCCCGGCGCTTTATACAAAAATAGAAAATTTCAAAATTTTGCCACGATTGAATGTAAAACCTTTTGTCGTATCTACCTATGCATGAAAAGTTGTATTCTTTTCATTGGTTAAAAAACAAAACAAAACAAAAAAAAAAAAAAAAATATCTTCAGTTTTCACCATAGTAATAATGGCTGCAAAGTATGCAGACATTGATAGGGTAGGTAAGTTCGAGGCAGGTTTTCAGCAAGTCCCACTTGTTCAAACTTTGTGAAATGTTCACAATATTGTCTAGAAACATCAACAGGCAGAATTTAGCAAAGAAAGTAAAAATACATTTTCTTTGATAAAAATAAAAACAAATCGCTTTACTATAGAAATTACATAGATAAGACCAACGTTTGGCCGTAAATTTAATTTTAGAGTTAATATTTGAGAACAAAACACAGAAACAGGAAGGACGAATGGTTTCTGATAAGATCTGCTCAATCAAAACTAAACAATTACATTTAAAATAAAACGCCATTCAAAAACGCCTTTCCAAGGGATATCTAAAGAGCAATAGATGTATTAACGGTATTATAAAATCACTTCTTACTTAGAATCAGAACTGTGTGAATGAATGTACAACTGAGCCATTGTAGTTGCTGACAAGTTGACTATGCCACCCATATGTCTTCTATAACAGACATGAGTTTGGACATTAAGTAAAGTAAATAAATTCCCTCAGGAACTGATACAATCAGATCCACATCAAGTTCTCACTACCAAAGGGAAAGACAGACAAATACAGTTAAATAGTCACAAAATGAACAAACTGCAAGCAGAGTTAGCAGGCCTTTCAAAACAAAGGTGGCAAATCTGTTACCCAAACTTAACTGAATATATCTTTAACTTACATAATTGTTTAAAAGATAAATATTTGTGAGTGAAACACTACAGAACAAAACAAAAAGTACCACAATGAAAGTACCGCCTTGGAATGGTCAGTAATAAATTACTAGGGGTGGGTGGGTTTTAAGCTAGCTTTAGAAAGGTAAGCAAAGTTTAAAAACCGTGATTAAGTCAACTTGCCTTGTGCTATAATTAGTGTTGATTCAACAATTAACACCTCAAACAATAAAATATTAAAACGTTGACCAAACTCATGCATACCAGACAACCAGTGAAACAAAGACCCCATATTCTGAAGACCATCGCAAATGCAATAATATTATTGAAGCATTGCTCCATATATTAGAGACCATTGCAAATGCAATAAAATTATTGAAGCATTGAAATTTCAGTCAATAGTTTCGTAAAACACAAAACGCAATGAAATATTGTTGAAGCACAAATAGTACATATGTTCGACGTTGATTCAAAGAAACCGAACAAATATCAATTCCCTTAATTGAGTGAGCCACCACTGGTTAAATAGTACTAATACATTACCGGCAAATTGTTTGCTCTATTGCTTCATTTTCTTTCTTTTCCTTAAATTTATTTTGTTTATCTTTCTCATGAAAAAGACTTGGGCAATATCTTAGATGAAAGCATAAACGTTCGTATATTATAGGCACATGAGAAACAGCCTTTGGTTTCCGGTGTTTTGCTTGCACGAAGAGATGATGCTTCTTCATTGATGTGTATATGCTCAATATGGATTGGACAAAAAATAAAGAAAATGATTCGCTCCATACTGAAACATAAAACATGTGAACTCATTGTTATCAAGCGGATTTGACATACCTTACAGGAAAAGGGCGTTTATGCCATATGCGAACGACGAGAAACAAGATTAGCCGGCGCAGTCAGATTAAGGCCTCTCTGTTCATGGATATGTCAGCATCCATTGATTCTGATAAAAGGCAATGAAGGCCCAAGCACCTTGCAAAGGCGCAGGCAGATCTGAGCCTTCGTTGCACGCATATTTTGAAAAGTCCTTTCCCTGATGCCACAGTGAATTTATTTCAAAAAGTACTCTTGCTGAAACTGTTTGTAGTACAAAACGTGTGCAAACTATACAAGAAACCAATGTGCGAATTCAACTATTTTAGTATAACAAATATAGTCAAACGCCATGCAAAATCCCAAATTCATCAGCAAGATTATGCGGAAAACAAACGAACAAACACAACTTGCAACCGATATAACACTGTTAGCTCGCGCATACATAAATGACCGTTTAAGAGTGTTTAAACGTTACTATTTGAAATGCCGAATACCTATTATGCTGTTTCTTCCAGCTAACTACGCCTGTATACAAAATCCCGCACTTTACTTCCCATTTCCTAATTGGTGGCATTTAGCGTGCGTCTAGACCTGCTTACATCTTCTGAGCAAGCTCTGTCAAGTTTGTCCTCGCCAACCCAGAAATTTGTTTAAGCGTTCTGTTTTCTTGCACAGAAAACAAAAAAACAACAACAAAAAAAACAAACAAAAAAACATATACATCGGCTAGTTCGCTATGCATTGACTTGCATGTTTTCCAATTCAGACATCACGAAAACATGCCTATATAATGTTGACCCCTTAAACCAAACTTTCATATAGTAAAACTGGGGTTTACAGGGGTATACATTATTTTTCCTGTTTCTGCTCAAATACATAGATTGTGGGTACTTGAAGTGGTTCTAACGAGTACCCAAAATCTATGTTTTGAGCAGAAATATGAAAAAAAAAAAAAAAAAAAAAAAAAAAAAAAAATCAGAATTTTTTATCTGAAAATTTTCATTTTTTGGTGTAAATTTTTCAGTATATTTGAATAGGCTTGTTTTCATAATGCGAAAAGCAAACGTTTATAAGTATCTCTGGCCAAGTTCAACACCCGATATATAAACCGACACTGATTCACTTTAATACATGCCTAAATAACGTGTGAAAATTGTGACATTGTCTATAAATTTGAAATCTGAAAGGCAGGCTACTTATTGAATCGTCCTTGTACTGCCAATTGTTGGATAGGTTAAATTTCTGCACTGCGTGGGTTATTTGAAATACTCAGACAGACGGCCTTTGTATTCTTCCATCTCGCATGGGAAACAGCTTGATTTTAACATTCACTTCAATATCGTTCAAAATCTTTTAAAAAAAAACGTGCATTTAAATTTACGCGCCTCTTACAATAAACAATGTACGATAAGGACATATAAAATTGCACTTCAGTGTTTTAAAAAAGTATTTTAATCACTTCAACCTTTATAAGATTTTGCTGTATTGATTTCATACACCACTATTTACCTTGACTATACGGGAAGATCTGGGCAAAGCGTTTAGACCTGGTTCGCACAAGGAAAACCATACAGGGTCTACAACTGTTTGTCACCCATCCAGCAGCTTCAGATTTCTCAACTGATTGTAATATGGAACTACGTAGCTATAAAGAGAATTAATAAAACCGAGTCTCCAATTTTCGTTCTTTTGCGCTTTCTGTTTCTAAAGGCAACATTTTAGATTTCTATCATTCTAAATTTTGGACGAGCTTTTGGTGAAAAGGAAATGTTTCCGAAACCTTGTGGTAAATCCGGTATTATCACGATACTACAGAAAAGGTAGCGAAAAGTCCAAGGCGTGTCACAATCACAAGCCGCAGCCCTTCCCAGACACCAAGAGGAAGAGAAAACAGACAAAACAAAACAAGCGCAAATCAAACAAACATACGAAAAAAGACCTATGATTAACTCTCTCTTTCCCCAGGTGAGGTAATCGCAATGCTAAAAGGACTGAAAAACACAAGAACCAAACAACACAAAACTTTAAACAAACCGCCTCGTAGAATACACCACAAAGCAACAAAGATTAAGACTTTTACCGAGGCCACCGTCTTAGAACGGTCAGTACCACCGGAGGTACTTGCTTAAGAATTTAAACAGACAAAATTTTATTTTGACTATTACATTACGTTGCCATTTACTTAATTTGCAATAGCATCAAATACATATATTTAAACGTGAACCTATTAATGTTTGGCATCCTACAATCACTGTCTTAACTAGATGTTCTAACAAAACGCATTAACTGAGAAATGTACATATCATAGGATGTAGGCCGAGTACCATTCAAAAGTGTAAAATTTACATTCTCAATATCAAAGTCGTCCCGTTTGTCATAAATTTTAGTGGAGATTACATCATCAGATATTGATAAATTTACATCCAGAAAGGGAACTACGGTGTCAGAGATATTGGATTTATTTAACTGTAGCTTTTTTGGACAAATATGTATCAACCTTAAGTTCAAAATATTCAGTGTCAGTGTCAGCTGAATATCGAGACGAGAAGTCTCTATCGTCACAAAACAGAAACATATTTGCAACAAGAGGACAATTTTTAAAGGGAACAAATGTATCCTCCAAGAATCTGCCTCAGCTAGCAGTGATAAAAAATATTATACGGGGTCTGTAAATTGAGCCGATAAATGTGAGGAAAGAAGAAACAGACTAAAGACTAGTCTACTAGTATACGAAGTCGAAACGCATTCATCATTTGCTTATATTATTAGTTTACTCTGAAACACGAAAAATTGTCATCAGATCAGTCACTGAATGCTTACTTATTATATACTTCATTTTAATATTCACTATTATTATTATAATGTACTTATCTGTTTGTTGCCTTTTAATATTACTGTGATTAATATTGAATATTAAAGTATTGATTTATTGTGAGCCCATTTTTTTGTTTTAAGCAAAAAAAACAAAAAAAACTTTTTGTACACTTATTCATATATGATGTTCGAGTTAGGGGCTGATGTGGATCTGATTATATCAGATTCTGAGTTAACTTATTTATTTTACAATACGATCACTTTACAGATGAATTGAGTCAGCAATCTATATAATGTACGAAGCATATTTATACATGGATCATGTTAAAATAGTCAATTATATAAATGCATTTTCAATAAAATGATTACAGGTATCTAAATGTAGTAACTTATATTATCAACAGAGTTGTCAAAATAATGTATCCTCCTGATCAGCCAAACAGCATGTTTGTATTTGAAATGGCGGTGGGGGGGGGGGGGGGGTGTTAAACAATACTTATCAGCATCATCTTTACGGTAATAATATAACGCTGAAACAGCATTTTTTCCGAAAGCATTGTTTATTTTCACAACGAGAGCGAACTGAGTTTCTTTTTAGCAAGAAACTTATTACTGATTGTAAGCCTGAAAAAAAGTGCCATAGTGTTTAGAAGTGTCCGTCTACACCAAAGGACTGAGACAGGTATGCATTATGGCCGAATCATTATGAAACACGCCTATTCGAATATACTAAAATTTTACCACCGAAAAATGAAAATTTTCAGATAAAAATTCAGATATTTTTTCATATTTCTGCTCAAAACATTGATTGTGGTTACTCGATAAAACCGCCTTAGCGAGTTGGTTCTAACGAGTACCACAATATATGTTTTTGAGCAGAAACAAGAAAAATAATGTATACCTCAGTAAACCCGTTTTACTATATAAAAGTGGGGTTTAAGGGGGTCAACATAATATAGGCATGTTTTCGTGATTCTCATCCCAACCTCTTTTGTAAATATGTAAATATATATATTACACATTTTACTATTCCAAATGCCATGTTCTCCAGATGGGGTCCGGCTTGGTTAAGTGTGATTATTGTTCTCCACAAATGTCATTGTCATATTGCGTGTTCCTGACAAAAGGAAATAATTTTATAAATAAATGTTTCACGACACGACTAGTACAGTTAATGACTATGAGAGACTAATAGCAGCCAATTTGAAATCAAGATGTCCGCCGAGTTATAAACAGAAATTGTTCTTTTTTGTGTTTCAATATTCTACCTATATATGTTTTATGGAAATCACCAATCGCTTACGTGACCCCAGTAGGTGTATGAAGGGCGAAGAGCGGCGGCTCTATCTGATGCGCCTTCCATGAAGATCCCCATGAAACCAGTTTTCAGCTGGTGTGGTGAATCTGTGGCTGAGTCGATTCTCTTGTATGGCCGTTCGTTCTGCCACAGGCTATCTTAGTTCTGGTCCTGTCTCTGTCTGGTCAGCATTTCAGCTTTCAGCCCTGTCTATCTGTTTCTATAGAATGTATGAATCGTTTACTTGATCCAGGGATAGGGTGATGGTGGCAGTGTAGGTGTGCGCGCATGTGTGTGTGTGGGGGTGGGGGGATATGGTGGCAGGGGAGGGTGTGTAGTCTACATATCTGAAGAAATATACGCCGGTGAGCCAGCCCTCACCAGGCTGAATGTCGGAATGTCGACTACTGTTATGGAATGCAAAACATTAATGAGTGATGACTTAATGATTTAAGGACATGTATTTGATGCTATTGCTATTGCAATTTAAGTGAATGGAAACTCTTCAACACCTCATGTCGAAGGGAGATCCATCCAACAGAAAGTCTTTGCTGCCTAGGATATACGGATCCCTTTGCAAATGGTGCTACTATGAAAGGAAAAAGCATGCACATAGTTAGGTAGCCCATAGTTCACGGGGTATGCAGTGTATTTCAGTCCAGAATAATATATGAGCCAGCGCATGACCAAATCAACAAATGGGGGATGTGCGCCCAGAGAAGACTCAGAACAGACCTGGCATCCACCCAGTCTGATCAGAGTTCACTGTCCGCATGAAGAAAGCTTGGGTCCTTAGCTACCAAATGTGCGCACAGCAAAGACTCTGATCAGACTGGGAGGATGTTGGGTTTGTCATGCGCTGGCTCATAGGTAAGTATATCAGTTCCATACTTTCAGCGAAGAAAGCTCTGTTATAATTATTTTTCCAACCCCATAAATGTGGAGCAGACTGCATTTTAGAAAGAGGTGGATGTCATGAAAGCAAACTTAAGGATACACGAGTTGTCTCCTGTGTTAAATAAAGACGGCAGTTGCTACCAGGCGTATTCAGTCCACTTCAAAATTTCCCAATTACTGGGTCCGTTTACATGTATCTCCTTTCCCTGCTTGTCCTTTTACTGCCTTTTCAGTGCTCCTAACAACTGCTGTATGAGTAGTAAACAGTGAAGACCAGACTAGACTCCGTGTTCTGAGGCGTCTGATCTGAATCTTTACGGTTTGCTCTTTACGGGTTTGCTGAAGCGTCTGATCTGGCTCTTTACGGTTTGCTTTTTACGGTTTGCTCAAACCTGTCTGTCCCAAAACTTAAGTTTTATATAAGGAAATGATATTAATGGCCAGCCTTTCAGTACGTGTCCTATATTATGTGCTCTTAAATTAAAAGTGAGTTTGCACAATCATGGCAATTATTCATTGAATAACAATACTAGTTCAATATCCTACAACGGAAATAACATTCAGAAGTATGACAGTGATAGAGTATGCCGTTCTAATGGAAGCTGATCATTTTATTACGATCATTTTGTTCAAATATTTAAAACTTCTAAGTGTCTGAATTAAAGCATTGACGCACAACATGTGGAAAATTAATGTCCATACTAATTGTACGTGTAAGGAAGGCATGACATTCACGTAAGCTGCATTTGTATTTATTTCGACATTATAAAAGTTCGCTATAGCATTATTTAGAACGTGCTTAAGAATTCGAGCATATGAGACAGTGTTGCCCGTAATATTTTATAACAATGCATAAATGTTTGCATGTACAGTCGAACTTCAATGGCTGGGATATCTTCGGGATTATGTGAATGTATTCTATACATGGGTAGTTTGAGCCACTGATGGTGAATCATACCGCCAGTCCAGGAGGCAGAGGGGGATAATTTTCGATCTTCCATAAAATAATGGTATGCTTAGTGGTTTCATAAGAATCGTTCCGATGAGGCGATTCTAATGAATACACACAACATGATGAAATTAAAAAAAATCCCTGAAATATCTCAAAATGTTTTCTTCAGCTCGAATCAGCCATGGTAAACCTCTATTTAAAACATTTAACCCTTGTCATGCTTAAAAACAAGATGCCATACCCACTTCTAATTGTCAGCCAATCTGACTTCTTAATTCAAATTTTTGATACAAAGTCTCATACCAAATTACAAACAGTGCAGATCCAGATTAGTTAGCTTCTTTAGAATGTAACTGATCTGGATCTACACTGTTTGCAAAGGCAGGGCATATCCGGGTTCAGCAGGACCAGGCTTAAGTTGTACTATATGAGCCAGCGCACGACAGAACCCTCAATAAGACGTGCATTTTTACGAAGATTCCTATCAGCCTGCGCATCCTCACAGTCTAATCAGATTCTCCGCTGATCGCATTTGCCGGGCTATCCAAAGAGGGATTTTTTTTTGAGGCGGGGGGGGGGGGGGGGGCGGAAAGCTGGTGGTATGCCTTTTCAGGAATATTTCACTTATGTTGAGCCGAGCGTTAATAAACCGGAGAACCCTGGGAAAACCCACCTGACCATCCGTAAGCAGAACTTGGCTTTCCCACATGTGACCCGAGCGAGGCTCGAACCACAGCGGTGAGAGACCTAATGGATTAAGAGTCAGCTTTCTTATCCACTACGCTACGGATGGTGGGGCCGCGAACGAGGGATGAACGATAACCCTTGCCATACTGGGTGGATGTTCGTCCAATTTCTGGTTATGCTACATTGTATATGTACGTGCTGCACAGCTACAAAATAGACTATTATTCTTTTATTACATCTGAAAAACATAAAAAAGAACCTTTACAAATTTATATTCTTGTTATTTTCCCAGACAAATAGGCTTCGAAATAAAAGTTCGCTATTGCATTATTTAGAATGTGCTTAAAAATTCGAGCATATGAGACAGTGTTGCCCAGTTTGCTTTGAGATTTCATGCAAATTGTCTTTTAATTTGCATAGTAGGATACAATTTGTATGAAACGTCAAAGCATGTTTTTCTGGGGAAAATAAGAAAAAAAAAACATTCTAAATGTCGTTTGCTGTAATTATTACCAGCATGCAGGGCGTTAATACGTCAATTATTGTTATTGACTCAATAATCGTTCGCTGATATTTTAAGGTCCACCCTCGCAGTCGTGTTCTGTTTGCCATATATTGTTATGGTAATTTTATTGGCACCCACAAAGCAAAACCGATATTTGTCCGTAACATGGGCATCCTCGAAGTGTAGTGTGACTTCAATTTCGACCACATACAGTGTTTCCCTAGATTTTCGGACAAGTATATCGAAGCAAATTGTGTAGACTCAGATCAAAATGCGATGTTATTCAAACAATGCTTTTTAGACACATCAAAATTTAATTCGATGGATTTATTCAACATTTAAAAGTACGATAAATGGTTAATACTCCAAATGTGTCATAATGATAATATAAACACCATGGGACCGTCATCGTGCATTCTGAGCCCTTCATCCTTTTTTAGATTAAGAAAAACATCACGAAAACATACCTATATAATTTTGACGCCCTTAAACCCCGCTTTTATATAGTAAAACAGGGGTTTACAGGGGTATACATTATTTTTCTTATTTCTGCTCAAAACATAGATTGTGGGTACGCGTTAGAACCGCCTCGCAGAGTTCTATGGAGTCTCAAGGACTCACATAATCTGAATTTTTTCAATTTTTCGGTGATTAATTTTTCAGTATATTTGAATAGGCATGTTTACGTGATGTATTAATCCAGCTATTCTGAATAAATGCAGCCGTTCTATTTATTATTCTCAGAAATCTTTACTCGAACATTTGTTTCATTTGTTTCTTAAACCGCATTACGAAAATAGGCCTATTTAAATATACTGAAAATTTTACCACCAAATATGATTTTTTTTTTCTGATAAAAATTCAGATATTTATCATATTTCTGCTCAAAACATAGATTGTGTGTACTCGTTAGAGCCGCCTCGCCAAGGCGGTTCTAACGAGTACCCACAATCTATGTTTTTGAGCAAAAATAAGAAAAATGATGTATATACCCCTGTAAACCCCAGTTTTACTATATAAAAGTGGTGTTTACGGGGGCAACAGTATATAGGCCTCTTGTGGTCCGTGAATACGGTTTGTGACAGCCTACAATTTAGCCATCGGATACCCTGATCATAAACGGAAAGGCAGGTAAAGACCAGGAATCGATACAATTACCTAACACCTTACGTCCAAGATACCAAAGGGAAAAAGGGCGCACTAAAAGCTACGGCACCACAATCTAAACACTACAAGCAGAAGGCCAAAATGCCAAATGTTTCTTTCCAAAACATAGGCCAAACGGGTATCCAAAAACAAAAAAACAAAAAACAACAAAAAAACAAAAAGTCACCAGGACATACATGCAAAGACAAACAATGACAGAAATAGTAAACCACAGCAGATACACCGCCTTTGAACGATCAGTAAAACAAATTCCGGGCATGTGTGTGCGTGGGCGGAGGGGGAAGCGTGGGGGCGAGGGTGTGGGGGTAGGGTGTTCTCAAATCGATTTTACGTGGCCACACAACCCTCGCCTTTAGTTCTGCCAATGTATGCACAAGACATTTTTTTCAGTTCGCCTGAAGGGTTTTAACTCATCATTACATAAAAATCAAACGAATACAGAGATGAAACAACGATGAGGACTCGACAGCAAGAAATAACTGAAATGCTTAAGAAAAAGAAAACCAGCATTTGGACTGACTATACTGTCAGGGAAATATCAACCTTTATACTTTGTTGTTGGCATGTGGTTGTAGATACAGTATAGCTTTACGTGGCCCAGTAATTGATTGCCCGGAAGGCTTGTAGAGAGACGAAATTTGTTCTTCAAGACAGCCTGTCTTCCTCCGGCGTAATAATTCTTAAAAAATCATTTATTAAGGGGTATAGGTACACCTGTTAGGGTTCCTCCCATTTTCACAAAGAAGGCAACTGTTGTAACCTTTTGTTTGTTTTCCGGAACACCAATTCCCTTATAACAAGAAATTTACCCTAAAAAGAAATAATTCGCCCAAGGGGAGCAAATTCTTTCCTTTTTAGTAGCTATTTTCAGAAGGGATGCAAAATAATTTTGACACAGTCACCTGCAGGTGTATTGATTCCTATTTATTCTTCAAGACAGCTTGTGAAGTCACGTTTGGTGTAAATATTCTAGTAATTCCCTGTGTTAAAAACTTCTGACAATTATTGTGCAGTTAAATATATATATATATATATATATATATATATATATAACAAAAAAAAAAAAAAAAAAAAAAAAAAAAAGAAAACAAGCTAATTCCATGTGGAATTTATGTCCCCCGCCTTATTTTTATTTGAGGTGTTAAAAATGGTAAAGTTAACCAGAGGACCATTGGTCCTGTATCAATTACCTAAGTATTAAAGCAGGGACCAGTGATAAAAAATAATTTCAAGATTCTGAATAAACCACATGCATATTTTAAGACCATCCTTAAAGCACCTGTAAAGTTTCAAAGGATCGGCTTAAAACTGTGGTAGGAGTTACGGGGTCAAGGTACCTACTCCCTATACGCTTCTGTAGTATTAGAACTAAAAAAATGTCTAAGTTAAAAATGCAGAAAAAGTGGTAAAAAATTATTTCAGGATTCTGAAAAAACCACATGCATATTTTCAGACCATCCTAAAAGCCCCTGTAAAGTTTTAAAAGGATCGGACAAAAACTGTAGGAGGAGTTAAGGGGACAAGGTACCTGCACCCTATAAACTTCTGTAATATTAGAACTAAAAAAATGTCTAAGTTAAAAATGCGGAAAAAGTAATAAAAAATATTTCAGGATTCTGAAAAATCCACCTGTATATTTTCAGGCCATCCTAAAAGCCCACGTAAAGTTTCAAAAGGATCGGTCAAAAACTGTGGGAGGAGTTAAGGGGACAAGGTACCTACTCCCTATAGACTTCTGTAATATTAGAACTCAAAAAATGTCTAAGTTCAAAATGTGTAAAAAGTAATAAAAAATAATTTCAGGATTCTGAAAAAACCACATGCATATATCTTCAGACCATCCTTAAAGCACCTGTAAAGTTTCAAAAGGATCAGCCAAAAACTGTGGGAGGAGTTAAGGGGACAAGGTACCTGCTCCCTATATACTTCGGTAGTATTAGAAATAAAAAAATGTCCAAGTTAAAATGCGGAAAAAGTAATAAAAAATTATTTCAGGATTCTGAAAAAAACACATGCATATTTTCAGGCCATTTTTAAAGCCCATGTAAAGTTTCAAAAGGATCGGACAAAAACTTTGGGAGGAGTTAAGGGGACAAGGTACCTACTCCTTATACGCTTCTGTAATATAAGAACTCAAAAAATGTCTATGTTCAAAATGTGTAAAAAGTAATGAAAATTAATTTCAGGATTCTGTAAAAAACCACATGCACATCTTCAGACCATCCTTAAAGCACCTGTAAAGTTTCAAAAGAATCTACCAAAAACTGTGGGAGGAGTTAAGGGGACAAGGTACCTGCTCCCTATACACTTCTGTAGTATTAGAACTCAAAAAATGTCTGTTAAAAATGCGGAAAAAGTGATAAAAAATTATCTCAGGATTCTGAAAAAACCGCATGCATATTTTCAGGCCATCCTAAAAGCCCATGTAAAGTTTCAAAAGGATCGGCCAAAAACTGTGGGAGGAGTTAATGGGACAAGGTAGCTACTCCCTATAGACTTCTGTAATATTAGAACTCAAAAAATGTCTAAGTTAAAAATGCGGAAAAAGTGATAAAAAATATTTCAGGATTCTGAAAAAAAACACATGCACATCTTCAGACCATCCTTAAAACACCTGTAAAGTTTCAAAAGGATCGGACAAAAACTGTGGGAGGAGTTAAGGGGACAAAGTACCTACTAAAAATTCGGAACAACGCACCTCGCACCACGCCCCGCGGAAAACCAAAAACAGTGTCCCTCCACTTTTCTTCGAAATGACGGGGGACAAAAAAGGCCGTGAACCGGCACATCACCAACCAGATTCTAGCACAACAAAGGCATCTATCATGTTATCATGATGGTTTAATTCTGGTAGGAAATGACCTAAGAACGGTACAGCTGTGTTCTGTGCTACTCGTGATTACTTCGCTGCTTTCAAATGGTTGCAGTCAAAATATACGCAAAACGTAATAACCTTTTTAATATGTATTCTACGGTCGAATGTTGTTTATTTATGTTGATGTGTTAAATCCAAAGTGTTTCCAAATAAAGATAATTATACAAATATTTTACTATCTTTTGCCTCGCGATTGCAGTCGACATAATAATTATCATATTTTGCGTTGTTGTTGCATTTTGCATTGTAGCTATGGGCACACAATGTAGACTAAGTTCAGACTCCGCGGAGTTTGATATTGTGCAATTCTAACTGCTATGCAACAGTGTTCAGACACATCAGTACGTACCCCTGTAACAGTATAGTAACGTAGGCCAAGTATGTTAGGAACTAAGGTGTCCCAATATTTAGAGAAACGTCTGTGCAATTTTTGATAGCTTTGCAATATATTCCGCATTTTACAACATAGCATATGCATCATTATATTGGATTAAATAATATAAGAATTAAAGCTGAACTGCTGTGGAACTAGGTTTCGGTGTCGGTTGTTTAATCAACGCCTGAGCATGAAACATGCTTGACTGACCAACTGGTAAACAATTTCAAGAAAACTGGAAACGACATAATGTAATTTATACTTTCTGTCCTAATCCAATGGAATGATATAGGCTTGTTTTAACATTTAGACTGGTTTATTGGGTTTGTCTAGACGGTCCTGGGCATTACAATAAAGCACCAAGTGGCTGGTATGAAAGGTTTAGCTATTTAAGTTTCGTTTATTGTGCGTATGAATATTGACATTATCACGACATGTTCACCACATTCTGACTAAACTATTATGTTGTAAAGCCAGAATGACAGGGACGCGGTGCATGGAACAAACCTAGAACTGTCACGCTAATAATCGGGTACAGAAAAGTGTGATGTATCTATATAAAAGTACAGCTCTGATTTTGTCACATTAAATTTCTTTCGGTATTTATACTAAATACTTAACTGTGTTGATTAACATGCTAATGTCTATGAAATATTGACAGAGGTGAATGATGAACTTTGTATACATTGCTACCTGTATATGCAGGCTTTTGAGGGATATTGCGCTGTGTGTTCACTGTGACTGGTCTGGGCCTTCTTTCTCTATACATGTGAAAAGGAACTTTTCCTCTTATTTCTGTGACTCTTTCTTTCAAGGGAACTGGATACACGAGGTGAATTGTCGGCCATTTTACAAGGAAGACAACTTTTGTAGCTTCCTGTTTGATTTTCTGCACACACCACACACAGAGAGAGAGAGAGAGAGAGAGAGAGAGAGAGAGAGAGAGAGAGAGAGAGAATCAAAATACTTTACTGGTGACACATCAACAGACATTCATTCACCAGGGAATAAACACACCCTACCCTTTCTGAAAAGTAGCGTACAGTTAAAGAAAAGAATCTACTCTGAAGGGGAGCGCATTCTTTCCTTTTAGAGTAGAACCATTTTAAGAAGGGAGTCAATAACTGAGTTGTCTACCTTAGACGTGTATCAGTTCCACTTACGTTCTAAATTGCTCAGCTTGTGGTAGTCATTGCAAAGCAAAAGCTCTTCAGCTATTACGTCAACACATGTTAAATGAATATCGCTTGGCCAAATCATTCCACAATCAGTAGAAAAGAGTTTTTTTTATAAAAGGATATAGAATGTTTCTTATTTCTCTACGAAATAAAATGGCTTGTCAGATGTGCGGCGTTTGTTTTGTCATTATTTGTTCCTCCATCAGGAAAACATATAATTTTGATTCCCTTAAACACCACTTTAATGTAGTAAAACTGGGGGTTATAGGGGAATACATTATTTTTCTTATTTCTGCTTAAAAACATATATTGTAGAATCGCCTTGGCAAGGCGGTTCTAACGAGTACCCACAATATATGTTTTGAGCAGAAATATGAAAAATATCAGACTTTTTATCTGAAATCTTTCGGTTCTTGGTGGTGCAGTTTCCAAAATTTTTGAATAAGCATGTTTTCGTAATGCAACTCTCCGTCTTATGGTTCCTCGGAAAGGCTGTACTTCGTGATTTTTGCATTTCCTGTGTATCGCCATTTATACTTTTGCCGACATGCCTCTAATGCGTACCAATAACATAATTTATTATATAGATATAAATACTGAATGATTAGTAATGAACGATAAAATCCGAGGGACAATGATGCCGATATTTCTCAATACCAGCACGCAATATCAAAATTGCACGCTTTCTTTAGATCAATAATGTTTGTTTGTCGATCATTAACAAATCTCAAACTTTATTATCGTTGTGAATAAAAACGTTAAACGATAATACCCCGCCATTATCGTGTCGCGGGCAGATAACTCTGTCAAATATTGATGAAATTTGCCAATGAGCAATCCCAAACCAAGTCTTCTTGTTTTGTAAAAGTCCCTTTACATTTACTCAAGTTATCATCTGGAAAACGAAAATATGGGCGTGTCTCGGGCAGATAACTCCATCAAAATTTTACGAAAGTAATTTCAAACCTGATTTCAACAAAATCAATGAACATACCAAGTTTGGTGAAAATCCATTTATGTTTTCTCAAGTTATCATCCGGAAACGAAAATTTGGGCGTGTCTTGGGCAGTTAACTCCCTAAAAAATTGACGAAATTTGCGCATTAACAATCCCAAACCAGATCTCTACAATATCAGTGCACATACCAAGTTTGGTGAAAATCCATTGTTGTTTACTCAAGTTATCATCCGGAAACGAAAAACGGACGGACGGACGTACGACTGACGGAATAACAGACAGACACACGGACGTCCAACGTTAAACCATAATACCCCGCCACTTTTGTGTAGCGGGGTATAAAAATTGACATTGTATGACGTCAAAACTGCTGGCGTCATTTTCACCTGACGTCATGAAATATGACATCATACTGGACAAAACCGTCATATGAATTACTTTTAAAGTTTGAAAGTCCCAAGTTAAGCAACACAACTGATTTTCGCTCAAACAATTCGTTTTCAGGACTAAATTCCCTGCAAAACAGCAACAGTGCAAAATTAATATCATGTTGATATTATACTAGTGCAAAAATGATATCACTTTTTGATATCAGTTTGCACTATTACAGAAAGCACTATTTCAGCATCAAATTCAAAAACCAAAATACACAACAATAAGCAGCAAAACGAGAGAATATTATCTATAGCTATATAATAAAATGGTTATTGCACTAGTATTGTTGAATATTGTCCCTCGTTGGGATATCTACGGACACTCGCAAGCTCGCGTCTTTCGGTATCCGAATTCGGGACAATATTTACCAATATCAATGTAATATCCCTATAGTATTTGTGGAGAAATAAGTAAAGATGTAATCTGGACATATCCGTCTTCCATTTGCATCTGGAGCTATGCATGCTATGGTATTTTTAACATATAATACAGGAAAGAGAAGGTTTAATTTTAGTGGGGTTTAACGGCACATCAATCCTTGTGAGTCATTTTGTGTCGTCCCCAGAGAAAGGGAGAAAAAAGATAGAAGAGATAGTAAAGGAGATGAAAGAGGGGCAGGGAAGAAAGAGGAACAGGACTGAAAGTGAAGTAACAGAAGAAATAAAACATTCCCCTCTACCCTCACCTGCTGCAAGGATAGCAGGCGATTTGTTGTATGTCTTTCCGTGTGTCATTTTGTTCTTGTGTTTTTCAGTCCTTTTAGTATTGTGATTACCTCGCTTGGGGAAGAAAGAGCTAATCTTAGTGCTTTTCGTACGTTTGTTCGATTTGTGCTTGTTTGGATCTGTCGGTTTCCTCTTCCTCTTGGGGTCTGGGAAGGGCTGCACTCCCTGGACTTTTCTCTTACCTTTTTTTTTTCTTGGCCAACTGTAAGCCAATATCAGTTGGACGCCCTGGTGACTTAAGAGACACGACACATTCGCCACTTCCGACCACCCCCGTGGCAAGAGGAGGAAGATGGGTTCCTTAAGCAAATTAAGACAGATTTTTCAGTGCAAAATTTTGACAGAAATAATAAACAGCTTGACACAGGATACAAATATTTTAGTGTTATGAAAATTCGAATTGTTTCATTGGCTGCAACGCAATATTATATTGTAGAATCGCAGTTTAGCCTCAGTATTAATTCTTATTTGGTAATGGTCATGATAATTCTGGTTTTATTATTGTGACATGTGTTGCAGGTGCGTTATATAACATTAGTTTTTTTTTCAGAGCTTCAGTCATTGCCTCTTGGAGTGCTGTTTCCTGATAGGAGCGTAATGGCAGGTTTTTGGAGCGGAAATGAGATGTAACATTGATAAGGTCACGAAAAAGGAAAGTGACAATGGCACAAACAATAAAAGCCGCCAACGCTAAATTGAGTATTGTCAAACAAGAACATAACTGCGTTATTGCTCATGCAGTTGTAAATATGAGCCAATACATGGGAAACGGATAATTATTTCATAGGCGACCGGCAAAGGCTCAGGCGAGCCTACGCATAAGCGCAGTCTCACCAGAGCTTGTGCTGTTCGCAGGCATGCTGTTGAGACCTAGAGGAAGCTTCAAGCAAATAATGCATGTATGTACCCTAAATAGGGGACTGCGCAAGGCATTTGAAGAACTACAACCCGAAAAACCATAAGGTTCCTTTTTTTGCGTGAAGGCTCATATGTTCTTGTGAAATAAATCTCTTTGCATTGTTTATTCAGCAATAAATTACACTTTGGATACCATGCCTGAAATTGCTTAAGGGGAATTAGTACACGTTCAAGACAGACAATTCTGTAAAAATATCTTTGGCTCCCTTCTGAAAAGGTTGCTGCTCTAATAGGAAAGCTCGAAATAAATTCTTTTCCTACAGAGTAGAATCATTTTTAGAAAGGGTTTTGTGCACAGGAAAGCAAACATGACGTCGCAAAAGTTACCGCCCGTGTCAAAAATGGCGGAAAATCTGCCAAGTGTATTATTTTGTCTTCAAGAATAAATGAGGTGTAAAGCGTAAAAGATGTGATTAAGATGTATGGGGACAAGTCAGATCAATATCAGCCTTTACATTCGCACAATCCAATTTTGGTCTCTGTTTGTCCATATTTTCCAGTGGATACTAAATTCCATCAGCAGAAACGATGGCCAAGAGCTTACTGCGCGAAAACGCTTGCTGAGCTTGAATTTCGTTTCCGGCCTCTGTAAAATAAAGGTTCTTTCGCAACAGTAACAAATGGAAGGTAAGCTTACTACTAGCTGCGTATATATTTTTTTTATTATTATTTTGTTTGTTTCGTTTTGTTCTGTTTGTTTCCTTTCTGCTTTTTATTTGTGTGTGTTTTTTTTTATTCGTTTTTTTTTTCTTTTTAAGTTTTTGTAGTTTGCTTGTTTGTTTATTTTTATTTATTTGTTTTCTGTTTTTTTAGTTTGCTTGTTTTTGTTGGTCTTGCCTGACCATGTGATCACCTCTTTGGGAAAACGGGGGTGGTTGCTTTACTTTTCATTGATTTGTAACGTATGGGCTGTCCGCCGTGGATTGTTTATTCTTCCTCATGATGTCATTAGTAGGCTATGTTCTGTGAATTAATGTAGTGGCTCTTAGTTTAAAGAGCCATAACTCAAAAATAGGTTAACCAGAGTAATGGTTCGTGTGTTCCGCACCTCGTCTCATGATGTTTTACATTTGCATGAGGTTTCATTAAAATATCTGGAACGGTTTTCCACTTACAAAGCGGACATGAGTACATAGTAGCAATGGCTATTTTCAATATTTACTATGTTCAAAGGGCAGCAACTCCAACAGAGGGTTAACCAGAGCTGCGGTTTTTGTTTTCTGCGCGTTGTCTCATGGTGCTTTACATTTGCGAGAAATTTCATAATAATATAGAGCGAACAAGAGTACATAGCAGAAATAGCGACTTTGAATATCTACTATGTTCGAAGGGCCGCAATTCCAAAAGTAGATTAATCAGAGTTACGGTTTTTGTGTTCTGCACGTTGTCTCACAGTTTGTTTTTTTTTTACATTTGTGAGAAATTTCATGATTATATCTGAACTGGTTTTTAAACTTACAGAGCGGACACGAGTACGTGGTAAAATGGCTATGTTCAAAGGGTAATCACTCCAAAAGTAGGCAATCCAGAGTTACGGTTCATGTGTTCTGCAAGTCCGCTCACAGGGCTTTACATTTGTGTGAAGTTTCGTGAAAAATATAGAGCGGACAAGAGTACATAGTAGAAATGGCTACTTTCATTATCTACTGTGTTCAAAGGGCCGCAAGTCCAACAATATTGAAGGTTAATAAAGAGTAACGTGTTGTTGTTTTTTTTTGTTTTTTTTTTGTTTTGTTTTTTTATTCTGCACATTGCCTTATAATGCGTTTCATTGGTGAGAAATTTGATAATAGTATATTGATCGGTTTCAACTTATAGAGCGGACACTAGTACATGGTAGAAATGGCTATGTTCAATGTTCAAAGGACAATTACTCCAAAAGTTACGGTTTATGTGTTCTGCACGTCGTCTCATAGTGCTTTATATTTGTGTGATGTTTCGTGAATATATCTCAGACGGTATCAGAGCTATGGAGCGGACACGAATGGTGGAAGCGCTGACGGAAAGACGGATGGACACTCAAAATTTCGACGGGTATAAAGCTGTGTATGAGTATCAAACAAGGCAGACCCTGTTCAGACGAGGCGTTCTGAGATCTGGGTCAACACTTTTGCTCAGGCCTGTCCATCTGAATATTTTGGTCAATGTGGTAGGATTTGTTTTAGAGTAAAATCAGTTTATTGGTCTTCCCAGCTAGCATTCTACGTAAATCTACATCGGGCCGTCATCGGCCCGTCAGCTACCCTGACGGGCCGATGACGGCCCGATATAGATTTACGTAGAATGCTGACTGGGTTGCTGCCATGTTTATTCTTTGAAAATGAGTCAATATGTGCGATTTTTTTTTTATTTCTTATCCAATGAATATCAGTATGACATGTCATATCACATTTTCTTTTTCTAATATGATCTTTTATTTCGAAAGCGACATCTGGTATTCTAATTTTCAACAGATTGTTCTCTTTTCTTTTCTGTCAAAAGAAATCGTTATCGTCCTGATTAGTAGGTTCAATAACATGATGTTTTGGCCTGGATATTTTAAAGTAGAGCTCAGCAGTCGTTAGCAGCTTAATTTTCATTACCGGTTTTTACCATTGACACGGCAACTAGTGTTGGCATTTACCTTACTTGCACAAAGTAATGGGTTACCAATACCAGACGTAGATCACATTCCGTATAGTAAGTGAAGATTTTTCTCGGAAATGCATTTGACTACTAGTTATGAGTCTAGAAAATGCTGGATGAGTCGCTGGCTGAGTGGCTTTGTCCGTTCTGTTTGCACTGTCCTGCTCTCTGATTGCTTCGTTATACGAATACGTCAGCTTCTTACGAGAAGGAAATGTTACCGTGATTGGAAGAGAGGAAATGTAGACAAAATTATCGGAAAAATTAGTTTGAAATAACTGGAATTAAAACAAAAAAAAAAAAAAAAAAAAAATAATAATAAAAAAATAAAACTGAACAACTCTGAAAATCCTTCTAACTAATGTAGACCCCTACATATTCCTGTTTTACTATATATAGTGAAGTGAAAAGAAATGCAAGGTAAATTTGTTTTGATTGTAAGCAATTTGTCTTTTTAGACGTTTATGGGACACAGGACGTGCTGTCGACTGACCGCAGTCGTGACGTCAGGACAGGGCTATTCGTTGCTTGCACAATCGTCTTCTAACTGTCATCTAAATTGCCCTTACTACCGTTGGCGCTTATAAAATCCCTGTTCACACCAAAACTGCGAAAAATCGATTGCGCTAGTCTAGTGTTTGGGCACGCCGTCTTTTTATCGGTCCGCTCTTGACATGCGGCGTATGGCGTCGTTGGCGGATTATGCCCAAAAAGGATTTCAAACGAGACAGTGGCTCAGTTCTATTAAAAATTGGGGAAGCATTTGTCTTGGTAAAAAAAACAACAAAAAAAACAACAACAACAAAAATAAATAAATAAAAAAAAAATAAATAAATAAAAAAAATAAATAAAAAACACACAGTTGATTGTGGTAGCGGGCAATTTAACAGAGTAAGGTAGGGATGAAGTCCTCCGCCCTACTGCAGTCCATCTTGTGCACGCCAATTGATTTTACAGCATGATAATGCCCAGTATTACCTAGTTTGTCGTAACTTTCTGGTTGACCCTCACATTATGATACTTGATTGGTTATCTTATAGTCCAGGTTTTTCCCTGACTGAGCATCTGTGGGACGAACTGAACAGAGGGGTATGGGGCCAGAATATACCCACCAGTTGAGAAAAATATTGGTAGAAGAATAGAACAACACTCCAATGAGGATGATTAATGCAATAATGCTATGTGCAGAGGAGAATAAGGGTTGCAACAGTGGCAAGTGGAGAACACACCAGATGCTGATTAATTCATTTTATTGTCATTTACAGTTATGAGTGTACCTTCCCATGCGCTTCAATAATCGACGAGTTTTTAGTCACAAACCGATTGAATTTTTGAAATTTGTTCCATAAAGTGTTGCTTCAAAAAACATATGAAAATAGTTTAGATGCATTATAAAGCATTATTTTAATTCTACATACATTACGAAAACACGCCTATTTAAATATATAGAAAACTTCACCTCCAAAAACTGAAAATTTAGATAAAAAACTGATTTTTTTTTTTCAAATTTCTACTTAAACCATTGATTGTGGCTACTCGTTAGAACCGCCTTGACGAGGCGGTTCTAACGAGTGCCACAATCAATTTTTTTGAGCAAAAATAAGAAAACTAATGTATATTCCTGTAAACCCTAATTTTACTATATAAAAAAGGGGTTTAAGGGGATCAAAATTATATAGGCATGTTTTCGTGATGTAAAAGTTTGCTTTTTTTTTCAATTCAGTATATTATGGGGAAACATGGGAGCAACATATAACATAGGCTTGTTTACATAATGGATTCTTTCATAGGCTCCATAAAGAATGTCCTTGAAGACAAAAAATGTCCTGAAAGACAAAGTACTAATAAAAGAATGAAATTCGGAGTCTCGGTTTAACTGAAACATTTCATATCACATTACTGAAGTTTGCGGGCCTGCTTATGCCATTCTTCTCCCGCTCATAGCACCGGCTTAAGCAGAACTCAGCTTTCGATTAAACCAGAATGGGATCAATGATCACAAGAAAAATAAAAAAACTGCACTATGATGTCGCTGCTTCTCTACAATATAATAATCAAAGTGCTGACAGCACTGCTGGGTGGATTGTCTCTGAGTGTGGTCTGGGAACATGGTCCTGAACGGGGACAAGATTGTTTCATTTAACACTTGACTTCCGGTGATTTAAACAAGCAATGCACACCCTGATCACATTGAAGTTAAAAATCTAGGTATGACATTTCTCTTTCAAATAGTCTTCGAGACATAAGGTAAAATCACTGGACTGTGAAATGTAGTGCACAATGACCTTTATATATTTGTAGGTTACTCTAAGTGTCTTATGGAACTAATATTCATGGTATAATATTTCTAATCAACTAGCCTTCGAAATATAAGGAAAAAATACTGGACCATAAAATATAGGTCACACTGACCTGCATATATTTTGAGGTCAGCCTTCGTGTCACATGGAAGTAATATTCAAGGTATGACATGTCTCTTATCAAACAGTCATCGAGATATAAGGCATGATCACTGGACGATAAAATATGGGTTACATAGACCTACATATATATTGAGGTCACTCTTCGTGTCAGACGGAACTAATATCTAAGGTATGACATTTCCCTAACAAACAGTCTTCGAGTTATAAGGCATAATCACTGGTCCATGAAATCTAGGTCACACTGACCTACACATATGTTTCGGTCACTTAGTGTCATACTGAACTAGTATCCAAGATAGGACATTTCTCTATCAAATAGTCTTTGAGATATAAGGCATAATCACTGCACGATGAAATGTAGGTCAAATTGACGTACATATACTTTGAGGTCACTCTTAGTGTCACTTAATATCCAAAGTATGACATTTCTCTATCAAATAGTCTTCGAGATATGACACTAGACTATGAAATATAGGTCACACTGACCTAATTATATTTTGAGGTCACTCTTTATGTCACATGGAACTAATATTCAAGGTATGACATTTCTCCATCATCTAGTCATCAAGATATAAGGCATAATCACTGGACCATAAAATATGGGTTACATTGACCTACATATATATTGAGGTCACTATTAGTGTCATATGGAAATAATATCTAAGGTATGACATTTCTCTATCACATAATCTTTGAGTTATAAGGCGTAATCACTGGTCCATGAAATATAGGTCACACTGACTTACATATATTTTGAGGTCTGCCTTCGTGTCACATGGAACAAATATCCAAGGTATGACATATCAAATAATCTTCGAGATATAAGGAACTATCATTGAACCATGAAGTATAGGTCAAATTGACCTACATGTATATTGAGGACACTCTTATTGTCACATGAAACTAAAATCCAAGGTCTGACATATCTCTATCAAATACTCTTCGAGATATGAGGTATAATCACTGGACCATGAAATATAGGTCACACTGACCTAAATATATTTTGAGGTCACTCTTCGTGTCACATGGAACTAATATTCAAGGTATGACATTTCTCTATCATCTAGTCATCAAGATATAAGGCGTAATCACTGGACCATGAAAAACGGGTCACATTGACCTACATATATATTGAGGTCACTCTTAGTGTCACATGGAAATAATATCTAAGGTATGACATTTCTCTATCATATAATCTTGGAGTTATAAGGGGTAATCACTGGTCCATGAAATACAGGTCACATTGACCTACATATATTTTGAGGTCAGCCTTCGTGTCACATGGAACAAATATCCAAGGTATGACATTTTTCTATCAGATAATCTTCAAGATATAAGGCATAATCATTGGACCATGAAGTATAGGTCAAATTGACCTACATATATTTTGAGGTCACTCTTTATGTCACATGAAACTAATATCCAAGTCAAGGTATGACATTTCTCTGTCAAATAGTCTTCGAGATATGAGGTATAATCACTGGAACATGAAAGATAAGTAACACTGACCTAATTATATTTTGAGGTTTCTCTTTGTGTCACATGGAATTAATAATATCCAAGATATGACATTTCTCCATCAAATAGAGATATAAGGCAAAATCATTTGACCATGAAATAAAGGTCATTGGAGTGTGAAATATAGGTCACCATCACCTTCATCCAATGACACTTAAAGCAACGTCACAAGGTTGACTGATATTACCTAGGATGTGTTTACAATGCTAGCATGACGAAAATGCACTAAACACTTTACAAGAGGTGTCCTTGATTTTGAACCCTACCCCCTGTCCCCCGCATGAGCCCAGGGGTCGATTCCTATGGACACTTAGATGACTTTTCCAGGCACCTATGTTCCGAATGTGAATGCTTGTTTACAACTGACTACTAAGATATAAGCATATGAAACACTTAAACACAGCAATAGAGCATTTTACAAAGGTGTCCAGATTTTGATCATTAGCCCCACCCCGGGGTATGAACCCAGATGTTTGTTCTCATGATCTTATAAAATCACAGACGACCCTCCGAAGCACCTATGTTCCAAATGTGAATGGTCTGTGGTAAGTGATTATTGAGATATATGCAAAAGAAAAACTTTAACAGTGTGACGGGAACGAGAACGCAAATGCGCACGCGCATGCGGACGACCCGGGTGACTACAATAGCTCTCCTTGAACTTCGTACAGGCGAGCTAAAATGGCCCAATCTACAAAAAGCCATAACTCTTGAAATATTTTTTCAGAATGTATTCAAAAGTTAATCAGGTCATCTGCGCATCACTACCAATCTCTTTGTCAAGTTATGAGGCTCTAGCTCCAATAGTTTTTGAGATATTTTGCTGACAATGGAAAATACCCAAATTTACAAAGAGACATAACTCATACTTAGAAGCAATAGACCCATCCAACATACTTCTCACCTATTTAGCATAAAGAATTCACATATGAAATCTTAAAACATTAGCATACGTGGTTCTTAAGTTATGATTTGCACAAGAAAGTAAGAACATTCAATGGCTAGAAATTTCAAAGAACCATAATTCAAATTAAAAAAGTCATTAAATTGATTGAAAAATAATTCAGACGAGCTCCTCCTCAGTCCCAATCAGTATACTAAATTTCAAGGCTCTAGCTCAAATACTTTTTTAGATATCTTGCTAACGAGATTTCAATGTTATTTTATTAAAAGGAAAATAACTCTAAAATGGGAGATAATTCGGATAAAAAATACGGGCCACCTATTTTTCATCAGGAATCCATATATAAAATTTCAAAACATTAGAATACATGGTTCTAAACTTATGCTACGCACAATAAAGCAACATTGAATGGCCAGAAATTGAAAAGGGCCGTAACTCCAACAACATTTCATTTTGCCTAGAAATTTCAAAAACCATAATTCAAATAAAAAAGTCATTAAATTGATTGAAAAATAATTCAGACGAGCTCCTCCTCAGTCCCAATCAGTATACTAAATTTCAAGGCTCTAGCTCAAATACTTTTTGAGATATCTTGCTAACGAGATTTCAATGTTATTTTATTAAAAGGAAAATAACTCTAAAATGGGAGATAATTCGGATAAAAAATACGGGCCACCTATTTTTCATCAGGAATCCATATATAAAATTTCAATACATTAGAATACATGATTCTAAACTTATGCTACGCACAATAAAGCAACATTGAATGGCCAGAAATTGAAAAGGGCCGTAACTCCAACAACATTTCATTTAATTGGTTGAAATTTAAACAAGTGATCTCCTCTTCAGTCCCAATCACAATACCAAATATCAAAGCTCTATCTCTCATACTTTTTTATATATCTTGCTAACATGATTTCAATATCATTTTATTAAAAGGGAAATAACTCTAAAATGGGAGATAAATCGGATAAGAAAAAAATACGGGGGTGAGGTTGGGGTGGGGGGTTCCCGATTTGTCATGTAGAGTCCATATATGAAATTTCAAAACATTAGAATACATGGTTATAAACTTATGCTATGCACAATAAAGCAACAACATTAAATGGCCAGAAATTGCAAAAGGCCATAACTCAAATAACATTTCATTTAATCGGTTGAAAATTAATCAGATGATCTCCTCTTCAGTCCCTATCAGTATACCAAATATCAAGGCTCTAGCTAAAACGCTTTTTGAGATATCTTGCAAACGAGATTTCAATGTTATTTTATTAAACGAGAAATAACTCTAAAATGGGAGATAATTCGGATAAGAAAAAAATACGGGTCACCTGTTTTCATGAGGAAGCCATATATATGAAATTTCAAAGTATTAGCCTACTTGATTCTAAACTTATGCTATGGACAAAAAGCAACAAGATTAAATGGCCAGAAATTGCAAAGGGCCATAACTCCAATAACATTTTATTTAATTGGTTGAAAATTTAATCAGGTGATCTCCATCCCAATCCCAATCGGTATACCAAATATCAAGGCTCTTCCTCTAACACGTTTTGAGATATTTGGCTAACGAGATTTCAACTTTATTTTATTAAAAGGGAAATAACTAAAAATGGGAGATAACTCGGATAAGAAAAAAAACGTGTCACCTTTTTTTCATGAGGAATCCATATATGAAATTTCAAAACATTAGCATACATAGTTCTAAATTTATGCTATGCACAATAAAGCAACAATATAAAATGGCTAAAAATTGCAAAGGACCATAACTCCAACAACATTCCATTAAATTGGTTGAACATTAAATCAGGTGATCTCCTGTGTCTCAATCAGTATATTAAATATCATGGCTGTAGCTCAAATAATTTTTGAGATATCTCGCTAACGAAGTTTCAATGCTATTTTTTTAAAAGGGCAAATAATCTAAAATGGGAGATAATTCGCATAAGAAAAAAAATTACGGGTCACCTATTTTTTCATGAGGAATCCATATATGAAATTTCAAAACATAAGCATACATGATTCTAAAGTTATGCTATGCACAAGAAAGCGTGACAAACGAATGAACGTTCGAACGTAACGAACGAACGGACAAGCCAGAAGCAATATGACCCCCCCGCCCACCCCCCATTTTTTTCAAAGTTGGGGGCATAACAAAATACAATCAGCTCTATGGTGAAGTGTGGGGAGACGCTTACGGCAGCCACACGGCACTTAACATCAACTGCAGTAAAGTAAAATAAAAGGAAAATCTAAAAGGCTGCCTTTGGAAACAAAGAACACACAAAAGAACGAAAATCAGAGACTCGGTTTTATTAAGTCAGTTTTATAAGAAGACACTTGTTGTCTTAATTCCTACTCGCGGTAATGGACTCGCCAAGTCGCGGAATTTCATCTTCAAAACTTGATAATATTTGCATATTTCGTCTTGTTCAACTAATAAATAATTAAAAAAAGAGCCGGGACATAGCATTTCCTACAATATAAGCCAATACAAAATGGCATGTGCGCCTAGCGAAGACTCAGATCAGCCTGGGCATCCGCCCAGTCTGATCAGAGTCTTCGCTGTCCGCATGAAGCCAGCTTGTGTTCTTAACTCCCCATTTAGCACACAGTGAAGACTCTGATCAGACTGGGCGGATGCCCAGGCTGATCTGAGTCTTCGCTGGGTGCACATGTCACTGTAGATTTTGTCATGTGCTGGCTCATATTGCATTCGCGCTTAGGGAAAGCTCAGATCAGCCTTCGCGTCTATGCAGGCTGATCAGAGTCTTCGCTATCGGCTTGAAGACGCTTTAGATCCTTGGCTACCCACAAGGTGCCCTGCAAAAACTCTGTCAATACTGTTGCGGATGCGCAGGGCGCAAATGCAACATTGTATGGAATGCTGTGCCCCGGCTCAAATATGAAACCGTTTGGACAACTTCAACTACGAAGGAGTATAATGTTTGTGTGAAACAGCAAATACCCAGATCAGCCTGCGCATCCGCTCATTTGACCAGGGTTTTCCGTTTTGTTAATATATATTTTACAGTATTCACTCTTTCTATGGACGAACGACCAATACATTGACCCGGTTGTGCGGATGTGCATGCTAATATAGGGTTGCATTGTTGGCAAATTTTCTCGGCTCTGGTTGCGCAGACATGTTTTGTCTGCTGCATAATAGGAAGCCGAGGGCAGGTACTTAAGTCTTAATCCAGTTTCGTAAGCCATTAGCGTAGGTACATTCCAATTACGCCAGATTAGAAAACATTGACTTAGGAGGTGTGACTGGGGGCTCATGAGTAGGAAGCGCCGTCCCCTTATGTTAGCAACTATATGTGTTTCACTGTAATGTTTCACTATAAAATAAACGACCCCTGTGCGGACTGAACTTATGTTTGTAATTTGGATCCGCATCAGGATTGAGAGCGAGGTTTCGCGCGAGTAAAATTGGTTTAAGACCCCTAGTATTTTTTTCTACTGGCCGTTCCAAGGTACCTCGGCTCCACTCTCCAGTGACTTAATGTTTATTCTTATAAGCCTGTTTGATATATCCACAAAAATGAAACCAACATAATATCATAATTATGAAGGCTAGTCACTAGATTTCACTATCAGAAGAGAAATAAGAAAAGAAAACAATAGTTTCAGTTGATTCTTTAGGCACCATTAATGCACCTTTATGCAGTCACTGTTTAATTCGATAGACTAATACCAGTCTAGTGCCAAGGCGGTCTCTCTATTGCATTTCTTTGTTCGTATATCGGCGGTTTTATAGGTCGCGCCCCGCTAGCATTCTTTATAAATCTATAGTGGACCGTTATCGGCCCGTCAGCTACCCTGACGGGCCGATAACGGCTCGCTATAGATTTATAAATGCTTACTGGGCGTTTGTTTTGTCATTGTATGTACCTAATTGTTTCTTCTTTTGGTGCCTCGGGAAGGCTGTGCGTTATGATTGTGGCATTTCTTGGATAGAGTCACATATATTTGTAAGTATTATTTATTACATTTTCAGCAGTGATTTACTGAGATTTATTACATTTTCAGCAGTGATTTACTGAGATTATTACATTTTCAGCAGTGATCTACTGAGATTTATCAGTGAATTATAATCTATAATTCACCGAGTGAATTATTTCATTTCGAACGTTTTGATGTCATCATTGCTAAGCGACATTGCTGACGTAGTTGGTAACAACAAAAACAATAGTTGACGTTTCGCAGAAAATTTGATAAGATCATGGAAATCAGACTGCAATTTTCACATCCAACTGGCGTTTTTGAGATAAGCCCTGCAACACAAATATAAAGTATGATTTTGTTTTTGATAATCCAGTTCAACTTTCGTGACATTTTTGTGTCTGTCTTTTAAGCACAAGGTGATTTTTGCAATAAAGTGAAAACAAGAGGGCGACTGATTTTCAAACTAAACCACGCCTCTTGAAATTCATGCACTGGCTGGAACTATTTTGGTAGGAAATCATAACGGCTGAATGTAAAAATTCAAAAGTAAAAATTAGATGAAAATGTAATAAACAGTTTATTTGGTTGTTTTGATCGATTGCGGGGAAATAATTCACTCGTGTTCTAAAGTTTGCTTGTAAAAAAACTCGTTCGCTTCGCTCACTCGTATTTTACACACAAGCCTTAGAACACTAGTGAATTATTTCTCCGTAATCGATCAAAACAACCAAATAAACTCTATATATTTGTAAATAATATTTTGTAAATAAAAATAGATATATATGTAAACTTGTAAGATACAACAAAACCACTGGCATCATGAAAATTTGTAATATAGCGAAAGCTGTTTGTTTATGATTCTATAAAAAGTAACACACTTTTTTCGAACTACCTGTAACTTTTGAATCAATAGGAATTTGACGTACCTTTTTACTTTTCAACACTTTGATCATTACAACAATAACGTCAATTTGAAATAATCAGCAATAAGGTTACTCATCATATTTTGTTCGTGTTGAGGTTTTACGGCCCAGTTAACCCAGTGGGGTCATGTCGAGCGCGGTCAGTTTACCAAACCACACGTTTACTGGGCAGGCTTAGTCCTCTAAGCGGTTAACCAGTATTGTGCACATTCTTTCGGCAGAAAATTCATCATATTTAACTCTTAAATTATGCGTGTGGCCAAAATAGTAGAAACAGCAAAATAAAACTACTAAAAAGATCTCTTCAGTACATTTGCTTCTACACTATTCTGCCTGTCAATTAAGTGCCAGGTAAAGACATAAATCGTGAAAAGAAACAAATGCGTGGCAACATCGTTTTTTTGTTTGAAAGCCTAGAATTCTGACAGGATCTTAACGTATATTTGTATTACTGAAAATCACAACTGCGCATTCATGATTTAATAAGAAAAAGAGATTGATTTGCTAGACCTACGGTGCATTTTATCACGTTGAACTAATTTCTTACGTAAATTCATAGTTTCCCGGAGTTTATTTTAGTTGGTTCACAAGAAAATTATAAATTATAACGCCAAAAATATTCTGAGTATTCATACAATCACATCACGAAAACATGCCTATATAATTTTGACCCCCTTAAACCCCACTTTTATATAGTAAAACTGGGGTATACAGGGGTATATATTATTTTTTTTATTTTAGCTAAAATCATAGATTGTGGGTACTCGTTAGAACCGCCTCGGCGAGGCGGTTCTAACGAGTACCCACAATCTATGTTTTGAGCAAATATATGAAAAATATCGGAGTTTTTATCTGAAAATTTTCAGTTTTTTTGGAGGTGAAATTTTCTATACATTTGTATAGGCGTGTTTTCGTAATGAGATGATGATCTTTGTTGTTTTTCCTTACACTGTTTATGGACAATTTAAATATAAATCCACGTGTACCTAACATAATTGAACCATCTCATGACAAAACCAATGAAATGAGTTCGCGCCCAGCGAAAACTCAGATCAGCCTGGAAATCCGCTCAGTCTAATAAGAGCTCGGGTCCTTAGTTGCCAATTGAGTGCAAGCGAAGAGTCTGATCAGACTGGGTGGATGACAAGGCTGATCTTGAGTCTTCGCTGGGCGAACATCAATTTTGTTGGTTTTGTTATGAGGTGGCTAAAATGTTGCAAATTTCATAGCTCCAAAAAAAGGTTGTGTAGATATACAAGCAGCTCTGGATATTTGCAGTTTGCGTATAACGAACGGTAAATGCCGCCCATTTGACCTTATGGTTATATTGTTTATAAGTATGCGTTAAATGCGTAAACAGATATAGTATTACATTTAAAGGTGAGCTAATAGATGTTCCATGTGGAAGGCAGGATTTTCTTACTATCATGCCTGTATTGTATAGTGGACTTATGCTGCCACGCAAACAATGGTGTTGCATATGAAGAGACTCAATCAAACCGAGTCTCCGAATTTCGTGATTTTGAGTGTTCTCTGCTTCCAAAGGCAATCCTTTTTGACTTTTATTTTATCTTTATGAACTGATATTGGCTTACAGTTGGGCAAAGCCAGCTATTCTTGCAACAGGTGAGGGTAGAGGGGAATGTTTTTATTTCTCCTGTTGTTTCTCTGTCATTCATTTTCATTTCTAATCGTCCATCTCTTTCATCTCCTCTACTATCTCTTCTATCTCTCTTCTTCTTTTCTCTGGGAGTCGACACAAAATGACCCACAAGGATTGACGTGTCGTTAAGCCCTAACACAATCAATCATTCAAAATTCTAATGCACTCGCGTATGTAACGCGACGTCTGATTGGATAACGTGAAAAATTTGCGACGGTATATTCTGCGATATACTGTCGCAAATCCGACGTCATCACGTAATGTGGCTTCTCATTGGCTGGCATTTGGTTTTACGCAGCTCACAGCACTTGTCGTTTTGTGCAAATAGTACATTTTTTCAATAGAAAAAAAATGAATATATGCATTAGAATGGGGATAACTGCATCAAATTTGTCATATGGGGAGGTAAATCGGCGGTTTTACGGTCGCAAATTACGTTTTACGGCTCCGCTGACGCGTCGCCGTAAAACGAAATTTCCGACCGTAAAACCGCCGATTTACCTTCCCAAATGCCAAATTTGAAAGCAGTTATCCCCTAATTAAAAGTAATGCACATATCGACAGATCAGTTTTGTCAGTCTATACCAGTTGTTGTGCATCATGTTTAGTGTACCGTTTTTGAACTCATAAGGGACTGCAGATACACCGACAGGTATTAAATTATACACCTATTAGTGCCAAATGAAAACAAAACTCGGAATTACGAGTTGGATGTTTTTCACTTGGCTATTAAGCCCTTCAGTACATTGACGAGATGAAAAAGTAATTTTGAAAACTATCATGCATTTCTAGTTGTAGTTATTTGTGTTTTATTAAAGTCGTGAAAACTCTATCCCATAATGTACTACTATTAATCTTATCTATCATAACATTACTCCAGAATGATACTTTTGATTACAATAGTAAAACCGTCTTTAAATTTAATTCTTTTCTTATATTTGCATTTTTAATTTCAACATGCTGGGTAAACATTTTTCTTATTTTACCAGAAATTAGATTTTGACATTTTATGCAACGTCTTCTTAGGCAAATTGTCAAGGCCTATTTTTTGGAAACAAAAATTAGGAAATATTCTATTTTTCGTCTGCTGAATTTGCCCATTGAATGGTAAAGGCTACACACCAGTTGTGTAAAGGTATCTGCAGTATAGCCCTACGTGTAAATTTGTAAAAAGTATGTTAATCGAATATACGAGTACGCTACCGGAATATTTTCAAAATTTCTTAAAAGCCAATAATGACGATGATGATGATAGTGTTACGTGCTGAGGGTCTAGGCTCTTTACTAGTCAAATCTGGATGACTATGACTGCCTATTTTCAAACTGATAACTGGCAGAATAACTGAATGACTGGTGACTGAAGAATATCTGAATTATGACATCACTGACATAATAACTGATGACCGGTGTTAGGTCACCAACAGACTGACTATAAGCAGTAAATATAGTGAGTGAGTTCGATCAGCGACCGTAGTTTAGTTCCGGAAGGACAAATGCGCATGCTCTTGAAAGGGACAGATCAAACTCTGTTTGATATTAGACGTTTTAGTTGCAATATGGCGGCGCCCATGGACAATCGATTACGATTTATGGTTTTTGAGGAAGTTTTTCTATTCTCTCTTGTTAGACATGTCGAACCTACCGATAAAAATTGTTTAGATCTTTTCTACCAACGAAAAGAAAGCAAAAATACTGCTATTTCGTACCCGAAACTTTCAAAATTAAGATTTTTAAACTTTGCAACTTACTTTGTTTTGTTTGTTTCTGTTGAGGTTTTACGGCCCAGTCAACCCAGTGGGGTCATGTCATGCGCGGTCAGTTTACCTAACCACACGTTTACTGGGCAGGCTTAGTCCTCTAAGCGGTTAACCAGTATTGTGCACATTCTTTCGCCAGAAACTGAAAACTGCCCTTCTTGAACCAGCGGAAGGGAGAGAATGGCCGTAGAAAATATTTCATGATCAAACTCCACGAAAGAATGTTGCCAACCTCGGCGTTACTTTGTTTTCCGTGGACGGCCATATTTGATCTAGAGAAACCAACGCAGAGAGCATTGTTGAACTGCAATCTGAGATGACGTTATTTTAGTTGATCTGAAGTGAGTTCGGTAAAAATATAGTCGAACCACAGTTGCCACGGTTTAAGATCGAACTCGCTCAATATCAACAATCTAAATGCTGGCTAGTCTGACCGGTCTGAAGCAAGCTGAATGCTCACTTATATGTAAATATCCCAGATGAAACGAACTGTAAGCGATGATCCAGTGATCACAATTCCTACATATAATTTACATGTAGGTGGAGGCTTCACTAACGGAATGGTAATGTATGATTAATTTCAACTCGAAAGGTTTCTGAGAAACAACCATGAGGTATTCATATTTAACTATTTATTTTGAAACTAAAACTAATTAAATAAATACGAGCTTAATCTTAACAATTAACCTAATTGTGAACTGGCGGCTTTGAGTATCCAAACTACCAGTCATACAAACTATTTGAAATATATATATATATATATATATATATATATATATATATATATATATATATATATATATATATATATATATATATATGCCTGTGACTGAAACTATTGTAATAACAGTAGCTCTAATAATTGATTGTGAGCACACAAGTGGATACATATCTTCATTTTAATACTTGTCCAAACATTTCACTGGGAAACAATAACAACACAGACAACATAAAATGTTACTGGCCAACCAACCATTCAATGATAATATTCCATTTACAAACCTGTGTACTCAGTTAAAATCCTCGGACAAACATTAATACCCAACGGTACACTCAAACATCATAAGCTGTTGGCTTGATTGCATGTAAGAGTGGACCAGATATCTCCGGCAAAATGAGCCCTCATCCAAAAGTAATGTATTACTGGTATCAAAGTAGTCGTCACAAGGATCTGTTCCAACATTCCCGCTGACAAAACTCAGACAATATCTAGTCTACTCACACATTGCATTCATGGGGCAGCAATATTAGGAACATTGCAGATGTTCATATCAACTTTAAATACGTGTATACATGTACATGCATATTTTTAAACAACTGAATAGGATACAATGCATACCGGTACATCCCATGGAATGCACTAATATGAATCAATAAACTGCTACCAACAACAACAAACCCACCCCACCCCCCCCCCCCCCCCCCCAAAAAAAAAAAAAAAAAAAAAAAAAAACATCTACCCCTGGGAGCCAACCCCCGTTGAAAATATCTAAGATGCACTCCTCGAGCACATTCCAATGTATGCATTCACCCTCCATGACAATATATGTATACAAAAAGTGAACAGCTACATGTAACAGATTCACTAGAACAGCTACAAAAATTATCACATTCGAATGTCTATGCAATACAGTAACACGTGTATCCTTAAGCATTCGATAATGATAGGTTGCAAATATCCTGACATAGTATTGTAGTAAGTATAGTTATGACATAGACCAATATTAACTGACTACTGCTCTGTTAGCTCACCCTGAGATCATATTATATTAATACTGAAGAACACAAGTTGTTTGTTTTGAGGTTTTACTGCCCAGTCAACCGAGTGGGGTCATTCGAGCGCGGTCAGATTACCTAACCACACTTTTACTGGGCAGGCTTAATCTTCTAAGCGGTTAACCGTCATTGTGTGCATTCTTTCGACAGAAACTGAAAACTGCACTTCTTGAATCAGCGGGAATCAAACTCGGATTCTCACAGTGCAGTCATATGGCACCTTCTGTGGGAATCAAACTCGGATTCTCACAGTGCAGTCATACGAGCGTACGGCACCTTCAGTTGGAATCAAACTCGGATTCTCACAGTGCAGTCATATGGTACCTTCAGTGGAAATCAAACTCGGAATCTCACAATGCAGTCATATGGCAAATTGCGCCTTCAGTGAGAATCGAACTCGGGATCTCACAGTGCAGTCATACGGCAAAGTGCGCCTTCAGTGGGAATCAAACTCGGGACCTCACAGTACAATCATATGGCAAATTGCGTCTTCATTGGAAATCAAACTCCGGATCTCATGATCCGCAATCGGGAACGCTAACCACTTCGCAATACGATTGCTACCCAATGGCCAGTCATTAATGATCAAGGCACAGCATTCCTACAAGATTATGTGTTCTCCCAGCGAACACTCAGATCAGACTGCTCATCGGTTGCTGATCAGTCTTTGTTGTCCTCATGAAGAGGCTTGGATCCTTGTGGCTAACCAGAGTGTCCTACAAAGACATCAGACTGCTTGGATGCGAAGGCTGATATGAGTCGTCGTTGGGAGCACATACAAGTTTGAAGGAAAAGCTGTGCTCCGGCTCATTCTTTGTTTGTGTTGAGATTTTATGGCCCAGTCAAAGCATTAGGGTCATGTCGAGCGCGGTCAGTTTACCTTACCACACTTGTACTGGGCATGCGTAGTCCTCTAGTTAACCAGTATTGTGTACATACTTTTTGCCCGAAACTGACAAATATCCTACTTGAATCAGCGGAAGAGAGAGAATGACCGTAGAAAATATTTCCTGATCAATCTTCACGAAAGAATACTGCCGGATCCGGCTCCGGCTGATTTCATTAACTGGGCTGCTCAATGGGAAAATGTATCTGAGGGATACGGGGACAGCAAACAGTTCCCTTACTCACCAACGGCTCCGTTTTCTGAAGTCGGGACTTCAAAGTGAACGATAGTCAGTTTCTACCAGTTACAGCCAATGTGATCTTAGGGGTCTGCTTTGGTACTTTTACACAGATTTTCCTGAAATAAGAAGAAACCGAAATTACGTTTGACTGTCCTGAAAAGACTCCGTATTTCTGTACACGTATATTTATGTGTTCCTTGTTTCCAAGCTATCACCCATCAGAGAACATATAGATGTCTTCTTATGTTTAAAACACTGCAAATTTCAGATTAAATTTTATATGTATGTTTATGAAACATATATTAACGCATTTATCATTTGCTTTATATCATTACTTTTATCTTAAAAAAACTGTTACAATATACAATTCTGATCCCTTTAACTGAGAAACTGATATTCTACTGTGTTAATTTGCACTACGCTATTTAAATATATTGAGAATTTTACCACCAAAAAATGAAAACTTTCAAATGAAAAATTCTGGTACTTTTCATATTTCTGCTCAAAACATAGATTGTTGTACTCGTTAGAATCGTCTCGGCGAGGTGGTTCTAATGAGTACCCACATTCTATGTTTATGAACAGAAATAAGAAAATTAATATATACCCCTGTAAACCCCAATTTTACTGTATAAAAGTGGGTTTTATGGGGTCAAAACTATAAAGGCGTGTTTTCGTGATGGCAAATCATTTGAATGTTGCTCTCTTAATGATCCGCAATGAAGCTACCAGCTCAGCCAGTCACACAAACAGAAAACAGTGTAGTGAAGTGAGAAACTGTTTGTGCGATTGTGTTTCCTCGAAACAGAGGAACTGATTGCGGGATGTTCCTAAACACCTGAGTTTTGCGGAACTGTCCAGGAAAATATTTGTGAAATAAAGATGAAAACCAATTTCATTTTAATTAATCCTTTTTAGTCTTCTATGATCTGTTAACCATATTTAAAGCAGGCGCTTTGTATAATACAAGTACGAATTCGCTGGAAATAAAAATGGAATACTTACCAGATTAACTTATGGTTGTTTCTTCTCCTGTAGATCCATCTAATGTTGTTGCAAATTGCAAAAAAAACGGCCGATTTATCTCTTTACAATTTTAACACTGACGCAAAAACGGACATTGCATCTCTTTACTATTTGATGATGATAATTTGATGTTTACGTTCCCTCTTCAACATTATTTAAGTCATACGAAACAATGGAAGGCTGATAATAAAAGGCGTTATACAATGAAGTGCTGCACAGTAATGAGCTGAATACGCCTCCAGCTGGATTCGAATCCGAGACCTCGTAATCCGAAGTCCAGACTCGGCCCTCCGGACGTTTCTATTCAAAACTGACGCAAAACGGCCGATCATTCCAAGTATAAAGCTGATGCAAAAACGGGCATTTATATTTCCATTTTAAACTGACGCAAAAACGGCCGACTAAACTTTTTCCAATTTTTACAACTGACGCAAAACAGCTGATCCATCTCTTCTTTCAAATTTAAAACTGGCGCAAAAGTAGCCGAGTCACCCCTTTCTGATTTAAAGCTAACGAAAAAAAAAAAAAAAAAAAAAAAAGCTGACGCAAAAACGGGCGATTCATCTATTTTCATTTTTAAATTTTCCAAATTTAAAGCTGACGTAAAATGGGCAATTCATATATTTTCATTTTAAACTGACGCAAAAACGGCCAATTCAGCTCTTTCTATTTTTACAAGTGACGCAAAAAAAGCTGATTCATCTCTTCTTTCCAGTTCAAAACTGGCGCGCGCAAAAAAAACTGATTCATCTCTTTCTGATTTAAATCTAACTAAAACAAAAAAAAAAAAAGCGCAAAAACGGACGATTGATCTATTTCCATTTTAAACTGATGCAAAAGCGGCCGATTTATCTCTTTCCAATTTTAAAACTAAAGCAAAAATAGCCGATTCATTTCCAATTTAACACCGACAAAAAACAGCCGATTCATCTCTCGAAAACTGATGCAAAAACGGTGGATTGATTTCTTTCCAATTTTAAAATTGACACAAAACAGCTTAATCTCTTTCCAAATTTTAAAACTGGCATAAAAAAGGCCAGATTTATCTCTTTTCAATTTTAAATCTGACGCAAAAACAGCCGACTTCTATAACATCGACGACTTTAAAGAGCTCTTGTGTATAAACCAGCGTACAGACGAGTTAATACTTAAGATCTCTCCCAATGTTGTAAAACCAGCGTACAGGAACAAAACAGCGCGGTGATATTTAAGTATCTGATTAGTTAATACTTAATAATTCTATAACATCAACGATCTCTCCCAGTGATGTAAAAACCAGCGTACAGCGACAAAACAACGCAATGATATTTACGTTTCTGACGAGTTAAGTATATTCTTGAGATCTCTCCTAATATTGTAAAAACCAATGTATAGAGACAAAACAGCGCGGCGATATTTACGCATCTGACGAGTTAATACTACTTCCATAATATCAGTGATCTCCTCCTCCAAATTTCTAAAACCAAGCGGACAGGGATAAAACAGCACGATGATATTTACGTATCCAATAAGTCAACACTTACTACTTCTATAACATCAACGATCTCTGCCAGAGTTATAAAATCTAGCGTAAAGAGACAAAAAACGCGGTGATATTAACACATCTGACGAGACTATACCTGCTGCTTCTATAACATCAACGACCTCTCCCAATGTTGTAACAAGAAATCTGCGGAAAGCGATGTCGCACCTGCGGGAATTAAGTCATACAAATTCCTATTTGTATTGAAAAAAATCTATTTTGTAGCATTCAAGAAATTGATGGGTTAGAAAAATGGACAAAGTAGAAAATTTGGAATATTGGCTTGCAAAATTTTAGCTTAACCTGTCCATTATTTCACAAGATATTGATATTGAGCGGATATCAATTTGCCCATTAATCAAGGCCAGTAACTCAGCTGAAAATTGACGAAAAATGTCATGTGACAATCCCAAGCTAGGTATTGTTACCAACAATATGTATGCAAAATATGATCCTAATCCATCAATTCTTTCACAAGATATTGAGCGGAAAGCAATTTTGGGCATAAATCAAGGGCCCCTAACTCTGCTGAAATGAATCTGAGATTTATGTGCAAACAAGATGCACATCTTCAGACCATGACCTAATCATCTGTGAAGTTTCAAAGCTATTGGCCTAAAACTGCAGGAGGAGTTGCGCTCACGAAACACCCACTGACTATAAGGGTTTTTAGGCAAAAACTGACTAAGTTAACAAAGCGAAAAAAGTTGAAAAGAAAATCTGAGAATTATGAGCAAATAATATGCAAATCTATACACCATGGCCAAAATATCTGTGAAATTTCAAAATGATTGGCCAAAAACTGTAGGAGGAGTTGCGCTCACAAGACACCCACTGACTATAAGAGTTTTAGGTAAGAAACGACTAAGTTAACAAAGCGGAAAAAGTTTTAAAAAAATCTGAGAATTATGAGCAAACAATATGCTCATCTATACACCATGGCCAAAATATCTGTGAAGTTTAAAAATGATTGGCCAAAAACTGTAGGAGGAGTTGCGCTCACAAGACACCCACTGACTATAAGGGTTTTAGGTAAGAAACGACTAAGTTAACAAAGTGGAAAAAGTTGAAAAAAAAATCTGAGAATTATGAGCAAACAATATGCACATTTACACGCCATGGCCAAAACATCTGTGAAGTTTCAAAACGATTGGCCAAAAACTGTAGGAGGAGTTGTGCCCACAAGTCAATTGTTGACGAACGGACGGGTCACGGCACGCCTATATCGCACCTGCGTGCTAACGCAGGTGCAACAAAAACCAGCGTCCAGAGACACATAAGTGGCGGTGATATTTACGCTTCTGACGAATTTAAGGCTCCATGTTCCTCAAAAATAGACATTTTATTATCCAAGAAAGGATTAATAAATTGATATAAGGTATTAATGCAATCATAAAATGTGGCACCTGACAGCCTATAAAATTCCAGTTAGTCTCTCGTTCTTGAAATGAAATGATTTTTTATCGTATCTCTGAATTAATGCTGCCAACATCAATTCAGACATACGATAAAAAATAATTTTTTTTACTTATCCAGTTCAAAACCGAGGCCAACTGAAATTTTACAAGCTGCCAAATATCACATTTTATGATCGTATTTATACTATCTATCTATTTATTAAACCTTTCTTGATAAAAAACAATGTCTATATTTGGGAAATATGGAGCCTATAATACTTACTGATTCTATAACATCAACGATATCCCCAATGTTGTAAAAACCGGCGCACAGAGACAAACAACGCGGTTACATTTACGCATCTGACGAGTTAATATTTAAGATCTGTCCCATTGTTGTAAAACCAGCGTACTAAGATAAAACAGCGCGGAGATATTTACGTATCTGACGAATAATACTAACTTATTCTACATGTATAATATCAATGATCTCTCCCAATGATGAAAACAGCGTACAGAGATAAAACTGCGCGGTGATATTTATGCATCTGATAAGTTAATACTTACTAATTCTATGACATCAACGATCTCTCCAAATGTTGTAAAACCAGCGTACAGAGATAGAACAGCGCGGTGATATTTATGCATTTGACGAGCCATACTTACTACTTCTATGATATCAGCAATCTTTCTCAATATTCTAAAAAACGAGCGTACAGAGAAAAAACAGCGCGGTGATGTTTATAAAGCTGACGAGTTAATACTTAGTGATATATAGATAGACAGATAGGTAGATAGATAGCAGTTTAATAATATAAAAATGTTATAGACCGACACATGAACTGACGGAAGTACATGACAAAAGCAAAATGCCTCCTCAACTTCTGCGAAGTTGTACACAGACTAAAGTCGCACTTAACGGTTACTCAAATAATCTTATCCCAACGCAGGAGCTCAAAGAACTGGTACAGTAACATTTCAAAAATTAAAAACAAAAACAAAAAAAAAAAAAACACAAAAAAAAAAACACAAAAAACAACAACATCTCTACAACAATATATCAACATGCAGTTCATTTCCCGCCTTGATGCACGACGTTAACTCGGTTTTGGGCTTTGGAAACCGCAAAACATTACTTTCCTAATTTATGTGTTTGGTTGCTAAATTGTGGTCAGATATTGACTACATGCAAGCTCTCAAAAGACAAGAGGTTTTATTCAAAACACTGTTTCATATTGTCACTATGTAATAGATAGGTAAACTAAAATCTGGGTAAAAGAAGTTAAACCCGTATGCATATATTACGTTATTTTGTTCTAATCCAATCTGGCCGACGGTCATGGTTCCAGGTAAGGCTTTTTTTTTTCAAGCAAAACGTGCTGATATGTTGTCTTATTTCTCCGGGAACATTACGAAAACACGCCTGTTCAAATTTATAGAAAATTTCACCTCCAAAAACTGAAAATTTTCAGATTAAAATATCTGATATTTTTCATATTTCTGGTCAAAACATAGATTGTGGGTACTCGTTAGAACCGCCTCGTCGAGGCGATTCTAACGAGTACCCACAATCTATGTTTTGAGCAGAAATAAGAAAAATAATGTATACCCCTGTAAACCCCAGTTTTACTATATAAAAGTGGGGTTTAAGGGGGTCAGAATTATATAGGCATATTTTCGTGATGAAATATGTTGTGGGTACACATTAGAAGCGGCGCCACAACATGTTTTTATGGTGAAATAAGAAAAATATTATGTGGATACCCTCTCATCTGGAAATATAGACGATTCCATTTGACGTATTTATTTTAATTTTGATTTGGAGTTCCACGGTCAGTCAACACGGTGCGTAGCATAATTGTAAGCATGTAAACATTTTCAGAAATTGAACTATTTATAAATGACTATTCCTACATTTGTATGCATATGTTGCCCAGAATGAAGGAAAATAGTGTAGACCCTAATCAGATGCTGCATTCGGTAGAATCCGATCTTGGTGTACACTATCTTCTCTGTCTGTCTAGGTCCGTAGTTTGCGGAAGCTAGACATAAGCAGGTTGAAATTTTGAAGTTATTCGGTAAAACAATATCCGCAAATAATGTTTTTTATTACCAAAATGGAAGAAGAAAAAAAATATCATCTCGGTTTTTGGTCCCAGCTCATGAAAAAATAAACCAAAATGAATCAGATATGCATACGTACATGTATTATATATGTAAAGAGAATATGTGATCGAGCTTATCTACTTTCTAGTTAGTTTAAGAGGTACTGATACATTTTCTTGGGAGACAACTCTCAAAATTGTTTTGTCCCTCTTCTAACGAGGGGTCTACTTTACAAGGAAAGATGTTTTTTTGCTCGTGTGAGCATTTTTTCCTTTTTAAGTAGATTCCTTTTTAGAAAGGATTTGTTCATTATGAAAACATGCCTATTCAAATACAGTGAAAATTTCATCACCAAAAACTGAAAGTTTTCTGATAAAAACTGATATTTTTCATTTTTCTGCTCAAAAATATAGATTGTAGGTACTCGTTAGAACCACCTCGCCGAGGCGGTTCTAACGAATACCCACAATCTATGTTTTTGAGCAGAAATAAAAAAAAAATCTTTACCCCTGTAAAGCCCAGTTTTACTATATAAGTGGGGTTTGAGGGGGTCAAAATTACATAGACATGTTTTCGTGATGGTTGAGGAATGTAAAAAGGAAGTTGCAAAAATTGTCTCCCTTGTAAAAGATGGCAGAAAATCTACCAAGTGTATCCAGTCCCCTTAATTTGATATTCAACATCATGGTCTACTACACCTGCGGCTACCACTATATCTCTTACCTCAACTTTCGCCATCTCGTTGTAATCATCAGAGTGTCTCTGCAGATTTGGACTTTATTGCTTTAGTAGCAGGGCATAACTAGGCTATAAAACAGGCCGGCAGGGACATGACGCTTATAGAACGTCGAAGAAATGTCGTCAACATCGCATCGATGTTAATTCGACGTTGTATAAACGCTATAACATTGCATCGAAGTTAATGCGACGTTCTATAAACATCATAATGTTGCATTGACGTTGATGCGACGTTGTACAAACGCCATGATATTGCATCGGCGTTGATGTGACGTTGTATAAACATCATGTGCCCGCTGGGAGGCCAGTCTGTGAAATGATTTTCTAGGTCGTTTTGCTATTTTTTAGGTCCTTGGTTCTTGTTCAGAATAAAGCCGACGGGCCGGTCTATTGGACTTACAGGCCTTTTGCTGTTCATGCTGTCCTTGGCTCGATTCCCGATAAGAATTTTTTACTAAAGTGATACTTTCCGTGCATATTTAGAATAAAGACGACGAACCAGATTATTGGATTTTGTAGGTTCTTTACTCTTTATGCTGTCATTGGTGTGCCGAGGCGTGTGTGCGTGCGTGTATGTGGGGCATTACCTAGTCTTCCTCGTTGTCATTCTTCATTATTCTCTGTCGTCGCCATCTTTCTTGTTCTGCTTCCACATCTACTACTACGTCTACTACTACTACTACTACTACCAGCACTACAACAACAACTCGTTATCGCATTGTAATCATCAACATTTGGAATTTATCCCTACTCCATTTGGAACAGTCGAACCTCGATAGCTCGAACACCGATGGCTCGTTTACCATGGCTAATTCGAACTCGTTTTTGAGTCCCTACGAAGTTCTTCCGATAGCTCAAGAAAACAAATATTTTGAGAATTTCTTTTATTTTATCTTGAAATTGTATGTTGCGTGTACTCATTAGAATCGCCTCGATGAGGTGATTCTAATGAGTACACTCAACATACAATTATTGTGTAGAAAATCGAAAAAAATCTCTAAATTATTGCCATTTGCTTCCTGACTTGGACCATAATTAGCCCTCAGTGGCTCGAACCACCCATGTCTCGAACAATTTTCTATGGTCCCAAAGATGTTCGCGCCATCCAAGTTCGAATGTATTTTGGAATAAAGACGACGGGCTAGTTTGTTGTATTTTATAGGCCATTTACTGTTCGTGCCGTCCTTTGTTCGATTCCCGATAAGGGAAGAATTCGCCTCATGTCTGTTTTTAATCAATCCCACAGTGCCTAGCTCGTGTTATCGCATTGCAGTCATCAGCAGTTGGACTTTGTCATTACTTTCAAGGCATATTTAGAATAAAGACGACGAGCAGGGTTGTTCAAGGTTTGTTTGTTTGTGCTGATGTTTTACGGCTCAGTCAACTCATTGGGGTCATGTCGAGCGCGGTCAGTTTACCCAACCACACGTTTAACTGGGCAGACTTAGTCCTCTCAGTGGTTAACCAGTACGTGTTAACATTCTTACTCCAGAAGCTGACAAATGCCATTCTTGAATTAGCGGACGGGAGAAAAACTACCGTAGAAAATATTTTCATGATGAATTTCCACGAAAGAATGCTGCCGGACCCGGCGGGGATCGAACCCGTGACCTCCTGTTCGCCAGACGAACGCGCATCCGACTGAGCCACCAAGGCCGACGGTTAGGTTTCGTAGGTCATTTGCTGTTTATACTGTCCTTAGTTCGATTCCCGCATCTCTAATTTTTACTCAGTCTCACAGAGCCAATATCTAGTTATCACATTATAATCATCACATTACGAAAACATGCCTATATAATTTTGACCCCTTAAACCCCACTTTTATATAGTAAAACTGGGGTTTACAGGGGTATAAATTATTTTTTCTTATTTCTGCTCAAAAGCATATATTGTGGGTACGCGTTAGAACCGCCTCACCGAGGCGGTTCTAACGAGTACCCACAATCTATTTTTTGAGCAGAAATGTGAAAAATATCAAGAGTTTTTATCTGAAAATTTTCAGTTTTTTTTTTTTTTTTTAGGTGAAATTTTCTATATATTTAAATAGGCGTGTTTTCGTAATGATTATTTGGATTCCATCCCTACTTTCAGAGCATGTTTAGAATAAAGATGACGGACCAATTTGTTTGACATATTCAGGTCATTACTGTTCATACTGTCCTTGGTTCGATTCTCTGGTTCCTCTGCTACGTCTACTTCAACTACTACGTCTCCTACTAATACTACATTACCTTTGGGATCATTAACCAGAGCAACAGATAATTTTGGGGCATTTGGATGTTTTACCCAAAATTTAATTAAGTAAAATATCTTATTTTCATTTTTGAATTTGAGCAAAGACGCCACGAAAATTGGTATAAATTGGACAAAACTTAGAAAACGGAAAGTAATGGTACTAAAATACCTGAAATTGGCATTAAAATATGGCCACTGATCATATCCAATCTAACATTAAGACAGTACTTGTGTCATATGAAGCATAAAGGCACCTTATATGTGCAGTAATCATAAACGAGCCAGCGCTTGACAAAACCAACGAAATGGCATCAGTCCAGTCTGAGCAGAATCTTTGCTGTCTGCTAAATGGGTAGCCCAGCATCCAAGCTTTTCTCGTGCGGACAGCGAAGACTCTGATCAGACTGGTAGGATGCCCAGATGATCTTTCAAATGTACTGCGGATCAATACCTAATTTTTTTAAAATAATTGTGTACTTACTCAAAATTGTTTGGTATTTAACTTCGATGCCACCCCCCCCCCCCCCCCGCCTTTTCTCTTCCTCTGGTTATCAACTATACATTAGAAATAAACACACACTAAGAGAAACCATCCTGCGATTCATACCGTACTTGCTATAGGTATTCGGACAGACATGCCTGAGCAAATAGTGCAGACCCAGATCAGACGCCGCATGATGCGGCGTCTGATCTGGGTCTGTACTGTTTGCCACTCACCCAGCGGTTATGGTAGTAAAATTGACTTGCTCAAATTTTAGGACAAGTATGGTAGGGAGATGAGGTGTCCAAATATTTAGGGTAAATACGATTTTATTATCATCATTATTAACATTTGTCACACTTGACAAATTCAGCAGACAACAAACTGGTGATATTTTTACATTTTCCCAGAAAATAAGGGTTTGACATTTCGTACAAATGGTCTCTACTTGCAGGAAATATCAAACTCTATTATCAGGAAAGTAAAAATAAGAAAAGTTATTTCAAAACGCTTAGCATGTTTGGTAAAAATTTCAGCAGATGACATTTTAAAATATTTCTTATTTTTCCAGCATATGTGTTTTGACATGTCCAGCAAATAGTCACCTAAGTCAGCATGAAATGCCAAAGCCTATTTTCTGGGGAAAAATAAGAAAAAAATAACCTCTGTTTGTCGTCTTCTGAAAGTAGCTCAGAGAGTGGTAAAGGTTAATATGACAATACATACGAAATACATGAGTCGACAGCATTTTCTACAAGATTGCATATGCGCTCAGTGTAGACTCAGACCAGACTGCGCAACCACACAATCTGATCAGTCTTTGTAGGGCAGTCTATGGATAGTCAACAATTCAGGGCCCAGTTGTTCAAAGCATCGTTAGCTTAACGAACTTGTTAGTGGTCAAAATGTTAACTGTTCTAGTAAGTACAATATCTAAATCACAGTTATTTTTGCTGAAAAAATGTGAGTAGCTTTTGCAAATGCAAAAGCTACTCACATTTTTTTTCAGCAAAAATATTAGCGCATATGACATAGTTAATGATCAAAGTTTTAACGATACGTTAACTAACGCAATCGTTAGTTTCGAACAACTGAGCCCAGAGCGTTTTTCAAGAGGACAGCGGACTGATCAGCATATGCGGTCGCGCAGGCTGAGCTTAGTCTTCACTGGGTGCACATGCACTCTTGTAGGAAGTACTGTGCCCCGGCTCATTTGTAGTCAGAGCATGAGGAAAGACATGTCACATATGCGAACCACGTAGACCCAGATAAATCTGCCATATTCACAAAGTCTGACCAAGGATTTTTTTATATCCATTTATTCTTCATTCCATTTTCAACGGTTCTATAAACGAACAATGAAGGTCTTGACCAGATATGATGCGCAGGCTGATCCGGGCATTCGCTGCCTGCATACTTGAAAAGAAGATTTTCTCATGGCACGGCTTATGGGAAACGGAGAGATTTTCAGGAAGCCAACTCTTGTCAAAAAAATGCTTTTGTCAAAGTTAGTTTTTGCTTCCCTTCTGAAAAGGGAGCAAATGCTTTTGTTTAACTTGACCCCTTTTTTAAAAAGGGGGATTGGTGTGCAGCAAAGCATAAAAGATACAAAAGTTGTCTCCCGTGATACAAATGGCGGGTGTATATTCATCTTAACTTGCTCACATTATGCGAAAAAGGTCTTTGTGGAAAATTCGAACAGTGAATGCCTAGAGCAGTCTGTGCCGTCGCAAGTCTGATCAGGCTCAGTCGATATATTCTTCAGTATCTAATGTCTAAGTAATCGGACAACGCAGGTCTTGACCAGGCTTCCCAGAGCCACAGGCTGGTCTGGACCTTTGCTATCTGTATGTTTGTATATGACCCGAAGACCTTTTTCCCATGTAGCGACACAAAATTAAATCAATATCTGACCAAAATTCATCCATTAACCCTTTTTTATTAGTAAGAGTATCTTTATTATCTATTTATTTACTTATTTATTATTTATTTACTTTTTATTTTTTATTTTATTTGTCTTTATTTTTTATTATTTATTTAATTTATGTTTTTTTTTTTGTTTGATATTTTATGGGAAAAAATACATAGTAAAAGGAAATTAAAATGGCTATAATTCATATTATGAATATATTATTATTTCAAAAAGATAACGTCGTGTAGCGGAAAATGAACTGTACGTATGTTTATGCATCCACCAACGGGGTAGATACACAGCAAAGGAGATTCAAAACTGCTGGGCTTGACTTGTTCATTTGACCATTAAAACCTAGTATTCATCCCTGTAATTTTTCATTTTACCAGTATACGCGGTTAATGTGCTATACACGGTTAATGTGCGAATAGCAAATGTAATGTGAAGATTGACTTCCGGTCAGTAGGACTCCAGCTGTAAATTACACGTGCTATTCCCGACGCTCAAATGAACAGGTCTGTTTTGTGTGTTACAATATTAGTACAATAACAAATTAACGGTGAAGGATATCTTTACATCGTGCAACTCTACCCGCTTAACAATAAGCATGCTCGGTGAAAAGAATCAGTAGACGGCATCTGAAATGTTTTTCTGATTTTTTTTCCCAGAAAATTGGCTTCCGACATTTAATGCTAATTGCCCCTTCGGAGATAATTTGCATGGAATTTCAAAGCTTATTTTCTGCGAAAAATAATATCAATATGTCGTCTACCGAATTTGCCCATAGAGTTGCAAAGGTCAATTGATATTTATCATATGAAGAGATCCTTCATAATTTACTATAGTAACTCACAGAATCTGGTAGCTGTCTCATCCCGACTCTTTCACCGAAGGCGAATCGCGAGAGTAACACTGAGTTTGATTTTGAGCTACAGTTTTACGGCCCAGTCAACACTATTAAGGTCATGTCGAACTGGTCAGTTTACCTAACCACACTTTTACTGAGCAGGCTTAGTCCTCTAAGCATTTAACTATTACTTGTGCCCCTTTCTTTCGCCAGAAAGCAGTAACACTGAAGTTCACTTCCATAACTTTAGAGAAGAGGATGTAGCCACAGTATTTTTCTTAATCATCCACGAAGTCATATGTTTTGGCGCCTCGCCGATGCATTTCTAATGAGTACCAACAAGATATGTTTTCATGGAGAAATAAGAAAAAATATCTGGGCCCAGCTGTCCAAAGCATCGTTAGCTTAACAAGCTCGTTAGTGGTCAAAATGTTAACTGTTCTAGTAAGAACAATATCTAATTCACAGGTATGTTTGCTGAAAAAATGTGAGTAGCTTTTGCAAAGGCAAAAGCAACTCACATTTTTTCAACAAAAATTAGAGTGTATAATTTATGCTTATATTTAATGATCAAAGTTTCAACGATACGTTAACTAACGACATCATTAGTTTTGAACAACTGGGCCCAGTAATTTTCAGTTCAAAAAAGTGTCTTATTTTGAGTTATGACTTCATTTCATTTCAGTCACCTAAATAGTTTGTTCAAGTCTCACAAGCCAATCGGATGGTAAATGTATTTAAGTTGGAGTTTAACGGTACAGTCACTATTATTAAGGTCATTTCGAGGTCAGTTTATCAAAACACACTTTTATTTAACAGGCTTAAACCTTTAAGCGGTTAACCAGTACTTGTGCCCATTCTTCCGCCAGAAAGAAGGTATATGTAACCAGGGAGCGACTGAGCTTGATTATTCATGGGAGCCTGATTTTCTCATCATTCCATGACACGTCTAGTTTGGTAATGCCGCAGTAACACTGAAATAATGAAAAAAAGATCATTAAATATAATAAAAAAAAGTCACTTATGTTTTGGTTTTAGAAATAAAGATATGTTGAATGGACTCAGTTTTTGACAAAATTTTGTAGAAGGTGACCCGGAGTGTGAGATGCATGAACCGATGGAATTCAATGTGACTCTTACCCCGAAAACTGCGTATGATTTTAATTTTCGCGAATGTAGGTTACAGTGACTTAATTTTGTGGGAGAACACTTAGAATAAAATGATACATGTATTAGTGAAGTTTAATGCAACTTACGCCAGGCTATGAAACTGATCCCGAAAAATGCATGTGATGTTGAACTTCGTGAAAGTAAGTCACTGTAACTTAGTTTTGTGGGAGGTTACCTCGAACGGTAGGATGCATGCACTCTTTTCAAGGGATGTCCAAAGCACAGTAAATCGAATGTTTTGTGTCTTACGTCCCTTTCAACATTATTTAAGTCATATCAAGACAATGAAGGGTGATAATGAAAGGCTCTATGCAATGACGCACCGTACAGTCATGAGCTGAATTCCGCCTCTGAATGGATTCGAACCCGGGACGTCGTGATCCGAAGTCGGGAGCGCAAACCTCTCGGCCCACCGGACGCTTTAACCACTCGGCCCACCGGACGCTTTAACCACTCGGCCCACCGGACGATTTAACCACTCGGCCCACCGGACGCTTTAACCACTCGGCCCACCGGACGCTTTAACCACTCGGCCCACCGGACGCTTTAACCACTCGGCCCACCGGACGCTTTAACCACTCGGCCCACCGGACGCTTCTACCAAAATTAAAATACAACGGAGAGGAACGTATGATGTGACCATACTATCTAAGGTTTCGTTTCTTGAGGATGCGGAGGTCATCATGGACATCAGCAGCATCTAGGATTTGCTCTCATGACTTCTGCAGTCTATTTCCAAATCCCACTTGCACATAGGAAGATGAATGTAACCGGGGAACACAACAGCTTGATTTTCGACGAGAGCCTAAATTTCTCATCATTCCATGACACTTTTAGTTTGATAGTGTCGCAGTTACCTGAAAGAATAAAAAGATGATGTTCTAAAAATTAAGTCACTTTTTTAAATAACCAGAATTTCCTAGGATACAGTCGCGTCGCGCTGTCGTATTTTTTTTTTTTTTTTTTTTTTTTTTTTTTGTTTTCTTTTTTTTTAAATTAATTAATTTATTTATCTATTTATTTATTTTATTGCTTAAAGGGAGTAAGGCAGGGCAGGGTTGCAGTATTAAGGAGGAGTCACGATTTCTAAGATGTGCACCAGGCGCCAAATTAATCGACAGGCCAGAATCGTTTGCGGAAACGCATCAAGAGGTTGAAGGGAATTCAAATGAAAAGTTTCTAAGAAATTTCTCTGCTGGTTAATGAGGTGATACATGTACGATAATGGGAAAAATCCAAGATGGCCGATGGCGGCCATATTTATCGATGGGCCGGTACCAAATTTGACCGTGCACAACTAGATTACTTTGGGAACATCCCAGACAAGTCTCGAAAGAAGAATATGAAGAGTGGTCTCGGAGGAGATGCGATAACAAGATTGTTACAATACTAACTAAAGGGGAAGTCACAATTTCCGTCTGGCGGCCATATTAGTCGACGGAGCGAAATAGTTTTTGGGAAGACATATCTAGGGATTGCGAGGAATCCATATGCATAGTTTCGACGAGACTCTTCCTCTAGTTAGAGAGTAGATGCGATAAGGGGAATACCTAAAATGACTTACGGTGGCCATATTTGTCGAATGACCGGAACGAAATTAACAGCCCAGACAAGTTTTGAAAAATGTGACTAGTGGTCTCGGAGGAGATGCGATAACGAGATTGTAACTGTATTAAGTAAAGGTGAATTCGCGAATTCTAAGATGGCCGCCTTTCGGCCAAACACTGTAAAAAATGCCATAGATTTTACGATAAAATACAAGCAACTTGCTGCGAGAGCATTTAACGTAAATTTTACGGACGCCTGTAGATTATTTACAGGAATAACCACGCATGGCAGGGCAGAAAAGGGCAAGGTAGGTAACGTAGGACATAGTAGGAATGTGAGCTACCGCACCGTATCTTAAGCTTACCCATCCTTACCCCATGCAACGAAGTAATTGCCTGCTAAAGTTCTACAGCCGCCCATAAAATTTATGGTTCATGCGCTGGCAACCAGTTGCCAATATTTACCGTAAAATCTACGGGATTTTCTACAGTGTATATTAGTTGAGGGACCGGGATCACTTTCAAGGAGACGCATCTAGTGGTTTAGAGGAATCCTTATGCAAAGTTTCGACGAAATATCTCACTGGTTACAGAAGAGATGCGATAACAGGAAAAATCTAAGATATTTGTCGACGGATCGGAACTAAATTCGGGCATGCACAATTAGGTAACTAGAGGAACATCCCAGATAGGTTTCGAAAAAAAAAATGACCAGTGGTCTCGTAGGATATGCGATAACATGAAACGGAGCCTTTACTGTGGGATAAGCTCTACCTACGATAGAGCTAAAATATTAGCCGCGTCATGGGAAAAGAGCCGTAGTAGCATATGCGAACAGCAAAGGTTCTGGCGAGACTGCGCATGCGCATAGTCTCGCCAGAACCTATGTTTTTCGATCACATAAGCGGTAAGCCAAAGGAAAGCATCAGTCAAACAATTAGATATGTGGCCTCGCTAAGGGGCCGGGCATGCACACTGAAAGATTGATTTGACTGAAAGTGCAAAGAGACTTTTTCTCGCGACGCAACTCATATGTTGAATGGACCCGGATTTTGATAATGTTTTGTGGAAGATGACCTGGAATGGTGGAATGCATTAATTGATGGAAGTTTATGTGACCGGAGCTTTTACCAGCGGAAACATTAGGCAGACATCTAAAACTGCTTGCGATGTTAATTTTCGCGAAAGTAGCTCACAGTAACCTAGTTTTGTGGGAGAGCATTGATGAAGCTACGCTAGGATAGGAGGCTACCACCGAAAAGTGCATGAGCTCAAACCAGACATGCGTGATGATGAACCACTTGGGGAGACACGACCGTGCGGCAAGCAAGATGCAAAACCTGCAAAATGATAACCCCACGCAGATCGCGAAGTCAGCGTCTGGGGCAACAATCAAGCTTAGGTGCAACACCAGTTGTAAGACAACCAATGTTGTCTACCTTATAACATGCATCAAATGTGGAAAACAATAAGTTGGTGAAACCGGTGATCATGTGAACCAACGGATGAACGGCCACCAAGAATATTGGAAACACAAGCGGTTCAAGCGGTCTCCTGTCGCAGAACACTTCTGTTCACCAGAACATGATTTCCTCAGCCACGCCACGGTTTGTTGCTTAGACCATAACCCGGAGTGGACAGATCGAACCAGAAAAGCAAGAGAGGGCTATTTGATCCGACGTCTGAACACTCTACGGCCATATGGGATCAACAAGGACGATCAGTAGAGGAAATCATCGTTCCTAAGTCAGGGCATGCGACAGCTTATGTGGAACGTTTTGTTCATGTGATTTTACGTAGTTGGGCCCATTTGCCTTACGTATTGGTGAAAAACACTCTGTTTGGTGTCTATCCCTTTCGGTGTAAGGTTTATGTGCATTGTATATGCGTATATGGGCACAGTGGTGTTGATAGTAAAGATAAGCTTTATACGTTTTGAAGATAAGCTTTATACTTTTTGCACGTTGTGTTTACGCGTATTGTTTACAGTTCACATATAATCTAAACACGATCAGTTATCAATTCGCAGCCGGCCAGATAACATGGGCTCGAAAAGGGCATAATCTTTAATTCGTAAATTTTACATTTTTATATCTTTTTTTAAAAATAGAAAACCTCTGAAGAAAGGCCTCAGGTAAACAAACCATTTGCACTGTTAATGATTAACTCTCAACATATACGCTTGTAGTTTAACGCCTATCATTTCAGCATCCTTTCTGGATCCAGTGCTACCAAAAAGATTTTTTGTTAGAGGATTTGCTCCTTTTCCCAACCCATATATATATCTAGCAAGAGCAACTTAAAAGACAGATCAGCAGAGGACTTCATTACGGGAATATTTGATTAAGCTTATGCGTTACTTGTTTTCTAATTTTACTTAGGAGACAATTTGCAATAAAATCAAATCTGTTCTCTGGGAAAAATTAAAACAAAAAAGCAAAATATTGTCTGCTGATTTTTTTATCCAGTGCACTAAGTGTTAACAAAGCATTTTGCCATATTGGTGTACCTTTCTGACATCATTCCATAATTTTTGAAAACTGCCATACGAAACGTTTTACACTTAAACATTTAAAGCTTTTAACCGTATAGAGAAAAGAGGTAACCCCGCAAAAAGTGCAGATCCAGATAAGAGGGCTCCTCATAATGAGGTATCACATCAGTATCTACACTGCTTACTATTCTGCCTTTGAACTTTGACCGAGACCCCCTCTAGAAAAGTGGATGTGTCCATTGATTGTGTTGGGGTTTAACGACACGTCAGCCCTTGTGGGTCATTTTGTGTCGTCTTCCAGAGAAAGGGAGAAAAGAGATAAAAGAGATAGTAGAGGAGATGAAAGAGAGGGGCAGGGAAGAAAGAGAACAGGAATGAGAGTGAAGAAACAAAAGAAATAAAACACACCCCCTCTACCTTTACCTGCTACAAGGATAGCAGGCCTTGCCCAACTGTAAGTCAATATCAGTTGGACATCCCGGTGACGTAAGATACACAACCCTGTCGCCAAACCCGACCAACCCAAATGGATGTGTCCAAATTTAAAGATTTAAATCCACTTGAGAAATTCATTGATAAAACGGTTAATATCATAGTAAATTTAGGATTTTTTTTATTGATTTGGGGTTTAACGACACGTCAACCCTTATGGGTCATTTTGTATCGTCTCCCAGAAAAAAGGGAGAAAAGAGATGGAAGAGATATTAGAGGGGATGAAAGTGAGGGACAGGGAAGAAAGAGGAACGGGAATGAAAGTGAAGAAACAGAAGAAATAAAAACATTTCCCCTCCACCCTTACCTGCTCAAGGATAGCAGGCCTTGCCCAACTGTAAGCCCATATCTGTTTGACTCCCTGGTGCGTAAGATATACGACACCTTCGCCACACCCGACCACCCCCAGTTTTAGGTTTTTTAACGCTTAGCACTCCGCGTAAAATTTTCAGCAGACGACATATTGAAATATTTTTGTTATTTTTTTAGAATACAGGTTCTGACACTCCATGCAGTTTGTCTCTAGTGGAGAGAATTTGCATGAAATGTCAAATCCTTTCTTTCAGGGAAAATAAAAAAAAAAAAATCATCAATTTGTCGTCTGCTGAATTAGCCCAGAAAGTGGTAAAGGTTACTGTAGAACTGGGTCAAGAATTTTACCTGATATTTTAGGAGGTGGCTGTGTGCAGTAGTCTCTAAAATTTTCAGCAGACGACATATTGGAATATTTTTTTTTTTTTCCAGAATACAGATTCTGACACTCCATGCAGTTTGTCTCTAGTAGAGAGAATTTGCATGAAATGTCAAATCCTTTCTTTCAGGGAAAATAAATAAAAAATCATCAATTTGTCGTCTGCTGAATTAGCCCAGAGAGTGGAAAAGGTTACTGGAGAACTGGGTCAAGAATTTTACCTGATATGTAAGGAGGTGGCTGTGTGCATTCGTCTCTATGTCTACACGATATCGAAATATGTTGAACAAGGCCCAGACTCTATGAAGAATCTTCGTGCAGTGTATGGGTACTGAAAAACAGAAGGCAAACTGATTATAAGAGACCGTTCCCATTAACCCTGTCACCCTTGTTTCTGAAATAGACTCTTTCATCTTTGAATTTAGACACATCCATTGTTGCAAACAGGGGTTTCAGTCAAAATCAATAACAGAATGGCAAACGGTGTAGATCCAGATGAGCCGTCTCATCTGATCTGCACTGTTTCCAAATGCATATGTACTGGTCTGTAGGGATGAAAGAGTTAAAGACAGGATTTACAAACGTGGGGTCTGGCCTGGTCTGGGTCTGGTAAAGGAAATATTTTACCTGCACAGGTAAAGGTGTGAATTTATTTTAGCCAATCAGTGGACTGGAAATACCATACATGGTAATTGTAATGTATTGTTAAGAGCTGTATGTGAGAGTATACGACAACAGCCAGGCTCCCTTGTAGGTCTTAACTGTAATTAGCTTTGACATTGATATATACTGTATGGTTGTTCTGAGCATGTATGTTTTGAGAATAGATTAAACTGTAGATGGAGCAAGATGTCTTTTTCACTGGTCTTCAATAGCTGCAATATTTATGAACATTAATTATTTTGGCGACAGGCCGATGGGAAGGATTTTTCAATGAAAAGGAATTATGGAATTGAACTGTTGTTTTAATAAATGTTCAAAGGAACACTTTTAATTAACAGAATAACTGTTCAAAGGAACAACACTTTTGCAGTTTACTGTTCAGTGTGTTACAAACATCTATTCTCCACGAGGTTTGGATTTTGGTGACATTTTCTAAGCTTCCAAAATTCGTGAATTATGGCGTCAAAGTTGGACATGCCAGCGCCACCACCTTTTAAGGTCATAGGTGAAAATACCAACTTAGCAAGGTCTTGGGAACTTTACCTTAAAAGATTTGACTATTACATTAGTGCAAGTGGTGTCACAAAAGATGAACAGAAAAAAGCAATGTTATTACACCTGGCAGGAGAAGAAGTGCAAGACATTTTCGAGACCTTTGCAGGAAATTATCAAGAACAAAATTATATGCAGGTGAAAGAAAAGCTAACGGAATATTTTAATCCGCAAAAGAACATTGCGTATGAGAGAAATGCGTTCAGATCTTGCAAGCAAGAAAAAGAGGAAAACATGGACAATTATATCATAAGACTTACGAAAATGGCTGTCTCATGTGACTATGCCCAGGACACTGTCAATGACATGATAAGAGATCAAATAGTAGATAGTTGTCAGTCAAATGAGCTCAGGAAAAAATTTCTGAAGGAGAAAAATCTAACTCTAACCAAGATCCAGGAAATATCACGAGTGTCGGAACTTGCAGATCTACACTGCAACAAAATTGATCAAAACAAGAAGAATCCACAAGGTGCGTTAGCACAGGAAAAAGAAGGTTATGCCTACAAAGTTGAGAAAAATAAACCTAGAAAGAAGCAGTATCATCCACGTACACAACCAAGATTAGCTAGGAGGCCAAAATTAATTTGTTTTCATTGTGGATATGAAGGTCATTCTGGATTTCGTTGTTTAAGGTCGCGAAATGTAGTCTGTTCGGTGTGTCATAAGAAAAATCATTTTGGGCACATGTGTAGGTCAAAAGTAAAGCAAAAAGTAAATTTTGTGGACGAATGTGAATATTCAGAAAATTATGATGGAAATATTAGTGATAATGAGGAGATAACTAGTGTAGGCCATGTATTCCATATATCAAATTGTGATTCTAATAGTGTGGAAATTTTGATTGAAGGAAAATCAGTGAAAGTGTTAATTGATTCAGGTGCTTCTGTAAATTGCATGGATAAAAATACATTTAATTCAGTGAAAACACAATTTACCAAAGTGGAAAAATCAAATGCAAAAATTTATTCCTATGCCTCTAAAATACCACTTAAGCTTCTTGGTTTATCAGGTTTAAATGTAAATGTAAATGGAAAATCACATAAATTAATTTTTCACATAATTGATGGTCAGTGCAAGCCAATAATTGGTCTTAAGTGTGCTGTGGATCTTGGAATGTTAAAGCTCTGTGTAAATAGTATGGAGGATCAGAAAAGCTATCAGGGCAATGTTGATTCAATACTACATGAATTTAAGGATCGTTTTAAAGGGCTCGGAAAATTAAAGGATTTCCAACTGAAGTTACATATTGATAGAAGTGTACAACCGATAGCGCAGCCCGCTAGAAAAATGCCGTTCAAAATGCGAGAACAAGAGAAACATAAACTGGATGAACTCCTTCGACAAGACATTATTGAAAAAGTAGAGGGTCCCACGTCATGGCGTTCCCCTCTCGTAGTAGTGCCAAAGCCGAATAATGACATTCGCATCTGTGTTGATATCCGACAAGCTAACACAGCAGTTCAGTGAGAACGCTTTCCGCTTCCAAATATTGATGAAACACTCGAAGAAATGAATGGAGCTAAGATCTTTAGTAAACTAGATCTCAGACAAGGTTTTTATCAGATAGAAATAGAACCAAGCTCTCGTGACATTACAAACTTTGTGACGTATGACGGAATATACCGATTTCGCAGGTTAAATTTCGGAATTTCGTGTGCTCCTAAAATTTATCGGAGGATTATACAGAAAACTTTACAGGACATTCAAGGATGTAAGAACATATCTGATGACATCATCATCTTTGCGAAAACACAGACTGAGCATGATAAAATATTGCGAAAAGTGTTACAGAGACTCAGAGACAAAAATCTAACCCTAAATGCAGAAAAATGTGTTTTCAGTACAAAAAGTTTATCTTTTATGGGACACATTTTTATATCTGAAGGACTAAGACCTCAAGACAGTAAAATTAAGGCAGTACTTCAAACTGAAAGACCTAAAAATGTGAAAGAAGTTAAATCTTATCTAGGACTCGTTTCAAATTGTTCAAAATTTGTGCCAAATTTCGCAGCAATTAGTGAGCCATTGAGGAAATTAACGCGAAAACATGAAGACTTTCGCTGGGAAACAGAACAGGAAAATGCGTTCAAGACTCTAAAAGGAGCATTAGTAAGTGCCGAAGTGATGTCATATTACGACCCTAATGCTGAAACTAGGCTTATCGTTGATGCAAGTCCCGTAGGGCTTGGTGCCATTCTCGAACAGAAACAAAATGGTAATTTTAGGCCAGTTGCCTACGCCAGCCGCACGTTAAACGCGGTTGAGAGACGATATTCACAGATCGAACGTGAAACACTAGGAGTGACTTGGAGTATAGAACGATTCCAGGTCTACTTGTATGGAATTAGCTTTACTGTGTTAACAGACCATAAACCACTAATCAGTATCTTTAAACCTACTCATGAACCACCTGCGAGAATACAGAAATGGATATTACGTTTACAGCCATATACGTTTACAGTAGAATTTCTGCCTGGATCACTAAATACATCTGATGTGTTGAGCAGATCACCAATCAAAGACAATCAAAGTGAATATTTGAGTGAAGAAGCTGAACGATATATTAATTTTGTGGCTGAGCATTCAGTTCCAAAGGCAATGACCTTGGATGAAATTGAGTCAGAATCATCAAAGGATGAACTATTTAGTAAAATCAGACAGTGCTTGAAAATTAATAAATGGCCAGCACATGACAAAACTTTCTCATCATACTTTAAGATACGTTCAGAACTATCAGTACATGGGAATTTGCTTCTGCGCGGAAGCAAACTGATAATACCTCATAAATTACAGGAAAGACTACTGTCCATTTTACATGAAACGCACCAAGGTATTTATCGCTCTAAAGCCTTACCACGCGAAAAAGTATGGTGGGCAGGAATATCCAACGATGTAGAGAGACTAATATCAAACTGTGGTGTATGTCAACGATTGTCACATCCAGCTAAACCACCACCAATACAGACTACAGAATTACATGTACCAAACAAACCATGGGAAAAATAGGAATTGACATTACCGGACCATTTCAAGGTGGACAATTTTGTCTAGTTTTAGTGGATTATTTTTCACGGTACCCAGAAGTTGAAATTTTACAATCCATAACGTCCACTTCAATCATAAACAGACTGATCAAGATCTTAGCTATTCATGGATATCCAAATGAACTGGTTTCAGATAATGGAAGACAATTTGTATCAGAAGAGTTTGAACATTTCTTGACTGAAAACGGAATAAAACATAAAAAAGTAATACCTTACTGGCCCAGAGCCAACGGATTAGTGGAAATTTTATGATCAATCTCCACGAAAGAATGTTGCCTAGACCCAGGCGGGATCGAAACCGCGACCTCCTGACAACCGAGGCCGGCAAGAATCACATCATTTCAGTTGTGTTTTTGAGCCAAACATGCCGATATTTATCTTATTTCTCCACAAATATATATGTTTGTGGTATCACGAAAACATACCTATATAATTTTGACCCCCTTAAACCCCGCTTTTATATAGTAAAAGTGGGGTTTACAGGGGTATACATTATTTTTCTTATTTCTGTTTAAAAAGATATATTGTGGGTACTCGTTAGAACCGCCTCTGCGAGGCGGTTCTAACGAGTACCCACAATCTATGTTTTGATCAGAAATATGAAAAATATCAAAATTTTTATCTGAAAACTTTCAGTTTTTGGTGGTGAAATTTTCAACATATTTGAATAGGCGTGTTTTCGTAATGGATATTAATTAGAAGAGTCTCAGCGAGACACTTCTAATAAGTACTAGCTAGAAATGAGTTTGTAAAACACTATGCCTAAACTATTCAATTGTCAATATAAAATACCAAAATTAGAAAGGGACATACCTCTGACAAAATCTGACATTTTTTTTTCGAAAGTTTATCAGACTATATACTCATCGTTTACAAGGTTGGCTCTCCAAATTTCAGGTTTCTAGCTCAAATTGTCACTGAAATATCCTGCTGACAATATTTGAATATGATTTTACAAGAGGCATTATCCCAAGGAAAAAAAAACAAACTTTTTTTTTCTTTTCAGAAATTAATCAGATGATCTACTCATTATCCTCAATATGCTCATCAAGTGTCAAAGCCCTAGCTCAAATCGTTTGAGATATCTTGCTGATAATTTCATTACCATCGTATTAGAAGGAATTAACTCCGGAAAAATCGATTTTTCTGCAGCTAATCAGGTAATCTACTCATCAGGTAAGCACACCAATTTCAAGGTTCTAGCTCAAATACTTATTGATTGATTGAGCTGGGGTTTAACGACATGTCAACCCATGTGGGTCATTTTGTGTCGTCTCCCAGAGAAAGGGAGTAAAAAGATGGAAGAGATAGTAGAGGAGATGAAAGAAAAGGACAGGAAAGAAAGAGCAACAGGAATGAAAGTGAAGAAACAGAAGAAATATAAACATTACCCCTCTACCATTACCTACTATAAGGATAGCAGGCATAGTCCAACTGTAAGCCAATCTCAGTTGGACGCCCCGGTGACGTAAGATACACGACACCTTCTTCACACCCGCTCACCCCTTCAAATACTTATTGAGATATCCTCCTGGAAAGTTTCTATTGTCCTTAGGCTTACAATGCATATGTCGAAAAAAGGGGCATAACTTGAACAACAAGTCCGACGGAAAAAATAAAAAAAATACAGATCCACTTATTTCCCAACTTGATTCCACATAATTTCAAAATCCCTTTCTCTATGCAACGTACGGACAGATGGACAGTCGAACGACCCTAAAACATTATGTCCCTAAAACTGCCTCGAAGTTGGGGACATAAAAATACAGTAGAAATGATAATTTGGTGTATTACGTCCCTTGCATTATGATTGAAGTCATATCGTGACGATGTATGATAATGAAAATCTCTGTACAATGAAGCGCCGTACAGTCATGAGCTTAATTCCGCCTCTTGCAGGAGTCGAACCGCGGACGTCATGATCCAAGGTCGGAATTGTTTACCACGCATATGTGATCGAGTCATTTTAGGTGAGTTGACACAGTTCCAATGGAGGCAACTGTCAAAATTGTTCTTGTTCCCTTTTGATTGATTGATTGATTGATTAAATTGAGGTTTTACGACCTAGTCAACATATTAGAGTCATGTCGAGCCGGTCAGTTTACCTAATCACACTTTTCCTGGGCAAGTTTAGTAAACTAAGCGGTTAACCAGTATTTGTGTACATCCCTTTCGCCAGAAACTGACAAGTGCCCTTCTTGAATCAGCGGAAAGGACACAGTGACCGTAAAAATGTTCCATGATCAATCTCCACGAAAGAATTGTTCCCTTTGAAAAGGGGTGTACTTAAAGGAAAAAAAAACAAAAAAAAAACAAAAAAAAAACGAATGCTCCAAAATTCTTTCTTTTTAGCTCACCTGAGCACGAAGTGCTCATGGTGAGCTATTGTGGTCAGTCAATGTCCGTCGTCCGTCGTGCGTCGTCCGTCGTGCGGCGTCAACAATTGCTTTAAAAGCCTACTCCTCCTGTACCCCTGGGCCAATTGACTTGATACTTGGTAGGAAGCATCAGGGTGACTTGTAGATCAAAAATAGCTAAAATCGTTCCGATCGGAAATCCAAGATGGCCGCCATGGCCGCCATCTTGAAAATCTATTTTTCGCTTCTTCTCCTGAACCGAAAGGCCAGTTGACTCCAAACTTGCTAGGAACCATCAGGGTGACTTATAGATCAAAAATAGCTAAAATCGTGCCGATCGGAAATCCAAGATGGCCGCCATGGCCGCCATCTTGAAAATCTATTTTTCGCTTCTTCTCCTGAACCGAAAAGCCATTTGACTCCAAACTTGCTAGGAAGCATCAGGGTGACTTGTAGATCAAAAATAGCTAAAATCGTGCCGATCGGAAATCCAAGATGGCCGCCATCTTGAAAATCTATTTTTTGCTTCTTCTCCTGAACCGAAAAGCCATTTGACTTCAAACTTGCTAGGAAGCATCAGGGTGACTTGTAGATCAAAAATAGCTAAAATCGTGCCGATCGGAAATCCAAGATGGCCGCCATCTTGAAAATCTATTTTTTGCTTCTTCTCCTGAACAGAAAGGCCAATTGACTCCAAACTTGCTAGGAAGCATCAGGATGACTTGTAGATCAAAAATAGCTAAAATCGTGCCGATCGGAAATCTAAGATGGCCGCCATGGCTGCCATCTTGAAAATCTATTTTTCGCTTCTTCTCCTAAACCCAAAAGCCTATTGACTCCAAACTTGGTAGGAGGCATTGGGGTGACTTGTAGATCAAAAATAGCTAAAATCCTGCCTATTGGAAATCCAAGATGGCCGCCATGGCAGCCATCTTGAAAATCTATTTTTCGCTTCTTCTCCTGAACCGAAAGGCCAGTTGACTCCAAACTTGGTAGGAAGCATCGGGGTGACTTGTAGATCAAAAATAGCTAAAATCATGCCGATCGTAAAACCAGGATTGGCGCCATGGCAGCCATCTTGAAAATCTATTTTTCGCTTCTTCTCCTGAACCAAAAGGCCAGTTGACTCGAAACTTGGTAGGAAGCATTTGGGTGACTTGTAGAACAAAAATAGCTAAAATCATGCCGATCGTAAATCCAAGATGGCCGCCATGGCAGCTATCTTGAAAATCTATTTTTCGCTTCTTCTCCTAAACCCAAAAGTCACTTAACTCGAAACTTAGTAGGAAGCATCAGGGTGACTTGGTAGATCAAATATAGCTAAAATCGTTCTGATCAGAAATCCCAGATGGCCACCATGGTCGCCATCTTGAAAATCTATATTTGGCTTCTGCTCCTGCACCGAAAGGCCAATTGACTCCAAACTTCGTAGGAGACATTTGGGTGACTTGTAGATCAAAAAAAAGCTAAAATTGTGCTAACCGGATATCCAAGATGGCCGCCATGGCAGCCATCTTGAAAATCTATTTTTCGCCTCTTCTCCTGAACTGAAAGGCCAGTTGACTTGAAACTTGGTAGGAAGCATTGGGGTGACTCGTAGATCAAAAATAGCTAAAATTATGCCGATCGTAAATCCAAGCTGGCTACCATTTAGAGTTTGTTCAAATGATCATGCTCAATTGACTGGCATGCCATATATCTTCTTCAAAATAAAGAACTGCTTAAATGATGATCTTTTCATTAGTTGCGATGACAGGATTGGAAAAATGTTGCATAACATCTGCGTATCTGCAGTGGCTATGTCACTCAGGTGAGCGACCCGTGGCCCGTGGGCCTCTTGTTTGAAGTAAACCATTTTTCGAAGGGAATTTGTTTACCGTACAGTATTTGTTCGTGTTGAAGTTTTACGGCCCAGTCAGACCAACAGGCTCATGTCGAGCTCGGTCAGTTTAACCTACCACACTTTTATTTGGCAGGCGTAGTCCTTCCTCTAAGCGTTTAATCAGTATTGTGCACATTTTTGGGCCAGAAACTGACAACTGCCCCTCTTGAATCAGATGAAAGGAATGAATGGCCGTAGAAAATATTTCATGATCGATCTCAACGAAAGAACTGCCGTGAAGTAAACATACTTCCCTTGTCAAAAAAAGGCAGAACATTTTCTAAATCATGATGATGTTGATGATGATGATGATGGTAATGATGATGATGACGATGATTTGGAACTATTTTTAACTTTGCACCAAAATATACCGCTAATCGCCTCTGAAGTTATGTATTCTTGCAAAATATAACAATATGCAAATTGGTCACCGCATGAATTACTATATCTGGACACGTAGGCTACATTCTCCATAAAATGATCGCGTAAACTTGGTCCGTGGAGGGCCCATTACAGATTACGATGATATGGTGTTTTACGTCTCTTTAAATTACATTCAGGTCATATTGGGATGATGACCGGGTGATGATGAAATATTCTCTACAAAGGCGCCGTACAATCACAAGCTGAATTCCGCCCCTAGCGGAATTCGAATCCGAGACCTCGTGAAGGGGTCAGGAGCGCAAATCGCTCGGCTAACCATTACAGAAGCTATAAAGTTAACTGAGGAAAATATGTGGCCAATGCGGGACTCGAATATGCGACCGTTAGATTGCAAGTGATGTTCTCTACCAAATGTGCTAAGCTGGTCGACAATCCTGCCAATCACACCAGCTCTTTCCTTCTAATTGTCAAGTGCCACGCATACAATAAGCAGACAAAACGCGTTTCCAGCCTTTCAGTCTCCTCCCAGCAAACACACAACGTCGCAAAAACGTCGTTACAACGTCGCTGCAACGTCACGACGTTGCAGCGACGTTGTAACGACGTTGTTGCGATGTTGTTTGTTTGCTGGGCTGCAGTTATCTATCCTTACCCCGCGGGCGATTACCCTGTTTACATTGGACGATATTAAAGTAAACTGAAGAGGAAAGAGGTGCCTGATGCAGGACTCCAATGAGCGATCCTCTAGTTGCAAGTCCAGCTCTACCAACCGAGTTAATCGGGCCGACAGTCCAACCAATCACTACAAACACACATTTTCATCGCACCTGCTTGTAGCAGGGTGTGATATAGGCGTCCGATTTTCCGTCCGTCTGTGAACATTTATGTCGACGTTCGACATTTATGTCAAAGTTAGTATTCTAATCAACTACAAGACTAAACAACCATCAAACCTTGCATGAAACATCTCCCTGATCTCCTGACTTTGCGACATAGGCGTCCGCTTTTCCGTTGGTCTGTCCGTTCGTCTGTCCGTCTGTCAACATTTATGTCGACGTTCGACATTTATGTCAAAGTTAGTATTCTAATCAACTACAAGACTAAACAACCATCAAGCCTTGCATGAAACATCTCCCTGATCTCCTGACTTTGCGACATAGGCGTCCGCTTTTCCATTGGTCTGTCCGTTCGTCTGTCCGTCTGTCAACATTTATGTCGAAGTTCGACATTTATATCAAAGTTAGTATTCTAATCAACTACAAGACTAAACAACGGTCAAACCTTGCACGAAACATCTCCCTGACCTCCTGACTTTGCGACATAGGTGCCCGCTTTTCCATTCGTCTGTCCGTTCGTCCGTCCGTCTGTCTGTCTGTTAACAGTTCTGTTATGTCGAAGTTCGACATTTATGTCAAAGTTAGTATTATAATCATCTACAATTCTACAACAACCATCATACCTAGCATAACACATCTCCCTGACCTCCTGACTTGGCAGGTACATTGACCCAATGACCTTGACCTATATTTTGCGCTCCATTGACTGACACAATTTACGTTGACATTCCAGATCTTCTCAACTATAAGGCGTACACTACCAAACCTTGCATAGTGCTTCTCTTGGATGTACTGACTCGGCAGGTACCTTGAACCGGTGACCTTGACCTATATTTTGCGCTCCAGTGACTTGGACACATTTTGCGTCGACGTTCGAGATTTCCTAAACTATAAGGTCTACAACCATCAAACCTTGCAAAGTGCTTCTTCTTAATGTACTGACTCGGCAGATACCTTGACCTGGTGACCTTGACCTATATTTTGGCTGCAGTGACTTTGACATAATTTACGTCAACGTTCCAGATCTCCTCAAGTGTAAGACCCCTGGCCACCAAACCTTGCATAGTGCTTCTCCTACATGTACTGACTCGGCAGGTATCCTGACCCGGTGACCTTGACCTATATTTTGCGCTCCATTGCCTTTTACACATTTTACGTTGACATTCAATATCTCCTCAACTATAAGGCCTACAACCATCAAACCTTGCAAAGTGCTTCTTCTCAATGTACTGACTCGGCAGATACCTTGACCTGGTGACCTTGACCTATATTTTGGCTACAGTGACTTTGACATAATTTACGTCAATGTTCCAGATCTCCTCAAGTGTATTAGACCTCTAGCCACCAAACCTTGCATAGTGCTTCTCCTACATGTACTGACTCAACACAGGTATCTTGACCCGGTGTTCTTGACCTATATTTTGCGCTCCACTGCCTTTTACACATTTTACGTCGACGTTCAATATCTCCTAAACTATAAGGCCTACAACCATCAAACCTTGCATAGTGCTTCTCCTCAATGTACGGACTCTGCAGGTACCTTGACTGGGTGACCTTGACCTCTATTTCGTGCTCCATTGACTTTTACACCTTTTACGTCGCCCTTCGATATGTCCTCAACTGTAAGGCCTTCAACCACCAAACCTTATATAGTGCTTCTTCTCGATGTACTGACTCGGCAGGAATCTTGACCTGATGACCTTGACCTATACTTTGCACTCCAGTGACTTTGACACATTTTACGTTGATGTTCGTTTTCTCCTCAAATATAAGACCTACAACTACTAAACCTTACATAGTACTTCACCTCATTGCACTGGCTTGGCAGGTACCTTAACCCGGTGACCTTGACCTATATTTGACACATTTTACGTTGATGTTTGATAACTCCTCAACTATAAGGTCTACAAGCACCAGACCTTGTATAGTCCTTTGATGTACTGAATTAGCAGGTACCTTAACCCATGACCTTGACCTATATTTCACGCTCCAGTGACTTTTACACATTTTACGTCGACGTTCCATTATCATTTAGCTGTATAATACGAAAAGTCAGTGCTGAAGATATAGCCATTAGAGGGAATGGCACTGGCCTGGAATATATGTGCCCCACAAGGCACTTTGTCTACATTTTTTCAACCCAGTTTTCCAACTTAGCACTGCTAAGAATGAAATAAACTTATTTAATAACCACGTTCTAATTGTGGCTCCTGTGACTTTTGCTCCAGCAGATGCGATGACGCCTTCCGCGGAATTCTTGTTTGATTAGGGCTTAACGTCACTTTCAACCTCTTTCATTCATATCGCGACGGTGTCTCGATGTGGCAGGGAGCTCAATGCACACATTTAGAGTGCTGCCTCACTGAAATATCAAGCTCCAGACACTTTGACATGATATTCCACCCAGTCACATTATACTGACACTGAGCTGACCAGTTCTAGCTCTACTTTCTTAATGCTGAGCGCCAATCGAAAGAGCAGCTAGTACCGTTTTCAAAGTCTTTGGCATGACCCGGCTGGGGATCGAACCCGCAATCTCCCGGTCACAAAGCGGACGCTCTACCACTGAGCCCCTGTGCCGATCAGACACACATTAGTCTACACATTTGTGTAAGCGAGAATTGCAGCCCCAATTCCCTCTCAGTAACTCTTAACTATTTCTTTTTGGCCAACGAAATCACCATATTTACAGTAAGGAATTCAGTCGAACCGGGAACCTCGTGGTCGGTCGTGCGAACTAATCGGCTGCGTGAACGCGTTAGACTTGTTCCGTCCCCGTGTATGCTCCGAAGGATATTTACTGTACATGTACTCTGATAAATAAATAAATATACAGAAATTACAAAAAAAAAAAAAAAAAAAAAGTAATTCATTTTTATGAAAAATATATACCTCTTACATTGGCCGTCTTCTTGGTGAAATAATGCGTGCACATCATGCTTTCCGTCGTAATTCTTACTGTCCTATCAGCTGTGAGTCAAGCGTTTCTACTCACAACCGTAGTCAGTGAATAACGTGTATAAAGGCTGGCAAGCGAAAAGGTGTCAAATACAAAAACAGAAAGAATTCGCGGTTTCATGAGACGACTCGCTCCTTCAATTTCCTGCATTTTGCAGACGACAGAAATCGAGCAGCGGTCCAGGCGGCGGCAAAGAAGGACACGCCCAAAGGACACTCCCACCAATCACGCGACTTTTCAAAGTTGGTCATTGTTTGTTTTAATCCGAGTACCATTTGAGCCGGGGCACAGCATTTCCTTCAAGACTGCATGTGCGCTCAGCGAAGACTCAGATCAGCCTGCGCATCCGCGCAGGCTGATCAGAGTCTACTCTGTCCGCCTGAAGACGCTTTGGATTCTCGGCTATACACAGAATATCCTGCGAAGACTCTGACCTGACTGCGCGGTTCTGCAGTGATACGATTCTTCGCTTGCTGCACATGCAATCTTCTAGAAGTGCTGTGTCCCGGCTCAGTTGGTAAAATCATACTTTGAAGATAGGAGAATGTATGCAAAGTATATTAAACACTTTGAGATATCCGTACTACGAAATATCAGAGTTGCAGAAATGAAAACAATAAATCGAACAACCACATTTAACAATGAATATGTAATTTGACTCCTGTAGTTAGAGACATATTGAAAATATTGTGGAAAAGAGGAGAAATTTCTCCTCTTTTCGACAATATTTTGTTACCTGTTCTTAGATTTCCATGTTAAAACAGGGTCCAGAATTTCACTACGAGATAAGCGGTTATTCGAGATAAGCGAGGTCGAGATAACGAGAGTCGATTGTATTTACCCTAAGAACCTGATGATGATGATGATGATGATGATGATTTTTTTGTGTGTGTGTGTGGGGGGGGGGGGGGGGGGTTGGGGGTGGTTACGGCCCTTTCAAGAATATTTATCTTATATCGAGCCGATCGTTCACCATCTGACCATCCGTAAGCAGAACTTGGCTTTCCCACATGTGACCCGAGCGAGGCTCGAACCACAGCAGTGAGAAACCTAATGAACTAAGAGTCAACTCTCCTATCCATTAGGCTACGGGGGTGGGGGGGGCGCTGATGATGCTGATGATGATAATTTAGTGTTTAACATCCCTGTCAACATTATTTGAGTCATATCTAGACGTTGGAAGGACGATAATGAAAGGCTCTGTGCAATGAAACGACGTACAATTATGGGCTGAATTCCATCTACAGCGGGATTCAAAAGCCTGGCCTCGTGATCCGATGTCGTACAGTCTGTTTGGAGTTTTACGGCCCAGTGAAACCTCAACTTAATCAATACACCTGGCAATGCATGTGTGCAATTGGTAGGCGTGAATAAGCAAAGCTATCATGATCACAAACTGCACGTTTTTCTCATGTTGATTTCTGAGATGCGTGTCAAATTTAAATTTTATAGGTCAGTTGGTCAACCTCGCGCTCAATTTGAAAATCAAAACAGACGACAAAAAATGTCGTTTTGCTAAGTATTTCAAAATGTCTTCTTGATAATCTGTTGTAAATGCAGTGAAACCGCGGTAGACGTTTACCGAAAATATAGTATTATTTGGCAAACTCGGACATATTGATATTTCTTTATATATATATTATGGAATGAAGAAACAAAACGAAAATAAATGATAAACAAATAAGAAAAATTGATAAATAGTAAACAAAACCAGAGTTTTAATTAGAGTTTTAATTATATACATCTTACATGTGGCTTGTATCAGATGGTCCAACAGAGTATTAAAGATTAAAATGTATATGGGACGTGACAATAATTGGTAGCACTTAACAGCCTCAGATGTGTAAAAATGGTGATGGACAGTTGTTAGCAAGTAAATTAGTTCCAGATAAGAGAAGGTGTCTTGCCTGGACGCGCGTGGGGGTGGGGGTCGGGTTGGGGGATGGGGTGGGGGTACTTACTATCAAAAAGGTAGGGGTGTGGTGCCCGGGACTCCTACCCTATTCCAGACACAATTGAGATCCCTTTCCAGACAGAAGTAAGATGAACATATACCCCATCGTAGACAAATAAGATATGCTCATTTGCTCAGTCAGTTAACTTAACAAGGATTTATTTGTATATTATCAATATAAAGTACAACAAAAAATCACACAGTCAAGATTAACTAAGGTACAGTCGAACCTCAGTAGCTCCAACACCGATGGCTCGTTTACCATGGCTAATTCGAACTTATTTTTGAGTCCCTACGAAATTCTTCCGCTAGCTCAAGAAATCAAATATTTAGGGAAATTTTCTTATTTTATCGTAAAATTGTATGTTGTGTGTACTCATTAGAATCGCCTCATCGAGGCGATTCTAATAAGTACACTCAACATATAATTATTGTGAAGGAAATAAAAAAAAAATCCCTAAATTATCGCTATTTGCTTCCTGACCTGGCACCATGATTAACCCTCAGTGGCTCGAACTACCCATGTCTCGAACAATTTTCTGTGGTCCCAAAGATGTTCGAGCCATTGAAGTTCGACTGTATATACAATGCTTAATTTGGCTGAGGTATTTTACCACCCCTATCCAGGCAGACATGAACCCCTTTCCAGACAGGTATATTTAAATCCCTTCCCAGCTTTTTATAATGAAATACAGCCCCCGTTCCAGACAGAACGACCGGGGACCCGGGTAAAATGGTTAGCTTGACTGTTGTCAGGACTTAACTTGTTCAGATTTAAGGAAAAAAAATAGGTAAAGAATTTAGATGCCACATTTGAAATAATACGGCAGTTGTGTCTGGAAAAGGGTAGGGGTCTATACAAGATCACAGATACTTTATTTGAATGATGTGAAATATATAAACTAAAGTCGACCTATCATAGCGTAGACCAAAAGTGCTATTCGTGTTGTTGCGGCCGCAGATATAGGAGTTGTAAAATACGGGAATTAGGCCTCGGACCACAATTATTTTTCCTTTACCTTCCATACAAAGACCTCTTGGGAAAAATTGCTGACAACTTTGCTATCGATGCATACTTTCTTCTGCTTATGCCATCATTTCTTACCTTCAAATTTATCCACTTTACACATGACCATGACCAGCTCCTTTTCCTGCTGTCGACCGTCAAAGTAAACACCTGTCAGTTCATATCAGTTACAGCCCATGTAGGCTTACTTCTTAGGGGTGTGCTTAGGTTCACCTGTTTTCCTGAAATCAAAAGGAAACAAAACAAACTCTAAATTTTCAAAACACCTACATGTTGATCTATCAAAAGAATCACAGCGAAGTAGTCTGCTCAGTCACTCTGGCATAAGACACAGCATCCAAGTGCGGGACTATTTGTGCGACTATATTTCCTTATTTTTGCCAACGAATCAGGGGAGCTAATTCTGGACTGGTTACATTATACCGAGCCCAGCTTAAGAGGAAATAAGTATCAAGACTGTTAACATAGAAGTTGTGCATCTGTATACGAACAGAATAGAATACAGTGTTTTATTAAGACAAAGGAGCAGCTTATAAAGAATTAGTGGTCCAATCCTGGATTGGGGGAGTGGTGGGGGGGGGGGGAGGGGGGGGGAGGGGGCACGTCAACAAGGAGTAAAATGGACCTGTTTAAATATTAGGATAAGTATGGTAGAGAGTTAAGGTGTTCCAATAGTTTGAGTAAATACGGCATTTCGGATACGTTGAACTTTTTGCTCCAATGCACCAGTCCAGCTGTGTACGTGCAGTTCCCATTGGATGTTTCCATATTTCGCCTTGCTTCCAGTTCGAAGGTTTCCTGCGAGTTGAAAAAAAAAAATGATGCGGTGTGAGTTGTCTGACTTGTAAACTTTGACAGCTCTGGGTGAATTAGTTTAAAACAAGTATTTCTATGAGTCGCAACGTCAGAAAACGTACCGTCGGTCATGTGAGTCATATGAAGATTCAGGCCGCGAGGTTATAAAACATTTTCATGCTCAACTCAGCTGAGCATGAAATTTGTCTTGCTGATAAATATCAAATTACTAAACATTGCATTTTTCTTTCTTGCTAAACATAGCTGGGTATGAAAATTTCTCTGCTAATAAATATGAAAATGCCAACTTTTGTTGGCATTTTCATATTTGTTAGCAGAGAAAATTTCATGCTCAGCTGAGTTGAGCATGAAAATTGTTTTTATAACCTCGGATCCAGATCAGCCTGTGCATTCGCGCAATCAGATCAGAATCTTCAATGGGTACATTTTGGATACCCAAGGACGCACAATTTCTTCATTCCTTCAACGAAGACTGATCAGATGATCAGACTGTGGGATGCGCAGACTGATTAGTGTCTTAATTGAGCGCACTTTATAACATACGGGTTCTCACGTTGAAGCTCATATGATAACCATACTGTTCAGAGAGGCATCCTACAGGGATACAACGATGGAACAATGTTGTGTCAAGGTTATATCAATGTTTAGACGTTGAACTAACGTTGAAACTATTTTATTTCAACATTGCGTGCTACAAATATTGCTTTAATCTTTCGGACGACACTTTGTAGCAGTTAAGCTACCCTATTTTAGCACCTTCCGTAACATGATAAATCGCCGGCCTCGGTGGCTCAGTTGGATGCGCCGTCCGACTGGAGACCATGAGGTCACGGGTTCAACCCCCGCCGGGGTCGGCAACTATCTTTCGTGGAGATTGATCATGAAATATTTTCTACGGTCATTCTCTCCCTTCCGCTGATTCAAGAAGGGCAGTTGTCAGTTTCTAGCGAAAGAATGTGCACAATACTGGTTAACCGCTTAGAGGACTAAGCCTGCCCAGTAAATGTGTGGTTTGGTAAACTGAGCACGCTCGACATGACCCCATTTGGTTGACTGGGCCGTAAAACCTCAACACAAACAAACAAACAAACATGATAAATCAGTTGGAATAGAACATTGTAATATTCCTTCTTGCAATGCGAACGAATTAGTTTAACCAGGGCTGGGATTAGAAAAAGATTAAAGTGTTCGGGAACGTTTTTCGCAAACAACAGTCGAACTTCAATGGCTCGAACATCTTTGGGACCACAGAAATTTGTTCTAGACATAACAGTTCGAGCACTTAGGGTTAATCATAGCGTCAGATCAGGGGTGGGGGCGGTGGGATGCAAATTGGCATACTTTAGAGATGTCTTTTCGATCTTCTATAAAATAATTGTATGTTGAGTGTACTCATTAGGATGAGGTGATTCTAATGAGTACACAAACATCTTGTTTCATGATAAAATAAGAAACTTTCCCTAAAGTATCCCTGAATATGTTTTCTTAAGCTATCTGTAGAATTTCCTAGGCATTTCAAAAACGAGTTCGAAGCATACACGATGAACGAGGCATCGGTGTTCGAGTCATTTAAATTTTACTAAAGATGGTTCAATCTAAATCTAAGTCATGTATATTTTATTTCCTTAAATGTATATACGGCCCCTGTTCAAATCAAAGACTCATTCTTTAACGTTATTGTTAGCAGTTTTTGGTCGACGGTTAATTGTAATATATTGTTAAACAAACGACCCTTGAGAGCAATGAACACATACACAAATAAATGAAAATAGTTTAACCCCTTCTCATGTGATCTCAGGTTAGAGAATGTCGTTATTTTTGTTCAAGTGACTTGATGTTAGATCGAATAAATTATATCAATATTTATCAGTTTTACATGAGGCCTAATTGGTCGACACTAGTTAGTTTGGCCCAGAAAACTTGACACTTCTCGGTGTTTTCGATTTTTTGTAAGTGTGTTCATTGCTCTCAAGGGTCATTCCTTTTAGGATTTATATAGAATCCCTATTTATAATGATATTGTTATGTAAATGCGAACGCATAAAGTATTTTGTTTACGCCGGAACACACTTATAAAGGTTTAGTTTGCGGGCACTCGGTACCGTCGGCCGAAACTTGACTAAATCGAACAGAAAGCATGCAAATGTTCGCGAAGGCTCGCGAGTGTTCGACTTTTCTGAACGCTGCACCTGATACATCTGGTATAATCGTGTAATGAAACCTATTTTATTCTATTCTACTGTAACATTACGAGCTGTTGTAAAGCACACTGGTTCGTCGGCGATATAGTCGATGCAAGGACCGGGGGCGGATTCAGAGGGGGTTCTGTTGTTCAGTTGAATCTCCTTTTGACTGATAACTTCATTTTCATGGGAACTTTTGGATAAAAATGTGATTAATTTGGGATATCATACTTACCCTAAATATTCACAACCCTTACCCTTTATCTTATTTCTCTTTAACAAGTCCGTTTATACTACATGTGAACGTGTGTCAAAATGCTGTATGATTAGCAAATAGTATAGATCCTGATCAGACGCTGCATTCTGGGTCTAGACTGATTGCCCAGGCTTGTCTGTCCAAATACATAGAGTAAGTACCGTAATTTGAACAAATCGAACACCTCAGAAATCATCCTGGATCCGCCTCTGAGGTCACTAATGTGACCTGTGTGGAAGTTCTGTCTACAATTTAAGGTTTCTTGTTTCAGAATTTGCTAACAATAAAATCCTTTAGAGAACAGGGTGCTAATTAGGGTGGTGAGGACTGGACTCAGCAGAAAGTATAGCCATGGGCTATAGTTGATAAGAAGCTTGACTCTGATTGGACAATAATAGATGAGACTGTTTGAGTTTGTCAGTTTCACACACACCACACACACACATACACACATACACACACACACACACACAATGTACTTTATTTAATTTAAATTTGTCGATGGTACTTTTAGTGTGCTATTTTTAAAATTTCAGACCTAGCAAACTTCTCGTTCTCCACCAAAGTGAAGGTACATGTGTTCAATGGCAGAAAAGTGCCAAAACGTGACGATAGAACCTTACTTTTATAATGTACTGTGTCCTTCTAAGATTATCCGTTAATTTGAGAACAAATTTGGAAGTCAAGGAATATTATGAGGGCCAGAATTTAGCGAAACAGTTCGCTTGGTAGTTGTATTGTGTAACAATATAATATCGTTCAGAAAATGCATCTCTTTACGTGCAGGAACATCATTCTAGACCTGTACACATGCATGGTTCAATGAAGCAATGCTATTTAACGTTTTACACTCTGGGAAAAATCATTGCAGAGGACATTTTGAAATATTTTTCTTACTTTTCTGGTAAACAGTTTTATACATTTCAAGAAAATTTTCTCCTTTGGACACAATTTGCATGAGATACATGTCCAAGCCTGTTTGCTTGGAAAAATACGACAAACCTGATCAATTCATTACGAAAACAAGCCTATTCAAATATATAGGAAATTTCACCTCCAAAAACTGAAACTTTTCAGATAAAAAAAACTCTGATATTTTTCATATATATGCTAAAAACATAGATTGTGGGTACTCGTTAGAACCGCCTCGCTAAGGCGGTTCTAACGAGTACCCACAATCTATGTTTTTGAGTAGAAATAAGAAAAATAAAATATACCCCTGTAAACCCCAGTTTTACTATTTAAAAGTGGGGTTTAAGGGGGTCAAAATTATATAGGCATGTTTTCGTGACGTTATCGTTTACTGAACATTCCCATGGAGTGGTAAAGTTTAAACCGTATGTGTATATGTCCAACCTTCGCTCCTTCAAGGTCATGAATTGGCTGACTGCTGGAAGCTGAAATGCCAAACGATCACCAAAATGTCCTTTTGTTATAGACGAGGCTCAACTAGGATTAAAAGATACAGACATCTAAGCAATATAAAATAAATATAGACAACAAAATCCCGTTGTCAGACAATCATACTTATCTAATTTTAAGACTTTTCTTGGTTTGTCTGAGACCTTTGGCGTGGGTAGGGTTTTTTTTATCTACTTTTCTCTGCACAAAACAAATACATTTGATGCTCTAAATATGTCTTAAGAAGTCGTTTGAAACATTGCAAACGCTTGTAGTCTAGTTTACACAATTTTTATGGACATGCATTGCAATTTCTTGTGCAAAACGTGTGTAGTTCAGTAACAAATTTACCATTTATAAACAAAAGAAACACATAACATCTTGAATTAGCCTCTATTCTATAAACTTTCCTGGCACCAGTCAGCAAATCGCCAAACTATTTTGAAGGCATTTTCAACGTTGCAGGACACCTGTTTGTTTCTTGAATGGCGTCACGTAAGCATAAAGCTGATGACATCGAACGTGAACAGTCACGTTATTCAAGTACTTGCAAATACATGCAGTTGATTAGAATAATAATACCGAAAGAAAATAATTGACCCAGCGAATGATAAAACCTACAATAAGACTTGAGCGACCAGCGAAGACTCAGATCAGCCTGCGCGGATGCGCAGGCTGATCAGAGTCTTCGCTGATCGCATGTGCCTTCTACATCCTTCAGGCTATCTAAAAACGGATAAACTTCACTGGGCGCATTTGGGATAGCCAAGGATGTAAATTATGAAGACTGACCAGAATTCGCCGGCCGAGTTGAGATTTCATGGGGCGCATGTCAGAAGGTACGTTTTCTCACGATGAGGCTCCAAACATTTTGCAAACCAACAGCGAAGAACCTGTTCATTGTGCGAGAAGGAGCAGGCTGATCTGGGCGTTCGCTTTTCGCATACGTCGTATAGACCCTTTACTCACATTCTATATTATATAGCTCATTAAATGTGCCAGGCCACAGCATTTTCTACAAGATTGCGTGTGCTTCTACCGAGGACTCGGATTAACCAGCGCATCCGGATAGTCTTGTCAGATTCTTAGCAGATGGGTAGCCAAGGATTCAGGCGGACAACCAAGAGTAACATCAGCCCTAGTAGGAAATCTTGTGTCCCAGGTCAAATGTCACTCCTGGGCCTTAATATTTTATTCTACAGTCGAATCTCAATAGCTCGTTCACCATGGCTAATTTGAACTCGGTTTTGAGTCCCTACGAAAATCTTCTGATAGATCAAGAAAAATATTTAAGGAGGCTTTCGTATTTCATTATGAAATTGTATGTTGTATGTACTCATTCTAATGAGTACACTCAACATACAAGTATTGTGTAGAAGATCTATAGATTTCCCAGAATTAGCGATATTTGCTTCCCGACCTGGCGCCATGATTAACCTTCATTGGCTCGAACTACCCATGGCTGGAGCAGTTTTCCATGGTCCCAAAGGTGTTCGCGCCATTGAAGTTCGACCGTATATTTAAATGATTTTGAAACACTATATTGGAACGTGTAAGGTTGCAAAGATGATTCTTAGAAATCAGCAATCATAACAAAAAGAGAATAGTCATTTTTGGAAATGAACTTAAGTTTGTTTATAATATACAGGCATTAAGATGTCAATAGCGCAAAGTGTCTATGTCACTCGATCAAATGTGGGGGTGGTCGGGTGGTGCGAAGGTGCTGTGTATCTTACATCACTGGGGCGTCCAACTGATATTGGCTTACAGTTGGGCAAGGCCTGCTATCCTTGTAGTGGGTAAGGGTAGAGGGGGAATGTTTTTATTTCTTCTGTTTCTTCACTTTCATTCCTGTTCTTCTTTCTTCCCTGTCCCTCTCTTTCATCTCCTCTACTCCCTCTTCTATCTCTTTTCTCCCTTTCTCTGGGAGACGACACAAAATGACCCTCAAGGGTTGACGTGTCGTTAAACCCCAACACAATCAATCACTCGATCAAATCGTATCTAAAAATGTAAAATGAACATTTTAAAGTTGTCGGAATCCTTTAGGAAAAAATGCAGTACCAACTAAGGTTTTCAATGGAATAGAATTACCCTTAGACTGGCTCCAGTCTCCAGTGACTAAATATTTTTCTCATTTTCCTCTTTGGTAATCTACTAAAGTAAAACCAAGAAATATCATGACTATAAAGGCTGGTCAGCCTTTATAGTCTTAACATTACTTTGGTTTTATTTTAGTGGATTGTTAAACAGATTATAAGAAAAAAAATATTTAGTCACTGGAGACTGGAGCCAGTCTAAATTACCCTAAATACATACTGCTGCAGTAGACTGACGATTTCAAGTTGATTCTTGCCTTGTACGAGTCGGACAAAACCCATTTGCATGGCTGGCAAAGTAGACAATAAGGAAACTTCTGGTAGAATTTTCTCTATACTTTAAAAGGGAATGAACTTTTGTGGCTTTCTGTTTGCTTTCCTGCACAGTAAGTACCTTCTGAAAAGGGGTCTACTCTAGAAAGCATTACAAAAACACACCTATTCAAATATATAAAAAAGTTCACCTCCAAACACTGAAAATTTTCAGATAAAAACAAAATCTGATATTTTTCATATTTCTGCTCAAAAACATAGATTGTGGGTGCTCGTTAGAACCGCCTCGTCGAGGCGGTTCTAACGAGCACCCACAATCCATGTTTTTGAGTAGAAGTAAGAAAGTTAATCTATACTGCATAAAAGTGGGGTTTAAGGAGGTCAAAATTATATAGGCATGTTTTCGTGATGGAAAGAGTATTCTACCAAGGGATGTATTTTCGTTTCGTTTTATAGTAGACCCCTTTACAGAAGAGAACCGAAACAATTTGGGTTGCAATTTGGGTTAAATTATATATAACCATATATAGATAATGCAAATGTGACAGGATTCAGGAAAAAATCATACGATTTATACAAATCCTTCATCCAAATAACCTAAAATTACCATCAATCAACTGGTGACTAGAACATTCGCAATCTGTTAGCTATATATGGACTTATGGATTAATACGAAACAAGTGCATATATGCCACTGTACGAAACGGATACAGTTTCAGTGGAGGTAACTTGGTAAATTTATGCAGGACATACATTGTGCCTTGAATGAAAACTAAAGATAAAGGAACACTCAAAACTGATTATAAGATGCATGTTACACGTTTTAAATACAGTTGACTCTCGTTATCTCGACCTCGCTTATCTCGAATAACCGCTTATCTCGAAGTGAAAATCTGGTCCCTGCCAATACATGAAAACCTAACAACAGATGGAAAATATTGTAGAAAAGAGGAGAAATTGCTCCTAAGGAGCAATTTCTCCTCTTTTCCACAATATTTTCAATATATCTCTAACTTCAAAAGTCCAATTACCTATCAGTTTGTTAAATGTGGTTAATCAAATTATTTTTTCCTCAATTCTGCAAACCTGATATGTCGAACTACGGATATCTCGAAGTATTTAAGAGAGTCTCTTGGAATTCGAGATAACGAGAGTCGACTGTACTTAAACTAGAATTAAGGAAGAAATGAACACCCAACAGGAATCCAGTTGACATCCATAAACGTGACATGTGTCTAAACGGTTTTCGTAATTTGAACCGCGCTTTTGTCACATAAGGAAGAACTGTTCCTGCTATGAATATCGTCGTGCAATTATTGGCCTTAATACATATGCAAACAGAGAAGATTCAGCTTAAGTATTTCAGTCAAGTAAGTCGAACCTCAATAGCTCGAACACCGATGGCTCGTTTACCATGGCTAATCCGAATTCGTTTCTTGAGGCCCAACGAATTTTTTCCGATATCTCCAGAAAACTAATATTCAAGGAAATTTTCTTATTTTATCTTGAAATTGAATGTTGTGTGTACTCATTAGAATCGCCTCATAAAGGCGATTCTAATGACTACATACAACATACCATTATTGTATAGAAGATCGAAAAGACTTCCCTACAATATTGCTATTTGCTTCCTGATCTGGCTCCATGATTAACCCTCAGTGGCTCGAACTACCCATGTCTAGGACAATTTTCCATGGTCCCGAAGATGCACGAGCCGTTGAAGTTAGATCGTATTCGGACAGACAGGCCTGATCAAACTGTGCAGACCCAATTCAGATGTTGCATTACACGGCGTCTGATCATGGTTTATACAGATTGCAAACGATCCGGTAGAATCAGACATTTACAGGAGAGCAAACGGACGTGTTTAAATTTTACGACAAGCTTTGTAAAAAGTTATTTGTCGCAATGTCAGAAAACGTGTCTTAGAGCATGTGCGCCCAACGAAGAATCAGATCAGTCTGTGCATTCGCGCAGTCTGATCAGAATCTTCACCAGGCACATTATTTGGCCAGCCAATTATGCAGTTTTTTAATGCGGCCAACGAAGACTCTAATCAGATTGCGCCGATGCGCAGGCTGATTTGAGTCTTCGTTGGTCGCACATGTCCGAGGTACGTTTTCTCACGTTGTGGCTCATGTCTGTCTACAACGTTTATGAAGAACGTGCCATATTGACAATAATATCGCGGATTTACAATGAACAAGTTGTAAACATATCCTTGGTATTGGATTGTAAATATCATATTGACAGCTAAGTCTCCCACTCCGTGCCATTTTATAAACTATAGTTTTATGCCCGCTACATAATGGTTTTAAACGCTGCCGTCCACCATCCTGAAAGCTGACATTATGTGATGACGTTAGCTTAGCAACTGTTTGTTTGTTTGTGTTGAGGTTTTACGGCCCAGTCAACCCAATGGGGTCATGTCGAGCGCGGTCAGTTTACCTAACCACACGTTTACTGGGCAGGCTTAGTCTTCTAAGCGGTTAACCAGTATTGTGCACATTCTTTCGCCAGAAACTGACAACTGCCCTTCTTGAATCAGCGGAAGGAAGAGAATGACCGTAGAAAATATTTCATGATCAATCTCCACGAAAGAATGTTGCCGACCTCGGCGGGGGTTGAACCCGCGACCTCCTGGTCTCCAGTCAGACGGCGCATCCAACTGAGCCACCGAGGCCTTAGCAACTGTTACGTGGCGTCCTATACAACCAGTGAATTGATCGATTCGACATGTTTTTTTTTCCCTTTTTTTTATCACTTGGGTAGAATAGGGTGGGGGGGGGGGGGGGGTGGGGGGGGGGGCGGGTGCAGGTTACGAATTTCTATCCCCATACAAAATCTCGGATTTCTGTTATGCAAGAAAAAATGAATGCACAATCAGGAACCAGTATTATTCTAAGGACATAAATCGCATTGTTTTTCGTAATTCAGCGCATACTAACTGTGCCTTTCTGTTTATACTAGTACAGTAGCCACGTTTTTTTGGGGGGGAATGGATGCTTTATTCTTGCTTGCCAGATAATTAAATCCGAGATGTACGCTTGGGATAGAAAGTATCATCCTACGTATACTATCAAACCCAGGCGTTAGATAAAAAAGTAAAAACTCCGCGTGTGATAGAGCAATGCGATGTTTGTATAGGACGTCACGTAACTCTTTTGCTCAGCTGACGCCATCGCAGCATGACAAATGACGCCAACTTTCAAACTGGCGAACGTCAACTTCATTATGTATCGAAGGGAGTGCTGCGTTTAAAATCAATGGAAAAAGATCAACAGTGGAAATTGAAAGGTATGCAAGAAAAAGAATCGGTCATGAGAGTTCGATGCATATAGCAAAATCCGCTCTCGGGATCAGTCTGGCATACAATGATCCTTACGGACGGCAAGCCTCGTGATACCTTTTAGGATTTTTTTACATGCTTCGAATACCCATGGAAGATTCCTATAATAGCCGGGTCTTTACTGTTTGTATAGGCATCTGCAGGGCTGAAATGGAAATAATAAACATAGTACGCTGAGTCATTTTATGTCATAACGTCATTTTCTCCTGAAAAGGACCAATTCTTGTGTCAAGAATATGTGACACCGGTAAATGTCTACAACATTTCCTGCAAATGCTGTATTAATGCTACAATTAGTTTAATTCTAGGAAATAGTCTTAGTCCGCAGACACTGTTATAATGTAATGATGACCTGCCTTTGATTTTTAACCTTTACCACTCTTGTCTAATTCAACAGACGACAAATAGACGACAGTTTTTTTCTTATTTTTCCCAGAAAATAGGCTTTGACATTTCATGCAAATTGTCTAATTTGCATGAAATGTTAAAGCCTATTTTCAGAGGCAAAATAAGAAAAAAGGATTTCAAAATTTCCTCTGCTGATATTTTTATCCAGCATGCAGAACGTTATTGCAATTTAATAAAAGGGTTTGTGATGTTTGTCAGAAATTCAGATATCCAGCCGGCATTCGTAACGCTTAACATGCTGCGTAACAATTTCACTGGATGACATTTTGAAATATTGTTTCCTTTTTTACTTAGGAAAAAAAGTTTGAATTTCATGAAACTTTTCTCGTCAGAAGACAATTTTACATAAAATATAAAACCCTATTTTCTGGCCAGCATGGGATTCCACATCATTGATTTGTGTCTGCACACTTGTTAAAAGCTTATGGGGGCCTAGTATATAATTTGATTGGATAATGGACCCGGAATGACCTGATTTCGTTATAAGGCTTTTGTAAATTCCATCACACTATAATTTCGCTCTTTAAAGCTCCATATTCCTCAAAAATGGACATTTTATTATCCAAGAAAAATTTAATAGATTGATATATAGTGTTAATACAATCATAAAATGTGGCACTTGACAACCTGCAAAATTTCAGTTAGTCTTTCGTTCTTGAAATGAAATGATTTTTATCGTATCTCTGAATTAATGTTGCCAACAATAATTCAGACATACGATAAAAAAAAAATCATTTCATTTTTTGATTCAGTTCAAAACTGAGAGACTAACTTAAATTTTACAGGCTGTCAGTACCACATTTTATGATCGCACTAATTAATGTTGCCAACAATAATTCAGAGATACGATAGAAAATCATTTCATTTTTTATTCAGTTCAAAACTGAGAGACTGGCTTAAATTTTACAGGCTGTCAGTAGCCACATTTTATGATCGCACTAATACTATATATCAATTTATTAAATCTTTCTTGGCATCACGAAAACATACCTATATAATTTTGACCCCCTTAAACTCCACTTTTATATAGTAAAACTTAGGTTCACAGGGATAGACATTAGTTTTTTCTTATTTCTGCCATAGACTGAGGTTACTCGTTAGAACCGCCTCGGCGAGGCGGTTCCCACGAGTACCCACGACTTATGTTTTGAGCAGAAATATGAAAAATATCAGAATTTTTATCAGAAAATTTTCAGTTTTTTTGGTGGCGAAATTTTGAATAGATTTGAATAGGCTTGTTTTCGTAATGGATAAAAATGTCTATTTTCAGAGGACTACTGAGCCTTTGTTTTAAAATCACGAAGCACGGCCTTGCCAAGGCATCGACACACGGAGAGTTGAGGAACAAATAATGGCAAAGGAAACGCATATTTTATGTACAGAATTACTTAAAATAACATGTGACTTGTTTATTAATTATTAACTCTTTAGATTAAAATGTCTGGCCAATTACATTTGTCCTAGGACTGTTCAAATTTCTGATCAGGTTTAGCAATCATTATGCCGATATAAATCATGGTTATATATAGGTTTTAGTAGATTTACTCTGTAACATAGTTTAACCCTTGTCATGCTGAATAAATTAAGATGCCACTCCTACTTTTGATTTTCGGCCAATCAGATTAATCGGTCCATACAAATTCACATTCTGAATGACAAAGTGTGCAGATCCAGATTCTGAATGTCAAACTTTGCAGATCCAGATCAGTTAGCTTCTTCAAACCAACTGATCTCGAGCTACACTGTTTGCAAAGGCAGGACAAGGGTTAAGAGGCATCGCTATTTTTGGGGTCGATTGTTAATAACGAAGTTGAATGTAAAGTTATTTCATTCAGGGGTACATGTACAAACATAGGAGGGTTTTGCATGGAATTATACAAACCAAGAATTAAATAGGACAGAGTGAACAATGTCAGTGTTGGATTCATTCGCAGGTTAGACCATTTCCAGTCTGAGCCATATCGACTAATTCTTTAAAGCCTTTCAAGAATTGCCTATACACACACAGTCGACCTTAGATTATACCGACACCCGATATAATGACAAATTCGTTATAACGACAATTTGAGTAACGCGAAACCTTCGCACAAGAGGTTGCTCTTAATCAGAAATCAATGTACCAAGTACGATCTGTAGTCAAAATAAACAAGATACCTACGGTAAGGACTGAAATAATTAGTCAAGTAATGTGCTCTAAATCTCGTGACATTTTCTATACTATATATGGTCTGGTGCGATGCTAATCAATGAAATCATGCATATGACATCATATCCGTACAGGTCCCAAGATATGATAAATCAGGTGATGTATACATGTACAAAATGGCTACACAACATTTATTCAGATAAATATTCCTTGATCTGATCTTCTCTGTTTGTTCAGGCATGTTTGTTAGAATGTTTGAGATAAATACTGATAATATGGTCTGACACGCACTTGCATGTTATGACATGATCTTTATTATTTCAGCTTGTTGCTTGAATACATCTTTGCAGATTTTAAAATGTCAGCACCTACATGAACCCTCCATACCACAGGATACAGTCTGCAGCCTTGATTTGAAGACTTCATTATTTCAGCTCGAAATATATAATAACATTAAATTAACTAGAATATTGTTAGGTATATCGTATTTCAAGCTGAAAGTTTGAAGTTTGAACGTTCAAAAACTGAAATTGATATTTCAATTTCAGTTTTTGAACGTTCAGACATTGTTATATTTTTAAACTGACTAGGAATTTTAGCTGACTGTGGATTTACCGCAAAGGTTTGCATTTGGTTTTCAAAATATTTAATTTCCAAAGATTAGACACAGATCATAGGAGTCTCATACAAGCACTATTATGTTGAAAACAAAGCCGGCCTCGGTGGCTCAGTTGGATGCGCCGTCCGACTGGAGACCAGGAGGTCGCGGGTTCAACCCCCGCCGAGGTCGGCAACATTCTTTCGTGGAGAGTCATTCTCTCCCTTCCGCTGATTCAAGAAGGGCAGTTGTCAGTTTCTGGCGAAAGAATGTGCACAATACTGGTTAACCGCTTAGAGGACTAAGCCTGCCCAGTAAACGTGTGGTTAGGTAAACTGACCGCGCTCGACATGACCCCACTGGGTTGACTGGGCCGTAAAACCTCAACACAAACAATGTTGAAAACAAACGAATGAAAAACAATTCTATAGTAAGACATCTAATCTTATACGATCAAAGGTAGCCACTGGTTTTTCAAGTGAATAAATTGCAAACAAAATAGATTCTAAAATGAATAACCCTTGAAAGCAATGAACACACTCGCAAACTGAAAACACATCACGAAAACATATCTAGGTATACAATTTTGACAACCTTAAACCCCACTTTTTTATATAGTAAAACTGGGGTTTACAGGAGTATACATTATTTTTCTTATTTCTGCTCAAAAACATAGATTGTGGGTACTCGTTAGAACCGCCTCGACGAGGCGGTTCTAACGAGTATCCACAATCTATGTTTTGTGCAGGAATATGAAAAAATATCCGAATTTTTTTCTGAAAACTTTCAATTATTGGTGCTGAAATTTTCAATGTATTTGAATAGGCGTGTTTTTATAATGAGCTGAAGTGTCTGTTGTTCTGAAAAATACCATACGAGGGTCCTGCAAAAAGTTTTGCCACTGGGTTCGGATTACTTCAGTGCTACGTTTTATCAAACATATTTTTATTACAAACCTTCAAAGTATTCCCCCTTTACTGAAACACAGTTTTGTAACCTTTTTACCCAGTCGCAAAAAGCAGATAAATAGTATTCTTTTGGTATCTGCTGGAGACACTGATAAATAGCGCTGCCAAGAAAACTTCTAGACGTATACTTATTTGCAGAAAGCATTTTCTTAAGCTTGGAAATAAAAAGAAGTCACAGGGACTCAGGTAAGGTAAATAAGGTGGATGGTTTAAAACTTTCACCTTTTCCGAAGCCAAAAAAGACTTAACAACCTCTCACTTATGAGAGGAGGCGTTGTCATGTAAAAGGTGGACTCCTGACCATCCTTTGCTTGGTCGTTTCTTATTGTAAAACTCTTTCACTTTCTTCAGTATGGAATTCTTGTAGAACCGGCCAGTGACTATATGACCAGATGGACAAGGCACTTGAACGACTGGCCCACTTGAATTAAAGAAAATGGCGTACAACATCTTTTTCGAACTTATGGTTCTCTTGGCAATACATGGGCGTTTTTGATCTTTTCGCTTCCATTGCTTATTATCAGCCCTTCTTTGTGGCTCAAACATGTGCACCCAGGTTTCATCACCTGTTAGCAAGTTAGAAATAACCCGACTATTACAGCCTTTGTATGTGTTCAAAAGTTCCCGGGCACATTTAAGGCGTTGTATCTTCTGCCCCTCAGTGAGCAAATGAGGTACCCACCTAGCACAAACCTTTCTCAGGTCCAAACGCTTTTTCAGAATTGTTTGTACACTGCCTTCTGATATGCCAGTACAACTAGCTATATCTTTGACAGACAATCGCGCATCCTGTTCGACCACAATCTTTACAGCAGCGATGTTAGCCTTGGTAACAGAGGTTTTAGGCCTTCCGGGACGGGTATCATCTTCAATAGAAAATTTCCCAGCTTTAAAATCTTTAACCCGCCTAAAAACTGTGCGCATTGAAATGGTCTATATATACCACACAATATTCATTAAATATCTGCTTTGAATCTGTATTAAGCCTAATGCGGCATTTAATATAGCTACGAATTTCAGTCTTCTGGTCCATGTTCCAATGTAACAAGTAATTTGGTCAGTGTATATGACTGCATCTATTTCAGTTTGAAATAACTCGGTCAGTTGGAAAGCAATTTGCACGAAATAAACGGGTATCGTCAGCTATTCAGCACACCATTCAAGTGCAGTGAAGCATGTTAAAATATACCTGGGATGAAACTAAGGAAGCCTATTAGTAACAGAACTTTTTGCACGACCCTCATAGAATATGTCCAGGAAGATCTGCAATCACAAAAATATAGCCTACTAATGACACCAAGAGAAAGCGCAAAAAACCCAAGAGAGAGCCCAGTCAGCATTCTACGTAAATCTATATCGGGCCGTCATCGGCCCGTCAGGGTAGCTGACGGGCCGATGACGGCCCGATGTAGATTTACGTAGAATGCTAGCTGGGAGAGTACATAAGCCACAAACAAAGACAAGCAAATCAACCAGCTCCCTTTTCCCCAAACAGCTGACCATAATGCTGGGCAGGATCCACTAAACACAACATTAAAGGTAAGAGAAAAGCCCAGGGAGCGGCACAATCACAAACCGCAGCCCCTCCCAGACACAAAGCAATAGCAATAAAATGAGTGTGTGAAGTTGGCTTGGGATTCGCAACTTAGAATATCGATTTTGCCCAACAATAACCGTTCCTTTGCTATACTTTACTTCTACGGAATAAATTGAATACCAAACGCCATACTTCAAACTCTAAGCCAACTCCATACACTTCAAAAACAGCGTACAAACACTTCAATAAAACAACGTACAGGACAAGACAGGGATTCGCAACTTGGAATATCGATTTTGCCCAACCATAAGCGTTACTTTGCTATACTTTACTGAATACCAAACTCCATACTTCAAACTCCAAGCCAACTTCAAACACTTCAAAAAAACAGCGTACATACACTTCATCAAAACAGCGTACAGGACAAGAAACGAAAAACGCCCTGCAGTCTTATTTGTCAACACTAGATAATATTTATCCCTATATGTCCTATAATGTCGAACATTTTATTCCATACTGTTTTGGCCTAAATTTTGCCTTTTATGCAGCTGGTGCTTAAATACTGAGTGGAATGGCAAACAGTGTAGATCCTGATCAGACTGCTCCTCCAGGAGCAGTCTGATCGGCGTCTGCACTGTTTGCATATGTCATTTTGTCAGACACTTTGGTGATCGGAATTTTAGGACATTTACCGTAGTAATAGGGAAAGTACTGAGTTCTCTGAAATACATTATGCGCAACCCGGAAAAAGAACTCTTAATCCATATGCAAAAAGCAATGGTCTGGATCAGACAGCGTATGAGAGCAGTTTAATCTTGGCCTTATCCGTTCGCTATTACTTTCATCAATACCCATTGACTTTATTATGATCTGGTCTTCGCTGCAAGCATGTTTTAGAATAACACTTTTTTTCTTGCTCTGCGCATGCCATGTAATTAAACTGTATGTGCTCCAACGTGAGATAACTACCTTCTGAAATGTGCGTCCTACGAAGACTCAAATCAGCCTGCGCATTCGCGCAGTCTGATCAGTCTTTTTTGTCCGCATGAAGGAATTTTGCATCTTTGGCTGATCTGAATCTTCGCTGGGCGCACATGTCCAAAAGTACGATTTCTGACGTTTCGGCTCGTATACGTTGCACGGTAAAGTTTGCACTTTGGTAATTTACTTGAACATAGCGAGCGAACAAGTACAGAAGAAAAAACAAATAGAGAATCATTTCATGAACTGAAAGAGTTCTAAAGTCTGAACTGCTATTAAATGTAATCATCTTTTCTAAGGTAAACCAGGCATATAATATGTACAAAAGGAATTTCATTTCGACTGAATAGTTTTTAACATCACATCATGACTTGGGTGTCATCATGCAAAATTGTATAAACGGATATTTATTATTTGAGCCGCAACGTCAGAAAACGTACCTTCGTCACTTTCACCCAGCTAAAATGCAGACCAGCCTTCGCGTTCGGCGGTTAGGTCAGATTATTCACTTGGAGTATTCTGGATGCAAAGTTTCTTGATGCGTATACATATAAAGAAGACTCCGAACAGACTGCGGGGATAACCAGGTTAATTTTCGTTAGCTGTCGCTTATTTGACCAGCGAAGGCCCATATCAACCCGTGCGTCTGCGCAAGCTGACCAGCGATAAACAAAACAAGCAACAAATCCAAATATAGACATAGCCAGGAAAGGACAACACCACGGTACACATACCTTAGCGATTATAGTCGTTTTATACTCAGTCTGGTAACTTTAAATCCGGTAATAGAGCCTCAGCAACTGCGGAATGTGTTTTATAACAGGCAAATGCAGAGCTGGGAAAGAATGCATATGATATAAATTATCTTGACAAACCATGCATTTTGATGCAGTTTTCGTAAAATATTGTGGCTTTATTTATTCAAGTTTTGCATATTTAATTAAGGCTTTCGCAAATTTGATTAAAATCGAAAAGAAATTACGGGTTATCGAGATATGCATCACGAAAACATGGCTATATAATTTTGATCCCCTTAAACCCGGTCACTTTTATATAGTAAAACTGGGGTTTACAGGAGTATACATTATTTTTCATATTTCTGCTCAAAACATAGATTGTGGGTACTCGCCGAGGCGGTTCTAACGAGTACCCACAATCTGTGTTTTGAGCAGAAATATGAATAATATCAGAGTTTTTTTATTTGAAAATTTTCAGTATTTAGAGGTGATATTTTCTATATATTTGAATAGGCGTGTTTTCGCATTGGAAGATTTCAAAACTGCTTTTATGTGTACTGTCATTTCGAATATTTTATGAGGCTTTATGATGTCTGAAAGCCTTAATTAAATATGCAAAACTTGAATAAATAAAGCTACAATATTTTACGAAAACATGTCTATGTGATTTTGACCCCATATTTTACGAAAACATGTCTATATAATTTTGCCCCCCTCAAACCCCACTTTTATATAGAAAATGGGACTTGCAGGGGTATACATTATTTTTCTTATTTCTGCTATAAAACATAGATTGTGTGTACTATTAGAACCCCCTCGATGAGGCCGTTCTAACAAGTACCTGCATTCTCTGTTTCGAGCAGCAATAACAAAAAGATCAAACTTTTTCATCCGAAACTTTTCGTTTCTCCAGCCATAAAAAATACCATTATATCGAATGGGCGTATTTTCGTTACTTCTGTATTTTTGTATACAGCTATTTCTCTAGTTAAAGTTTGATTAGGCTTGAAAAATGGCACCGTTTTCTGTCCGAAAGAAGATTTTATTTACTATTTTTACATGTTTAAAACCTCATTAAGTATTCAAAATGGCAGCGCCTTTTACAAATATCTAAACGCTTTACATTTTTGTATCCGATTTTAATCAAATTTGCTTCAAAATGCATGGTTGTTATTTCCTTTTAATGCATTCTTTGCCAAACTTGCTTTTTCCTTTAAAGGCTCCATACTCCTCAAAAATAGACATTTTTTATACAAGAAAGGTTTAATAAATTGATATATGGTATTAATACAATCATAAAATGTGTCATCTGACAGCCTGTAAAATTTTAGTCAGTCTCTCGTTTTAGAACGGATCAAAAATGAAATGATTTTTTATCGTATCTCTAAATTAATGTTGGCAACATTTATTCAGAGATAGGATAAAAAATAATTTCATTTTTTATTCAGTTCAAGAATGAGAGACTAACTAAAATTCGACAGGCTATCAGATGCCACATTTCATGATCATATTAATACCATATATCAATTTATTAAACCTTTCTTTGGTAATAAAATGCCTATTTTTAAGGAATGTGAAGTCTGTAAGCTGGCATTAGAATAAACTTCATCAACCATTTGTTCAAAATATATTTTTTTACTGATCAAACTGGGTGACTATGCATGTTATTCTAGGCCTCTCTCTATTTGCATAATGCAGATACATTTTTTTTTTATTTTGACTGACGCAGGTCACTTTATCATTGACTAGGAAAAAATGATAATATGTGATATAATGTTTACTTTTCCAGAGATGAAAATAAGCGTTGACATTTCATGTAAACTGTCTCCTGTTCCGTGTGACCAAATGCTATTTCCTGGATACAAAAGAAGACAAATATTTCAAAATATTGCCTGTGGAGATTTATATATATATAGCAGCACAAAAGTATCTCATGTATACTGTATTTGAAAAAAGCACCAATCAAATGTATAGTTTATTATATTAACACTGTTAAATTTGTCATACTTAAGATGTGAGAAAATTTGCAAACACAGCAGAGATCACCGGTATGGATAAATAAAATCAAGGGCAAGCGAATATATTGAAAATGGCTTCCATGCTGTTTGCAACCATCTTGCTAATTAAACTAAATTTATAATGTCAAATCTATCTTGATGAAGTGCCCTTTCATTTTGCCATTATCAAGGAATAATTATTAAACCTGGCGACCGCTTCTTGCACTGACAAACATCGGATTTATGCAGTTATTAATCACACGAGTAATGTCTGGCTATCCAAATGTTTCAATAGTGCAGTTCTAGAACGAAATGCGGCATAATGTGAAGTCCTTTCACTTGCTAGATGCTTTTTATGCATTTACAGTACTTGCACTTGTGATTGTCGGTGCAGGCAATGTTGTTAAAATGATGGCCGAGGAAGAGGTATGCACCTTATTTAGAGGTACGATTACACTTGCTAGACCATTAGAAATTAATCCACGTCAGAAACTTACTTCGACCAATGTATCAGCCACATGCTACGTTGTATTGTATGAGTATTTATAGTCAAAAATATCTATATATCTTGGCACATCATTACAAATAATTTATTATATACCCCGAATACAACAAATACATATTCAGTTAAATTAAGTTTGGAATATTTAAAGAATTACCTGCCTCATGACGTTCCTGAATACGAAATTTTAACAGGTTTATGCTCAGACATTTTTTTTTTTTTTTTTTTTTTTTTTTGCATATATTTTAAAATTAGATAAACAGCAATTTTGATAACATAGAATCATTTTGATAAATAAACAAACTACGAGTATGAACTGTGTACTATCAAACGTGTGGACTATGATGGTTCTTAAATTATGATATTTCCTTTGCTTTAGTAAACATCATGAAAACATGCCTATATAATGCTGACCCCCTTAAACCCCACTTTTATATAGTAAAACTGGGGTTTACAGGGGTATACATTTTTTTTTTAATTTCTGCTCCGAAACATAGATTGTGGGTACTCGGTAGAACCGCCTCGCCGAGGTGTTTCTAACGAGTACCCACAATCTATGTTTTGAGCAGGAATATGAAAAATATCAGAATTTTTTATCTGATTTTTTTTTTTTGGTGGTAAAATTTTCAGTATATTTGAATAGGCGTGTTTTCGTAATGTACAGTCGAACTCGATAGCTCGAACACCGATGGCTCCTTTACAATGACTCATTCAAACTCGTTTTTGAGTCCCTGCGAAATTCCTCCAATAGCTCAAGAAAACAATTTTTAGGGATTTTTTTTTTTTCATTATTTTATCATCAAATTGTATATTGTGTGTACTCATTAGAATCGCCTCACCGAGGCGATTCTAATGAGTACACTCAACATACCATTATTGTATAGCCGATCAAAACGACCTCCCTAAATCATCACTACTTGCTTCCTGACCTGGCGCAATGATTAACCTTCAGTGGGTCGAACTACCCATATCTCGAATAAAGCCCATGGTTCCAAAGCTGTTTGAGGAGTCACTGAGGTTTTACTATACATGTAGTATATGAGATGTCCAGAATAACCACAATCAAAGAAAGTAAACTATCAATGTAGCTATTGAAATTAGGCATACATCACGATAACTGCCTATATAATTTTGACCCCCTTAAACTCCACTTTCATATAGTAAAACTGGGGTTTACAGGGGTATACATTATTTTTCTTATTTCTGCTCAGAAACAGGCGGTTCTAACGAGCACCCACAATCTATGTTTTGAGCAGAAATATGAAAAATATCAAACTAACCATGATAGTTTGAAATGATAGACAGTACAAAAGTCACCAACCAAAGAAAAAGCAGAAAAACAACCAGCTCTCTTTTCCCCCAATAAGGTGCTCACATTGTTAGACATGATCCATTAATAGCAATAAGACAATGACCAGGAAAAAGCATGAAACAAACTCGCAGTCAACAGCCACAAAGCCAGAAAAGAAAACAATACATCATCAGAACCCGATATACCTGATAACTACTAAAACAGTCCTCAAGACAGTTCTCTCCATATTCCTCAAAAAATAGATATTTTTTATCCAAGAAATTTTTTAATAAATTGATATATATAGTATAAATACTATCATAAAATGTGGCATCTGACAGCCTGTAAAATTTCAGTTAGTCTCTCGTTTTTGACCTGGAATAAACAATTAAACGATATTTTATCGTATCTCTGAATTAATGTTTGCAACATTAATTCAGAGATACGATAAAATTAATTCATTTCAAGAACAAGAGACTAATTGGAATGTTACAGGTTGTCCTGTGCCACATTTTAAGATTGTATTAATACCATAGATAAATTTATTAAACCTTTCTTGGATTAATTTATAAAATGTCTATTTTGGAGGAATATGGAGCCTTTAATTCTGCAATTAAATATATTAGCTTTTATATACTGATGCGTATAAACAGCGAATAAATAAACAAAACAAAGGAAATGTCAAAATGTTAAAAATAGATTTTAATCATATTCAGTACAATATCGGCGGACCAGTATGAATACAGCAGAGATGATTTTAGAAATTTGGAATAGAGGAGGAGCTCCCCCAAATGATACACAAAGTAGGGGTGGGGAGGTTCAAAGCCCACAAGGGGTGAGGCTATAACTCACCTTGCAATTAAGTGTTCTGCGCATCTTTTCTTTTCACTGTAAAAGCTGAACGAGAGAAATTGGTCAATCCAATTGGACCTATCCCTCTCGGTAATGTGGGCGGGACTTTTCGCGGCAGATCATTTCGTACCGTTAGCACCGCCGAAAGTCAGTAAAAGCGTGTGTTTTTTTTAATTAGCAAATAGCTTTGATCATCGTAACAGCTTTTATGTAATTTAACTCTTTCATGAATTAAACAAAAATTCTAAGAGCAATTTCATCTTGTAGAAGTCAAGCTACATTTGAAAATTTGAGATGCAGAAAGAAAGCGTACCTCTGGATATATGCGCCAAGCGATGATTCAGATCAGCCTGCGTCTTCGCATAGTCTGCTCAGAACTGGGCGCATATTTGGGTAGCTGAGGATTCAAAGTTTTCTCGTGTGGATAACGAAGACTCTGATCAGACTGCGCTTATCCCAGTAAGCATTCTACCTGACGGGCCGATAACGGCCAGCTATAGATTTATGTAGAATGCTAGCTTGGATGTGCAGGCTAATCTGTGTCCTCATTGGATGCACGCGTCAGTAGGTACGTTTTCTAACATTGCGCCCCGTTTGTGTTTACGCCGTCTTCAGCACCTGCTGGGTTAGGCAGGGCAGCAATAAAGGACATATTATAGCAGATCATTTTGTTTTTACTTTCAAGCTGATTAGATATTCTTTGGAAAAAGTAAACAGGCTGTAAAGATAAATTATGTTTTAGACATCACACGCGCGTAAAAGCCATAATTCAAAGCTATTGTCATGTTCTGTTTCGTCTTTTAAAACTGCCTTTAGCATTTTTTTTTTCCTTTTTAGGCAAAAAACTATTACTGACTAGTGTATGGGTTGTTAGCTCACCTGAGCACGGCTCAGGATGAGCTATTGTGATCACTTGGGGTCCGTCGTCCGTCGTCCGTCCGTCCACACGTTTGAACGTCTTCTCCTCTGTAACCCCAAGACCAATTTTCTTTAAACTTCATGTGGAGCCTTGTGTTAAAGAGGAATTGAAAATTTATACAAATGGTCACGGTCTATTAATCAAGATGGACGCCATGCCCATATATGGTAAAAACATTTAAAAATCTTCTTCTCCAGAACCAAGAAAGCTTCAAGGCTGAATCTTGGCATATAGCATTATGGACTCAAGGTATACCAAGTTTGATGACCTAAGAGTAACCTTTGACCTTTTAACGGCAAGGTAAAATTTGCGTCCCCATGCATTTGTATGGGGAAAAGGTAGAAAATCATTTTCTCAAAATGTATTAAAGATTAATGGTTGAAACTTACAATGTATGATTAAAGTAGTAAAACATTTTAGTAATAATCAAAATTTTGTCCCCAGAGGGTTATCTGCCCTTGCCCCTGGGCAATATACATCTATATAATTGTGTAATTTTTAAATGTCTTCTTCTCTGAAACCGCTTGAGCGATTTTCACCAGATTTCACGGGGCCTTCTGTCAAAAGGATATTGCCAATTTGTTCAAACGGTTCTGCACCACCAAACAAGATGGCACCATGCCCATAAATGGTAAAAACACTTAAACATCTTCTTCTCCAGAACCAAGAAAGCTTTGGAGCTGAATCTTGGTATATAGCATTATAGACTCAAGGTCTACTAAGTTTGTTCAAATGACGACCTTAGAGTGACCTTTTACCTTTTTACGGCAAAGTCAAATTTGCGTCTCTATACATTTATATGGGGAAAATGTTGAAAAGGCATTTTCTCAAAATGCATGAAAGACTAATCGCTGAAACTTACAATGTATGATTAAAGTAGTAAAACATTTTAGTAATAATCAAAATTTTGTCCCCAGTGGGTTATCTGCCCTTCCCCTTGTGCTGTATACATATATAGAATTGTGTAATTTTTAAATGTCTTCTTCCCCGAAACTGTTCGGGCAATTTTTACCAGATTTCACATGAGACCTTCTTTTAAAAGGGTATTGCCAATTTGTTCAAATGGTTCCGCGCAATTGAATAAGATGGCCGCGATGCCCCATATATGGTAGAAACATTTAAAAATCTTCTTCTCCAGAACCTAGAAAGCTTTGGGGCTGAATCTTGGTATACAGCAGCGAGGACTCAAGCTCTACTAAGTTTGTTTAAATGATAATCATAGGTTGACCTTTGACCTTTTTACGGTAAGGTCAAATTTGCGTCTCTATAGATTTGTATGGGTGGGGGTGAAAAATCTTTTTTTTTTTTTTTTTCAATATGTATTTAAGATTAATGGCTGGAACTTACAATGTATGATTAAAGTAGTGGCACTCTATACTATTGTCAGCATTTTGCCCCCATAAGGGCTATCTGTCCTTGCCCCTCTGCTATATACAGGTATAAAACTTTGAAATCTTTAAACGTCTTCTTCTCTAAACCCCTTTGACCAATTTTCACCAGATTTCACGTGGGCATTCTGTCGAAGGCATATTGACACTTTGTTCAAATGGTTCTGCATCATTGAATAAGATGGCTGCCATGTCCATATATGGTAAAAACACTTTAAAAATCTTCTTCTCAAGTACTAAGAAAGCTTTGAAGCTGAATCTTGGTATGCAGATCGGGACTCAAGGTCTACTAAGTTTGTTAAAATAATGAGACTAGGATGACCTTTGACCTTTTATGGTATGGTCAAATTTGTGTCCCAGTGGCAGCGGCAATACTGGAAGTGTTGCGAGGCATTTGCAAATATGCGGGTGAGCGAATTGTGGCCCATGAGCCTCTTGTTTTACTTAGTGTTTCTCGTTCAACCATATAAGCCTAACATCCCAAAAAAAGGACGTTGGTAAACCGTGTAGACAGAGATTAAACGCTGCAGAACGCAGCGTCTGATCAGTGCTTACACTGATTGCATTAAGTTCAGAAATTTCTACAAAACATGATAATAAAAAAACAACAAGACACCCCTTATATATGAAATGGACCTGTCCAAAGAGTTATGGTAGAAGTCCACACGGCATAAATTGGTTAATCAGGGCCTAGTTGTTGAAAACTACTGATATCGTTAGTTAACATCTCGTTAAAACTTTGGCCATTAAATGGCATAAACGCTAACATTTTTGCTGAAAAAAATGTCCAAAGAGTTATGGTAGAAGTCCACACGGCATAAATTGGTTAATCAGGGCCTAGTTGTTGAAAACTGCTGATGTTGTTAGTTAACATCTCGTTAAAACTTTGGCCATTAAATGGCATATACACTAACATTTTTGTTGAAAAAAATGTGAGTAGCTCTTGCACTTGCAAAAGCTACTACTTTTTTAACAAAAATACCTGTAAATTAGACATTGTACTTACTAGAAAAGTTCACATTTTGACCACTAACGAGCTCGTTAAAATAACGATGCTTTGAACAACTGGGCCCAGGTCGTCGGTATTTAGAATCCTATCTTACCACTTGACTGTAGAAGTTTCCTTAGTCAGCTTATGTGTCTTAAATGCTTAGTGAGTGACAAACAGGGTCGACCCGCCAGGCTCCCTAGCGCAGTAGGTATTTCTGGCGAAAGAATGTGCACAATACTGGTTAACCGCTTAGAGAAATAAATCTGCCCAGTAAAAGTGTGTTTAGGTAAACTAACGGCGCTCGATATGACGCCATTGGGTTGACTTGGCCGTAAAACCTCAACACAAACACATCACGAAAACATACCTATAAAATTTTGACCCCCTTAAACCCCACATTTATATAGTAAAACTGGGGTTTATAGGGGTATACGTTATTTTTCTTATTTCTGCTCAAAAACATAGATTGTGGGTACTCGTTAGAACCGCCTCAGTGAGGCGGTTCTAACGAGTACCCACAATCTATGTTCTGAGCAGAAATATGAAAAAATATCAGAATTTTTATCTGAAAACTTTCAGTTTTTGGTGGTGAAATTTTCAATATATTTGAATAGGCGTGTTTTCGAAATGAACAAAAAAAGTACAGTAGGTAGCGCGTCTGACTGAAGATTCAGGGGTCGCAAATTCGAATCCCAGCTCGGTCACATAACTTCCGTGCAGATTGATCATGAAATGATTTCTACAGTCGGTCTCCACCATCTGCTGTTTAAAAAAGGGCCGTTTTCAGTTATCGGCGGAAGTACGAGCACAAAGTATTGGTTAACTACTTCGAGGACTAAGACTGCCCAGGAAAATGTGTGACTGGGCCGTAAAAGCCCAATCAAACAAACAAACAAAATTATCTGTTAAAGTACACTAATACTAATCTGATAAAGTCAGGTTGTTTAAACGCAAATGCAATAAGGCTACCGAGATATCTTTGAACTACATTAGATTTGTTACAATCTTGTTTTTCCGGAACAAAGACAAAGTAATCAAATTCACTGTTTTGCAAGGTTAATCTGACAAAATCCACTTGAACGGCAACGTGAAAACGTACCTTCTGACATGTGCGCCCAACGAAGAATCAAATCATTGGCTATTTAAAATGCGCTTAATGTAACTTCTTTCAGACTGCGCGAATGCACATTATGAAAACACGCCTATTCAAATATATTGAAAATTTCACCACCAAAAACTGAAAGTTTTCCGATAAAAATTCTGATATTTTTCATATTTCTGCTCCAAACATAGATTGTAGGCACTCCGAGGCGGTTCTCACGCGATTACCCACAATCTAGGTTTTTGATCAGAAATACGAAAAAATAATGTATACCCCTGTAAACCCCAGTTTTACTATATAAAAGTGGGATTTAAGGGGGTCAAAAATAGGTATGTTTTCGCGATGACGTCTGAATGTGCATTTTCTTACTTTGAGGCTAAATTTATTGCGAACCAAACAAACACCAAAATTAGAACTGGTTTAATCCTTTGCATTTTGGGTAAAAAATAGCAGAGATCAGTTTCTTACTTAGGGTTAGTCTTTAACTTAAATAACTTCTTTGAATAGTTTGAAAACGTCACATTGCGTGAACTGTGAAACTGGTTTCTTTGAAAACGTAGACAATGCGGTTAATATATAATTAGCTAATTTTGGCCTGAGAATGATGAAGGTAAGGTCATGAACAATCTTTTTAAAAGCTAACTCATGGACATCTGGGTCATCTTCCCAGTCCTCTACTCGGGCACCCTAAATGGTCGGATCAGGATCTTCGCTTGTTTCATAATACGCCTACAGGAACCATTATTACATAAGGGCAACCTTCATATAGACTATATTAGACTTCACCGCAGCTGGTGTTAAGTGCCGTGTTGCGGCAGTAAAAAATCTTACCTAATTCATCGTTGTGCAGTTTTTGGTCGTTTGGCTATAATCAAGTCATATTATACAAACGTCAAAATTTCCTTAAGAGCTTTAACCCTTAAAACGCCAGGAAAACCTGCATCTGAAAATGTCGTCCGTTTATGTCGTCTGCTATATCCAGAGGTACGCTTTCTTTCTGCATCTCAAATTTTCAAATGTAGCTTGACTACTACAAGATGAAATTGCTCTTAGAATTTTTGTTTAATTCATGAAAGAGTTAAATATTCTTGCAAACTTTTCAAACCTATTTCTGCATTCAGGCAAACAGTGTGGGACCAGATCAGACTGCTCCTAGAGGAGCAATCTGATCTGGGTCCACATTGTTTGCAAAAATGACTTTTAAAATCACAAGCAGATGACAAGGCAGACGACAATTGTTGTGATTGGCAGTTTAAGGGTTAATATAAATATTGAACGCAGGGATACGTACAATGATCAAACTGCGCGTTAGACGAAATCCAGTAATGGTTATTCTTGCCGCGCTATTCTTGTCGCTGTAACGACAGAGGGTTGTCAGTAAAACCGGGCCTGGGACATTTGGGGCATTGGCAAACAGTGCAGACCCAGATCAGATGCCGCCGATTGCTCTGTTTGCTTAATTAACAGAAAGATAAGGGTTGAAGGAAACAGTCTTGTACCCGTTCATGACTATTTTCCCAGTCTACACTCAGAGACAGTCGACCCACCAGTGCTGTCAGTACTTTGATTATTTTTGTTTTCAATGGAATCATTAAGCCCATTTTAGTATCTTGTTAAATCGAGATCCGCTTAAGCCGCTGCTAGGGCGCGTATGCAGGTTACTGATTAAGTATTCTGTACAACAGCGAGTTCATTTTAATGGCAATGTCTTTGGGAACAAATGCTGTCATTGTAACCAAGGTTCACTGTACTAAGAAGACAATCACACAATTATCCTTTCTACGAGGGTAAGTCAATAAGTAACCAGCCTATCCCATTTCCGATGGACCGAGACGGTCATGTTTTTCATGCTTTGTTTCAATATATGTTTTATACATGCTTACAAAATTGCACACATAACGAGTCATTCTTTAATAAGATATTGAATGTCAAACATGGCTAGTGATGCAAAGGCATGCTTTACATCTAAAGTTGAGTACCGTGCTGTAATTCGGTACTTGTATTTAAAAGGTAAACCAGGCAAGGAAATACACGGCGAGTTAGCCGATGTTTATGGGTCTTCTGCTCCATCTTATGCCCAGGTTAAATTCTGGGTAGGGTAGGGGAATTCAAACGCGGTAGAACGTCTTTAGAAGATGAAGCCAGGTCTGGACGCCAACTGGATGCCATCGACGAAGAAATGTGTAAGAAAGTTCAGAATCTGGTATACTCTGATAGGCGAATTCAGGTGGAAGAAATAGCGCAGGCATTATGCATTTCACATGGTAGCGTTTCAACAATCTTACATGATCGTTTAGGTATACGCAAGCTAACAGCTCGTTGGGTCCCCAAATCTCTTAGCGATGAGCAAATGGCAACCAGAGCATCAGTATGCAGCGCCTTATTGAAGCTTTTTAGGTCAAAAGATGATTTTCTTTTGCGTCTGGTGACTGTAGATGAGACTTGTGTTCATTATTATGAGCCAGAGAATAAAGCTAAGAGTCGCCAGTGGGTAGGGCCTGGGTCCGGAGGCCAAAGAAGTTCAAGACGCAACCATCTGCTGGCAAGGTGATGACCACAGTATTTTGGGACGCAAAAGGCGATATTATGTTGGGTTTTTTACCCAAGAGAAGTACAATAACTTGAGTGTACTGTGCAAACTTGTTAGACCAGCTGAGACCCGCCATCCGTGAAAAACGCCGAGGTAAACTCTCTAAAGGTGTTTTGCTGCAACAGGACAACGCGAGAGTCCATACTTGCAAAGTTGCAATGGATGCTGTAGAGCGAAACGGGTATGAATTAATACCACATCCTGCCTATTCGTCTGACTTAGCTCCTAGCGACTTCTTCCTATTCCCAAACTTGAAAAAGGATATCCGTGGACTTCATTTCCGGTCTGATGAAGAATTTGAGGAGTGGGTCAATGGAAAGGACCCTGACATTTTCAGTTCTGGGCTGATGGAACTTGAACACCATTGGTCTAAGCGCATCACACTAGAGGGTAATTACATCGAAAAAGAAAAGGTGGTTCTCAACCGGAAATAAGTTCGGCTGATTACTTATTGACTCACCCTCGTATTTGTACATCTGTTTCAGCGATCTTAGACCTAAAACAAAAGGAAAGATCCACAACATACGAAAATGTACCTGCTAACATAAGTACCAGAGAAGACTACGACGAGCATAGGCATAGTCTGATTAGAATCTTAGCTGGATGTTCTTTTGCATAACGAAAGAGACCCCTGGCTGCAACAGGTGGATTACAAAGACTGCATGGAAGCATAGGCTGTACTATGTCTTCGCTGGGCCTATCCGACGGAACATTTTTTGCTCGCAAGATTGCTCAAAAAATGGGTGCGTGAGAAATAGCCAGTGCCAGTATCGCCAGTGCATGAATGGTCAGCTATCATTTCTTTTGTTATTTTTTATACTGTTTCAGACGGAAATAGCAGGCAATTGTGCATACTAAATCTAATATTGATAGACAAAATAGATTTTGCACGCAATTTGAAAAAGCTTCATACAAAATGTCAAGTCTTTTTGATGACAGCTTTGGGCATGTTGAGAGGGCGTAATGTCATACGAGCCTCAACCTGGGAAAACGTACCTTCAGACAAATGCTCCCAGCGAAGATTCAGATTAGCCTGCGCATTCGCGCAGTCTGATCAGAATCTTCACTGGGCACATTTTGGGGAAACAAGGATGCAAGGTTTCTTCATGCGGAAAGCAAAGACTTTGATCAGGCTGTGCGAAGTCGTAGGCTGATTTCAGTATCCATTGATCGCACATGTCAGAAAAAAGAAAAACGTTACTACCCGTCGAACTGTTGAAGGGTTCTTGTGAACATACGTGTATCACTTACAAAATGAGTGATCAAACGCATATAAATAAGGTATGTCCTTAGACAATAAAGTCTGTAAAATAAATCACATTTTATGCTTGAATATAGCTTTGCAAGTGATATATCTCTCTACACGATGTCATATTAATGGGACAAATGAGAGTAATACAGACGAGGATCCGTATTTCTTCAGTTTTAATGCTTTTAAGTAAATGCATCTATATTACACTTTATATTACACATATCATATCGACATCATAAAATGAAACATACAACCGTAAAAGGGAACTTTGAGCATAAACTGTTCGAGTGGTGAATGGTTTATTGCCACGTCTTCCACGAACTCAAGCATCGCGGCCATCCGTTTATGTATGTTGTTTTATTTCGTAAAAGAGACACTTTTCACGTTGGTGTGCACGGAAAAGTTGTAGAAGTTATCTATATACCTATTCCGTTACATTATGCTATCAAGGAGCTTACTAATACATGTACACTGGGAATATTTTCCGCCATTTTGTACAAGGGAAATAACTTTTTGTGGTATCCTGATGAATGGGAAAAAAGAACGAAGGACACTTTGCATAATTCTAATGCTGTTTATAAGGGACGCCTCTCCGTAGCTCGACATATCAAATTTGCAGGAAAAAATAAATCGGACAACTACATTTCACATTCAAATGAATATGAAATTTGACTCCTGAAGTTAGAGATATATTAAAATACGAGGGCGAATCAATAAAAAACCAGCCTAACTTATTTCTGGATGAGATCGATCTCTTCTTTTTCGATGTAATTGCCCTCTAGAATGATGCACTTGGACCAACGGTGTTCCAGTGCCATCAGCCCAGAACTGAAAAAGCCAGGGTCCTTGTCTCTGACCCACTCCTCAACTGCCGCCACGACTTCTTCGTTGGACCGGAAATGACGTCCACGAATATCCTTTTCCAAGTTTGGGAATAGGAAATAGTCACTAGGAGCCAAGTCCGGAGAATTGGCGGGATGCGGTATTAGTTCGTACCCATTCCGCTCAACAGCATCCATTGCAATTTTGCAAGTGTGTGCTCTCGCATTGCCCTGTTGGAGCAGAATCCCTTTGGAGAGTTTACCTCGGTGTTTTTCACGGATCACAATTCTCAGTTGGTCGAGCAAATTTGCATAATACGCAACTGTTATTGTACTTTTCTTTGCTAGAAAGTCCAACATAATAACGCCTTATGCATCCCAAAATACAGTTGCCATCACCTTGCCAGCAGAGGGTTGCGTTTTTAACTTCTTAGGCCTCTGAGACCCCGACCCTACACTCTGGCGACTTTGAGCTTTATTCTCTGGCTCATAATAATGGACCCAGGTCTCATCTACAGTCACCAGACGTGAAAGGAAATCATCTTCCTTTGACCTAAACCGCTTGAACAATGTGCTATATACTTCTAAAGGCGTTCTATTGCGTCTGAATTCCCCAACCTAGAATTTAACTTGTGCATACGATGGTGCAGAAGACCCACAAACATATGTCAACTCGCAATGTATCTCCTGACCTGTTTTCCCTTTCAAATACAAGTTCAGAATTACAGCACGGTACTCAACTTTTGACGAAAAGCTTACTTTTGCATTGCTAGCCATGTTTGACATTCAATATCTTATAAGTGAATGATACGATAAGGGTGCAATTTTGCCCTCAGGCCTAAAAAGTATTGAAACAAGGCATGAAAATCTTGGGTGTCTCGTTCAACTGGAAATGGGATAGGCTGGTTACTTATTGACTTGCTCTCGTACTATGGAAAAGAGGAGATATTGCTCCTTAGAAGCAATTTCTCCTCTTTTGTACAATATTTTGTTACCTGTTGTTAAATTTTCATCTTAAAACAGGTACAAGATTTTCACTTTGAGATAATCGGTTATTCAAGATAACAGGTCGAGATAATGAGAGTCGACTGTACATATAAACTTGTTTTGCTAACCAAACGCCTTACCGACAGTTATGGATAGTAGATAAGAGTCCAGAAAGTATCAAAACCTCAGAACACAGCCTACCAGTGACACCTAGAGGATCACAATCAGAGGGACATAGCCTACAAATGACATCTAGAGGATCACAATAACAGAACATAGCCTACCAATGACATCTAGAGAATAACAATAACCGAACATAGTCTGCCAATGACAACTGGAGGATCACAATCACAGAACATAGCCTACCAATGGTAACAAGAGGGTAACAATAACAGAACATAGCCTATCAATGACAACTAGAGGATCGCAATCACTGAACATAGCCTACCAATGACAACTGGAGGATCACAATAACAGAACATAGCCTATCAATGACAACTGGAGGATCATAATAACAGAACATAGCCTACCAATGACAACTAGCGGGTCACAATCACAGAACATAGCCTACCAATGGCAACTAGAGGATCACAATCACAGAACTTAGCCTACCAATCACATCTAGAGGATCACAATAAAAGAACATAGTCTACCAATGACAACTAGCGGATCACAATCACAGAACATAACCTACCAATGACAACTAGAGGATCACAATCATAGAACATAGCCTAGCAATGACAACTAGAGGCTCACAATCACGAAAATAGCCTATCAATGACAACTAGATGATCAGAATCACAGATCAAAACCTACCAATAGTAACTAGAGGATCACAATCACAGAACTTAGCCAACCAATGGCACCTAGATGATCACATTCACAGAACACCTAGATGATCACATTCACAGAACATAGCCTACCAATGACAACTACAGAATCACAATAACAGAACATATAGCCTACTAATGACAACTAGAGGATCACAATCATAGAACACAATCTAGCAATGACAACTAGAGGAACACAATAACACATTATAGCCTACCAATGACAAGATGAGGAGGAGTAAACAAACAATAACAGACAACACACATTACAAACCATCATTATCGAAAAACAAAGCAGTCGGCTCCCTCTTCCCCAAAGAGGTGCACACAATGTCCGACAGAACCCGACATTCACAAGAATAAGACAACAATAAGGACAAAGCATGCAAAAGCATCACACTTTACGAAAACGCGCCTATTCAAATATTTTGAATTTTTTACAACCAAAAACTGAAAATTTTCAGATACAAACTCAAAAAGGATTTATATTTCTGCTCAAAACATAGATTGTGGGTACTCGTTAGAACCGCCTCACCGAGGCGGTTCTAATGAGTACCCACAATCTATGTTTTTGAGCACAAATAAGTAAAATAATGTATACCCCTGTCAACCCCAGTTTTACTATATAAAAGTGGGGTTTAAGGCGGTCAAAATTATATAGGTATGTTTACGTGATGAGCCAGCAGTCGCACAATAAGTCTTATGCCTATGTGCAATGTTAATTTCTAGTCCCCTTGTGTGACTGCTCGCTGCGATGGGAGCTTCTGATGTATTCGCTAACGTACCCTTTACCTTCAATTAACCCTTGCCATGCTCAATAAATTAAGATGCCACGCCCACTTCTAATTTCCAGCCAATCAGATTACTTGATCCGGGTTTTTGACAGAAATTCACATATTTAATGACAAACAGTGCAGATCCAGATCAGTTGGCTTCTTCAGAAGCCAACTGATCTGTAACTAAACTGTTTGCCAAGACAGGGCATGACGTGTTCAGCAAGAGAAGGGTTAATCTCAGGATACATGACCACACAGCAAAGGGCTAGGCGAGATTGCGTGGATGCGTAGGTTCGCCTGAACCTGTGCCAGCGCACAACAAAACCAGCAAAAAAGGAATGTGCGCCCAGCAAAGACTCAGATCAGCCTGGGCGTTCGCACTGATCAGAGTTTTCGCTGTGCTCTCAATGAGTAGCTAAGGAACCAAGCTTGCTTCCTGCAGACAGCGAAGATTGATTAGACTGGGCGGATGCCCAGGCTGATCTGAGTCTTCGCTGGACGCCCATGCCATTTTGTAGGTTTTGTCGTGCGCTTGCTTATATGCTATAACGACTCCTTTCTCAAGACACGGCTCATATAATTTTTTTCAAGAAGAACCCAGATCCTGGTCAGGGTGCGCTATTGCATCGTGATTGTGCCGACTGTCTTAAATCGTTGTTGTTCGTGCGGGCATAATTCGGATTTCTTCGGCGATGGTGATTAGTACATTCTATTAATCTACATCGTTGCATACGTTTGAACATTCAAAATTCACGAACGTGCCACAAACAAACAGGATGATTTTACTCAGTAGCAATGAATCAATGGAATCATGTTGCTTGATTGTCATTTATGCCCCTGCCTCTCAACAGAAATCTATTTAGGTATTCTTCTAGTGATGTTCTATCTGATACTATGATAAATTCCTGTCATTCATAATGTTTGAAAACATTTTCAAACCATAGAACATGACAAGAGAAAGCTCCAGTTTTTATTGCTGAGTACGGTGTTATTTTGTTTCTTGACGGGATAACATGGGATCACATTCCCACCTGAATGCGATATTTGCCGGGCAAATATCGCTCTCAGACGGGGAATGTAATCCCCAGTTCCCCGTCAAGAATCAAAATATGAATTTGTTATACAGCAAAGCTTATTCACGACAAATTGTACATTGTTGCAATGTTTTCCAAAGAATTCTTTTGCAGCGGACATCGTGAGAAGTAAATGATATTACATGCGACGTCATCAAACGCCTGCCCTTTTGCACGCACTACGTTGATGACGTGAATTATAGTAGTTTGATCACGGTTCATTTCCATTAGGCTCAATGGGAAAACGTTTACGTCGTGTTAGAATGAGATTTTAATAATGGAAAACAATGAAATAAAGCACCGATTGGATTTAAACAATCACAAAAGTTTTGTTTTTAGGTATTTAATATGAATTTAATAGGTGCTACTTATATCCGTGCCTCCAAATTATTATTACATACTTCATCGGTGGGCTGGCCAGATGTAACTGAATTGATTTCAGACTACGCTTGACTTTTGAATCCACTGCATGAATTGCTATATATATGTAACGTCCAAGTCAATAATATTTCAGTAGTTTAGAGACATTGCCTCCAAATTTGTGGGACTTTTACCCGACCCGATCACATGAACTCGGGTCCTGCTTAGTTACTAGCAGCTCTGCCATGGAGGCTTTCGGCAGCCAACTTATTTCGCGGGCCCCGATGGGCGGGGTCACGCTTTCCGAAAACTAGTGTATGTCGGTAACAGGCACAACGACATACACTGTCGTTCGCTGCCTGAAATCCATTTTACTGCTTTAGGATTTTTCCTAAAGACTTTTGACCGTTTGTGCGTTTTTGTTTTCGTTTCGTTTTGGTCCTTTTTTTTGTTTTTGCAAGTCTACACATTATGAAAAGCAGAAAAAAAGACATAAAAATAACAACAATTTACATGATTTACAAACCGGTCGATCAAATACATTATTGTGTCAAATTTTTTTCAGATTATCACGTGAAAAGAGCGTACAGTCTATGTGTTATAAAAAAATCTACATCAAAGAGTACCTCATGCACAAAACGATTAATGCTTTGCTTATAAAGAGACTGAGAATGGATAGAAATAAAATTCGAAGTGGAGACAAAATTCAAAATGGCGGCGATCACAAATTTTGTAGGCTGACGGCATGTCGCGTGATTCAACCCCCTGCAATTGGAATACTTGGCGTTATTTGCTGTTTTGTTGCTATAGTTGGCACGGCTGTCGTGTCAATAGTCTCTGTCAACTCACGGAATGCTTATTGCTTTTCAGGATAAGCACCGAACCACCCAAGCGTTTGTTGGACCAGTACATTTGTGGTCACACACATCACTGGTCCACATAGTTAGTCTATAGTAGTGCATCTGCACGCTGAACAGCTTCGCGGTTCGGGTTGGACGCACTTATTAATTGAAAATTGTTGTGGTGCATGGCATTATTTTTGTTTTATTTATCATCAACTGTGCAGCAAATCCAAGATAGCGAACATCGCTTTTCAGCGAAGACAAGCACGAGAGGGCAACATTTTGCTCATGCGATACATGGAAAGTAATTGCACTTGCTCTATCCAATCAAAAGTCTACAAATGTCTTTGCAGTGAAACAATAATGCATGTTCTTTATAGATCTTTGATCACATAGCACAAAAACAACTGTCTAAGAAATATTGAATGCCCGCATGCACTTTACATCTCAATAAAACAGACAACCCTCTTTATACCGACACTCGATACAACGACAAAATTCTTTACAAAGACAATTTGACTGTCACAAAACCGTCGCTTAAGAGGAAACAATTAGTCACAAATCATGCAAGAATACTGTATTTAATACGTAAAAGAAACGTATGTTTAGGATATTCGCTCGCCTCAGCGAGGCGATTCTAACAAATATCCAAAACATGTTCTGTGAGGAAATAATAACAAAATACCTTTCTTATATATCATTCTGTCCATTAAGGATTCTTTACAACAGCAAATTCATTATAATGGCAACATCTTTTGGAACAAATCATGTCGTTGTAACAAGGGTTCACTGTACCTACAATTTTCTATAAATGTCAATGAAGCTGAATAAGCGGAGATTTATTTTCTTTTCCCAACCTTTGTAGATATATTTACTTTTTGAGCTATGGATAGTGTATTTCGTAGGCGGGGGATGCTTTGTTACACCGAATACTTTATATTGGCTGCAAAAAAAAACAAAACAGTGGTTGATATTATTTGCTTTTAAAGTAAACAAACAGAGCAGGAATACCAAAACTACTACAGTGAACCCTCGTTACAACGACAGCATTTGTATAATCATTACGAAAACATGCCTATTCAAATATACTGAAAATTTTACCACCAAAAAATGAAAATTTTCAGATAAAAAAAATGTGATATTTTTCATATTTCTGCTCAAAACATAGATTGTGGGTACCCGTTAGAACCGCCTCGACGAGGCGGTTCTAACAAGTACCTACTATCTATGTTTTTTAGCAGAAATAAGAAAAATAATGTATACCCCTGTAAACCCCAGTTTCACTATATAAAAGTGGGGTTTACGGGGGTCAAAATTATATAGGTATGATTTCGTGATGGAATTTGCTGTTGTAAAGAATCCTTTATGGGAGGAATGATATGTAGGAAAGACTATGATTTATTCTTTTTTTTTTCTCATAGTACATATGATCTGGATGTTTGTTAGACTCGCCTCAGTGAGGTGATTCTAACAAATATCCAAAACATATGTGTCTGTAAAGTATCAAATACAATATTCTTGCATAATTTGGGACAAATTGTTGCCTCTTAAGCGAAGGTTTCGTGACAGTCAAATTGTCATTATAACGAATTTTGTCATTGTATCGAGTGTCGGTATAAAGGGGGTTGTCTATACCAGGAAACGATCAATAGCGTCATATGGAGTTTGAAGATAGTTTGATCAAAAAAGAAAAAAAATGTACGACTACAAATGAAAACAAAAGAGTAGTATTTTAACTTTGGTGCCTAGCGACTGCAACATAAATGATATAAAATTGGCAATAGAGGAAAATGGATATACATTCAGCGAAGTAACTGTCAAACTTATTTCATGCCTTCCGAAAATGGGTCTTCTCTAAAAGATGCATAAAAATTGCTCCCTTCCTTGTAGTGTATCCCCCTGGTGTGAAACGAAAGGAAACGGAAAGTTGCTGGTTGGCGGTGCGGGAGGGAGGAGGAATAAATGATCTTTCTTGAAACAATACGAACATCTGACTTTGCATTTCACCTTGATACAAGTATGATTGTTTTGCATCAAATACGTGACTGTTTATTTTCACAGTTTGCCAATTTCAAAATGGATGCACGTACTTCTGACAAATTGCTTCCTTTCAAATCAGAAACCATCCATACCAACTCATCATATTCCAAAGTATAAAATATTGTATTTATTCTAAATATTCGGACAGACAGGAATGAGCAAACAGTGTAGACCCTGATCAGACGCCGCAAGATGCGGCGTCTGATCAGAGTCTACATTGTTTAAGTTTTTTGACACATGAATAGGTAGAAAACTGGACTTATTGAAATTTTAAAAGGAATATGGTTTCTAAATACTTTGGGCAAAATACGGTAATAGTTAGTGAGGGGAAATTGATATGGTGGGCTTCGTGTTTTCTCTGTAATCCACGTTAATGCCAGTAATCCTCGGGTATTGCATGTGATGTTGGATTATTACAAGGGGAAATACTCTCCTCGATATTTTTAAATTTATTTCTTAACGATATTGTGATGTATCTGCAAGCGGATGCCAGTGCTGGAATTACACTGGACCAGTCATCAATAGATCTTCTAATGTTTGCGGACGATAGTGTAATCATTTCCGAAACCGTGGAAGGATTGCAAGAGTGCAACGATTTGAAGCAATAATGCGATAAGTGGAATTTATCTGTAAATGCTGAAAAAAATTTGGTTTTCAGGAAAGGGGAAGCTCTACGTCGAAATGAAATTGGACATTTGATAACGATGAAATAGAAATTGTGAATAATTTCAACTATCTGGGGGGACTTTTATCCAGTCAGGGCTCTTTTGCCAAGGCTACAAATACACCCGTTAAGAAAGCATTAAAGACAATTAATCCATTGCTGACAATTACTAAAGAAAAAGAAGTTCCTCTTCGGTAATGTCTAGTTTGTTTGATTCTTTTGTGGGTCCAGTTTTTGAATTTAAGGTGTGAGTTTTGAGAGGTTGTAAGGGTAGATAGTTTAGAATGTGGCCATAGAAGAGGACGACGTGCAGTAAGAATGCCTAAATTCTGATGAAAAATCAAAGTATCTTAATTACCTGGGCCCGGTTGTTCAAAGCGTCGTTAGCTTAACGAGCTCGTTAAGGGTCATTTCGTTAACTTTTTTAGCGGATTCAATATACAATATTCTGATATTTTTTTTGCTGAAAAAATGTGAGTAGCTTAAAAGCTACTCACATTTTTTCAGCAAAAAATTTTGGCATATTTGCGTATCACTCGATGTAAATTTTAACGAATCGTTAACTAACGACATCCTTAGCTTTGAACAACTGGGCCCAGGCTTTTTTCTGTAAACTAGTAGTGTAACAGTTGTAGCTTTTTGGTTTGTACAAGCTAAAAATACACATTATACTTTGAGAAACAGCTGGAAATATGCCATTTTCAGCATCTTTGATGACTTCCAACTCTTGGCTAGTAAAGAGCATACCTGAATACCAAAAAAGATATTGAAATATGTTACAGCCTGTGATAAGATCTACATCATATTCGTATCAATATCTTTTTGGTGTTCAAGTGTGCTCTGTGCTAACCAAGCCTTAAGATTTGCCAAAAATGCCAAAATTAGCCTATTTTGGTCCATTTTAGTAAGTTTTGGTCCTTATGAATCCATTTCGGTCTAAATAAACCCAAACAAACACCTATTCCTGTAATTTAAGTCATTAAACGTTTTGATTCTGGAACAGCTTTCATTTTTGACTATTTTTTTCATGCATTTGCAATGTTAATTAATGGAAAACCAAATATATAGACTTTATAACAAAAGGTGAACTTTGACTTGCCATATCTTCTGATAGGGACGTCTGGTATGTTTTTTTGTTTTCTTTCATTCATATATGATAACAAGCCTGGATAAGGGTTCACAATATGTAGAGACGGACCTGTTCGGAAGGGGACCAAAAATGGGCCTTAATGCACGTAGTCCTTTTGTAAAAAGTTTTTGAACGTAAAACTCTCAACCAGTAATGTTTATATGGGTATATGGGTATAGAAGGGGCGACATATAAATATTGAACGCAGTAATACTTACAATGATCAAAATGAGCCTGACAGTACAGTCGAATCTCGATAGCTCGAACACCGATGGCTTGTTTACCATGGCTTATTCGAACTCGTTTTTTAGTCCCTACGAAATTCTTCCGATAGCTCAAGGTAACAAATATTTAAGGAAATTTTCTTATTTTATCGTGAAATTGTATGTTGTGTGTATTTATTAGAATCGCCTCATCGATGCGATTCTAATGAGTACACTCAACATACAATCACTGTGTAGAAAATTGAAAAGATTTCCCTAAATTATCGCTATTTGCTTCCTGAACTGGTGCCATGATTAGCCATCAGTGGCTCGAACTATCCATTTCTCGAAGAATTTCCATGGTCCCAAAGATGTTCGAGCCATTGAGGTTCGACTGTATTAACTACATTGTACACTATAAATAAGTCCTGGGAGACGGTTACGGACGTCACTAGGCACTTACACCAGTGGTAGTGAAGAAAAATACAGCAATATCTTGATGGCTCGTACATCTTTGGGATCCTGGAAATTTGTTCGAGATAAGGGCAGTTCGAGCCATTGAGGGCTAATCATGACGCCATGTTAGGGACAACAATGGTATATTGAGTATAGTCATTAGAATCGCCTCGATGATGCGATTCTAATAAGTACTACAACATTCAATTTCATTTTTTATTTGGGTTTTACGGCCCTTTTAAGAATATTTCACTTATATCGAGCCGATCGTTCATCAAAGGTGGGCGAAAACCGGAGAATCCGGGGAAAATCCACCTGACAATCCGTAAGCATAACTTTACTTTCCTACATGTGACCCAAGCGAGGCTCGAACCACAGCGCCGAGAAACCTAATGGATTAAGAGTCAGCCCTCTTACCCACTAGGCTACGGGGGTGGGGGCGTGGGGGGGTGGAGGGGCGCTCAATTTCATGATAGAATAAGTAAAGCTCCCTAAATATTTATTCTCTTGAGCTATCGGAAGACTTTCGTAGGAACTCAAAAACGAGTTTGAATTAGCCATGGTAAACGAGCCATCGGTGTTCGAGCTATTGAGGTTCAACTGTAGATTGAATAGTAATGACTCTCGAGAACAATGAACTCACTAGTAAAACTGAAAAGAACTAAAGTGTCCAGTCTAGCTAGATTTCGCCAATAATGCAGCATCAGCAGTAACTGTCTTATAAGATTTTGAAAATTTCGGAATGGGCTCAATGATCACAAAGGGACTAGAAAATATGTATTACACTAAACAAAACAGACTTGCTGCAGTCTCCAGTGACTAAACAGTTTTCTTATAATCCTGTTTGATAGTCCACTAAAATAAAACCAAAATAATACCATGACCATAAAGGCTGGTCACTAGTGACCAGCCTTTATACTCACGATATTATTTTGGTTTTAATTTAGCGGATTATCAAACAGGATTACAAGAAAAATATTTAGTCTATAAACTATAAACTATAGTGAAGCACCTATTGGAGTCTTTAACTTTTTCATTCCCGCAGACCAATACAGATACTATTGCAAACAGTTCAGATCCCGATGAGACGGCTCGTCAGGAACTGCACTGTTTGACATTCTGTTATTGATTTTCGACTGGTACCCATTTTTGCAACAAGGAATGTGTCAAAAATCAGAGATGGTAGAATCCGTTTTAGAAACCCAGGGTGAAAGGGTTAACAATAACCTTAACCTCGTTATCTGTCTGTTTTCTGTAAGCAGAAATTAGAGTATTTACCGTCTAGACAGTCTTAATATTATACTGAATTAATCCTCTCAATCTTTCATTTTAAATACTTTTGAGGACAATTACACCAAATTCACTACATTGGAGCCGCAATGTCAGACAACGTACCTTCGTATATGTGCGCCCAGCGAAGATATCAGATCAGCCTGCGCTTTCATGCAGTCTGATCGGAATCTTCATTAGACACATTTTGGATAGTCGAAGATGCAAAGTTCCTTCATGCGGACAACGAAGTCTGATCAGACTGCGCGCATTTGCAGGTCGTTGGGCGAACGCGTCAGAAGGTAGCAGATACGTTTTCTCACGTTTCGGCTCATTTATTCAAGGACAAGAAAACATTTCCATCTGTGACTTACTAATTACCATTTAAGAGCATTTGGGATGTTTGCTTCACAGAAGCTTGGTGATTTTCTGATTGCTCCATGATGTCTTAGAGCTTAAATTTTCATGTTGACATTTTACTTTTGTACTTTTCATAACTTTACAAATATTTTGTCGAAACTATTAAAGCAATGGGAGATAGCAGCACTTCTCCTATAATCTCCCTTGTCGGATAAAGTGCAAGGTAGACAACCTTCTAATTGAAATACTACTATTTTTTTATAGGTCCTCAGTTGAATTTAAATGATATTTAACTTTATTTTTTATTTCCATATCAACACGCAAATAGTTAATAGCATTATTATTTTATGGCACACATCACGAAAACATGCCTATATAATTTTGACTCCATTAAACCCCACTTTTATATAGTAAAACTGGGGTTTACAAGGGATATACATCATTTTTTCTTATTTCTGATCTAAAACATAGATCGTGGGTACTCATTAGAGCCGCCTCGTCGAAGCGGTTCTAGCGAGTATCCACAATCTATGTTTTGAGCAGAAATAAGAAAATCGTAAGAATTTTTTATCTGTAAATTTTCAGTTTTAGTGGTAAAATTTTTCAGTATATTTGAAAAGGCATGTTTTCATAATAATAAAATGTTTCTTTTGCATATTTTGAAAACTACTGTCTCCCATTGCATGCAATTTTGTGAAAATGAACAATATATATATGTTGAGAGTTAATCATTAACAGTGCAAATGATTTGTTTACCTGAGGCCTTTCGGCTTTCGCCTTCTTCAGAGGTTTTCTATTTTAAAAAATGACATTAAAATGTAAAATATACGAATAAAAGATTATGCCCTTTTCGGGCCCGCTGCGACTTGATAAATGATCGTGTTTAGGTATATGTGAAATGTAAACAATACGCGTAAACACAACGTGCAAAAAGTATAAAGTTTATCTTCACTATCAACACAATGTGCAACACGTATAAAGCTTATCTTTACTATCAACACCACTGTGCCCATATACGCAATGTATACAACGCACATAAACCTTACACCGAAAGGGATATACACCAACTGAGTGTTTTTCACCAATACGTATGGCAAATGGGCCCAACTTACGTAAAATCACATGAACAAAACGTTCCACATAAGCTGCTCTCCATTTATACATTCTGTAATATCCAATAATTCTGTTAGCGGACAAGGAGGGCCCTAATCAGACTGCGCGAATGCGCAGGCTGATCTGGGCCTTCGCTGACCGCATATGGCCATACACAGTTATGCAGTAAAAAGAAGATTGCTAAAAGTAAGCATCAAATTGAAAATCTGATGTAAAGCTTGCATAAGTATAAAATTCAGCTAATAATGTGGACCCATACAAACATGTACCCCTGGCGTTTTAAAGTAAAGCTAGAATTACTTCCTGTAAACTCAGTATGCAAGAATCGACAGGAAATGTCGTCATAAATTCTTGCACAAGTCTCATATATTTGTCTGAAACGATGCGTCAGAATTTTTAAATCCATTAGATTTCAGTAATAATTCACCAAGAACTGTTCTGCTTATCTGTGTTATACAAAACAATAAAGGAAACACTTTATCAACTGTTGCTTGAAGGGACTGAATAGGCATGGTAGATTTTCCGCCGTATCTTACAAGAGGGACAACTTTTGTGACTTCCTGTGACTATTTCACACGCCATGGCCCTTATGAAAAAGGGGTGTACTTTAAAAAGAAAGAATATGCTCCCAAGGGAGTATATTCATTCCTTTCAGAGGGTAAGAAAATGATTTTGGTAGTTACCTCCTTTTGAAAGTGTATTATATCATCTTAAGGTAGAAACTCGACTGTTCGCATGTACGATCAGTGAATGCCAAAATCGCATGTGCATTCGCGTAGTCCATTACTAAAACATACCTATTCAAATACGAAGAAACTTGTACCTCCAAAACCTGAAAATTTTCAGATTAAAAACTATGATACTTTTTTTTTTTTATTTCTGCTCAAAAAAACAAATTGTAGGTACTCGTTAGAACAGCCTCACCGAGGCGGTTCTAACGAGTACCCATAATCTATGTTTTTGAGCAGAAATAAGAAAAATAATGTATACCCTGTAAACCCCAGTTTGACTATATGAAATGGGGTTTAAGGGGATCAAAATTATATAGGCATGTTTTCGTGATGCTGATCAGGGCTTTCGTTGGCCGCTTGCATAATTAATGGCTACTGTAGAAGATATTGAGGAAGAGACAAGGTCCTGATCCGAGATCGCGGGAGTGCAGGCATATATGGGTCTTCACAGATGGCACGTCTTAAGAGACTAAGTGTTTCGTGCATTACTCATTAAATGGTCTGGATACATGCATTGCATAATACACGTAGTATTGGAAATCGACCAGACTTTCATAATCGATCATCGATTTAGTAAAATCGCCTGATCATCGACTAATAGTAGACTAGTAGAAAACATAAGTTTTCTTATCTTATCCCTCTTCCAAGTATACTTATTCATTACTCCATATAAGGTAATCACATAATACATTTTTTCTTATTTTACCATGATTTTCATGAAAAAAGAGAGGAAAGTATCATTTTTTTCGGTTGAAAAGTGTCTTATCTGGTGTCATGCTTATTTCAGGCTATTTTTATCATCTGTTTCACTTCCATTCACTTCAAATATAAAAAGGCCCAATAGACAGCTTAGTATTTCATTTTAACAACTTAAACCTGAGAAATAAAATGTGAGAAAAAAATATTCCTAAAAGTAGAATTAGTCGACTATGGAAATTATTTCCGATTATCAGTTACAAGAGGCAAACGTTACTGATGATCGATTATATTTGATCATCGGGACAACACTGGTGTGTACATAATCCACAATAATCAGAGATTGTGGATCGCAAAGGAGTGTTTTTTGCAGAAAATAAGGAAAGTCTGTTAGTGAGTTCTTAGTGAAAATCGATATTTCAAGAGCCATAACTAAAAAAAAAAACGACCCAGCAGGCTCACAACGTTGAAACAACGTCGATTCAACGTCAAGACGTTGAATCAACGTTGAATCGACGTTGTCTCAACGTTGTGTGCCCGCTGGGGAGGAGCTAAGAATGTTGCAGTATATAGCCCAGTAATTTGTTGCGCCGGGCCTATCATTTGATGCAAGTTTCAAGCCGATTGATAAGGGTTGGATTTTGTTTGCCCATATAAGCAGGACTTCAAACCTTGGCGGGGACATAAGAAAAAAAAAAAACTTAAAGTCTCATTTACATACATGCCATAAGCTGTGGACTGAAATCTGTGAGGTTTGGCCAATTTTTAAGGGAGATTTGATAAAATTTTGTGAGATTTTATCAAAATGATTTCAAAGCTTGTGGTAGAGATAACAAAGTGTGATTTTCTATTTATTTCTTCATTAGATGTGTTGTAAGATGGTCTGAAAATTCTGTGAGATTTCTTATGGGAATTGGCTTCCAGATGGGCCAAATTCTGTGAGATTTTATCTCACGGTGTGAGAGATGGCATGTATGCATTTACTGTACTTGCTTGCCTTGAAATTGGGCTGAAATTAGGAACGTTTGTAGCGCGCATCAATACGATGCGGTCGATGCAATAGCACGTGCACTAGTGTCTACAAAAAATGTGGAGTAATTAAGGGGATCAAACACCAGGACAACCTGACGGAAATTAGCTATTAATTTTACATTGCGTTATGAGATTTGTGGTGGGAAAAAAAACAAAAACAAAAAAAAAAAAAAAAAAAAAAAAAAACACACACACACAAAATAAAATAAATAAATAAATAGAATAAATAAAATAAAAAAAAAAATAGAAAACATAATAACTTGCCTCATACGAACTGAGCAGTCGCGTTTTTTTTTTTAAGAAAAATAGTGATTTGGCTAAGCGAAGCTTCCTTCAAATTATAGATTGCTGCATGCAATACCCCTGGAAATATAAGGGTTTGAATGGGGAATATAAATCCAAAATAGAAAGGTCACCAGTTCACGCCAATTTCGATGAAACTTGTGCCAACGATGCTCTATTACCATAGTACATTGCAAGATGTCTTGCAGAAAATACGGATTTATTAGAGGCCAAGTAGTCGTAGAAATCTACTTTGAAGGACCACTGGAAAAGGATAAGCTAAGAATTTTCCAGTACATGACACCTTCGTTGAGGGTCAGATTTAGTCGACGCTGGATTTAGTCAAAACGCAAAGGCTGCACAAAAAGCATTAAATACAGAGAAAATATCTTTTCCGCAGCTAGTTTTTGTTCATCATGGGCCAGACCGGTCCCTTTTACGTGACTTTACTGGGACTCATAGCTCAACACCCATCGGACAGACTAGACAACTCTCTCTTGATGTGATGCCTTTGTTTGTCTCAAATGCAGGTGAGAAATAATTTGATTTATCTGCCTGTTTTTTTTTTTTTTTTTTTTTGGTTGTTGTTGTTTTTTCCCCAATATTTTCCATTTGTTTGTTTATTTTTTTTAATTTTTGTTTGTTTGTTTGTGTTTTTGTTTTGTCTGTCTAATCTCTTATCTTTTATTTTTATTTATTGATTTTTATTTCATATTTATTTATTTATTTATTTATTTATTTATTTATTTATTTTTTTTGTTTTAATTGTTCCGACAAATAATGAGCAAAATGTTGAGCACTATATTGAGAAAATGTCTGTTCTCTTTTATTTTTACTTTTTTTTATTTTTTTATTTTTTATTTCATCTTTATTTATTCGTTTATTTGTTTATTTATTCATTTTTTTTGTTGTTGGTGTTGTTGTTGTTTTTTTATTTATTTATTTTATTTTTTAATCATTCCTATCTGAGCAAATGTTGCGCAAATGTTGAGCAAATGTGCAATTTTCGGCATGATTCTTTATCAAATTTAGAACCATTTGATCTAGAAAGCGGACTTTCGACATACTATTAATAATTTATGTGCCAACCATTTTGTTGATGGCAAGATTATGTTGCATTTCAACTGGCAGAGCTCCTACCATTTCCATGAACAATGAAAAATAAAGGTAGCAACTTATTCCCTACGAGCCGTATTCGTTTGTGGTTGTATACGGTGTTAAGCAAAAAAATCTATTGCGATTCTTTTTCCTGATTACTCCGTTACGCAACAGTCAAGCTGACCTTGATCATTATAGAGTGGATCTCAGTTCACATATTGTCGCGCATCGACAAGCAAGAAACCAGGCAGAGCGCCATATTATATCTTAACATTAATGACCTAAATTACACGCCCGCAAATGTTAGTTTACAGGTGATAATATGGAGAGATGAAAATCCTCAGAAGCAGACGATGCATGCTGATAATATACACATTGTGAGGCAGGACTCGTCTGATCATGTTCGATTCCTTTTCTAGGCAATTTTCCTGACTTTCATTTTCAATAGTTCGTGCGCACGGGGTGCAACCGGCTGTGTTGTAGGGCGGCAAAGATGGGCGAGATTTGGGCCAGAAATCCTCTGCGAAAGGATAGTCGCGCTTTGTAAGTGATTGACAGTGACGATCCTAATCCGACCGAGAGGATACATCGCCTAGCTGGACCGTATCCTGGTCGTAGAGGTTTCGGCGCAACTATCTGTTAAAGGCTGAAGCCCTCCAATTTATTTTCAAAGTAAATTTGTGTTGATTAATGTTTATATCTAGACAGGCCTACATTACGTATGTCATATCAGCCTCTGTAATTACCCGTCGGTGAGTGCACACAGATTGCCTTTACTCTTTAAATTGCATTTTTTGATCTGGGCAGCGTCTTGCGAAAACGTGTCTCCGGGCATATGCGGACAGCGAAGGCCCGGAAGAGCCTGTGCATCCACGCAGTCTGATCAGGGCTTTCACTAGCCGCTAACAGAATACAGAATGTATGACTGGAGAGCCAATGCTTGGATGATACTATGCGCGTGCGCAGAATGATCTGAATTTTGCGCATGTTTGAAAGCACTTTTTGGCTTGACGCAGCCCTTGTGATTCGTACATGTACCAGGAAGGTTACAATGTGCAGTGGAACCTCGATAATTCAAAGTCTATTGGACCAAACAGTTTTGTTCGAATTATTGAGACTTTGAATAATTGAGGGTTAAAATGCATAGATATACTTCAGTTGGGACCAACATGATTTTGAATTATTGAGAATTTTGAATTATTGGAGTTTGAATTATCGAGGTTCTACTGTACTTCCTTTATACTTGTCACTGGGTACAACCAATTCGGTGCGTTGTAGTTGATTACTTTAAAATATACCGTATTCGACCTAATTACCGCACCGTGCGTGCGCTTAGGGATTTTAAAATTTCAGGAAAAAATATAATCAAATGGCATGCCACTTGATGTAGTCTAATATGATTTAATATCCACTTAATAAGGGCACAATTTAAAAAACAATTCAGCAGAGCACATAATGAGGGGCGTATCAAATGATGCTTATGCATTTTTCTGATTTTCATTATAAAAGCATATGTTGTTGGTATTTATTTGAATTGCCTCGACTTGTCTGATCTGTGTCTGCACTGGTCTGCACTTTTTTTGTCTGGTCTGTCTGTCCCGATACTAAAGGTTATTACGAGGGTCGTGCAAAAAGTTCTGTCACTAATAGGCTTCCTTAGTTTTATCCCAAGTATATTTTAAACTGCTTCACTGCACTTGAATGGTGTGTTGAATAGCTAACGATACCCGTTCATTTCGTGCAAATTGCTTTCCAACTGATCGAGTTATTTTAAATTGAAATAGATGCAGTCATATACACTGACCAATTTACTTGTTAAATTGGAACATGGACCAGAAGACTGAAATTCGTATCTATAGTAAATGCCGCATTAGGCTTAATATAGATTCAAAGCAGGTATTTAATGAATTGTGTGGTATATATGGACCTCAGACCATTTCAATGCGCACAGTTTTAGGTGGGTTAAAGCTTTGAAAGCTGGGAAAATTTCTGTTGAAGATGATACCCGTCCTGGAAGGCCTAAAACCTCTGTTACCAAGGCTAACATCGCAGCTGTAAAGGTTGTGGTCAAACAGGATACGCGATTGTCTGCTAAAGATATAGCTAGTTGTACTGGCATATCAGAAGGCAGTGTGCAAACAATTCTGAAAAAGCGTTTGGACCTGAGAAAGGTGGGTACCTCATTTGCTCACTGAGGAGCAAGAGACACAACGCCTTAAATGTGCCCGGGAACTTTTGAAAACATACAAAGGCTGTAATAGTCGGGCAATTTCTAACTTGCTAACAGGTGATGAAACCTGGGTGCACATGTTTGAGCCACAAAGAAGGGCCGATAATAAGCAATGGAAGCGAAAAGATAAAAAAATGCCCATGTATTGCCAAGAGAACAATGTTCGAAAAAGATGTTCAATTGTACGCAGTTTTCTTTAATTCAAGTGGGCCAGTCGTTCAAGTGCCTTGTTCATCTGGTCATACAGTCACTGGCCAAATTCTACAAGAATTCTGTACTGAAGAAAGTGAAAGAGTTTTACAATAAGAAACGACCAAGCAAAAGATGGTCAGGAGTCCACCTTTTATATGACAACGCCTCCTCTCATAACTGTGAGGTTGTTAAGTCTTTTTTGGCTTCTGAAAAGGTGAAAGTTTTAAGTCATCCACCTTATTCACCTGACCTGAGTCCCTATGACTTCTTTTTATTTCCAAGCTTAATAAAATGCTTTCTGGAAATAAGTATACGTCTAGAAGTTTTCTTGGCAGCGCTATTTATCAGTGTCTTCAACAGATACCAAAAGAATACCATTTATCTGCTTTTTGCGACTGGGTAAAAAGGTTACAAAAATGTGTTTCAGTAAAGGGGGAATACTTTGAAGGTTTGCATCACGAAAACATGCCTATATAATTTTAACCCCCTTAAACCCCACTTTTATATAGTAAAAATGGGGTTTGAAGGGGTATACATTATTTTTTCTTATTTTTGCTCAAAAACATAGATTGTGGGTGCTCGTTAGAACCGCCTCATCGAGGCGGTTCTAACGAATACCCACAATCTATGTTTTTGAGCAAAAATAAGAAAAATATCAGAATTTTTTATCCGAAAATCTTCGTTTTTGGTGTTAAAATTTTCAGTATATTTGATTAGGCATGTTTTCGTAATGGTAATAAAACTATATTTGATAATTTGTAGCACTGAAGTAATCTGAACCCAGTGACAAAACTTTTTGAAGGACCCTCGTAGTGTGCTTTTTACAATATCGAATTTTTTACATTACACCGAACACGTTACAGCCTATGCATGTTTGTTTAATGATATAAACCGACATAATAAAAAACTGAGCCGGAGTATAGCTTTTCTTACATTATACGTGTGCGCCCAGCGAAGACTCTGATCAGCCTGCGCATTCTGATCTTTGCTTTCCTCCTGAAGACGCCTTCGCTCGCTCCATGTCTACCATGTCTGCGAAGACTGACCTGACGAGCCGTCACTGGACGCACTTGCGATTCAATCACTTACAAAGCGCGACTATCTATTTTAAGACATTACAATTGACTTACAAAATGACTTACTGCATATATATATTGATGGATGTGTAACAAGGTAAAGAGTAATTTCTTTAAGCTTAAAAGGTACTTGGATTGTTTCCGTTAGTACGTTAATAATACCCTCAGCCTCTGGATTTTTTAACCCTAGGGTATGTTGTTTTTTTTTTTTTTTTTGTTTTTTTTTACACTAAAACACAACAGTAGCCTAGTTATAATATATGTATGTAAGCTTAATTTACATTACTCCAGATAAGAGTAGCATTTAGATACGTGTTTTTTTGTTTCTCTACGCAAGACATATGTTGTGGGTACTCATTACAAGCGCCTCGCCGAGGCGTTCTAATGAGTACCCACAACGTGTTTTCGGGGCGAATAAGAAAATATCAGTATTTTTGGTCACGAAAACTGTTCCTTTTCCGGAACTAGGGTATGTAAGAACATCGTTGGGAAATTCCAGTATAAAAACATTTTTAACAAAATATTCAGGCTTATGTTCCAACTTTTTAAGTGAATACACGGACAAAAACGGATGAAACCGTAGGTTATAGCTTCCTGAAAAGGTTAGAACTTTTATATATCCGCGATGAGGGGCGTTCAAAAATGGTATAGATGTTGATGTACATGTACTCGCAAAACATTGATGTAAAACAATATGTAATTGTTTACAGTTTATAATAAATTACACTGCATTGTGCGTTATGCTGTGATGTTCTACACTGGCGCATTTTGTTTTGTTGCTAAAACCGGTGTTACGGTAAACTGCTGCCATCATAAACTATATGATGTAGAGATTTCTTTGGAATACAGGACAACTCGAATCTCGAAACCAGCAGACCTGATTCATCATAATAGTTTTTATTTTATTTTCCGTGTATTCTGGAACCTTGGAAAATCGGTTTCCACTTATATAAGCCGTTGCGATTTGGAGTTGCAAACGACAGCTCTGTCACATATATGAAGAGGTTCAGTTAACCGACTCTGTTCTTTGTTTCCTTGGGCAACCTTCTGTTCTTTGTTTCCTTGGGCAACCTTTAAACATTTTATTTAACTGAGACACGCGCTCTGTTTGCATGGTTTGCATAGTTAAATCTACATTTGAGTAAAAAAAAAATACCATCGGACATGTGCGCCATGCGAAGATTTAGATCAGCCGGCGCATTTGCGCAATCTGATCAAAATCTTCACGGCGCATTTTTGATAGCCAATGATGCAATGTTGCTTCATGCGGACAGTGAAGACTCTGATCAGTGCGCGGATGCGCAGGCTGATTTGAATCTTCGTTGGGCGCACTTGTCAGGCGGTACAGTTCTTACTATTTTTCTATTTATATTTCTTCTTATTCAACGCTATTACAGAAAAATGTTGACGGATGAAAACTTCGCAGATTTGAAAACGAAAGGCTACACGGTAGTCAGTGACGTCATGACGGCCGAGGAATGTGATGTATGTATCGGCCAGTACCGTGAATGGCTTGGTCAGTTTAAAGATGGAGAATGGCCTTTCACAACCCACAGCCTGATTCAGCGATACAACACAGGTCACATGCATCCCACGTGGTATGCCCGCCTTAAGTCAAAGAAAGTATTCGCTCAAATCTGGAGTACGGATAAACTGCTGACAAGTTTTGATGCCATAGCAATAGGTCGTCCTCCCGAAGACGGACAAGAGGACTTTGATAAGCCCGGTGAGCACTGGTTACATACTGACCAAAATTCGGCACGTATCGGTCTTCATGCCTATCAGGGTGGTGTTTATCTTGAAGAAGCATGTGAAGACGACTGGACACTTAACGTTTTGGAAGGATCACATGCAGTTCTGGACGAATTCTTTAGAACGATTTCCAAAGCAGCGGTTAGATCGTTCAGGAGTTTTTATAGCCTACGAAATGAGGATGTAAAATATTTTGACGAAAAGGGCTGCAAGTTGAAAAGAGTTCCAGTACCAAAGGGTGGTATGGTTCTGTGGGATTCAAGAACAGTGCATGCCAATGCAAATCCAGTTCGAGGCCGCAAACATCCCGGTAGATGGCGCTTCGTTGTGTTTGTTTCAATGACTCCGGCGATATGGACGAGCGATTTGGATTTAGAACAGAAGAGAGAGGCGTACAATGAAGTGAACATGACAACACATTGGTCCTCTCAAGGTGTCTCATTTTTCAGTAAATATATTCCCAGTCTTTCACAGAAAGAGGTCGAATACCCCAAGGAGTTACCTGAAATAGCTACAACTGATGAGGCAAAACTACTGTCTGGAGTGAAAATGTACGACTTCAATGATGGTAATCCGACGGGTATAGAATTGTTGCCCACTTGGGATGAGGGCATGCGTCTATGTGGCTATAAAGGATATGGTGTTGGTTGGAAAAGAAACTGGTTGATAACAGCATCTATAATAGGAGTGTGCTCATTGGCAGTCATTGGGTTTTATAAGTTCAAGAAATAAACCGACCCGACACAAAGATGAGAAGAGTACAGTTACTTAAAAACTTCTTCATCACACGGTTCTCGACTCTTTCGGCGCCAAATTTCAGACTACATATACATACATATATTTTCTGTTTTTGTTGTTTGTTTTTTGGGGGTTTTTTTGTTTTTATTTTCTAAACAAACTATCGATTGGAAAGAACTTTATATGTAAAGTTGGCAGAATTTCAAACAGCGTAGATCCTGATGAGAAGGCTCCAAGGTTCGGGGATTTCCCGTTGAACGCACTTAAAATATAGGTCAAATTTGATTTAGAGTAAAATCCACTAATTATTTTTGGAGTTACAACCCTTTTTCAACATTAAAAATAGTTTCCGTTTGATGTCTTTTGAAAACATTGATGTATTGGATTCATATTTAATACATAGGTATATTATCATAAAATATTCGATTTAGGGTAGAATTCACCTATTATTATTGGAGTTACGGCCCTTTTTCACCTTCAAAAATTGTTTTCCTTTCGATATTTTTTTTAAAAGATTGATTTATTGGATTCATATTTAATACCCATGTATAAAATCATAAAACATAGGTCAAGTTCGATTTAGGGTAAAATCTGCCAATTATTATGAGAGTTATGGCCCTTTTTTCAATTTCATTTTTTGCAAAATGCCTGCGTGTGGGTGAGGATGGCCCTGGGCGGGGGCATCTGTGTCATATTGACACATTTCGCGGATGCACAGTCTGATCTGGGCCTTCGCTGTCTGCACATGCACTGAAGACCAACACCATATGCCAATATTCCTGTTAACTAGAGTTCAAAGTGGCATATGTACATTATGTTTGTACAGGGACATGTGACTGGTGACAGATTTATTGAAATATGCATTATTTAATTTAGACTCATTTGATGGTCACTAATTGTTTCATGCGTATTAAAATGTACAAAATGTACTTCCCTGAGATTATGTAAGAAGAATGTTTGTACAGGTTTGTACAGGTAACGGGTGACTCGGGTTTGTTAAGCACTGATTTGTTAGTTACTTATTGTTTTTTTATACACACTATGGTATTATGTACATGCAGCCAGTAATTGTTTTACCGTAGAATGCATTATTTCATTTGGACTGATTTGATAGTCTCTTTAAACCAGATGATACATATCATATAGCCGGCCTCGGTGGCTGAGTTGGATGCGCCGTCCGACTTGAGACCAGGAGGTCGCGGGTTCAACCGCCGCAGAGGTCGGCATCATTCTTTCGTAGAGATTGATCATGAAATATTTTCTACGGTCATTCTCTCCCTTCGCTGATTCAAGAAGGGCAGTTGTCAGTTTCTGGCGAAAGAATGTGCACAATACTGGTTAACCGCTTAGAGGACTAAGCCTGTGGTTAGGTAAACTGACCGCGCTCGACATGACCCCATTGGGTTGACAGGGCCGTAAAACCTCAACACAAACAAATGTACATATCATATAACCGGTGACACTGATTTATTGCACAGCGCACTATTTTATTTGGTTTGATTTGTTACTCACTTAAATTTCCACACACATTATGTATGAACCTGAAAATATAACCGGTGTGTCTTTTTATTGCACAATCCATTATGTTGTTTGTACTGATTTGATGACTACTTATATATATATATATATATATATATATATATATATATATATATATATATATATATATATATATATATACACGTGTATATGTAACCGGTTTCTCACTGCGTTATTTTTCATATTTAAGACTGGTTTGAACGTCTCTAAATATTCATACAGATTATATATATACAGTCAAGCCTCTTTATACCGACACTCGATATAACGACAAAACTGGTTATAGTGATAATTTAACTGGCGCGAAACTTTCACTCAAGAGGTGACAGTTAATCAGATATTATGCAAGAATATTGTAAATTATACTTGAAGAAGCATATATTTTCGATATGTGTCTGAATTGCCTCACTGAGTCGATTCTAACAAATATCCAAAACACATGTTCTGTGAGAAAACATGAATAAATCAGTAATTTTCTTACATGTAATTCTGCTCATGAAGCATTCTTTACAACAGGAAATTCATTTTAATGACATATTTTAGAACAAATGTTGTTGTTATAACGAGCGTTCACTGACCGGTTACTTAAGTTTATTTTGATAAAAATTACGCAATATAGCACACATAAAATTGCATAATGCTTTCTTATACGACTGCCAACACAGCCCTTCTCTGACTGGCAGAAAATGGCTGTATCAAGATTTTACAAATCCTGATGTTTGCTAAAATTAGCTGCTGCTTGTTAAAAATAGCCGGGCTGGGATCAAGAACCGGTCAACATCACTTCTGTCACTGCTGCCAGACGGATAAAAATAGTCAATAACAAATAGCCAGGCATAGGTCAAGGATGCTACCAGACAGCTAAAAATAGTCATATAACAAATAACCTGGCATAGGTCAGGGACCGGTCAACAACACTTTTGTCGCTACTACCAGACAGCTAAAAATAGTCATATAAAAATTGTTGCATTCTGTTGAGGTTTACTACTGATTTTGTAAGCCCGAGAAAGTGATGTTCACCGAGGTGAACAAGTATTCTATTGAGGTTGTCAGCCCGAGAATGTGATGTTCACCGGGGCGAATGCATCAGTTGTACAATATTATGTACACTAAATGATGGCTTAATGTCATGTAACCAGTACCATGGACAACACAAAATGTAAATGAAAATCATTTGACTTATTTCCATTATGGCTCCATGACATCCGGCAGAAAGACAGTTGAAGTTTACACCCTTAGACCAAACATAAACTTAAGTTACAGAGTTGACAATCAAATTTCATGAAAATCAAAGGATATCAAAATATTACAGGATTAAAAATGCAAATCTGATGAGCTAAAGTACTAATTTCGTAGCCTCTAAAAAGTAATTTCACGGATAATCTGTATTACTGTCTACCCTATTTCATTACGAAAACATTCCTATATAATTTTGACCCCCTTAAACCCCACTTTTACGTATATAGTAAAACTGGGGTTTACAGGGGTATACATTATTTTCCTTATTTCTGCTCTAAAACATAGATTGTGGGTACGCGTTAGAACCGCCTCGCCGAGGCGGTTCTAACGAGTACCACAATCTATGTTTTGAGCAGACATATGAAAAATATCAGAATTTTTATCTGAAAATTTTCATTTTTTTTTTGTTGTTTAAATTTTCAATATATTTGAATAGGCGTGTTTTCATAATGGAGTAGATATTTTTAGAGTTTGCAATTGCCCCGGAAGTACTTTATGAAAGGTCAAGGACATCTCCAATGTTGTTTGCCATGAACAGCTTAACTTATATGCAAGTCTTAGCTTTCACAAAAAGCTTGGTCTTCGTTTAGCATAGACCTGGCCTTTTGTGAAAGCAAATACTTGTACAATGTACGAGTAGCCGGTGACTCAGATATAGGTGTTTGTCAACATGTAACGGGTGCCACAGATTTTAAATGCACGGGCGGGGGCAAAGCATTTCCTTCAAGATTGCATGTGTGGTCAGTGAGGACTCAGATCAGCCTGCACTGCACTCTATGGGTAGCCAAGGATCCGAGCGTCTTCAGGCGGACAGCGAAGACTGATCAGCCTGCGCGGATGCGCAGGGTTACCTGTGTCTTCGCTTGGCGCACGTACAGTCTTTTATGAAATTCTATGCTGCCACTCATTTATATGTCTTTAAGTAACAGGTGTCACAAATATTTAATGCAGGAATATTTCATTGTGTATATTTTCTGTTTTGATGTTTTCTGTTTTCTGTCTCGTAAAATGTCATACATTGTGTGTGTGTGTGTATGTGTGTATGTGTGTGTGTGTGTGTGTGTGATAATGTCAAAGATAAATGCACAAATGTATTATAATTACATTGTACCGTTTAGCCCATGAGTTTTTAGAATGGAACCTTCCATCTCTGAATTTGGACACATCCATTGTTGCAAATAGGGGTTTCGAGTGAAACTCATTACTAATATGGCAAACAGTGTGGATCCAGATGAGACGGCTCGTAACGAGCCGTCTCATCTTGATCTGTACTGTTTGCAAAGGTATTTATATTGGTCTGTAGGGATGAAAGCAAAGGGTTAAGTCATTAAGATCTAGATATATTCAATGGACTCTTCAATCATGGATACCCGAAGGATCAGTTACACGTGTGTATCTAAAGGGGTGTTATATAGAAAATGCCTAAATTGCGTCTGTTATCTCAAATTGCTAACAGTTCAGAAACAGATCAGACGTCATGTTTATCGATGTCTGAGTTGGTTCTACATTGTTTGCCAACGTCTCATTTTGGGACCTTCGACATTTACGAGTTAATTACCTTCAATCAATATTGATTTCACCCTTAAAGTATTTATCAGATCTGCAGCAGACGTAATTTTGATATTGTAATGCTCGACAGACGATTACCAAGTTTTATTTTCCCTGAAAAGTAATAAAAAAGAATAAAAAGAAATTAGAATGCCGTCTGCCACAGTATTGCTAGGCACTTTATGGGTTAATAGTCTCGAAATTTCATATAGCTTCATATCGATTATATATGTATGTATGTATGTGTGTCCTTGAAATTGCTTCCACTCTGAATACAGTACTCTTTGTTTTATTTCATTTATGTCAAATGATGTGTAATTAAATATACAAATAGTCTAATACTTGTGGCCCGACCCCATTGCTGTATCTACTATATCAACAATTATGTAATACAGTCGACTCTCGTTATCTCGAATTCGCTTATCTCGAATAACCGCTTATCTCGAAGTGAAAACTCTGGTACCTGTTTTAACATGGAAATCAAACAACTGGTAACAAAATATTGTGGAAAAGAGGTGAAATTAGGAGCAATTTCTCCTCTTTCTCACAATATTTTCAATATATCTCTAAATTCAGAAGTCAAATCACATTTCAAATTTATGAAATATGGTTGTTCGATTATTTTTTTTCCTCAGTTCTACAAATCTGATATGTCAAGGTACGGATATCTCGAAGTATATCAGAGAGTCCCTTGGACTTCGAGATAACGAGAGTCGACTATGTATAATAAAACAAAGTACTCAGTGTTGTATATACTTTACTGCCACTTTCGTACAGTAGTAAATCAGTTAGTAAGTAAGTAAGTTAGTAAGTAAATACTTTATTTACCGAGGGTAACCTAGTTGGTTTATCCAATTTTCCTTAGGGCCCTCAACAACATTACTCATTAAAATAAAACACGTACATGTAACACAAAAGACTAACAATCATGGAACAATGTGAGCTTATTCATGAAAATGAAAGCAGAGAGAGAGAGAGAGAGAGAGATAGAGAGAGAGAGAGAGAGAGAGAGAGAGAGAGAGAGAGAAGGGGGTGGGGGAGGGGGGTGGAGATCTGATTATTTTTTTAAGAGTTGTGCCCCTTTTCAATTTTGGCATTTTTTGGGGGACAAGCATATAGTTCGAGGCATAATGCCTCACAAACACTTTTCCAGTTATCCTAAATATTGCTGATCAGGGCTTTCGTTGGCCGCTTGCATAATTAATGGATACTGTAGAAGATATTGAGGAAGAGACAAGGCCCTGATCAGAGATCGCGGGTGTGCAGGCACATAAGGGTCTTCACAGATGGCACGTCTTAAGAGACTAAGTGTTTCGTGCATTACTCATTAAATGGTCTGGATACATGCGTTGCATAATACGTGTAGTGTTGGAAATCGGCCAGATTTTTTTAATCGTTCATCGATTTAGTAAAATCGACTGATACGACTAAGAGTCGACTTGTAGAAAACGTTCATTTTTATTTCATCCCTCTTCCAAGTACGTATTCATAACTCCATATAAGATAGGCTAATCACATAATATTTTTTTCTTAGTTTACCATGGTTTTCATGAAGAAAAAAGGGAAAATATCAACTTTTCCGGTTGAAAAGTGCTTTTATCTGGATCCATGCTTATTTCAGGCTATGTTTATCATCTGTTTCACTTCCATTTACCTCAAATCTAAAAAGACCCAATAGACAGCTTAGTATTTCATTTTTAACAACTTAAACCTGAGAACAAAAAAACGTGAGAAAAATATATTCCTAAAAGTAGAATTAGCCGATTATGAAAATTATTTCCGATTATCAGTTACAAGAGAAAACGTTACTGATGATCGATTATATTTGATCATCGGGACAACACTGGTGTGTACATAATCCACAATAATCAGACAATGTGGATCGAAAGGAATGTTTTACTGCAGAAAATAAGGAAAGTGAGATATTAGTAAAAATCGATACTTCAAGAGCCTTAACTCAAAAAACGACCCAGCAGGCTCACAGCGTTGAAACAACGTTGAATCGACGTTGTTTCAACGTTGTGTTCCCGCTGGGGAGGAGCTAAGAATGTTGCAGTACATGGCCCAGTGATTTATTGCGCCGGGCCTATCATTTGATGCAAGTTTCAAGCCGATCGATAAGGGTCGGATTTTGTTGGACTTTAAACCTTGGCGGGGACATCAGAAAAAAATATTTAAGTCTCATTTACTGTACTTGCCATCAGATTGGGCTGAAATTAGGAACGTTTGTAGCGCGCATCAATACGATGCGGTCGATGCAATAGCACGTGCACTAGTGTCTACAAAAAATGTGGAGTAATTAAGGGGATCAAACACCAGGACAACCTGACGTAATTGGCTATTTATTTACATTGCACTCTATGAGATCTGTGGTGTGTAAAAAAAAAAAAAGACGTAATAACTTGCCCCATACGAATTGAACAGTTTCTTTTTTTTTTTTTTTTTTTTTTTTTTTTTTCTAAGAAAAGAATACTGACATGGCTAAGCGAAGTTCCCTTCAAATTATAGATTGCTGCATGCAATACCTCCGCCCCCCTCCCCCCGCGCCCCCCAAATATAAGGGTTTGATTTGGGAATATAAATCCAAAATAGAAGGGTCACCGATTAACGCCAATTTCGATGAAACTCGTGCCAACGATGCCTTATTACCATAGTATATTGCAAGATGTCTTGCAGAAAAAAAACGGATTTTAGAGGCCAAAAAGTCGTAGAAATTTACTTTTAAGGACCACTAAAAAAGGAAAATACTTTTTCCGCAGCTATTTTTTGTTCATCATGGGCCAGACCGGTCCCTTTTTCGTGACTTCACTAGGACTCTTAGCTCAACACCCATCGGAGAGCCCCATATTAGACGGACAGACTATAGACAACTCTCCCTTGATGATGTGATGCCTTTGTTTGTCTCTATCCAAGTGCAGGTGAGAAATAATTTGATTTATCTGCCTGTTTATTTATTCTTTTGTTGTTTTTGTTTTTCCCCAATATTTTCCTTTTGTTTGTTTATTTTTTATTTATCTATTCTTTTTTTACCTTTTTTTTAATTTTTGTTTGTTTGTTTGTTTGTGTGTGTGTGTTTTTTTTTTTTTTTTGTTTTTTGTTTTTTTTTGTCTGTCTAATCTCTTATCTTTTATTTTCATTTATTTATTTTTATTCCATATTGATTGATTTATTTATTTATCTATGTATTTTTGTTTGTTTTAAATGTTCCGATCTAAGCAAATAATGAGCAAAATGTTGAGCAAATGTTGAGCAACTGTCTGTTCGCTTATCTTTTTTATTTCATTTTTTTTACTGTTTATTTATTCATTTATTTTTTGTTGTTGGTGGAGGTATTGTTTATTTTTTTTTTATTTATTTTATTTTTTAATCGTTCCTATCTGAGCAAGTGTTGCGCAAATGTTGAGCAAATGTTCAATTTTCGGCATGATTCTTTATCAAATTTAGAACCAGTTGATCTAGAAAGCGGATTTTCGACATACTGTTAATAATTTATGTGCCAACCATTTTGTTGATGGCAAGATTATGTTGCATTTTAACTGGCAGCGCTTCTACCATTTCTATGAACAATGAAAATAAAGGTAGCAACTTATTCCCTACGAGCCGTACTCATTTGTGGTTGTACACGGTGTTTAGCAAAAAAAAAAAAAAAAAAAAAAAAAAAAAAAAATCAGGATTACTCCGTAACGCAAAAGTCAAGCTGACCTTGATCTATAGAGTGGATCTCTGTTCACATATTGTTGCGCATGACAAGCAAGAAACCAGGCAGAGCGCCATATTATATCTTAACATTAATGACCTGAATTACTCGAAAGCAAATGTTAGTTTACTAGTGATAATATGGAAATGAAAATCCTCTGTAGCAGACGATACATGCTGGTAATATACATATTGTGAGGCAGGACTCGTCTGATCGTAAGTTCGATTTTTTCTCTAGGCGATTTTCCTGACTTTCACTTTCAGTAGTTCGTGCGCACGGGGTGCAACCGGCTGTGTTGTAGGGCGGCAAAGATGATTTGGGCCAAAAATCCTCAGCGAAACAAAGAGATTGACAGTGACGACCCTAATCCGACCGCGAGGAAACATCGTCTAGCTGGACCGTATCCTGGTCGTAGAGGTTTCGGCGCAACTATCTGTTAAAGGCTGAAGCCCTCCAATTTATTTTCAACGTTTTAATATTAAATTTGTGTTAATTAATGTTTATATCTAGACAGGCCTACATTACATATGCCATATCAGCCTCTGTAATTACCCGTCGGTGAGTGCACACAGATTGCCTTTTCTGTTTAAATTCTCTTTAAATTGCATCTTTGATCTGGGCAGCGTCATGCGAAAACGTGTCCCCGCGCATATGCGGACAGCGAAGACCCGGATGACCTTGTGCAGCCAAGCAGTCCGATCAGGACTTTCACTGGTCGCTAACAGAATACAGAATGTATGACTGGAGAGCCAATGCCCAGATGATACTTTACGCGTGCGCAGAATGATCTGAATTTTTCGCATGTTTGAAAGCACTTTTTCGCTTGACGCAGCCCATGTGATGTCACTGGGTACAACCAATTTGGTGTGTCGTAGTTAATTACTTTAAAATATACCCGTTCGACTTAATTACTGCACCGTGCGCTTAGGGATTTCAAAATTTCTGGAAAAATGTAGTTCAATCCACTTAATAAGGGCAATCAATATGTTGTTGGTACGAATTTGATTTACCTCGACTTGTCCGATCTGTGTCCGATCTGTGTCTGCACTGGTCTGCACGTTTTTCTCTGGCCTGTCTGTCCCGATAGTTAGGGTTATTACGGGGCTTTTTACAATGTCAATTTTTTTTACATTACACCGAACACGTTGCAGCCTATGCATGTTTGTTTAATGATATAAAACGTCATAATAAAATTGAGCCGGGTTACAGCTTTTCTTTCAATAAACGTGTGCGCCCAGCGAAGACTCTGATCAGCATTCGCGCAGGTTGATCTGAGTCTTCGCTGTTCTCCTGTAGACACTTTCCCTCGCTGCATGTCTACCAACAGCGTGCCCTGAGACCCTGATAAAACTGTGCGGATGCTATGCGCATGCGCAGGCTGACCTCAGTCTTCCCAGGACGCACATGCAATTTAAAGGAAATGCTGTGCCCAGCTTATTATCACATGTACTGTCGATAGTACATCATTGTAAAACGCAACGTGTACACAAACAACATCATCTGTAGGGAAATCAATCAATGATCTTCATCTAAAGAAAACAACTTCAATCTTATGTAAATAGCCAGACCAGACTGCACGGCTGCCTTCTCAGTTCGGTATTTACCGATATACACATATTGTAAAGTACAAATATTGGGTGGCCGAAAATCACTGTCCAGACCGATCTGGTGCGCAGGTTTATCATCTAGACTTTTACTTAACAGATAGTGGTATCAGGGCAATTGTCTCTGATGCGGCTAAATAGTCTGTCTATTTTAAGACATTACAATTGACTTACAAAATGGCTTACTGCATGTATATATTTATGAATGTATAAAAAGGTAAAGAGTAATTTCTTTAATCTTAATAGGTACTTGGATTGTTATCGTTAATAATACCCTCAGCCTGTGGATTTTTGAAACCTAGGGTATGTTATTTTTTTTAACAATAAGAAACAATTTAACGGTATTGATATAATACGTGTGTGTAAGGTTAATCTGCATACCTCCAGATAGGAGGAGTTTTAGATACATGTTTTCTTGTTTTTTCACGCAAAACATATGTTGATGGTACTCATTAGAAGCTCCTCGGCGAGACGCTTCTAATGAGTATCCACAACATGTGTTTTCGGGGCGAATAAGACTGTATCAGTATTTTTGGTCACGAAAACCGTTCCTTATCCGGAACTATGGGATGTATGAACATTGTTGGGAAATTCCAGTATAAAAAACATTTTAACAAAATATCCAGGCTTATGACTTCGACTTCTTTAGTGAATACACGGACAAAAACGAACTGAGCCAGTTATAGATACGCGGTGAGGGCCGTTCAAAAATGATATAGATGTTGATGAACTCGCAAAACATTGATATAAAACACGTTTTACGGTTTATAATAAATTACACTGCAGGGCGCATTATGCCATTTGGTTATCTACTCTTGCACATTCTGTTTTGTCGCTAAAACCGGTGTTACGGTAAGCTGTCGTCATAAACTATAGTGTAGTAGAGAACCCTTGGGAATACAGAACAATTCAAATCCCGAAAACAGCAGATTTGATTCATCGTAATAGTTTTAATTTTATTTTCCTTGTGATCATTAAGCCCATTCTGTAAGCCGCCTCGAGGGAATAACTTGGGGGTAGTTGTGGCACGGGTGTGCGAGCCAGTATTTCGAGACCTAACCCATTTATATACCTGGCGTTCGAAAAAAAACACGGACCCATACATATACTTGATCGTCCGAAATGTTGACATATTCATATACTACCCTTTGATTTATTATCCCATTTATTGCTTGTTGTTACACAAATATAGCAGTCAACAGATTGAATACCAAGAGAACAAGCAGCCTCGAAAAGTCTCTGAGCGAAAAATATACGCATATACCGGGATGTCAGAAAAGTGGGTCCTTTCACATACGAATCAAGAAAAATCCGGTCAGTCATATACTTTTTGTTGAAAAAAGGGGCTAATCATACACCTGGCAGCGCTGAAAAAGGGAGCCATTCGGCACGCACATCCGTACTATGCCATATATAGGAAGTAACCCCCTCGAGTAAGCCTTATGGATCATTTTATCATCTCTATTTCAGAAAGATGTTGACGGATGAAAACTTCGCAGATTTGAAAACGAAAGGCTACACGGTAGTCAGTGACGTCATGACGGCCGATGAATGTGATGTAAGTATCGGCCAGTACCGTGAATGGCTGGGTCAGTTTAAAGACGGTGAATGGCCTTTTACAGCCCATAGCCTGATTCAGCGATACAATACAGGTCACATGCATCCCACGTGGTATGCTCGCCTTAAGTCAAAGAAAGTGTTCGCTCAGATCTGGAGTACGGATAAACTGCTGACAAGTTTTGATGCCGTAGCAATAGGTCGTCCTCCCGAAGATGGACAAGAGGACTTTGATAAGCCCGGTGAGCACTGGTTACATACTGACCAAAATTCGGCACGTATCGGTCTTCATGCCTATCAGGGTGGTGTTTATCTTGAAGAAGCCTGTGAAGATGACTGGACACTTAACGTTTTGGAAGGATCACATGCAGTTCTGGATGAATTCTTTAGAACGAATGCCAGAGCAGCGGTTAGATCGTCCAGCAGTTTTTATAGATTTCGAAATGAAGATCTAAAATATTTTGAAGAGAAAGGCTGCAAATTGAAAAGAGTTCCAGTACCAAAGGGTGGTATGGTTCTGTGGGATTCAAGAACAGTGCATGCCAATGCAAATCCAGTTCGAGGCCGCAAACATCCCGGTAGATGGCGCTTCGTTGTGTTTATTTCTATGACTCCGGCGATATGGACAAGCGATTTGGATTTGGAACAGAAGCGAGAGGCATATAATGAAGTGAATATGACAACACATTGGTCCTCTCAAGGTGTCTCATTTTTCAGTAAATATATTCCCAGTCTTTCACAGAAGGAGATCGAATACCCAAAAGAGTTACCTGAAATAGCTACGACGGACGAGGCAAAATTACTCTCTGGAGTGAAAATGTACGACTTCAATGATGGTAATCCGACAGGTGTAGAATTTTTGCCCACTTGGGATGAGGGCATGCGTTTATCTGGCTATAAAGGATATGGTGTTGATTGGAAAAGAAACTGGTTGATAACAGCATCTATAATAGGAGTGTGCTCATTGGCAGTCATTGGGTTTTATAAGTTCAAGAAATAAATCAAAACAAAGATGAGAAGAGTGCAATTACGTGGAAGCTTCTGTATCACACGAATCTTTATAGCACGATTTCGGATATAACACAGTTTCAGCAGATGACATTTTTATATATTTTTTTTCTTATTTTCCCGAGAAAATAGGCTTTGACATTTCAAATTGGGAGACAGTTTGCATGAAATATCAAAGCCTCTTTTGGGGAAAAATAAGAAAAAGTAGTCACTCTGTCGGCTTCTGAGCTACCTCAGAGAGTGGTAAAGGTTAAAGATGGACCCAACAATGTTGTATCCAAACAGATATGTATACAAAGATATACAAAATATTGACCATAAATCGTCATTTGGTCTATATAATCTTACTATATCTGTTTGGATACAAAAATGAAAAATGTATAAATTATATAAGAATGACCATACAATGTAAATGGCAATTTTCCTATAGAATCTATACATTTTAATTAAGATACAACAAGGTTGTTTAACTATCACGTTTTTTTTTTTTTTTTTTTTTTTTTTTTTCATTTTGTTTTTCTTTTTTTCGTTTATTTTCTTTGCTTTGCATTCAAGCAGTAGTGTTATGATGTTATGAAGATGTTTTAGTGTATGTCGTATGCAAACAGTTTAGATTGATCAGCTTGCGCAGATGCACAGGGTGATCTGTGTCTTCGCTGTGCGCACATGCAATCGTGTAGGAAATTTTCTTCTGCCGCTCGTGTTCAGATATAATTGCAATAGCGCTACTTTACACCTACACTGGAAATTTAGGAGATAGTAAGAAATCAGTCCATCTTACTCATCCGTGCAACACGGTCAGTAGTCTACGAGGATTGCACTGTCAAAACGTACACATGTTTAATAGCATTCTGCTTAAATTTATATCGAACCGTTATCGACCCGACAAGAATACTGTCGGGCCGATAACTGTCCGATGTAGATTTTAGTAGAATGGTAGCTGGGTATTGTTATCAAGGTCGTTACATTATATTACCGACTAGCGCAGAGCCAGTCCGATTGAACGGGCTTATACCGACTAGCGCAGAGCCAGTCCGATTGAACGGGCTTATACCGACTAGCGCAGAGCCAGTCCGATTGAACGGGCTTATCTGGATCTGAGCTCGTACATTTTTCATACTACAATATTTATCTCAGGTCACCGGGTCTAATACAAACATTGGACCAGATTAACCTGCTCATACATCCTGTCTGTTCATTTCCTTTGGTGTTTTGTTTTTTAATATAATCTACAATAATCAAGATTCTGTCAGCGTACAGCGATGGCCTTGATCAGTCCACACATGCCCTGAAGGCCAACAGCATGTGCCCATATTCCTGTTGTCTAGAGTTGGACGTGGCTTATGTACATTATGTATATGAATGTTTGTACAGGTACATGTAACTGGTGACTGATTTATTTGAAATATGCATTATTTCATTTCGACTGATTTGATGGTTACTTAATATTTCATGCATAATACAATGTACAAAATGTACTTCCGTGAGATTATGAAAGATGAATGTTTGTACAGGTTTGTACAGGTAACGTGTGACTCGGATTTGTTAAGCACTGATTTGTTAGTTACTAATTTTTATTTTTTTATACACACTATGTTATTATGTACATGCAGACGGTAACTGTTTTACCGTAGATTTCATTACTTTATTTGGACTGATTTGATTATGTACATTTCATATAACCGGTGACACTGATTTATTGCACAGCGCACTATTTTATTTGGTTTGATTTGTTACTCACTTAAATTTCCATACTCATTATGTATGTATGAACATGTAAATGTAACCGGTGATTGTTTTTATTACACAATACATTATGTTGTTTGTACTGATTTGATGACCATATATATATATATATATATATATATATATATATATATATATATATACACGTGTATATGTAACCGGTTTCTCACTGCGTTATTTTTCGTATTTAAGATTGGTTTGAACGTCTCTAAAATTTCATACAGATTATGTATGTACAGTCAAGCCTCTTTATATCGACATTCGATATAACGACAAAACTCGTTATAGTGATAATTTAACTGGCGCGAAACTTTCACTCAAGAGATGACAGATAATCACATATTATGCAAGAATATTGTAAATAACACTTGAAGAAGCATATGTTTGCGATATGTGTCTGAATTCCCTCACTGAGTCGATTCTATCAAATATCCAAAACACATGTTCTGTGAGAAAACATGAATAAATCAGTGCTTTTCTTACATGTAATTCTTCTCATGAAGCATACAACAGGAAATTCATTTTAATGACATCTTTTGGAACAAATGTTGTTGTTATAACGAGCGTTCACTGACCGGTTACTTAAGTTTATTTTGATGAAAATTACACAATATAGCACACATAAAATGTGCATAATGCTTTCTTATACGACTGCCAACACAGCCCTTCTCTGACTGGCTGAAAATGGCTGTAACAAGTTTTTACAAATCCTGATGTTTGCTAAAATTAGCTGTTGTTTGTTAAAAATAGCCGGACTGGGATCAAGGACCGGTCAACATCACTTTTGTCACTGCTGCCAGACAGATAAAAATAGTCAATAACAAATAGCCAGGCATAGGTCAAGGATGCTACCAGACAGCTAAAAATAGTCATATAACAAATAACCTGGCATAGGACAGGGACCGGTCAACAACACTTTTGTCGCTACTGCCAGACAGCTAAAAATAGTCATATAAAAATTGATGTATTCTGTTGAGGTTTACACCTGATTTTGTCAGCCCGAGAAAGTGATGTTCACCGAGGCGAAGAAGCATTCTATTGAGGTTGTCAACCCGAGAAAGTGATGTTCACCGGGGCGAATGCATCAGTTGTACAATATTATGTACACTAAATGATGGCTTAATGTCATGTAACCAGTACCAGAGATAACACAAAATGTAAATGAAAATCATTCAAATAATTTCCATTGTGGCCCTATGACATCCGGCAGAAAGACAGTTGAAGTTTACACCCTTAGACCAAACATAAACTTAAGTTACAGAGTTGTGACAATCAAATTTCATGAAAATCAAAGGATATCACAATATTACAGGACTAAAAATGCAAATCTGATTAGCTAAAGTACTAATTTGGTAGCCTCTAAAAAGTAATTTCACTGAAAATCTGTATTACTGTCTACGCCATTTCATCACGAAAACATACCTATATAATTTAGACCCCCTTAAACCCCACTTTTACGTATATAGTAAAACTGGGCTTTAAGGGGTATACATTATTTTCCTTATTTCTGCTCTAAAACATAGATTGTGGGTACGCCGAGGCGGTTCTAACGCGTACCCACAATCTATGTTTTGAGCAGAAATATGAAAATATCAGAATTTTTATCTGAAAATTTTCATTTTTTTGGTATTAAAATTTTCAATATATTTGAATAGGCGTGTTTTCATAATGGAGTAGATATTTTTAGAGTTTGCAATTGCCCCGGAAGTACTTTATGAAAGGTCAAGGACATCTCCAATGTTGTTTGCCATGAACAGCTTAACTTATAAGCAAGTCTTAGCTTTCACAAAAAGCTTGGTCTTCGTTTAGCATAGGCCTGGCATTTGTGAAAGCTAATACCTGTACAATGTACGAGTAGCCGGTGACTCAGATATAGGTGTTTGTCAACATGTAACGGGTGCCACAGATTTTAAATGCACGGGTGGGGGCAAAGCATTTCCTTCGAGATTGCATGTGTGCTCAGCGAGGACTCAGATCAGCCTGCACTGCATTCTGTGGGTAGCCAAGGATCCGAGCGTCTTCAGGCGGACAGCGAAGACTGATCAGCCTGCGCGGATGCACAGGGTTACCTGTGTCTTCGCTTGGCGCACGTACAGTCTTTTATGAACTTCTATGCCGCTACTCATTTATATGTCTAAGTAACAGGTGTCACAGATATTTAATTCAGGAATATTTCATTGTGTATATTTTCTGTTTTGATGTTTTCTGTCTCGTAAAATGTCATACATTGTGTGTGTGTGTGTGTGTGTGTGTGTGTGTGTGTGTGTGTGTGTGTGTGTGTGTGTGTGTGTGTGTGTGTGTGTGATAATGTCAAAGATAAATGCACACATGTATTATAATTACATTGTAACCGTTTAGCCTCTGAGTTTTTAGAATGGAACCTTCCATCTCTGAATTTGGACACGTACATTGTTGCAAATAGGGGTTTCGAGTGAAACTCGTAAAAAAAAAATGGCAAACAGTGTGGATCCAGATGAGACGGCTCGTTACGTGCCGTCTCATCTGGATCTGTACTGTTTGCAAAGGTATTTGTATTGCTCTGCAGGGATGAAGCAAAGAGTAAAGCTATTAATGTCTAGATATATTCAATGAACTCTTCCATCATGAATGCCAGAAGAGTCCATTATGTGTCTGAAGGGGTGTTATATAGAAAATGCCTAAAGTGCATCTGTTATCTAAAGTTGCTAACACTTCAGAAACAGATGAGACGCCATGTTTTTCGGCGTCTGATCTGGGTCTACACTGTTTGTCAATGTCTCATTTTGGGACGTTAGACATTAATGAGTTAACTTCCTTCAATCAATATTGATTTCACCCTTAAAGTATTTATCAGATCTGCAGCAGACGTAATTTTGATATTGTTATGCTCGACAAACGATTACCAAGTTTTATTTTCCCTGAAAAGTAATAAAAAAGAATAAAAAGAAATTAGAATGCCGTCTGCCACAGTATTGCTAGGCGCTTTATGGGTTAATAGTCTCGTAATTTCATATAGCTTCATATCGATTATATATGTATGTATGTGTGTCCTTGAAATTGCTTCCACTCTGAATACAGTACTCTATTTCATTTATTAATTATTCTTTGTTTTATTTCATTTATGTCAAATGATGTGTAATTAAATATACAAATAGTCTAATACTTGTGGCCCGACCCCATTGCTGTATCTAATATATCAACAAATATGTAATACAGTCGACTCTCGTTATCTCGAATTTGCTTATCTCGAATAACCGCTTATCTCGAATTGAAAAATCTGGTACCTGTTTCTACATGGAAATCAAACAACTGGTAACAAAATATTGTGGAAAAGAGGAGCAATTTCTACTCTTTCTCACAATTTTTTTCAATATATCTCTAAATTCAGAGGTCAAATTACATTCAAAGTGAAATATGGTTGTTCGATTTATTTTTTCTTCAGTTCTATAAATCTGATATGTCGAAGTACGGATATCTCGAAGTATATCAGAGAGTCCATTGAACTTCGAGATAACGAGAGTCGACTGTATGTATAAAGCAAACTACTCTGTGTTGTAAGTAAGTAAATAAATAAGTAAGTAAGTAACAAGTTAGTAAGTAAATACTTTATTTACCGAGGGTAACCCAATTGGTTTATCCGATCTTCCTTAGGGCCCTCAACAACATTACACATTAAAATAAAACATGTACATGTAACACAAAAGACTAACAATCACGGAACAATGTGAGATTATTCATGACAATGAAGGCAGAGAGAGAGAGAGAGAGAGAAAGAGAGGGGGAGGGTGGGGTGGGGGAGGGGAAGATTCATATACAAAAAAAGATGCAATAACTAACATGAATATGTCAATTACAATGATGTACAAATACAATACGAATGGTTTATTGACAGCAGAGGCTTAAACATAGAAAGGTAAAATAATAATTTAAAATTAATAAAATGATTATTCATCTTTAATCCTCTGAATACACATTTTGATGAAAGTGAGTGGGTATCAAGAAATATTTTTCCTTATTTCTCCACGAAAACATATATTGTGGGTACTCATTAGAAGCGCCTAGCCGAGGCAACATATGTGTTCATAGCGAGATAAGAAAACTATCAATAATTTTGTTGTTGTAAAAGTTCCTTATCTGAGCGGTGATACGCTGTGTGTGTGTGTGTGTGTGTGTGTGTGTGTGTGTGTGTGTGTGTGTGTGTGTGTGTGTGTGTGTGTGTGTGTGAATTGACAACTTTATTGCCACGAAAAATAACCACCATGTTTATGCACCAACTTCGAAGAAATAGGAGGGGCTATTGTTTGTGGAACGGTTCGTCACGCTTTACTTGTAACCAAGATATCTCATAACTATTTGAGATGTGACTTTGAAACTTGGAGAGATTACTGGGACTGAGAAGAAGACCATCTATTTAACTTTTGGGTTTGCGTAGAGTTGGAGGGGGTGGGGGGAATCTGATTAATTTTTTGAGAGTTGTGCCCCTTTTCAGTTTTGGCATTTTTTGGGGGACAGGCATATAGTTCGAGGCATAATGTTTCACAAACACTTTTCCAGTTATCCTAATATCGAACGGATGGGTAACTCCAGCCGTCCGACTGGAGGTCGGCAACATTCTTTCGTGGAGATTGATCATGAAATATTTTCTACGGTCATTCTCACCCTTCCGCTGATTCAAAAGAAGGGCAGTTGTCAGTTTCTGGCGAAAGAATGTGCACAATACTGGTTAAGCGCTTAGAGGACTAAACCTGCCCAGTAAACGTGTGGTTAGGTAAACTGACCGCGCTCGACATGACCCCACTGGGTTGACTGGGCCGTAAAACCTCAACACAAACAAGTGACGGATGGGTCGTAGGAAATTATACACACGCATCATATGTCCTTCTTGAGCGGACTCGCCGTTACACACGAGATCATCAGCAGCAACCATAATCACTAAAAAAGACAAAAAAAAAAAAAAAAAAAAAAAAAATAAAAACAGCATACCGCACGTACACATAGACAAAAGCTGAAAACGGGTTTTGAGACATTAAGAGAACCAAGAACGCTTGGTATATTCTCCGTATTATTTACAAGAGCGACAAATTTTGTAACTTATTTGCTTTCCTAGACACCATGTCTCGTCTAAAAAGGGGTCTACACTAAAAGAAAAGAATTTGCTTCGCTTTAAGAGATTGACCCCTTTTTCTCGTATTTCCACTAAGTGACAAGGGACTCAGGTGGATGGTTTAAAACTTTCACCTTTTCACAAGCCAAAAAAGACTTAACAACCTCATACTTATGAGAGGAGGCATTGTCATGTAAAAGATGGACTTCTGACCATGCGTTGCTTGGTCCATGTTCCAAAGTAACAAGTAAATTGGTCAGTGTATATGACTGCATCTAAATTTGAAATAATTCGGTCAGTTGGAAAGCAATTTGCACGAAATAAACGGGTATCGTTAGCTATTCAACACACCATTCAAGTGCAGTGAAGCATTTTAAAATATACCTGGGATAAAACTAAAGAAGCCTGTTAGTGACAGAACTTTTTGCATGACCCTCGTATGTAGTTTTTTTCACAACGCTGTCTTTTCCAAACTTTTTTTTTTAATTTTGGTATAAAGATTGGGTATGACTTGTATTGTGCAAGAGATAATCAGGCCTGTTGATGGAATTGGCGCCGGCCAAGAGAAAAAGTGACCCACCGACATCACTCGAAAAGACGGGTTTTTTTTTTGTTTTTTGGGGTTTGTTTTTTTTTTTGTTGTTTTTTTTTTTATAGTAAATGAAAATATTTTATACTGATTGACCATATCTTATCAGAAACCATTTGTCTTTTCTGTTTCTATGCTTTGTTCTGAAATATTTACCCTAAAATTAAATCTACGGCCAAAAGCTGGTCTGACCTATGCAATTTCTATAGTAAAGTGATTTGTTTTTAAATTTTTTGTCTAAGAAAATATTTGGTTTTTTGGAAAAACAATGACTAGAATAAAGTTTTTTGTGGATAGATAGTTATGACTGAGTTGCAATGAATCACGAAAAAAGTTTGTTCGTTTTTTTTTTTTTGTTTTTTTTTTTTTTTGTTTTTTTTTCAGATTTACTCCGTCTATGTAAAGCGCCAAGCGCGAAACGACTTTCTGAAAAATGTCGAAAGCACAGTTGTTTTATTTTAGTCTCACTTCCATACACAGTGAACCTTCGTTACAATGACCCACCCCCCTCCCCCCACCCCCATTTGTTCCCGAAGACGTTGCCATTAAAATGGATTGGCTGTTGTATAGAATACTTAATGAGCAGGCTGATGTGTAAGAATGGTCGTGTTGTTTTGTTCTTATTTCCTTAGAGAACATATGTTTTGAATATTTGTTAGAATCGCCTCACTCAGGCGATTCTAACAAATATAAAAAATATATGCATCTTTACAGCAGTAAATACAATATGCTTACATAATATGTGACTAATTGTTACCTCTTAAGCGAAGGTTTCGTGACAGTCATAATGTCATTATAATGACTTTTGTCATTATATCGAGTGTCGGTATAAAAAGGGTTGTCTGCATATATATTCATACAAAATGACTCCATAAAACGTGCGACAACGTACATAAAAATATGCTGGAACCATTTATTCTCTACAGAATAATGAGAAAATTTCGTGTCTCTAATAGGACAGAAAGATAAAAATCTTCAATATACAATTAACTTTAAGATCGCTATTAAAACACAAGGTCACCATTAGTGCTCGACAGACGGCTATGTACCATTACTGCTGCATGTACATAAAAGAAAAATGCCTCCAGAACCGGCGAGTTCTAGCCAAATAGATCTCTCACTGTGGCACTTTTGCTAACTTAAAACAACTTTTTTTTCTCCAAAATTTAGAACGAACAACGGAAAGGAATTGCAGCAGAAGCAAGATAGCAACGGACAACGGCAAGACTGTATGGAAGTTGAACGTGCTTGTATGAATAGGTATCTTTGCTGTTAGTTCTGGAACTGTACCATACATCTAAGACAACCGAGACATGACAAAAACACGCCTATTCAAATATACAGAAAATCTCACCTCCAAAAACTGAAAATTTTCAGATAAAAAATTCTGATACTTTTCATATTTCTGCTCATAACATAGATTGTGGATACTCATTAGAACCGCCTCAGCGAGGCGGTTCTAACGAGTACCCACAATCTATGTTTTTGAGCAGAAATAAGAAAAAAAATAATGTATACCCCTGTAAACGCCAGTTTTACTATATAAAAATGGGATTTAAGGGGGTCAAAATTATATAGGTATGTTTTCGTGATGACAAAAACATGAAACGTGATGACAAACTTAGCGCTTAGATAAAGTATATATGCGAGCTAAATTAGGTTACCATATTGAAAGTATGGAATCGTGAAACGACACAAATAAATAGTGGTCAAAGCTGACAGCTGTAAAGGGTATGAAAGAATTTCACCCGTGATCTGCCGAAGTGGACTCTTCCGTCCCTGAATTCGGATGGGTTCATCATCTCAAAAAGGGAAAATCGAAAACAAAATCCCAAAAAGTATAGTAACAAAAAAAGAGAAACACCAAACAGCGTAGATCCAGATGAGACGTCTCGTAACGGGACGTCTCATCTGGATCTACACTGTTTGCCAAGTTTTGTTCTGGCCTGTGAAGTTAAAAGTGTTAAAGCTCCGTAACGGACAGTAGCATGAACCAAAATGCGGTCTTTAGAGAGCTGAGTACACTTTGTAAGAGTTTACTCGAGGTTCTCAAGGAAAACAGCGTTTCTAACTTCCTTAGCCACGCTTTTGCTTTAAATCGGAGTTTTCGCTGGGTGCACATGCACTCTTGTAAGAAATGCTGTTCCCCGGCTCAAATGGAACATAATGTGAAGAAGTACATTATACATTTGATGGTCGCTGACATTATGTCATAATCAATTGTATGACGTCCATATATATGTGTCTATAGTTTAAGCGTTCTGATAAGGGTCTGCGCCCTTATTTTCAAAATATACTAGTGAGCAGCGTACACTTTCTTAGGCGGAGCTTTCTCTACTTTTAACACAGAGTTCATTATTTAGGACTTACATATCTTGCATCGTGGATTTCGGAATGGTCAATTGCTAATGGCAATCCCTTTTGTAGGACGCTTGTATTTAATAATTATCAGCATGGTCTTTTAATCTACTGTACAGTACACTGACCAATATTTCTGCTTCGTCACTCATGTGGAGTTCTTAATTAGAAAACATGGAACAACGAAGGGTCCAATTTTCCTAAGCAACCACGCAGTCTACCGCTTGAAGAACCATTGGTGTTGTAGATTATAATGGCGAAGAGATAATGCACTCGCACTGATCAGAACTTGCTTACGTGCAGGCTAGTCTGGATTCTAGCTATTTGCTTTTGTTATGTTCTAATGTACAATTTCGCTTGACATGGATGAGTAGTGACCTACCTTGTCCCTGTGCTAAGATAAGGTAGACAAAGATAAGATACCGTAATTAACCTAAATATTTGGTGATCATAGTTTCTTCCCATACTTGTCCTAAAGCCATATACACGTATAGATGCTGGTAAAACGTGAGTAATATAGGGTGTCACCAATACTACTAACATGCTGAACGAAGGACAAACAGCGTAGACCCTGACTGAATTCCTCCTTAACTGGACTTGATTGAGTTGGTTGATTTGCTGCCGTTTCCGCCAAGGAAGACAACTTTTGTGACATAAATTTCCTTCTGCAAAGGGGTCAACTCTGAAAGGAAAGAATTTGCTCCCAACGGGAGTAAATTCTTTCCTTTTAGAGTAGACCTCTTTTCAGAAGGGAGGCAAAACAATTTGATAGCGTTGCCTCCCCTAAAACTATTCATTCACTTTAAAGGAGAGTTTTTCATGGCCAGATATTGTTGGTACATACGGTACGTGTATACTGAAATAAGGAGGAACTATAGCAGAGCACCAAATAAGAGGAGAGAATATGCCATATTTATTATTTACATATACCGCAGTTACATATCTCATTCCAAGTATACAATCAGCTCGGCATGGTGTTAATAATAAACTCTTCGAAGACACGTTTTCATTAAGATATGATTGACAGAAGAGTACAAAACAAATTTGTCTTTCAAACTGCAACCGATTTGGAGTTTCAATAGAGTTCCAGATTACGTCATTTAACCCTTTTAGCGCAGATCATTACTGCAACAGACGGCTCTTTGAAATATGTTTGTTGTATTTTTTTTTTCAAAGAAAGTAAAGCTTTACAGTTCATTTTAATTTTCTGCTAGGCATGTTTAGTCTTATTTTCCTGCAAAATAACAAAATCAAGTTTAGAATGGCTTCTACTACAATTTAACTCAGCGCATTAAACTGTACATGTACCACTCTCTGGTCTAATTGAGCAGACGACGAACTGATGATATTATTTCTCAGAGAGCAAGATTTAAAAAAATCATGCAAAGTGTCTCTATTGGTCACAATTAGCATGAAATGTCAAAACCTGTTTTCTGGGAAAAAAAATCAGAAATAATTTCAAAATAATCACTGCTGATTTTTTTACCCAGCATGCCAAGTTCTCAGGGTTTAAATAGATAAAATATAAGCTTCCATATTGTCATTAACTTCCTTTCGTTATCAGGACTTCAACATTTTACCTCAACTAACTCAGGGAAATCAAGTTAGATGAAGTGTGTTATTTTGTTGGTTATCGTCAGTTTGGCATCATGCATTCCAGTCAAGAGAGGTAATTTGAAGTGTTTTGTTTTGTTATTTTCCTCTTGTCATCTCGCTTACCCGTCAAGTAAGGTATAGATCAAAATATAATCTTATCCGATGACCTAGCTTTCTTTAATACGTCAGATAGAACATTAATACCAGAAGTCACAGGTCGCTGGACAAGGTTATATATTCAGACGCAAAAGAATGTGTACATTCCTTATGTGTTGGTTTGGTGATTCAAAATAATAACATATTTATATTTGTTTGAAAGGTAATTGAATAAGCTAAAACAAATGATACCACACATGATAATATTCCATCCCGGGGTTTTCAGAAAGTCAACTAGAGTGCACATTTTCTTTTGCATTTGAGTATATTTATACCTAATTTGAAGTGTTTTATTTGTCTGTTGTCTTGAGCTTGGCACCCTGTATACCCGTCAAGAAAGTGTTTTAAATGTATCTTATTTTTTGTTGTCTTTAGCTTGGCATCATGTGTACCCGTCAAGAAAATGTTGTAAGTGTGTCATATTATTTATTGTCATCAGCTTGGCATCATGTGTACCCGTGAAGAAAGTGTTTTAAGTGTATCTTATTGTTTATTGTCTTTAGCTTGGCATCATGCGTACCGACAAGAAAGTGTTTAAGGTTTATCATATTGTTTGTTGTCTTTAGCTTGACATCATGTGTACCCGTCAAGAAAGTGTTTTAAGTGTATCATATTGTTTATAATCTTCAGCTTGGCATCATGTGTACCCGTGAAGAAAGTGTTTTAAGTATATCCTTAAGGCTTGCATCATGTGTACTCGTTAAGAAAGTGTTTTAAGTGTATCAGATTGTTTATTGTCTTCAGTTTGGCATCATGTGTACCCGTGAAGAAAGTATTTAAGTGCATCTTATTGTTTATTGTCTTCAGCTTGGCATCATGTGTACCCGTCAAAAAACTGTTTTAAGTGTATCATATTGTTTGTGGTTATTAGCTTGAAATCATGTGCATCCATTAAGAAAATGTTTTAAGTGTCTTCAGCTTGGCATCATGTGTACCCGTAAAGAAAGTGTTTTAAGTGTATCTTATCGTTTATTGTTTGCTTGGCATCATGTGAGCCCGTCAAGAAAGTGTTTTAAGTGTATCTTATTGCTTATTGTCTTCAGCTTGATATCATGTGAGCCCGTCAAGAAAGTGTTTTAAGTGTATCTTATTGTTTATTGTCTTCAGCTTGGCATCATGTGTATCCGTCAAGAAAGTGTTGTAAGTGTATCGTATTGTTTATTGTTTGCTTCGCATCATGTGAGCCCGTCAAGAAAGTGTTTTAAGTGTATCTTATTGTTTATTTTTTGCTTGGCATCATGTGAGCCCGTCAAGAAAGTTTTTTAAGTGTATCTTATTGCTTATTGTCTTCAGCTTGATATCATGTGAGCTCGTCAAGAAAGTGTTTTAAGTGTATCTTATTGTTTATTTTTTGCTTGGCATCATGTGAGCCCGTCAAGAAAGTTTTTTTAAGTGTATCTTATTGCTTATTGTCTTCAGCTTGATATCATGTGAGCCCTTCAAGAAAGTATTTTAAGTGTATCTTATTGTTGTTGTCTTTAGCTTTGCATCATGTGTACCCTTGAAGAAAGTGTTTTAAGTTTATCATCTTGTTTGTTATTGTTTGTTGCCTTTAGCTTGGCATCATGTGAAGCCGTCAAGAAAGTGTTTTAAGTGTAGCTTATTGTTTGTAGTCTTGAGTTTGGCATCTTGCGCACCGTCAAGAAAGTGTTTTAAGTGTACAATATTGTTCGTTGTCTTTAGCTTTGCATCATGTGTACCCGTCAAGAAAGTGTTTTAAGTGTATCATCTTGTTTGTTTTCATAAGTTTTGCATTTTGCGTACCCATCAAGAAAGTGTTTTAAGTGTATCATATTGTTTGTTATCTTAAGCTTGGCATCATGTGTACCCGTCAAGAAAGTGTTTTAAGTGTATCATATTGTTTATTGTCTTCAGCTTGGCATTATGTGTACCCGTCAAGAAAGGTACATTGCATTTTCCATATTCACTCCAAGTATTTAGATATACAGCCAGAATAAACAGTGTAAACCTAAACCAAAGCCGTAGAATCTGGCGTCCAACGAGGGTCTACACAGTTTGCCATTCAACAACTGTCTTAAACCTATCTGCAAGTGGTCAAATAGACTTGTTCATTTTTTTTGTTTTTTTGAAGCAGTATTGTTAGGATTTAAGTTGTCCGAAACATTAATAAACTTTACTAGTCTTTGTTCTGTGTTTGTATAGGCGTTTTAAAGTAAAAATTAAAGTGTGTTATTTTTAACGATTTTGTTACAGATTTCGCTAACAGTGCAGCCTGCAATGATATCTATCATGGTCAATGTATAGACACCTATCAGATTCAGTGTATGGGACTGGTTATACCAGGAATATGTGGAAACATGTCCCATTTTAGGTAATTTTCTTCTAGCGCTATAGGTACATTTTCCATATATATTTTTATCATTTTTGCAAAAGTTATACAGCCCACAAACTTTTTTTTTCTAGTTCAAATGTTCAATACTTTGTACTTCCATGACAGCAGTCCCTCTAAAATCTTTAAAACAAGAGTATATTAGGTCATATTACAAGTAATGAACTAACGCCTCCTCGAAGTAATTGACACATAACGTTAATTTGTATGCCAGATGATTTATTACTTTCCCATTTTTTTTAATTTGTAGTGTGTTCTTTGTTTCCAAAGGTAGTCTTTTTTTTATATTTATTTTACTTCACTGCAGCTGGTGTTAGTGCCGTGTGGCGGCGGTAGAACGTCTCCCCATTCTACACTATAGTGTAAATTATATTTGGGATCACTGGGTCCATTGTGATATCTATGAAAATGAAGTTCTGCTCATGTATACGCTAGAGGGCGTAACCAGTATTGCAAACTTCATTACTGCTTATGAAGAGTCCCAATAAAACCGAGACTCCCATTTTCTAATCTGTAGTGTGTTCTTTGTTTCTAAAGGCAACGTTTTTGACTTTTATTTTATATTCAAAGCAATCACGCAAAATATACAGTTATGCTGCAGAATTGCCGAAATTATACATTTTGAACAGGTCTGGCATCAAAGCATGCAACAGTTTGTCAGAAAAGGCAAAAAATGGGTATACGAATTAGGAAAACACGCCTATTCAAATACATAGAAAATTTCACCTCCAAAAGCCTGAAAATTTTCAGTCAAAAACTCAGATATTTTTCATATGTCTGCTCAAAACATAGATTGTGGGTACTCGTTAGAACCGCCTCGGCGATGCGGTTCTCGGCGAGGCGGTTCTAACGAGTACCCACAATCTATGTTTTTGAGCAGAAATTATAAAATTAATGTTGTCAAAATAAGAAAATTAATGTAGGTCAAAATTATATAGACATATTTTAGTGATGCATATTCGTATGGAACCAACCCAGTGCTATGTAAATTTTTGCAGTCCCTGAGTTGAAAACTTAAGTATTAGGACATTTGATATCTGGGACGAGTTGTCAGTCTAGATAATAGTTTCAGCTAAACAGTGTATATATTAGCTGTCCGTGACTTAAAACCCTAAGTGTTAGGCAATGAAGACCTGAGCAAACGGTGTATACCCAGATCAGACGCCGCATTAACACATCAACAGGTAGTTTAATGAACTTGCTGAAATATTTGGACAGATATGGTAACGAATTTTGCTACCCCAATATTTAGGACAAATACATGTAAAATGCCCCTATTAAGACCACCTTTGGTACTGCCTAAAAGTGCTCTTATTTGTGGTGCTGTCTTATTATTGAATGTAGAACATAGCTCCACATTAAATGTTTTATTCAACCAATATGCTGATATCTTTCTTATTTCTCTACAAAATATGTCGCAGAGGCTCTTCTAATGAGTACTCACAATATATAATATATATATATATATATATATATATATATATATATATATATATATATATATATATATATATATATATATAATTTAAGATTTAAACAAACTTCAACAAAGAGTTCCGGGCCAGGATCAATACTGATGCAAGTACTTCAGAAAAAAGTGTAAAGGGAGAAATATGAAATACCACTGGACTGAGTGAGGTTCGAACCCACGCCGGTTACGACGTCAGCGCCTAGCCCTCCAGAGTTAGAAGTCATAACCACTGCACCACTACGCTTGTTAAAAAACAAGTTTCATGGAACAGAGTTATGCTTGATTTCTCTGAATGACCCGTCGGATAGGGTATATTTTATTCAACCAATATACTGATATATTTTTTATTTCTCTACAAAATATGTTGTGGGTACTCATTAGAAGCGCCTATATATGTATTTGTGGAGAAATAAGAAAAGTATTAACCTGATACCCACTCTTATCTAGACCTATGTAGGACGCCGTTTCATTAGTAGTAGTAGTAGTAGTAGTTATTAATATGAATTTAATTGATACTATATCTATATCTGCGTGTCTAAATTATCATCACTAAAACATACTTAAATTTAACCTCTGATCAAAAGCATTACATTTTAGGACGTCTTCTCCAATCTTCAAAAGAGTGTCGCCCTTCCGAACTTTGTAACAAATGATTTGTGAAACCATAGACATTCTGAACAAAAACATATTAAAGTGCAAGGAAGAAAGAAATAATTTGCTTGCATTGTCTTAGAATTTTTTGGACTAAAAATTCAGGGCCTACATTTTAAAATGCCCTGACTTCCTTATACTATTTGAAAATCCCGACCACTGTGTCAATACCCTCTCTTCTCATAACCTCTGCCAAATCACGGAAACGCTTGCATGTCTGCATAAGCACCGAAACGCAAAGCGTTTTATTAATACAGTTTGTGTAACCACCACATTTTTGTTACATCTATCATTGGTTACACGAGTATATTGGTGTGGGTCGAGCACGCCGAATCGCCACGGGTGGTTCGTGGAACTACACAGTTCCCGTTTGACGCTCATTATATTGTCAACATCATTATAATCGCCGTCATTATTATTATCATTATTAGTAGTAGTAGTATAATTATGACCATCCTCATTGTCGTCGTTGTTTTTGTTGTAGCTGCTTTTGTGTGTGTGTGTGTGTGTGTGTGTGTGTGTGTGTGTGTGTGTTTTTGCTGATGTTGCTGCTGCTGCTGCTGCTGTTGATGTTGTTGTTATTGATGTTGCTGAATATTTGTTTACTTTCAGTGGTATAGAATCCGCAGGTCTAACAAAAGTACAATGTTGTAACAGTTGGTTAAATGTACCTTTATCTGGGACTGTTGTCAGTCCAGATCACAGTTTCGGTTAAACAACTTAAAGGTAATAAGTTATGCGTTTTTCTTCCACAATTAGACCGCAGATCCTGTTTAGACAGCGCGGACTCGAAGAGCCTTTATATTTGCATAATACAAGTACCCTTAAGAATACTTTTTCAAGTAGTGCCCAGTGAGCATTATTCATAAATCTATAGCGGGCAGTTATCGGCCGTCAGGGTAACTGATGGGCCGATAACGGCCCGCTATAGATTAATAAAGAAGGCTAGCTGGGTGGTATCAGTTGGTAATTTAATCTACGTGTAACAGGTGAAAATATGGAAATAACATTTTTCCCTGACCGGGGATCGAACCCGGTCAGCTGGACTCAAAGTCCCCACTTTGGGCGCCAAATGTAACAGGTGAAAAAATGAAAATAACATTTTTCCCCGACCGGGGATCGAACCCGGTCCGCTGGACTCAAAGTTCTACACTCTACTACGTCGCTATAAAAGCCGGCTTTTTATAGCGACGCGGTAGAGTGTAGGACTTTGAGTCCAGCAGACCGGGTTCGATCCCCGGTCAGAGAAAAATGTTATTTCCATTTTACAACTGTTACATTTAGCGCCCAACGTAAATAACCCACATGTGTGCATAAAACTCCTTGAGTCTCATTTCACGTGATTCTCGGACTCCTAGAAATTCAGGGATGAATTTCAAGTTGGAGGGGGAGAATGTCACCGGGTATAGGTATATAACACATTTATACTGCCTTGCGGTACAAGCCGGCTTTTATAGCGACGTTGTAGAGTGTAGGACTTTGAGTCCAACGGACCGGGTTCGATCCCCGTTTGGGGAAAAATGTGATTTCCATTTTTTCACCTGTTACATACGCAAAACATGTTACAAAAGGGGCATTTGCAAACAATGTAGACCTAGATCATACTATTTTTTCAAAAAGTTTGTGCAAGTTCATTTTATTACACCCAGTTATAGAGAATACAGTGCTGATCCCGTCAGTTGATCTTTTTATATACATTTTTATATACTGTATTTTCCATAAATAATGTAGCTCGGTTAGAAGATGATCGGCCCGGCGCTAAGGCCCTGTACGGCTGTGATTTTTTCTCACCATGTGATATTTGGTGGCTCGGTCCACGGATAGGGCCGTTGGCATCGATATGTGCATGTCTGTTTGGACCAGCGTGGCGCCGAGCAGACATAAGTGCTTGGCATGCTAAATAAAATCTTCAGGAGACGTCATTTTTAATTTTTCTGAGAAAAAAAAAAGAACCTTGAGATTTCTTGCAAACTGTCATCAACAATTTGCATAAAATCTAGAAACCTATTTTCTTGGGAAAAATAAGAACGCATCCATTTGTCGTCTGCTGAATTCACCCAGAGAGTGAAAAAAGGGAAGAAGGCTTTGATTGTGGCGGCCGGTTGTTGTTATTTTTGTAGCTTTTTTAGCCGAATTCCCTCTCTGATACACTTGCACAGGTCGGACAATCAGGTAAAATCTCATTAGTATTATATAGTCGGTCGGTAGAACATCACAACAGTAATTCGAGAGGCCCAGGTTCGAGCACCGGTTTCTCACCCTGAGGAAAGACAACTGTGCATGTGCATGAAAAAGTTAGGTGTATCCCCCCTCCCCCACTCTCTTCCCATATAACATACTCGATGCGTATAAAAAGGTCACTTGCAGTACTGCTCTGAATAGTGCATCCGAATGGTTTATATAAAATAGTCCTTTATAATTTTTTTTTCAACACAGCTGTGATGGCCGAGTGGTTAAGGCGTTGGACTTGAAATCCAATGGGCAATGCCCGCGTAGGTTCGAACCCTACTCACAGCGAAGTCGTATTTTATTAATATTTTGATTTTAAGCCTTGAATCACCAAACACAATTGTAGCAGGACATTGGTTAATTCATTTTTTTTTTTTTTTCAGAAAAAAGTAAGACTTGACATTTCATGTTAATCGTCTTTAGACAGACGATTGACATGAAATGCTAAGACTTATTTTCTCTTGAAAAAAAAATAGAATGTCTTCTACGAATTGTGTTTGCTCTATCAGATTTAAATATTTATGTATATTTTTTTATTATTTTGCAGGGCAATGACATACAATGTAAGGGACGTAATAAATGGATACATTTCGATGAACTCCAGTGTGAATTATCACTCTTTCTTTTACTTGCTCATTTAAACCCATTTGTGCCCGTAAATACAGAGAGATTACACGCTACAGAATAGCGTCTACACTGTGCAAGGTAACCTACACACAGGTCCCTGAGGACAATTTCAACAGATGACATTTTGATTTTATTTTCTAATAATTTTCCCAGAAAATAGATTGGCTTTTCATGCAAATATTTGCATGAAATGTCAAAGCCTATTTTCTGGGAAAATAGGAAACAATTCATCAGTTTGTCGTCTGCTGAATTCGCTCTGAGAGTGGTCAAGGTTAAATTCTAGACTTAAATGGCGAACTATCAAGCCGGAAAAGCATACAGACTATGTATTCAGATACGTCGACTCCTAGCCTAGCCATTTGACGTTAAAATAATCATCTGTTGGCATTAAAATGACAGTGTAATAGTTTTATAGCTAGTCTGCTCTCCTTTCTCAATTCTAATATAATACAAGATATGAATTGGACACTCTACCAAATAGACTTGCCATTGTTAACAACTTGATAACCTTTTAAAAATAAACAAAAATCTTCAGTCTTTTATTATCAGACTAGCAGCTAGTCTACCCAACTCCCAACTATACTAATACTGGAATCAGTCCATTTTACTATCCTGCTTTTGTCTTCTTAGAATTGCTAAATGAATGACAAACATTGTAGACCCTGATCAGACGCCGCGCGGCGCGATGCGGCGACTGATCTGGGTTTACACCGTTTATTAAGGTCTGTCTGTCCAAATATTTAGAAGAGGTGCGTTTAGTAATCTCAGCTTCCTTTTCACGCAGAAATCATTCAGTCTCGTAAAACATGCAACCATTGGAGACCAGGATAATTATGCGCATATTCAAGTCAGACCAGGGTCGGATGCGTCCACTAAAACATTATGCAGGGCTAGTATATAAGTTATTTTAGTATTAACGACAACATAATAGAGCCGGGATACAACATTTCCTATAAGATTGTATGTGCGCCCATCGAAGGCTCTGATCAGCCTGCGCGTCCGCGCAGTCTGATCAGAGTCTTCACATGGCACTCTGTGGGTAGCCAAGATTCCAAAGCGTCTTTAGAATGACAGTCAAGACTCTGATCAGTCTGCGCCGATGCGCAGGCTGACCTGAATGTTCGATTTGCGCATATACAATCTTATAGGAAATGCTGTGCCCCGGCTCAGTTGTTGTCTTTACATGTAGCGATTACGGCGTCAGACCCTGTCTGTGCGCAGAGAGACGATTTAGATTTGCTGAAGTGTCAAAGCCTATTTTCTGGAAAAGTTAGAAAATTAGTTCAATATGTCGGCTGCTGATATTTTACCCCGAGTGATAAAGGTTTCTTTGACCCCCATAACTTCAGTAATGTCTCGATATGGCTGTAATTTTGTTCAAAAATATAAACTTAGCCAAACCACCCGTACTTTTGCCAGTCATCTATTCACTTCACTTCAGTTCAGTTCAGTTCTGTCCCTTGACCTTGAAGGTCTTTTGGGTACCACTGATGATGTCTGTATGCGTTTATTAGGGATCAAGTTATTAACCACATGACACGCCTTAATAGGTCGTCTGTTGGGGACCACTTTTAGTCATAAGGTTGGTTGATCTAGAATCCGTACCTTCAGGCGTAAACGTAACAGTATTTAGGTTTTTTATCGTCATGAAAGTTCTTATCAATGAATAAATTTAGGACAAAAGAAACTCCCAAAAGAAACAAAACCACGTTAAATATACCAATTCATTGTTTTAAAAGGTACGCGAATTTTCCATTGTAACTCAATATGTTACAGTAGCCATAGGTAAGACTAGTATTAAGTTGCACAAAAGAATGACACATGTCGGAGATGTTCTTGCAGATTCACTCTTAATTACTTCTGAAATAGTCTATGAAATCCTAACGTGTTTCTCACTTACATATCGATGTCATCCTAAAACTAAATACTTGTTAGACAATCTCAAAGTATTTTGTACTACCAACCCATTTGCCCTTATACACGTGATCTGAAATTGATAATGCAAGCGCGTGATATGTAATTAACCCTTAAAGCGTCAAGCAAAATTTGTAGCAGATGACATTCTAAAAAGAAATATTTTTCTTAGAAATTAAGCCTTGAAATTGCATGTGAATCGTCTGCTTGGCAGACGATTCACATGAAATGTCAAGACTTATTTTCTAAGAAAAAAAAAAATAAAATAAATTTAAAAGTGTCGTCTGCTGCAGTTGTGATTGGCGCTTTAAGGGTTAATACTCTCATGAAACATTCAGTTTGCCTGACTGTTTGGTATGAACTCACTTTTGTTTAAAATGTCACAGAATGCTAAAATTTACAGACCACCGTTTCGGTTCAAGTACGAAATTTAAATGCAAAGTCGGCTCTCGTTATCTCAAAGTCCAAGGGACTCTCTGAAATACTTCGTGATATCCGTACCTCGAAATATCAGATATGCTGAATTGAAGAAAAAATAAATTGCACAACCACATTTAGCAAATGAATATGTAATTTGACTCTTGGTTAGAGATATATTTCAAAATATTGTGGAAAAGGGGAGAATAGCTCCTTAGGAGCAATTTCTCCTCTTTTCCACAATATTTTTAACCTGTTGTTAGGCTTCTATGTTAAAACAGGGACCAGATTTTTACTTCGAGATAAGCAGTAATTCGAATTAAGCGGTCGAGATAACGAGATAGTTTCACATGTAATAGTTTCAAACAGTTTGTTTGCCTGTTTCTAACGTGTTTTTGCCTGTTGTGATGCCGGAATTGGTCAAAATGGATAATTCAGGCAATTCTGTATATTTTGCAAAATTGTATATTTTGTGAGGTTGCTTTGAATATGAAAGCAGAAAATCATCTAGGCCCAGTTGTTCAAAACTAACGATGTCGTTAGTTAACGTATCGTAAAAATTTTGATCATTAAACGTGGCATATATTTTGAGCAGAAGTAAGAAAAATATCAGAATTTTTTATCTGAACATTCATTTTTGGTGGTAAAATTTTTAATATATTTGAATAGGCGTGTTTTCCTAATGCCTTTTAGAAATAAATGAAAACATATCCAGTTTGTCTGGGTCTAGTGATATTTTGTTGAAAATTAATATTAAGAGAGTCTTTTCTTGGCGCATGCAAATGCTTTCCTTGTCATCCCGAGCTACTTACGACCTCTGACAGGCCTTTATTGATATAATAAATATTTTCAAATCTATCGAATTCAAATCTGAAGCCATTTTGCTTGAATGGTTACAGGAGGCCAAAATCAGCTTCCGCAGGCTTCTAGTTGCTCGTTTCAGTCTTAAAGAGAAAATGGATATATTCTAAACTTTGTAAATGTGTGTCAATTTATATATATATATATATATATATATAAAGTCTGTGATTGCTAAATGGGCAATCACAAGACTTACGTTTAAAATACAAATGCTGCAATCATACAAATACTGTAATTTAGGTCAAACAATTAAAAATAAATTAGTTCCAGGGAATTCTATTACATTTGTAAACGCCACATGCGAACAGCCAATACCCTGATGCGTAGGGCTGATCATGGGCTCCGCTGTTCGCTCATGTAATGTTTTCATAAATCAGTTCTGGAAAAGCGAGCCGTAGATGTCTTTATTTGTGTACGTGTACAAGCTCGCCTGAACGCAAGCTGTGAGTATTTCGTTGCGTTTGTTTCCCTGCTTAAAATGAGTGTATACACCTGTAAGACGTTGCCGCCATCTTACAGACGGAGGAAACCTTTGCTGATAGAAACCAGCATTTTCTAAAATTGGACACCATTACGAAGACATGCCTATATGATTTTGATCCCTTTAAACCCCACTTTTATATAGTAAATCTGGGGTTTAAAGGGGTATACATTATTTTCTTATTTCTGCTAAAAACATAGACTGTGGGTACTCGTTAGAACCGCCTCGCCGAGGCGGTTCTAACGAGTACCACAATCTATGTTTTGAGCAGAAGTTTGAAAAAAAATATAAGATTTTTTATCTGAAACTTTTCTTTGTTTTTGGTAGTAAATTTTCAGTACATTTAAATAGGCTTGTTTTCGTAATGTTTTAAAATGGGTATTACGCTTAAAGGAAAGAATCTGCGACCAGAGTGTGTAGATGTAGTGGAGGTTGAGGGTAGGTGGGAGGGGTGGGCGAGGGTTAATTATTATCTTTAATAGTAGCCTTCAGTGTGATGAAGTGCAAATATTACCATGTTAGGTTTGTTACGTTGTGTATACATATTCGTTCAACTTATGCTTTTTCGCATTTATTTGAATTAACAGAGATATAACAAAGGACTGAAACAAACTAAACCAATGTAGAAATAGAATGTCGGTAGAGTTTGTGGTATGATGACTGTTTAAAATGTGTCCAGTAGTTAAAAATCGTATTATTTTACGTATCAATGGCCATTGTTCGCGGTATTGTATTCCAGTTGAAATATAATACGGGGCCGCCAATCCGACTATTTTATGGTATCTTATAAATTTTTGTATCGTTAGCATACTGAAATTACATCTTTCCAAACAAATACCGTATTTATCTGAAGTAATCGAACATCCTTAATATTCTTGTTTGAAAACTTTCAAAAAGAAAATCCTGTTTACTGCCTGCTGTTGTCTCTAAAACTGTTGGATGAGTGGCAAACAGCGTAGATCAAGATCTGGATGTACACTGTTTGGCCACGTCTGTCTGTCTGTCCATCTATCTGTCTGAATGTTTACGGTAAATCGGCACACATGTTAACGTGCATAAAATAATGAAACTGTTTTGTGTCACATCGCCCTAATGATCAACAAGCCGCTATTCTTCACGTGTGCCGTTTTCTGTTCCCAGCTTTGGATCGTTACTGGATCCCAAAATTGACCAAGACCATTGAAACCCCCTCAATATTCAAGATATTACTAACTGGATCGCACCAGAAGACATGCAACGGAATTAATTAACATAAATACAGTTAACCCTCTTTATACCGACACTCGATACAACGATAAAATTCGTTTTAATTAAAATTTGACTGTTAGAAAACTTCTGCTTCAGAGGTAACAACTATTCACAAATTATGCAAGACTATTGTGTTTAATACTTTAAAGAAACATATGTTTTGGATATTTGTTAGAATCGGCTTATTGAGGCGATTCAAACAAATACAAAAACATCTGTCCTATTAGGCACAAGAACAAAGCAAGACCTTTCTTACATATTAATCTGCTCATAAAGTATTTTATACGACAACACATTCATTTTAATGGCAGCGTCTTTGGGAACAAATGCTGTCGTTGTAACGAGGGTTCACTGTACAGAAAAAAGGATAAGTGTCTATAAAGAACATCTACAGAAGTCTTAGAGCCGGTCTCGGTGACCCAGTTGGACGCGCATCCGACTGGTGATCAGAAGGTTGCGGGTTCGACCCCCGCCGGATCGGCAACATTCTTTCACGGAGATTGATTATGAAACATTTTCTACGGTCATTCTCTCCCTTCCACTGATTCAAGAAAGGCAGTTGTCAGTTTCTGGCGAAAGAATGTGCACAATACTGTTTTACCGCTCAGAAGACTAAGCCTGCCCAGTAAAAGTGTGGTTAAGTAAACTGACCGCGCTCGACGTGACCTCATTGGGCTGACTGGGTCGTAAGACGTCAACAAAAATAAACAGAAGCGAATAATACCAGAAAACATCGTCGGCCGGTACAACTAAAAACTATATAGGAACTGAAAACACATCTAAGGGGAAAATCTGCTGATATGGATATATGTTTCTTCTTTCTAACTGGAGGACTACTATTCTTTCCTTTAAAGGTTTCATATTCCTCAAAAATAGGCATTTTATTATCCGAGAAAATTTTAATAAATTGATACATGGTATAAATACAATCATAAAATGTGGCACCTGACAGCCTGTAAAATTTCAGTTAGTCTCTCGTTCTTGAAATGAAATGATTTTTTATCGTATCTCAGATGTAATGATGCCAACATTAATTCAGAGATACGATAAAAAATCATTTCTTTTTTGATCCAGTTCAAAATTCAAAAACGAGAGACTAACTGAAATTTTACAGGCTGTCAGGTGTCACATTTTATGATTGTATTTATACCATGTATCAATTTATTAAAATATTTATGATAGTATTAATACTATATATCAATTTATTAAACCTTTCTTGGATAAAAAAAAATGTATATTTTTGGGGAAAATGGAGCCTTTAAGGATAGCCTTAGACTAGCTCCTAGACCTTGATGTCATGTTTTATCACTCCTTACTATAAGCTGATTCAAATTTATGTATGACATCTTGTATAGCCAGTCTCTAATATCTCCAAGATTAGTTGCTGCTATCAAAGAGGTGAGGCAAGCAGTAAGTAGTAGATGGCCCTTAGTTCATTAAATTAATAATTATAACAGATTGATGAAAATAATATTGATATATGACTAGTAGCTAGTCTAGGGTAGCCTCCAATTTAAAAAAAAAAAAAGATTCAGTTACAGGAAAGGCATCTTTCTGTCTGTAAAAATTGTCTCTCTTTGCACCTTTGCGGCACAATCTTTCAGGTGTATTTGCCAAATTTCAGACGACATTTGGCGTGTGCTTTTATATTTTAACATACCATCGTTTGGAAAAACGTTCATATGTAAAGTTGAAAGACTGAATGTCAAACAGCGTAGATCCAGATGAGACGGCTCATTATCCAATAGCGTATGACAAATGTTTCTCGGCGGTCGAGCAGGAGAAGAAGTTTGGTCCAGTGATGCCGTCACGAACTAACTAGTTAGGGGTACCACGCATGCATAATTTAATTATTTGAGACTAATCAAATTGCATGACATGTCAAAGCCTATTTTGTCGGAAGGACAATATTTCAAAATATCGTCTGCTTGCATGAGTTGCCAAAGACTATTTTCTGTGAAAATTAAGAAAAATATTTCGAAAGGTCACCTTCTGAAATTTTTACCCAGCATGCTAAGCGTTAACTTGTAATAGTGGATGATGTATCAGATGTATACAGAATCTATTGACAGAACAAACCCCGATACATGCATGCCAGACTGCGGTTTTGTATCAGACCACATGGTCTGTTCAAGCTGATCTGGGTCCACACCAGGCTTTATCGTTTGGCATGGCTCAGGCAACAACATGTTAAGTGTATATCCGGATAAACGAACCCAGTGAATGCTCTGATCAGTCTGCGTATACGGAGAATCAAGGATATGCGACTTCATTACGAAAACACGCCTATTCAAATATATTGAAAAATTTACCACCAAAAGAATGAAAATTTTAAGACAAAAATTCTGATATTTTTCATATTTCTGCTCAAAACGTAGATTGTGGGTACTCATTAGAACCGCCTCGCCGAGGCGGTTCTAACGAGTACCCACAATCTATGTTTTTGAGCAGAAATAAGAAAAATAATGTATACCCCTGTAAACCCCAGTTTTACTATATAAAAGTGGGGTTTAAGGGGGTAATTATTATATAGGCATGTTTTCGTGAAGTCAAGTGGACAGGATCAGATTAGAAAGTACGGATATGCAGACTGGTCTGCGTCTTCTATGTGCACATATAATATAAGGTACATTTTCTACTGGTAAGGAGCATGTGAAACATGCAGAAAATCAGTAACTTTAATTTGATACTTGTTTATTTGATAAGCCTGGGCACAACATTTCAAAAACAAACCTGTTGAAAATTTTACTACCAAAAAATGAAAATTTTCAGATAAAAATTTTGATATTTTTTTTTTATATTTCTGCTCAAAACATAAATTGTCGGTACTCGTTAGAACCGCCTCGGCGAGGCGGTTCTAACGAGTACCCACAATCTATGTTTTTGAGCAGAAATAAGAATAATAATGTATACCCCTGTAAATCCCAGTTTTACTACATAAAAGTGGGGTTTAAGGGGGTCAACATTATATGGGTATGTTTTCGTAATGACATTTATTTCAAGTGCATGTGCGCCCGCGCAGTCTGATCAGAGACTACAAAGAGCTTACTGTGGGTATCCAAGCCTCCAAAGCATCGTTATGTGAAAGCGAAGACTCTGATCAGACTGTGTGGATACACAGGCTGATCTGAGTTTCGCTGGGCGCACACATGCGCACATGCAATCTTGTAGGAAATACTGTTCCCCGGCTCAGTCTTGTTTATTTGACTATTTGTATGAAAAATGACCTAGTATTCGGACACCTTATCTCCCGACCATATTTGTTCTAAAAGATTTGAACCAAATAGTTATGAAGATGTCCACAATCAGAGATCTTAGCCTACCGATGACACCAAGAGACAGAGGCAACAAACTACGAGGGGCTGCATACGTGTTACAAACAAAAGATAAAGCAGCCTGCTTCCCATTCCCCCATCGAGGTGATCGCAATGCCCGACGAGGCCCATTAAACGCAATAATAAGACAACAAGCATGACAAGACGCGAAAATATACGCCCACACCCAACCCACCCCAGCCTACCTCAACCCCACCAACTAGTGGACGACCAAATGAGGACGAATTGACCGAAGAAAAATTTTATGAGTATGAATTTACCGAAAAATGAGTACGAGTTGACCAAAATGAGAGCGAATTGACTTAAGTACGAACTGACTTGAGAACGAATTGACTTCGTATACCCTCCAACTCTACCATCGATTACTACCTTTTACCCTGTATGTCAACATATCTACTACATGCGTGTCGAAAACTTCTAAATGAGAGGCAAACAGTGTAGATCCAGATCAGACGCCGCGTTCTGCGGCGTCTGATCTGGGTCTTCACTGGTTGCTCAGGCCTGTCTGTCCAAACATTTAGGCTATATACGAAGAAAACGATACCACGGGAACTATTTCATCTAAGTGAAACAAACGTTCTACAAACATGCCGTCGCAGACAAATGAGCCCTGCCATTCGAAAATATGTCGTCGGAGTATGTAAGGACCGTAAATGCCCAGAATGGGTTCGGCATCCGCTCAGTCTGATTGTGGTCTCCGCTGTCCACTTTCAAAGGCATTGGGTACCGTCAAATATATTGATTTTCAATGAAGGTCCTTGTGAAACTGTGTGGCTGTACCGGATGATCTGAATCTGTGCATTTCTTATGCACCTTTTTCGAACCCCTACCCACCTCCCTAATGCACTCAGCCACAGACCCCCGCCCCCATCCCACTTCCCATCCCTCGAACACGCACAATTTACCTTTAACTATATAAAGTGGAGAAGATTACTTGAATTCTGAACAAAGGAAGCATTTCTTGCTATGGTTGTATCAAATAGCTCATAAATAACTGATGAAACCTTCTTGTTTAGTGAACTGCCCACTGAATAGTGGGCGAAGCCAAACTGTGCATGCACATTAAAGAGTCTCCGAAGTTTTCGTCTAAACATTAAGCTGCTGAGTTTAATAAATAGCAGACAGTATTTAAATCAAAACATTTTTCTTACTTTGCACGGAAATTAAGACCAGAAAACACTTAAGTCATGTCGCACCGGTCAGTTAACCTTCTAGCACGACTGAGGGTATTTGTGTCAGGTCGACATATTGTACAGAGTCATCCGCGCTGTCTGATCAGTGTCTTCGCTGTCCATTTATAATGTTTTTAAAGAGATATTTCCCCATGGCGCTTCCCACATGTAACGTTACCTGTATATAATATTCTCAATATGAAACAAAAGAAGACTATAGGTATTATCCCACACAAATATTTCGAGCATTTCCTTCAAAAACCCAGCAAAATACCAACCAGAGCTCGGCCCGGAAAAAATACAAGCCGCGACACTAGAAAACGGTCCCTCGGACATTTGCGCCCAGCGAAGACTCAGATCAGACTGCGCATTCGCACAGTCTGATCAGAGTCTCCATTGTCCGCATGAAGAAAATTTGCATCCTTGGTTATCCAAAATGCGCACAGTGAAGATTCTGATCAGACTGCGCGAGTGCGCAGTCTGATTAGTGTCTTCACTGAGCGCACATGTCTAAAGGTATTTTCCGACGTTTTAGTTCATATGTAATGTCATATACCGGTGTTAACTTCATGTATCAGTTAAGCTACGACGGGGATACGTGCCGTTGAAACAGGCCCCAGCATTACATCACCATGTCCTAAAATGGGGTACATGATTGTTTTACATATATTCAAGGCCTGTACGATGACTTATGGTGTCCCCATTTACAGATAATAAAGGGCTGGTGACGTGTGTCTGAAGTTAAGTCAAAAAGGTTGCCATTTATAAAGAAGAACGCATACACGAACGAAAGTCGAAGTCTCGGTTTCAAAGAGACTCTTCATATCACAGTTAAAAAAGCATGCAAAATTACCCAGCATGCAAAAAGGTTCTTATGCCATATGAGAATAGCGAAACACAAATCCGCATGCAAACCCGCACAGTCCGATCAGGACCTCTGCTCGTCGATATATTATATAGTATCGTGGCTTCTGTAAGTAAAAATCGAAGACCCTGATCAGACTCAAGGATTGCGCGGACTGATCTTGGTCTTCGACGCCAGCACATACGATCAGGGCTTATTTTTCACTTTGAGTAACGTACGAATAATAGACGTTGATTAAAAAAATATCGTATCCAAGGAGCTAAACCAATTTTGCCAGAGCTACCTTCCCTCCCCTGATACCAGCCCCATCCTCTGAAAAGTTATCGACTCCCCGTAACCCTTGTCATGCTGAATAAATTAGGATGCCACACACACTTCCAAATGTTAGCCAATCAGATGCCTTGATCGAGATTGTTGACATAAATTCATAAACTGAATGGCAAACAGTGCAGATCCAGATCAGTTGGCTTCTACAGAAGCCAACTGATCTGGATCTACACTGTTTGCAAAGGCAGGGTATATCCGGGTTCAGCAGGACAAGGGTTAAATTTAGGTCCCTCTCATAAACTTGCAAACGAACAATTCGTCATTCCTGCCCTAATGTGGCATAAGAATGTTGGTTTTTCCAGTATACGTGTATTTGGTTTCTCCGTGAAAAGGAGACGCTATCTTTTCATGACTATGCATGTTTAGACCTCAGAGGACTGGCCAGTCCCTCCATGGCATTCACTGTTCAAATATGTCATGGAAAATGCTCAGTTTTCCAGTAAAACCTGAGTTATATGACCCATAACGTCAGTAAATATACATGTACATGTACGCCCAGCGAAGCTTCAGATCACCTGCGCATGCGCGCAGTCAATTACGAAAACACGCCTATTCAAATATATATAGAAAATTTCACCTCCAAAAACTGAAAAAATTTCAGATAAAGAAACTCTGATATCTTTCATATTACTGCTTAAAGCATATATTTTGGGTACTCGTAAGAACTGCCTCGATGAGGCGGTTCTAACGAGTACCCACAATCTATGTTTTTGAGCAGAAATAAGAAAAATAATGTATACCCCTGTAAACCCCAGTTTTACTATATAAAAGTGGCGTTTAAGGGGGTCAAAATTATATAGGTATGATCGGCATCTTCACTGAGCGCATTTGGGATAGTCGAGGTTGCACAGTTTCTTCATGCTGACAACGAAGACTTGTAGCATACTGCGCAGACTGCGCAGATGTAGAGGCTGATTTGAGTCTTCGTCGGGCACATGTGCCAGAAGGTACGTTATCTCGCGTTATGGCTCCTGTGTGCTTTGTCGAAGAAAACTATCGTGACTATGCATGTTTAGAACTCGGTGGACTGCTCAGCACCATTATGATCTTCAGTGTTTGAGTATCTCATGAAAAAATGCTTGGGTTTTCCAATAGCCTGAATAATACGTATTTTGTTTCTCCTTGAAAATGAGACATTGTTATGACTATGCGTATTTACATGTAGAACTCGGAGGATCGGACAGTCCAGTCATAGTCTTCGGATGTCCGAATACGTAACGAAAAAAATGCTGGGATTTTCCAATAGCCTGAATAATACGTATTTTGTTTCTCTTTGAAAATAAGACATTGTAATGACTATGCATATTTACATGTAGAACTCGGAGGATCGGACAGTCCAGTCATAGTCTTCGGATGTCTGAACATGTCACGAAAACATGCTGGGTTTTCCAGTAACCTAAGTTATACGTATTTTGTTTCTCTGTGAAAACTGAGACGCTATATCAGATATAATTTGCATAGTTTCGATGTAAAACAAAACAAAATTAGAGCCATGTAACAATAGATGGTATCACGAATTACCTAAATATTTGGACAGACAGCGTTACCTAAATATTTTGAGCGCTGTGAACCAAGCCCAGTCGCTGCGGAACGTGGTGTCTGATCAGGAACTGCACTGTTTGGAACTCATCCAGGACATTTTAAACTCATCGACAAATTGTCTAATGTATCATATGCGTCCTACATGTACCATTCGAATAACTTGTCTACCATCACGAAAACATGCCTATATAATTTTGACCCCCGTAAACCCCTCTTTTATATAGTAAAACTGGGGTTTACAGGGGTTTACATTATTTTTCTTATTTTTGCTCAAAACATAGATTGTGGGTGCTCGTTAGAACCGCCTCGCCGAGGCGGTTCTAACGAGTACCCACAATCTATGTTTTGCGCTAAAATATGAAAAATACCGATTTTTTTTTTTATCTGAAAAATTTCAGTTTTTGGAGGTGAACTTTTCTATATATTTGAATAGGCGTGTTTTCGTAATGCGAAGTACATGTATATGATGACGGCGCAGTCTGAACAGCGCATTCATTGTCCGCAGACTGAATCACTATAGAATACATGAACGGGGTAGAAAGGATCTGAGTAGTCTGCGTATATGTAAGAAGATCTAGTCAGAATCCACGCTTTTCACACGTGATCAAAAATGTTTTTGACTATGTTGTCATGCGTGGTCTGTGTATTTAGTTGACGAGCATTGGTGTCTACCGCTAGACTACATATCGGGGGACATGAACCTGCAAAGGGGATGCATCTCACTGCACAGAAGTCCTCGGCCAGTTAACGTCGATGCACTGTTATCACGAAAACATGCCTATGTAATTTTGACCCCCTTAAACCCCACTTTTATATAGTAAAACTGGGGTTTACAGGGATATACATTATTTTCTTATTTCTGCTCAAAAACATAGATTGTGGGTACTCGTTAGAACCGCCTCGGCGACGCGATTCTAACGAGTACCTACAATCTATGTCTTGAGCAGAATCGCCTCGTCAAGGCGGTTCTAACGAGTACCCATAATCTATGTTTTTGAGCAGAAATATGAAAAAATATCAGAATTTTTATCTGAAAATTTTCATTTTTTGGTGGTAAACCTTTCAGTATGTTTGAATAGGCATGTTTTCGTAATGTCTCGTAATACAGACATCATCAGTGGTGCTCAAACGGCCTTCAAGGTCAAGGGACTGAACTGAACTGAACTGAATAGATGACTGGTAAAGGTACGGGTGTTGACTCCAAACTGGTTTGGCTAAGTTTATATTGAAAGTGTCTCTGTGAACAATATTACAGCCATACCTCTGAAGTTATGGGGGTCTACCCAACTTGAGTGTGACAAATGGCCAAAGAAACCTTTAGCACTCTGGGTAAAATATCAGCAGACGACATATTGAACTAATTTTCTTACTTTTACAGAAAATAGGTTTTGACACTTCATACAAATCGTCTCTCTGCACACAGACAGGGTCTGACACCGTAATCAGCATTTTCCCCTTCCCAATGATATATTTGTGTAAGTTTGGCCAAAATCTGTCCATTTAATAAGGAGATAGAGTACAGACAAGTGGCTACGCCGACGCCAACGCCGACGCCGACAAGATCTGCACTAAAAACAATATGTCCCCCCGCATGGTGGGGGTTGGGGGGGGGGGGACATAAATATCAAAAGTATAATGTTCTTGAAGTATTAAATACAATGCATAATTTTCAGTTTCTGTCGAAAGACTGTGCCCAAGTATTGGTTAACTGCTGAGAGGACTAAACCTGTCCAGGAAAAGTGTGATTAGGCAAACTTACCGGCTCTACATGACATAAAAGGATTGATTAGGCCGTAAAACCTCAACTCAGTCAAATCTAGCATAACTTCTGATTAACTGTCACCTCTTGAGTGAAAGTTGTTATTATAACGAATGCATCAGGTTTCGGTATAAAGAGGGTTGAATGTACATGTAATAAAATTTGAACAAAGTCGTGTTTGTTTGTGTTGAGGTTTTACGGCCCAGTCAACCCCATAGGGTCATGTCAAGCACGGTCAGTTAACCAAAGCACACTTTTACCACACTTTTACTTGCCAGGTTTAGTCCTCTACATCACGAAAACATGCCTATATAATTTTGACCCCCTTAAACCCCACTTTTATATAGTAAAACTGTGGTTTGCAGGGGTATAAGTTATTTTTCTTATTTCTGCTCAAAAACAGATTGTGGGTACTCGTTAGAACCGCCTTGACGAGGCGGTTCTAACGAGTACCCACAATCTATGTTTTGAGCAGAAATATGAAAAATATCAGTTTTTTATCTGAAAATTTTAAATTTTTGGAGGAGAAATTTTCTATATATTTGAATAGGTGTGTTTTCGTAATGTAAGCGGTTACATGTAACCAGTATTATGTACATTTTTTCACCAGAAACTGACATCTGCCCGTCTTGAATCAGCGGAAGGGAGAGAGTGACCGTAGAAAATATTTCCATGATCAATCTCCACGAAAGACTGTTGTCGACCTGGCGGGAGTCGAACCCTCGACCTTCTGATCACCAGTCAGACGCGCATCTAGCTGAGCCACTGAGGCCGACCAATGTCGCGTGACTGCCAGACGGTGTGCATAAAATATATTCGCTGAGGGCAAACAGCGTAGACCCAGATTAGACGCTACGTTGAGGTGTCTGGCCTGAGTCTATACTGTTTGCCCAGCCTCTCTGTCAAAATATGTATGATGGGTTAATAGTGTAATTCCTGAAAACTTCCCAGTGGTACCATATATTACCCAAAGGGATGGCAATATGATGACACGAATTATCTTTCGAATAGTGAGGCAGTCTCGTTTCCTGTTATTTCTGTTGACAGTTGAAGACACGGCGTTGTTTAAATAACGGGTAATTTTAAGTAAATACAATCAAATATCTAATTTATTTCACAATAAGACACAATGCCCGGGGAAACTGGTTTTATCAAATTAACGGGTATTCTCATTGTGACTGAGGTGTCAAAATAATTAATGTAACTGGGTATTTCATGGAAAGTAGTAAATGAAGCTTGAATGAATCTGAATCTGCCAGGATCTCCATACAGACACACAAATAGTGTATAAAATGGAGTCCACATGGAAATGGCGTATCAAATGTACTCAGAAAAACACACACAATAAAGGCGCTTTAGGTTTTATGGAAATTTTGAATCGATTTGCCAGAGCTATAAAACTGACATAATTTGACATTTTGACGAGGACGGGTCTGATAAATTTATGATGGTGATGATCATACCTGCCCATTACGAAATCACGCCTGTTCAAATATATTGAAAATTTCACCACCAAAACCTGAAAGTTTCAGATAAAAAGTCTGATATTTATCATATTTCTGTTCAAAACATAGATTGTGGGTACTCGTTAGAACCGCCTCGCCGAGGCGGTTCTAACGAGTACCCACAATCTATGTTTTTGCGCAGTAATAAGAAAAATAACATATACCCCTGTAAACCCCACTTTTACTATATAAAAGTGGGGTTTAAGGGGGTCAAACTTATATAGGTATGTTTTCGTGATGATAAGCTGTGGACTAAAATCTGTGAGATAAGACCAAATTTTAAGAGAGATTTCACAAAAATCTGTGAGATTTTCTTTAAACATCACTTTGGAGCGCCTCCAATATAGTCTAAAGTATTTTTTGTTTCCTGTAAGAAGCTTGTGAATACCACAACAGTGTGTGATTTGTTTATTTCTTCATCATAAATCTGTATTAATCTGGTCCTAAAATTCTGAGAGATTTGAATTTTTTATGGGAATTGCCTTTCAGATTGGCCAAACTCTGTGAGATTTTATCTCACAGTATGAGGTATGACATGTATGGATGATGATGATGAGATGACGACTTTTTCGATTGAGTTACTGGAGGTGTGAAGTCAACTCTGTCTGGAATGATTCCAGGTCTGGACTGCAGAATATTAAGGGGGAAATCAGTCACAGTCCTGTTGGTCTGTGGTAGAAAAAATGCATATGAGTATTTATCCTTCATTACGAAAACACGCCTATTCAAATATATTAAAAATTTCACCACAAAAAAAAAAAGAAAACCTGAAAGTTTTCAGGTAAAAAATCTGATATTTTTCATATTTCTGCTCAAAACATAGATTGCGGGTACTCGTTAGAACCGCCTCGCCGAGGCGGTTCTAACGAGTACCCACAATCTATGTTTTTGAGCAGACATAAGAAAAATAATGTATACCCCTTGTAAAATCCACTTTTACTATATAAAAGTGGGGTTTATGAGGGTCAAAATTATATAGGTATGTAAATAATATCGAAAATCTGTTACGCAGAGATTAGATGGGCGTTTAAGTGGACTACACTTGGTACAATTTTCGTCATTTCGCCACCTGTTTGCTTTACTTGCCGCCAAGCCCATTCTGAAAATGGGCCCCCTCCCTCTTGGAGCAATTTTTTTCATATAGATAGACACTTAGTTTTTAAAAAGGAATAAAAACATTTTTGACAGTATTGTCTCCATTGAAAGTACATCAACGCTCCATAACCCATTTATGCCGAGTGGACTCTTCTACCTCAAGTATTTGGACTGGTCCATTTCTTTTATAACTGGCGCCGGGTAGCTTTTTATTATCATCATGTTTTGTAGACATTTCTATACTTACTGCAAATAGTGTAGAATCTGATCAGACGCTGCGTTCTGTGGCGTCTGATCAGGGTCTACACAGTTTGTCAATGTCCTTTTTATGGGCCACTAGGCTTAAATGGGTTGAGGTATATGTAAATAGATACAGTCGAACCTCGATAGCTCGAACATCGATGGCTCGTTTACCATGGCTAATTTGAACTCGTTTAGGGAAATTTTTATCATTTTATCGAGAAATTGTATGTTGTGTGTACTCATTAGAATCGCCTCACTGAGGCGATTCTAATAATTGCACTCAACATACAATTATTGAGTAGACAATAAAAAAAAATCCCTAAATTATCGTCATTTGCTTCATAATTAACCTTCAGTGGCTCGAATCACCCATGTCTCGAACAATTTTCTATGGTCCCAGATATGTTCGAGCCATCGAAGTTCGACTGTATACCGCTAATGGAGAGCACTCTAAATGAACCGGGGCAAGCAATTCCTACAAGATTGCATGTGCGCCAAGCGAACTCTCAGATCAGCCTGCGCACTGACGCAGATCAGAGTCTTTGCAGGATATTCTGTGAGTGGCGTCTTCAGGCAGACAGCGTGGATGTGCAGGCTGATTTGAGCGTTCGCTGGGCGCACATGCAATCTTGTAGGAAATGTTGTGCTCCAGTTCAAATGTGAAAGCTTTTCTCCCCTGTTTTAAGGGAGATAATTCCAGCAGAATAGATTTTGCGTTACTGTTACACTATTCTCTTTCATTAAAAATGGGCTCCAATAGCATTTATTCTGACAATGACATAGTTGCCTCCCTTCTAATAAAGGGCTTCTATTAACCCAATATAGACTGAATGAACTCCCCCACATTATATATTGGAATATTCTAATTTTGAATTTCGTTATGTCAGGCTATGTGATTTAGGTATTCCTAGAGAAAAATGATTGAACTATTTGTAAACAGTGGAGACCCTGATCAGACGCCGCGTTCTGCGGCGTCTGATCTGGGTCTGCTCTGTTTGCCAATTACCCTTTTACTGGTATTTGGACTATAATAAGTTAAAGGGAAAAATAGTCTTTCCTCAGTTTTGAAAGGTGTCAAACACTGATGGGACAGCTTCCTGTATGCAAATTAAAGTTGCAGTTGTCCCCGCTTTATTTGTTATTTATATTATTTTTAATTTCGTTTTATTTTACTTTATTTTCTTTTTTGCAGAATGATGACAAAATACTTGCAAAATGGCGAAAAATCGTTTAGGTGTAGCCATGCATTAACCTCTAATTATTTTCCCGACTATCACTTTGATCATTATGGAAAGCGCTTAAGTTGGGATTTTTTTTGGGAAAAAACAATATTGTGAACCCGTTTTACAATGACAGCATTTGCTCCCAAATGTTTTGCCACTAAAATGAATTTGCTGTTGTAAAGAATCCTTATTGAGCAGAATGGCATGTAAGAAAGGCTTCATTTTTACTTATTTCCTCATAAAACATATGTTTTTAATATTTGTTAGAAACACATCATCGAGGCGATTCTAGCAAATATTGAAAAACATAGCTTTCTTGAAGTATTTAATACAAAGTTTTTGCATAGTTTCTTACAAACTGTCACCTCTTTGGCAAAGGCTTCTCGTCAGTCAATTTATCATTATAACAAATTTTGTCGTTGTATCGAGTGTTTGTTTCAAGAGGTTTGATCGCATAACAGATAAGAAGCCGTTCCCGTTTTAAATACGACAATAATAAAGTATCGTTTTTTTTTTTTTTTTTTTTTTTTTTTTTTCGGCGTTTTGAGCTAATATGTGTCACAATATCTCTTTTGGCTCATTGAAAACTCGCTGCACTCAATAATTTCTCATATTTCTATACATTAGACACTTCAAAGTGTTTAACTCTTAACAAATAAATCTGGGTAACTTACATCACATTTAATAAGCTCCATCATACACCCGTGGGAAAGCAGGGTTCACATGACCAAGAACCTTAACTTATTGCTTAGCATTCTGGGTAAAATTTCAGCAGACGACAATTTAAAACAGTTTTCTTATTTTTCCCAGGAAGCAGGTTTTAACAGTTCATGCAAATTGTCTCCATTGGAGACAATTTGCATGAAATGTTAAATCCTGTTTTCTGGTATAAAACATTACGAAAACACGCCTATTCAAACATATTGAATATTTCACCACCAAAAAACAGAAACTTTTCAGATAAAAATTCTGATTTTTTTTTTTTTTTTTTCATATTTCTGCCCAAAACATAGAATGTGGGTACTCGTTAGAACCACAATCTATGTTTTTGAGCAAAATAAGAAAAATAATGTATACCCCTTTAAACCCAGTTTTAATATATAAAAGTGGGGTTTAAGGGGGTCAAAAGTATATAGGTATGTTTTCGTGATGTAATAGAAAATATCATCAATTTGTAGTCGAGTGGCGGAAGGAGACTGGATACACTTGGTAGATTTCCCGCCATTTTGTACAAGGGAGATAACTTTTGTGACCTTCTGTTTGCGTTCCTACCCACCTTTCTGAAAAAGGTCTTTTCTAAAAGGAAAGGGTAGAAAACTCTCTTCTTTTAGAGTCGAACTCATTTCAGAAAAAGGCAAAACTATTTTGCCAGAGTTGTCTCCCCTAAAAGTGTATACATTGCCCCTAACTCCTTACCAGCCTTTACAGAAAAAATGTGAATAGTTCACTCCACTACCTTGAAACTGACGGAATGGCAAACAATGTAGACCACGAGCTTTAGGAGCGGTTTGATCTGGGTCTACATTATTTGCTCAGGTCTGTTGTCCGAATACGAGGCAAATTCTCGCTTACTATTGTCACAGAAAGCGAACTAGCTTTAAAGCTATCAGATTACAACATTTGAATGCTGACGTACATGTACTCGATACGAAAACACGCCTATTCCAATATATTAAAAATTTCACCACTAAAAACTGAGAACTTTCAAATAAAAAAAAATCTGATATTTTCACATTTCTGCTCCAAACATAGATTGTGGGTACTCATTAGAACCGCCTCGGCGAGGCGGCTCTAACGAGTAACACAATCTATGTTTTTGAGCAGAATTAAGAAAAAACAATGTATACACATGTAAACTCCAGTTTTGCTATATAAAAGTGGGGTTTAGACGGTTAAAGTTACATAGGTGTGTTTTCGTGATGTGTCGTAGATTTCAGAATGAAAACAATTCTGGCGAATAAATGACAGGTACAAGGACATCTTAAAATTTTAGGACAAGAATGGTAAGCGGTTAAAGTGTTTGTGTTCTTAGAGTAAATACTGTATCTCAGATTAATAATTATACTTGTAAGTCATTGATTCAGTATATCAAAGTACTGAGAGCACTGGTGGGTCGATTGTCTGAGTGAAGGCTGTGAAAATGGTTCTGAACAGAGACTTACGATAATTTCATTTTTAGCCTTATCTTCTCGTAATTTAAGCACACAGTGCAAACCCTTAGCTGACGCCGTGATCTGCGGCGTCTGATCTGGGTCTGCACTGATTGCCAATGCTCTAAATGTCTCAGTCCAGGTTTTACAGATAACCGGCCTCTATCGACAGCACTCTGACGTCACAGCGACATTAATGACCATTTCCCAGATTTCGTCTAACGTGCGGTTTGATTATATTGGTCAATGAAGATCACGTGGACAACTACCTTAAGGAAATTTTGCCGTTATTATACTATGGTTCGATTGTAAACAATCGACCCAAAAAATGGGACAGGGTGGTGCCTAGCGACAAATCGTGGTATTGTTTGCATGGCTGATCCGTGAAAACAGCGCTAATAAAGGCACAGACTGTGGATACTTCGGACTGATACATTAAAGGGGGCGTAAAGCTTCACACAGGACAAATGCACAGACTATGGATAGCCCGGGTTCGACATAACTTAACAACGCCTTCGAAAGGGGCGTAGAATTTCACAAAGTACAAATGCACAAACTGTGGATAGCCTGCTCGACATAACTACTGTTGAAAGGGGTATAAAATTTCAGAAAGTATAAATAAACAGACTGCGGATAGACCGCACGATATAATCAACTACTGTTGAAAGGGCCGGTCTCGGTGGCTCAGTTGGATGCGCCGTCCGACTGCAGACTAGGAGGTCGCGGGTTCAACCCCCGCCGAGGTCGGCAACATTCTTTTGTGGAGATTAATCATGAAATATTTTCTACGGTCATTCTCTCCCTTCCGCTGATTCAAAGGGGGCAGTTGTCAGTTTCTGGCGAAAGAATGTGCACAATACTTGTTAACCGCTTAGAGGACTAAGCCTGCCCAGTAAACGTGTGGCTAGGTAAACTAACCGCGCTCGACATGATTCCATTGGGTTGACTGGGCCGTAAAACCTCAACACTGTCGAAAGGGTCGTGATACTATATAGATATAACTTAACTATCGTTGAAAGGCGGTGTAAAACTTCACAGTGGACAAATACACAGACTGCAGACAGCCCGGTCCGATAAAACTTCACTACAGTTAAAGAGAGCCGGGCCCAATATAACTTAACTACCGTTAAAGGGGCATTAAACTCCATAAAGTATACCACCACCTGTCCGAATAAGAGACGCTACCAGTCAATAACAATTACACGAATGATTGGAAAGGGTAATGAACTTTTGTCTGTATTTCAATTATTATTCATAAAAGTCCGATAAAAATCTAAAAGAGCTAAAGGTAACAAATTTACCCTACGACCATTTGTCATGAAATAATTATTCTACCACGTTCATTATAATTATGTGTCAAAATAGTGGGTCATTTTCCTATCACGATATACCGTGCTTACCAAAGGTATTCGGACAGACAGGCCTGAGCAAACAATGCAGACCCAGATCAGACGCGGCGTCTGATCTGGGCCTACTGTTTGCCACTCATCCAGTTGTTTTTCACACAACATGTACTTAAACAGACTTATTTAAATTTTAGTGAAGGCGTTATGGTGTATCACTATCTATGGTGATTATGGTACGCCTCTGCACTGTTGCCCGAGTCCCAAAGACTCCTTTGAGTGTGTGGAGTAACACGAAAAATCAAAGTACTGACAGGACTGGTGTGTCGATTGTCTCGGAGTGTAGGTTGGGAAAATTGTCCTGAACTTAAGACTATGTCATTTAACCCTTAACTTCCTGTAAATTAAGCAAACAGTGCAGACCCTGATCAGACGCCGCGTTCTGCGGCGTCTGATCTGGGTCTGCATTGTTTGCCAATGTTCCAAATGTCCCGGTCCGAGTTTTACCAATAACCCTCTATCAAGAGCATTCTGACGTCACAGCGATAAGAATAGGGTCTATATAAAAAAAAAAAAAAATTACACAGCGCGGTATGATAGCAATGCTCAATTTTCTAATCACGTGGACAAGGGAGGTCTCGCCAAAGAAGGAAAAAATGTGTCTTTAAGGAAATTTTGGCGCGTATATACTATGGGTGGATTGTAAACAATCGACCCAAAAATGCCTAAATAGCATGCGCGGGCAACGAAGGTCCCGATTATCCTGCATATTGGTACGAATTCCTCAAGATCTGCATTGGTATTCAAATTAATTTATGGATATTGTTGGATCTACCCAACAACAGAGAAGACACTGATCAAATTGCGCGGATGCGCAAGTTCGTGTTGGCATGGCCGGCTCTTTTCCATATGACATTGGTTAAGCTCCACCGAATTTTAACTACAAACTGTCCCACCCTAGTGTTTGTCATAACTGTGCTTGTACTGTTTGCATTCGTCTCACTTACTTTTAAATTTAAGGGGTTGGAACTATTGGCCATTATTACAAGGGAGACAACTTTTATGATTTCAAGTTTGCTCTCCGGCACACCAAATTCCTTCTGGAAAAAAGGGTTTACTCTAATAGGAACGCATTTGCTTCCATTGGGAGCTAATTCTTTCCTTTAAAGGAGACCCATTTAAGGAATGTATTAGTGTGCAGGAAAGCAAACAGGGAGTCAAGAGTTGTCTCCCTTGCAAGAAATGGGAGAAAATCTACCAGGTATATCTAGCTATCTTAAAGAATAAAATGTAGACCTTTTTAAACGCTACGTCACACATTTAAAATTATTTGGAACCTCTCGGTCTTTACTCTTTAACGCAAAACACGTTCTAGCCTCGTTCTCATTAGATGGCAGAAAGTTTGCAGTTTACGTTTATCGGACAGTATAATTGACGATGTTTTTTTTTTGTTTTGTTTTTTTTCATTATTTTTATTTATTGATTTTTTATTTTTAGAAAAACTAAAACAGTTTCATTCATCAAAAGTTTCTTTTCAGAAGAGATTCTCATCGTGCGATCATTTAAATGTAATAAAAACAAATATTAACATATATTTTGACTATACGCTAGCTAAAACTAGGCGAAAAAAGGACGCCATAGAGCAATATTACGGTTACGCGCGTGTCTGCTGATATCAGAAAAAAATATATTGAAATATTTGTATTTGTCTTAGGAAAAGCCGTCAGATTGCTTCTTAATGCTATATTTTAATACTCCAGATAAAATTTACGATTAGCTATTAACCAAAAGGAATTTATAATCCAAGTTACAGTTGGCTTGAATCAATTGGTATCAATGGAACCGGAAATGTTTTTGCCATCCACAATTTTTGGGCATATATAACATTGTAATCACGTGGTCAGTATCCAGGATGAAAACAATAGCATTAAAAAGGTCTATAAAAATTTCGCTTGTTGAAACAAATATTTTGTCCATTTGCAGCATAGTCACAGTAATGTACTTTTTCACCTGATAGTTACGTTACTCATATTTCTAGATAAGAGGGGTTATCGGGAAAATATTTTTTTTCTTATTTGTCCACTAAAAGAGCTTCTAATGAGTACCCACAACATATGTTTTAGTGGAAAAATATGAAAACAATATCAATATTTTGGTCAAAAAGCAACTTATCTAATAAATAATAATAATAATAATCGACTTTATTTATAGAGGGTGCTATCTGGAGCTATGTTGCTAAATATTATGGCGTTCCAATTCTGATATATTTTGACAAAAGCTTTAGATAAAATGGGTATGCCATGCATGTCTAGTTTATTTCTCCGCGAAAGTATATGTCGATGGTACATGTACGCATTAGAACACCTTGACATATCACATAACATATATTTTCGTGGAAAATAAGAAAACCGTCAGCACAAGTTTATTCTATTCATTTATTTTGTCAGAACGAGACTTCTTATCTGGAAGCATGGCTGTATAAAGTTTTTTTTCTCACATAAATTTTCGGGATACACATCACTGACCGAGAATTTTGACATGTCCTGAATTTTTTGTAAGAAAGTTGTAAAACTTGTATTTATGAATAGAAATCACAACACTACAACGGACATGGTTTTGCTCTTTAATTACTGTTGCAAAAAAAAAAAAAAAAAAAAAAAAAAATGCAAAATAAGCCAAGCATCGCTGTCATGCATCCAAGTACTAAACGCAATTTACGTGACTAACTTCGTCAAATATCCAGTCAGTCTACCGATGTCGGCATAAAGACGGCTTTCCCACTACAAATATGTAAAAGTGATCTATCCATCTAGCATTCGTCTTAAGCCCCGTTTATATGCATTAAGTTTACCCATAGGGGTAAATTTACCCCTATGGGTAAATATTTGCCCCACCTTGTTAAATACCCCTATGGGTAAATGGTTACGTTTATATGTGTTTTAGGAAGAAGGGGCAAATGATAGTTTTCTTTTTATTTAAAAGCTTATCTATAATAGCAGCATTGTTTCATTTAGCAAATGACAAACTGATGTTATTTTTCTTATTTTTCCAGAGATCTTGATTTGACATTTCATGCAAATTGTCTCCATTGATGACAATCTGCATAAGATATCAAATCCTGTATCCTGAGAAAAATAACAAAAATATTTCAAAATGTCATCTGGTGAACATTTTACCCAGGTGCTTAGGGTTAATCTGCATTATCAAGCTTCAGATACAAGAAGTAGGGAAAGAAAGTTTTTGGGGAAAACAAAAGTATTATTTGGTGGTCAGTAATATAATGTTCCCGATTTTGCTGCTGTATTCCAAAATGTTTAGCTAATATTCCACAGGAGCAAGACAGTATAGCCCCATCAAAGTTTGGGCAGGATCTATAATATTCTGCTGTAAACAAAGCAATTATGCCACCATACTGACATATATTGATGGGCGGACGTGGGGGAGGGGTGGTTTCAGTGAGGCGAGGTGTCCTGTAGCTTTTGTCACAGTATAGACCCTGATTATGACCAGATGTGTAAGCAGATGGTACTTATTTTTTTCCACGCATCAGCTATGTGACCCAGACATGAAACAAGCATTAATCAATGGAACTAACTGGTAATAATCAAGAAAAGTGATAATAATAATACATAAAAATTAATTATTTGACATCGCTTTTTATAATTCAGGTTAGACTGTATGAAAATGTTGAATGTTGGCATAGGACCTGAAACTGGGAATACCAGGGAACTCAATTCTGGTGACATAGATCTGCACAGTCTGGTCAGGGTATTTCCTATTTACCGATGGGATTCTACATATAAAGATAAACTAATTGTTCATCGGTAATGACTGTCCATGATCATTGCAAACCCCTTTGCTAGTATTTAGTGTGTTTGCAGATGGCTATACTCAAGTGATTGTCACATATTAAACTGTTGAAATGTCATGTGTGTGAGTACCTTAGACCATAATCAGACTGTGTAGAGATTGTTGAACAGATAAACAGTCTGATCTGGTACCATTTTTATATCCCATGGTAATTTTTGTTTAGTCATCAACCTTTACCACTCTGGTTCTCTGGGCGATATTAACAGATGCCAAATTGGTAGTATTTCTGTGTTGTTTTTTTTTTTTTGTTGTTGTTTTTTTTGTTGTTGTTTTTTTTCCCTCAGAAAATAATAGGATGGCACCATTTTCTTGAAATGTCAAAGCCTATTTTCTGGGAATAATAAGGAAATATTTCAAGTTGTTGTCTGCTAATAATTTTACCCTCAGCTATAAGCGTTAAGAAATGGGAACGATAAGCGTTAAGAAATGAGAATTAATTTTAGTCATCAAATTGGTTAAAAATACTGCGAAAACTTTCTTGATGACATTAACTATTTAATTATAGATCAGCACAAAAGTGTGCTACTTGATCAGCACCATAATAACTATAATTCATATTTGCTTTGAATCAGTATCCTAACTGCTACTAGCATAATAGTATTCTTGTCAAATAACTCACTTCTGACCACAACTTGCAAACATAAATTTGTGACTGAGAAGGTACAAGTATATTTCCAGACATCAAGTAAATAAACAAATAAAATTTATGCAAAATAAACATTGTATACATGTATTCTGAGGCATTCCAAACATATTTACAAAATTTACCCCTATGGGTAAATTAAACATTGCGTTTACATGACGAAATATACCCCTAGGGGCAAATATATTTGCCCCTACCCTTGAGCTGGGGCTATTTACCCACGTGGGTAAATTTTGCCCCTAGGGGCAAATGCGTTCACATAACAAGTTTACCCCTAGGGGTATATTTGCCCCTAGGGGTAAATTTGCCCTTAGGGGCAAACTTATGCATATAAACGGGGCATTAAATATACATATCAGAACCAGCTAGCATTCTATTTAACCATATATTAGACCCTTATCGGCCCATAGGATTCCTGTCGGGCTGATAACGGTCCAATATAGATTTAAATAGAATGCTAGATGTGTATATTCCGAATCTGTTACATTTCTCCCCCTCCTTCTTGACTTCGCCCCGAAATCACCAGCACTAGCTGAAATAGACTGGCTCCAGTCTCTAGTGACAAAATATTTTTTCTTATAATCTGTTTAATAATCCACTTGAATAAAACCAAAGTAATATCAAGACTATAGAGGCTGGTCACTCTAGTGACCAGCCTTTATAATCATGATATTTTTTTGGTTTTATCTTAGTGGATTATCAAACAGGATTATGAGAAAAATATTTAGTCACTGGAGACTGGAGCCAGTCTCTAGCTGAAACTGATCCCTGCATACCGGGATCCGGAGATGACAGTGGCGGAATCTCTAATTCCACTGTTACCACCAAAATGTAGCGTTTGCCGGGTCAGCCATGAGGTCGAAACATCACACATCCAGGTATTAACAGCAATGTACGTTGCTTACAATGTAACTTCAATAATACCAGTCAGCATCAGCCTCGCCATAAAAGTCGGATTCGATAGCAAGACTATTATAATAATCTATAGAAGGTTAGCTTTTTACTTTTTATATAAAAAAAAAACATAGAAAGTACTCTTTTAACGCTATTAAAAATGCAGTGGTATATAGTGAGGTTTCAAAGAGCTAATTCAAAGTACATTTCTTGACATTTAGCGCTATTTAAATTAATTAATTGGAATGAATTCGATTGCATTATAGGTTGCCGGTATGTTTGTGCGCATTAGGGTGTTTAGACGCATTAAAATTTAGGTATTTCGTGTAACCTCATCTAAGTCCCACAGACGGAATGGCTTCGATCAAAGTCATACAGGCGCTCATAGAAAAACTATACTATACAGTGATATAGTGCATTGATTTTTCAGTGGCAGTGTGGCCAAGTGCATGTACCTTGCGTATAGTCCAGTCAAATTAATCATGTTAACCCAAACCCATTTATGCCTAGCGTCCCATAAAATGGTCATTTGCAAACAATGTTCACTCAGATCAGTCGCCGCAGAACGCGGCGTCTGATCAGGTCTACATTGATTGCATTGACTACAGGAAATGTTATAAAAACACCTGTCCAAAGAGTTATGGTAGAAGAGCCCACTCAGCATAAATGGGTCAATGTCTGTTCATGTGTTGTGCACTTATCTAAGAAATCTCTTTAAAAAATATACAGTGAACCCTCGATACAACGACAGCATTTGTTCCCAAAGATGTTGCCATTAAAATGAATTTGCTGTTGTAAAGAATCCTAAATGGACAGAATGATATGTAAAAAAGACCTTGTTTTATTCTTTTTCCCCATGTTTTATTTCTTTTTCCGTTCAGCTCAGTGAGGCGATTCTAACAAATATTCAAAACATATCTTGCTTGAAGTTTTGATGCAAAACTCTTGCATAGTTTCTCATCAACTGTCACCTCTTTGGCGAAGGTTTCGTTTCGTGATATTCAAATTGTCATTATAATGATTTTTGTCGTTGTATCGAGTGTCGGACTGAGCCAGCGCATGACAAACCTCCAAAATGGTATGTGCACCCAGCGAAGACTGAGATCAGCCTGGGCATCCACCCAGTCTGTTCAGAGTCTTCACTGTCCGCATGAAGAAAGCTTTGGTCCTTAGCTATACTCACTGAGCGCACAGCAAAGACTGGTCAGTCTGGGTGGATGCCCAGGCTGATCTGAGTCTTCGCTGGGCGCAAATGCCATTTTGTTGGTTTTGTCATGCGCTGGCTCATATAAAGAAACTTTATCAGTGTCCAGTGAGTTCAGAACTCGTTCAGCTTCTAGTGTATAACATTATGGTATCAAGCATGGAGTTGGTAGCCTTTGGCGTTTAGTCGGTAAGCACTGCATTACTATTGTCTAAGAGGGACTGTCTTGAAAAAAAATATCGAAACGCGACGTTCATCGATGTAAATACGTACAGCCATCAATTTGAAGAGGGTGATTTGAGGGATATAAAATATTTGAGTGTGATCCACTAGTGTTTTAAGGACACGTCCATTTGAAGTTGCCACATACACCTTATTGAAATAATGTTAGGTCGACCTGTAATCAAATGTTAGGTGGACCTGTAACCCACATGCTGTTCACCGGAAGTAGTATAGGGTGCCACTATGGGTACCATAGTGGCACCCTATACTACTACCGGAGGGTATGATATAGCCGGTGCACAGCATTTTCAACAAGATTGCGAAGACTTAGATCTTTCTGCGCATTTGCGGTAGTTGATTCGAGTGTTCACGGGGCACTCTGTGGGTAGCCAGGGACCCAAGGCGTCTTCAGGCAGACAGCAAAAATTCTGATCAGCCTGTGCTGTACAGTCTTGTAGGAAATGCTGCGCCCTGGCTCATATTCATAGAAGTCCATTTTACCATTTTACTATTGCAAAACACAGTAGACTCTCGTTATCTCGACTTCCCTTATCTCGAATAGCCACTTATCTCGCAGTGATGATCTGGTCCCACTCTAGCAACAAGTAACAATATGTAGAAAAGAGGAGAAACTTCCTTTTTTTCCACAATATGTTCAATATATCTCTAACTTCAAGAGTCACAAACTGCATATTCATTTGTGAAATGTGGTTTTTCGATTTACTTTTTCATCGATTCTGCAAATCTGATGTGTCGCGGTAAGGACGTGTCGCGCTACGGACACCTCGAAGTTTTTCAGAGATTCCCGTGGACTTCGAGATAACGAGAGTCAACTGCATATTGTTAAAACCAAAAAGGCCCCTATCAGATTGTGTGTTTCGCTAGTTGGTCTGGATCCAATTCCGACAACCTGTCTTTATACGGGATACCTTTTCTAAATGCAAACAGAGTAGACCCTAGCTAATGTCCCTTTTATGAGACGCTAGACATAAATGGACAGTAAAAGGCATTACGAAAACACGCCTTTTCAAATATATTGAAAATATCACCTCCAAAAACTGAAAATTTTCAGATGAAAATTCTAATATTTTTTTTTTCATATTTCTGCTCAAAACATAGATTGTGGGTACTCGTTAGAACCGCCTCGGTGAGGCGGTTCTAACGAGTATCCACAATCTATGTTTTTGAACAGAAATAAAAAAAAGTTTATGTATACCCCGTAAACCCCAGTTTTACTGTATATAAGTGGGGTTTCTTGGGGTCAAAATTATATATGTATGTTTTCGTGATGGCTAGAAAAGATTGCGCATCCCCAGTCTGATCAGGATCTCCGCTGCCCGCTTACAGAACAATAAGACACTGTAGAATATATAGCCTGGCTAGACAAAAAGAAGAAGTCCTCATCAGATTGTGTATCGGGTATAGCTAGCTGGTCTAGATCTTTTCTGATCCTATAACATCGAAGACCTTTTTTCCCATGACGCGGCCCAAATGATAAAAATGAGCCACAACGTGAGAAAACGTACCTTCTGACATGTTCGCCCATCGAAGACTCAAATCAGCCTGCGCATTCGCGCAGTCTGATCAGAGTCTTCGTTGTCCGCATGAAGAAACTTTGCATTCTTGGTTATCCAAAATGCGCCCAGTGAAGATTCTGATCAGACTGCGCGAATGCGCAGGCTGATCTGAATCTTCAGTGGGCGCACATATCCGGGGGTAATTTTTTCTGACTTTGGGGCCCCAATGTTTTGATCCTCATACCGTTTTATAAAATAATTGTGCCTCTTCTTGTGAAATGGTCATTTGGCAACATGGGAACAGCGTAGGCTCAAATTAGCCGGATCAAAGATTTTCTTCCAATGCAAACCGGCATACTCTGCATTTTCAGTCGAGTCTGTATCTGAAAAGTGAGTGACCTGATCAGGCTGTGGGGAAGCAAATACTGGTATGTACATTCCTTGTTCACATATATCATAATGACTACTCTTATGTTAGACTGAGTGTGTCTTTGATTTACTTCGAACGATGTAATAAAATGCATAAAAACCATTGAAATAAAATATTTTCTTCCGTTTATGGTACATATATTCCTTTTATAAAATTTGTAGCCTAGCATCTGGGCGTTAAAATGAAAAATATGGATACAAATTAATCTATTTGCATGAAAACGAACAGTATAATAGTTTTATAGCTTGTCTACTCTCCTTTCTCAACTTGGCCAAGATATGTATTGGAGACTCTACCAAATAGGCTTGCTATTGTTAACCTGTTAATAACCTTTTAATAATAAACAAAAATGAACACACTTTTATTATCAGACTAGCAGCTAGTCTATAAAATTGGGTGCTTTAAAATATGCAATACTAATCGTCACGTCAGTTTTTCTGTCATTCTACACTGTTACCATTACCTGATTCAAACAAAAACAGGTTAATTCGAAATAGAAATCATCTCCGTGGTACTGTTGACTTGCATTAACACACCCATGTAAAAATATATAATTCCAAAAAAACTAAAGAAAAGACATTTTCTTCTTTTTTCCACAAAAAAAAAAATAATTAAATAAAATCATATGTGTGGTTACTCATTAGAAGCGCCACTGAGTGGCGCTTCTAATACTTACCCACAACATATGTTTTGAGGGAAATAAGAACAGTATAACTTACTTAATAACTCTCTTATCTAAAGTTACGTAAGCTATGACATTTTCACGATATAATATGGGAAATGAAGAAACTTTCGATTATTATAAGCGCATTGAGCAATAAAAAATTTGTGCAATAAAAAAGGTTGCTGGAAATGATAATAATAAAAATAATCGAGCAGCTGTTTCAAAATTCTGAACTCCCCTCCCACCCCACCCCCACCCCCCTCCCCGGCCCCCCTACGCCACCCACCTTTACTGTAGACCCTTCTGCATATCCCTGTTTTTACTATATGGCATGACAAAACCAACAAAATGACATGTGCGCCCAGCGAAAACTCAGATCAGCCTGGGCATCCGCCAAGACTGATCAGAGTCTTCACTATGCGCTCAATAGGTAGCTATAGGACCCAAGTTTTCTTCATGCAGGGAAGACTCTGATCGGACTGGGCGGATTCCCAGGCTGATCTGAATCTTCGCTAGGCGCAGATGCCATTTTGTTGATTGTGTCATGCGCTGGCTCAGATATTATGGGGGAACACGTGGTACACATTTCATAGAAATAATTTACTAATAAACTATATCCTGGTGGGGGCCATGTGAGAACGCATAGCGTAGGAAGATTTTAACCCATTGTATACTGAAGAGACTCTCCCACACTATATATTGGAAGAGTCCAATTTCAATTTTAGGTACGTCCGGCTATGAGATCTACATATTCCTAGAGAAAAATTGCTAAATTATTTGCAAACAGTGGAGAGCCTGATCAGATGCCGCGTTCTGCGTCTGGAGAGCCTGATCAGACGCCGCGTTCTGTGGCGTCGGATCTGGGTCTGCACTGTTTACCAATTACCCTTTTACGGGTCTCCCGACTACAATGGGTTAATATTGTTTTGTATTGTTTTGGATTGCATCTGCTCGAACGTGTCTCATTATGACTTATATTTAACTTTCACCACTCTCTAGGCTAATTCAGCAGCCGACAAATTGATAATATTTTTTTTTTCCCTCAGAAAATAGATTTTGACTTTTCAAAGCCTAATTTCATGGGGAAAATATTTGAAAATATCCTCTGCTGAAACTGGTACCCAGTTTACTAAGCGCAGCCCACACAGACAAAAAAAATAAATGTGGCAGATTCTGGTATCTTGTAAATTACCGGTAATTTTGTACCAAATAAACTGTGCAATTGTAGAAAAATAATTGTTACAACTGGTCACGTGGCACTGATTACAGCATCAAAAGACTGTTACCCCGCTTTATTTACAGGTATGGCCTATACTGTCACTAACGCTTAGCGTGCTGGGTTAAAATTTCAGCAGACGATTTTTTTTTTTCAAAAATAGGCTTTGGCATTTCGTGCAAATTGTCTCCGACAATTTGCATGAAATTTCAATGCTTATTTCCTGAGAAAGCTAAGAAAAAATATCTCTTATTTGTCACTTGCTTGATTTGCTCATGGAGTGGTAAAGGTTAAGTGGTAAAGAGAAACAGACAATACGCGGGGAGCCATACTTAAACATAATTTTCTTTCTAGGATACAGAGAAATTAATTTAGACGACAACATCAAACTCTTCTTAAACGGTCATTTCATCTTTAAAAATAGCTTGAGAATTATGATACATTTGAATCTGACATCAACTTTCTTTTCATTTTTACCGTATACCAAAAGATAATATAGGTATGCGACCTCGGTTACTGAAGCGCAGAATATACACTTAATAAAACTGTTTAATATCGGTTACAGTAAGTAACGATGCGCACCTGCGTGGTTTAGACAAATAAAAACGAAGTTCGGCCCTCAAAAAGCTTTGGACGAATCATCAGAATGGACATTAACACAGAAAATTCTCTCTTTGTGAAATCTACTCCTTTCCACGTGCTTTTGTGCGCGATAAATGGCTAATTTTGTGCCCAGTGTTTTATTTTGTGAAACAGACACCAGTTATGATGTGAAATCAGAGAAGGGGTGTCAGTGGAAATAGATGCCCGTATTTTATCTGAAGATTTGTAGAGGGTAGCAGTCATTAAATGGATTGGGCTCAACAGGGAGACTTCAAATTAAAGACTTCGGTACGAAAAAAAAAAAAAAAATAAAAAAAATAAGCAGGTGGACAGTACGCTGTATTATGTAAGTTAACAATTATTATTATTATTTCTATTATTATTATAATGTGTTCTTCTGTTGATAAATAATTCAACCAAGTAAACACTTTCATCCTATAAAGGCTTTAACACAGCCAGAAGGAAATTATTTTTACGCACACGTAAAAAATCTTGAAAACTTTTGCCTAGAATCGCTTCCAGAGGGAGCAAATTCTTTTCCTTTAAGAGTGGCCTCTATTATATAGAAGCAAAATATCTTATGTTAATGCAACTTTATTATAAATGTTTTTTATGTTATGCACATTCGTTATGTGCGTAATGAATACTTCGCCTATGGTAAGTACTCTAGATATGTTTGTCTGTTGTCTGTTTATTCTTTTCCATCTTTACCATTCAATGGGGGTGGTCGGGTGGTGCGAAGGTGCTGTGTATCTTACATCACTGGGGCGTCCAACTGATATTGGCTTACAGTTGGGCAAGGCCTGCTATCCTTGTAGTGGGTAAGGGTAGAGGGGGGAATGTTTTTATTTCTTCTGTTTCTTCACTTTCTTCACTTTCATTCCTGTTCCTCTTTCTTCCCTGTCCCTCTCTTTTATCTCCTCTACTCTCTCTTCTATCTCTTTTCTCCCTTTCTCTGGGAGACGACACAAAATGACCCTCATGGGTTGACGTGTCGTTAAACCCCAACACAATCAATCTTTACCATTCAAATATTTACCCACATATTCCGCATATATGGAGAGAACCACAGATACTTGGGGTCAGTAGAGCAGGGGTCAGTAGAGCAGTGCAGGCCCCCAAAACTGTCATGTTTATAATTTTTCTCTAGATACTTTTGCATTTCAGTACAACAGACGTCCATATATTACTATTTGAGAGAAATACGATGTACAAGATAATTTTTGGGGCCTGCACTGCTCTACTGACCCCGTGCTCTACTGACCCAAGTATCTGTGGTGAGAACAGGGGCACGAGGCAGATTTTCAGTATTTTATATATTAAACCAGCTTTTCGATGGCGTTTGTTAGTTCTAGAAACTTTGATTGCATAGATCTGTCTTAATGATGTTACAAATGAATTCACCTTCATTTCTTATATTATATAGGGAAAACAAATCACTTTTACAGCTCTTATTATAATAGTACATGTAACCAGATAAATCGGTGTTTGTTATTTCTCCACAAAATATATGTTATGAGTACACAACATAGTACTCCTGGACACTCATAACATATATTTTGTGGAGAAATAAGGAGATAGTCAATATATTTTAACAAGTCCATTTGACCACCTGGTCATGTCGCGGTGGGTGTGGGGTGGGATGGGGGCGGGGGTAACTTCCTATATATGGCATAGTACGGATGTGCGTGCCTAATGGCCCCCTTTTCAGTGCTGCCAGGAATATAATTAGCCCCCTTTTTACAAGGGCAGTATACGAATAGGTCATCATATTGGACAATCAAGTATATGAATGGGTCCTTTTTGTCAATGGCCAGGTATATGAACGGGGTAGGTTTTGAAATACTGGCTCGCACACCCGTACCACAATTACCCTCGAATGACCCCCTCCCTCCCTCACCCCGAGGGTCATGTGTCTTAAAGGTGCTCACTGAATAGCAAACAGTGTAGACCCTGAACAAACTGCTCATTTTAGTACATTATGATCTGGATCTACATAATTTACGCAGAAACATCTGTCAGAATATGTGAGGGTAAATACAGGACATGCCATCCCAAAAGGCCTAAAACGGATATCTTTGCAAAAACATCCCGTTTCACCGGTTTATTTCCAGTTTAAGAGGGGTCTGGGCGATTTTTATTGTTCCACGTTTTATAGAAATGCCAGTATTTAATGCAAACAGTGTAGATCCTGATCAGACGCCGCGTTCTGTGGCGTCTGATCTGGGTCTGCACTGTTTGCCCATGTGTGCCTGTCATGGGACGTCAAGCATAAATGTGCTAAATCCTTAGGTATCACAAATGTCCCAAAATAGGCATAATTCCATATTACTACCCGTTACTGTGACTACAATTGTTAGATGAGTGGCAAACAGTGTAGACCAGGATATGGCGTCTGATCTGGGTCTACGTGGTTTGAGGAGACCTGTTTGTCCGAATACTAAGGATTAAAAAACTTAGCATTTGTAAGAAAATCTGAGTCGAGGCACGGCATTTCCAACAAGATCGCGTATCTCCCAAAGCAATGACACAATTCAACCTGCGCTAATGCACAGGTTGGTCAGAGTCATTGCTCGCGCTGTAAGGGTAGCTATACATCCAAGCTTTCTTGAGGCGAACGGCAGAGGTTCTGCTTAGAGTGTGTGGGCGTCACTGAACGCGCAGGCTGGTCGGAGTCGTCGCTGGGCGCACATGCAATTTTGTAGGAAATGCTTGCCCCAGTTCAGTTACAACTAAATGTTTTTTGCTACACAAATATGCTCGAAGACTTCCAAAACGCAAACAGGGTAGACCCAGATCAGACGCCGCAAAACGCGGCGTCTGATCTGGGTCTACACCGTTTGCTAATTTCTCTTTTATAAGACGCCAGGCATAAATGAGTAAATCTCCACAATCTGTTCAGGTATATAAGATATTTGCATACGGGACCAGGGCAGATCCTAGCGAAATTTGATGAGGTGGGGACGCATTGTTCACGATTTGCTCTAATTAAGGTATCATATTTTGTTGCCCGCGGACCAATGTTTGGTGTGACTATAGTTATGAAACAGCCATGTCTGTGTCAGCTTACATGCCAAATGTCATAAATTGACAGGACATTCGTATCATACCATTTTGACCTCCTCATTAAAATTCTAGCTGATTTGCATATAGATAACGCATATTCATAATTTCAATTAAAGAAACACAAATATTGTAGCAACGTTAGTAAATGACCATTATCTATACATGTATGCGAACATCGAAAGCCTAGATCGGCCTGCGCATCCTTTTTTCTGTTCATAGACAAATTCAATAGTATTCGTTCATGCTCTAAGCGGATAGCGAAGACCCTGATTGCTCGATTGTGTAGGCTAATCTGAGTCTTTATTGCCTACGCATTCAATAAGGAATATTGCCTCATGTGCCTAACAATTATTATAGAATCTTGTATCAGTTTTGGCCCAGTTGTTCAAAGCAACATTAGCTTGAGGAAGTTGTTCCATATTACGCTAAACGTGTTTTTGAAAAGAATAAAATGCAAGTAGCTTTAACCATGTGCAAAAAGCAACTAATTTTCTTTTCATAAAAGATACGAGAGTATTTAAAATGTTTGTTTAAAAATATCAAATGAAAATCTTTGTTGAAGAGTAATTGATACACTTTCAAGGCGGGTAATTTTTTTCACTTTCCTTTTTAAAGGGGCCTACTCTAAAAGAAAAGAATTTGCTCCCAACGGGAGCATATTCTTTCCTTTTAGAATAGGCCCCTTTTCGAAAGGGACTTGGTGTGCAGGAAAGCAAACCGGAAGTCACAAAAATTGTCTCACTAGTGAAAAATGGTAAAAAATGTACCAAGTATACCCAGACCCCTTTTAATGAATAAACATTCGGACAACGATTGGTTAATCTTCGAACAGCTGGGACCTCGACAATATTTTTATGGCATTTTTGTTATTGTATTATTTGACAAGAATAATTCGAAATGTCATTGTCGTCGTTCGAATAACTGGTGAGTTAGAAATAGCATGACGAATGCAATTAACCTTTACCACTCTTAGGGCAAATTCACCAAACGACAAGCTGGTTTTCTTTTTTCTGAAATTCTGAAACTAGGATTTTGATAGTTCATGCAAATTGTCTCCTAATTACCTATTGACTATTTTTGGGGAAAATAAGAAAAACACTTAAAAATGTCGTCTTCTGACTTTTGTACCAAGCATGCTAAGCGATAAACTTGTCACAATTTCCTCCTGATTCCTTTGCCAACACACACACACACACACACACACACACACACACACACACACACACACACACACACACACACACACACACACACACACACACGTACGCACGCACGCACGCACACAGAGAGAGAGAGAGAGAGAGAGAGAGAGAGAGAGAGAGAGAGAGAGAGAGAGAGAGAATGCCATATACAATACTTGACGATTTGTTTGAGTCCTTATTTAACGACACGCCAATGTGGTTTATTTTGTGTCGTCTCTCTGAGAAAGGGAGAAAACATGCGGAGCAGTAAATGTGAGAAAAGAGAGAAATAACAGGATGGATGAAACGTGAATGACTACAAAAAGAGAAGAAATACTAATATGCCCCCTTCCCCTTTCCTGTGAAAGTACAGCACAGTCCCTTGACATAAGGATTTGTAGTTTCTGAACTTTTCAGCCCTCTGTAGATATCTACACACTTGTGGCATGATATAGAGCAAATAAATTTTATGTTATATAATAAGACACCCACATCGGTCCCTACTTTTTTTCTCCACTCTTCGTAAGAATTCGTACAATATCAACTAAATTGTCTATAACAACAGGAATTTACAGATTATCAGGTCAATTTCTCAGAACAATAGACACACGCCTAGTGAAATTATCGTGGAAAAAGATAAGACTAAATTTCTGTTCTTCTTGACGCTCAGCATGCTGAGTAAAAGATTCAGCAGACGACATTTGAAAATAGTTTTCTTACCTTTTATCAGGAAATGGGTGTTGGCATTTCATGCAAATTGTCTCCTAAGGAAGGAGACAATTTGCATGAAATGGCGAAGCCTATATTCTGGGAAAAAAATCGGAAAATTTTCGTCGATTTGTCTGCTGCTGAATTAGCCCAAAGAGTGGTAAATGTTAATAGTTTCTTTGAAGCAAGACAGGACTGTTCTGTTATTTCATTCTATGATAGTGCAATGTGGTTCCTACATTGGTACATGTATATTCCCCGCAGCATGCTTGGAATAAATCTCAACAGACGACATATTGAAGTATTTTCTTATTTTTCCCAGAAAATAGGATTCGACATTTCATGCAGATTGTCTCTTTATGAGGCAATTTGCATGAAATGACAACTCTTGTTGTCAGGTAAAAGTAAGACATCACGAAAACATGCCTATATAATTTTGACCCCCTTAAACCCCACTTTTATATAGTAAAACTGGTCGAGGCGGTTCTACCGAGTACCCACAATCTATGTTTTGAGCAGAAATATGAAAAATATCAGAAATTTTTAGCTGAAAATTTTCATTTTTTGGTAGTAAAATTTTCAGTATATTTGAATAGACGTGTTTTCGTAATGGATCTGCGTTGCTTTCAAAGCCTCTCATTACGAAAACATGCCTATTCAAACATACTGCAAATTTTATCACCAAAAAATGAAAATTTTCAGATAAAAAATTCTGATATTCTTTATGTTTCTGCTCAAAACATAGATTGTGGGTACTCGTTAGAACCGCCTCGACGAGGCGGTTATAACGAGTACACACATTCTCTGTTTTGATCAGAAATAAGAAAAATAATGTATACCCCTGTAAACCCCAGTTTTACTATATAAAAGTGGGGTTTAAGGGGGTCAAAACTATATAGGCGTGTTTTCGTGATGTTTTTTTCGGGCTGTGCTGTACTGTTGAAAAAGTTTGCAGGTACATGATGGACCAGTTTGGTAGTGGTGGGAGGGGATATTGTACCCGTGTGCGAGTAGATACGTTATCCTGATTTTTTTTTTTTTTTTTTTTTTTTTCTGCGCACATAAACCGTGACTTTGTGTATTTTTTCCATGTATACGTTTTCACCTTAGTATTTTGCGTTTCTGTTAAAATGCACCAAAATATTGCCCAGAAGTAAAAATGTTTATATGTGCGGCAATGTAAAAAAATACCTTCTGACATGTGCGCCCAACGAAGACTCAGATCAGTCTGCACATCATTCTTCGTTGTCTGCATGAAGACGCTTTGCGTCATTAGTTATTTAAAATGCGCCCAGTGAAGAATCAGATCAGACTACGCGAATGATCTGAATCTTCGCTGGGCTACATGTCAGAGGTTGCGTTTCTCAAGTTGTGGCTCATAAATCCAACTCTGTGCTTGAGTAAAAAGTAGAACTTTTTTTTGTCCATTACGAAAACACGCCTATTAAAATATACTGAAAAGTTAATCACCGAAAAATTGAAAATTTTCAGACAAAAAATTCAAATATTTTTCGTATTTCTGCTCAAAACATAGATTGTAGGTACTCGTTAGAACCGCCTCGCAGAGGCGGTTCTAACGAATACCCACAATCTATGTTTTTGAGCAGAAATAAGAAAAATAATGTATACCCCTGTAAACCCCAGTTTTACTATATAATAGTGGGGTTTAAGGGGGTCAAAATTATATAGGCATGTTTCCGTGATATTGCTGCTGCTGCTACTGCTAACAGTCTCAGATCGAGACCCAGTCCTAGTCTTACATGTACAGTGAACCCTCGTTACAACGACAGCATTTGTTCCCAAAGACGTTGCCATTAAAATGAATTTGCTATTGTACTGAATACTGAATGAGCAGATTGATATGTAAGAAAGGTCTTGTTTTGTCCTTATTTCCTCACAGAACATATGTTTTGGATATTTGTTAGAACCGCCTCAATGAGGCGATTCTAACAAATATCCAAAATATATGTTTCTTAAAAGTATTAAATACAGTATTCTTGCATATTTTGTGACTAATTGTTACCTCTTAAGCGAAGGCTTCGTGACAGTCAAATTGTCATTATAACGTATTTTGTCGTTGTATCGAGTGTCGGTATAAAGAGGGTTGTCTATACATGTACATGTATGCGTACAAGAAAAGCGCTTCCTTTTCCGCATTATTGGAAATAAAAACTTAGTAAATATTTTAATTTTATTCCTTTTATCCCTGAGTTTCTGAAGCAGGGCTTAAAAGGTTAAAATGCGTACAATTTGCCTACAATTTTCTATATAAAATGTATATGCTTAACCTTGCGTCAAAAATGTACATAAATTTGATAGTATCTTGCGAAAACCATATTCCTCCCGAAGCTATTTATATTGCTTAAACACGTTTCGTGAAAGCTTAAATTAATGAGGCTCCCCCAGTTTTAAGGTGTTTTCGGATGACAAGCACAATAGGATCTGAAATTATAAATGCTATAGCCCTTTTATAGCCAGTTTAACAAAGCTTGAGCTACCGAAATATACAATAACAATAGGGAGAAAAGGTACCTTCGAGGTGTTTGCGGACAGCGAAGGCCCTGATCAGAGCCTCCACTGTCAGCCTACTAAATAATTGGATACTGTAGAATGTACCAGCGGATGGCAAATACCCAAATAATATTTTGCGCATGCGCAGGATCATTTTAATGCGCACGCATCGCATGTATGCTGGACGACATTTTCGCTTGACGCTGCTATTTATCGTATTTCACTGGGGGTACACTGGTAATCGACAAAAACTACAGTTGTAGTTCAACCGGTTAAATTCTGTATATTTCTTATGACGTGACACATATGTATTGAACACTGCTGTCAATATCCGTGTGGTCTGATCTGATCTATAATCGTCTCACGACAAAGTATTCTTCGAGAGTATTCGAGCTGCGCACGTCCTGGTTGGACTGCTCACATGCTGAATCTGGTTTGAGCATGCGCATTTCGCCAAACCACTCTCCGGATGTTTACATATCTTAAAAAGTCATCTGTGCATGCGCAGACAGTGCGCAGCTCGAATATACACCAACACAGGTTTCGTCATTACACGGAATATATGCAGGCGACGCCATGCGAGAACGTGTCATAGGGCATACGCAGATAGCGAAGGCATATGCGGATAGCGAAGGTCCAGATCAGACTGCGCATCCGCGTAGTCTGATCATGACCTTCACTGACCGCAAACAGAATTATTCGGGGACTACTGAGTGTTTCAATGGAGAGCAAATGCCCGGATGTGACTGCGATTGTGCAGGATGATTTAAATGCGCACATTTTGCGCAACATTACGAAAACAAGCCTATTCAAATATACTGAAAATTTTGCCACCAAAAAGTGAATACCCACAAGCTATGATTTTGAGCAGAAATTAGAAAAATAATGTATATCCCTGTAAACCCCAGTTTTACTATATAAAATGGCGTTAAAGGGGGTCAAAATTATATAGGCGTGTTTCCCTGATGTGGAGCACAAATGCCAGGATGAAACTGCGTTTGTGCAGGATGATTCAAATCCGCACATTTTGCGCATTTTCTCTTCTTCGCGGCCCATATGAGAACATGTTCATTTTCCCGTGTCTCGCCTCAACCTGGCCTAAAGAAATTACCGACAGAGGGTGAAATTTTTGGGTTCGTTTAATGAAAATAGGCAGCTGCTTAATGTGTCGTATGAAATGGTCTCTGATTACGTTTACAAATAATGGTTGTGGTCTGTCATCAGCGCTGTACATTTATTTCATGATAATAAATTGGCCGAGCCAAGCGAAAATATGTCTGCGGGCATATGCGGACAGCGAAGGCCCAGTTCAACCAAATTTTGAAGCGAGCTGCGATTTTAAAACATTTCAGGCCAGTGTTGTTTTGCGTTTTGAAGCAGTAAGAAACAAACATGTAATAAACTGGGAAACGATTAACCTATAACCACTCTCAAGACTAATTTAGCAGACAACAAATTGACGATGTTTTTCTCATCCCCCCCCTCCCCCACCCACACACACACACACACACACACACAAAATAAAAAATAAATAAAAACAGGATTGACATTTCATGTAATTTGCAAGCAATATCACAGCCTATTTCCTGAGAAAAAATAAGAATACTATTTCAAAATGTCGTCTGTTGACTTTTTTACCCAGCATACTATTAGCGTTAAATGCTAGTTCGCGCATAACTCCTCAAGACTATTTTTCCGAGACAAAATTAAAAAATACAATATATTATTTTCCAACCAAATGGTTACGCTGACGGCTTATGAATCCGACGTGGAAGGAGAATATAGCGAAATGAACGACGTTGCGAGAAAGTGACCCTAACTGCTCTATGCAGATAGCGATGGCGCAGGTCGGCCGCAGCACATTGATTAGTGCTTTCTCTCTTCGCCCATATTGTCTACAGTATTCAGCATTCAATTGTTCCTTTACACGGGCAGCGAAGGGCAGATCAGACTGCGCATGCGCAGTCTGATCTGGGCCTTCGTGGCCCGTATATGCAAAAAGGGCTGTTTTCTCGCCCCAGTAAGCTTTCGCTTTGATTTTGCATCGTGAAAGACTTGCTTCACTGCTTTTTGAACTCAACAGCATTCATGCGAGACAATAATCAAGTGTTTTTAAAAATGAAGCTGACTCGAGGTATTTCTTGTACAAGAGCCCTGCAAAGGTACAGTATATGCTCAGAAAAGTTGAACACTAGAAAACAATACAGACCAATGTCAAACCGTCTAACCAGGGTCTGCAATTGTTCAACCAATACATTTACCGTTCAACTACATTCGTCATTTCGTGATTGAATTGTTTATTCAACGCATTTAGGTACGTCGCGTTATCCGGCCTTAAACCAAACTTGCAGCAAACTTGATTTTGATATTTTTCAAAGAAAATAACACTAGACTACTAGACTTTTCATAAGAATAGTCTACTATGTCAAGCCTTATTTTCTATGTAAATAAATAAGATATCGAAGTGCCGCCTTCTGTTGTGCACTGTAAAAAGGTCCCGTAGATTTTACGGCAAATTCTGGCAACTGGCTGCCAGTACTTGTACCGTAAATTTTACGGGGCCTGTAGATTATTTACAGTAATAATTACGCATGGTAGGGCAGTGTAGGGCGAGGTAGGTAACGTATAGGACATAGTAGGGATGTGAGCTACCGCACCGTATCTTAAGCTTACACATCCTAACCCCATCCTACGAAGAAATTCCTGCTAAAGTTCTACGCCCACGTAAAAAAAAATACGGTAAATGCCAGTGTTTACCGTAAAATCTTTAGTGTGACTCAGATTCCGCGCAGACTCATTTGACTTCGCCGTATGCATATAGACGAATTGGATCTTTGGCTACCCAGGGAGTGCTCTGCGAAGACTCTGATCAGACTGCGGGAGTGCATAGGCTGATCTGACACTTCAGTGGGCGCACATTTAAATCTTGATAGTAATGGTGTGCCTTGGCTCATTGTCGTGCAGTCATACAAAATGTAAAACAGGTTTTCTCGTACCGTGTTTGTATAGATGACCTGCATGATGATATGCTCGTGATTTTGTTTCAATTTTGAAATCTTTTAACTCTTCAGTTCCTGAAGTTTGGAGAGTTGAAAAAATTGAAGATTTTCCCCACCCCGGCCCTGCGCAAAAAATGTCATTTTGGGCATTTCACAAATTTGCATATTTCTCATCCAAATGAACAAATATTTACATTTCAAGTGTCCTGTGGTCAACTGGTGGTGGTTTTCATCATTTTTAAAGACTTTCCAGAAAGTTGAAAAAATTGAAGATTTTCATGACCCCGGCCCTGCGCAGAAAAATGTCTTTTTGGGCATTTCACAAACTTGCATATTTCTTATCCAAATGAGCAAATATTTACATTTCAAGTGCCCTGTGGTCAACTGCTGCTGGTTTTCATCATTTTTAAAGACTTTCCAGAAAGTCGAAAATATTGAAGTTTTTCATGACCGCGTCAGGTTTTCCATTTATTCCGTAGTAGTAAAGTATAGTAGAGTAAGTGTATGAAGTTGGCTTGGAGTTTGAAGTATGGAGTTTGGTATTCGATTTATTCTATAGTAGTAAAGTAAAGTAAAGTAGTAAAGTTATGATTGGGCAAAATCAGTAAAGTAATGGTTACGTTGGACAAAATCGATAATCCAAGTTGCGAATCCTAAGCCAGCTTCACACACTAAAAATATTCAGAAACGAGTTGTCTTGTATGTGTAGTCATTCCGTTTATGGTGAATGTATTCATTTTTAGGGGAGATCAATGTCAAAATTGTTTAGCTCCCTTCTGAAAAAGCTGGCTACTATAAAAGGCAAGAATTGGCTCACAATGGGGAATCTATCAACGGTACAAATTCCCTTTGATCTGACATTTTATCAAGTTAAAGCGTACACTACAACCTCTTTATAACACGGTTTGTTATAACACGGTTATGGATATAACACGATTCAAAGATAGATCCCAAAAGTGTTTAGATTATATTGAAAAATGACCATAAATGGTCATTTTTTCAATATAATCTAGACATTTTTGTTTGGATATAACACGGTTGTTTAACTAACACGATTTATGCTACGGACCCCAACAATAGTGTTATAAAGAGGTTGTGGTATACTTGTTTCTTCAGCGTTATAAAATGACTACCGTTTTGGGTGTACGCACTTCAAAGTAGGGGCTGTAGGGACTCGCTATTTTGAAAGTAATAATCGGACTTGAACCGTGTTCTTGCAAAGATAGCCACCTGCCCAGCCATTTATCTGATTGATGAATGTAATAAAATATCAATTTTCTGTAATGAAAATCTTGTTAGCCGTCATTTTGACGTAATAAACATCACCAACTGTCATATACTATGTAAAATGTATGTTCACCACAGACTAGGTTGTCATAATTGATGTAAACGTCATAACAAAGTGATGTGCGACATGTTTGTACGGTAACGTCTTTTAAATGGATTTTGCCATTCAAACACGTTATCGTATTTTCCCTTAATATTCGGACAACTCACCTCCTTCGTTACCATATTTGTCCTTAAATTTGAATAGCTCATTTGATATGTCTTAACGTTGCTGGATGCGTAGCAAACCGTGTAAACACAGATCAGACGCCGAGTTCCGCGGCGTCTGATCTGTATCTAAACTGTTTGCTTAGGCCTTTCTGACCGAATATTTAGGGTAAATAAATAAAGTTGGTAAAGTTTTCCCTCACCGAATTTTCCGTCTGCTATGCTTGACGACTTATGTGTTGAAATTTCTTGAATCTTTCTGTAAAAGAACTCCGTATATATAAAAAGAATATTAACCCTTGTCCTGCTGAATAAATTAAGATGCCACGCCCACTTCTAATGTTCAGACAATCAGATTACTTAATCCAGATTGTTGCTATAAAGTAACATATTTAATGACAAACAGTGCAGACGCAGATCAGTTGGCTTCCAAGCCAACTTATCTGGATCTATACTGTTTGCAAAGGCAGGGTATATCCGGGTTCAACAGGACAAGAGTTAAACATCGACGACGAGATTCAGACATTTTGAATTTGTGTGTGTGTGTGTTTTTTGTTGTTGTTGTTTTGTTTCATTATTTTTTCAGAGAATATAAGGCTTTGCTTTGCATTTGAATCGTCTGCAAGGCAGAAAATTCGCGTGAGATGTCAAGTCTTATCTTCTCTGAAAAATAATAAAAACAAAACTAGACTGTCGTTTGCTACAATTTCGCTTGGCACTTTAAGGGTTTAAAGATCAAAGAGAGTCTGTACTACTAACCATGCAGAAGTACAATATGTGAAATATCCCAGTAGGGTATGGGTCAGTGGCTCAGAAAAAAAGGACTTTCTAAATATTCAGGGACAACCCTACCCCCACATTTGAACTAATGATAATCAACAGTAGTGTTAATAAAATCAAGTGTGTGCACACCGAAAATTTAATTTAGGAAAATTATTCTCTGTCACGTGTTAAAAATCTGCGCGGTCATGCGCTGGTTTTGTGTTGCATTTTTAAATATTCGAGTGTGCATTGTATCTGCTATATTGGCAAAAGCGTGTAACTGGATCGCGTCGTACTTGTGCGCCTAAGTAAGACCTTGATCAGCCTGCAGGGCGCACATATCCGAATAATATGCATTTTCTCACTCTGCGACACAAATTGGTTCCAAAGAACAGTTTAACACCATTTCTGAACATACCCATGGGGAATTTTAATATGAAAGTAGAATACAATCAACACGTGGCATTTTCTCTTTCTTTATGAAATCTGATTACATGTGTCCAATTTACCCTAGATTTTCGTACACCTTAACTGATGTGAACAGAACAGAACAAACCTTTATTGGAAATAAACTTAGGCCACACGCTGGTGGCGTAAGAGCATACAATACAAACAGACGAACAAATGGCATATAATAAACAGACATGTATAAACATAAGCAAATGCAACAATGAAAAGGAAGCAAAAGCCTCACGTTACCATGCCTAGGCCAAATGATAGGACTTTTACTGCCTTAAAAATGACAAATTTCAGATGGAAAATGATGATATTCCTCCCATCCCTACCCCAAACACAGACCGTGGGTCCCGCCAGAACCGTCGGAACAAGTCCGTTTGACTACATGTACCTGTGTCCAAAAACTGCTGGATTGTGGCAAACATTGTAGACCCGGGTCAGACGCCGCGGACGCGGCGTCTGATCTGGGTCTACACTGTTTGCTAAGGCTTGTCTGTTCGAAAACTTAGTGTAAATGGTTTATACGGTTCATGTTATGTTAAACTTTTCCGTTACCTTAATATAAAATTTTCCTTTTGGAAAATAACGCGCAAATTGGACACTTATGTTCACCTGATGACGATATTTGGTTTCATATTAAAAATAAAATAAAAGAAATAAAAGAGTATACATGATACTGAGGTATGTATGCTGGTCGGATCGATTGCCTCTGAAGTGACGACAAACAATCAGGGACATGTCTTGCTACGGCTTGCTTTACACAATAGAACGAACGACAAAAACCTTGAGTAACGTGTGCGTCCTCAAAGTCCGGTCATGGCTTTTACCGCTCGTGTAATATCCCATTTATTTTAAATTCTAAATAGCTTGCAGTGTTGTCATTGACCAGACAGCAGGTATGTTGTTCGCGTATGGCAATATAACGTGTGTGTGTGTGTGTGTGGGGGGGGGGGGGGGTTCACTTGGGCCGCGCCATGTGGACAGGGAAGGCCCAGATCAGCCTGCGCGTCCGTGCAGTCTGATCAGGACCTTCTCTGCCCGCTTATAGAATCATTGTACCGTAGGACGTTACGAAGTATAGCAAAGTTCCTGATCAAACTATATACAGTCGACTCTCGTTATCTCGAATTCCAAGGGACTCTCTGAAATATTTCGAGATATCCGTATCTCGATATATCAGAGTTGCAGAATTTAGGAAATAAATAATTCGAACAACCACATTTAACAAATATATAAGTATGCTATTGGACTCTTGAAGTTAGAGATATATTGAAAATATTGTGGAAAAGAGGAGAAATTAGGAGCAATTTCTCCTCTTTTCCACAATATTTTTTACCCATTGTTAGATGTTCATATTTAGGCAGGGACCAGATTTTCACTTCGAGATAAGCAGTTATTCGAGATAAGCGAGTTCGAGATAGCGAGAGTCAAATGTATATCTCTGCTGGCTGATCTGTATCTTTACTGTTCGTATTTACCCCGAAGATGCCTTTTCTTATGTCGCAGCTAACCTGGATTGCACATGGTTCAGGCCACAGGTGTCTATTTTGGGGATAAAGTCCGTTATAGTGAAATGTATACCACTGTTCATTACTTGATCCGAAAGTATTTTAAACCTGATACGCCGAATCATGACTTTATGATATGTATTTAATATTGGATACGCCTTTGTCTTGTCCTTTAAATATTAAATTTTGTTATAATGTTACATCTAAGATCAGGTGAAGACGACAGTTTTCAGTCATTCTATCCAGAAAGGATTGTCAACAAGTATCATATTAATTCTCGCATTCCCGACCATGACATCACAAAATCGATTTGGAAAGGGGTGAGGGTTGGACAGAGCATAGTCCAGTCATTCTATCCAGAAAGGATTGTCAACAAGTATCATGTTTACTCTCACATACCCGACCATGATATCACCAATTCAAATCGATCGTCGAAGGGGTGAGGGTTGGATAGAGCATAGTTAGGTCTTTACTCAGCTAGCAATCTACTTAAAGGAAAACATTCATATAATTAATAATTATGTTAAAGACCTACATAAGCAGATAAAACTGATTCAAATTTTATCAAAGTCGGTTGAAAATTAAAAAAGTTATGGGTATTTGAAGATTTCAAACAAAGCTGTCATGGGCGCCGCCATTGTTGTGAGTTTGTGACGTCATTTGCTCCTAATTAAATATGCAAAAACTGAATAACTCACATATGCAAAAACATCAAATGCTATCTTTCTGCATATGTCTTCTTTGGTAAAATAGCAACTTATTTTCCCTAAAATTGCTTTGTGTTCTGTCTAACAGATAGTTTTATTGTCATTTTAGAATTTTTCAGTCCCTCATTAAATATTCAAAATGGCGGCACCCATAGCAACAATTACAAAAACCAAAAACTCCAATAACTTTCTCATTTCTTGATGGAATTTGATAAAACTTACACCAAAATGTTCTGTTTGTAAATATCTTGTGAGTGATACCCTTGAAATCTATATCGGCCGTTATCGGCCCGACAGGTTTCCTGTCGGGCCGATAACGATCCCATATAGATACAAGTAGAATGCCAGTTGCGTATTTTGATACGAGCACTTCTAAAAGGCTTTTAAAATGTGTCCATAGTATACTCTTATCAGCATGGGCATCTGTGCATATAGCAGGCGTTGTCTCTTTCAACCCTGAGTTTCTTAAGTGGATTTTCCGATCTCTGAATTTGGTGCTCGATCGCCCATTGTTGTAAGAAGGACTCAAAAACAGAATGGCGAACAGTGCTGATCCTCATGAGACGGCACGTCTCATCTGGGTCTTCACTGTTTGCATAGGTATTATGTTTTGGTCTACCGGATTGAATTGCTTAAAATAAACTTTTTACGGGGAGTTAGCGCACTTTCAAGGGAGGGAAACCTGTTAAAATTGATTTCCACCTCTTCTGGAAAAGGGGTCTGCTCTGAAAGGAAACATCTTTTTGTTCCAAAGGTGAATCTATACACCTAACGATTCACATGAAATGTCAAGTATTTTTTGCTCTGAAAAAATAACAAGATCGATTTCAGAACATCACGGAAACATGCCTATATAATTCCGACCCCTTAAACCCCACTTTTATATAGTAAAACTGGGGTTTAAAGAGGTATAATTTATTTTTCTTATTTCTGCTAAAAAACATAGATTATGCAGCGGTTCTAACGAGTACCCAAATCTATGTTTTGAGCAGAAATATGAAAAATATCAGGGTTTTTTATCTGAAAATTTTCAGTTTTTGGAGGTGAAATTTTTTATACGTGTTTTCGTAATGATGTCGTCTGCTACAAATTTGCTAAGTTCTTTTGGAGATTAAGACACCTTTTCGCGTGGCATTGCCAATATAATAATATGAAACTAATTCAAATAGGCTACGGTTTGCCGAGGGAAACTGAAGCGTGAAAGAGGGAAGCTCAGCTTTCGATGTTGTGAATTTATTGACAAACCCACAGTAGCTGACACTGAAATCATGTAAACAGCAGTTTCATGTAGTAACAATATTGTACGCTGCATTCAAAGATATATGAAATTTTTCATGAGAAAACCGGCCTTATTGTTTGATTTATTAGGAGTTGTACGGCCCAGTCAACTCTGTTTAGGCCATGATGAGCCAGCCGGTTAACTTACACTTTCCAGGGCAGATTTAGTCCTTTATGCCGTTAACCAGTAGTTTGTACATATACTTTTTCTGGCTATTTACAGCTGCCCTTCTGCGCTGTGGAGCCTGGCAACAATATAGGCCGCGAAAAGGGAAAAACTGCTCTCGAATATGCGCAAATGCGCAGATCCAGATCACCATGTGCATGCGCAAGGTCTCATCCGGGCTTTTGTCCTGCATTCATACATTCTATAGAATCTTATGATTCTGTTAGCGGGCAGTGAAGGCCCTGATCAGACTGCGCGGATGCGCAGGCTGATCTGGGCCTTCTTTTTCCGCATATACCTGTAAACACATTTTCGCACATCGCGGCCTGTATATGGACAGCTAATGCGCACACCGGCCTGCGCATCTGTTGTTTCAGTAATCCTTAGGCAGCCAGTGTTAACACTGAGCAGATGAGTTGTAAAAAAGGACAAATTTAATGACCAAGTCCCCGCTGACAACTATTTATTATTGAAACAACTCTGTTCATTATTCATTTTTGGTGGTGAAATTTTCAATATATTTGAATGGGCATGTTTTCTTAAATTAGACAGTTCAAAGCTAAGACTGGTCTAAAGAGCCTTCAAAGGAGACACGCAAAGCAATAGCACGGAGCATTGCAGTTCACCAGATTTAAAAATCTGGTTGCTCTTGGTCAGCAATGATCGAGGAACATCATCGTGGCCTTATGGTCTGAAAAGCTGTGAACCTTTGACAGTTGAAATGTCAGTTTTTATGTTCCAGGCGTGTGCCTAAAATATTGATATTATCTTTTTTGAACATAAAAATCACAATTGCAGACAGGCAATAGCATTTATGGGTGTCCTTTTGACCGGTAAATATATCAAGTTTCATTCATGATCACGTGACGTAAGCAAAATAGGTGTCTCAAAATCACACCCCTAAGATGTTCATTGAGCATCCATGGCTTTGACAAAACTGGAGATCATGGCTTCAGATACGATGGGTATCAAGTAAATATTATTCTAATTTCACACTGAAAACATATGTTGTGGGTACTCATTAGAAGCGCCTCGATGAAGCGCTTCTAATGAGTACCTACAACATATTTTTCGTGCAGAAATAAGAAGAAATTATACATTTTGGTTGATAATAATGCCTTATCCGGAGTTATGTTCAACTGTCATAAGACTGACAGATTTTCATTGGAGACTTGCTATTTCATCCGCGACAAAAGAGCAGCATATAAATTTCAGCTATGCGGGCCCAGCTCAATCTTTTAGGGTCAGACTGATGAGAACATGCATTTGATTACAGTACGTATGTTTTCTTAAAGCTATGTGCACCGTAGAGCGTAGAAATAGATTAGCAGGACGCGTGAACGCACAAGCTGATTTACGTCTACACTGTGGACATATCTAATAAGGTACCTTTTTCTATGTTACCGTTTTATATTTCCATTACTGTCATCGCAACTTTGTTATTGAAGACTTCTGTTCGTTCGTATTTTATCTTACTTTCATCAAGTTTGGACGCTCCCGCGGGCGCTTTTTGTGCGTGGCAGCCATTACGATGTCACGTGATTAGTCAGACTGAAGGTATGTAAATGTTTAGAGGTTACTACCGGGCATCAGTACGGGTTATGACAAAAGATAATGAACGAAATACTTCGGACAAAATGTTTATGTCATTTCTGTTTGTGCAGACAACTGGATTAAATGAGATTTTTATTGATGTACATTAAACAGGTAAGCAAGGACTTTTTGTATTCAAAATAATTCCATCTGTTATTCGAAGCATTTTTATAAAGTGAAATTGAAAACTAAAACATTTTTTTCATAATAATTATAAGACCAAATAAAAAAAAAATATGTGTGTTTCGGGTAACCTACCCTACCTAATTCTCCTTGTGAAACCTAACATTTTTTCTCCTGTTTTACTTAAATAAAATATTTATGCTAACTATTTGGTCAAGTAGGTCTGAGCAGAAAGTGTAGACCCAGATCAAACTGCTCCTATAGGAGAGTTTGATCAGGGTCTACATTGTTTGCCATTCTATCATTACTTTTAGACACATCTTAGGATAGCCAAACAGACTTAGTAAAATTTTATGTGAAATATGTGTGAAGTCCACATATATTTGATAATTCTGGTATTATTCTTCATAAAAATGTAAAAAAAAAAAAAAAAAAAAATCCCTACCTACCCCACGTATTTTTTTTTTAACTTGTTACCCTAAACACACATATTTTTTTTGTTTGGCCTAAGCATGCAGATTAGTATGTACCATAACTTTTTAAAGGGACTAGGTACACTTAATAGATTTTCTGTATTTTTTTTTTTTTTTTTTGTATTTTTTTTTTTTTTTTTTTTTTTTTTTCACAAGGCAGAACAATTTTGTGACTTCATGTTGGCGTTCCTGCAAACCGATCCGCTTCTGAAAAAGAATCTGCTCGAAAAGGAAAGCGTATTAATGTGAACCCTCTTTATACCGACACTCGATACAACGACAAAATTCGTTATAATGACAGTTTGAATGTCACAAAACCTCCGCTCAAGAGATGACAGTTAATGAGAAATTATGCAAGACTATTGCATGAAAACTTCAAGCAACATATGTTTTGGATATTTGTTAAAGAATCGCCTCAGTGAGGCGATTCTAACAAATCTCCAAAACATAATGTTCTATGAGGAAATAACAATTAAACAAAGTCTTTCTTACATATCATTCTGACCATTAAGGATTCTTTACAACAGCAAATTCATTTTAATGGCCATTTTAATGGCAACATCTTTGGGAACAAAGGCTGTCGTTGTAACGAGGGTTCACTGTATATGCCGGTATCCACTGCATCGTGGAAACGTACACTCATGTCATTTTAAAATACAGACATTTGTTTTTCAAAGCTGTTTTCTAAGTTTTCTCTGAAATTAGGACGTCATTTCATTCAGATAGTCTTTTACATTTTGCATTTTATGAAGTTTCGAGTCTTCTTTTCAAACTTTATTAATGAGACGAATGTAGTGATGTTTGGACTAAATGGTCAGCCTGTACTGAAATCTTTCACGCGAAATAAAGTACATAAACAGAGCAAAGTACATTAAAACTTCAGATGAAAGACTATCAAGGTGTGACAATGCGGCTAGTTTAGCTGCAAGCGCACTGACGTGTCAGTCAGAAAGGTAGCTAGTAGCCTTTGCGAAAGCGTTCTCTGATGAGGATCTGAAGAAAGATCCTTGCACACTGTATTGAGGTCCAAAACGAATGACTGAAAACGTAAGACAGTGTTTGTACATGTGCGCCCAGCGAAAACTCAGATCAGACTGCGTATCCGCGCAGTCTGATCTGAGTCTTCGCTTGGCGCTTTGTCCGTGACTTCTTTAAGCAGACAGTGATGATTCTGATCAGACTGTGCAGATACGCTAGGTATCTGATTCTTCTCTGAGCGCACACGTCTGGATGTACTGTCTCTCTCGTAGCGGTTGCAATAGTTTTTCTGACGAGAACACACAGACACAGAGACTGAACAGGGTAAACGCGTTCTTTGCGGTAAACCTGGCAGTAAAGGGCTTATTTTTGCCTGTCACACAGCCCCGCATTCCGCATCAATATGCTAGATCATATGAGACCATGCCAAGAGAAAATCACGCGTAGGTCATACGAAACACCGAAGCCACAATCGAGCGCGCGCATTTCCGCAATCCAACCGGAACCATTGCTTCTGAAAGGTCCGGCTTTTACACTGACGGAGGTAAAAACTGTTCATGTTGTGCAGATGGACACAAACTTCTGAGCATTTTCTCTGTCTGTACCATGAGTATGGTTGGTTTTCAACTAGAAAATTTAGTATAGTACAGCATCTGTCAGGTACAATATTTACATACCTGAGCGGACATGAAGTAGAATAAACTAGGTTTACTTGAATAATTTTGATACGCATCACAGGAAAACGGCCATTAAGGCATATTCGATTAGCGAAGGAGTAGGTCTGTCTGCGGACCCGTGCAATCTGACCGGGGGACTTCTCTGTTCGTCAATATATACTCATTACAATGACCAGGTGTAAGTGTGGACAACGAATAGCATGAACATGTGAGCTTTTGGGCCTTCGTGGCTTATTACATATGGTCATTTTTCGTGAGCAGTGATCATTTATACACTCAACCCTTTTTATATCGACACTCGATACAACATCAAAATTCGTTATAATGAAGTTGAATGTCACGAAACCTTCTCTCAAGAGGTGAGAGTTAAGGAGAAATTATGTAAGAATATTGCATTAAAACTTCAAGCAACATATGTTTTGGATATTTGTTAGAATCGCCTCAGTGAGGCGATTCTAACAAATATCCAAAATATAATGTTCTATGAGGAAGTAAGCATAAAACCAGGCATTTCTTGCATACATGTATCATTCTGTCCATTAGGGATTCTTTACAACAGCAAATTCATTTTATTGGCAACATCTTTTGGAACAAATGCTATCGTTGTATCGAGGGTTCACTGTATTCTGTTCAAAATCATAATTGGAGGAGACTGAATATACTTGCTTGTTTTAAGCCCCTTTTTGCCAGAGAGCAACTTTCAGAACTTCCTGTTTGTTATCCTTCACACAAATCCCCTGTTCAAAAGGGGTCTGCTCTAAAAGAAAAAGGGGTCTACTGCTGAAAAGGAGTCTGCTGTACTTTTGGGTAGACCCCTTTTTTAGACGAGAGGCAAAACAGAGTTGCCAGAGTTGTCTCCACTAAAAGTATATTCATTGCCCATAAGATTCAGTTGCAGCCACAGAGTTTAAGGTCAAACCACTAACCCACAGTTTATTAACCCTTAAAGCGGCAAGCAGAATTTGTAGCAGACGACATTCTAAAATTTGTATTTTCTATTTTTCAGAGAAAACAAGTCTTGATATTTCATGTGAATCGTCTGCTTGGCAGACGATTCACATGAAATGACAAGACTTGTTTTCTTCTGAAAATAAGTACAAAAATCAAAATTGTCGTCTGCTTTGGTTGAGATTGGCGCTTTACGGGTTAAATGGGCTAATAAATACTGTATTATTGAGCATTTTATGCAAAATGCACACATATACATGTAGATATATAATCCTGCATATCGTTTTCATCTGCACCGTCTCAAATACACCTCAGATGTCCGTTGAGATATATGTAGATACTTTTGTATTCAATGACTGATTCTGAAAGCGTTAAACGAAGTTATTGATCAGACTGCACACGTGTGTAGACTGCACAGATGTGTAAGCTGATCTTGATTATCTCCTTAGACCGCACATCTTCGCTAGAAGCGGCCTAAACGGTAAATGACGCCCCTAAAGTGGATCATCCTTTCATGTATAACATATCCAAGAAGCGAATATATATACATAGACCAGACGGTGCGGATGCACAGTCTAAAGAACATTTACATTTTACATGCATTATTTACATTCAACGTCACGGTACTGGCGTTTTGTAGACGAACAGCGAGCACAATGGCCAGACCGTCAGAGTCGTCTTTCACTCGATACGGGTGTTTTTCACCTATGCTGGTTTCATATACATTTGGTTTATGCATATAAAATAGGGCTATTTTGTTGTGTAGTAGTTTGCAGTGAAATTTATATCTTAAAAGTGTGACATTCTTTCAAACATTTTATGCGTGTATGTATTACGAGTTTTTTAAACTCACCGTCTAAAAATGACAAATTTTGCGCATGTCTGAGCAAGAAAACGCCCTATCAGGCGGTGCATCCAAACAGTTTACTCTGGGCCTTCTCTGTTCGCTTGGAGAAAGGCGCCTTCTTCGGATCTACAGACCCGAAATATTTGGACACCTCAACTCCGTGTCCTATTTTAATTTTTACACGTACTTTTTGCTGATACGTCAAAAACCGCTGGGTGAGTGGCAGACAGGGAAAACACCGATCAGAAGATGCGTACTGCTTTGGCATATGATTTGGTCTACTCAATTTTCTCAGATCTGGCTCCCCAAATTGTTTTATTGCATAAACGGTAAGGCACTCTGTGAGTAGCCAAAGATCAAAGACGTCCAGGCGGACAGCGAATGCTCTGACAGTCAGACAGGCAGCTCAGAGTCTTGACGCGCATGCAGTCTTGTAAGAAACACTGTGCCCTGGCTCAAATTATAGTATTGTCATATTGTAGTCTCGATGGCAACAGTGTTACTTATAAAATCGGTTCTTGACCTATCCTGGCCTACAAAATCTCGTATAGTAGATCAGTCAACCCAAGTTTTTTGTGTGTTTTTTTTTCTCTCTCACAACTCAGTTAAAAAAATATAGGCCTTTACCAATAAAAATGGGTCCTTGAGTCTTATGAAAAACAAAGGTCCCTACCGTATTTACCCTAAATGTTCGGACAGACGGTCCTGAGCGAACAGTGTAGGTCCTGATCAGACGCCGCATAACGCGGCGTCTGATCAGGGCATACACTGTTTGCCATTCATCCAGCATTATTCTGACATAAACGGATAGTAAAAAAGGCGTTTCAAATTTAGTATTGTAGAAGAGTGAGTATAAAATACTTAGGTCTTTCTTACGCGCGGTCAAACAGAATTTTGGCATGTTATGTAAAAACATTGCCGTACAGAGACTGCCCTGATCAGATTGGGCAAATATACACGCTAGTCCAGGGCTTCTTTGCTCACGTATGCTTTTATCCATTTTCCCTTGGCACGGTTAATTATAATGATCAAATCCTGAATGACCACTCGGATTCACAGTGTGTTTCAGGTTATTCATAGATCACAGCAGGACCTTCGTATATATTGATATATTGTATTAGAGGGTCGTGTAATCTAGTCTGTACCTACCGTCAATCAGGACAACATGTGACTATTATCATATGCGAATTGCGCACGTCCAGACCAGACTGCGCATTTGTAGAAAATGTTCCTAGTGACGTATGTGCTCACAGAAGACACAGAATAGCATGCGCATCCACTCTATCTCTCTCTCTCTCTCTCTCTCTCTCTCTCTCATATTAAGATTAAAGCGATATAATACAAGCATACATTTCGCATTACTGCTGGGATGACCCCAACGCACCATTGTATTATCATTCTGTTGTTGGAGTATCGGAGTAGGGATAAATGTGTTTATTGTAAGCTGTTTGTCAGATACCCCCTAATTAATGTAACAGTAACACGGCAGATTTTCGGTACAATGCCCCATATCGGCAGACGATACATAGCTCCAGCTAAAAGGGGTAGCCGCATATCACATATATGATGTTGTTTTTTTTTTTGTTTTTTTGTTTTTGTTTCTCCATGAAAACACATGTTGTAGGTATTCATTAGAAGCGCCTCCGCGAGGCGCTTCTTATGAGTACCCAAAACATATGTTTCGTAGAGAAATCAGAAAAATATCGGTATTTTTCCGCTGAAAGAAATGTGCCTTTGCTTGAGCTATGCGATGGCAACAGCTGCCGAAGGACAAACATTAATGAACCGTAACGCAAGTAAATGAACCCTTTGACGTGTCCAGTGACGATCAGCTTGCGCAGCCACATTATCTGCTCAGTCTTCGGGTGGACTGTGTATAGCCAAGGTATCTTCAGGTGGACTGCAAAGACTGATCAGATAGCACAGTTCGATCTGAGTCTTCACAGGAAGTACATATAAGGCACAGTTCCTCACATTGCTGCTAACAATTATTCGCGCCATGAGCAAATAAATCTTCGAGACCCATTTAATACTTTAACATGTGTATGTAATACATGTACTCCTCTGTACTCCGTAGAATATGTAGTGAAAACTGGAATATGGGGTGTCTATGTTACTAGACGAATTGTTTTGACGAATTTTCAGATTTCTGGAGTTTTAAACTCCGTTTCAAGGTGTTTGTTATGGACTTGATCCAGTCTTCTACTTATCCAGCAAACACACAACGTCGTTATAACGTCGCTGCAACGTCATGACGTTGCAGCGACGTTATAACGACGTTGACGCGACGTTGTGTGTTTTCTGGGTGGAATAGGACTGTTCGCTCAGGCCGGTTTCTCTGCACACTTGGGTAAAGACGGTATGCTTAGAAACGTTTTTTTCCCGGAGCGTCTCAAATTATTTGACTCAATGATTCGTTTTGAGGGGAAATTTATATTATATGGGTCTTTCGACAGAAAAACGTACTGTTTGACATATATACAGACAACGAAGGTTCAGACCAGTCATCACACAGGCGCACTGATGGGCGGAGTTTTCACTCTTTGTACACGCATTATTTTATCCTTGTACGCTCTAAAACAAACCAATAAATGAGTCCCTGCAGCCCTGAGTCCTGATGAGACTGGACGGATGCGCAGGTTAACCGTCTGGGCCTTGGCAAAAGGGACATTTTAAAATGACTGAAACCATAAAATACACGGTTACAGCATACACATGAATGAAGAGATAAAATGATAACAAAATGTGATTTAATATATCCCTCACCTGGCAAAAATGGTCCTCAGCTCATCGCTTAATTACGAAGGCCCAGATCAGCCTGTGCATCCGCGCCCTTGATACCTGTTTTTCCTGTTCACCGATGTTTGTTTTCGGTTTGTAAAATTCGGTTACATATAGAGAACAATGGCGGCTCCAATCAGATTGCGCGGATATTTCACATAAAAGCAGGCTGATCCGGCGCTTCGCTGCTGTTTGCTCATGTCAGGCAATGTCCATTTTTCACATCACACGGTTCAGTCTTAGCGCTTAGCATGCTGGGTACAAATTTCAGCAGACGACATTTTGAAATATTCTTATTATCTTTCCCAGAAAACAGACCTTGACACGTCAATCAAATTGTCACGGAGACAATTTGCATGAAATGTTCTAAGCCTGTTTTCTAGGAAAACTGAGAAAAAATAATATCACTTTGTCGTCTGCTTATTTTGCCCAGAGAGTGCTAAAGGTGAAGCATTGCATTTTTCATGGTGATCTACATTATACAATACACGATGTTACAAATGTGTTTTCTTTAATAACATTTTTTTATGGAAGAAATATAAGGATGGTTTGATGTAGAATTGTATTTTAAATGAGCACAATTTACTGGAGTTTGAACATTCCAACCATAAAAATGTTTTTTTTTTAAAAAAAGAAAAACAAAACAATGCTTTGAGGGGAGGGCGAGGGATGATCGTTCTTAACCCTTAAAAAGTCAAGAAAATCTGCATCTGAAAATGTCGTCTGTTTATGTCGTCTGCTGAACAGTCTTGCAAACATTTCAAACCTATTTTTGCATACAGGCAAACAGTGGAGGAGTTGTCTGATCTGGGTCCACACTCTTTGCAAAAAAATGATTAAAATCGCAAGCAGATGACAAGGCAGACGACAATTGTTGTGATTTACAGTTTAATGGTTAAAAACTAACCTTTAGTCCACCAACAGTTTATCTGCTGACCGGAAATTCCAAAGCGGTAGTTATGAAGTACCTCGCAGATGCGATTCTAACGAATACCAACATCATACAGTCGAACCTCAATGACTCGAACATCTTTGGGACCATGTAAACTTGTTCTAAACATGGGTAGTTCGACCCACTGCGGGTTAATCATCTTAAGTAACGCCAGGTCAGGAAGCAGTTGGGTATAATTTAGGATTGTCTTTTCGATCTTCTATATAATGGTATGTTGAGTGTACTCATTAGAATCGCATCGATGAGGCGATTCTAATGATTATACACAACGTACATTGGTATGTTGAGTGTACTCATTAGAATCCCATCGATGAGATGATTCTAATGATTACACACAACGTACATTTCATGATAAAACAAGAAAAATTCCCGAAAATATCCATAAATATTTGCTCTCTTGGGTCTGTCAAGAGAACTTCCTAGGGACTAAAAAACAAGTTCGAATTGACCATGGTAAACGAGTTATCGGTGTTCGAGCCATTGAGGGTTTACTGTATATTGTTTTGGAGAAATAAGAAATATAGTGATCTGGATACCTCTTTTATGTATAGCTATATATGTAAACCTTCGCATTGTCACTATGCTATACGGAGAATGAGGAAGATTTGTTTATTAACCCTTGTCCTGCTGAGCCCGGATATACTCTGCTGCAAACAGTGTAAATCCAGATCAGTTGGCTTATCTTGATCTAAACTGTTTACCATTAAGTATGTGAATTTATAGCAACAACCCGAATCAAGTAATCTGACTGGCTGAAAATTAGAAGTGGGCGTGAACTTAATTTATTCAGCAGGACAAGGGTTAAATATATTTAGATTCACGCAGTCAAAAAGGTTGCTAGCTAGCATTAAAAACAAATTTAAAGACTCCACAATTCTGAAATACCGCCATATAATGTTTACCACTGTCTTCACTATATACTATAGAGAATGGGGTACCTATTATACATAAGACTTGTTACGTAATGCGATTCATGCTGCATAAAGTTAATGCACACACATGTACATACAATGAAATTATATTCATTTCAGGTCACCAACAAGAATCATAACGTGTAAAGATCTCCGTTTGGAACATCCTTCGAGAGCCACCCATCATCGATTGGAACGCCTTATAGGATCCATACATCTTCGACGGGAACATTATTTGGATCAACACCACACGTCCAAATGGAACTTCATTGCAGGTCCCAGCAGCTTCGACTGGAACACCACTGACGCATTTACGACTAAAAAATCATTGCGGGTCCACACTGTCATTCGGGATTCGAGACTGCGACTGAAATACCATTAGACGGCTACAGTGTGAAAACTTGAGATTTTATATAAACACGAAGGATTCTGGCTAAACAGCATGGGCACGCAACTTGGTAAGGGTTTTTATTTGGAAAGGAATTTAGTTTTGCCCATAAAATGCATCAGTACCATCAGGTGATTAGCATTCAAAGCAAGCTGTAGCTAACGCTGATGGCACTAGAGACAGTGGCAACGAGGAGATACTGAACTCATTACAATCTAACGGCATTACGAAAACACGCCTATTCAAATATATTGAAAATTTCATCTCCAAAAACTGAAAATTTTCAGATAAAAAACTCCGATATTTTTCATATTTCTGCTCAAAACATAGATTGTGGGTACTCGTTAGAACCGCCTCGACGAGGCGGTTCTAACGAGTACCAACAATCTATGTTTTGAGCAGAAATAAGAAATATAAGGTATACCCCTGTAAACCCCAGTTTTACCATATAAAAGTGGGGTTTATGGGGGTCAAAATTATATAGGCGTGTTTTCGTGATGGCATAGGCGAACAGCTAAGAACTAGTCCGGACTCTGCCTAGTATTTATGAAACCTTATATACCCTAGGTATTCGGACAATGGACCTGAGCAAACCGTGCAAACCAAGATCGGACACTACAGAACATGTTATCTGATAAGGGTCTGCTGTCTTTGGTTTTTATCCAAAAGTTTTAAACACATCAACAGGTAGTAAAACAGACTCAAGATATGACTGATGAGGTGTTAAGGGGACTAACTAAACTTGGTAGATTTCCGCATTTTTTTATTTTTATTTTTTTTTTGACAAGGGATACATTTTTTTCTGTCTTGTTTGCTTTCGTATATACTATGCTGTATTGAGAAAGAGTCTTCCCTAAAATAATAATAAAAAAAATAAATAAAATAAAATAAAAAAATAAAAAAAATCGCCCACTGAAAAGGAATGAAGCCGTACTGCGCAAGCACATTAGATAGGTTTCAAAATTGATTAATTAAAACTTTAATCTACTGACTGGAAATAAAAGCACATTTAAAAGAGGAGACAATTTGAAGGAAATGTTAAGTTTTATTTTCTGTGAGAAAATAAGATAAATATCATCTAATGATTTAGCCTACAGAGAGCTAAAACTCAAATTATATATGAAACGAAACAGATACATGTAGTGGAAAGACGAATATTTTTACAGGAGACCTCAGAATAGCATTCTGTTTACTCTTTATTTAAATTTTATTTTAAGGGGAAATTATACTTTTTCAAGGGGAATAACGCTGGCCTGAAAAAATACCTTCCTTTTCACTTGGGGCTACTCATAAAGGAAAGAATTTGCTCCCTCCGGAAGCAAATTCTTTCCTTAAAGGGTAGCTCCTATTTTTTTTTTAAATTTATTCAAGTACTTGGGAACTAAGTTCCTATCTGCAAAAGGTGTCTCCCTTTGACAAATGGCGGCAAAATGAGTGTATCCATGTTCATTAAACTTGACAGAAACAAGATATTACCAATGCATGTACAATGTTTTCTTTGCCAGTTAAGTGGTTTAAAACACGAAAACATATCATTTCACTCGAAAGAGAATATGGCCTCTATTTCAGAGCACAAAAGACGCCATTTACTCGTACGAGTGGCGTGAAATGAAAAGCAACCTTACTCGAGCGGAAAGAGGTTTTAATAAACGCGCAAATAACAGAGACGCAGAGATGTGGAGCGGGGGCGGACAGGGTGGGGGCTCAGGTAAGCCTAAGCATCAGGGCAGTACGATTATTGTACAAAATAGTGTACATTAAAAAAATCGACTCTAGCAGTATGTAGTTGCGGTCTGGGACTACAAATTGACGTGGTGCGTTGTTCATTTTGTTTGTGATACCTCTAAAACATTTAGAATGTGTCATTTCTTTTTAGTAACAGATTTTCCTGTGCACGCGTGCAGTTTGATATGAGACTGAACTACTGTATTTATCATACGTATTCGGATACCTTTACTTGTCCTAAAATGTGAGTCAATTTCACTATCTGTTGATGAAACTGCTGAATGAGTGGCAAACAGTGTAGACCCTGATCAAACGCGCGTTCTGCGGCGTCTGATCTGGGTTTACCCTGTTTGCCCAAGCCTACCTGTCGCATTAGTGTAAAAAGGAATTTACTGCATAATCATGGAATATTATCCACGAGGCCCTTCCAGTGGTGGTGGTGGTGGTGGTGGAGGGGGGAGGGGTGGTGGTGGCGGTGGAGGGGGGAGGGGGGGGGGTGGTTACCTGTTCCCTTCTTCCTCTGAAAAAAAATCGGAATTTTCCGTTGTTCCCCAAAATAAGAATCTTGATTTTCTATGTTACCAGTTCCCTCAAATGGCCTTTGTTTCCCTATTCCCTTCAGTTGTAGACTTTTGTTCCCCAAACCCCTGGGAGGGCCTCATCTACAGCCTGTATAAACAGCTCAGATGGGCACGCTATTCTACATGTAGGTAAGACCCATTTTTACCTGGCAAAATAAAAACTACTAAGTTTACTACCAGTGACAATGTCATTTTTCACTCAGGAGCTATTTTTGTTCAGCTGTACTTCGCACAAAAATGGGGTTTTGCGGCATTGCGAACAGCGAAACCCCAATTCAGCCTGCACTTCGACATTTTCTGATCAGGCCTGCTGTTCAATATGTACTTTAGCATCTAATGATTTTCTCGAGTAGAAAAAAAATGCCCTGATCAACCTGTATGAGCCTTGCACAGGCTGATCTGGGCCTTGGTATTTGCACCCGTTTTCCCATGAAACAGCTCAGTATCTAATTGCTTTCTTTCTCACTGAGCAAGGTGAAAGGTCAGGATCTATCTGACAGCAGCAACTGTTAAATAGCTGAAATATGAGAGAAATTAATTGAATCCGTTTTTATATACTATAGTTTGTCCCAGCGCAGTGTCAAATATGAGGGGAAGAAAAACTCTGAGGAAAAAAACATACACCTATATTTCATTGATGTTTTCACGAGTTTCATATATATATATACACACGTATACACATGCGAATACTGAAAGTTTCAACAGACATGTTCATTTCCTCAGTCCATTACGAAAACACGCCTATTTAAAAATACTGAAAATTTTACCATCAAAAAATGAAAAAAAAAAAAAAAAAAAAAAAAAAAATCAGATAAAATTATAATATTTTTCATATTTCTGCTCAAGAGTACCCACAGTCTATGTTTTTGGTCAGAAATAAGAAAAATAATGTATACCCCTGTAAACCCCAGTTTTACAATATAAAAGTGGGGTTTAAGGGAATCAACATTATATAGGCATGTTTTCGTGATGTACATTGCAACGCTTTCTTTCTGTTCATTTAATTTCCTTCATCCTAGCTCTAGGAAAGGGGTACCCCTATTCAGAAGGGGCACAGGTGCAAGACAGCAAACATGAAGTCACAAAAGTTCCCCCTCCACACCCCCACACCCCCTCCTGTAAAAATGGCGGAAAATCTGTTGTGCCTATCCAGTCTCCTAGGGTGTCCCAAATTTTTAATATGGGTAACTATTGTTTGTACTACAATTTTCTTTATCTACGCCCACGGGTCTTGATATATGCCATTGCCCTGGAAGCATTTTATGAAAGGTCTTGGTCTGGTGTACTGGTCAAGTGCTATTTTCCATGGACTGCTCAAAGTTGTTAATAGCCAAGTATTAGCTTTCACAAAAAGCTTGGTGTACGCTTAGCACACATTGTGTGCTAAGCGTAGACCAAGATTTTTTGTGAAAGCTAATACTTGTACTGACGTAGACTTTTCCAGTGTCAATAACAATTGACGCAGCTTGTATACCCGCATGCGAGGTGGAAGAATCCATTCACTGACAGTGCCTTTGTATTTACAGGTGATGATGGCCTTGTCAGCAACAAACACGTTTTACTGACATTGAAGAGGTAGAGGATAGTGGAAGGGGCCAGAGCTCACCACGCAGAGATAGACAGAAACTTAAGTGACTCACGGGAAGCCATTCTCGTCTCCATGTGCGTTAACAGAAAACATGAGACAGTGTGTCCTCCCTTGAGTCGCTCTAAATGACATCATCAATTACCTCCCTTGAGTCAACGGCGACGAAACAAAGCTGTTTCAGAAATGCTGCGAAAAACAAACAGGTGGAAAGGCGTAGATCAGTTCGACCGAGTCATTATTTGCCGCCCCCCCCCCCCCCCCCCCCCACATACACACCTCCCGACCCCTCCCCACAGTACACACAAAACATCGTGGCGTCGTTTTAACGTCCTTACTTCCAGGCGTCCCCGAAACGATGTGTTTGTTTGTGTTGCGGTTTTACGGCCCAGTCAACTCAATGGGGTCATGTCGAGCGTGGTCAGTTGACCTAACCACACGTTTACTGGGCAGGCTTAGTCCTCTAAGCGGTTAACTAGTATTGTGCACATTCTTTCGCCAGAAACTGAAAACTGCCCTTCTTGAATCAGCGGAAGGGAGAGAACGAAAATATTTCATGATCAATCCACGAAAGAATGTTGCTGACCTCGGCGGGGGTTGAACCCGCGACCTCCTGGTGTCCAGTCGGACGGCGCATCCAACTGAGCCACCGAGGCCGGCCCGAAACGATGTGACCCAAGAGTGTTTGTTGTGCGCTTTAAGAATCAATGGACACTCTATAGAATATAGTTGAACAGAGCAGGTTCTGCTCAGACAGCAGGGATGCGCATGCTGTCTGGGCCTTTGCTGTGCACATATAACATAAGGGTCATTTTCTTTCGATGTGCTTCATTTATCATTCGAAAAGACGGCACGCAACGCATGAAACGGGACAGCATAAAACTGGTCGAACCTCAATAGCTCGAACACCTTTGGAACCATGAAAATTTGTTCGAGATATGGGTAGTTCGAGCCACTGAGGGTTAATCATGGCGCTAGGTCTAGAAGCAAATGACGATAACTAAAGGATAGGGAAAATTCGATCTTCTACACTATAATGGTATGTTGAGTGTACTCATTAGAATCGCCTCGATGAGGCGATTCTAATGAGAACACTTAACATAAAACTTCATGATAAAATAAGACAGAACTTTTCCCGAAACATTTTTTTCTTGAGCTATTATAAGAATTTCGTAGGGACTCAAAAACGAGTTCGAATTAGCCATGAGAAACGAGCCATCGGTGTTCGAGCTATTGAGGTTCAACTGCAGATGTCCAGACAGAGCCTCAATCACAGAATATAGCCTACCAATGCCACCAAGAGGAAGAGTAAACAGGGCTGTTGCTGTTCACAGACACCTGTGGATCAGTAGAGCAACGTACAAAGTCAAACAGTTATTCCCCGTCTAAAAACAACTTTGAAAAAAAAAAAAAAAGAAAACAAAGATCACTAAATTGCCCATTAGCAATCCCAAATCAGATCTTTACAACATCAATGTGCATACCAAGTTTGGTGAAAATCCATTGAAGTTTACTCATTATCCGGAAACAAAATACGGACGGACGGACGACTGACGGACAGACACACGGACGTCCAACGTGAAACCATAATACCCCGCCATTATCGTGTGGTGGGACATAAAAATGGGCATATGCAAGCAGCTTAGGTGCAGATTAGCAGGGCTAAGCGACAGTTGTCATAATCCGGACCATTCTTTATGTTTATGTTGAGGTTTTACGGCCTAGTCTATCAGTGAGTTCATGTGGAACGCGGTCAGTTTACCTAACCACACATTTACTGGACAGGCGGTTAACCAGTAATGTGCATATAATTCGCCAGAAAACCATTGTTTGTTGTTTATTTTTTTGTTTCCCTGTTTGTTTTTGCCCTCATAAAAATTCTTTTCAGCAGCACCAAGAATGAACCACTAGACAGACCACTTTTCTCAGGGAGAACTTCCTGTCTGCATGCTATTTATAGATCCATGAGACAGTGTGTCCTCCCTCAGACTTAGTCCAGGTCAAAGCGGCTTTGTTGGACATGTTTGTGCTCTGTCCATCCCAAACACGTGTAGCTTTGTGGATTAGTTACCGTTACGAGATGAGTACCCAAAACATGTGTGGGAAATTGAGAAAATTATCTTAGAACTATCATCAAAAACAAATCCTTTGGTAATGATGATTGTCTGATGTTTAAAGACTGGGTGGGGTATGAACCCTCCTCCCCCCTCCCCCCGAAACGGACCGAAATGGAGACCAGTGGATACCTGTTATAAGGAGTGTAATAAAATACCCTCAAAATAGTATGCCCTACCACGTTAGCTAAAGGATAATTTATCCTTCGTTTCCAGCCGGCACCGCGCAATTCTAGAACCTCTAGTATTTCATACGTCGACCCGTGGAGGTGTGGCTAGGACTTGTTGCCCGCAAAACATGATTGCCATAATAATATTATGAAAACCCTGTTATGTGGCAACCATTTGCCGACCTTTTTTTTATCTTAAATTTATATTTTCTTCTTTTTCTATCATGAAAAGGGTTTCAAAACAAAGAAATTGCTACTGAAATCCTCCAAAATGCATCAAATTTTCCTACTTATAAAGAAATAATGACGACTGAGTCATATTCTCGGATGGGTGTTTCATACCCCTAAGGGTGGGAAAACTGCTAATAAAATCACCATTCGACCCCACATTTCAAAATATAGCTATACATGTTTAGAAATGACCCAAACTATCTACTAAAATAGAAAAAAAAAATCAAATTCAGCCCTGTAGGTCTGAATGAGGTCTCGTAACAGAAATATGAATCGGTGATTACATGATCGGGATCGGGAGGGTGGCGGGGAGGGGGGTTTAGGGAGTTGTTTCATACCCCACCCAAAGACTGTTGACTATTAAGCAACTATTTAATCGTTCATTGTTAAATTAACTTCATCAACCAATTTTAGTCTGGAGACCCCAAAAAGGGTAACTGACAGATATTTTAGGGAAATTTTCTTATTTGATAATGAAAATGTATATTGAGCATACTCATTAGAATTGCCTAATTGAGACTAAAATTGTCTCATTGAGGTGCATCTAATGAGTACACTCAACATACCTTTATTTTACAGCAGATCGGAAACATCACGAAAACATGCCTATGTAATTTTGACCCCCTTAAACCCCACTTTTATAAAGTAAAACTGGGGTTTACAGGGGTATGCATTATTTTTCTTATTTCTGCTCAAAAACATATATTGTAGGTAAACCTTAGAACCGCTTCGCCGAGGCGGTTCTAATGTATCCACATTATATGTTTTGGGCAGAAATATGAACAAAATCAGAGTTTTTTATCTGAAAATTTTAAGTTTTTGGAGGTGAAATTTTCTATATATTTGAATAGGCGTGTTTTCATAACGAGACATGACCTGGCGCTATGATTAACCCTCAGTGGCTCAAACTGCCCATATCTAAAACAAATTTCCACATTACGAAAACACGCCTATTCAAATATATAGAAAATTTCACCTCCAAAAAACGGAAATTTTTCAGATAATAAAACTGATATTTTTTCATATTTCTGCTCAAAACACAGATTGTGGGTATTCGTTAGAACCGCCTCGGCGAGGCGGTTCTAACGAATACCCACAATCTATGTTTTTGAGCAAAAAAGATAAATAATATATACCCCTGTAATGGTGTCAAAATTATATAGGCATGTTGTCGTGATGATGGTCCCAAAGACGTTCGAGCCATTGAAATTTTGACTGTATATTCTTTTTTCATACCATATCTTCTATGTTCTATAGATTATGAAATAAAGACAACAAAAATGTATTTACCGTATTTTTATTTTCCCATTTCAAGCACTTTAATGCAGCAAACTAAAAGCACGTCAAACTTTACGGTAGACCCACATTATCTCAAACTCTGATAAGTCAAACCACTACTAAGTAAAAAAAAAATAAAGAGCAATACTGGTTGGATTTGCTATATTTTCCTTACATTTCAGCTTGCTTTATCTCAAACTACTTTTATCTCATAGCAAAAATTCTGGTCCCTTGGAGTTTGAGATAATGAGAGTCACTTGTAATTAAGTTAGGTCTTGACATTTATCTTGGACCCAATATACACTGGGCAAGAGCTATGGTACAGGTATTTATTGAAAATATGTTGTCTTGGCTGAGTTTTCATAATTTTGTATGATGAAGTTAAATACTCATATCATATCATAATCATCATAATCAGATTTTTGATTAACGAGCAGGTACAGGGGCAACATCCACATCAGTGGGCATCCTTCCAGATAGCTGGCTTGCTGCACGCATGGCAGATCTCACACCAGATCTCCAGGTACGTCTATCATGAGGGTTGATTTTTTTTTTTTTTTTGATTTGGGTTTTACGGCCCTTTCAAGAATATTCCACTTATATCGAGCCGATCGTTCATCGAAGGTGGGCGAAAACCGGAGAACCCGGAGAAAAACCACCTGACCATCCGTAAGCAGAACTTGGCTTTCCCACATATGACCCGAGCCAGGCTCGAACCACAGCGGTGAGAAACCTAATGGATCAAGAGTCAACTCTCTTATCCACTAGGCTACGGGGACCCGTTCATGAGGGTTGATTGCCGAGAGCTTCCACTCTCTGCAACCCCTCTCTGTCAGCTGCTTCCACGTCATCTTGGGCCTCCCAGGCCCATGCTTTTCATCAACCTGTATGTCAACGTCTGTCTTAGCTGCACTACTGGAGCGTTCCACATGTCCATACTATCGGAGTCTTCTCTCCTTCAGAACGAGGTCCAGATCCTCAATGCCAAGCCACACAGTAGCTCAATGGACCTGGTGGTGACAATGTCTTGCGGCCTGACATTGCAGATCTGTCTGATCATTGCCCTGTCATTTCGCTGCAGATGCTGGAGGTTCGGCTTTGTCAATGGCCAAGTCTCGCTGGCATGGAGCATTGCGTTCCGCACACAAGAGCTGTTTTGAAAGTGAGGTGGCGTGAAGAGAGAACTGGTAGCAGATCCTTGAACTTCTTCAAGGCAAATATCTGAGCTTTGTTTTCAAAAGGCACTAGTTCAATATATAACCTTTCAGATTGCAGCATTATATTTAAAGACCAATCAAACAGTTTTTGTAAACATCAACAAGAGACCTAGGTACCCACTTTAGGTATTTTTGGCACTTTTTGCAGAAAATTATCAGAAATTTACCCAAAATGATGGTATAATTTCAATTTTATTAATTGTGAATTAACATTTTGCAAACATCAACAAGAAACTTAGGTACCCATTTGATGTATTTTCTGCACTTTTAGTGAAAAATTATCAGGTATTCACCCATTATGAGGGTATATTTTTCTATTTTATTAATTGTCTCTTAACATTTTTCAACTAAACCTATTAAAAACAATTTAGTACAACTAACGTTATTATCCAAAATCATTTTTAATGACCATAATGCTGTAAAATAGTGCTAAAATCAAGCCAAAACAACATATTTTAGCAGTTTGGTTAGTGACAAGTTCAGGTATTATTAGGTCCAAGCATTTATCTACGTTACCGCTGATTATCAGTTACCGTAGGTTCAACTAAACACACCTGTGCTACCTATTGGATAAATTACGGTATTACAGCACTTGTCAATGAAACAATTGATCCATGTTTACAAACCCTTTGCAGAAGATTGCATATCAAACACATTCTAATAACTTAATGATCTTCAGTCAAGCACTGAGAATTATTTATTGGACAATTAAAAGGTGAATATTTAACAACTGTTTGTTTCTTGTGGAATATTTTCACACCTAAGAGAAACAATATTTTTCATGAGTGTAAAACAACAGGACTTTGCATTGCATTTTAATATAAATAATTTTAATGCATTGTATTTTTTCAATACAACAGGCCATTACATTGCATTTTACATGATTTTTTTCAATTTGACTTAACCATCATAAATATTTTTCAAACACAGACTGTCACTTTGTGATAGCAAATTTTTCAAGATACCCGTAGTGTGAGACGGCCGCTGATAAAATGGTATAAATAATAGATACATAGAAAGAGACAAGCACAAGCAAGGACACTTAGTCAATAATATAAGGATCTATCATTGGTGTGAGAGGTAGAAAAATCTGTCCCAAGGATCACTGTCTGGCATCACGAGGCTTGCTGAGTGATGCCAAGTGATGCCAAGTGATGCCAGACTGTGATCGTAAGGGACAGATTTTTCTATCTACCCCTCACAAACGACAGTTTCTTTTTCTCGCACACCTTTCATTTCTGAACGTAGATTTTTTTAATAATGCAGTCACTTCGACAGCTAACATCCACCATACTGTGCTGGTATTACTGTGGTGTTTAATGACGTCTTGCATTCATTGACGTAAACCTTAACAATGGCATATGTGATGTCTATTACAACCAGTGCATATCAAATAAGTGAGAATTCTCGATTTTTATCTTACCCTAGGTAGGATAACCTTGGCAGAATAAGAACTTCTAAACCAGGATTTCCTTATCTGGTGTGCAAGAAAATATATGAGTCCACTGTAGCTAGAGAGTTACCATATTTAGAATAAGTGTACGGACAAACTTCAGCAAACAGTATATCACCAGATCAGATGCCACTCATGTGACATATCTGACTGACTGATTCAGCTGCAGTCTTATGGTCCAGTCAACCCATTAGGGTCATGTCAAGCCTATCAGTTAAGTACTTTTCCTGCCCAGGCTTAGTCCTCTAAGGGGTTAATCAGTGTTTGTACACAATCTTTCTCCAGAAACTGACAAATGCCCTTCTTGCATCAGCAGAAGGGAGAGAATGACCATAAAAAATATTTCATGATCAATCTTCAAGAAAGAATGTTGCCTGACCCAGCAGGGATCAAACCCATGACCTCCTGATCACCAGCCCGACACGCATCTGACTGAGCCACCAAGGCCGGCTATGTGGCATCCGATCTGGGACTACACTGTTTGTCACTGATCAAACTGGGCTCACTTGTTCAAAGCATCATTAGCTTAACAAGCTTGCTAGTAGTCAAAATGTTAAGTGTTCTAGTAAGTACAATACATGTATCTAATTCGCAGGTATTTTTTGCTGAAAAAAATGTGAGTAGCTTTTGCAAATGCAAAAGCTACTCACATTTTTTTTCAGCAAAAATATTAGCCTATGTACCATATTAATGATCAAAATTTTATCAATACGTTTACTAACAACATCGTTAGTTCTGAACAACTGGGCCCAGTATTTTAGGCACGTTAACATGAACTGAAATACACTTGATCAAATTTTAGGACAAGTATGGTAAGAAATTAAAATGTCTGAACACTTACAATAAATATGGTAGCTTAAACAGTACATATAAGATACTGAAATTGCGTAGGTGAACAGAACAGGTACTTGCTTCATGGCAGATATGTTTGCTTGTGTTGACTATTAAGAGGAAAATAAACCTTGCTTTCCAGCACAAGATAGATTTGCAAATAATATAGACAATACTGTTTCCATGGTGGCAGCAGACATGATTTTTATTGTTCTTTTTCACCTATTAAAATGTATTTTACTTATAAATATATTTTGTTCTTTTTCACCAAAATATATTTTGTTCTTTTCCACCAAAATATATTTTCTTCTTTTTTACCAAAATATATTCTGTTCTTTTCCACCAAAATATATTTTGTTCTTTTTTACCAAAATATATTCCGTTCTTTTTCACCAAAATATATTTTGTTCTTTTCCACCAAAATATATTGTTCTTTTTCACCAAAATATATTTTGTTCTTTTCCACCAAAATATATTGTTCTTTTTCACCAAAATATATTTTGTTCCTTTTCACCAAAATCTAAACAACTTTTTCTCATTCCTCCACAAACTTATTCCTCCATTAAAATGTACATTATGGGTAATCATCAAATTGATTGGATTACCATGGTTAGGTTAGGTACATTTTTTTTTGGTCATCTTTACAAGGGAGACAACTTTTGTGACTTCCAATTTGCTCTCTTGCACAGCAAGTCTCTTCTGAAAAGTGGTCTACTCTAAAAGGAAAGAATGTACTCCCGAGCACATTCTTTCCTTTTAGAGTAAACCCCTTTCAGAAGGGAGACAAAAACCATCTGAAAGCTGCCTCCCCCTGGAAGTGTATTTATTCCCCTTAAGGGATACAGTTCTTTTGATTACCAACAACATATGGTCCATAACATAGCAAAGGGACCCTGACAGCGTATGCAGTCCAGGTAAGCCTGAAAATGTTTTGAACAGTCTGACTAGGGCCTTCAATGTCAGATTTCAAATTCAGGGCTACTGTAGAATCAACCCTTGAAGCACCGAACAAACGCTGCAGATGAAATTATAATTTTTAATTCCGTGCTGTTCCAGAATCAATGAACCCTCCAATCACTAAGTAAAATTATAGCAGATGACATTCTTTTTTTTTTTTTACTATTTTATGAAGAGAATAAGACTTGACATTTCATGTGAATCATCTGCTAGACAGATGATTCACATGAAATATCAAGCATTATTTCCTCTCTCAAAAAAAACAACACAAAACATTGAAAATCTGCAGTTGTGATTCGCAGAGACCCCACAGTGCAGACCAGATTAGAGGCCACACAATGCAGTCTGATCAGGGTCTTCACTGTTTGCTAACAGTTTTGCCATTTTTTCTACGAATATCTAAATCACAATCTGTCAAACATAAACTGTGTCCAAAGGACACAGATGCCCCCATCTGAAAAACTTAAATGCAAATTGCTAATACTGGATGCGGACAGAGACAGATGAACACGGGTAACACTATATGCATTTTCCACCATTCTTTGAGGGTGGGGGCATAAGAATTGACTCTTCCAGTATACAGTGTGGGGGAGTTAATTTAGTCTACAATAGGTTAACAGTTAATAGAACTTGCATGTTTAGTAGCATAGAACTTCTGGTGTATTTTAAAAAGTTTTAGAAAGCAATAAATGCAAGCTTTAGTGGGGTTCTAAATACACTTATAAAACTGTATAGAATGCACAGATTTATCCAAGAACCATATTTACCCTGAGTATTTTGACAGACATGTTTGAGTAAACAGTGTAGACCTAGATCAAATACTGCAGAATGCAAGTATCTACACTGTTTGTCATTCATCCAGCATATTTCAACACATCAATGTGTAGTAAACTTGACTTATTCAAGCGTTATTGTAAATTATGGTAAGAAGTTATGCTGTTCTAATATTTAGGCTAAATAGATATTTTGCTATGTGCACTAGGCATAAAGCATATTTTCTTATGTTGTGGCCAATATTTTTTGTGGAAAAATAAGAAAAAAACTTGTACTGATACCACTCTTATCTCACACAATGATATTCCCACATGATACTATTAACCCTTAAAGCGCCAATCACAACAACTGTCGTCTGCTTTGTCTTCTGCCGGTTACTTTAAAAGTCATTGCTGCAAACAGTGTGGACCCAGATCAGACTGCTCCTTTAGGAGCAGTCTGATCTGGGTCCACACTGTTTGCCTATATGCAAAATGTAAGTTTGAAAAGTTTGCAAGAAGATGCAGCAGACGACATAAGCAGATGACATTTTCAGATGCAGTTTTTCTTGGCGCTTTAAGGGTTAAATTACTATAAAATTATAAGCCACCTCCACCCCCACTGGTGTCTTTCAATATATAGACCTTGTAGAACTTATTCAGCTGTTCCAGGAAAATGAAAGTGAGAACTGTGTGGGGACCAAGACGAGCGTAATATGGTGTAAATCCTTTCCATAAACTAAAGAAGCCTTCTTTCCTTATCACCTTGAATAGGACATCCTGTAAATATATAAATTACACATTATTGCTCCAGATAAATGGTTTTTGGGGGCGGTTGCAAACCGCCACCAGATTTAACATACCACATTTTGACAATTCGTTTTCATGTTATTATCAACCTAATAACTACCTAACAAATAGTTCCTTGCTAACGCTGATAAGGCTAAATTCTGCAATCAAACATACTAGCATATACACCCTGATGCTTATAAATAGCAAATGAATAAACAAAATCTAAGAAAACTTCAAACTCCTAAAGAAATAAGATTTTAATGATATTGAGTACAATATCGGCGAACCAATATCAATACTCCAGTAAACTGTGCCAAATCTACAGTTTTGGGTAAAACTTGTAACCCGAGTCGCAGTTCTTTTAAACACCAAAAAAGACTATTCTTCAAAAAGGACCTAAAAGGGGCTATCCAGTACTGAAAAGGACATTTTAAATATCATATTACAAATTACATTCGATTTTTGTAATATTGAACAAATGTGAGATTAATAGAAATTCAGGCAACCGCCCCACCAGCACTCTCATTGCTTTGGTTTACAACTAAAAAGTGTCAATATTTTTCTTATTTCTGCACAAAAACATATGTTGTGGGTACTCAATAGAAGCGCCTCAATGAGGCGCTTCTAATGAGTACCCACAACATATGTTTTTTGAGGCACTTCTAATGAGTACCCACAACATATGATTTTTGAGGCACTTCTAATGAGTACCCACAACATATGTTTTTTGAGACACTTCTAATGAGTACCCACAACATATGTTTTTGTGTAGAGATAAGAAAAAATTATCTGGATACCCCTCTTATCTGGCGCAATAAGGTCACATTAAAAGTTAACCCTTGTCATGCTGAATAAATTAAGATGCCATGCCCACTTCTAATTTTCAGCCAATCAGACTACATGTACTTGATCCAGGTTGTGGTTACAAATTCACATACTTAATAACAAACAGTGCTTCTGAGAAGCCAACTGATCTGGATCTACACTGTTTGCCAAAGCATAGCATAGCTGGGTTCAGCAGGACAAGGGTTAATACCTGAGCAACTTTTTATATGGGCCGTGTCAAGTTAAAAAATGCCTTTTTAAAAATGCACAAAATGCAGTGATTCAGATCATCCTACACATTGGCCAAATCATCTGGGCCTTTGCTCTCCATTCATACAGCTTTCCATTTATACTTCAGTATTCTGTAGTATCCAATGATTCTAGTAGCGGACAGGGAAGGCCCTGATCAGACTGCACAAATGTGCAGTCTGATCTGGGCATTCGCTATCCAAATATGCAGGAAGGCACATTTTCGCACCTCGGGACCCATATAATTCGACTTTTTATTATCTAAAAATAACTTTTTTATTTCTTTTCTGAATCAGTGCAACATAAATGTTTATTAGGGTCTTATGCATATTGATTGATTGATTGTGTTGGGTTTAACGATGTGTCAACCCTTGTGGGTCATTTTGTGTCGTCTCCCAGAGAAAGGGAGAAGAGAGAAAGAAGAGAAACAGTAGAGGAGATGAAAGAGGAGATGAAAGAGGGCCAGGGGAGGTGGGGGGGGGGGGGGGACGAGGAAAATGGATGAAAGTGTAGAAACTGAAGAAAAACATTCCCCCCTCACTTGCTGCAAGGAAAGCAAGCCTTGCCCAACTGTAAGCCAATATCAGTTGGACGTCCCAGTGATGCAAGATACACAACACCTTTGTCTCACCCAACCTTTATGTACATTATCTACAAACAAGAATCAGTTGATATTAGATACCCCCTACAAGATAAACCAAAACAGATAGATGAACACACAGGCTGACAATGCAATATTGGTACCTACCTAAACACACAAACACCCTGCCCCATAAACACAGACTGTGGGATGTATAATAACATTAATTTTTAAAAAGATAAATATGTATTTAGAAACTATGCAATTTCATGGATTTTTGCATTTTTAGTCAGAATGTTACAAACAAGGACACTATACAGAAACTATGATATTTACCCTAAATACTGAGACACCTTAATTCCTAATCTTAACCATACCTCCCTAAAACTTGGAGCAAGTCCATTTTACTACCTGCTAAAGTGTCTAAAAGCTGCTATATGAGTGGCAAACAGTGCAGACCTAGATCAGATGCCACATTATGTGGCACCCCTATTCAAATATATAGAAAATTTCATCTTCCAAAAAGTTAGGCAAAAACTGAAAATTTTCAGATAAAAATCTCTGCTATTTTTCACATTTCTGCTCAAAACATAGATTGTGGGTACTCGTTTGAACCGCCTCAGCGAGGCGGTTCAACGAGTACCCACAATATATGTTTTTGAGCAGAAAATAAGTAAAATAATGTATAACCCTGTAAATTCCAGTTTTACTATATAAAAGTGGGGTTTAAGGCGGTCAAAATTATATAGGCATGTTTTCGTGATGCCTGCACTATTTGTACATAAACATCTGCCCCAATATTTAGTGTGAATCCCATAATTCAGTTGTTTCTGTATAAACTGTTCACATTCTGTGGCATTTTATTTGAACTTTACACTGTTTGTACATATCCATCTGTCCCAATACCAAGAGTGATTACGGTACTTCAAATGCTTCTGTATAAATTGTTCATGTCAGAGTGAATAGATTCTGAATGGGGCTGTATTCAACAGCTTTCTGATTTGACTGGTTGGTTGGTTTGGAGTTTGATGGCCCAGTCAACACCATAAAGGTCATGTTGAGCCAATCAGTTTACCTGACCACACCTTTATCCTGGGCAGGTTTAGTTCTCTAAGTGGTTAACCAGTACTTGTGCACATTCGTTCACCATAAAACTGACAACTACCCTCCTTGAGTCAGCAGAAGGGAGGGAATGACCATAGAAACTATTTCATGATCAATCTCTATGAAAGGTATGTGCCCGAGCTATGATCCATACTTGAAACCGCTGGATCTGCAGTCAGGCGTGCGACTGACTGTGTTATGGTGCCCAGCAGTGCTTTAGGTATTAACCCTTATCCTGCTGAATAAATTAAGGTGCTATGCCCTCTTCTAATTTTCAGCCAATCAGATTACTTGAACCAAATTATTCCTATAAATTCACATACTTAAGGGCAAACAGAGCAGAGCCATATAAGCTGGCTTCAACTGATCAGGATCCACACTGTTTGCAAAGGCAGGGTATATCCTGATTCAGCAGGATAAGGGTAAATACATTTAAGAGAAAAACAAGATGTGTTCATGCTTACTAAAGCTCCTTTGTATTCTGGTTTCCCATCTATAATCTTCATGTTCTGTATTCTGCAAATAACCAAACAAAATATTTAAAATATGAAGTTATAAATGATCTTTTGAACATTTAACAGAGTTACTTTCCCTGAATGTGTATTCCTTCCCTGACTCGCTGTATGCTGGGTTATTTTGTATGTTTTTTTTTTTTTGTTGATTTTTTAAAAAAGATTACCTTTTTCAAATAAATATTTAAGGAATACATGTACCATTAGCATGTCAAACACTTTGGGTCCAGATCATTCTGTCGGGCCTGATCTGGGTCAAAGCTGTTTGCAAAGGTTGTAAGCAGATGATAGAAGTCACCGCTAGCGGGAAAAGAGTTCAGATTCTTTGTGTGAATAGTGTAAACCCTGAACAGACTGTGTATATTGGTCTGGGTCTAGCCTGGATGCTGTAATTCAGTAGCAGATAAAACTCTGAAACCTGAGACTGGTTAAAAATGTTTCATAAAGAGAGGATAATTATTGATTAAAAAGAAAATTTATTTACTGAAAGGACTTGCAAATGTTTACCAGTATATAATACAATTAGACAGTCAGATGATTTTTTTTTTTTGGATTGAGTTGAGGTTTTATGGCCCAGTCAACCTAATAGCTAATCACTTTACCTAACCACACTTTCCTCTATTGTGGTTAACCAGTTATTTGTATAAATTCACCAAAAACCAGAAGCCAACTGATCTGGATCTACACTGTCTGCAATGGCTGGGTATATCCAGGTTTAGCAGGACAAGGGTTAACGGTTAAAAGGGAAGAAGATTCTGTCATAGCAACTTTCATCTGGACAAATCTGCTTAGAAAGCCGCCTGATGTAGCATTTTTAATGCTGAAATCATGTCATCAGAGCTTGTAGCAACAGATAATGCTATGGTGACACAAATAAAGTCATCTACCAAAAGTCTCCCCTAATATGCTTGTAACGCAGGAGAGGACAGGAAAGAGAGGAATAGGATGAGGGAAAAAGCAAATGACAGTGCAGGAACAGAAGAAGTAATAACCCACCCCCTTACCACCACCTTACACCTAATGACTTTGTCCTATTTCTGAAATGCAAAATCTAACTAGCAACAGTGTTAAACAGATGACCCATCCCTCAAATCCCCACCCCCCCACTCCCCAACCATACACACACCATGAATTTTCAGTTTCTCCATTGCTGTGACATTGATAATTAGGTCAAGGTCATCAAAATCTAATCAGTTCTTTGTTATGTCCCAATTATATATCCATAAAAATTTGGTAAGAATCCAACCATTGATTGACAAGATATTGTGCAGGCAAGAAAGTGTGATGCTGACGCCAATGGGATCTGCACCAAAAACAATAATCCCCCCAACTCTTAGGTGGGGAGACGTAATGAACAATTACTTCACTGAAGAGTTTAAATGCTACAGTCTATTAATTAGATAAACATCAAAAATTGTATTATTTACCTTTGACTAGACTTGTGGTGACTAGAGATGTCTATTCTTCCATTTTTTTTTTCTATTACATGTACAGTGTTGTGTTCTTCCTTGTAGTTTGTAAATCTTTAAAAAAAACTTTAGACTTGTGTATATACAGATAAACATATAAAGGACAGAATATTTTTAAATCATACATGCATGCATGCACACATGTGGACTTGGTACCCGAAACAATTGTTTGTTTTTTTTTATCAAAAAATGAGGGGAAAAAAATAAATATTTCAATTGAAAAAAAAAAAATCATTTTTTTTTTACTGAAAAAAAAAATCTTCTTTATGTTATGTACCTGGTTTTAGCTATATCAACTGGCATGGAAGCTGCAGTGGTGACCAGCCCACTGATCATACTAGCACAGAAGTGGAGAAATATACCCTCATGGAACCAGCCTGAAACAGAAATGTTGGAGCTCTAGATGAAAGGTAATCACATTAAAGAAGAAAAATTGGAGTCTCTGTTCATTTACTTGTCAAATACCTCATTTCATCATATCTGGGATGAACAAATTTCCAATTAATAAACTTGCCCAGTTCAAGTATTATTTACTGCGCAAGTTGGTGAATCGGGATTATGTCCATCAGACATTTTCAGTGAAAATGCCCTGAAGGGCATATTTCTGCTGTATAACTTTATCCCTCTCTAAGATAATTCAGCAGATGACAAACTGGTGACAATTTCTTTTTTTTTCCTAGAAAACAAGTTCTGACATTTCAAGTAAATTGTCTCCACATAAAATGTCCAAACCTGCATGAAATGTCAAACCCTGTTTCTGGAAAAAATAAGGAAATTATTCCAAAATGTCACCTGATAAAATTTTTACCCAGCATGCTTAATTTTAAATACATATGATTTGCAATGCATGAAAAGGGTCCTTATGCAGTATGCAGACAACCCAGGCCCTGACCAGCCTGCACATTTGTGCAGGCTGGTCTGGGCCTTTGCTGTCTGCTTACAGAATGAACGGATACTGCAACATATGTCATATTTATATATGTTAACTCTGAAGGTAAGATGACAGTTTGGTGAGTGTGTGCGTGCCTGCATGCATGTATGTTTGTGTATGTGTTTTTATTGCTCTATGAAATTAAAATTAAAAACAAAATCTTACCAGTTGACTTAAGTCCCTCTTTTGCTTGTGAATATGAAGCCAACTGGGCAGCATTAACAACCATAGCTCGTCCTATAGTTGGTATACAACCCTAAAAAAATATATTGGTTCAGCTAAATAGTGCCCACTAATAAACTTCCATGATGAAATATGGTTTTAACCAATTTTAGACTGAATAAATTCTTCCCACACTATACATTGGAAGTTCAGATAAATAGAGGCCAACAACCACTAATAAACTTCCATGAGGTATCATTTTAACCAATTTTAGACTAAATAAATTCTCCCCACACTATATATTGGAAATTAAGATAAACAGTGAACAACATTTACCAAAAAACTTCCATGAGGTATCATTTCAAGCAATTTTAGACTGAATAAATTCTCCCCACACTATATATATTGGAAGTTCAGATAAATAGTGGCCAGCCATGTCCACTAATATAATAAACTTCCATGAGGTATAGTTGTAACCGATTTTAGACTGAATAAATTCTCTCCACACTATATATTGGAAGTTCAGATAAATAGTGGCCAGCCATGTCCACTAATATAATAAACTTCCATGAGGTATAGTTTTAACCAATTTTAGACTGAATAAATTCTCTCCACACTATATACTGGAAGTTCAGATAAATAGAGGCCAGCCATGTCCACTAATATAATAAACCTCCATGAGGTATAGTTTTCACCAATTTTAGAATGAATAAATTCTCTCAACACTATATATTGGAAGTTCAGATAAATAGTGGCCAGCCATGTCCACTAATATAATAAACTTCCATGAGGTATAGTTTTAACCAATTTTAGACTGAATAAATTCTCTCCACACTATATACTGGAAGTTCAGATAAATAGAGGCCAGCCATGTCCACTAATATAATAAACTTCCATGAGGTATAGTTTTCACCAATTTTAGACTGAATAAATTCTCTCAACACTATATATTGGAAGTTCAGATAAATAGTGGCCAGCCATGTCCACTAATATAATAAACTTCCATGAGGTATAGTTTTAACCAATTTTAGACTGAATAAATTCTCTCCACACTATATACTGGAAGTTCAGATAAATTGAGGCCAGCCATGTCCACTAATATAATAAACTTCCATGAGGTATAGTTTTCACCAATTTTAGACTGAATAAATTCTCTCCACACTATAATATATTGGAAGTTCAGATAAATAGTGGCCAGCCATGTCCACTTATATAATAAACTTCCATGAGGTATAGTTTTCACCAATTTTAGACTGAATAAATTCTCTCCACACAATATATTGGAAGAGTCCAATTTCAGTTTAAGGAATTCATGTCAAGCTACGTGATTTAGATATTCCTAGAGAAAAATGGCTTTACTATTTGCAAACAGCGTAGACCCTGATCAGATGCCTCATCTGCGGCATCTGATATGCCGCATCTGCGGCATCTGATCTGGTTCTTTATTGTTTGCCAATTACCCTTTTAGGGGTCTCCGGACTACAACGAGTTGCACAAACCTTTGCTTTTTCATTTTATTGTTTATTGGAATTGCAACTCTCTTGGAAAGTGTTTCCAATGGTCGCAGACATCGCAACTTACGGCATGCTGACCTCTACCAACATGCAAAGCATGCAAAGCAAAGATCAGACATTTTGATTTTATTTAAAACCTTTGATACACATGAAGAAAATTCAAAGATGAATGTCAAAGATGAATGATGCTTAGAGGATTCTGAACTTCTTGTAAATCCAGTAATCAGCAAGTAAAAAGAAACAGTACACAAAAGATAACTGACATTAAAATTCGTGCATGTCATTAAGACTTGCCAAAACATAAACCACTGCTCAAATCAAAGGAATTAAAAAAAGCCTGCCTTGACTTGCCCACCTGCCTGTCTATCTATCTATCTATCTATCTATCTATCTATCTATCTATCTATCTATCTATCTATCTATCTATCTATCTATCTATCTATCTATCTGTCTGTCTGTCAGTCCACTATTTTTATTTACAAAACTAGGTACGACTTGACTTGGGTGGTACGAGTTGACCAGACAACTGGTAAGAGTTAACCAAAACTATGAACAAGTTGACTAAGGTACATGTACAAGCTGACTAGGATATAAGTTGACCAGTTCCCTTTTTTATCTAGGCTGCCAAGATACTTCCTAAAAAGTTTTGAGTCAAGTGACCCTTCGGTTGAAGAGAAGAAATTCAAAATAGATTTTCAAGATGGCAGCCATGGTGGTCATCTTGGATTTCCGATCAGAACGATTTTAGCTACTTTTCATCTACAAATCATCCCAACACTTCGTATCAAGTTTGAGTCAACTGGCCTTTTGGCTCAAGAGAAGAAGTTCAAAATAGAAGTCAAGATGATGGTCATGGTGGTCATTCTGGAAAATCTCATCAATTTTAGCTAATTTCGATCTACAGGTCACCTGGATATTTCCTATTAAGTTTCGAGTCAATTGGCTTTTTGGTTCAGAAGAAATTCAAAATTGATTTACAAGATGGCAGCCACTGCGACCATCTTGGATTTCCAATCAGAATGATTATAGCTATTTTTGATCTATAAGTACTCCTGATACTTTCTACCAAGGTTTTAGTAAACTGACCCAGTGTAGAAGGGGTTGTCATTTAAAGCAAATTGTTGATGCTATACAATGCACAACGGATACTGACCGATCACAACAGCTAACCTTGAGCACTTTGTGCTCAGGTGACCTAAAATGTGCCTGATTAAGACCTATGCAACCAAAATGCAGCATACTGTGTGGTAAAAGAAAGAAACAATAAATGGTAATATACCCGCCATAATGTGAGTACTCCTTCTTCCGAGGCCATTCTACTGAGGGCATTAAAAACACTAGTGTAGCCACGGCGCTCAGCTGGCGGTAATCTGACATGTAAAAGAAGAGGTCAGCGCACTCATTTTCTGTGTATACATGTGCTAAAGGCCTTTCAACATGTTGTAGCCCAAGAAGACCCCCTTTAAAATGAAGTGACTTGAAAAAACATGTTTTTATAAGTCATTCCATTTAAGGGTTCTCCCAGACATAATATTATGTCAACTGCACAGACTCAGATAAACCCAAGCAGTTGGTCTGATCTAAATAATTCCTACTCTTGATATATTCCATAATATCCAATGATCTGGGCCCAGCTATTCAAAGCGTCGTTAGTTTAACGAGCTCATTAAGGGTCATTTCGTTAACTGTTTTAGCGGATTCAATATACAATATTCTGATATTTTTTGCTGAAAAAATGTGGGTAGCTTTTGCAAAAGCTACTCACATTTTTTCAGCATTTCAGCATATTTGCGTATCACTCAATGTAAATTTTAACGAATCATTAACTAAGAATGTCGTTAGCTTTGAACAACTGGGCCCTGGAAGCAGACAGACAGTGAAGCCATGTGAGCACATGCAGGTTGATCTGGTCTGCTATTCATCATGCTGATAGGACAACATGGTGTCCATTACAGACTTGTTAAAGTAACGAAAACAAAAATTGACATTTTTCTTAATTTCTCCATGAAAACAAATTGTAGGTACACAATATAAAAAGCATAGCCGGGGTGTTTCTTAAGGGTACCAAAGCGTCATATATATCCATTTGTGGAGAAATAACCTACGGTATATCTGGATACCCATCTATCAAGAGTTAAATACAAAAAATACCGTAATAACCCTAAGTATTTGGCCAGAAAGGCATGAGTAAACAGTGTAGACCCCAGATCAGACTCAGGAGAAGGTGGCATCTGATCAGGTCTACACTGTTTGCCACTTGTCCAGCTATAGACTAACATATCAACTGGTAGTAAAATTTTCAAACTCTCAGAGCAGTATGAGAAGGAGTTATGGTGTTCTAATACTTAGGGTTAATATGGTATGAATATTGAAATGGTTGAAGAAAACATCCTGTAGGACCTGGAGTCCATTGTAATACAACTACGGTAACACTAAATAAGAGGGATCGGAGTCTGCCAGGTACTCCAAACACCTCAATATTAAAAACAACCCTCTTTATACCGACACTCGATACACCGACAAAGATCATTACAATGACGATTTGACTGTCACAAAACCTCTGCCATTACGAAAACAAGCCTATTCAAATATATAGAAAATTTCACCCCCAAAAAACTGAAATTTTTCAGATAAAAAACTCTGATATTTTTCATATTTCTGCTCAAAACATAGATTGTGGGTACTCGTTAGAACCACCTCGGTGAGGCGGTTCTAACGAGTACCCACAATCTATGTTTTGTGCAGAAATAAGAAAAATATTGTATACCCCTGTAAACCTCAGTTTTACTGTATAAAAGTGGGGTTTAAGGGGGTCAAAATTATATAGGCATGTTTTCGTGATGTTAAGAGGTAACAATTAGCCACAAATTATGCTAGAATATTGTATTAAATACTGTAAAGAAGGCAATTCTAACAAATATCCCAAACATATGTTCCATGAGGAAATAAAAACCAAACAAGACCTTTCTTACATCTCAAAATGCTCATTAAGTATTCTGTACAACAGCAAATTCATTTTAATGGCAATATCTTTGGGAACAAATGCTGTCGTTGTAATGAAGGTTTACTGATATACATGGGATATTGAGATATATTTTGATATTTCTCCATAAATTCATGCCATGCATATTCATTAGAAGCACCTGTCTGAGGTACTTCTATTGAGTACCCACTTGCTGTTACAGAAAAATCAGAAAAATTAAGAATACATTTTGGCTATTTAAAAAAATCTTTTCTAGAGTGACGGCTACTTTAGCGACACTGGATTCTACTGCAGTTTACACAATTCATATGTGACAAAAATAACAAGCCAGTAACCTACCGTCCATCAGCTGTCATTCTGATCAGAGATATTTCAGCTGGAGTGCCGACAAAAGCACCAACAGCACCTGCAGCTAAACCTATTGTTGCTTTTGTTGCGAAATTTGGTGGTTTACCATCTCTGAAACATAAAGCAGACTTATAACCCAAATTACAATAAATGTCCTAAAATTTCAAACATGTTATTCCATATGTTTTGGCCTAAACTTTGCTTATTGTGTAGTTATATATTAAAATACTTTAATAGTGGAATGTCAAACAATGTAGACCCTGATCAGACTGCTCCATCAGGAGCAGTCTAGTCTAGGTCTACACTGTTTGCATATGCCATTTCGTCAGAAACTTTGTTGTAGGAAATTTTAGGACATTTACCATGACTCATTTATGACTTATGTTCCACAAAATGGATTTTGGCAAACAGTGTAGACCCTGAGCAGATGACGGAGAATCAGGGTCTACATCATCATCCATCATCATGGGATTTTTGATTAACGTGCAGGCAGAGGAGCAACATCCACATGAGTTGGCCCCCATCCAGGTAGCTGGCATGCTGCATGCACGGCTGATCTCACACTGGATCTCCAGGTACATTTATCATGAGGGTCGGTAGCTGAGAGCTTCCACTCTCTGCAATCCCTCTGTCAGCTGCTTCCATGTCATCTTGGGCCTCCCACACCCATGCTTTCCATCAATGTCAAATGCTGTCTTGACTGCACCATTTGATCATTCTACCCGCAGAGCCTTCTCTCCTTCAGAATGAGGTCCAGATCCTCAGTGCCAAGCTGCGCAGGTAGCTCATTGGATCTGGTGGTGGATTGACATTGCAGATCTATCTGATCATTGCCCTGACATTTCGCTGCAGATGTTGGAGGTTTGGCTTTGTCGATGGCAAAGTCTCACTGGCATGGAGCATTGCACTGTGCACACAAGAGCTGTACACACGGCCACGTGTCTTGAAAGAGAGGTGGAGGGAAGAAAGAACTGGTAGCAGCTCCATGAACTTCTTTCAGGCAGTTTTCACACGTGTTGTGGTAGAAAGTTCACAGCCACTAGCTGCTGAGAGCATGTCTCCTAGGTAGCAAAAGGAAGCTACTACCTCCAGTTTGTCAGGTCCGACTTGGACTTCCCTCTGTGGTCTGCCGTCCAAGGGGCATGCAGTTCCCTGGCACAGTGTACATCTGTAGTCAGGGTCCTTTGTCAAGTGCTTGAGCCCACTGCATTTCTTGCGCACCCAATGCTTGCAGCCGTTGCAGAAGATGCTGTTGCTGCCCACTCCAGTGTGACAGACAGCACATGGAAACTCGCCTGAACTCTGCACGAGGTCAAGTCCCGTACAACAGATCATGATTTTCTTATTTCCTGCATTTACTCTCAGTCCTTTCTAGCCGTTGCTGAGTAAAGAGCCTCCTGACAAATTCCTCGAGTGATTCAGCCATGATAACAAGGTCATCGGCATAGAGGTCCTCCTGGGGGACCCCAGAGCGGAACTTGCATGACAAGGCTTCAAGCGCAATGATGAAGAGCAGTGGGCTGAGTACCGAGCCTTGACTAACACCGACCTTCACTTCAAACTCTTCACTGTACTCCTCACCAACACAGACACAGCTCCCCGCATTGGCATACATCCCCTGCACCAGTTGCACAATCTACTCCTCAACGCCAGGTTTTCTCAGCGCCCAACAGATGATCTTCCGAGGCACTCGATCAAAAGCCTTCTCCAGGTCTATTAAAGCCATGCCGATACTTCTCTTGCAGCTGCCTGACAACAAAGACTGTGTCTGTTGTGCCTCTGCCTGCCACGAAGTCACCTGGGAATTGGCGAATGACAACAACTGTCTGATGAGGCTGTCCATAATCCTGTCCAGGACTTTCATGACCGCAGTCCCCAGTATTTTCCTCCTTTCCAATGCATCCCCTTATCCTTGTAGAGGCAGACAATGAAACTCTGCTTCCAGTCAGAGGGTACCTTGCCATCGCAATTGATTGCAGCTGCGAGGTCATAGATCATGCAGGCGCCATTTCCACCACTATGCCTCAGGGCCCTGGTGCTTTGCCAGCCTTCATCTGAAAGATAGCCTTCTTAACCATATAAATGGTGATAGGGATTCCACTGGTGGTTCATCAGACAGGTGGTCTTGGTCCCAGTCAAACTCAACATTGAGATGGCAATGCATTTGGCTGCATAGTATGATGCCCTAGCGCCTTTACCAATCTTCCAGGCCTTGAAAGCTTTCCACTTGACAGCAATGGCATTTTCCACATGCTCATTCCACCACCAGGTTTCACGACACCAAAGGTGGGACCGAGTTGTGCCACACACCTCCCCAGTTATCTTGAGCAGGCCATCTGAGGGTCTTTAAGCTTCCAATCTTTAAGGTGAGGGGTGAACTTGCACTTGGATTTTGGTGACACATCAATCCTCATGTCGCATACAAGAAGCTGATATTGCAGGGCTACTTCCTCGCCAGGGGTCAATTTTACATCTGTGACAAGTTTGCGCATGGTTCTAAGGAAAAGGATGAAGTCTATCTGCATGGCTACGTTTCCCAACTTGTATGTGATGAGATGGCTGTCACTTTTCTTGAAGCATGTGTTCCCAAGAAACAGGTTGAATGCTAGGGAATACTCTAGGGTTCTCTCACCCTCAACATCTGGTTCTGGCCTGCCATACCCCATCCCACCATGCACCCCTGTTTGTTTGTGTTTGTGTTGAGGTTTTACGGCCCAGTCAACTGAATGGGGTCATGTCGAGCGTGGTCAGTTTACCTAGCCAACTGCCCTTCTTGAATCAGCGGAGGGAGAGAATGACCATAGAAAATATATCATGATCAATCGCCACGAAAGAATGTTGCCGACCTCGGCGAGGATTGAACCCGCGACCTCCTGGTCTCCAATCGGACGGTGCATCCAACTGAGCCACCATGGGCCAGCGCACTTCCCTGTATCCAGTGCCTGCACGGGCTACATGGCCATTCCAATCTCCACATGGGATCAGAAATTCGGATCCTGGGATCCTGGCAGTCACAGCATGCAGCTGATCAAAGAACAGGTCCTTAACTTCATCCCTTAGACCACTCTGTGGGGCATACACAGACAGAAAGGTAACCACACGCTGGCCGACTATAAGCTTCACTAAGATGATTCTGTCGGAGACTCTCTGCACCTCAAAAACTTTTTCTATCCACTCTTCTGCCACAAACACTCCTACATCAGCAGTGCCTTTGGGGTTTTCGGACCAGTAGAGCTTGCACCTGGTGTCCTTGCCCTTGAATGTGCGGCAGCTGCCACCACAGTATCTGGTCTCCTGAATACAGCAGATGTCCACTTTCCTGCGGGATAGTGTTTCCACTACCTCACAAACTCTTCCTCTCAGAGCATTTACATTGAGTGTTCCCACCCTGAATTTCCTCAGGTGCTTGCTTGATTCGCCACAATGGCCTGACCCTGCTTCCAGCACCTGACAGGAGGCCAAGCTGGAGACGTTATCAACAGAACTTTGATGTCTAATGGCACCGCCTAACTCAGATTCTATTGTTGTGATCACCATTAAGATTTTGGAACATTTGTTTTTTACGGATTGCCTGTCCTAGCTGACGTCCCAACTCAGTTCTTTAACGGCATCTGAGTATGTATGCCATTCCTGCTCGGGCTGTGTGCTGTTGTTCTTGTAAAGAAAGGATCATCCGTCAAACCAAAATAGCTAGAACACCAAGCCATAGGTCTGTAGATGATTGCTGCCTAGCTCTGCCACCCAGGTTGCGGCAGCCTCGTAACCCTAAAGTTGGGGAGGCAACTGTGATAGAGGGCAGCCTCACATTCCCAGACTCAAATTGAGTGTCACAGCTGGATGCAGTTTTATGTCATACCCAGGACGTACAGTGTCTGCCATGAAGACCATAGTATTGTAAAACACCCCCTTAATAAGCTCTTGCTTACAAAAATGAGAATCCAATAGGCATAAATGGGTAAACTTTACACATTTAATTTGTGAATTTCTAAACCATAATTCTAGAAAGTCATTCATGTAAAGAATTTTTCTTTATCATTATTATTATTATTTGCAAAACCATATCTCTACAAAAGTTGCTAATGCAGGTAATTCCAGTAAGCATGGTGAATGTCCTAAAATTTCAACATGCTCTATAAGCATCACTGGCGAGAATGATGTTGTTAATACAGTACACAATTCTTTGGATTAGGACCTTAACTAGAGGGCTCCTGTGCAGGTTAAAAATCCGCCCACTAGCCTAAGCGGTCCATCCTGCTCAAGCCAGCTCCCTGCATGTAATGGTCAGAATCAAATTGGTTGTGCAATGCAAAAACCTGTCTTCAGGCATATATGGACAGCAGACATAGATCAGCCTGTGCATCTGGGCAGGCTGATCAGGACCTGCACTATCCACTAACAGTATCATTGGATACTGCAGAATGTGTGAATAGAGAGCAAAAGCCTGGGCCCAGTTGTTCAAAACTTATGATGTTGTTAGTTAACATATCGTTAAAACTTAGATCATTAAAAATGGCATATACGCTAATATTATGCAAAAATACCTGTGAATCAGATATTGTACTTAATAGAACAGTTAACCCTTAAAACGCGAAGAAAACCTGCATCTGAAAATGTCATCTGTTAATGTCCTCTGCTGAATATTCTTGCAAGCTTTTCAAACCTATTTTTGCATACAGGCAAACAGCGTGGACCCATATCAGACTGCTCCTTTAGGAGCAGTCTGATCTGGGTCCACACTGTTTGCAAAAATCACTTCTAAAATCACAAGCAGATGACAAAGCAGATGACAATTGTTGTGACTGGCGCTTTCAGGGTTAACATTTTGATCACTAATGAGCTCTTTAAGCTAACAATGCTTTGAACAACTGGGCCCTGGGCCCTGGATGATACTTCGCACATGCCCAGGATTAACTAGAACTGCATATTTTGCACATGTTCGAAGACTCTTTTTCTGTGATGTGGCCCAAATGAAGACAGTAACAGTATGAATTAGAAAGATGCCCACTAACCTCTGTACCCATTCAAAGAGATTTGTGTAGATTCCTAGTCGTGTTGTTGTATAGAGAGCCTGTCTCAACAGACCTGCTGACAACCTGTAAACAGAGTTATGCTGTGATGAAAATTGAATCTATTTTCTAGTTTTCTTGGAATTTTATATGATTTCAAGCTCAAACAGTATGCATAGCTCTAGACAAAATGACTGTCAATATCAGGATAAATATTTTCCTATTGCTTCATGAAAACATAAGAGCAAGTGCATGACAAAACCAACAAAATGGCAAGTGTGCCCAGCAAAGACTCAGATCAGCCTGGGCATCTGCCTGGTCTGATCAGATTTTTGGCTGTGCATTCAATGGGTAGCTAAAGACCCAAGCTTTCTTCATGCGGACAGCAAAGACTCTGATCAGACTGGGCTGATGTCCAGGCTGATCTGAGTCTTTGCTGGGCGCACAAGCAATTTTGTAAGTTTTGTCATGCGCTGGCTCATATGTTTGTGGGTATTCATCAGAAGTGCATCAATGAGGCTTTTCTAATGAATACTTACAACCATAACTCCAGATAAGAAGGGCGATCAATTTTATTATTTTTTTCTCCAGGAAAATATAGGTTCAGGGTTATCCCTCACTCGCATTTTAGTAGTTTTTACCCCCAAAACCTTGTTCTGGACCCTCAAAAGTTAGAGGCAAGAGTCCTTAGTGATGCATATATGATCAATCCAGAATTAATTTTATTTATCTACGGTTTCATATTTTTAATCTATTTGTGATCTAGAGGGCAAAAATTATCAATATCGTCACACTGTATTTAGGCAACAGTCGAAGCAAATTGTAGCAGAAGACATTCTAAAATTAATTTTATTTCTTGGAGAAAATAAGACTTGACATTTCATGTGAATTGTCTGCCTAGCAGACAATTCACATGAAATGTCAAGTCTTATTTTCTCTGAAAAATAAAACAAAATATACTTCAGTGTGTCATTTGCTGTAGTTGCGACTAGAGTTTTAAGGGTTAAACACTTTAAACAACAAACCCCTAAATTTTATTAAGGGACCCCTTAATTCTAGAAAAAGGAGTTTCTGGGACACTCATTTTAAAGCCCTGAGGGAAAACCCTGAGGTTGTGATACTCATTAGAAGCACTTCACTGAGGCACTTCTAATTTAAGAATTATGAGTGCCACAACATGTTTTTGTGGGAAAATAAAAATAATAATTTTTGGTCAACAAAAGTGCCTTATCTGGAGTGCTGCTCAAAACCTATGGGTCTGTGGAGAAATGAGAAAGATATTTATCCTCTTATTAAGTGTTAAGAAAACTCAGTGAAAATATAGTGAAAAAATAAATACTGTGGTTAATTAAACTATATTTGAATGAAACTAATCGGTGAAATTCCTTGAAAAGACCCTAGCAGCCAAAATGTATGTGTAATAAATATGTAAACTGAATATTATTTAATTACATCACAACAGTTCTGAAGAAGGATCTGGATTTCTAAAATAAGCTACATTGTATTTTACTCATACCTTCAACATAAACATGCTCAAGTTGGAATTAAAGAAATGAACTTCCTTTTTGTGGATTGTATCAATTATGAGGAACCGCTCACACACATAAAACAGAACCTTTCAAGTTTTATTCAGTGATTAGCCAGTTCTTATTCATCCATAAAATCAACAAAAAATAAATTAATTCCTATAGTATATGCAGGTTCATTATGGAGACATAATCATTGTAACTTATTAAGATCTAAAAGTATTTCATATATCTGGTAAAAAGTATCACGGTTCTTAACAATCTACAAATTGCTGCAACCAGGGCTGTGGAAATACCATGCCTGACTTGACAAGAAATTTCAATTTATTTGTCCTGAGACAAGGACTTCATGGCTCTAGCTAAGAAGAGTATCCAGATTGTGAGAAATGTATTTTTCTTATTTCTCAATGAAAACATGTTCAGGGTACTCTTACATTAGAAGCACCTCAGTGAGGCACTTCTAATAAAATTAAACTAATGTCAATTTTCGGCAAATACATCTTAGTTAGACAAGTGGATTTTGACCATTTACTTGTCCGTAGACAAGTAATAAAATTTGATAATTCCACAACCCTAGCTGCAACAATTAAATCTCTAAACTTTTTCTGTCGTCAGCATGGTTTGTACATGTGACACAGTCCTGATGTGATTTTATGGAAAACCAATAATTATGTATACCCAGTATAAAGAGCAAAGAGACCTTCATTCTTAACGATATGTCTAATAGCATGAAGACTTGTTTTATGGGCTCTCTTCCCTCCACCTTCACCTGCAAAAGAAAATAACCAAAAACTGTTTGTAAAATATTGTTTCAAAGAAAGACATATCAAACACTTCCAGTAACCTGTCTGAGCACTGTTTTTGAAATGCTTGTTCTATCTTCCCTTTGTAGCAATTACCATGACCTGGCTCTCCCTTCTAAAATATTAGTTCTTGAAATATGTAGGTTATCCAGAAAAATATTTTTCTAGGTTCTCCAATGTTATCATCTGTTATCCTATAATACACTGTGGGTACCCACTAGACACATCTCAGCTAACTATTTCTCATGAATATCTATAACATAATACTTTATTGACAAATAAGAAGAATGTCAACAATTTATAAAGTGTGCCCTGTCTTGAGTTATGTAAACTATTGTTTCTTTTCAAATATAAATACACTAGAATTGTCAGAGAATCTAACTGTTTCCTAAAACCCCCAACTAAATTGCTTTAGTGAAATGGTTTTCCATCTCACCATATAAAAAGTTTTTTTACTATTTCACCTTATTGAGTAACAACAGGATTTTATTAACTCATTTATACAAAGTTATGTATTAACTTTATACTTCAAATGTCTGAACAAAATCAAGTACATATTATTTTTGCAGTTTGCCACATTGGCAAAGCTGGCCCTTTTCTAAGCTTTAAAATAAATAACTGATTTTTTTTATTAAGGTTTATTCAAATAAAATGTCAATCCTCATTCAATTTTCTCTGATAAAAAAAATAATACAAAATTAAAATGTTTTTGCTATAATTGTGAATGGTGTTTTAAAGACTCCATATTCCTCAGAAACAGATATCTTATTATCCAGGAGAGGTTTAATAAATTAATACATGGTACCCGGTATTAATACAATCATAAAAAGAAAAAAGTGGCACCTGACAGCCTGTAAAATTTCAGTTAATATCTCTTTCTTGAAATGAAATGATTTTTTATCCTATCTCTGAATTAATGTTGCCAACGTTAATTCAGAAATACCATAAAAAATCATTTCATTTTTGATCCAGTTTAAAAACGAGACACTAACTGAAATTTTACAGGCTGTCAGATGCCACATTTTATGATTGTATTAGTACCATATATCAATTTATTTCTTGGACAATAAATCTCTTTTTCGAGGAATATGTCACCTTTAACCCTTAAAACGTCAAGAAAACCTGCATCTAAAAATATCATCTGTTTATGTCGTCTTGAATATTCTTGCAAACTTTTCAAACCTATTTTTTGCATACAGGCAAACAGTGTGGACCAGGATCAGACTGCTCCTAGAGGAGCAGTCTGATCTGGGCCCACACTGTTTGCAGAAATGACTTTTAAATTCACAAGCAGATGACAAAGCAGACGACAATTGTTGTGATTGGCAGTTCAAGGGTTAAGGGTTACTCATGGATCCAATAACCTGTTATACAAGGAAAGAAAATACAGCTATATCTCTTCTTTGAAATACATGTAAGTGTGTACAAACTACATGTACATTCTGGGATCTGAATTCTAATGAAGTCGAAGAAATATATTATGATTCCATGTAGAAAAATTTTACAAATAAGAAAACTATGTGTGGGATAAGCTTAACCTAGCAGACCAAAACAGATACCTGTGCAAATAGTGTAGATTAAGATGAGATGGCTCATAATGAGCCGTCTCATCTGGATCTACACTGTTTGCCATCATGGTTTTGATTTAAGACTGAATCCCCTATTTGCATCAGTGGACATGTCCAAATCTAAGGATAGAAGAGCCCCTTCAGAAACTCAGGAAAAGGTTAACAGAGCTGAACATACTTACCACTTAACTGCATTCTGTTCTTGACCAAGTCAAGAGGCTGTACAAACAATGTGGCTGCCATTCTGTAAGACAAAAAAGTATTGCATAGCTCCTGACTGATTAATCTTAAAGTACCCATCACAACTGCAGCAGAAAACAATTTTATTTTTTCAGAGAGTAAAGTCTTGACATTTGATATGAATCATCTGCCAAGCAAATGATTCACATGAAATGTTGACTTATTTTCTCTGAACAATAAGTAATAATAAATTAAAAATTAAAAATGTTGTCTGCTACAAATTTTCCTTGGCTCTTTAAGGGTTAAATGCAGTAATCAACAAAAAAAGTATTGATATGTTTTCTTGTTTCTGTACAAGAACAACATGTATGTTGCAGTACTCATTAGAAGTGCCTCATAGAGGCTCTACCGAGTACCCACAATTTATGTTTCTAGCAGAAATAAGAAAACTAATGTATACTCCTGTAAACCCCAGTTTTACTATATAAAAGAGGAGTTTAAGGGGGTCAAAATTATATACTGGTAGGTAAGTTTTCGTGATGGGGGCCAACAGGTCTGGTGAAACCCAGTTCATTATGCTCATAGAGGAACTCCATCAGAATACAAAACAATGGTAAGCAGACAGATGTCGGGATTGTTCGGAGGAAGTACCAGTAACATCAGATGTCACTCAGGGCTCTGTCTTCAGACCAATCTTTCAATTGCTTGGTCTCTGCAACTCCAAGCTGATCTCAATATTCTCTGGGAGCTTGAACAGGATATGGAATTTAATCCATAAAAATGTCAGGTAATACATATAACCAGGTTCAGGTTCCCATTACCCACAACATACTCACTCCATAACCAAACACTTGAGATTGTACTCTGAGCCTGATATTTAGGGGTTGACAAATCAAATGACATTTTCTGGAAGTCCCATATCTCCTGAATCACAAGCACAGGCAACAAGTCCCTGGGATTCCTGTGAAGAAATCTGAACACTAAAAATCCTGCTAATTTAATAAGGGTATTGTTCTTCCCAAACTGGAGTACGCTGCTCTAAGTCTGGGACCCCAGGACAACATAAATAAGATCGAAATGGTACACAAAAGGGCAGCTTGTTTCTTTAGCGATTATACACCATATTCCAGCATCACAGACATGCTCAGGAAACTAGGCTGGTATACCCTCGAGCAGCTATGTGCTGATTCAAACCTGGTCATGGCTGGTTATAACATTGTGTATGGTTATGCTGCAGTAACATTACCAGCCTATGTCATTTTACTAGCCCGTTTGTCACCTAGGAATACCCACCCTTTGGCAGTTGTATGCTCGGACAGACTGCTGTAAGTATTCTTTTTATCCTCTTACAGTTGTTCAGTGGACATGCCGCAGGTCGACTGTGTGGCTCGGTAGCTCAGTTGGCTAGAGTGCTCGCAAGGTATGCGAGAGGCTTTTTCCTCCCCTGTGACATTTGGTGGCCAGGGTGGGTCCATGCTCGGGCTGCGAGCAGCAAAGGGACTGTCTCGTCGGTACCAGCACGGTTCTGAGCAGATTTGGGGACGAATCTAGAAGCAGGGGAACATTGTCGCAGGTCAACCATGTGGCTCGGTAGCTCAGTTGGCTAGAGTGCTCGCACGGCATGCGAGAGGTCCTGGGTTCGAGTCCGGTCGGGCCATGTGCTTTTTCCTCCCCTGTGACAGACAGACTCCCAGCACCCATTGCCATCATGACAGACCCTGAGAGCTTTAAACATGCTGTCAGTCAGGTGGTCCACCTCAAACCCTATATACTCTACTAGGGTACATAGAAATACCGGAACATACCGAAACACCGGAACACACTGGTAATTACCGGAACACACTTTAAATTTTTATTTTATATTATTAAAATTTGTTTTTATAACTTAACTAGAGTTTGTTTGTATGTAGAATGTTGTTGATGTCAAATCTGATCTTAGTTTACAATAAATTAACCTCATTCAAGTGTTTTACAAAAATGTGTTCCGGTCCGCTGGGCCTGAATACTCACAAGTAATTATTATAGAAGTTTAGTTTATGATTGTCACACGCTGATCTTAATTTAGCTTAATGACAGAATGAAGACCTTGCATATTCTTCCATCACAAAAGTTTTGACATTTGACATTTCCAACAAATTGTACCGGGTTATCTTTTTTGGTATTAAAATATAGCAAGACATGTTTATTAATTACACAGTTTTATTTCATCATTCATCAATTCAATGTAATATAAAACTCTCTCTCTCTCTCTCTCTCTCTCTCTCTCTCTCTCTCTCTCTCAAAACAACATAAAGTATATAAAAACACAATGTATATTCAAAGTTGCCAGCGAGTTTGAAGATGTTGGAGTGCGGCGAGTATACATCTCAGAGATTCTTCCCAGAGCCGACTTCTCCAAAAGCGACCCACCTGGCCTTACGAAGGCTAAATTCGACAGAGACAGGAAAAAAATCAACAAGATGCTCTTCCAGACCTATGGTGAAAATGTCATAAAATTTCAAGACATTAAGTGCCCCCATGACTATGATGAAGACCATGTTCACTTGTCGGAGCCAACACCAAACAGCAGAAACTGTGGGCTCTGAAAATACTGTTTTCACATCAGACTGGTATTCTGCTGGTCATAGAACTTTTTAGTTGCTAGAAAGATCCCTTTATGATAATGTCGTTATAATTTACTTTCGTTATTAATATTCCCCTTTGATGTTTAATACATAAACGGACCACATATGCCAGCAAACCCCACCCTCATTCCCTCCACCACCACACGCACAAAAAAGTAATAATGATATAATAATAATAATAATATATTATTATTATTATTATTAAAGCAAAAAGTATGAGAAGTGAATTTATTTTATAAGTTCACCATGAGAACAATTCACCGGATCAAACTGCCAAATAATAATAATAATAATAAATATTTGATGCTCATTTGAGCTAAGGTTAATAGATTATGTTCACCGGGTGCAAATGATAAAATAAGACACAGGATATATAAAATGGCCACATATTCCACCCCCCCACCCCCACACAAAAAAAAACAAAAAACTATTTAATAAGCCCTCGGACCCATCAATACTGTTGGGTCCGAGATAAGACAAAAAAAAAAAAAATAAAAAAAATGAAAAATAAAAAAAATTGGAGTGTGTTCCGGTAATTACCAGTGTGTTCCGGTATTTCTTTGTACCGTACTCTACTACCACTGTTTTTATCTTCACTTTTTATTCAGTTGGTATATTACATGAATACTAAGCAATTTTACTCATTCATTTCTGTCCCCATTCGTTTTTAACAGCTTACTTTTATGCATGTTGCAGGGATACCGGCTCATAATACTCAGCTGAGGGTTATAGCCGTATAAAGAGATGGACTGATAAGAAAACAATAAATGTGGGTGGGGAATGCAAGGTTACACTACTTTTCTAACACTTGCGGACTTCTTCTGAGCTTGAAAATAAACGAATAGTGAGAAACATTTCGTTAGTCAGCAGGCATCATCCTTACTCACCCAGCAGAGCCACCGAAAAGAAACCTGACAGGTTTTGGAATGGTAGCTGCTGGAGCTGCATTTCCCTTATTCGTGGGGGCCGACATCTTGGATTAGAGTGACCTTGACTTTCGATTATTCGGCCAATCGCGTCAATGCTCGGAATAATGCGGGACATCACTCGCCTTTTTCCGTCGTTCCTAAGCTGTTGCGCGACCAGGCTATAAATAAACTGTGTACTGCAGGGCGGGGATGGAGGGCGGGAAGGGTGCGGGGTGGGGATGGTAGTGCGGTATCTGGGGGTGCTTGCTGAATGGGGGGGGGGGGGGTGGGGGGAGGGGGGCGGATGAGAAAGTCATTTTAGTGGGAAAAGGGTATGTTTCCACGAGTCAGCAAAAAAAAAAAAACTAAAAAAAAAAAAAACGCTGCGATTAGAGGGTTAAATAAAATCTGGTGCCCATTGTATACAGTGAGGAGCATCTACCTGACTTCGGTAAGTAGTTTAGCGTTACTCCCAACTTTTCTGAAACTTATGAATATCTTCTAAAATCTGTAGGAAATAGGCACTTTTTTATTACAGAGCGAAAAGGGTTACTTTTTAAGAGAACACAGTGAAAAGGGCATCAATTTTTAATATTTCGAGCACACTGTTTAGGGTATGTTTCGCAATGCTTTGTTCAAGTGGGTACTAAGCTGACCAGCAAGCGCTTCCCCCTCCCCTTCCACCACGCCCCTGGCTCTAAGCCATGTTTAATAAATGGAAACGCTCAACCCTGGAACACCGCAGTAATATAGCATCCCTTATAATGCTGTACCAAATACGTTGGAATCAGTCCTGCTGAACAGATTCTCAACCTCTGTCTCCAGAATCAGTGCGTACAAATACTATTTCTATCCCAGAACTGTCAGATTGTGGAACAACGCCTCCCGACCTGATTAGCAGCCCAAACCTGGATTCATTCAGGGCTGGACTGGCTTTCCACCTCCATAACTAAATACAGCAAATTATAATCAATAACGTTTTCGTCATCACTTCCATCACAATCATGCTAAGCCAATTTCAATTATTAAAGTTATCAAGCTTAAACCTCCAAACAAAACCTACTTATTTTATTTTTCTTTCGACTTTTTTCTTCTTCTTCTTCTTCTTCTTCTTTTTTGCAATTTCCACGACAATGCGCTCTGTGTAATATTCTTCTAGGGTTGCATGGAGTACAGATTCAGAATAAAATTCCTTGGTGAGGCAAAGAACGTATACACACCGGCACAAGCCGACCCTGTGGTGGTATATGCATGGGAATGACACAGACAGCATGACTACGTTGAGCTATGTTGGTTGATGGTGGTACGGTCGGTAGTTTGTTGGACGTTGCTAGTTTAAGCCAGCACTAGGTGACAATGGAGATCTACAAACTACATTGTTACTTTATAAAGAGTCTCGTGAAAAAAATCGTTCTTGTTTGTGTTTGGTGTTTTCAAGTGAAGCCTTTATAGATTCTATTTGACGTCACTGCAGCTGGTGTTAAGTGCCACGCGACGGCCCTAAAACGTCTCCCCGTACTTCATCATAGTGCAGTTACATTTGTTTTATTTTCCTTGGGATCACTATTCTGATAGGGGCGAGTGAAAGGGTCGGGGCGTATGCAGCCCTGCAAACTACATATCTGCCATATGAAGACTTACAGTGAAGGGCAGCCTGTACAGATTTTATTTATATGAAAAAAGTTGCTAGTACAAGTGCTTTTCATACCATGATGCTGTGGCTGATAACAGCAGTCTGTATACATGTACTGATGAGCACAATGCTGGTCGAATTAGTTATTCATAAGAAAATCTTTATATTCTTTAAGAAGTATTTGTAAGAGAGATAGAAAACCATTCAGCTGAAAAATAGGAGTGACTTCGGCTGGAACTATGGTAGCTACCTTTTTAACCAAAATTACAGCCGAACCCCTATGGTAGCTACCAAAATGACGTCATCGGTTTACCATAGTTCAACCCACCTCTGGGCTAGAGTTTCTAAGGTACTGAAGAGTATTCAAGATGGCGGTTGTGGCTGAAACGCAAGATCTGCAAATGTACAAGTCACAGATGTCTCTTAAAAGTGTTTAGTAATGAGAAACATGATTCTTTTTATGTTTTGGTTATAATAGAATGTATAGATAGAAAATGGTTTAAATACTGGGTTTTAGTCAATGTTACTTTTTTCAGTGCATGTCTAGTTCTAAGCCTGAAATGTCATTTTCATGGTAACTATATAACTATATAACTGACAAAAAGTTGCGAAAGACTTTTGTCAATATCAATAAATGATACTTTTTTTCAACGAAGGCCCTGTGACCTATTTAGCGTTATGTTGTCATGACAATCTACTAAAGTAGCAACCATAGGTGTTCCTCTGATAATTCTAGTGCGCATGTCATTGGTAGCTACCATAGTACCTACTTTAGTACGAGTCGAAGTCGGCCTAGACTGTTGCAAAAAGGGAACTGTCAGTGAAGGGAGATATCAGGTATATGCTTCTTAAATATGACTTAACCAGCACCATGGGAGCGTCTAGAAGAACCGGCCCTTGAAACAAGGTTGGAAAACACAAATCATAGGACAAATGAATGGTTACTGGACCAGATTGATAGAAAACAGAAATGCTTTATATCCAAATCTCAGACGTCTTAACTCCCATACATGTATTTTGCAAATTAACAGGTCTTACCAAGACAGTCTAGCCAGTCTGCTATGTAAAAGAGATGAAACCACGGAGCACTTTATCTTGCAATGTACTGTTCTACGTTATGCCCGGCAGTATATATTAGATTATTTCAAGAGAATGAATGTTGGTACAAGTGCACATACGATTCAGTGTTCCAGATAATCTTAGATTAAAAAGGCAATCCAGTCAGGTATACTTTTTCGAGCGATGTGCAGGGGGACCAAAGTCGAAAGCCGTCTGGCCCACTGTCCAGACCTTTCTGTCTAAGAAACGGACAGATGATTTAAATGAAGTCATTCTAAGGCGTTTGATTGACTCCCACAGTCTGTTGATTCCCAAATTAAAGCATACTGACTATCTTAGGAGACTGTCAATCTTTAACAATTACCTCAGCGACATATATCAGCAGGTCAGACTGGGTCCTTTTACTAGTACATGGGAAAGAAACTAATAAAAGATGTCCCCCAAGTATCAATTTTAGGACTCTTGCGTTCTTGTGTGTTTTTAAATATGTTCTATTTTATCCTGAAGTGCATTTCATACAATTATGCAGATGACAATACTTTTAACAATACTTACAGATTTTAATTTTCTCAAATCTGTTTTAGAAATTGAAAGTTTTAATATCATATCATGGTTTGCTGAAAACTTCATGAAGGCCAGTTCCAGATAAGTTCCAGGCAGGCTATATGTCTTGGCCAGCTTTCACACGGATATACAAAGTCTTCCAAGATTGGTAGTAAAATATCACAAGTGCGTATAATGTACATTGTAACATTACTTTGTGTCAATAGAGATTTCATGTTGAAATTTGATGACCATATTTCAGATGTATGAAGAAAAACATCTAAGCAATTAGATGTTTTAAAAAAACTTGGTAGAGTGTTAACTAAATAAGGAAAATTAGTTATTTCACCCTGTACTACTACTCTTCCATTGCCTTAAATTTTAGTTACCGCTCTCTAGAATTTTTCAGTTCTGCAAATACCAATAAAATTGAAAATATACAAGAGAGGGATTTAGAGTCTCAATAATAAAAAAGGTAAGAGAAAAGTCCAGGGAGTGCCACAATCACAAACCGCAGTCCTTCCTAGACACCAAGAGGAAGAGGAAACAGGCAAAACCAAACAGGCGCAAATCGAACAAACGTATGAAAAGCACTAGCTCTCTCTTCCCCAAGCGAGGTAATCGCAATGCTAAAAGGACTGAAAAACACAAGAACAAAATAACACAATGTAAGACATAAAACAAATCACCTCGTAGAATAAACCACAAATCAACAAAGATAAGACTAACAACGGGACCACCGCCTCAGAACGGTCAGTAGAATAAACCACCGTGGGGGTGGGCGGAGGTGGGGGTGGGGTGGTTAAAGCACTTTAACAGCTAGCCAACTTCCCTTGGGTCCTTATGCTACTCTTGATACAGAAATACATAAAAATTCGGTTCGCATAAAGGCTCCCAACTCAGTCAATGCATCAAAGCGAAAATAAAAATCAAATTAATCACAATGATAAACAAAGACGAGTACTCATGGCTAATTCTACTGTATGCCAGAGTAAATGAAAACCAATAGTTGAACCACTGGTACCTGCTTTTAGCGACTGTCCATAGTAAATAAGCATCAATGCTGTTGGTTCTGAAATAACAGGAAGCGTTCATCATATTTCAAATATGTCAACAGATGTGCATACTGAACATGGGCAATGTGACCAGCTGTTCCAAGTCCTAAGTAAAATCTTATGGAAAATTCATGGACCTTATCAATTATATAGTGCTTATATATGTAGCTCGCCATGTGTCTATAAGAAACAAGAGGCCCATGGGCCACTACGCTCACCAGAGCTCAAGCGGGTGAAGATTTATTATATTGGTGTTACCGCGTCCAATAGCTGGCTGAAAACCAAACCAAACATTAATAGAAAATCGAAGTATGAGGAAAAGCAAAGAAGGCCGCAATGTAGATGATTTTATTCTTAGAAGTCCAAACAGGGCAACGGAAAGACTGGGATTTTTACCCCGAATTGATAACTGGAATATCCTACCCCGAAAAGAAAAGTTTTCATTGGCAGAGAATCTATAGAACAAGACCCTGCAGCATGCAGTCTTATCAATCCACATAGTTACTTTTATATATTGAAGGAAGTGCTATAAAAGTATAAACTCCCACCATTCAATGTATTCGTGACTTTGGTAAATAACAGTGGAAGGATGTGTGCTCTAAAGCAGTCAATTCATACTGGACTAGGTTGCTCGCTGCGGATATTAGACGAAGAAATCACTACCTATATATAGTACCTATCAACTTATCGGGACCTAGGGTGAAGTTAGTTAGCTGTAAAAGTGCTTTAAACCCTCCGGTGGTTTGCTCTACTGACCGTTCTAAGGCGGTGGTCCTGGTGTTAGTCTTATATTTGTTGCTTTGTGGTTTATTCTACGAGGCGATTTGTTGTATGTCTTTCCGTGTGTCATTTTGTTCTTGTGTTTTTCAGTCCTTTTAGTATTGCGATTATCTCGCTTGGGGAAGAGAGAGCTAATCTTAGTGCTTTTCGTACGTTTGTTCGGTGTGTGCTTGTTTAGATTTGTCGGTTTCCTCTTCCTCTTGGGGTCTGGGAAGGGCTGCGGTTTGTGATTGTGGCACTCCTTGGACTTTTCTCTTACCTTTTTTACAGTTGGAGGGAGGGGTCACCGCACTTTATTTGGAGGGCTATAGAGTCTGGTGGTCAAGTCAGAAGAAGTATTGTCAGAGCCAGCACTTTCACCGGCACTTATACCCTACAGTCTAACCGGTACACATTCAGCAATAAATCAGTCGACCCTACGTGTCCACACTGTCAATTGGAGAATATGAAAAATTCGTCACGTGGTGTGTCGTTGTCCAGCATTCTACGAGTATCATGTGTCTGCATTGAACCAGTTCATACAAGCTGTCATTGAAGCAACAGATCCAGAGACCTGGAATGAAAACTTTACTGACCCGGGAAATTTAGTGAAGACCTTTGTGTGTCCGGACTATTTGAATTGTGTAACCCGGAATTGTCTTCGATTTTACAAGAAACAGAAATAATTGCTAGAGCGTTCTTTATGTTATACATATAAAAAAACAAAGGAAGTGGTGGCTGCCGTCACTGATTAGATCTTTCCAGAATTTTTTAGAATATAAATTTTATTACACTCTGAGTGAAGAGGTGCTCCCATCGTATTGAGGAAGAAGACCCGGGTCTTTCCGCACATTGACGGGATTGGCCGAATGATCACCGTCGGAGGTCAAGGTCACTCGAATCCAAGATGTCGGCCTCCACGAAAAACGATAATGTACCTCCACCGGCCACCATTCCGAAACCTGTCAGATTTCTTTTCGGCGGGTCAGCTGGGTAAGTTATGCTGTCACACACTTCCATCAACAAACTCTAGAACATGTTTTGCTGATTTTTAAGCAAAGAAGGTAGAATTTGTTTGGAAAGCATTCCGTCAAATAACCTTCTTGTATTCCCCACCCACATAGTTCATGCTGTCTGTCACGTCAAAAGTACCAAGGTGTTGAGGGTAGACAGTTATATACCAGCATGATAGTCAGACCAATTAAGAACTTATATGCCAGTGATTTTCCAAGCCCAGATTTATGGCCTAATTACGGTCCCCAATAATGCATGTCATTAATTTGAAACCCCCTACCACTACAGGGCCAGGGAATAGCGGGGCTTTTAACATTCCAGTTAGAAAAAGCCTCTATGGTTGAACATAGCAAAGAACAACAAATAAACTGATTCATTTGGATAAACTTTCTTAACATGTCCCTTAGGAGCTCTTCATGACATTTGGCTTTTACTGGGGCCTATGGGCTTTGATTCCCCCCCCTCCCCCCCCCCCCCCCACACACACACACACACACACACACACCACCACCACCACCTCCAACACATACATACACACACACAGAGGAAACATACATAAACTGTATTCTTTTGCATCAGAACAAATTCTGAATGTTCTCAAAGTCCCGCTATTTCTGCTGGACATTTTAGCGGGAAATTAAGTCCCCAGTACATCTTCTGCACGGGTCCATAGAAACACCCCAAACTGCCCCAAACTACCCCAAAACACCCCAAACCACTATTAAAACCCCCCCAAACCAGTCATATGATATGGTAGAGTCAGATTAGGTTGCGCAGAGATATATCTAGTGAGTAAGAAGGGCTGGGGTTATGTACAGCACCCCACCAAGGTTGCCAAGGTAACCACCCCAAACCTCATTGTAGTGTGTTCATAATTGATTAAAGCACCTCAAACTGCCTTATTTCACCCCTGTATGACAGTGTAGAGATTGATAGTAACTTGCATTTCGCCCTGTCACATTAGACCTAAGGATAAAATTTTATCCTTAGTTTCCAACTGGTACCGCACAAGATTATTACTATCCATAATAATGTACAAGTGACACGTGGAGGTGTGACTAGGACTTGCTGCAGTAGATACTTTTGTATCAATTATTTCGCCACCTCTTCAAAACCAAACTTTGTTATTAAGTCTATCTTCCCTGAAAAATAAGAAACAAACAAAAAAAAATAAAAATAAAACAAAATAAATAAATAAGGGAAGTCTTTCTATTTGGGGTTTTATTAACATGTTTGAGGCGGTTTGGGGTGGCTTGCTTGGCGGTTTTGGACATACTATATTCTACCCAGTTAACCCAAACCCACCACGGGCCACTTCAACCCACCTAACTCATCTCTGTCTGACCCTACCCTATCATACAAGAGTGGTTTGGGGAGTTTTGAGGGTGGTTTGGGGTGTTTTAGGATGGTTTGGGGTGGTTTGGGGTGTTTCTATGGACCGCTTCTGCACTGCGGGAACTTTTTGGACGTTAAATCAGGGCACTTAAGCCCCACTGTGTCTGACTGATGCAAAATAAATAAATGTGATTCCCAGTATCAAGCAAAACATTTCCCAAAAATGAGACAAAAATTCCCAAATTATAGCTCACCACCAAAGATTTTGTAGTGAGCCGTTACTGTAACATGTATTTGCTCCATTTTTATCAGCTGCAGGACACCATATTGACATCATGAAAACACACCTATATAATTTTGATCTGTTCAGATCTGGTGTTTTTGGAAGGAGGTATAGGGGGTTTCAGCTTTCTTCAGTAAATATGATTCTCATCCCTGCTATGAAAGTTGGTTTCTCATCCCTGAAAGTTGGTGCTACCACTGACTAATGAGGGCACCATCAGCATCATCATATCATAATCGGATTTTTGATTAACGTGCAGGTACAGGGGCAACATCCACATCAGTGGGCCCCCTTCCAGATAGCTGGCTTGCTGCACGCATGGCAGATCTCACACCAGATCTCCAGGTACGTCTATCATGAGGGTTGATAGCCGAGAGCTTCCACTCTCTGCAATCCCTCTTTGTCAGCTGCTTCCATGTCATTTTGGGCCTCCCAGGCCCCCTGCTTTCCATCAACCTGTATGCAGGCCTCCTAGTGAAACCTATAAAACCTATAATAACCTATAATTTTGTGTCAAACCTATAAAACCTTTATTTTCTTCATAAAACCTATAAAAAGCCTGTATTTTCATGAAAAAACCTATATTTTTTCACTTTTTGAACCTTCTCGCGACTCAGCCCTAACTTTTCTTCAAAATGCCCTACTATTTTTACTTTTTAGTCCCAAAAAAGTGATGAAAGCTGTCAAGAAATTGCATTTTTTTCCTCGCTCGCTTCGCTTGCTTGGACTTTGTAAAATTCAGATCAACTTTATCTGAATAATTGTGGCGCAAAAATTCATCAAGTATTTTTTCTTCTCAGTTTTAAATCTTTATATGAGTTTGGAAGAACCTTTTTTTAACCTATATTTTTTATTGAAAAACCTGTAAATATCCTATATTTTGAGTAAGAAGAACCTATATAAAAACCTATATTTTCAAAGTGGGCCACTAGGAGGCCTGTGTATGTCAAAGGCTGTCTTGATTGCATCACTGGAGCGTTCCACATGTCCAAACCATCGAAGTCTTCTCTCCTTCAGAATGAGGTCCAGATCCTCAATGCCAAGCCGCACAAGTAGCTCATTGGACCTGGTGGTGACAATGTCTTGCGGCCTGACATTGCAGATCTGTCTGATCGTTGCCCTGTCATTTTGCTGCAGAAGCTGGAGGTTAGGCTTTGTCAATGGCCAAGTCTCGCTGGCATGGAGCATTGCGCTCCGCACACAAGAGCTGTACACACAGCCAAGTGTTTTGAAAGAGAGGTGGCGTGAAGAGAGGACTGGTAGCAGATCCTTGAACTTCTTCCAGGCGGTTTTCACACATGTTGTGGTTGAAAGTTCACAGCCACCTGCTGCTGAGAGCATGTCTCCTAGGTAGCAAAAGGAAGCTACCACCTCAACTTCCTTCTGTAGTCTGCCATCCAAGGGGCGTGCAGTTTTCTGGCACCGTGTACATCTATAGTCAAGGTCCTTTTTCAATCCCTTGAGCCCACTGCATTTCTTGTGCACCCAGTGCTTGCAGCCATTGCAGAAGATGCTGTTGCTGCCCACTCCAGTGCGACAGACATCGCATGGAAACTCGCCTGAACGCTGCAGGAGGTCCAGTCCCATACCGCAGATCATGATCTTTGTCTTTCCTGCATTTACTCTCAGTCCTTTCTTCTCCATTGCTTCTTTCCAAGTCAAGAGCCTCCTGACACATTCCTCAAGCGATTCAGCGATGATAACAAGGTCATCGGCATAGAGGTCCTCCCAGGGGACCCCAGAGCGGAACTCTCGTGATAAGGCTTCAAGCACAATGACAAAGAGCAGTGGGCTGAGTACTGATCCTTGGTGAACACCAACCTTCACTTCAAATTCTTCACTGTACCCCTCACCAACACGGACATGGCTCCGTGCATTTGCATACATCCCCTGCACCAGTCGCACAATCCACTCCTCCACACCAAGTTTTCTCAGCGTCCACCAGATGACCTTCCGAGGTACCCGATCAAACGCCTTCTCCAGGTCTACGAAAGCCATGTAGAGTCTCTTATTGGCAGCTAGATACTTCTCTTGCAGCTGCCTGACAACAAAGATTGCGTCTGTAGTGTCTCTGCCTGGGACGAAGCCAAACTGGAACTGGGAATCGTCGATTGACACCAATTGTCTGATGAGGCCGTCCACAATCCTCTCCAGGATTTTCATAACCTGCTCTGTCAGCTTGAGACCGCGGTAGTTGCCCCTTTCCAATGCGTCCCCTTTTCCCTTGTAGAGGCAGACAATGAAACTCTGCTCCCAGTCAGAGGGTACCTTGCCATCACAAATGATTGCAACTGCGAGGTCACGGATCATGGAGGCGCCCATGTCACTGGCGGCTCTTATCATCTCCACCACTATGCCTGATGGGCCCGGTGCTTTGCCTGCCTTCATCTGCGAGATAGCCTTCTTAACCATATCAATGGCGATTGGGATGGGCGGACCTTCCACTGGTGATTGATGTGACAGGTGGTCTGGGTCCCAGTCAAACTCAACGTTGAGAAGCTTTTGGTAGTGCTTCAGCCAGGCCTTCTGGTTTGAGTCTTCGCTCATTGACATCTCTCCTGCATCATTCTTCACAGGCTTGTCACCAACAACATCAGTGTTCTCTCTTCTAAACTGGTTAGCAAGGCGGTAGACTTTTGAAGACTTGGGGTCAATATTCTCGTAGACCTTCTTGTCGGCTTCTTGACGAGCATGGTGCACTGCATGTCTGGCATTTCATTTGGCTGCATCGTATGATGCCCTAGTGCCTTTACCAGCCTTCCAGGCCTTGAAAGCTGTCCGCTTGGCAGCAATGGCCTTTTCCACGTGTTCGTTCCACCACCAGGTTTCACGACGCCAACACGAGGCTTTAGCGCGAAACTAGTCTACTAGCATTTTTCAGAATTTTACAGGAGAAGCAAAAAACGTAATTTCTTTAATATTTTGAAAGATAGAGTGACTCTGTCAATATATTTCTTTTAAAAAGGCATTATGTAAACTTTCTGAACAATTGTTTATTACAATATCTGAATAATAAAGAAAACTGTCAAATATACTAGTTTCACGCTGAAATGCAGATTTGATGATAGTAATTTTTAGAGCGAAACTAGTCTATTTGTGAAAAAAGTTACTTTTGGTTTATTTTTCCAATTTTTTCAAAGCTGCTTTGAAAAAATAATGGTATGATGAAGAATATTTTCTATCTTGTGAGGAAAATTACATAAAATAGTCGTGTCACTGCAGTACTTTCAATTAATTATAGATATAATGGGTAATTTCTTTCAAGTTTCCTGAAAGAACTTATTGTATTGAAGGATTTTTTTTATTCTTGTTTGGCCTAAAATGCAAATCACTTATAAGAGTTGCTTTAGATCATAGATTTGTTATCATAAAGAAGATCTAGCTTAAAAAGGCATGGATAACACTGCCAGGAGTAACTACTGCCGTGCCATAGAAAAAACTGAAATTCTGTTATTATAAGAGCAAAAAAGACTGCAAGTATTAAATGTTATTTATACATAAACTTACATTTGAAGGCTGTAAATCAGGGACTTTGAATAAGATTCCCTTTTCTCTAATCCTCAAGAGGCCTTATTGGTGGTGGGACATGAAAGTGCGCCATGCATTCCATTGTTTAATTGTTACACTCTGTCATAAGTCTTCATTAATGGCCATGGACATATTTTAACTTGGAGATGCAAGCAATGATCTGCAGCTTGTATGGGCCTGGGATGACTAAATTTGTACTAACATTGACCACAAACCTCGACTGTGGTCTGGCTGTTAAGAGATCTGCGACTCTTAATCATTAGGATCTCAGCGCTGTGGGTTCCAGTCTGGATCCCCTCACATAATTAGAAAGCCACGATACTTACAGATGGTCAGATGTTTTTTCCCTTCGTGGCCAGGCCATGTAGTGCAGTCGGTAGTACATCTGACTTGAAGAGCCAGGGCTTACAGGTTCAATACCCAGTTGGTCATATATTTTAGTGGAAATAGATCATGAAATCTTTTCTACGGTCATTTTTTCCCTTTCACTGATTCAAGAAGGGCAGTTGTCAGTTACTGGCAAAGGCAAAAGTATAGGGAATTAGTGCTGGTTAACCCCTTAGGAGGTCTAAGCCTGCCCAGGAATGGTATGGTTAGATTAACTGACCGTTCCTATATGACCATAGCTGTTTACCGTGGACGTAAAGCAACAACACAGCAACAACAGCTTCTGTGTTCACCCATCTTCATATGAATAAAATATTTTTGAAAGGGCCGTAAAAACACAAAGAAAAAATATATCAACTCATAGACCACTTCTTTCTAGATGAGAAGTGTGGACTTGGGGTCTAAACTCCTTGTACTCCATAGCGCAACTTTTCACGCAAGGAGTAATTGGAGTAAGTCACATGTTCTCTCTTGAAGTTCATGCTTCACACAAAAGCTTAAAAGGTTAGTGGTTATTTGTATCCTGTATTTCTCCCAAGATTATTTTGTTCAGTTACTAGGAAGGTATCAGAGGATTAAGGAAAAACTTTGCAGACATGAAGGAAGGTAGGAATGGCCCAAGAATGAGAAACTATACTAGGCTGTCCACACAGTGAAAAAAGAAACTAATATTAATGTACTGTCAATGAAATTTATTCATAAACTTGCAATTTCATCAGAAGAGTGCCTTTTAGGCATAATTATCATTGGAAAAAAATTGGACACCAAGATAAAGCCGTTCAACAAAAACTTAGGCCACTGTGTGGCTTCCCTTGATAATCTAGGTAAAATTTACCTTTCACCTTTTCAGATATGCCAAAAAACACCTTCTGGTTTGACATAGCTCCATGAAAAATAGTATTTAATAAAGTTAAATTAGTTAACATTTAAAAATGTTCAACCTAAAAAAGAAATCAACCACTTCAACAATAACCAAAACTGTAATGCACTATAAAAAGAACTGTGTGTATCAGTTAAATGGGGCCTTGTTGTACTCTAGAACTGAGATAATTGAGTCTTGAAAATTATGGGCATAGCACATGTATCAGAAACCGGGCAGTATTTTCAACTCTTGTCTCAGAAAAAATAACTCCTTACTGCAAATATTTTTGAAATTCATGTGCACTGAGGCCTTTCAGCCAGTCTCCAAATTATGCTTGTCTGATTTGTGCCATCTTCATGCCATACGAGAAAACAAAGGTACAGACCAGATTAAAAACAATAGGCAATCTGATGTGGACCATCTTTTGTCACACATGCAATATAAGGGCCCCTTTTATGAATTGTGTCTAAAATAAATGAACAATTCCAAACAGTTCAGCTGCATTTTCACTATTAAATACTTGCATTTAAATGTTCCTGAATCTTCATTAACTAGCTAAAGAATCTTGTGCAGAATAACATATATGAATAATTCTATTATTTTGCATTCCGAGAATCATAGAGAAGTCCCAAGTCATATTATCACCTAATGGTACTGAAGTATTAGACCCATCACAGAAATTTTGGCCGACTGGCAAACAGAAACTGCCGGGAATGCCAACTTAGAAAACACCTTCAAACATTGTGAAATTGGCCAAGTTAACAAAAATTTCCATTATGGCCATGCTACAGCTCAGGCTAAACATTTTCTGGGTTCTATCATGTTTATCATATATTTTACTCATGAGGCAATAATATGTAAAACATATGATGTACTCTTGGGACAATACCAGATGCACATAGAGTCACCAAATCGTCATATTTCTGCTGACTTATTGGGATTAGAGTGTTGCGTATATTTACCAGCTCAATGTTTTTTGCATTTATTGATTTTTCACAAGATTTGAGGTTCAAACGACCCAACAAATTCATTTTCCTGAAGATACCTTGGTGATATTCTGTCTTGAAAGTCACTTTGTTTGGCTCATCCGCAGTGATTTTCATTAACTTTATGTCTGACAAGTATACTTTCTCCTTATTTTCATCAAGTTCAAAATTTTTAAGATTTTCTGCAACCAATTTAAAGTCAAAGAAATCCTTAACACACATTTCTTTGACATGATATCCTTTATTTGATCTTGCCATACGTATTACAGCTGCCCACTGCTGAGTGGAGTAGACTTCTTTTTTTCTGCTTATGTTTTCAATGGTAGCATGCACACTGTCATTTTCATTTTGTGTGTGTCCAGCAATTAGATATTTATGTTCAACTGATCTCAGACTAAACTTATTCATGGCATACCATAGCATACTAATGTAAAATTTGTTTTTGTTCTGTGAGGAACAATTATCAGAATAAAAGATAAATCTTTTTTTCCCAGCCATGCTATACTTTTCTATGAAATGATATACACATGAGGCCATTTCATTTGCACCTCTACCTGAGATACTCTCATTCCAGACATAGCAGAATCCTTCAGCAGTTTCATAATCATAAATAGAAAAGTTATAGGTATTAAGACGTCTTTTATAGTATAAACTACTCTCAAATCCCTTTGGGGTAAGGAGAACTTGCTGCAAATCAAAACAGGCTACTACCAAGTCTTTTTCAGTTTTTGATCTCTCTTTGTCCTTTAATTTATTTTCTCTGGATAATTCTTTGTTTCTTATGTGATTCTCATAATCTTTAGCTATTTCTTCTCTTTCACAAGCTGTGGCATTTTTATAGCGAGTGCAGAAATCACATTGGTCACTTATTGGCTGGTAAAACCCTAAATTGAATTCTGTATTAAAAATTTTGTGATATTTATGCAGTTTTACAGGTCCAATGCCTTCATCAGAACATTTTTCACAGTATAACTCATACATTTTTTTCAAAGATAGGTCAGGATCTAGATATTTTCTGCTAGTGGCTTTCTATTGTTGGAAATGAACTAATATGCTCTCTTACTATATCTAATTTTTCTTCTGGCACTTTATTTGATCTTGAACCAGGCATGCTTCCTCTTCTGTCACTGTTTATAACACCTGGTAAGCTATCTTGTTTCATATGTGCAGTTGACACCATTTGATGAGATATACCAAGAGTGTTCAGGAAAAAAGTTTTGCATACTCTGTATGACTCACCAATCTGTAAATTTGGCAAAGTGTATTTCACTGAACATTTTCGTATGTTCATATTGCTTCCTTTATATTTCATTCTCTTCTGGGCAAATTTGATTAAAAATTGCCTTTGCATTGTAAGGTTACCCATGGTCCAAAACTTATGGAAAATCATTTCTCTTGCTTCTTCATTGAATCTGCTATTACATACAAATTTGCATTTATCACCACAAGCTTTTCTCATTACTCTTGCTTTCACTATTTTCCCAGATTTTGCCATGTAGCTTTGTCCTTCATTTTTTCTTCGTTTGGCAATGTTTCGTTTCCAGTCAGCTTCATTCCGGACCCTTTTTCTCCCTCTTCTCGAACTTTGCTCTAAATTCCGCTGACTTGAGTTATGATTTTCCTTATTAGACTCAGATTGCAGCTCAGTAGTAGACCCAGTTTGTCTTTCCAAACAACCAGGATCAATTTGCTCCTCATCTTTATCAGGCTCTGTGTAAGTATTTGACCTGTATTCATTTATAGATATTTTGCTCTTTTGTGTACTATTTGGTTCAGTATGAGGTTCACCGTTTTCAGGATTCTCTAGCCCATTTTGCTGCATTTGCAACGAATTTCTGTTTAACTCTTCCTTTTCTTGTTGTATTACATTTGATGGTTTTTCTTTATTGGGTCCAGCATTCTCTGATGGTTCAATATCATGTTCACTTTGTTTAAGCTGCTGATGAACATCTGAGGTATCTTTGTATTTTGATCTGTAAAAATGTCTCCTGCGAGAAAAAAAGCTAAGAGGGACATCCTCATCAGTACTGCTTTCATTTATTTCTTTTGGAAGCTCGTAGTTTGGATCATGATAGGAGTCATCAGACAGAAGCTCTTCTGAAGATTCACAATAGTTTTCTATAATGTCAGTGTCTATTGTTCTCAACAATGTGAAGCTATCATTAATGCCACTGATTGCTTCATTTATTAGCAGTGTATCATCATTTTCATCACTTTCAATCTGACCTTGTTCACCAAATGAGAAGCTCTCATCTGTATCTCTGAAAGTTTCTTTTAATGTCAAAAGCCTGTTTGCAAGTTCATTTTCACTGACAGTGTCAAAACCACTAAATTCACTACTAGAGTCACTGAAACTGGAATTATTGTCCAGTGTTTCTTGATAAACACTAATATTCTCTATTCTAACTGCTATGACTTCAAAAGGTACTTTAGAAACGTCTTTAAACAATGATGAAGTGAGGTGCTGTATGAATAAACAAAGAGCAGGCAAACTGCTGTGTGATGAAACTGTGGCTTTGCCATCACAATCTGACATTCCTGTATCACTTCTAGAATGAGGATCAAAGAAATATAGTGTAGTGCTTTGTTTCTGCCTGATGACTGCACCGGTATAACTAGGTGTAGAGCAACCTACAGTTAGCAGCATACCATCCATATTAGGCATCTCTATGAAGAGGCTGCTAAAAGCACCCTCAAGATGGTGAAAAGGACCTTCTGTTTCACACTGGTTAACAAGCCCAGCTTTTGGTTTTGACTTTTCAATGATGTTTTTTTCCAGGACACTTGGTAAATCATTAAGTAATAGATACTCTGAATTCAGCTTTGATTTGCTTGTTATAAGTTGGTATATTCTATCACCATCTCTAAGTACAGTATCCACATCAACTTCAGCCCACTTGTCTAAATTATATGCTTTAGATTTGATGATAGCCATAATTGAGTTTGCAACACATTGGCGACCATGACCAGCAAAAGATGGGTCCCCCTGATGCATTGTGGCTTGCAAGATCTTCATTTTCTATATATATATAAAAAAAAAGAAAAAAAGACACCATGAGAAGGTTTTCATTATGATTTATGCAAACAGTGAAGATGCTGATCAGATAATGGATTCATGCAGTTTCATCAGAACTTTTGTGGTCTGCTTATGTTACTTTTGAATAAAACTGCTTATCTGTGCTGATGCATATGCTGACTTCAAGCTTCAAAGTTCAAGTATGATTAAATTCTTGCAAAAGGCTAACCTTTAAAAAAATTATGATATTAGATATTTGATCAAAATTATTCAGTTCATATCATGCCAAAAACCTTTTTGAAGCTTTATTAAAGTGCTGCTTACCACTCTGATCACAATTTTCACTGCCTGCCATACTAATTATCTGGTCTGTGTGTTCATGTTAGTGTACATGTGTGTATGTGTTTGTCCATGTGCATGCATGGGTAGGTGTTTGAGCATGCTGATATGTATGTGAAAATGTTTTCCCTCTCTGAAAGATGATGGAATATACTGAAATTGTACAATATAGTGCAAGGATTAAGATGGTTGATCATTTGAAATAGTTTTTCATGCCGTTAGATTGCGGAGTGACATCTCATCAGATTCGCCTCAGCAAGGCGATTGATTCTAACGAAACAGCACAATACATAACACTATATATCTCAAATTATCATCAAGTACTCTTTATTGTCTCAAGGTCTGGGAATGGCATCTCTCTTTAGCCCCTCAGCCCCACCAGCTCCAGGGCCCCACCAGCTTGTTGTGGTCTCCTGGCCTAGACCAGAAATATTTTGGTGGGATGGCAAATGTCTTAGCCAGGGCCGTGGAAATACAAATCTATGCCACTTGCCCATGGACATGTAAATTCTCCAGAATTATCTGTCCTGTCAGACTTAAGCTTGTCTGAAAAACCTTCAGCAACTTGAATCCCTTCAAAATTTGCAAATAGAGGGATTACAAAAACCTGTGTATATTTTATTAACCCATAAAGCATCTGACAGCATACAACAGTCTTAAATGTTTTGTTTTATTATTAATATGTTCCAGAGAAAATAAGGCTCATCATTTCATGTGAATTGTCTGCCTAGCAGACAGTTCACATTAAATGTCCAGACTTATTTTGATCAGAAAAATGAGAATAAAAAATACTAGCAGCTGCTCAAAGTTGAGCCTGGTGTTTAAGTGCTAAGATGTTTAAGGCTGTTTCCACATGCCTATCTTATACCAAGATCTGTTCCTTTCTTATATTCTACTGCTGTAGTTTTTTGAGCTCACTGTGTTATGATTAAATAAGGTTTAAGAATAAATGTGCTACAAATTTTACGGTAAGTTGCAGAAAACAACGAAAAAGTTTAATTTTTATACTCACCATGAAGCTGACAAAATCAGAGTGTACAAGTTTAACAGGCTCTCTTCACAATCTTCTTGAAGGCAAAATATCTCTTGGCAAACTTAAGATCACTCACAGTGACTGTGCAGTGGTGACATCATGATGATATCACTTACTAACTTGGTACACTTTCAGTGATAATGTGTATTGATTTTTGAAAATTAGTGTGAAAGTTATAGATAAACACTTAGTGCGAAACTAGTACATTTGTAGTTGACGAAGAACTGTTCTAGTTTTGCGGGAAATTTGTTCTTAATGAAGTTAAGAACAAATATTATTTTGTTTTAGGGTTGTGTAATACCTATTATTCAACAGAGGACTACATATGGAAATGCTTAAATAAAATATTAAAGGATAACCCTTGAGCATATCCAGGAGTACTAAATGTGAAATGCATTATAAACCACTTTGAATATTTATTTGCTCAGTTTTTGTAGAATACCATATCACATTTGTAAAACAATCTTGTATTTATCAAAGCAGGTTTAATTTTCTTTATTACTGTGGCATTACTATCAGATAAACTAGTTTCCAACTAGTCTAGATGAGTGGAGACCTTAAGCGCGAAACAAGTCTATCTGCAAAGAAAATGATCTAAAAAAATTTAATTGGAAAGTCAAAACTAGTAATTTGGTTTCAAACAAAATGTTATAATGTGTCATTGCATATCCTTCTGAAATCTGCTTTGATCAGCCATTTAAACTTTGAAATAACTGCTTTTTTACTAAGTCCTTCGGAAATGATTTATCTTTTTTTCCTTAACAATATTAAATATGAAAAAATAACTGAAAACTATAGCAAAATTATATGACTGGTTTAACACTGCTCAGTTATACAAAGGAGACACTGTATGAAGTCAGATGAACTAGTTAAGCACCATTTCATTCAGTATTAACTTCAATGCGAAACTAGTCTATTGTGCAGTTTGCAGATAGACTAGTTTCGCACTGTTCTAAAATACAAAATACAAATGAACTAGTTGGACAAATATATGTTTTTCTCAGTAATTTATCAATGCATAGTAAAGACAATTATAGACATGATGTGAACCATAAAGTGTCATCTAATGGTGCAAAAAAATGCATTTCACAAAAAATGTTAGTTGGAATAGTTTCGCGCTAAAGCCTCGAACAGTGTGGCCGAGTTGTGTCTCATACCTCCTCAGTTGTCTTGAGCAGTCCAGCAGCCAAAGAAAAAAAAAATATGAAGGTACCAATTGTTTTCTAACTACTAACTGTATTTTGTCTTGCAGAATGGCAGCCTGTATGGTTGTACAACCACTTGACCTGGTCAAGAACAGAATGCAATTAAGTGGTATGTATGTTCAACTCAGTTACATTCAAGATTTACCACATTGTGTTAGGCATTTCTAATAAGTACCCACAAATAAGTTTTGTTTTTTTTTGTAGACTTTCCCTCGAATGGCCTCTTGTTTTTTTTTTTTTTTTTTTTTTTTTGTTTTTCTTTTATACAAAGACAATGTCTTGGCATTTTATGTGAATCACTTTCTGAGATTATACAATTAAATTTGTATGTCTACTTCTGCTAATATTTATATTGAAGTTAATTAATGATTAGGCTTTGTTTAAAGTTAGTGAGAGCAATTCATTCTACAAGTCTGAGCAAACAGTGTAGAACCAAATCAGATGGTGCTGAATGTAACACCTGATCAATGTCTACACTGATTCTCACTTAATCCAGCAGTATTGTAGACACATCAGCAGGCTAATAAATAAAATGGACTTATTCAAATTTTGATCACAAGTATGTTAAGGAGTAGTGGTGTCTGAATACTTAATATCTTAATAATATTCTTTTGTAGGTGAAGGTGGAGGGCAGCGTGCCCATAAAACAAGTCTGCATGCCATTAGACATATCGTTAAGAATGAAGGTGTTCTGGCTCTTTACAATGGGTATGAAGATACTCTTTATTGCCAAATGAATAGTACCATATTTAAAATATTTAAGGGAGGTAACCCTGCCAAACTGGTTTCATCTGGGTCTATTTTAAAAGAAAAGAATATGCCCCCAAGAGGTCTAGTCTAAAAGGAAATAATTTGCTTCCTAAAAGAAAAGTATTTTCTCCCAAGAAAAGGAAAGAAATTGCTTCTTTTTTAGATTAGGCCTTTTTTTTTTTTCTTTTTTTTTTTGAAAGAACTTATGTAAGGTGTGCAGGGAAAACAAACAAGTTACTACAGAAGTCATCTCCCTTGTTAAAAATGGCAGAAAAGTCCACCAAGTGTGTCTGGTTTCCTTAATGGCAAACAGTCTAGTCCCTGATCAGACACTGTTTTTTTTTGTTTTTTTTTTGCTTATAATCATAACATATTTTCAAATCTATTAAGTACAGTATCTTATAGGCTTTTCAAGTTATTTCTTATCCATAGATGTTTGGACAAACAGGGTTTGGTAAATGGTGCAGACTCTGATCAGATGCCCTGGAGTACAGCATCAGATCAGACTGTTTGCTGCTCATTGAGTAGTTTTTATACACATCAAGAGGTAGTAAAATGCCCATTCTTGAATTTATGGAAATTAATTGAGAGATTGAGAAAATTAATTGAGAGATTGAGAAAATTGACTTAGAGATTGAGAAAATTGATTGAGAGATTGAGAAAGTCGATTGAGAGTCATTGATGAGGCCTAATTGGCTATAACTAGCTAGTCAGAAACTAGCCCAGAAAATTTGAGCACTTCACCTTTTTTTTTTTCATAAAGTGTATGTGCTCATTGATCTCAAGGGTCATTCCTTTAAGAATGTATTGTTCAAATTGTAGGACAAACTTGGCAAGGAGTTTGTTCAAATTATAGGACAAACTTGGCAAGGAGTTAAGGGGAATGGATACACTTTCAGTGCATGTGGAGGCAACTATGTCAGAATTGTTTTTGTCTGTGAGAGAAAATCTTTCCTTTTAGAGTACCTCAAATGTCTGAAAAATTTCGAACACTTTATTCCAGACTTTTTTTTTTGGCTTAAATTTTGCAATTTATGCAATCTTTCTTATAATACTTAGTGGAATGGCAAACAATGTAGACCCAGATAAGACTGCTCCTTCAGGAGCAATCTGATCTGGGTCTGCACTGTTTGTATATGCCATTTTGTCAAACACTTTGGAGTACGGTACAAATTTTTAGGACATTTACAGTACACCCCTTCCCAGTAGGGGCTAAATGCACAGGAAACTAAACAGAAAGTCACAAAGTTTGCTCCCTTGTGCAGAAGGTAGAAATGCTACCAAGTTTACCCAGTCACTTAAAGTGACTGAAGGTTTAGATTAAATAAGGTACCTACTGTGATTAAAGGCATTGATATGATTGATACACACATCTTTTGCAGACTGTTAGCCCTTAAACTGCCAATCACAACAATTGCCGTCTTCTTTGTCATCTGCTTGTGATTTTAAAAGTCATTTTTGCAAACAGTGTGGGCCCAGATCAGACTGCTTCTCTAGGAACAGTCTGATCAGGGTCCACACTGTTTGCCTGTATGCAAAAATAGGTTTTGAAAAGTTTACAAGAATATACAGCAGACAACATAAACAGAACATTTTCAGATGAAGGTTTTCTTGGCATTTTAAGGGTTAGACAGAGATTCAGATAAGAAAATATCCACATAATAGTTTTCTTATTTCTCCATGAAAACCTCTGTTATGGGTACTCATTAGAAGCTACTCTTACACTTCCTGTGTATGGCCTGAGAAGTAGTTAGCTACATTTAACTGTTTGTCTTAGGAGAGAAACTTTACATGCAATTTGTTTTTGTTCCAATCATAGTACAGTCAAACTTCGATGGCTCGAACATCTTTAGGACCATAGAAAATGTTCGAGACATGGGTGGTTCGAGCCACTGAGGATTAATTATGGTTCCAAGTCAGGAAGCAAATGGCGACAATTTAGGGATTTTTTTTTTTATTTTCTACACAATAATCGCACCTCGATGGGGTGATTTTAATGAGTACACACAACATACAATTTCACCATAAAATGAGAAAGTTTCCTTAAATATTTCTTTTCTTGAGCTATCGGAAGAACTTTGTAGGGACTCAAAAAACAAGTTCGAATTAGCCATGGTAAACGAGCCATCGGTGTTCGACTGTAGTTTGTATGTTATTTATTGTGTTGTATGTGTCTTTAATTAATGAATTCTCACAACATGTTTTCATGGAGAAATGAGAAAAAATATCAGTACTTTTCAGTTGAAAAAGTACCTTACCTGGTGCTATGATTCTCTAGTGATGAATTAAATGGGACAAGGGTCCTTTTGCTTTATGTTGTTTGTAATAGTATTGATTTTGTTTTTACTTACTTCATTAACCTTTACCACTCTCTGGGCTAATTCAGCAGAAGACAAATTGATGATATTTTTCTTATTTTTTTTCAGAAAACAGGTTTTGACATTTCATGCATTTTCTCTAATAGTCGATTTTCATGAAATGTCAAAACTTGTTTTCTGACAAAATTAAGGAAAAATATTTCAAAATGTCGTCTGCTGAAAATTTTACCCAGAATGCTATGGGTCAAAGGTAAACATGGTAGCCATACTACATTGGTAATCTGTATCTTTTTTTTTTTTTTTTTTTTTTCAGGTTGTCAGCAGGGCTATTGAGACAGGCTCTTTATACAACAACCCGTCTTGGAATCTATACAAATCTCTTTGAATGGGTTCAGAGGTAAATAGCTTTTCTATAGATGTTATTAATTGGTCGATATTGTGTTACTAGTCATTTCAGCGCTAATAGCTCCGTATAAGGGCTTTAAGACCTGCGGTCTTTTTAGAAGTTGAGGGCCATATTGGCCCTCATGGCCCTCAACTTCTGAAAAGATCTTAAAGCCTAGTAAGATGATACTACATGTAACCCTGTTGTAACCTTTTTATTTCATGAAAATGCTTTGATTTGGTTTAATTTTCTATTGTGTGCTTTTTATTGAAGAAAAAAAAGAAGCTTAGATCATAACAATAGCCAACAAATATTTTCTATGGTCATTCTCTCCCTTCCGCTGATTCAAGAAGGGCAGTTGTCAGTTTCTGGCAAAAGAATGTGCTCAATACTGGTTAACCACTTAGAGGACTAAGCCTGCCCAGTAAACATTTGGTTAGGTAAACTGACTGCACTCGACATGAGCCCATTGGGTTGACTGGGCCGTAAAACCTCAACACAAACAAACTTTATGACAAAATTTGTTTCACTGGCAAAATAACCATCATGCCTTCACACATTCAAGTTTCATCAGGCTGAAAATCCACAACAACACTATACTATCACTATTTTGCTATTGCTATGGGCCTTTCACCTAGCCGAAAAACCATTTTAGGCAAAATGTCAGTGTTTTATGCTGTGTTTCCTGAAGTGTGGATTCTCATCCTTGCAGTCATATATGAGAAATAAAAGTCTAGGTGTTTATGAAAGACTGAAATATTCTCACAGATGGGTACATGTATTCATGAAGGACTGACTTATATGAGATTTGATTAACCTGTGTTATGTTGAATAAATTAAGATGCTACACCCACTTCTAATTGTCAGCCAATCATATTACTTGATCTAGGTTGTTGATACAAATTCACCTACTGAATGGCAAACAGTGCAGATCCAGATCAGTTGGTTTCTTCAGAAGCCAACTGATCTGGATCTACACTGTTTGTAAAGGCAGGGCATATCTGGGTTCAGCAGGACCAGGGTTAGAAACTGGTTTCAAAGAAACAAATAACGATAATAAATAGTTTTATTTGACATATTATAAATTCAAGACTAGATGTGAATGTATCGCTCTAGATGAGAGGTCGTTGGATAAATATTTTTCTTTTTTTCTCTGTGAAAAGGTATGTTGTAACTTGTAGGAACTCATAAGAATCACCTTGTTGAAGGATTTCTAATCAGCTCCATAACCTAAAATTTTTGTGAAGAAATAAGAAAAGTATCAGTACATTTTTTGTAAAGAAGACATCTTAATTTGAACTATAGATAGAACAGTGCTTCAGATAAGGTTTTGGTACAATGACTAATTTGTTTTAAAGTTGAATGTCAAAAGGCACATCTGTAATGCTTAACTCTTTAAGCACCAAGCAAAATTGTAGAATACAATTTCTTTTCCAGAGAAAATAAGGCTTGGCATTTCATGTGAATTGTCTGCTAGGCAGACAATTCACATGAAATGCCAAGCCTTATTTTCTCTGAAAAATATAAGAAAAAAATCCACCATCTGCTGCATTTGTCATTGGTGCTTTAAGGAATAAACCCTTTTTGATTATATGTATCAGTACTGCTCAAAAAAGAATTGCTGTGTGGAAACTTGCTTTTATAAAGAAAAGTTATCTATTTAGATAGGCATTGGCAAGCTAAGTTACCCTGACAATGATCGTTTTACTGTAAAATGCAAAGTTAAAATGAAAATGCTTGCCCCCTAAAGTTGATTTCAGTGCTGAAATCTAAACCTTCATTCAGTACTTTTACCCCTTCAGCTTCAGTTTCAATGCTGATCCTCAAAAAAAAAATCAATGCTGAAATACTCTTTACTCCCTCTTATCTGGAGCTCTGATAGAATGTGAAAAGTTTTGGTAATACCTATATTCCTTATTATAGGGATGGTAAACCACCAAATTTCGCAACAAAGGCAACAATAGGTTTAGCTGCTGGTGCCGTTGGTGCTTTTGTGGGAACTCCAGCAGAAATATCTCTGATCAGAATGACAGCTGATGGAAGGTAGGTTTAAATACAGACTTTTTTTATTTGCATCGCCTGTGATATTTCGTATCTCGAAGTAAATATTTCTCCACAGTGCATCTGTAATAAACCTCCATATAAGGCCAAGTAAAAAATTATGTGTGTTTAGGGTAAGAAGTTAGAAAAAAATAAGTAGGGTAGGTAGGGATTTTTTTTTTTTTTTTTTTTTTTTTTTTTTACATCTTTTTTTATGAAGAGTAATGCTATAATTACCAAATATATTTGGACTTCGCACATAATTCATATAAAACTTTACCAAGTGTATTTGATTATCCTTAAATGTTTCTGAAAGTACTGATAGAATGGCAAACAGTGTAGACCCTGATCAAACTGCTCCTTTAGGAGCAGTTTGATCTGGGTCTACACTGCATGTTCAGCCCTCCTTCTCCGAATGTTTAACATAAATACATGTAAATGTTTTATTTATTTATTTTTTTTTTTTTGAGAAAACATGAAAAAAATTGATAAGTTTCACCAGGAAAATTAGGTAGGGTAGGGTTACCCTATTTTTTTATGTGGCCTAAGATACTTTTATTGAAGCTTTTATTAGTTCTCTAAAAAAAAAAAAAAACAAACAAAAAAAAACAAAAAAAACCTGTGAAGTCAGTACAATAAAAGGCCCTTATGCCTTATGTGAACAACAAAGGGCCATATCATATTATGTTCATCCTGACATTGATGAAGTCGCATCACATTACGAAAACAGGCCTATTCAAATATATCGAAAATATCACCTCCAAACACTGAAAATTTTCAGATAAAGAACTCTGATATTTTTCATATTTCTGCTCAAAACATAGATTGTGGGTACTCTTTAGAACTGCCTCAGTGAGGGGGTTCTAATGAGTACCCACAATCTGTGTTTTTGAGCAATAATAAGGAAAATAATGTATACCCCTGTAAACCCCAGTTTTACTATATAAAAGTGGTGTTTATTGAGGTCAAAATTATATAGGCATGTTTTCATGATGACCTTAAAATAAGACTGGTATCCAGAAGTACATTTTACGTAAATTTTAAATTCTTTTAAAGGAATACAGTTAAATAGGGTTAACCATCTACGGGAAGCAATTGAAGCTGTGCTAGTGTTATTTTTTTAAAAAGTATAGCATCAAAAAATAGATTAGTAAGTTTAGGTCTGGTAAATACTTACAGTTTTTGGACAAACTGACCTGGGCAAAGAGCCTGGGCATAGAATGTGGCTTCAGATCAGGGTCAACGCTGTTTGTCACTTATTCAGCTGTTTTATACATATCAACAAGTAGTCAAACTGACTTGTTCAAAATTTAGAAGTATGGCAAGGAGTTAAAGAGTTTGAATACATAGGGTTAATCTGCAGAGTATGTTCGGACATACATGTCTGAATGAATAGCGTAAACCCAGATCAAAATCTGACTAAATTGTTTGATCTGGGCTTTCAGTGTTTATTACACCCGGACTAGGTTGCGAGACTCGACTCTTGCAGCAGGATCGTCTCCATCTCATCACTTCATCCACCCCACCTCACCCTGATATCATCGCGGTATGTGAGATGGGGCTGTTACCATCATGTGTGTGTGTGTGTGTGTGTGTGTGTATTTTGGTCAATTGTTTGCAATGGACCCAAGGTATACATACATCAAAATTTCCACCTGGACTGGGCTTAGTTCTGGGACATTGGCAAACAGTGCCGACATCTGATCAGAGTCTGCCTTGTTTGCTTAGATTACAGTAAGCTCAGGGTTAAATGAACAGTCTTAAGTCCTGGTTAAAGACCCTTATCTTAGCCTGCACTCAGAGACAATTAACCCACCAGTGCTGTCAGTGCTGTTTGATTCTATTTTGTATTTTTCCATATAAGATTACCAGTAGCAGAGCGTCGTAACTACTCCAGCGTATTTAATGCCCTCAGTAGAATGGCCAGTGAGGAAGGAGTGCTCACCTTATGGCGGGTATGTTATTTATTGATGATGATTGACATGGTTAATAAAACTTATGCTAGCTAGACATCGCATGCTTCATAACATGATTAATCAAGTCTGCTGTCAGCAGACAAACAAAGTATTGCATCACAAATCGAGGGTTGATGGCAAGACTGTAGTATATTTTGAACATATGTTTGAAAATTCTTGTTTAGGGGCAACTTTGACCCCTTTATAAACAATGCAAATTTAGGTGCCATTGCTCATATGAGCAATGGCACCTAAGTTTTCATTGTTTACAGAAAGAAATGTTGTAATCTTCATAATGCCTTCATGGTGAGGAGATTTAGTTTGGGGAAAAACAACTTACTACAGTCTTGTGCTCAGCCCTCGAAATGTGAGTTTTGCTGACTCGAGTCTGTCTGCATATCCACTCAGTCTTTTCAGTCCATACCATTTGTTATTCAGATGCTGCAAGGTCCAGACATTATGTAAAACTAACAACTACTGAACAGCCTACACAGATGTGTTGTGCTTTGATGAATATATGCATTATAAAAGATTGTGAAAAAAATAAATCAGCCAGTTAACTTAAAGTTTTACAATGTTAACTGCCTAACTTTTTTTTTTATCACTCAGCTCACCTGCCATTTTGAATCTCTAACTTATACCATTTACACTGAGGCCGGTATTGTCAAACCAAGCACCATCTGGGCAGTTAGATGATTGTGTATGGGCCTTGATAATTATTAGTAATCAGACTATATATTTCTACTTTATTTAGAGGACTTGTTAAGGAAGAGTATTTGGTGATATTTCTGGGATAATAATTTTATTTCCCCTTTAAAACATGTTTGGGTACTCATTTGAAGTGCCTCAGCAAGACACTTCAAATGAGTACCACTACACGTTTTTATGGAGAACTGGAGAAAATACTCTGGTATTCTCTAATATTCAGAGAAAGATATGTCTGTTAAAGCTTGATCAGCATCACGAAAACATGCCTATATAATTTTGACCCCCTTAAACCCCACTTTTATATAGTAAAACTGGGGTTTACAGGGGTATACATTATTTTTCTTATTTCTGCTCAAAAACATAGATTGTGGGTACTCGTTAGAACCGCGTCGCTGAGGCAGTTCTAACGAGTATTACAGTCTATGTTTTGAGCAGAAATATGAAAAAAATTTAGAATTTTTATCTGAAAACTTTCAGTTTTTGGTGGTGAAATTTTCAGTATATTTGAAAAGGTGTGTTTTCGTTATGAAGGCTGGCTATGTTTGCAATTCATCCAGCATATTTTAGACACATTACCAGCCTGACAAATAACCTCATTAAATTTTAGGATACTAAGAGGAGACAACTCTATGAAAATCATTTTGGTCCCTTCTAAAAATGAACTGTTCTAAAAGGAAAGAATTTGCTCCCAAAATGGGTTCTACTCTTAAAGGAAAACATGTACATTTGCTCTTCTTTTAGAGAAGACCCTATTTCAGAAGGGGGTTAGAGTGCAGGATAGCAAACACGAAATCACAAAAGTTGTCTCCCTGGTTCAAAATGTACCAAGTGTATCCTGCCCCCTTTAAGAATGGTACACCACCTCTATAATAATCTATGGAATCGAAATAAAAAAAACCCCAAAAAACAGTGCTAGGTAAACAGTTGTGTTGTAGCCAAACAAAAAGGTATACCGGTAGATTATATAGTAAAATGACCATAAATGATCAAATTTCTATATAACCTATACATTTTTGTTGGATACAACATTTTTGAGTTCCACTTTACCATGTTAGACTGAATAAACTCACCCCACACAATAAATTAGAACTGAATAAACTCACCCCACACAATATATTCGAGCTGAATAAGAACTCGCACTACATATTGGAAGAGTCCAATTACAATTTTAGTTATATCAGACTATGTGATTTAGATATTCCGAGAGAAAATAGAAAAATTATTTACAAAAAAGTAGAGACCCTGATCAGATGGTAGATTCTGCAGCATCTGATCTGGGTCTGCAGTGCTCTGCACTATTTGCCAGTTACCCTTTTGGGTTTCCAGACTAAAATGGAATAACCCATCTTGTATCCAATACCATCTTGTAATGATTCCTCTTATAAAGTGGTTCCAGTCTTACAAACAATTATAGTGTGTGAATTGTTAGGGTTATTGTGATGTTTTTCTAGGGTTGTATACCAACTATAGGAAGGGCTATGGTTGTTAATGCTGCACAGCTGGCTTCATATTCACAAGCAAAAGAGGGACTTAAATCAACTGGTAAGATTTTGTTTTCAGATTCACTTCTTGCAGGAAAAACACAGACCAAACTGACTTGTTCTTTGTTGTCTATGCCCACAATCTTAATGTTTGCCATAGCTCTTGAAGCACTTTATGCAAGGTCATGGACTGGCCCAATGCTATTTTCCAGGGACTGTTCAATGTTCAATGTTGTTATGGCCAAGTATATGTATTAGTTTTTATGCCCCTACATCAGATGATGCCGGGGGCATATAGTTTTTTTCGGTTTTCTGTTAGTGTGTACATGGGAACGTGCGTATGAATGTACGTCTTTCTGTAAGAAAATATGTACCGGGTAGGTATGTACATACATACATAGGTACTTGATCCTGTTAGACGCAGATTAAGGCATTTGTACCAGGTAGAATTTTGCAGTTTTATAGTCAGGTACCCTACAGCGGGAGCATCCATGTACTGTGGACACATTTCTAGTTTTTTCTCCTTTTCCTTGGATGACAACACAGAATGGGCCACAAGATTGAATAAGAACTCATCAGATCAAAGGTCACTGAAAATATTCTTAAATGTGGAGTGCACAAACTAATAAATTATTGCAACAAAACCTGTGTTAAGATCTCCACCACATCTAGACTATTTCCGTCAAGGCCACTGAGCAAACAGTGTTAACCTAGATCAAACTTTATAACTGAAGCGATTTGATCAGGATCTGCACTGTTTGCCAATTGATCAGCTTTGTTTTGACACATCAATTTATAGTCCAGGGCCCAGTTTTTCAAAGCGTTGTTAGCTTAACAAGCTCGTTAGTGATCAAAATGATAGCTGTTCTAGTAAGTACAATATCTAATTCACAGGTATTTATGCTGAAAAAATGTGGAGCTTCTCACATTTTTTTCAGCAAAAATATTAGCGTATATGCCATATTTGATGATCAAAGTTTTAACGATACGTTAACTAACAACATCGATAGTTTTGAACAACTGGGTCCAGGGTATTTTGTTCAAATAAAATAAGTAAGAGAACTTGTAAAGGAGCAGTACTTAATGATATTACAGAGATAATTTTCTGCAGTTCTCTGTTTAACATATATTGTGGTACTCCTTGAAATATTGCTGTACTAAGGCCATTCTAAAGAATAGCCATAACATATCTTTTTGTGGAGAAATAAAAATAAAATGTCTTCTCAGTGTTATTGTTAAATACTCAGTTAACATGTCATCTGTATAAAGGTAATAATAAGTTTGTGGGCCTGAGTAAACGATGTAGACATAGGTAGATTGCCATACTCTGTGGCATCTGATCAGGGTCTACACTGCTTGCACCATCCAGCTATATTTTAGACACATAAAAAGTAATAGAATAGACCTTTTCAAATTTTAGGACAAGTGTGTTAACCCTTAAAGCGCCAAGAAAAACTGCATCTGAAAATGTCGTCTGTTTATGTCGTCTGCTGAATATTCTTGCAAACTTTTCAAACCTATTTTTTGCATACTGGCAAACAGTGTGGACCTTGATCAGACTGCTCCTAAAGGAGCAGTCTGATCTGGGTCCACACTGTTTGCAGAAATGACTTTTAAAATCACAAGCAGAAGACAAAGCAGATAACAATTGTTGTGACTGGCGCTTTAAGGGTTAAGTAGTTAAGGTATACCAATACCCTAAAATTTTATTCATTATTTTGTTGCAGGCTGGTTCCATGAAGGTATAATTCTGCATTTCTGTGCTAGTATGATCAGCGGACTGGTTACCACTGCAGCTTCTATGCCTGTAGATATAGCTAAAACCAGGTAATGTTAATTTCATCACTTCTAGGTATATTTTGATGTTGTAACGTGTAATACAATTGACACCTTGAACTAGCTGACAACCAATGAAAACTAAGGCACATTTGAAAACCATAAGGCGGGACCCCGTAGCCTGTTGGATAGGAGAGTTGACTGTTAATCTATTAGGTTTCTCACCACTGTGGTTCGAGCCTTGCTAGGGTCACATGTGGGAAAGCCAAGTTCTGCTTACGGATGGTCAGGTGGTTTTGCCCCGGGTTCTCCAGTTTTTGCCCACCTTTGATGAACAATTGGCTCGATATAAGTGGAACATTCTTGAAAACCCAAATCAAAAAAAAAAAAAAAAGGGAGAGATTAGGCAAACATCTCATACTGATTTTTGCCGGTATATTTTAAAGGTAAATTTTAATGTTTGTCTAAGGAAAATTAATTTTATCCATGTGGACATGGTTAATTACACTCTCTGGAGGAGTCAATACCCTGTTACCCTTCCCTGGTTTGTGAACATGTATTTTGGGCAGATATATCAAAGTTAGAAAACATGCTGTTTACCTGCACATATAAGTCAGCAAAAATGAACAATATCTATTGTTCACATAATTTTAATATCAGTTAGGCAAAATATTTATTTTTGTGCCTTTCCAGAAGCATTCTTTTTACCACCATTTCTATGTTTCACCTTTCTATATATCCATCTGCAACTGTGCTGAAGCAGCTAGCATAGACTCATCTGCACAGTCTGATTACTGTCTACCTTGTTCACTCAAGAAATCTTCAAGGATGATTTCCATTGCTCTTGATAAGGTATTTTTTCAACCAAAAAATATCTATATTTTTCTTATTTCTCGACGGAGACATATGTTGTGGGTACTCATTAGAAGTGCCTCACTGAGGCACTTCTAATGAGTACCCACAACATATGTTTTCGTCAAGAAATAAGAAAAATATTTACCTGATTACCCCTCTCTTATCAAGACCTATGATTTCCTTTTTTGAAGAGCTTGTACATCAAAAGATCATTATATCTCCACACTACGAATTAGCAACCCCATGAGAGCAGCTGTCATCAGGGCTTATGTAAACTGTAGAGATGCAGATCAACCTCCAATGCTGCATAATTTAACAATAGGATTAACTATACATCAATATATCCAAGGAGTCTTTAATCCTTGTCCTGCTGAACCTGGATATATCCTGCCTTTGCAAACAGTGTAGACCGGCACAGTGGCTCAGTGGTAGAGCGTCCGCTTTGTGACCGGGAGGTTGCGGGTTCGATCCCCGGCCGGGTCATACCAAAGACTTTAAAAATGGTACTAGCTGCTCTTTCGCTTGGCGCTCAGCATTAAGAAAGTAGAGCTAGAACTGGTCAGCTCAGTGTCAGTATAATGTGACTGGGTGGAATATCATGTCAAAGTGTCTGGGGCGTGATATTTCAGTGAGGCAGCACTCTAAAAGTGAGCATTGAGCTCCCTGCCACATCCAGACACCGTCGCGATATGACTGAAAAAGGTTGAAAGCGACGTTAAGCCCAAATCAAACAAACAAACAGTGTAGATCCAGATTAGTTGGCTTCTGATGAAGCCAACTGATCTGGATCTGCACTGTTTGCCATTAAATATGAGAATTTATATCAAAAATCTAGATTTAGTAATCTGATTGGCTGACAATTAGAAATGGGCGTGGCATCTTAATTCAGTTAATTCAGCATGACAAGAGTTAAGGGAACTGGATACACTTGGTAGGTTTTCTGCTATTTTTTGCAAGGGAATCGTCATTTACTATTTGCTGTCCTGGACACCAAAGCTCATCTGTAAAGGTTTCTGCTCTAAAAGGGGAGCAATTTCTTTTTCTTTAAAGGATAGACCTCTTTTTTTAGAAAGAAGAAAAATAAATTTTTACAGAGTTGCCTCGCTTGACAGCGAAGGCTCTATATATCAGACTGCAAATGCAGAGGCTGATTTGGGCCTTCACTGTCCTCATATGTTTCCAAAGATACACAGTCACATGGCATCCTAAAATGTTTTATTTCATTATTTCCAGAATACAGAACATGAAGATTATAGATGGGAAACCAGAATACAAAGGAGCTTTAGTAAGCATACACACAGCTCATCTTTTCGTTTAAGTAGTCTTTAGAATTAAATTTCAAATTTTTTGTTACTGTTTTTTTTTTTTTTTTTTTTTTTTTTTTAAGTAATGCTGTGACTCCCAGTTTTCGCGATGTAACTTTTCCCATTGTAATTATTTACTGAATAAAACATCTAGTAAATACTTTTCTACATTTGAATCATACAAAATTAATTCATATTCAGCTCATAAACATTTATTTTTCGCAGTAACCTCGTCAAAGTGCATAAGACCATATAGTATTTAATCTCTTGACCTGTCATTTGTCTAGTGAGGTCACACCCGGTTTTAGACAATGTGCAATAAGTGTCATAACATTTGCAACTAGCGGAAGAGAAAAAAAAATAGGATGAGTGATAATTTGAATTACCACTTTCTTACCTTTGTGCAAGTGAAGTAATAATTTCATCCATTGCTGGAAACACCTCGGATAAGTAAAGTAGCTAACCCCCTACTGACAATATTTCACAAGAAAGTTATTTCTAACAAACAATTCAAGTCATTTTAACAGTAATACTTTAAAACTGTAACAAATTTACGTGATATTTTAAGTGAACATAATGTTGTTTTTTTTATCTCGTAAATCAATTAAAAGATTAAAATATGAAAAATTCAATATAATACTCACAGGTTTGAAGCCCATTTTGGAAAATTATTGTTCAGTGACTCATGAGAATTTTGATAGTTTACATTGACAATATTGTGATGCTGCAATGCATATGCTAATCTTTCAACAGCTTCTATTGTCAAAAACCTAGTGTGATTGAGTGGTTTACCGTATGTATCATAATAACCCTAAATATTGGGACAGACAAGTCTGAGCAAAGAGTGTAGACCTGGACAAGTTCTGAGCAAACAGTGTAGACCCAGGACAAGTTGTACAGTTTGCCACTCATCTAGCTTTTTTTTAGATACCTCAACATGTACTAAAGTAGACTCTATTAGACTTTAGAACAAGTATAGAAAGGAGTTAAGGTATCACAATATGTAAGGTAAATATGGTAAGTCAGAGGCTAATAATTCTACTAACGGGGCTATCAGCTCTCCAACATACCTGTGCAACATGTAGTGTGCGGGTTCCTATCATCTAATTGGCAGCTGACTGATAGTTTATCAGGAAGTCCTCTTAGAGAAACTGGTATTATAATAACTTTCACCTCTGCAGGACTTCATTAAATGTTTACAGAAATAATAATTACACATGCCAGTTGCACAGTCAAAGAAAAAAATCAATAGGCAACATATTGAAATATTTTTCTGATTTGTTCCAGAAAACAGGGTTTGACATTTCATGCAAACTGTCTCCTCCTATAAAGGAGAAATGTCAGCTCCTGTTTTCTGAATAAATATCATCAAATTGTTGTTTGTTGAATTTTCTCTGAGCGTGGTAAATGTCAAACTTGAAACCATTTCTTAATCTGATATTAATATGGAGCATCTATACAAACCCATTAATGTCAATTACTGCTGAAGTCAGCCAGCCAATGATAAGGCACTTTCATCATATGAGTCGAAGGTCATAGCCCCGTTAGTCTCTGGGTGAATATGTAAGGTGAATATGGTAAATAGAATTTCTGCCATTCCATCTGTGCTGTGGTTTGAGACTCATATGGTGTGATATTAATTGTATGTGAGAAAATTGCCATTTGTCTCCCAAAGTCTGTTGGGATATCACCACATAGCACTTGTCAAATTGCTCACTTGATCTGAGTAAGCACTGTTTACTCATGTATGTCACACAATAAAATAATGGCCTTATTTGTTGAGAGTTCTGTTCAGGAACACAGCATTGCAGGCTGTCCAGAGCGTAATAGTGAAGATAAAACTCTGCTAACAAAACTTTTGTTTTGATAGAGGTAAATGGATACTTCAGAAATTTTTTCTGCCATTTTACAAAGCAAGACAACTTTGCAGACATCAGGTTAATTTTCTAGTATTTGAAACTTTTCAAAAATGGGCCCTACTCTGAAAAGAAAAATCTGTTCCTTATGGGACCAAATTCTTTCCTTTAAAAGTAAGGGAGCAAATTATTTCCTTTAAGAATAGCCTGGAATAAGAATGAACGAGATTATTTATATATCAAATTTATTTTACTTGGAGATGTATCTCTTCCTCTTAACACTTGTCATGCAAAAATAAATTGATGCCATGCCTACTTCCAATTTTCAGCCAATCAGATGACTTGATCCAGTTTGTTGATATAAATTCACATACTGAATGACAAACAGTGCAGATCCAGATCAGTTGGCTTCTTCAGAAGCCAACTGATCTGGATCTACACTGTTTGCAAAGGCAGGGTATATCTTGGTTCAGCAGGACAAGGGTTAATATATATGTAATTTATATTTACAGGATGTGTTGTTCAAAGTCATCAGGAAAGAGGGCTTCTTCAGTTTATGGAAAGGATTTACACCATATTATGCCCGTCTTGGCCCCCACACAGTTCTCACTTTCATTTTCCTGGAACAGCTGAATAAGTTGTACAAGGTCTACGTACTGAAAGACACAAGTGGGGGTGGGGGTGGCTTATAATATTGATGTACTTGAACAGTAGCTTTTAAGAATGTGAATGGGTCAGATAAGATTAAAATCTTTTCTTCTATTGCTTAAGCATATGAGCCTCAATGTGTACCCATTGAAGACTTAGATCAGACTGCGAGGAAATGACATAACCCCATGGGGTTGAATATAACGCAAAACCTCAACACAATCATAAAGAAACTTTGCATCCTTTTCTATCCAAAATGCAACCGGGGACAATTCTAATCAGACTGCAACAACGTGCAGGCTGATTTCATTCTTCGCTGGGTGCATATGTACGAACATAACGTTTTCTGATAATGTTAAAATTGCAGCTCATATATTGTAGTACTCATCAACATTGTCTCTCTTTGACAGTGTTTGAGTACCATATTTACCCTAAGTATTGGGACACTTTAACTTCTTACCATAATAGTCCTAAAATTTAAACAAATTTACTATCTGTTGATATGCCTAAAAAGTGCTGGACAAGCGGCAAAGAGTGTAGACCCTGATCAGATGCCGCATTCTGTGGCATCTGATCTGGGTCTACACTGTTTGCTCAGGCCTGTCTGTCCCAATGTTTAGGGTTATAAGTAAGGCTGGCACAATTACTAGAATAATCGATTAATCGATCGATATATTACACCGAAATGATTATCATCACTGATTTGCTAATAATGGATTATTTGATTTATGTGTCTGTTACATTACCTTGTTTACCCTAAGTGTTCGGACACCTCAGCTCTTTATCATACTTATTCTTAAGTTTGAACAAGAACAGTTTACTACCCAATGTTGTGTCTAAAAATAGCTGGAGAAGTGGCAAACAGTGTAGACCCTGTTGAGACGCCACAAACTGCGGCATCTCATCTGGATCTACACAGTTATCTCGGGCCTGTCTGTCCGCATACATACAGTAAAGTATAACCTTTGATAAGAGTCATGCTCAGACAGTAAGCCAGAAAGGTAAAAATATGACCAGATCTTCAGTGATTACTAATCGATTATCGATCACAATGGCAGGACTGATAATCGATTAACTTTTCAGCTCTGATTAGCCAGCCCTGGTTATTAGGATACCTAAAATATTTGCTTTCATAGAGAAGTAAGAAAAACCTGTAGCTCCAGATAAGGAGTGTATCCAGATAAATATTTACTTATTTCTCCGCAAAAACACATACTCATTAAAAGTGCTCCACCAAGATGATTCTAATGAGTACCCACAGAATATGTTTTCATGGGAGAAATAAGAAAAAAAAAATATCAGCACCTTTTTGTTGAAAAAAAAATATACAATAAAACACATCACGAAAACATGGCTATATAATTTTGACCCCCTTAAACCCCAGTTTTATATTGTAAAACTGGGTTTACAGGGCTAGACATTATTTTTCTTATTTTTGCTCAAAAACATAGATTGTGGGTACTCGTTAGAACTGCCTCATTGAGGTGGTTCTAATGAGTACCCACAATCTATGTTTTGAGCAGAAATGTGAAAAATACCAGAATTTTTTATCTGAAAATTTTCATTTTTTGGTGGTAGAATTTTCAGTATATTTGAATATAGGTGTTTTTGTAATGCAACAAAAAATAAATGGAACTGCACCTTACCTAGAGTGCAATATATTTTTGATGAACAATCCCTAACTGTTCTTTAAAATTGGGTACATGTGGTGAGAAAAATTGTCTGATGCTATATGTGGAATATGAAGACCCAGAAAAACTTTCCTTTCTGTACAGTCTAGTCACATTCATTGTTCTTGTTTATACATGTATGTAGTCACAGCAAAGTTGAGATACTTGAAGATGGTGACCAGACTGAACAGATTGCAATCTGGCCTGGGCCTTTGTTTTTGGCAAATGCCAGGCATAATGTTTTGCTATGATATGACAGGTGTTGGCGAAAATCATGAACTTGGGCTTCTATGCCACAACACTCTGACCTATTTAAGCAGGCAATGTTAGTGTCATAAAGACTGTTCAAATATTAGTATGCTGTGGAAAACTTCCAGCAGACAAATCTGTTAAATTTTTTTTTTTGTTATTTTCCCAAGAAAATAGGGTTGACGTTTCATTTCCTTAGGAGACAGTTTGCATGAAACGTCAAGCCCTGTTTTCTATGAAAAAAATAAGTTATTAAGAAACACATTGCATGAAATATCAAAAATGTTTTGCTTGGAAAATGAAACATATCATTAATTTGTTATCTGCTGAGAGTTTTCCCAGAAAGTGCATATTACACATTAATCTCTTAATAACACGGTTCATTATAACACGATTTTTTATACAACACAGTTCAAAGATGGATCCAAAAAATGTATAGATTATATAGAAAAATGACCATAAATGGTCATTTTTCGATATAATCTATATATTTTTGTTTGGATATAACACAGTTGTATAACTAACACCAACAATAGTGTTATAAAGAGGTTGTGGTGTATTAAGCTATAAAGCTAACTGTTAAGCTATTTCAATTTTAATGTGTAGTATTTAGTGTGTTCACTGTGACTGTGTACAGTATCGAGTCTGTGTGTCTGTGTATTGAGCTGTAGAAATAAGGAGCTTGGTTAACTCACTTGTCGAATCATCAGCATGCCTGAGTGCTTAGTGCTATTGACTTGGGGTCACAAGGTCTCGGTTTTGATTCCTGCTAGAGTTAGAATTCAGCTCATGACTGTATGTTGCTACATTGAACAGAGTGTTTCATTATCACCCTAGTATGGAAAATAATTTTGAAAAAGACATAAAACACCAAGTGATCTTCATCAGTCTCACGTCCTTTTATTTAAGGCCTTACCATTTGTTGAGGTGGTTTGATGAAAGCTCTGTGACAAGTGAAACAGTTCCATATCTCCGCAGTACTGACTTAAAGGAATAATTGAAATTAGAGTGTGTGATAGTCTTGTTTGTTGTATGGTGCTTTTTAGAGCTTTTTATATTGTATGCTCATAGTACAGTGCCAGGCATAACTCTAATATAAAATAAGTGAGGTAACACACTGAAAAGTGAGCATTGAGCACCTTGTCACATCCACACACTGTAATTACATTACCTGTTGCATTTCATTACATCTAACCCTAGTTCTGCTGAACCCGGATATGTCCTGCCTTTGCCTTTGCAAACAGTGTAGATCCAGATCAGTTGGCTTCTGAAGAAGTCAACTGATATGGATCTGCACTGCTTGCCATTATGTATGTGAATTTATAATAACATTCTAGATCAAGAAATCTGGTTGGTTGAAAATTAGAAGTGGATGTGGCGTCTTAATTTATTCAGCATGACAAGAGTTAAGCTTTAGCACTCTGAAGGCTTAATTATCAGATGAAAATTAGCATTTATTCTTATTTTTCACATATTTCTTATATATAATCCTATGGAGACAATTTGAATGAAATTTCAAGTATTTTCAATGAAAAATAATTTGCTATGATCTGTAATATACAACTTAATATACTATGAGTTTAAAATACAGGAAATATTTCCTTCAGGACTTGCAAATTTTATGCTTGTACTGTCACACTCATTTGTTTATCAAATCTGTAACTATCTCAGGAACTATTTCTTGTATTTGAAATTTTAAGGTACATAACCTCTATATCTTTCTTCAAATACTACCTGTGCCCACATGGTCATTTTGGCATAGTCCGCGGGTCGTTTTGTGTTCTGATGGATCTGTTATATGTTCTTTTTCTGTGTGTATATATGCATATCTGTATATCTTTGCTTATATATTATGTGAATTATTATGCCTCTTTGATTAATTGATAGAGATGTTTAACTCTTTAAAACCTTACGAATTTAATATGTACCCAAAGAAAGGCTTTTAATTGTTAGAACAAAACATCAAGGAGTTTTTATGTTTTTATTTTCACATTTACACTACAACCTCTTTATAACATGGTTCGTTATAACACGGTTGTGGATATAACAAGGTTCAAAGATGGATCCCTAAAATGTATAGTTTATATTGAAAAAATGACCATAAATGGTCATTTTTCAATATAATCTCTACATTTTTATTTGGATATAACATGGTTGTTTAACTAGCCTGGTTAATGCTATGGACCCCAACAACAGTGTTATAAAGAGGTTGTGTTGTACTTCTCATGTTTATGTAAATGAAAGTGCAAAGCACTATCCATTATCATATCTACCTGTAGTATTCAGACACCTTATCTCCATACCAGACTTGTCCAAAAATTTGAATGTCGATTTTACTACCCAACCCCCCACAGCTTCCCTTCTACTAACATAATGATTAAAAACAAACCAAATCAGATAGTAGTAATAGATGAAATACTGTATTTGCACAAAATGCAGCAGATTGCAGTGTCTGAACAGAATGTGCGTTTGTCACGTATCCAGCTTTTTAGACAGATCAAGAGGCAGTAAGATGGAGAAGTATGGTATTAAGACAGTGTTCAAATATTTGGGGGAAATATGATAGCCAGGGAAATATCTGCCAATACTATTTGTGAACATGGAAGATTTCTACCAATGCCTTCTGTGTAGACTGACCAGAGCCTTTGTTGTACTCTTACAAAATAATTTTACACACAGCTTTGCAAAATTGAAAATGAAAAAAACAACAACAACAAAAAACAGTGAAGATCTTGCATAACTGTACAGTCTGATCTTAGCATTTTGTATTCATAAATGGCATGCATGTATATATGTATCCCAGCTGTTGGCACATTAAGTTGAATCATATTTACCGTTAGTATTTGGACGTTTAGGCAGGAACAAACAGTATAAACCTCCAATCGGATGCCTCAAAATGTTGCATATTTTCAGGGTGTACTCTGTTTGCCACTCATCCAGCAATTTTAAACACATCAACAGATAGTAAAAAATAGACTTTTTCTAAACTAGAACAAATATGGTAAGGTGTTAAGGTGTCTGAATAATTAAGGTAAATATAATAAATGAAGATTTTTTCTAAAGATTTTATTTAAACTATATTTTAGGTATTTTTAACTTTATGGTAAATGTCCCCAAAAATTGAGCACTTTATTCCATACTTTTTTGGGCCTAAATTTTGCTACTTATGCATTTGTTTTTTTAAATACTTAGTAAAATGACAAACAGTGTAGACCCTGATCAGACTGCTCTTTCTGATCTGGGTCTGCACTGTTTGCATATGCCAGTTTGTGAGACACTTTGATGTATGAAATTTTAGGAGATTTACCATAATGTAAAACTTGCTACTGCTAGTCCTTATCAGGCAATAAATTTATAGTTTTTGTACCATGGGACAATGTTTCTTTGGGAATAGTCTGACAGTAAAGGCCTAGATACAACTATAATGTGTTAACCTAATAAGCCTGTCTAGATTTTAGGATGACACATAGTAGTTCTAATTCCAGTGTTTCATCACAGCTCTAACTGTATTACCATGGTAATCTTAACACCTGGATACCATAACTCAATACTGGTTAACCGCTTAGAGGACTAAGCCTGCCCAGTAAACGTGTGGTTAGGTAAACTGACCACGCTCGACATGACCCCACTGGGTTGACTGGGCCGTAAAACCTCAACACAAACAAACTATTTTGCATTTGAAATTTGAAGCAGTCCATTTGAATATTGTGTTCAATGAATAGCTACAGATAAGAGGCGGTATCCTGTAAATTTTTCTTATTTCTCTGTGAATATAGGCGAATTTTGTTGGCTTGAACATCTTAGGGACCATGGAAATTTGTTCGAGACCTCGGTAGTTTGAGCCATTGAGGGTTAATCATAGCACCAGGTCAGGAAGCAAACAGGGATAATTTTAGGAAGTATTCTCTATACAAAAATGGTATGTTGAGTGTACTCATTTGAATTGTCTCAATAAGATGATTCTAATGAGTACACTTATCATACAATTTCATGATGAAATAAAAAATCACAAAAAATGTTTTCTTGAGCTATTGGAAGAATTTCATAGGGACTCAAAAGCAAGTTTGAATTAGCCATGGTTTACGAGCCATGGATGTTCGAGCTATTGCGGTTCGACTTTACATGTTTCTGTGACTCATTAGAAGCATCTCAGTGAGGCACTTCTAATGAGGAGTATCCACAGTATATGTATTTGCGGATAAATAAGATAAATAAAATATCAATCAACTTTCAGACTGTTTGCCATAATCTAGATCCGGCCTTGAGGGCTCAGTGGGATTCCTGTCTGACTGGTGATCAAGAGGCCACAGGTTCTATCTTGGCTGTGTTTGGCAACGTAAACTGACATGACCCAAATGAGTAGACAGGGCTGTAAAACCTCAAATTAATCAATAAAAAGCCACTAATCTAGCAGTTTTAGACACATTAAAAGTGTGTTTCTTTTTTAATTGTTAGGACAAGTATGGTAAGGTGTTAAGGTATCCAGATAGGTATGGTAAATACGGTAAATGGTAGCATTAGATTTTTTTTTTTTTTCTTAATTTTTTTATGCCCCCGCCATTTGAAGAATGATGGAAAGGGCAAATAATGTTACCCCTGTCTGTCCATCAGCCTGCTTCCGGTGTTAGCAATTTGCATTTAAGTTTTTCAGGCGGGGGCGTCTGTGTCCTTTGGACACATTTATAGTTTAATTCTTGTGTTTAATAAGTTCATACACTTCTATTGCTGTTTATTCTCTGTGCCATAATTTTCATTTTTTCTTACAAATTCTTGTATTTAATAAGTTTATACAAATTTTTGTGCCATAAATCTCATTTTAAATATTTATTATCATTAAATTGCACTTCCCATATTTTTCTAATGCCATTTAATCTGAGTGCCATATTTTTCAGTTTTAAATTTTTATATTCATATCATTTGCATTCCCAACTTTTAAATTTAAGATCATGAGCCAGTTTAACCTATTTATGCCTAGCATCCCATAAAAGGGACATTGGCAAACAGTGAAGGCCCAGATCAGATGCCACATACTGTTTGCATTAAATACAGGAATTTCTGTAATACATGGTAGAAACAAACTGACAGGCACCCCTTCTATTGAAAATAGACCGGTCCAAAGTGTTGTGGTATAAGAATCCACTTGGCATAAATAGGTTATGAAAATGATCTTATGACATACATTTATTGGTGTCTCAGATCAGCCTGAGCATTCTGATCGATACTTTTTCTTTTTTTCTCACTGAAGTTGCATTGTATATAGGGATCAAACATGGTTTTTCAATGCATTAACATTCGCCAGGTCCCTTGGGAGGTGTTGGAAACGGAGGCCTTTGGCCTCCGTTCAAACGTGGTTTTTCAATGCATTATCATTCGCCAGGTCCCTTGGGAGGTGTTGGAAACGGAGGCCTTTGGCCTCCGTTTCCAACACCTCCCAAGGGACCTGGCGAATGTTAATGCATTGAAAAACCATGTTCGATCGCTATTATTGCATAAAAATTAGAAACATTTGCTACATTTTGCGTTATCTCTTGCACTATTTTGTTTCGCCATTTCACTGATGTCTCACGAACGCAATTTCCACGGACGATGCTCGTTCAAGGGCCAGGCACTACACATCTCGTGATGGCAGCAATTATGTGGCCCCGGTACAGGCATTTTGAAAGTTGCATAGCCGTGCATTAACAGCACGTGAATTGCCTTGTTAATTCACGGCTTTTCGCTGGTTAATGCACGGCTGTTAATAACGTGCGGCACTGCTTTTTATGCAATAATATATGTTAATCAGCAGAGTGCCTAACATATACTGAGCAGTCTGAACAGACTGATCTTAGTCTTTGCTGGATGCACATGTCAGGAGGTACGTTTCCTTACCTCGCTTTTCATATGAATTATGAACTACTGGATAATGGTCATTGATTTTTGGCCTTTCTGGTATACCATTTTATACATGATGTAACCTGCATACTGCCATACAAATGTGCTTCATTTGAGAACTGGATCATGAGAAGGCCTGTATAATCCATGCTGGATTAATGAACAGCACAGGTTCATATCTAAACCATGTAGATTTGGCTCACCTATTTATTCTAACCAAATGGCTTATGTAAACAGTGCAGAGCAGACCAAGATCTTACTGCTCACATGCATAAATGAGCTGGGCCTTTGCTGTTTGAAAATATCCTAAATACCATTTTCACAAGGCAAGGCCCAAATACCGTATTTGAACTAATTACCACACTGTGCACCTAGGTTTTTCAAAATTACTGGAAAAACTTGTAGTAAAATCCACCAAATAGGGGCACACTTTAAAGAGGTCAGCAGAGGACTTCATTTAGAGAGTATTTAATGATGCTTATGCGATACAATTTTCTGATTTTCTTCTAAAAGCATTTGTTGTGGGTACTCATTTGAATTGCCTCAACTTGTCGACTTGAATACCCACAACATATGTTTCTGTAAAGTAGATAAAGGACTACTAAACTGATTGACTGTTCGTTTATAGGAGCATGTGCGGTAATTAGGTCAAATACGGTATGTTCAATTTTCAAACTGTTCCACTCTATAGAAATGTGCTTTTTAATTATTTGATATACAGGGCTTCCATTAACTTCCAGACTCAGGAAGTCCCAGACTTCCTACCCCTCAAATTTGGAAGTCCCACAGGAAAATCTAGGAAGTCCCACTTTTTCCGTGCTGCGGCGGTCTGCCCTTTCTTTAGTAGAACATAGGTTCTTATTTCAGTGTCACACAGAATCACCATGATACACGCTTCTCTTAGATGTGTTTTAAAAATGTCCTTAACGCTTATTAAAATTCGATCGCATCTTTTTGGAAAGCCTGTACTTGTATGTCGGACCTTAGAGAAAGCATCAACATTGGTACAACTTCGCATTCGTTTCAAAGCCCAGAGAAAGAAAAAAGAAAAGAAAATACATGAGAGAAAACACCCAAAACATGTTTTCTTAAAAATAAACTATGCTGAAATTATTTTGCAGAAATGTATTTTATGAAATATTTGTTCGGATTGAAGCTGATCAACACGAGCGAACGAGTTGCTTACTTCACAAAAATTGCGGGAAAACGGCGCCGACTCGTGCGACAACAAACAAATTAAAGGCAGCTCTCGATGAAATACCAACAGCAAAACGTTCGTTCGCGGAGAAAAGCAAGCAAAAACATCGCAAATCGCCTTTATTCAGACTTACTTTGCGTCTTTTCCGCGCTGGTAAACAGCGCAACCGGAACAAGGCTACGCATTTAGAAACGGGTTTTTCCAAAAATTTTGACGAAAAATATATTTTCTTTTCATCTGAAAAATTGCTTTTGTTGTCATGACAAACGTAAGCTTCTAAATTCGAATAGATCTTAATTTGCGTTCTGTGCATAATTGTTATTTATTTATTTTTACAATTTCACTCGGCAATTCCCGGAAGTGTTGCAGACGACACACGTTCTTAGAAAAATAATAATTTAAGATTTTAAGACGTGAATATTAAAAAATAATAATGACTTCATATAATTTCAACGAATATTTTCGGGATCGCAGTAGAAAATTTAATTATAAAAAACATCAAATAATCAACTCAGCACGCGTGACAAATACATGCAGTGATCACGCAGCCATCAAAAGGGTGCCGCGACGCTTGACACGGCTGTCAATAAAACTCCCGCAAGCGGAAAGTGGGACGTCCTTAAAGCTCAGTCAACACAGGTAGCGAATTTCCGGTAAGTAGGCGGGGCAAACATCATACAACTGGTTAAAAGTGGGCGGGCCTTTTGACAATTTTTGGACGTCTCGGGTATCGATTTCGGACGGACAAAAGAAATTTCGGAAGTCCGCGGTACGTCTTTGAAGTTCAATTTGGACGTCCGGTGGCAATCTCAGGGCGTAATATACGCCGTACGTCCGCTTAACGGAAGCCCTGGATATAGATAGTGCTATTGTGCTTAAACTGACATTTCTAGATTTTATAGATGTATTTTGTCAAGAAAAGCTAAAAAAAAGTATACAGTTTTATATCTGTTCACTTCCAACCCATTTTATATCTATTCACTTCAACCAACTTTACTTTTGTTTTATTTTAAGATGATTTTACTCACTTTATGTAAAACATTAACCCATTTATGCCTTGTAAAAGGGACATTCTTGATCAGTGTAGATCCAGATCAGATGCCACAGAATGCTGCATCTGATCAGGGTCTACACTGTTTGCATTTTATACAGGAATGGCAATAAAACATGTTGATAATAAGAACTAACCAGACACCCCTTCTGTTGCATATGGACCGATTCAAAGACTTAAGGTTGAAGAGTCCACTTGGCATAAATGGGTTAAACATTATTATACACACTTTTGTCAGATAGTGCCATACATTACACTCTTTGCTTTTCACCTTGTGTTCTATTTTTATCTGTGTGGTTCATATCACCTGTTCATTTCAGAACAGGCTTGGAAAAGGTGTGCAGTAAATGTCTTAAAATTTCAAACAGTGTATTCCATACCTTTTTTGCCCTAACTTTGCTTTTTATGGAGTTGCGTCTCAAAATACTTAGGAGCAGTCTGATCTGGGTCTGCACCGTTTGCGTATGCATTTTTGTTGGAAGCTTTAGGACATTTACCAGTACCATAGTCATATTAAACTGATATATGGACAGATACCTATGCTACATGCAATGCATTCTGTTGAAGAGTGGTAGGGGATTTCTTAATTATAGCCCTGCTCTGAAAGAGTGGGCTAGACTGGCTTTGCCTTAATTAGGAACAGCCCATGGGTTTGTTCCCTTAACTCTTATATGGACTTGTTCCCTTAAAGCACCATGCAGACATGTAGCAGATACATTATCATTTTTATTTCTCAGAGAAGATAAAGCTTGACAATTCATGTGAATCATCTGCCATGAAGGTTCACATGAAATGTCAAGCCTCATTTTCTCAGTAAAATAAAAAAAAATAGTGTCATCTGTTCCTGTTAAGGCTTTAAAGGGCAAGCATATTATATTATCCTGCCAAATATAAGTACTGGACCCAGTTGTTCAAAGCATTGTTAGCTTAACGAGCTGGGTCCAGTTGTTCAAAGCTAACGACATCGTTAGTTAATGATTCGTTAAAATTTACATCAAGTGATACACAAATATGCTGAAATATTTTGCTGAAAAAATGTGAGTAGCTTTAGTGTAAAAGCTACTCACATTTTTTCAGCAAAAAATATCAGAATATTGTATATTGAATCTGCTAAAACAGTTAACGAAATGATCCTTAACGAGCTCGTTAAGCTAACGACGCTTTAAAAGACTTGGCCCAGGTTAGTGGTCAAAATGTTAACTCTTCTAGTAAGTACATCTAATTTGCAGGTATTCTTGCTGAAAAAAAATGTGAGTAGCTAGGCAAAAGCTACTCACATTTTTTCAGCAAAAATATTAGCGTATATTCCATATTTAATGATCAAAGTTTTAATGATACATTACTAATGGCATCGTTAGTTTTGAACAACTGGGCCCTGGTATATTAACTTTTTACCCACTAGTGGCGACTTTTGTCATCTGCTGTTAACCTTTGCACAGTATGGACCCAGATCAGGCCCGACTAAATGTTGGGCCTGATCTGGATCCAAAATGTTTGACACATGGATGGTGTTCCTGAGAGATTTTTTTTTTGAAAAAGTTAATTCAAAAAACATAAAAAAAAAAAAATATTTGAAAACGACAAAACAGCATGCAAAATTACCCAGCATGCAAAGAGTTAATATAATTTGGCAACATAATGGCAACACTGTTTAATGTATGACCACCACTTTTTAAGTAAACAAACTATACTGGATTTAATTTAGTTCTGTATTCTTGAGCCACAACATGTGAAAAATTCCTTGTCACCTATCCAGGTAACAAAGGTCTAGATCAGCCTGTGTAATGCATGTCCTCTAGCAGGACCAAGTCATTAAATCACTTTAGAATGTATCAGCAGAGAAGGCCCTAATCAGAATTACAAAATGCACAGACCGATTTGGGCTTTCTGTTCCCTGCTTGACTTTTCTGCCAAATACAATTATATCTTTGAGCAGGAGCTGACAGTGAAGACCCAGACTAGCATGTTCATTCAGGCATCCTGATCAAGACTACAGATTGTAACATAGCTATAGATAAGCAGAGTATATATATCTACAGGTATTGAGTTAAAAAATGTTCTTCACCACAAAACATACGGTTACTTATTATAAGTGCCTCAGTACTACAAAGTGTGATTTTTTTTTTCTGATTTGGGTTTTACGGCCCTTTCAAGAATATTTCATTTATATTGAGCTGGTCATTCATCAAAGGTAGGCGAAAACTGGAGAACCCAGGGAAAACCACCTGACCATTCGTAAGCAGAACTTGGTTTTTCCCCACGTGACCCGGTGAGACTCGAACCAGTGGTGAGAAACCTAATGTATTAAGAGTCAGCTCTCTTATCCATTAGGCTATGAGGCCTGCTAAATGTGTGGAGAAATAAGAAAAAAACAAAAACTTTTTGGTTGAAAAACTTAATTGAAAAAATTCAAAGGCTTTAAAGAACAAAAATCAAAGGCTTTAAACAACAAAAATCAAAGGCTTTAAGCAACGAAAATCAAAGGCTTTGATGGGACATGTATGAGGACTTGAATCTGTGCTTATGCTCAAATGCATAGTTTTGCTTCACGAAGCCTATATGATTTAAGGGCCATTTTCTTGTGTGGCTCAAGATTTTTTTTTTACTATTGCTATGAGACATGCCAAGCAAAAAGACGCATATGTAAACAGACAGCGACTGAATAATATGCTGTGTATTTCTTTGTGTTGAGGTTTTAGGGCCCAGTCAACCCAATGGGATCCTGTCCGGTGCGGTCAGTTTACCTAACCACACGTTTACTGGGCAGGCTCAGTCCTCTATGCGGTTAACCAGTACTGTGCACATTCTTTCGCCAGAAACTGACAACTGCCCTTCTTGAATCAGCGGAAGGGAAAGAATCACTGTAGAAAATATTTCATGATCAATCTCCATGAAAGAATGTTGCCAACCTCGATGGGGGTTGAACCCGCGACCTCCTGGTCTTCAGTCAGACGGCGCATCTAACTGAGCCACCGAGGCCGGCAGTATGCTGTGTAGATAACATGATTACCGTAAATATTCTATCTGAACGTAATAGCTCTCTATTTTGTCTGGGTTTGCACTACTCAGGCCTATCTGTCCCAAAACTTAGGGCAAATATGGTACGTCTAAAAAGTGCAGTTTGAATAATGACAGTATTTGCCTGATCAAAATGCTCCTTTGGTGTCTTCTCTGTTAGCACAGGTGTGACTAGCTGAGTACTTATGGTAAAAACAGAACCTTTTCCTTGTGACTATCCCATATGTACTGTGCCACAGTTTTGCCTGATATGAATCAAGAGTTACTGTTGTACAAGTGTTCCGGTGATTTTGTCTCATATTTTACAAGACACTATTAGTGTGCTTTTAAGTTAGCATAGAAACTTTGTTGTTGATTGATAGAAGCTCTGTTGTTGATTGATAGAAGCTCTGTTGTTGGATGGGTAACTATTAAATAGAATACCAAACACGTAACATTGTTATTTTGTCTATTGAAAGCTATTAAACCTAGTCCGCCTGAACCTGGATATGCCGCTTTTGCAAACAGTGTAGATCCAGATCAGTTGGCTTCTAAATCTGCACTGTTTGTCATAACGTGAATTTGTATCTGATTGGCTGAAAATAAGAAGTGGGCATGGCATCTTAATTATCCCCTCACACAACAAAGTTGTGGAGGGGACATAGGGTTTGTCCCGTATGTATGTATGTGCCTATGTTTGTATGTATGTATGTTCACCTTTTGTCATTGCTCGAGCGCCTACATTTATTGATGGATTTTAATATAATTCACACAAATGTTGGATATGACGATATCTCGAGCAAGTCTGTCTTTTGGGGTCCTGGGCTCGAGGTCAAGGTCACTAGCTATTTTTAGAAAAACTTTGTCATCGCTCTAGTGCCTATATTTATTAACGGATTTTAATTTAAGTTCATACAAAAATTGTGTACGACAATATGGCGAGCAAGTTGGACTTTCAGGGTCCTGGGCTCAAGGTCAAGGTCACTGTGGCTATTTTTAGAAAAACTTGTTCATTAGCACCTACATTTATCGATGAATTTAAATATAACTTCACACAAATGTTAGGTATGACAATATCTCGAGCAAGTTCGTCTTTAAGGGGCCTTGGCTCAAGGTCAAGGTCACTGGCTAGTTTTAGAAAAACATTGTAATTGCTCTAGCACCTTTTTTTTAATGTAACACACAAATGTTGGATATGACAATATCTCGAGCAAGTTCAACTTTCAGGATCCTCGGCTGAAGGTCAAGGTCACTGGCTATTTTTAGATAAACATTGTCATCGCTCTAACGTCTACATTTATTTGATGGATTTTAATGTAACCACACAAATGTTGGGGATGACAATATCTCAAGCAAGTTCGACTTTCAGGGTCCTGGACTCAAGGCCAAGGTCACTGTGGCTATTTTTAGAAAAACTTTGTCATCGCTCTAGAGCCTACTGACGTTTATTGATGGATTTTAATATAGCTTCTTACAAATGTTAGGTATGATAATATTTCTAGCAAGTTGGACTTTCAGAGTCCTGGGCTCAAAGTGGAGGTCACTATGGCTATTTTTAGCAAACTTTGCCATTGCTTTAGCACCTACATTTATTGATGAATTTTAATATAATTTCACACAAATGTTTGGTATGCCAATATCTGGAATAAGTTCCACTTTCAGGGTCCTGGGCTCAAGGTCAAGGTCACTGTGGCTTTTTTAAGAAAAGCTTTGTCATCACTCTATTACTTACATTTATTGATAGATTTTAATGTAAAATCACACAAACGTTGGTTATAATAATAGCTCAAGCAAGTTTGTATTTCAGGTTTGGGGCTCAAGGTCAAAGTTGACATGACAAATATTTTCTGTCAGGTAAGATCTAATCTCTCCCAACCTGAAAATCTGAATGTTTACAATACTGTAGCTTAATGTCAAGGTCATATTAGCCTTTACATTAAGGTCACATTCTTTTCTTTTCTTCATCCATGTAACTATTGTCATGACATTTCCTAGCTCAGTGTTTCAGTTTGCCCACACCAAGTAGTCTTTTGGGAGGGGATTTGGATCATCTGCAATACCTTGTTTATTCAGCATACCAAGGGTTAATACTAGTATTCTCAGTTAAACGATCACTGAAGATTTGATTACAGATGTAGCATCTTCCTTCAAGGTTTTGCCTCAATACATATGTCAACACCGAATGCCCAGGTCAGTTTACCCATTCAGGCAGCCTTCAGGATCTTTGCTGTCAACTTAACACATAGTATGATGGGTTAAAAATTCCAGTGATACTTTGAAATATTTTTCTTAAATGCATTGGCATTTCATGTAAATTGTCTCTTGTTTGTTTTTATTGAGGTTTTACGGTCCAGTCAACCCAAGGGGGTCATGTTAAGCATGATCAGTTTACCTAACCACACTTTTACTGGGCAGGCTTAGTCCACTTAGCGGTTAATCAGTATTGTGCACATTCTTTCACCAGAAACTGACAACTGTCCTTCTTGAATCAGCAGAAGGGAGAGAAACACCGTAGAAAGTAGTTCATGATCAAATTAGTCAAAGCCTATTTTCTAGGAAAAATATCATCAGTTGTCATCTGCTGAATTTGCCGAGAGTGGCAAAGTTAAAAGATCTACTATATACAGCACAGGACCTGACTTGAGAGTGCATGTTTCATGAACTTGATCATTTTTTTTTTTGGCTCTTTTTTAACTACATGTCAACCCTTAACCCTAATCCTGCTGATCCCGGATATGCCCTACCTTTGCAAACAGTGTATATCCAGATCAGTTGGCTTCTGTAGAAGCCAACTGATCTGGATCTGCACTGTTTGCCATTGAGTATGTTACTTGCTATCAACAACCTGGTTCAAGTAATCTGATTGGCTGAAAATGAGAAGTGGGTGTAGCATCTTAATATATTCAGCATGATAAGGGTTAAGGGCCCTGTTGTGTTCTCCTGGAAAAAGGGAGAAAAAGGATAGAAGACGTAGTAGAGCAAAGGAAAGAGAAATAGATGAAGGAAAAGGCAAATGCCCATGATAGTGCAGAAATAGAATAAAAAAAATGTACCAACATGCACCCTTCCCTGACCTGCTGCAAGTACAGAAGGCCCTTACCAGCCTTGAACATACTGACACAAGTGGAACCATTCCTCGTTTTTCTTACTAAAGCTAAGTGCCTAAAATATAGCAGCTAGTACAGTCTTTTTAATGTCTCAAGAATGATCCAGCTAAAGATAAACCCACAACCACCTGATCCAAATATGGATGTTCTACCAAGCTCCTCAGACTGGTTTCCCCATAGGACACGGTCAGTTATACACATTTAAATTTCAAATAAAACAGAAAACCGGTTTTCCAGATTGATGCTACATGTATTGTTCTTAAATAAAGCATAGTGTTTCTGTTTCTTGTTGAATGTAGATACTTACCAGTAGAGGACAGTCTGAACCTTTTGTTTTCCATTTAGATTTTCTGCAAAGGGGTTCTTACACCATATAGGAAATTTACATTGGTTTCTGCCCACGCTTGGAATTGGATGAAATTCTGCATAATGGTTGCCTAGGGTATAACACTGATGATTATGAGGCATTGGCTTTTAAATGTAGTTCCATTGTAAATTTATCGTGTTTTATACGCGGCCACTACCAAATCAGGGGGTGCCCTAATATTAACCTTCGTACAGTAAACAGGATTTCATTTTTCAGAGGCTGGAATGTTTTATTAATTAAGGCCATCATTAGTACATGTTTTGATACTATGGATGGCTTCATGTACTTAGCAATAGTGTTGGAGCAATAACTTAAGTTGAACGGTAGCCCCATATTTCAGCTGCAGATTATGTATTCATCCAGATATTATCTGCAATTTTACCATGTTCCGATTCTTGTCAAGACACCATTTCAACATAAAAAATTTCCATATGTATTAGGAATAAACACATGAAATTTAATAAAAATTGAAGACCGGTAACATGTTGTTTGAACAGCTTGAATACATATAGTCCTGAGTCGGCAAAATATGCAATTACCCAATACTCATGTATAAGAAGTATCGTGTAGTCAACTTATCAATAGCTTTCAATTTGGATTACCATGATATAGTATGATTTGTATAAGAAATTGATACCATAATTATACATATTCATTTATAACCAGTTGACTGAATTGCACCTTGTTGAACACCATGTCCAAAAAAAAAACTTTTCGTTTACATGATCTGGACCATGCAGACACTAAGTCCAAGTTCTCTGTATCTGTATATATAGGATTCTACTTCAAATACTTGACTGTGGAAGTATTTATCAGATAATAAAAAGCAGATAACAGTCTTGTAACTGATGATTAGGATTATGAAACCTGGGTCTAGCTTTAAAGTTACTCGTTCAGGCAGATAGGCATGGCGGGCACAACTTGCTTACCAAGAATTTAAGTATAAGAACTAAAACAAAACTTGAATACTAAAAGCCTCCTTTCAAAATGTATTACAACACAAAAAACAGAGACAAGGTGAAAAAAGAATTAATTAAATACCATAGAACTGCCAGCAACCAAATGAATGAAAACTGTTCAAAAACTCTTCAATACATCCTTTAGATTCACATTAAGACCACACAAGTTAGCTGTTTTAAACTCCTGTGTTAATTAACATATGGCGGAGTTTCAAACTAGTATGGAAATCCTTAGGCAAATGACTAAAATATGAATGTCATACAACCTTTGGAAAAATCTTAAAGCTTTGACATGAAGAACTACAGAACACCAATTTGTTGTTTAAGTCAAACTATGTGCACTAGAATAGAACTTATGCAGAACAGAAACAATTTCATATATGCTTACTATAAGGAAGAAAGGATAGATCTGCTTTTCTGATAGCAAAAGTTAAGACCACATAAACAGTATTCTGTGCTGCTGTCATCAAAGATAACTGTTGAAACAAAGAGAAAAACTCCAGTGTCAGTGTCGATTCGATCGCAGGAAATACCGAGTGAAGTGACACATTTGAACATGTTACAGGACAAGAAATCCAGTGTTCATAATTTCAAAATACAATATAGGTTTGCAAGAAAGGTATAGATATATCAGAAGTTAAGTCTATAGGTATTATTTTCTTTTCAAGCATTCTTAGTTTGGTTAGAGTTCACCAGTCCAGAAGCAAATCTCGAAAAATTCTAAAATCTGTTGATGGGGATGCAAATCCTTCTTCAAAACAAACAAACAAACAAACAAGCAAGCAACAGCTACTTGCAATAGTACGTTTGCACATCTTCTTAATATGAAAATGGAGATTATGGATCTCCCTGTTTTATGCCTATTTTTGTAATGGTGAGAATGGATACCCCTGTTTTACACCTATTTTAGTTTTATGCTTTTTGGGAAGTAATTATACAAAATGATCAATGATTTGCTGACATGAATTAAAGCATAAGATTTTGTTAAGCCTAATTTGTTAATTAGAATTTCTTTAGATTTAATTTGTTATGCTGTCTACATTTGTAATAGTTGGTTAGTCAGAGTCCATATAAATAGAAGGCAAGTAATAGAAAGTCATGAAAATTTAATGGGTAGCTCAAGATATATTCATTCCGAGTTGTCTAAACTCTCTTTGATTTGTTAAGTGTTAGAAGTGTTTGATAACACTGCCTTTCTCAACTATTTTTTATCAATGTAACAAAATAGTCAATTTTGTAAAAATCGACCTATATCCATTCAAGGCCTAAAATGACAATGTTACCGGTTTTGATTTTTTAAGAAATTTGGTACAGCTATAGAGGATACATGAAGCAAATTTTCCTGGTAGTATTAAATCTTGACAAGGACTATAACATATTAATTTTGAAAGTTTAATTTTGATATTTTTTTCATTTTTTGGTAAAAAAAATCAGATTTTTTATAATCAACTTATCAGAAAATGTTAACTTTAATTAAATATAAATGTTTTGTGGTACCAATAGAATTACTATGGTATTCACCATTCAGCACAGCGCAAAAATCTTAAAACGAAATTAAACTTAAGATGTAAGACATACTTTTTTGGAGACAGGTATCAGCTCATGGGGGGAGTGAGTCAAGGTTGCGTCCCGAGTCAACTTTTTATTATATAATTTAATAAGCACATTTTCATAGGTTGCATATGCCTAGTTATTATTATACAAAGTTTCAGAAAAATCCATGCGTGGGCAGAAATGAAAAATGCCCTTTCAAAATTATCAGAACAAAACTAAGAGGAGTTGCACTCACAAGACACCCAGGGTAAATGTTGACGGATGGATGAACGGACGGAAACTTGCACGCTTAAGTCGCCTTGCTAAAGCAGGTGTGACAAAAGTAGGCTTTGGCATTTCATGTAAATTGTCTCCCTTTGGAGATTTTCATCGTTTTTTTTTTGTTTGTTTTTTTGAGGTTTTACGGCCCAATGGGGTAATGTCAAGCACAGTCAGTTTACCTAACCACCCTTTTATTGGACAGGCTTAGTCCTCTTAGTGGTTAACCAGTATTTTGCACATTCTTTTGTCAGAAACTGAAAAATATTATTAAGTAACAAGGCATAATTTCTTCAGAAATATTTTTATTGTTACCGGTATGTTAACTTAAACATAACAAGTTTAGACATACCAATATTTTAGTGACATACTGAAAAGCATGTGACAAGATAAGGCAATGCCAATGACACCATATTTACCCTAATTATACAGAGACAGACATACTTAGCCAAACATTGTAGACTCAGATCAGATTCTGATCTGGGTCTACACTGTTTGACATTGACTCAGCATTTTTTAGACACTTCAGCTGGTAGCAAAATGGAGTTACCAGTTTTCCAATTTTAGGCTGGTTGGTTTGTAGTTTAACGGATCAGTTAACACTATTAAGGTCATGTCTACTGTCCTTTCGACATCTCTCGGAAAGACGTTTTTTGCTTGGCGTTTTATCTTAAATGAAAATATTTTGTTCTGATTGACTATATCTTATCAGAAACCATTTGTCTTTTCTGTTTCTGTGTTTTGTTCTCAAATATGTACCCTAAAATTAAATTTATCGCCAAAAATTGGTCTGACCTATGCAATTTCTATAGTAAAGTGATTTTTTGGAATTTTTGTCTTACTAAATATTTTTTACTTTTCTTTGCTGAATTTGAATTATTGATGTTTCACAACAATATTGTGAAAATTTCAGAAAAATTGAACAAGTGACACTTGTTGAAAATCTGCCTCCAAATTACCTACCCTACAAATTTCAGCATAATTTTCATTCATTTTTACTATGGGAAAAAGTGAAAATATTGGATTTTTTAAAAAACACTGACCAGAATAAAAGAGCATAGGTAGTTACGACAAATGGTTTTGCATTAAATCATGACAAAAGTTTGCAAATTTACTTCTTCTGTTTAAAAATGACTTTCTGTGAGATGTCGAAAGCACAGTAGTTGATCAGTTTACCTAACCACACTTATCCTGGCCTTAACCAGTACTTGTGCACATTCTTTTGCCAGAAACTGACAAATGCTCTTCTTGAATCAGCAGAAGGGAAAGAATGACTACAGAAAATATTTCGTGATCAATCTCCACGAAAGAATGTTGCCGGACTTCTTGGGGATAGAACCTGTGACCTACTGATCACCAGTCGGACATGCATCCGACTGAGCCATCAAGGCCAGCATAAATTTTAGGAGAAGCATGAGGAATTATGGTGTCCCAATAATCAGGATAAATATGGTAGAACAATTTTAACACTCCACAAATAAAATATTCAAATGATTCAGGTCATGAGGGAAAAGGTCTTTCAACACATACTTACAGCAAGGGCCCAGATCAGTCTCTGCATCATCACATTCTTAAGGGGAATTAATTCACTTGGCAGACCTTCCACCGTTTTAGCCAAGGGAGACAACTTTTGTGATTTCAAATTTTCTTTACTGCACACCAATCCCCTTCTGAAAAGGGGTCTGATCTAAAAGGAAAGAATTTGCTCCCAAGGGGAGCAAATTCTTTCCTTTTAGAGAAGACCTCTTTTCAGAATTTTGTTGGTGTGCAAGAATGCAAACACAGTCACAAAAGTTGTCTCCCTTGTAAAAATGGCAGAAAAGCTGCCAAGTGTATCCAATTCTCTTAAAAGTAACATACTGACAAACATTCCAGATACCATATTTACCCTATGTATTGAGACATCTCATCTACTTACCATACTTGTCCTAAAATTAGAAATAGTCCATTCTACTGCCTCTTGATGTGTCTAAAATATTGCAGTATGTATCGCAAACAGTGTAGACCTAGATCAGATGCCTCGTTCTGCAGAGTCTGATCTGGGTCAACACTGTCTGCAAAGGCCTATCTGTCCCAATACTTAGGGTTATTACAGTACTGTCAGTTTTGTTCTGATAGTAAAATGGGAAATCATAAAATCAAACATAGTTCCTGACAAGACATTTTGCAACCAAAAAGTCGTGATATTCCTATTTCTGCATGAAAACATGTTGTGGGTACTCCAAGCCCCTTGGTATGGCCCTGCTTCTCAGTACCCACAATATATGTTTTCATGCAAAAGAAAAATACATAATTGATACTCCTACTTATCTGCAGCTATAAAAATGCACCACTGATGCCAAACATGCACACCCAATGAAAAATAATGTGTTTTTAAAACACAGGTTCTTTTAACAGAACTAATCCTTATCTAACATGGTTTAGCACTGTAACAAACATGAGTACGGTAAATGTCCTAGAATTTCGAACACTTTATTCCATACTTAAATTGGCCTAAATTTTGCTTTTTATGAAGTTGCTTCTTAAAATACTTAGTGGAATGGCAAACAGTGTAGACCCTGATCAGACTGCTCCTGAAGGAGCAGTCTGATCTGGGTCTGCACTGTTTGCATATGTCATTCTGTTAGATATTTTGGTCAGAAATTTTAGGACATTTATCATACACACATGTATGAGTCATCAATATCAAACAGGTCTATAACAAAATTAAGTATGTAAATGCAGATTTTAATGCAAGTAGCACTACCAAAACACAGATATGGCACACAAACAATTCTTGGATCCACTTCAGTTCATTTCTATCAATAATCTACCATCATCTTGGGTTCTAGTTAAGCTATTATTCTAAAGACCTAAATATAGTAAACATTGACTGACTAATTGTGTTTAGTTTTAATGACACATCAACCCTTGTGGGTCATTTTGTGTCATCTCCAAAAGAAAGGGAGAAAAGAGATAGTAGAGGGAAAAGAGAAGGACAGGGAATAAAGAGGAACAGGAAGGAAAGTGAAGAAACAGGAGAAATAGAAACAATTCCCCTCTACCTTTACCTGCTACAAGGAAGCAGGCCTTGCCCAACTGTAAGCCAACATCAATTGGATGCCCTGGTGACATTAAGATACATGACACCTTCTCACCCGACCACCCCCAATACGGTAAACATAGGATACAGGCCATATATAAGCTACACTCATGATGCGTAACACACGAAAAGGACCTTTCTGCAATTTGCGGACAACAAAGGCTCTGATCAGCCTGGGCATTTGCGCAGTCTAATCTGGGCCTTTGCTGTCCGCTTACAGAATCTATGGATGTTGCAATACATGTCAACGAGCAGAGGATATCCTTGTCAGACCACACGGATGCGCATGCTCATCTAGACCTTTGCTGTGTACATATGGCATAAAGGCCCTTTATCCACATTGTGCATCATATCGTCTATGAACTCTCAACAAGATGATTCAAATATGTTTTTTATAACAAAGTAAGATTTTTGAGAAAGTTTCGTGAAAGATAGAATTACTGAGCTTAAGGTAAAGGGATATACATTCAAGAGGCAACGCTGTCAAAATACCTTTTGCCTCCCTTCTGAAAATGGTCAACTCTAAAAGGAGAGAATTCCCTTTTAGAGCAGACCCCCTTTCAAATGGGCTTGCTACACAGAAAGGCAAACCAAATGTCACAAAAGTTGTTTCCTTTGTAAACAAAAGCTGTCGCAGGACAACTTAGCTTGCATAAATCACACTTTGTCTCTAAAATATAGTTTTCTGAAAACTTAAATCAAAAGCTCTAATGTAAAATTTCAAAGTCTGTGACCTTAACCTTAAGCGGTTGGGGGGCAGGGGTGGGGGAGAAGAAATAAACTTCTAAAAACTTAAAAGAACTTGAACCAAAAATTTTAACATAAAATTTTTCAAACTGCATGACCTTGACCTCAAGGTCACTCATGTGGGTAAAGATGGTACAATGTAAAACTTCAAACCAGTATCTAACTTCAGGGCAAGTATTCATTCAGTCTGCAAATGGGTTAAAGGAAAACAATTTGCATCCTAAGGAAAGAAGAAAATTCTTCTCTTTAAGAAAAGCACCCAATGAGAATGAAGAAAAATACATGTATTTCTATATCAGTTGCCTTTTACTTAAGGCTCTCCATGCTGTGAAAAAATTACAGCAGACAAGATTTTGTAATATTTTACTTATTTTTTTCCCACAAAAAAGGCTTTGACATTTCATGCAAACTGTCTCCTCAAAATACAATTTGCATGATATGTCAAAGCCTATATTTTGTGAAAAATAAGAAAAATATCATCAATTTGCCATCTGCTGAATTAGCCAAACAAGTGGTAAAGGTTAAGTCATACAAGAACTAACTCAACAACAGTTTCAATAAATCATAATTTCAACAACATTGGAGGGACAATAGATTTAGCTTTCTCCTCTCCTTCAAGATTTTCAACAATTTTTAAAGCAAATTCAAAAGTAGTTCCCGGTCCTCGGCTTGTTATGAGCTTCCCATCTTGTACCACTCTATCTTCTGAATACTTGTACCCAGCTGGAAAACAGAATATAAACGTTACAGCAGCAGTGTCAGGTAAAAATGTGGCTTTAACCTTAACCCATTTATGCTGAGTGGACTCTTCTATCTTAATGCTTTAGTCAGGTCCATTTCCAATAGCAGGGTTGCCTGGTCAGTTTTATCATGCCTATGTTTTATGGACAGTTTTTAATGCATATAGTGTAGACCCTGATCAAATGCCACATTATGCGGTATCTGATCTGGGTCCACACTGTTTGTCAATTTCCTTTAATGGGATGCTAGGCATAAATGGGTTAAAACGCCAGTCACAACAGCACTAAGCAAGTTGTTTTTTTTTGGTTTCGTTTTGCAAGGTCACAGTTAACTCTCATTGTCTCGAAGTCCAAGGGACTCTCTGAAATACTTCGAGACATTCGTACCTTGACATATCAGATAAGCAGAATTGAGCAAAAAATCAATCGAATAACCACATTTCATAAATGAATACACAATGTATGTATTTTGACACCTGGAAATATTGTGTTTTCTTGAGCTGTCGGAAGAATTTCCTAGGGACTCAAAAACAAGTTCCAATGAGCCGTGGTAAAAAGAGCCATCGGTGCAGAATTCATTGAAGTTTTACTGTAAATTCAAGAAAGATGATCTTCACCAATGATGATAACTATTTACCTGTGACCATTTGATCTTTAACACTGGGATGTGATGTGACTTCTTTACCACTTCCTACCTTGTGCTTCGCCAGAGCCGTTGGAGCTGAAATAACAGATTCCCAGTCAGCATTCTACGTAAATCTATATCAGGCCGTCATCGGCCCGTCAGGGTACCTGACGGGCCGATGACGGCCCGATGTAGATTTACATAGAATGCTAGCTGGGTTAACCTTAAGTTAACCTTAAGTATTGGGAATGCTAGCTGCTAGTATTGTAGAATGCTAGCTGGGTTGACCTTAAGTTAACCTTAAGTATTGGGACAGACAGATCAGAGCAAACAGTGTAGACTGACATCAGATGCTGCAGACCATGGCATCCAATCAGTGACATTTGTTTGTGTTGAGGTTTTACGGCCCAGTCAACCCAATTGGGTCATGTCAAGCATGATCAGTTTACCTAACCACACTTTTACTGGGCAGGCGTAGTCCTCTAAACAATTAACCAGTATAGTGCACATTCTTTTGCCAAACTGACATCAGCGGAAGGGAGAGAATGACTGTAGAAAATATTTCATGATCAATTTCCATGACAGAATGTTGCCGACCAGGTGGGGGACGAACATGCAACCTCCTGATCACCATTCGGAGGCGCATCCAACCAAGCCATCGAGGCCAGCTCAAAGTGTGGTATGGAGTTAAGGTGTCCCAATATTAAGAGTAAATACAGAACTTTAACCTTATATGGAACCAAGGAAGTCTCAGATTAGTCTGCACATCCATGCAGTCCTATCAGGGACTTCATTATTTTGCATGAAAACCACGTAAATTTCTATCATAAAGAAGATTTTATTTGATATTTTGAAATGTTTAGAAAGTCCTTAAGTATTCAAGGTACCCTTGATAATGGTTTTGTAGCCTATTTAATGCTTGTCATGCTGAATAAATTAACATGCCACACCCACTTCTAATTTTCAGCCAATCAGATTACTGGATACAGGTGTTGATACAAATTCACATACTTAATGACAAACAGTGTAGATCCAGATCAGTTGGCTTCTTCTACACTGTTTAAAAAAACAGGGTATATCCGTGTTCAGCAGGACAAGCATTAACTTCCTTAGTTTTTATCTGATTTTGATCAAGTTTTTATCATAATGCATGATTTGTCAAGATCTTTTGTCTCGGAGACTCTCTACACCAACCTTTCATTTCCCTTTGTTTTCTTGCAGAAAAACTGCCAATATATCCAGTCCCCTTAACCCTTGTCCTGCTGAATAAATTAAGATGTCACACCCTTTTCAAATTTTTAGCCAATCAGATTACTTGATCCAGATTGTTGATATAAATTCACATACTGTATGACAAACAGTGCAGATCCAGATCAGTTGGCTTCTAGACAGGGCATCTCCTGCTTCAGCAGGACAAGGGTGAACACTGCATTTATCCTGAAATCTAACCCAAACATTTTCATTTTAAACATATCTTGTTGAGCAGTCCAAAAAGTATATACTGAATGGCAAAATAAGAATACCCTGATCAAACTGATCTAGTTCTACACTTTTTGTTCGGGCATATTTGTCTGGAAATTGAAGGCATTTAAGAAAGCAGCAAACATGCCCAAATTAATAATTTTGTTCAGCAACTCCCCTCTCTCTCTCCCAAAATACTAATAATAATTATGGAAAACAGGATTTTCTTTTTTTTTTTTTTTTTTCTTTTGGTTTTTTGTTTTGATTTTTCTTTTTCATCTTGGTATGCTTGTCTTCAAAACTACCACATATACCCTAAACATTGGGACAGACAGACTTAAGCAAGCTGTATAGATCCAGGTCAGATGTAGCAGAAACTGGTATATGATCAGGGTCTACATTGTTTGCCACCTAGTTTTAGCCATCACCGGATAGTCAAATCTACAAATGTTTGGACAAGTAGAGAGTATGTATGTCTGAATATGTAAAATAAGTAAGTTCATCACAACCTTTTTATAGCACTATTGCTGGGATCCAAAAGCAAAAAAAAAAAAAAAAATGTTAGCTAAACAATCATGTTTTGTACAACAAAAAATGAATAGATTATATAGAAAAATGATCATTTATGGTCATTTTTTTAGTTTATTCAATAAATGTTTTGATTGGATACAACAAAATCGTGTAGATTATATAGAAAAATGACCATAAATGGTCATTTTTCTATATAATCTATACATTTTCTATTTGGATACAAGACTTTTGGGATCCACTTTTGTATTGAGGTTTTACCGCCCAGTCAACCCAATGGGGTCATGTCGAGCGCGGTCAGTTTACCTAACCTCACATTTACTGGGCAGGCTTAGTCCTCAAAGCGGTTAACCAGTATTGTGCACATTCTTTCACCAGATATTGTGCACATTCTTTCACCAGAAACTGCCGACTGCCCTTCTTGAATCAGCGGAAGGGAGAGAATGACCGTAGAATAAAGAATGTTAACCCTTAAACTGCCAATCACAACAATTGTCGTCTGCTTTGTCATCTTTTTGTGATTTTAAAAGTCATTTTTGCAAACATTATGGACCCAGATCAGACTGCTCCTCTAGCAGCACACTGTTTGCCTGTATGCAAAAATAGGTTTGAAAAGTTCGCAAGAATATTCAGCAGATGACATAAACAGACGACATTTTCAGATGCAGGGTTTCTTGGCATTTTAAGGATTAAAAGTATACCTGCACAAATTGCTCCTATCAGTTTTCCATTTTTCTCTTGCTCTTGCAACAATGCTCCCACCTCAGAACTCTAAAACAGAAAGAGAATATTATATTTACTACTCTAAATCAATTACAACTTAAGTACTTATAGGCCTTCATGTGCCCTCCATCAAAAAAGTAGGGATAAAGTAGGGCTCAAAATTTTGAAAAAGTAGGGCAAAAGTAGGAATTTCAATCTTGGAAAGTAGGAATAGTAGGGACATTCTGAGTGTTTTTTAGACTAAAAAAAAGAAATAATAAGCAAACAAAATTTTCTATGAACAATAACACTACATTAATATGGAAAAGAAATACCAAAATAAATGTTCCAAAAAACGAGCTACAACTGAAGTAAAAATATTTTATAAATGTTTGCATCATGGCTGCTCAGATTAAGCTGATCTGATTTTTATAAAGTCTGAGCGAGCGAAGCCAGCGAGGAAAAAAAAAAAAATACAAATTTTGGTCACCTCAAACATTGTTGGACTAAAAAGTAGGGAATTTTCAAAAAAAAAAGTAGGGAAACGTAGGAACACTAAAAAAAAAGTAGGGAAAAGTAGGAATAGTACGAAAAGTAGGGCCTGCTTGAAAGCCTGTTCTTACCATATTGTATCTAAAATCTGAAGTGGTCCATTTAACTACCTGTTGATGTGCCTACAAGTTGTTGGATGAAGGGCAAACAGTGCAGACTCTGATCAGATATCCCCCTTCTGTGGCATCTGATCTGAGTTTACATTGTGTGCCCAGGCCTGAGGTTATAAAACTTTTTTCATGCTCAACACAGCTGAGCATGAAATTTGTGCTGTTATCAATCTAGAATTACTAGCAATTGCAAATTCTTTTCTTGTTAAACATGGCTGAACATGAACATTCCCCTGCTATAAATATGAAAATACCAATTATTGTTGGCATTTTCATATTTACAGACAACCCTCTTTACATCCACACTCCATACAAGTCAAAATACTTTACAGTCACAAAACCTTTGCTTAAGAGTTAACAATTACAATGTAGTCACAAATTATGCCAGAATATTGTATTTAATACTTTAAAGAAACATGTCCAGTGAGGAGATTCTAACAAATATCCAAAACATGTGTTCTATGAGGAAATAAGCACAAAACGAGATATTTCTTACATAGCAATCTGCTCATTAAGTATTCTGTGCAACAACAAATTGATTTAAATGGCAATGTCTTTGGGAACAAAATGCTGTTGCTGTAATGAGGGTTCACTGTATTAGGAGAGAAAATTTCACGCTCTGCTGAGTTGAGTATGGAAAAGTTTTATAAACCTTGGGGCCAAGTCTGTCTGTCTTAACCCTTGACCTGGTGAATAAATTAAGATGCCACACCCACTTCTAATTGTCAGCCAATCAGATTGTTTGATCCAGATTGTTGATATAAATCCACATACTTAATGACAAACAGCATAGATCCAGATCAGTTGGCTTCTTCAGAAGCCAACTGATCTGGATCTACACTGTTTGCAAAGGCAGGGTATATCCAGGTTCAGTAGGACAAGGGTTAATATTCAGGGTAAACACAGTCACATATATGATGCATACTGAAAGAGGAAGGTCTATTTGCCATGAATGCAAGCACTTTGACAGTAAAGGCCCAGATCAGTCTGCACATCTGCGCAGTTTGTTTGTTTGTTACGGCCCAGTCAATCCAATGGGGTCATGTCGAGCGCGGTCAGTTTACCTAACCACACATTTGCTGGGCAGGCTTAGTCCTCTAAGCGGTTAACCAGTATTGTGCACAGTCTTTCGCCAGGAAATGATGACCGCCCTTCTTGAATCAGCTGAAGGGAGAGAATGACCGTAGAAAATATTTCATGATCAAATCTCCACGAAAGAATGCTGCCGACCTAGCGGGGATCGAACCCGCAACCACCTGATCACCAGTCTGTGCAGTATCACACATGGAATGATTAGATACATTAGAATACACTGTATATATTCTAAGGCTGGCTAATTAGAGCTGAACAAGTAATTGATTATCAGTCCTGCCATTGTGATCGATAATCCATTAGTAATCACTGAAGATTTGGTCGTAATTTTACCTGTCTGTCTGAGCATGACTCTTACCATATGATATACATTACTGTATGTATTTGGTCAATCAGGCATGAGCAAACAGTATAGACCCAGATAAGATGCCACAAAATGTGGCATCTCATCTGGGTCTACACTGTTTGCCATTCATCCAGCTATTTTTAGACACAACATGTATGCTAAGGATTTGAGGTGTCTGACTACTAAGGGTAAATAGTATACGGAAAAGTAACAGACACAGAAATAAAATGATCAAATATTAGCAAATCTGTAATGATAATCATTTTTGCGGAATTTATAAATCAATTAATCGATTATCCGATTGATTGTGCCCGCCTTAATATATTCAATCCACAAAGAAACCCCTAATATTGAACTGGATGACCTGGGTATTTGCTGTTTCTATATGGCCGAATATATCAGAAAATATAAAAGCATATTTTGTCCAAGAAAAACATGCCAGCCTCGGTGGCTCAGTTGGATGCGCCGCCGACTGGAGACCAGGTCGCAGGTTCAACCCCCGCCGTGGGCGGCAACATTCTTTCGTAGGGATTGATCATGAAATATTTTCTACAGTCGTTCTCTCCCTTCCACTGATTCAAGAAGGGCAGTTGTCAGTTTCTGGCGAAAGAATGTGCACAATACTGGTTAACCGCTTAGAGGACTACGCCTGCCCCAGCAAACGTGTGGTTAGGTAAACTGACCATGCTGGACATAATCCCATTGGGTTGACTGGCCATGGGCCGTAAAACCTCAACACAAACAAAACCAAGAAAAACACCTGAACGTCATTTGGAATCCTACTTAGTTTTCAAATGCTCTAAAGTAAAGAGGTTAGCCTGCTGAATTTTATTTCTTACTTTTTTTTTCATAAAAACATACATTATGAGAACAGTTCTTCATAGAACTAATCTATTTAGCCTTATCTCACCTTTAGCTTCTTCCTTTTTAGGTAATTACAAATGTAAAACTTTTAGCTAAATTCAAATGTACTCCCTATTGTTCCATACATATTAAAGTAAACAAATATGCATTTCAATAAATTTTGGTATGTTTCTATGCACGGACTGGTATTACTGTTGAAACAAAGTTCTTGTTGGTACCCCAAGAAACCAATAGTTCCCCTCCATAAGGGGACCAGGTGCACTTTGTAGATTCTCTCCTAACTGTTTAGAAGGGAAACAACTTCTGTGACTTCCTGTTTGCTTTTATAGACACCAATCCCCTTCTGAAATTCTTTCCTTTTGGATTACACCCCTTACTGAAGATAGGCACAACTTTGTCAGAGTTGTCTCCCATGAAAGCTGGAAATGGTGGAAAATGAAGGATACGGTTTTCACAGGGTTGTTCCTTTAATAACCCTTGTCATGCTGAATAAATTAAGATGCCACGCCCACTTCTAATTTCCAGCCAATCAGATTACTTGATCCCGGTATTTGATAGAAATTCACATATTTAATGACAAACAGTGCAGATCAAGATCAGTTGGCTTCTTCAGAAGCCAACTGATCTTGATCTACACTGTTTGCTAAGACAGGGCATGTCGTGTTCAGCATGAGAAGGGTTAAAGTGTGTGTACTAATTAGAATTGGTCAGTGAAGCAATTTTAATACATGTAAATACCCACAATCATGACAAAGAATATTTTCCAGGAAAAAGAAGAAAAATGTTTTATACAGAAAAAATGAAGTGTCTTATTTAGAACTATTTGTTCAGACAATACATACTTCTGCTAAATTCTGGGCTCCTTTGAGGCCTCCTGGACAAATGATGATATCGTAAGACCCTGAATCCTTTACTGCTGACAAAGCTGCATCTGGTACCACTTTCACATTACGACTACAAAGCACAGGGTCTGCTCCATGTAGACCAGCAACCGTGACATCAACCTAAAATAGATTTTACAACATAGAGCATTTAGTTTAGATATTTATATCATACTTCTCTAAGTGTGCAATGATGAGGCCTAAAAGGCTGAAACCACCTACACGGTCAGGAAACTTCATAATCGGAGCCAGTGGCTCTGATAAGCAAATGTTGTGTGCGTCTTCCGGAGCATGTGCGGCTCTGAATATAGTGGCTGAAAAAAGTAAACAAAAGAGGTAGGTCAGTCACTCATCGAAAGAATCTGTTTTTGTGGGGTATGTTTTTCTCAAAAAGGAGAATTACATGAAGGTTCAGCAACGCTATTCCGGTTATTTTTTCATAAAATGCATATGCGCCTGGACTGTTTGGCATTTTTTATGTGTGAAATGATTGTTTGACCTGTCTCACTTACCGAAAAATAAAAACTGACAACAAACTAATGGAAATGGAGGGCAAATAAACAATGGCTCCGACGGGTGTAGGGCGGCTCTGAATATATTGGTCGGCTCTGATAGCTGAGGGCTAATGACAGCCTCTGTTCAGTTGCGAGTATTGAAGTCTTGCAGCAACGTTTGTCTCTTCTGATCTTTGGACAGCTATTCTGTGCTGTAACAGTTGATTTTTGCTCTAAAATGTCTTGACGGGGACATACAACCTTATCAAAACAAGCACAGAAACCGATTATGGCCTCTGGTAGTAGATTTACATGGATTTTTCTGTTTCAAGATATGCGATGAAATCGATCACGTCACAGGTGCAGTTTTTGTGGTCTTGTTTTAGCGGTAGGGATAACTATGTATGATAGGGGATAGAGACATACATAATGTTTTAAATCTCTGAACAAACGATCTAGACGTAGACACTTTTTTTCCATAAATACTCAGAATGAAATCTAAGGTGATAACCAAGCACCATAAATAATTACAAGAATGGCGTTTGGAAGAAGTTTTAGAGTATCATATTGACCAATTCATGTTTCAAGATTTTTTGACTCACAAATTTATTTTTGTTTTAGCTTTCTAAGTAATTGTTCTTGCTAGAAGTATGCCATATGGGTTATTTCTTCATCTTGCAAATTTCCATCTTAGATTTCATTCTGAGTTTTTTGTGCTTGTTTTGATAAGGTTGTACGTCCCCGTCAAGACATTTTAGAGCAAAAATCAACTGTTACAGCACAGAATAGATGTCCAAAGATCAGAAGAGACAAACGTTGCTGCAAGGCTTCAATACTCGCAACTGGTTAGAGGCTGTCTTTTATAATAATAGTTCTGCAAACATTAGCCCTCAGCTATCAGAGCCGACCGATATATTCAGAGCCGCCCTACACCATCGGAGCCATTGTTTATTTGCCCTCCATTTCCATTAGTTTGTTGTCAATTTTTATTTTTCGGTAAGTGAGGCAGGTCAAACAATCATTTCACACATAAAAAATGCCAAACAGTCCAGGCGCATATGCATTTTATGAAAAAATAACCGGGAATAGCGTCACTGAACCTTCGACGATCAGTTTATTCAGCATCAATCAGCCCACGCCACAAGTAATTCAGACGAGATCGTACACATTTGCAAACTATCTATTAGGTGAGAAAACTGTTAAAAGACTTGAAAGCAGCATGTAATTCTCCTTTCTGAGAAAAACTACCCCACAAAAACAGATTCTTTCAACGAGTGACTGAACTTCCTCTTTTGTTTACTTTTTTCAGCCGCTATATTCAGAGCCGCACGTGCATCGGAAGACGCACACAACATTTGCTTATAAGAGCCACTGGCTCCGATTATGAAGTTTCCTACCCGTGACCTAGTCTGGTCCTGAAAATTTGGCATTGCAGCTGTTTAAATCTTTGAGTGTGTTCATTGCTCTCAAGGGTCCTTCCTTTTAACCCTTGTCCTGCTGAATAAATTAAGATACCATGCCCAATTCTAATTTTCAGCCAATCAGGTTACTTGATCCATATTGTAGTTATAAATTTGCATACTTGATGGCAATCAGTGCAGATCCAGATCAGTTGGCTTCTTAAGAAGCCAACTGATCTGGATCTACACTGTTTGCAAAACTGAGTATATCTGGGTTCAGCAGGACAAGGGTTAAGTCTAAAGAATCTATGAATTTCACCACAGTTGGTGTTAGTGCTGTAATGTAAAATGTCTCCATGTACTTCACTATGGTGTAGTTTATATTTTCTAGTCATTTTGGATCATTCCAGTCAATTTTGAGAATTTTAAAAATTTGAATGAGGGTCACTAATGAGGCCTAATTGGCAGAAACTAGCTGGTCTAGCCCTGAAAACTTGGCAACTTAGCTGTTTTCAGTTTTCTGAGTGTATTCATTGTTCTCAAAGGTCGTTCTTTTTAGAATCTATTCTGTTGGACAATATGATTGACAGTTGTCAGACTAACCCTTGTCCTGCTGAATAATTTAATATTCCTCACCTATGTCTAATTTTCAGCCAATCAGATTGCTTGATTCGAATTGCTACTATAAATTCACATACTTGAAGGCACACAGTGCAGATCCAGATCAGTTGGCTTCCTCACCCTCACCTAAATCACCTTCTCTATAAGGTATGCAGGAGTGATGCGACAGCATCACTTGTTAGAAGAATGATGAAGATTTGATTATAATGTTAGCTTTGGTCACTGCAATCACTTTTTTGTAATCTCATCAAAAAAAAAAAAAAAAAAAAAAAAAAAAAACTTTTTCAAATGTGACATCTAACTTTATAGATTTCCACACCCTTGCATTAGATAAGTAGGACATTTAGCTTTCTTCTCTCCTTTATCATGTTTATTTGTCAAGAAAAATGGCATACTAAGATAATTTTAGGATCACCTTGCTTAAACTATTCAAATGATATTCAAGTGTGTTTCTTTGAAGGAAACAGCAATAAACATAAATATTACATCTTTAAACATGTTAAATCATATTAAAATTTAATCTTGGTTTCTGACAATAACTGTGGTAAAGAAGGCCAGTGCTCTTCAACATTAAAAATTTACGAAACCAGAAAAATCATAAAACCTTCATCTGATTATACTGAAATCCATGTACATGTACCATAATTATTCTAATATGCACTCCGGGGGTATTGTAATTCATTACTACTTTGACCAAAAACAAGATATTTTCATGGTTTTAAGCCAATTTTCATCATGTTAGGCTTACATTACAATGTTTTTCCTCCTTGAAAAATGGACAGGGATGTTAAAAAGAGTAGGAGCTTCTGTTAGATTAAATATGGTATATCTGAAATCTGAAACCTCTCGAGACGTTTGCGCCTGTCTTCCTCTGCAACTTCTATCTAAGAATGTTTCTTCAAAAATGTATACATATTTTAGAAGTTCAACTTGAAAAAGCTAAAATTTTGAGTTTAGATTGAGTACAGCATACGTTGTTCAACAGTCATGAGCCAAACCTCTACAAGTTAAAGAAACAGTAAGTTAATTTAGCTATCATGTTTTGCTATGTTAACAAAAATTACCTCAGTTATAGTGGGGGATGGTGTTGGTGTTGTGGGGGTGGGGGGGGGGGTGGGGGGAGGAGTGTTCTTGAGAGGAAACTGATTCTTAAATAAAAAAAAAAATATATATAAAAAAAATTCTGACTGGCAGGATAATTGAAGTTTTATACCATTTATGGAGTTTGAAAAGCGATTGATGCAGACTACATATTCCCTGGCCTGTCATTTTGCCTGCACATTCAAGTGTCAGAATCCAGAGATTTCAAATTGTAGGACAATTATAATCCAATGTGTGAAAGAGAAAGACAGCTAAAATGAAATGAACTCCTATAATGGTGACAGTGTTGATTTTTATTCCCATTTAAAAATCAGACAATATTCAGTACAGCAATTAATATGGATGTTTTGTATCCAAACACGATGGTTACAGAAGTTGGGTTATATTAGCGAATATTGAGACACAGCTTTAACTGTACCAGTTATATTTTGCTGCCAAACTACATGTATGATTGGCATTTATCATTACTTGAAAATAGTTTTGTCAGCAGGCTTGTGAAAGTCAGTACTTACAGAGTGCTTGATTCGTACCAAAAAACACCAGTCAAGTTTGCCCATCTGCAACATTCGAGCTAATTTAGCATGTATTGATTGGCCTCATATAAATGCAAGGTACATGTATATCACATAGTACAATAACAGCTTTTATAATGCTTTGATTACGGGCATTCGCATGGAGCTTACATATGTACTTGCGCTACTCATGTGAAATTTTTTTGACTAATTTACTCGAATTTGATGCACCAATTTTATTTCTGTGTCAGTTTGGCAACTTAACTGCATGATTTATTATGGGCAAAGCTCAGGAAAATCTGTGATACTAAATTAAATATTTATTGCTTCAGACAGTAGATCTTTTTTTCTTTTTCTAGATAAGTTCATTCCTCCTTTTCCAGTTAGTTCTGTACGACCTGAATTTCTTGTGGCCATGTAACAGTACATAATGAAAGGAGATCTCACAGGTGAACTTCTCATTAAATGTCACCTTTGCTGTCCACACTTTGGCAGCTTCCAAGGACCTAGAATCTGTTTTAAAGAAGAACACATTTTTCAAACTTTGATAGTGCCGGATGATGCTCTCAAAATCTGCAAATGTTTGCCCAGTGTGGACCTTGTAAACCATCGTGATGGAATGACATAAAATTTAGTTTCAATTCATTAGCCCAAGAACAGGCATAAAGATGCTTAATAAGCATAAAGAGCTTAATACCCATAAAGATATAAAGTATTCATCTTGTTTGTTTGCCCAACAACAAGGCATTTGATTTCTATAAAAAATTAGGAACAAGATGAGTTACTGATGCATTGCAACTGAATAAATTTTCCTATATTTCCAAGACTCAAAGCCATTCTAATGGGGTTTGGCTAGTCATCCAGTACCGGACTAGCAGATTCACTGTCTGGAGATCTAGTATCGGACAAGCAGATGCCAAGATAATCCGAGTATTCTCCGACTTAAAAAGTCTTCTGATATTTATTGATGCACCTGACTTGCAAGCAGGGGGTCGCGGGTTCGAGTCCTGTGCAGGTAAAAGAACCCTATGGTAATTCGAAATGGTTACTTGTAGGTCTTCATCCTGCAACCCGGAGTGTACAATGTACACCTGCCTAGAATGTCCGAGAGGGTGTATGGCAGTATACAGAGAAAGAAAGAAAGGTACAAAACCATAACAGGCACGGGATTGCATGATGGGAGACAACTGGGGATGAACAAAAAAAAATTCGAAGGGAGGTAATTTAAAAAGAAACGTCACCCCTCCTCTTCTCAGGACGTCTACGCTGATGACAGTTTCCATTTCTTCCGCTCCTTCCGATAAAATAACAAGTGCTTTAGTCATTGTGGATTGAAATCTTCTATTTCTCAGCAGATTCGTATAATATCGGAATAGTCTTACAACTGGCATCAACAACAGGAAGTCGAAACCCGTCTAATTATTTCTTCCAAAGTTTCGTTTTTCTTCGTGTAATTCCGATAGAGCCAGTCAGACCTGTAATAATCTCTAAAATAATGTTCTTTTTATTTCCAACTTTTTGGCCAATCTTTTGTAATATTTAGAAATATTTTCTAAGTCTTATAAAAACTGAAAACGAATGACATACTCTATATAAGAAATTGCTGCGTATTTTATGTCGATTACTTACAATACGCATCACTAGGCTAGAGATTATTGTTGTTTGGTTGTTATGCTGTGACCTGTCGCGGGTGTAAATTGATATTTTGACAATAATGAAACCAATTCCTCATTGACTTTTTCCTATTTCTATTGTTTTCTCTGTAAATTAAGATCTAGTCTTATTGTGGCATACATTAATATCATTAAGCGTTTCTTTAAATAGGGAGGATACTTTATTCACTCTCAAAACATTCCGAACGGACACCTGCTTCTTTGGCTAATTGGCGAGAAATGAGTGAAAAATGAGTAGGAACATGAAAGCTTATTTAAAATCCAGTGATGGAGCGTATTATGCCCTTGCACCAAAAGTGACTACTGTTGGAAAAGATGGCTGTGACATATTGCTGCAGGTATATTGTTTGTTCTTCTTTCTTTTTGTCATTACAGCAATTAGTCACCTACATGTCCCCAGTTTTGAAGGATGGATTACAAGGGAGCAATTTTGGTGCAGTATTGGGAATTTTAACCTGTGTACAACGTCTGTCTCTGCACAGGGCTTCTGTGCAGGCACAGGCATTCTATGCAGGTTGTCAGGGGTCCTCCAGTTAACAACATCCCAATCTGAAGTACAACACACTTTTTCTAAATGACATCAGCAAAATGGTTAAAAACGCAGTATATACAATAACAAAACATGAAGCTGTGTGCAGTCTCGCTGTATATACAATAACAAAACATGAAGCTGTGTGCAGTCTAGGCTGTTTGGGTCGGTAGATGTTAGAACCTGTCTACAGACACTGCATGCACCAGGTTAGGACCCAGGCAGTGAATTCCATTCTCTGATATATGGTGCGAATCTGCATATATATAACTTTGGTCATATTCTAGTGAGGTTGGTGGATGGGATAACATATTCTGGCAGTATGACTAAACCTTTGTTGTTGGCTGTTTTATAAAAGGTAACAAGTCTTTTGGTTTGTTTTCTTTGTTCCAAGGGGCCCAGTTGAGTTCTTAAAGCATAGCTGTTATACTAGCTTCCATGGTGAGAATAGCTTCCTGTGATAAATACCCAGTATAGGATGCCTTTTCATGAAGTTGTTCTAATTTCTGAATATCTTGTTTTGATAAAGTGGGAATGATGAGGAGCATTCAGGGTGGGGAGGGACCATTGTGATGAAAGCCTTTGACTTTGCTTCCTTACTACATGCATATAGATGTTCTAGAGTGGATTTAGATGGTTAGCCTTTTCTGAGATGTTACAAATAATGTGTTTTCCAACTGAGATCTGGGGTGAGTTCAACCCCAAGATAGGGGTAGTGCTGAACCTCTTTAGGGATGCTGCTTTCAATATTGTAATTTGTTTCCAGTGGCTTTTGCAATAAATGCTGTCTTGTTATTTTAAGTAGGTAGCATTTATTTGCAATGAACCACACCAACCAGGTTTTGGACCAATCTACCAGGTTGTCAAGGTCTTTCTGGAGCTGTGCTTCTTTCTTAGATATTGTTAATTGATATTTCTGTATAAGAGGGTATTGTCAGCAAACTGCTTGATTTTTGTAAGAGCGGAAATCCTAGTTGTATTAACATCATCTGGGAATGGTCAATCTATCTCAGTACATATGCACCACAGAAGGAGAAAGGGATTTTTGTCATACATAAAGACAGAGATTAAGGCCAAGATCAGCTTGCACATTCATGGTATTTGCTGATAAAATTATTGGAAACTGTAGAACATAATAAAAGAACCCAAATGAAAATAAAAATATATACTAATTGTACCGGTATTATTAGTGAAGAAAATAAAAAAAAAAAACATTTGAATAAAAAGAAAAAAAATCTGAAAAAAATCTTACTTCACCGGGGTGTCCAACTGATATTGACTTACAGTTGAGCAAGGCCTGCTACCCTTGTAGCATGTAAGGGTAGAGGGGGGAATGTTTTTATTTCTTCTGTTTCTTCACTTTCATTACTGTTCCTCTTTCTTCCCTGTCTCTCATCTCCTCTTCTATCTCTTGTCTTCCTTTTTCTGGGAGACGACACAAAATGACCCATAAGGGTTGATGTGTCGTTAAACTCCAGCACGATCAAAACTCAGATAATGTCACCTTTATATTACCTAGGAAAATTGCAATTTTTAGATAAATTATTATAAAGGTTGCTCTTGAAAACAAAGAACACATAAAAAGTTAAAAACATAGTCTTGAGCTCATTAACTCTTCATATAAATGCTTTGCCAAATAGCATTGTAGGTTGCAGGGCTGCATATGACCCCTAGCACCATCTTAGCACAACACAATTTTCCAAGATGCCATATATTGGGTTGAATGATCCCAGGAAAACAAAAACTGCACTATAGTTAAACACATAGGAGACTTTTTACTTCAGCAACTCTGTACTTAACTTCAGCTGCAGTGAAGTGAAATAAAATCTATAAAGGTTGCCCTTGTGAACAAAGAACACATACAAGCATGAAAATCAGAGTCTTTGTGTCATATGACAGCATCTTGTACTTTACAGGGCTTCATATGCATGCCCCCTACTACTGGCTTAATGGAACTCTTTCATCACAAAAACACGCCTATATAATTTTGACCCCTTTAAACCCCACTTATATATAGTAAAACTGGGGTTTACAGGGGTAAACATTTTTTTTTTATTTTACTATAAATATAGATTGTGGGTACTCATTAGAACTGCCTCAGTGAGGCAGTTCTAATGAGTACCCACCATCTTTGATTTGAGCAGGAATATGAAAAATTGGAATTTTTTATCTGTAAATTTTCCTTTTTTGGTTGTAAAATTTTCAGTATACTTGAATAGGCATGTTTTCGTAATGTTTTCCAAGATCCCCAAATGGGCCTATGGCAGTGATCCCAAGTAAAAGAAAGGAAGGTTTACATCAGCTGGCCTCTGCTTCAAAGACACCAATCCCTGTTCATTTTGTATGTCAGTAAATATGTCCACAGGGAATTTGGTATGTGGGTGTTTTATTTTAGAAAACCATTGAAATGAGTTTTATGTGTAATTTAAATTATGCAAATATAGTATGCATTTGGATTTACAGCCAAAATATAAAGTTATTTTGTTTATGCATTTTATCTGCCTTTAACTGTTTAACATGCTTCTTATCACAGTATACAATGCTGATTGCTATCTTGAATATTCTGTTTTGTTCTGTTCATAGACAAGATAGATAGATATAGAATGTGGTAGTTTCATTCCACTTGAGAGCATTAATCTCATGGTTTTGATATGTGAAGTAAATTGTCAAATAAAACCTATATAATAAAACAACCAGTATGCCATACATCCTGGAACTGTTTTCAGATTCTTTATTGTCACATAACACATTAAATTTGTTAGAACTTAACTGTTACCCTTCTCTTGTTGAGCACGACATGCCCTGTTTTAGCAAACAGTGTAGATCCAGTTCACTTGGCTTCTTCAGAAGCCAACTGATCTGGATCTGCACTGCTTGTCATTAAATATGTGAATTTCTATCAGAAATCCAGATAAAGTAATCTGATTGGCTGGAAATTAGAAGTGGGCGTGGGTTAGACCTGTTAGTTCTTGGATTTCAGTACACAAATAGACAATCAAACGGATCTGCCAGTGCTCTACTCTTCATCTTCATCCAGAGGAACTCTGGTCAGGGGAGGAAAACACTGGTATATGTCTAGTGAAAACTTGGTTATGTTAGGGTATATGTTTCAGCAATTTCTCTTGTTGTTTTTAAACCTAATTAAAATGTGTTTGTTATATTCTGTATGTCATCTTTGCTTGTCACCATTTATAATTCAGTTTTTTTTATACCAGATAATTTCCTTTTGATTGCATAGCTCTTGACAAGATGTTGTTTTTTTTTTTCAGTCCAAAAGTACTGATTTTTTCTTATTTCTCTACGAAAACATATGTTGTGGGTACTCATTAGAAGCATCTCACCAAAGCACTTCTAATGAGTACCTCAACATAGTTTTCATGGAGAAATAAGAAAAATATTTACTTGATACCCACTCTTATCTGGACCAATGAGAGTAACGTCTTTTCTCTGGCATTGTTTTTCTCTCATATTGATTTTCGTACCTGCTGATGTAAATTGTTTGTCTCCTGTAGTCACAAAAATTGATTGTTGTGGATGTTGTTAAGCAATCACTTTACTGAAAAGTACAGTGTTCGGTAGCTCAGTATCCATATACACCACAACCTCTTTATAGCACTATTGTGAGGGTCCATATCATAAACCGTGTTAGTTAAACAACCGTGTTATATCCGAACAAAAATGTATAGATTATATTCTATACATTTTTGGGATCCATCTTTGAACCGCGTTATATCCAAAACCGTGTTATAACGAACCATGTTATAAAGGGGTTGTAGTGTAATATATTTTACATATTTCTCCATGAAAACATGTTGTGGATACTCATTAGAAGCATCTCACTGAGGCATTTCTAATGAGTACTACAACTTAGGTTTTTGTGAACAGAAATAAGAAAAACATTGATCAGTATTTTTCAGGTGGAAAAAGCACCTTAAGTCTTATTTCACTCATGGTTCTCATTAAACCCAAATATGTAGTTCTGGACTCCTATTAAAATTCGTGGTTGGACCTTCTATTTTTCATAAGAATTTGTGAGAACCCTGTTATCTGCAGCTATGCTTTTGCACGTACCTGTCTGTCTGAATGCTTCGAAAGGGCAAATACATTACTGTAGAGAATATCAATCAATTAGCCAAGGCCCTGATCAGACTGTGCAGATGCAGATTCAGCTGGATCTTCACTGTTGTTAGTGGAGATTGACCATGAAATATATTCTATGTTCATTCTCCCCCTTCCCTTCTGCTGATTCAAGAAGGAAATTTGTCAGTTCCTGATGAAAGAATGTGCACAATAGTGGTTAACTGCTTAGAGAACTATGCCTGCCCAATCAAAGTGTGAGGTAAACTGACCACGCTCGACATGACCCAAATTGGTTGACTGGGTCGTAAAACCCCACACAAACAAACACTCAGATCTATAGGAATTTTTATTTCAGTATTGTTTTTATTTCTTGATCTACTGACAGGTAACACTGCATGTGTTGTCATAACCGCAGATAGGAGAGGCTATCCTCATAATTTTTTCTTATTTCTCCTTGAAAACGTATTAGAAGCACTTCATTTTTCATATTTCTCAATGAAAAGAATATGTTGTGGGCACTCATTAGAAGCGCCTTGGCAAGGCGCTTCTAATGAGTGCACATAATATATTTTCATTGAGAAATAACTTTTATCATGAAAAAATAATGCATTACATCATGAAAACATGCCTATATAATTTTGACCCCCTTAAACCCCACTTTTATATAGTAAAACTGGGGTTTACAGGGGTATATATTATTTTTCATATTTCTGCTCAAAAACAAAGATTGTGGGTGCTCGTTAGAAGCGCCTCGCTGAGGTGGTTCTAGCAAGTACCCACAATCTATGTTTTGAGCAGAAATATGAAAAATATCAGAGTTTTTTTTATCTGAAAAATTTCAGTTTTTGGAGGTGAAATCTTCAATATAGTTGAATAGGCGTGTTTTCGTAATGATCTTGAGCATATGCAATGTGTTTTTTTGTTGTTTTTTTTTTTTCCAGATTGATGGTTTAGACCAACAGCATGCTATAATAGAATACAGCGAACAAGAAGATTGTTACGTTCTTCAGGATCTAAACACAGCACAGGGTACCTACGTCAATGATGTCCGTGTTCAAAATGCAGCTGTTCGGCTGGCACCCGGCGATGTCGTTAGATTTGGATATGGCGGAACCCCATATGAGCTTAATATTGAGAACCCACCACCGGTAAGTATAAGATATATGGCTGATCTAATTTGAAGATACAGTTATTTCATATTATTAGAGGAGTTCTTAATCTTTACATTATGAAAACATGCCTATTCAAATATACTGAAAATAATTACCACCAAAAAAAAAAAAAAAAATCAAATAAAAATGTGTGATATTTTTCATATTTCTGCTCAAAACATAGATTATTTTTACTCATTAGAACTGCCTCAAAAAGGCAGTTCTAACGAGTGCCCACAATCTTTGTTTTTGAGCAGAAATAAGAAAAATAATGTATACACATGTAAACCCCAGTTTTACTATATAAAAGTGGGGTTTAAGGGGGTCAAAATTATATAGGCATGTTTTTGTGATGCCAGGCAAATTCAACAGATAACAATTTGATGATTTTTTTGTTTGTTTGTTTTTTTTGTTTTTTTTTTTTTTTCCAGAAAAAATAGGTTTGACATTTCATGCAAATTGTCTCCATAGGAGACAATTTGCATGAAATGTCAAAGCCTATTTTCTGGGAAAATTAAAATTTTTCAAATTGATGTCTACTGAAAATTTTACCCAGCATGCCAGTGCTTGCATTAAGTGTCAAAATCAGGAAGTCCCAGGACTTCCTAGCTCCAATATCTGGAAGTCCTGGTGATCAAATTTTTTCATTCACTTTCAGAAATTCAACCTTATATTCTTAAACTCTCATTTATGGAGTAAAACTGCCATTCTTAAGCTAAATAATACATAAATTCATTCTAAATTTTTGTTATAAATGACTAAATATCTTTAAAAGTTGGGAGTCCCAGACTTCCTGGCATTGATTTTTGGAAGTCCCAGGACAATTTTTGGGAGTCTCTGACTCCCAGACTTCAGTAATGCAAGCACTGGCATGCTAAGCATTATGCGGAAGGTTTTGGCGATAAATCTGGAATAAGTTTGGTCCACAGAGCACTAATTAGAAGCATACGTTTTGTAATACCAAACCATATAATTTTGTGCTGAAAGAAGAAAAAATATCACTGAATTATACTCTTAAGTGGACTGGATGGCCTAGTGGTTAGCGCACTCGACTTTCAGGCGGGATATCATGGGTTCAAATTCTGCTTGGGTTGAGACAGTTTTCAGACCATTAGTACTCCTACCTCATACTCGACGTGCCCAGGGTTGAGTATAAAGTGGACAGAAGCAGTGCTTGATGACAGACAGCTGCACGAAGTGTGCATGGATCGGTGATCCATGAAAGTAAGACTGTACAGATATGTACATAACAATCACCACTGCCTCTGTGTGCCTCTGGTGCCTGATAGCATTAACAATCCACACCAACCAACCATTTCACTCTTAATATCTCATTTGTATTATAATTAGACTTTATGTCATGACTTTTAAAAAGATAATAAAATTATCACATGGTTTGCATTGTTTACATGTGGAATTTTGATGGTTCCTATCATGCAACAGTTTAGACTATAAATTGGCTTAAATTTTGCTTCAATTTTAGTTGCTAGAATTCTACTCCCCTATTAACCCTTAGGTCCTGCTGAACCTGGATATGTCCTGCCTTTGCAAATAGTGTGGATCCAGATCAGTTGGCTTCTGAAGAAGCCAACTGATCTGGATCTTCACTATTTGCCATTAGATATGTGAATTTATATCATCAATCTAGATCAAGTAATCTGATTGGCTGATAATTAGAAATTGGCATAGCATCTTAATTTATTCAGCAAGACAAGGGTTAAGTAGTTGCGGTCATGGTACCAAAGCCGTAATCCAAAATCATAAATCCATAAACGAATGACGAATCAGAATGTTCAGACCAACAGACATGGACCCCAGAACAAAGGGTGTAATCAGGCGTCCGCGGATAGTAAGCATTACTTGGTAAGCAAGCTTCGCCCACCATGCCCATGGGCCTGAACGAAGGAAATATCGGTAGAAGCGTATGTTCGGGATTTGGGAAGTCTACTTATGGCGCGTCACTGGCAAAAACATCAGAAACAATTCTGGAAACTGCCACATTGTAGGGATTGACTAGATCATGATGTCTCCCATAGAACTTCTTAAGTGTTGCTACCAGTTTGGTTTTTTGATACCCCTGGCTCAACAACTTTTGAGTGAGCACTTTCCCACGCTCCATGAAGTCCTGATAATTTGAACAAGTTCTGGCATAACGGATTAACTGTGAAACGTAGACGCCGTATGCTGGTGCAGAAGGGATATTACTGCTCAGGAAAGGAAAGTTAACGATGGGAAAATTGAAGTCATCCCGTTTGTCGTAAAGCCTAGTAGTAAGCTTTCCATTGTCGATGTAGAGATAACAATCCAAGTATGAGGAGGAGGCTGAAGTCTCCGTTGTTTCCTTTATTTCAAGTTCACGTGGGTAGATGAATTCTAAATACTCTGCAAATTTTGTGTTTTTCAGAGACAATACATCATCTATATATCTGTAGGTGAAATTGAATTGTTGTGCGAGGTGTTTCTTGCCTGCTTGGAGGAGACTTTGTACAAACTCCGCCTCATACGAGTATAAAAACAAGTCGGCAAGTAACAGTGCTTAATTAGTACCCATCGGTATGCCGATTGTTTGTTGAAATATCCGACCGCCGAACTCCACAAAAATATTGTCGATTAGATATTCCAGCATCTTAATGACATCTGCATCTGAGTATTTTTGTGGTGCATCAGAGTGATCCCGAATGAAGTATGTGTCTTTGTAGCCAATGAGAACATACTGAAATCGACGGTTACCATTCTTGTGGAAGAAACACTGGTTGATAATTGCCTTTAATTTAGATTTCAATTTATCATGAGGAATAGTAGTGTAAAGAGTAGAGAAATCGAAAGATTAAAGTTAAAGCATATGTCTGGAATTTTTTGCTTTATATTATCTAAGTACTGTTTTAAATTGGAGTTTTTTTTACCAGCAGTTATTTTTACCAGCACAGTGCAAATAAATCACCACAAAATGTACTCTTAAATGTAGTCATATGAATTCTGTTGTTTTTTGTTTGTTTTGTTGGACAAAAAGAGTTCTGGAATGAATAGTGAACAATCAGTGCCTAAATAAGCCAGCACATTGGTAGTGTAGACAGGTCTGAGCTGATATGGCCATAATGGGCTTTTGCTAGGTTGCATATCTTTATATTGCTTTACAGAAAAGTGCTTATGCGATATACATGTACATTATATATGAGACATATCTTTTTCCTAGAGTGCTATACAGTTGATGTTTCATTTGTCTTGTAGACACATTTCATGAACAAGTCATTCCAACAGTCTCAAGTATGTATAGTAGCACAAGAACAAACTCCTTTTGTTTTTTGTTTTTTTTTTTGTTTGTTTTCATCTTATATACCTGTACTTGTAATGTTCATACCTCCAGATCATCACTTGTTTAGCTAGAAGTTTTATACACCACAACCTCTTTATAACACTTTTGTTGGGGCCCATAGTATAAACCGTGTTAGTTAAACAACCGTGTTATATCCAAAATAAATTGTATAGATTATATTGAAAAATGACCATTTATGGTCATTTTTCAATATAATCTATACATTTTTGGGATCGATCTTTGAACCGTGTTATATTCAAATCCGTGTTATAACCAACTGTGTTATAAAGAGGTTGAAGTGTATTTTTCTTATGTTTTGGAGCAAACGTATATTTTGCAATTAGACTGTCTCAATTATGCAATGCTGATTAGTACACATGACATAATGGTTTTGGAAAAGTATCATCTTGATACAAATTTTAGGACAAGTAGGGTAAAGAGTTAACCCTTGTCATGCTGAATAAATTTAGATACCACACCCACTTCTAATTTTCAGCCAAGCAGATTGCTTCATCCAAGTTGTTATACAAATTCAAATACTGAATGGCAAACAGAGCAGATCGAGATCAGTTGGCTTCTTCAGAAGCCAACTGATCTGGATCTACACTGTTTGCAAAGGCAAGGCATATCTGGGTTCAGCAGGACGAGGGTTAAGATGTTCCAATATTTAGGGCAAGATATACAGTATGTGGTATACAATTATAGCCCGGTAGCCTTTACTGTCTGATAGGAAATTTTCAACAGTCTGGCAAAGAAAAAAATTATCATTTGGCTACTGTTGAACTAGACCATAAAACAGACCATTAATCCATACTTTGAAAATTTGTAAAATCTTGGAAATGATGCCACAAGAACAAACATTTCCGGTGCTTTTCCTTGCTGGACTTTCCAAGCTGTTTAGAAAAATTGCAAACAGAAAAGATTATGACAGTGTGCACAGTGGTCAATGAGTTGATGCAATTCTGATGAGTATGCATTAACATCACGAAAACATGCCTATATAATTTTGACCCCTTAAACTCCATTTTTATACACATGTAGTAAAACTGGGGTTTACGGGGGTATACATTATTTTTCTATTTTTGCTAAAAAATATAGATTGTGGATACTCGTTAGAACCACTTCACCGAGGCAGTTCTTGCGAGTACCCACAATCTATGTTCAGAGCGGAAATTTGAAACTATCAGAGTTTTTTTTTTCTTAAAATTTTCAGTTTTTGGAGGTGAAATTTTCTAATATATTTGAATAGGCTTGTTTTCGTAATAAGTATGTTTTTGTGGAGAAATGAGAAAAAAATATACCTGGATATGTCTCATATCTGGAGCTAAGCATTATTTTGTTTGGTAATTTTCTACTTAGGGTAGCTCATATATCATTTGCATGCTGGTGAAGGGTTCTTTATTCTCTTAGCATTTTCAATCTATAATTGTATTGTCTATATCTGTAAATCATTCAGACAAAGCAAACTCACAGAACAAGTATAACTAATATCTGAACAGTGAACAAGTCTAGTTCAGTCTGCATATCCTTGATTTCAGCACAGCTTTATTGTGGAATTCACCATTTTTGTGGTCACATAGCTCCAGATAAGATAGGGTATCTACATTTTATTTTTCTTATTTTTCCATGAAAACATATGTTGTGGGTATTCATTAGAAGCACCTCAATGAGGTGCTTCTGATGAGTACCACAACATATCTTTTCATGAAAAAATAAGAAAAATATAAGTACTCTTTGGTTGAAAAAAAAATCAACTTTATCTGGAGTTATGGTGAGTATGTATTTCAGTTTCTTACAAAAAAGTTACTTCATGCCTTTGTCATAAATTAAGATGGCACACCCACTTCTAATTTCCAGCCAATCAGATTGCTTGGTCTTCCTTGCTGATACAAATTCACTAAACTGCAAACAGTGCAACTGATCCAGATCTACACTATTTGCAAAGTCATATCTAGGTTCAGCAGGACAAAGGTTAAGAAAATCAGCAATAGTTTTAGACTAAAAAATAAACAAACAAAAACAAAAATATCTTCGAAATACGAGGGTGGATAAAAAAATACGTGAACTTTCGTTACAGTAATTTTGTTTTTACAGATAATGAGATCAAATATACATAGTAATTATATATCGGCATTTTTCTATATGTCTGTTAACTTTGGGTACGATAGGTCCAGTGGGTCTCCCATAGCAACCATTCTTAAATAGTTAGTGTAGTGGTACCGGCGCACGGTAACGACGTCAAGATGACGTTTCGACATTGACTACTTACGTTGCAAGTCAGCGCTTTTCAAAGTACTCGCCTCTACACTCAACACACTTCCTGTGTCGCTCCACCCACTTGCTAAACACCTTCTGATACCACGCTGAGTCCAACTGACGAATGATGCCATGTGTTGAGTATGTAAGCTCCTCCAGCGACGTAAATCTTCGTCCCTTGAGCTGTGCTTTAATTTCCGGGAAAACGGCAAAGTCCATGGGAGCCAGGTCCGGGGAATAAGGGCTGTGGTCGATAGTCTTTAATCCCATCAGGTCGAGTTCAAGCCGGGTGGTGTCCGCCCTGTGTGCCGGGGCATTATCCTGGTGAAGAATATATCTCTCGATCGGAATGCCGGGCCTCTTCTTCTGCAGTGCGTGTATCAGGTCACGTCTGAGAACCTGAAAAACATGAAATCGAATACCCAGATTTATTCATTTGAAAACAAACCTGCCGGCCCTGAAAAGAAGAACATTTATTAGAAATATTAAATGTTTTAATTATAGTTCATTTGTTAATAAAAATAGTAAGGAAAATGTTTTTTACCTTAGAATAGTAGTCGGCATTCACCGTCTGGTCCTTAGGCACGGAATGGCACAGCAGCATACCCCGTCTGTCCATAAACATGATAAACATGTACTTCCCTCCGGACCGGCTGACCCTGGCCTTCTGTGGGGGTGGGGATGAATTTCTCTTCCACACAGAGGACTGCTGCTTCGTCTCTGGGTCGTAAAACCAGAGCCACGTCTCGTCTGTAGTTATAATTCTGTCGAGGAAAGCGTCTCCGTGCCTCTCATACTGCCGTAGGAAAGACAGAGAATCTTGAACACGTCGTTCCTTTTCTGCATTTTTTAGTAATCTCGGGATCCGGCGCGCATGAACCTTTGACATCTTCAGCTGGTTTCTCAAAATCGAGTGGACGCTGCCATAACTAACGCCTACTTTTGTTGAAATGTCACTAACAGTCAATCTACGGTCCTCCTCGATAAGGCTCTTCACTGCCGCTACTGTCCCAGCGTTCACGATTCGTTTCCGTCCTCTCCCAGTGTCGTCTTTTAGAGACTCCCTACCCTCCGAAAATCTTTTATGCCACTTAAAAACAAGAGATCTGCTTACATTTGAAGATCGTTTGCATCCTTCATCATTTTCATCGTCTCTGTTGGTGTTTTTCCTAGGTCCACACAAAACTTTATTATTGCACGGGTCTCTTCCTGCGCCGGTGCCGCCATTTTGACCTTACGATTTCCACGTACGCCTTAAGTTTACTGGCTGTATATTCTAAAGTACCCAACGGATGACGCTCAAATTTGCAACGACGTTAAATATGACGTCAACACATAAGCAGACGACGTTTAGTATAGTTTGGCGCTAATTTAGGGAGTCAAGAGAGATATTAACACTACGCAGTGCAGTCAAGAAATGGGTTGCGCCGGGGGTACCTACCCAGGACTATTAAAACTTGAATTTTGTTAAACACAAGTATAATACATCAATGTAAACCCTATGATCCTTTTAACATTTAATTGTTTAATACGTGTGCAAAATTTTATCGATTTACGTTGAGTAGTTTTAAAGTTATAATAAAAGTCCACGTATTTTTTGATACACCCTCGTAGAATTTATGTGTCACCTAAAAGCTCCATAGTACCAGCTTCAGATTTTGTATATACTTCAAGATATAAAAGAGAAAATAATTATTGTTCATCAATAAAAATGAAACCAAAATGGTCCTACCCTAAGTATTTGGACAAACTTGCCTCAGCAACAGTGTTGAGCCAGATTAAACAGTTTGAGTTAAGTTGCCAGATGTTCAAATTTTATGATAAATGCACAAACGAGTTACAGTGTCTGTAACTTCATATCAAATGATTTTTCAAGAAAATAATTAAACAAGTATTTGGTGATAATTATGGGATACTTTTCTTCAAATCTCCAATATGTTGTGGGATAATTTTCTGCAGTTCTCCATAAAAATATATGTTGTGGGTATTCATAAGATGGTGAGGCACTTCTAATGAGTACGAACTTCATATGTTTTTATGGAGAAATAAGAAAAATTATCCCAGAAATATCACTGAATACTGATTCTCCTGAACATTTCCTCTGTATTATTTATTATTTTTTTTTGTGTGCCCACAAAAATGTTTTTTTCTGGACACTCATTAGAACCACCTTATTGAATACTCACAATATATTTTTCTTATTTCTTTACAAAAATGTGTATTGTGGATATTCATGAAAAGCACCTAACTGAGACAGTTCTACTGAGTAGCCATAACATATGTTTTTGCCATCACGAAAACACGCCTATATAATTTTGACTTCCGTCAACCCCACTTTTATATAATAAAACTGGGGTTTACAGGGGTATACATTATTTTTCTTATTTCTGCTCAAAAACATAGATTGTGGGTACTCGTTAGAACTGCCTCAGCAAGGCGGTTCTAAGGAGCACAAACAATCTATGTTTTGAGCAGAAATATGAAAAATATCAGAATTTTTTATCTGAAAATTTTCCTTTTTTTTTGGTTGCAAAGTTTTCAATATATTTGAATAGGCATGTTTTCATAATGAAGAGAAGTAAGACAAAATATTTACCCACCGTTTCTGCTTATAAAGTTAGAGCGATGCAGTGTCTGAATGTTTATGGCAATTTTAAATGTCCTAAAATTTCTAACACAAAAATTTCTGACAAAATGGCATATGCAAACAGTGTAGACCCAGATCAGATTGCTCCTGAAGGAGCAATCTGATCTAGGTCTACACTGTTTGCCATTCCACAATGTATTTATATGTAACACTGCATAAAAAGCAAAACTTAAGCCAAAATAGTATGGAAGAAAGTGTTCAAAATTTTAGGTCCTTTCTGTAACAATTTTCTTATTTATCTATAGAACTGCATCTTGCGGGTACTCATTCGAATCATCCAAATATCTCTTTTGACCGTGTGTAGATAGATGTTGGAACACCCAGACTACCTGCAGAGTCTGTCATTCAATACTTTATGCATTTATGACTTTATCTTAAAAAAAGTATGTATACAAAGATTTGTGAATAATTTGTGGATAATTTAATCCTTTTGGTAAAATGGTTATCAATGCTTTGCACTGTAAATACTTGTGTAAGTACTTATGTTCAGTGGCAAAGTTTGTCAAGCGTTTATTTATTCAGGGATCTTGTATTTGCATTTAATTTTTCTTGCTTGAACCTTCTCGCCTGGTTTATTGAGTAGCTATTGGGAACATGTAAATATACAGGCCTGGATGTACTGTTCATTTCCTGGCCATTTCATTCAAGATTTTGATTTTTTGATTTGGAGTTTTATGGTCCAGTTAATACACTTCAACCTCTTTATAACACGGTTCATTATAACACGGTTATGGATATAACACGGTTCTAAGATGGATCCCAAAAATGTATAGATTATATTGAAAAATATAGGTTTGTTTGTTTGTGTTGAGATTTTATGGCCCAATCAACCCAATGGCGTCATGAAGAGCACGCTCAGTTTACCACAACACACTTTTAGTTTTACTGGGCAGACTTAGTCCTCTAAGCCATTAACCAGTATTGTGCATATTCTTAGCCAGAAACTGACAAATGCCCTTCTTGAATCAGTGGAAAGAAAAGAATAACCATAGAAAATATACAAGTGCCAAAATTTCCTTAAGGTAGTTGTTTGCATGATTATCATAGACCAATGTAATCAAACTGCACATTAGATGAAATCCCGGTAACTGTTATTTATAGCCACATTATTCTTGTCGCTGTGACGTCAGAGTGTTGTTGATGGAGAGTTATCTGTAAAACCTGGACTGGATCAGAGTCTGCTCTGTTTGCTTAAATTACAGGAAGTAATGTTAAATGAAACAGTGTTAAGTCCTATTCAGGACCATTTTCCCAGCATACACTCCAAGACAGTCAACCCACCAGTGCGTGTGCTGTCAGTGCTTTAACCCTTGTCCTGCTGAATAAATTAAGATGCCACACCCTTTTCAAACTTTCAGCCAATCAGATTTCTTGATCCAGATTGTTGACATAAATTCATATTCTGAATGGCAAACAGTGCAGATCCAGATCAGTTGGCTTCTTCAGAAGCCAACTGATCTAGATCTACACTGTTTGCAAAGGCAGGACATATCCGGGTTCAGCAGGACTAGGGTTAATTTATATCACAGTAAAATGAGTAGACTTATTTATGCACTTGCATAACAGTTTGGAAGAAATGGTGTCAGCTTACACTGCAAGCTTTGTCATGCTTTTATCATGAATTGATAAAACATTATGAATGTTTTAACTCTTTGCATGCTGAGTAATCATGCATGCTTTTTGTTGTCTGTGGATTTCTTTTAAAATTATTTTTTTTTCAAAAAAATCTTGCAGTAATACCATTAGAGTATCAAACAGTTTGGATCCAGATCAGGCCAGATGTTTTGTTGGGCCTGATCTGGGTCCAAAATGTTTGCAAAGGTTATCAGCAGACGACAAATGTCACCACTAGCGGGGAAAGAGTTAATTGTTATGCATAGGCATATCCACTTGGATGAAGAATGCATAAACAGTGTTAGCTTTGTTACAAATAAATTATAGCAGCCAAGCTATTACAATGCAACCTTTGCATAAGCCATATCAGGCAAACATAGTCATAGAGTACATACACCAAAAGTCAGTGAAAATACACCACAAACAAAATCTTCAAGTTTTTGCCAGCCTCAGTGGCTCAGTCGGATGCGCGTCTGACTATTGATCAGCAGCTCACAGGTTCAATTCCCACCAGGTCCGGCAACATTCTTTCCGACTAAAATTTATTATTGATACCAAGAAATATTTTTGAAATATTTTTTACGGTGGTTCTCTCCTATATGCTGATTCAAGAAGGGCATTTGTCAGTTTCTGGCTAAAGAATGTGCACAAATACAGGTTAATTGCTAAGATGCTGAGAGGACTATGTCTGCCCAGGAAAAGTGTGGTTAGGTAAACTGACCTGCCTAAATGGGTTGATTGGGCTGCAAACTTTAGCTCAATTCTATTTTGTGTATAAAGCCACCCTCAGTGGCTCATTTGGATGCTCATCTGACTAGAAATCGGAAGATTGATAATAAAATTCTTTCCACAGTCATTCTCTCCCTTCTGATTTTAGAAGGACAGTTATCAGTTTCTGGAGAAAGTATGTGCACCATACTGGTTAACCCCTTAGAGGACTAAGCCTGCTCAGTAAAAATTTGGTTAGGCTGATCCTACTCAACATGACCCCAATAGGTTGACTGGGCTGTAAAACCTCAACACAGACAAACAAAATTTAATGCATAAAACTTAGTTTCAGTAATATTTTTTAGTTGGAAAGCAACCAGTCTGACAGCATGCCAGGATACAGCTTGGCTATGCTTGGCCAAATTAGTGCTAGTGGTATTTTGGTCTGGCAGCATGCCAGGATACAGCTTGGCCAAACTGGTCCTAGTGGTATTGGTCTGACATCATGCAGCTTCGCCAAGCTAGTCCTGGTTGTATTGGTTTGACAGCATGCCATGATACAGCTTGGCCAAGCTGGTCCGAGTGGTATTGTCTGACAGCATGCCATGATACAGCTTTGCCAAGCTGGGTCTAGTGGTATTGGTCTGAGTCAGCATGCCAGGATACAGCTTAGCCAAGCCAGTACTAGTGGCATTAGTATGGCAGCATGCAGCTTGGCCAAGCTAGTCCTATTGTATTGGTCTGACAGCAATCCATGATATAGCTTGACCAAGCTGGTCCTAGTGGCATTGGTCTGACAGCATGCCAGGATATAGGAAGGCCAACCTGGCCGTAGTGGTATTGGTCTGACAGCATGCTGGGATACAGCTTTGCCAAGCTGGTCCTTGTGTTTCTGATCTGATAGCATGCCAGGATACAGCTTAGCCAAGCTGGACCTAGTGGTATTGGTCTGACAGCATGCCAGGATATGTTCCTAGTGGTATTGGTCTGACAGCATGCCAAGATACAGCAGCCAAGCTGGTCCTAGTGGTATTGGTCTGACAGCATGCCAGGATGTAGCAAAGCCAACCTGGTCTTAGTGGTATTAGTCTGACAGCATGTCAGGACACAGCTTAGCCAAGCTGGTCCTAGTGATATTGGTTTGACAGCATGCCATGATATAGGAAGGCCAAGCTGGTCCTAGTGGTATTGGTCTGACAGCATGACAGAATACAGCTTAGCCATGCTGGTCCTAGTGGCTTTAGTCTGACAGCATGCCAGGATACAGCTTAGCCAAGCTGGTCCTAGTGGTAATGGTCTGTCAGCATGCCAGGATACAGCTTTGCCAAGCTAGTCCTAGTGTTTTTGATCTGATAACATGCCAGTATTCAGCTTAGCGAAGCTGGTGCTAGTGGTATTGGTCTGACAGAATGCCAGGATATAGCAATGCCAACCTGTTCCTAATGGTATGGCAGCATGCCAGGATACAGCTTAGCCAAGCTGGTCCTAGTAGTATTGGTCTGACAGCATGCCAGGATATAGTAAGGCCAAGCTGGTCCTAGTGGTATTGGTGTGACAGCATGCCAGGATACAGCTTGTCCAAGCTGGTCCTAGAGCATTCTAGGATACAGCTTGGCCAAGGTGGGGACAGTGGCATTGGTCTGACAGCATGGCTGCCAGAATATAGCAAGGTCAACCTGGTCCTAATGGTATTAGTCTGACAGCATGCCAGGATACAGCTTAGCCAAGCTGGTCCTAATGGTATTAGTCTGACAGCATGCCAGGATACAGCTTAGCCAAGCTGTTCCTAGTGGTAATGGTCTGTCAGCATGCCAGGATACAGCTTTGCCAAGCTAGTCCTAGTGTTTCTGATCTGATAACATGCCAGTATTCAGCTTAGCCAAGCTGGTCCTAGTGGTATTGGTCTGACAGCATGCCAGGATATAGCAATGCCAACCTGTTCCTAATGGTATTAGTCTGACAGGATGCCAGGAGACAGCTTAGCCAAGCTGGTCCTAGTGGTATTGGTCTGACAGCATGACAGGATATAGTAAGGCCAAGCTGGTCCAAGTGGTATTGGTCTGACAGCATGCCAGGATACAGCTTGGCCAAGCTGGTCCTAGAGTATTCTAGGATACAGCTGGCCAGGCTGGTCCCAGTGGCATTGGTCTAACAGCATGAATGCCAGAATATAGCAGGGTCAACCTGGTCCTAATGGTGTTCGTCTGACAGCATGCAAGGATACAGACTGGCCAAGCTGGTCCTAGTTTTTTGTATCTGATAGCATGCCAGGATACAGCTTAGCCAAGCTGGGCCCAGTAGCCAAGCTGGTCCCAGTAGTATTGATCTGACAGCATACCAGGATATAGCAAGATCAAGCTGATCCTAGTGGTGTTGGTCGGACAGCATGCCAGGATATAGCAAGGCTAAGCTGGTCCTAGTGGTCTGACAGCATGCCAGGATACAGCTTGGCCAAGCTAGTCCTACAGCATTCTAGGATACAGCTTGGCCAAGCTGGTCCTAGTGGTATTGGTCTGACAGCATGCCAGGATACAGCAAGGCCAAGCTGGTCCTAGTTGTATTAGTCTGACAGCATGCCAGGATACAGCTTTGCCAAGCTGGGTCTAGTGGTATTGGTTTGACAGCATGCCATGATAAAGCTTGGCCAAGCTGGTCCTAGTGGCATTGGTCTGACAGCATGCCGTGATGTAGCAAGGCCAAGCTGGTCCTAGTGGTATTGGTCTGACAACACACAGGATATAGCTTGGCCAGTCTGGTCCTAGTGGCATTGATCTGACAGCATACCAGGATACAGCTTGGTCAAGCTGCTCCTAGTGCTTTTGGTCTGACAGCATGCCAGGATACAGCATGGCCAAGTTGGTCCTAGTGGCATTGGTTTGACAGCATGCCAGGATACAGCTTGGCCAAGCTGATTCTAGTGGTATTGATTTGGCAGCATACAGCTTAATAAAGCTGGTTGTAGTGATATTGGTCTGACAGCATGCCAGGATACAGCTTGGCCAAACTGGTCTTAGTGGCATTGGTCTGACAGCATGCCAGGATACAGCTTTGCCAAGCTGGTCCTAGTGGCATTGCTCTTACAGCATGTCTGAAAATGTAATAATCATACCAGTAGTTGAAATTAAGGCATTTTAAGCTCAGATGACAAATGTTTTAATATGACAGATTTTGCTTGTTGAAATAGATACACATTGATAAGATTTTTCTAATATTTACTTTCCTGTGGTTATGTTTTGGCTGAAACCACCTAGGTGATATAGACTTGCAAAGACATTGATTTCCTGTCAAGTCCTCAGATGTGCTGGGTTTGTTTGTTTGTTTTTGTTTGTTGTTTTTTTGGAGATATATTCTGGTGAATCTGTTACTTCTCCACAAATACAGTAATTGTGGCACCTCTTAGATAACATTGTCTCATAGAGATCATTATTATACTACTATGACAACATGTATTATGATAGAATGATATACAACACACAGAAAAACTGTATAGATTCTAATACATTGGTAGAGTGTCTTCGAGGGACACATTTTACCAAAGGTTGGGCAGTGGGCCTAGTACATAGCTCCATATAAGGCATGTTTCATCAGAAAAGTACCAATATTTTTTCTTATTTCTGCACTAAAACATATTGTGGGTTCTCATTAGAAGTGCCTCGCTGAGGCACTTCTAATGAGTACCCTCAACATATGTTTTTGTGCAGAAATAAGAAAAAAAATACTATGTAGATACCCTTTCTTATCTCGAGTATGCTAGTATCTTGGAAGTATACAATTTCACAGAATTGCTGACTTTGAAATAATAGCATGCTACATAGCTCTAAATAAGATGGGTACCCAGCAGGTGTCTCTTCCTTTTTCTGCACAAAAACATGTTGTTGGTGCTCATTAGAAGCACTGATTATAAAGGATCCTGGAATATTAATTGAGCCGAGGCACAGCATTTCCAACAAGATTGCATGTGTACCCAGTGAAGACTGAGATCAGCCTGCGCATTTAGGCAATCTGATCAGTCTTTGCAGGGCACTCTCTGAGTAGCCAAGGATTCAAGTGTCTTCACCCAGGCAGACAGGAAAGATGTTTGATTAGCTACATGGATGCGTAGGCTGATTCGAGTTTTTACTGGGTGCATATGCAGTCTTGTAGAAATGCTTTAATTGCCCTGGCTCAAGTTATTACTGGTATCAGAGAGAGTGAATCAATATTTTATTACTGAAAGAACCATATTAATTATTAACAAACCTTAACCCTTGTCCTGCTGAGCTTTGATATACCCTGCCTTAATTTGCAAACAGTGTAGATCCAGATCAGTTGGCTTCTAAGAAGCCAACTGATCTGGATCTGCACTGTTTGCCATTTAGTGTGTGAATTTATATCAACAATCTGGATCGAGTAATCAGATGGCTTGCAGTTAGAAATGGGTGTGGCATCTTAATTTAGCATGACAAGGGTTAAGATGAGGACTACATGTATGTTTTTTCTTAAGTTATTGGTATTATAGGCAGTCGTTTTGACCTAACATTAATTAATCTTGTGAACAACAGAGGAATTTATTGATATTTGCACATGTCTGCAAATTTCATTTTAAGTGTATGTGTCAAATAAAAATGGACTTGAATGCACACAGTAGTGAAGCCACAGCTTAGCCTGCACAGCTGTGTAATTTGATCTGGAGTTTTAAGTGTTTTGCTTGAAGATTTTGAAGTACACAGTATACAAATCTAAATTTAATGTTTTGCTTGAATATTTTGAAGTACAAGGACTCAAGATTTTAATGTTTTGCATAATGATTTTGAAGTTCAAAATCTCGATTTAAGTGTTTTGCCTAAAGATTTTGAAGTATGAATCTTGATTTTAGTGTTTTGCCTAAATATTTTGAAGTACAAATCTAGATTTTAGACTATTAGTCTTAAAGATTTTTAAGTACATTGTTTCTTTAGCTAAAAACTGAGGAGCCTGGGTAGATTTGGCAGCCTTATTTAGACTTTGTTTGTATATGTTTTGAGCCTAAAGGAGTACTTAAAAGATCTGTTTAAGTATGTTTGCATCAAAACATAATCTTGTGGATACTTATTGGAATTGCCTCACTGAGGCAATTCCAATGAGTATCCACAAGATATGTTTTGATGCAAAAATAACTAACATTCTCCAAAACCTTTTGCTTACCTCCAAAACAGTCTCCTTACCTTTGCTGTCCCTTCCGCTGATTCAAGAAGGGCAGTTGTCAGTTTCTGGCAAAAGAATGTGCACAATACTGGTTAACCGCTCTAAGAGGACTAAGCCTGCCCAGTAAACGTGTGGTTAGGTAAACTGACTACGCTCGACATGACCCCATCGGGTTGACTTGGCCGTAAAACCTCGACACAAGCACAAACAAACAAATACCTTTTGCTGTGGTCCCCTTCTGTATGACTTTAACTCATTTATCAATTATACTTACGGCATTATGTATTTATTCAGGATTATAATAAGCCCTCTATTCAATGCATATTTTGATTAACTTGAAAATCAGGATTGATAATGTCTTACATGAGGGTCGTTCCAAGAGAAAACAGGTTCTTATTGCAGGTCTGTTGTGAACATTGAATGTCTCATCAGCATGCATATCTGTGTAGTAATTGATCAATGTCTTTGCTGTTTATTAATGCCACTGTGTTCTTAGTTTCTCATTCATTTTTATCGGACAGTGAAAATCTTGATCCAGACTTTCTTGATGCCTGCTTACCAGAATCTTTCACTTGTTCTGTGTAGTATGAGATCCATTTTTACCTGGTAATATTTGCTATCTCATGCAGGCTTAAAGAGACTGGATATGCTTAGTACATTTTCTGTCATTGTTTAGAAAGGAGAAAACATTTGTGACTTCTTGTTTGCATTCTTTCAACTCCTTCTGAAAAGAATCTTCTCGAAAGGGGAGAAGAGTCTTCGATTTTTCAGTAGACCCTTTTTCAGAAGAGCTAAAACAATTCTGACAGTTACCTCACCTCAAAGTGTATCTACCGGTATCAGATTACTTGATTCAAATTGTTGATACAAATTCACATACTGAAGGACAAACAGTGCTGATTCAGATCAGTGGGCTTCTTCAGAAGCCAACTGATCTGAATCTACACTGTTTGCAATGGCAGAGCATATCGGGGTTCAGCATGACCAGGGTTAAGATAAACTATTTTGTTGTGATATTGATCAAAAGTCATAGCTACAGGTAAAGAGGGGTATAAGATAAATATTTTTCTTAATTTCTTCACAAAAACACATGTTGTGGGTACTCATTAGAAGCACCTCAGTGAGGTGCTTCTTATAAGTACCCACACCATATGGTATTTTGGAGAAATCAGACAAAATATTTTTGGTTGAAACAGGTACTGTATCTTAACCCTTGTCATGCTGAATAAATTAAGATGCCACTCCCACATCTATTTTTCAACCAATCAGATTACTTGGTCAAAGTTGTTCATACAAATTCAAATATTTAATGACAAACAGTATAGATCCAGATCAGTTGGCTTCTTCAGAAGCCAACTGATCTGGATCAACACTGTTTGCAAAGGTAGGGTATGTCCAGGCTCAGCAGGACACGGGTTAAGCATTGAAATTTATATTTATTTCCAGATTGCGTACCCTCCTGTTCAACAGCGACCTGCCTGGACACAGCCTCTCGCTCTCCTCACAGATGATGCAGTTTTCACAGCAACATCCACAGTCACCCAGGCACCTCCCGGACTTCCATACATTAAAACACCAACTCTCACAATTCCATCAGCTTACTGGCAGCCCGTAGCTCATGGCCCCACCGCTAGTATTCCTCATCCTCCACTACGTAGTCGACCTCTTAGTGCTGGATCCAGAAGGGCACCGACTTACGACAGGTAAATATGACTGGGGACTGACAAAAATTACCACGTTCATAGCTCCAGATAAGAGGAGGCATAGCAAGAGATAAGGCGCTTTTTTTCATCCGAAAAATGCTGATATCTTTCTTATTTCTCGACAAAAACATATATTGTGGGTACTCATTAGAAGCGCCTTGGCGAGGTGCTTCTAATGAGTACCCACAACATATGTTTTCGTCAAGAAATAAGAAAAATATTATGTGGATACCCCATCTTATCTATAGCTATGACTGGAGGGCATCTAAAAATAACTTCATGTTGTTTTGTTTTTTTGTTTGCCATGAAAACATAGGTTGTGGTTACTCTTAGAAGCACCTCACTAGGCGCTTCTGGCAAGTACCCATGACTTCTGTTTTTTTGATGAAATGATAAAAAATATCCACAATTTTTGGTTGAAAATTTTTTATAAAAGTCTGAAAAAAAGTGCCTTATCTGGAACTATGGCATTTATTTTGCTTTTTCACACAGACATGCCTGAGCTGGTCTCCACTGCTCAGAATCTAGCAGTCTACCATTAACAGAGTACACTGCTTGTCAAACACACAGTATACTCCCTTCCTACTTTATCGCGGGGCCTAAATTGTCACGGGATCTCCTAATTTCTCATCTGCTATGCCCCTTATCGGTTGTTTATATTAGTTTCATTTTGGGGTGTCAAACTACTGAGAGCAAAAAAAAAAAAAAAAAAAAAATGGACAAATATCTAAGATATTGGTGCTTAAAATTATATTTATATTTAAGTTGTGTAGAACTTACTTTTGTGCATTTTCTGTATACCGGTACACCTCTGCCCTTAAAAGTCCGTATAATTTCTTAAGTCATCATTTTTATTTTTCTGCACTGGAAACAGACGACAGTGTCTGAGAGTTGTAGCTATTACTGAATGTCACATTACTACCATATATGGAAAGTCCATCCCAGCATCCCAAAATGACTTCCCAGCAACCTTCCCAGCAACCAATTAACTAACAATATTGCAATTTGTATAAAGGAGTTCACCCCAGCTTAGATTCTCATTTTGAATGGTCATCTTACACAGTTTGACGTGTTTCGGTAATTTTCTCAAATGGGCTAAGTGTGATGTTTGTTCCCACTGAACACACCTTCAGTTTTGTTTTAACCCTTAAAGTGCCAATCACAACTATTGTCGTCTGCTTTGTCGTCTGCTGGTTACTTTAAATGTCACTTCTGCAAACAGTGTGGACCCAGATCAGACTGCTCCTTTTGGAGCAGTCTGATCTGGGTCCACACTGTTTGCCTGTATGCAAAAAAATAGGTTTGAAAAGTTTGCAAGATTATTCAGCAGACGACATAAACAGACGACATTTTCAGATGCAGGTTTTCTTGGCGCTTTAAGGGTTAAAGTTAAAGTTATAAGGAAGTGTGATGGTTTTAGTGTCCGGGACCACTGCAAAGGAAATTCACAGCAAATTTGTCTTTCTGTAAAGTATATTGCAGATATCAACTTGCCGTTTTTGTGTTACAATTAAATTTGGTTTTAAAGTTGCGACTGAAGTTCCAAAGTCTGTGTTTAGTGACACATTTGATTTGGAACACTTATGATGACTTTTACATCAACTGGCTGCCCATTTCTAAAATCAATAATGAGCATCCACAACATATGTTTTCCTACAGAAACAAGAAAAATGCTTAGGGTAAATGTCCTTAAATTTCATACACCAAAGTGTCTGTCAAAATGGCATATTCAAGCAGTGCAGACCAAGATCAGACTGCTCCTTCAGGAGCAGTCTGATCAGGGTCTACACTGTTTGCCATTCCGCTAATTATTTTAAAAAAAAAAAACTGCATAAAAAGCAAAACTTAGGCCCACAAAGTATGAACTAAAGTGTTTGAATTTTTAGGACATTTTCGGCACCTTAAACCCTGCTTATATTGAGCTATGTTTGTATCTATCATTACATGTATTTTCACCTTCTACTGTAGGTTGCAGACAATAGGTACCAACATGCAGACTTCAACAACAGCTGGCATAATATCACCCATACCAAGAAGTAAGATTCTTTTCTTTAGTCCTCTGTCTACTTTTATGCTCATCCATCATTCCAAGAATGGTGGAAAAGGCATATAATCTTACCCCTGTCCGTCTGTCCATCCATCTCTTTCCAAGTCCAAGATGGCATTAGCAATTTGCGTATAAGTTTTTCGCGTGTTAGCAATTTGCATTAAATTTTTTCAGACAGGGACATCCGTGTCCTTTGCACACATTTCTAGTATATTGTATTTTAAGCTGAAATATTATGGAATACAAATGTATATTTCAAGTAATTTTGTGATTTGTCTGATCACATGAAAAGGGCCTGATTTTGGGATTTAATACAAGCCCAGAACAACAGTGCTACTTATGATACATGTAGGTATAATAGGTCCATAGCTTTATATGAGATGTTTTTGTTTTCTTGCTTGTTTTGGGGGAGTGGGGAGGGGGTGGGGTTTAACAAAAAAGTTTCATTTTTTCTTATTTCTCAACAAAAACATATGTTTTCAGTATCATTAACAGTAACTTTGTGAGGTGCCTCTGATAAATTGTCATCACATATACTTTTTTGCTGAAATATACTTGTATGAGTCTAAAATTGTTGTTTGTTTGTGTTGAGGTTTTACAGCCCAGTCAACACAGTGGGGTCATGTCGAGCGTGGTCAGTTTACCTAACCACACGTTTACTGGGCAGGCTTAGTCCTCTAAGCGGTTAACCAGTATTGTGCACATTCTTTCCCCAGAAACTGACAACTGCCCTTCTTGAAACAGCGGAAGGGAGAGAATGACCGTAGAAAATATTTCATGATCAATCTCCACGAAAGAATGTTGTCGACCTCGGCGGGGGTTGAACCCGCGACCTCCTGGTCTCCAGTCGGACGGCGCATCCAACTGAGTCACCGAGGCCGGCCATTGTTGTTTGTACAAATAGTATTTTCAGTCAATATTATAATGGCAAAGTGTTAAATGGCATGTCAAGCTGCCATCATGCATAGACTGATCTGAATCAAACCTGGACAATATGTTATAAGATTCATTTTAACCCTTAAAGTGCTAAGAAAATTTGTAGCAGATGATATTTTAAAGTTGATTTTGTGATTTTTCACAGCATGCGGTACTTGATATTTCATGTGAATCATCTGCTAACCAGATGATTAACCAGGGAAATGTCAAGCCATATTTTCTATGAAAAAAAAAATCAAATTTTTTTTTTCTGCTGCAGTTGTAATTAGCACTTTAAGATTAGTCTTTGTCAGAATAAGATATTAACCCTTAAAGCGCCAGTCACAACTGCAATTTTACTTTTATTTTTTCAGAGAATAAAGTCTTGACATTTCATGTGAATCATCAGCCAAGCTGATGATTCACATGAAATGTCAAGACTTATTTTCTCTGAAAAAAAAAAATAATGAATAAAAAATTCAAATGTTGTCTGCAACAAATTTTGCTTGGCACTTTAAGGGTTAATAAATCTGAATTATGGCACTTGATAAGACATATTTTTCCAAGAAATAGTGAATTTTTTCATATTTCTCCACAAAAACATAGGCTGTGAGTGTACTCTGAATGCTGTGTGAAAATTTCATCAGATGACATTTTGAAATATGTTATCTTATTTTACCCAGAAAATAGACATTGATACTGCCTCCTAAGAAGACAATTTGCATGGAATGTCAAGGCAGATTTTCTAGGAAAAATATGAAAAATATAATTAATTTGTCATTTGCTGAATTAGCCCAGAGAGTGGTAAAGCATTAACAGAAGAATTGCATGTACAGCATAATGTAATGTTTTCATGGAAAAATAAGAAAAAAAAAAGTATTTTGGTACCTCCCGTATTAGATGTATGCTGTGAGTAAACCTAACATATACTTTTGACTTCTAACAGCAATAACAACAAGGGCTTGGACAACACAAGGTATCTCACAGTTAAATATTATCTGAGTGTAGAAAGGGTCAAAGTGTAGTTTCATATTTGAAGGGATCAAGCTTGGAATACAGCCGCCCATGAAAGTGAGGCTCCTCCTTTTTTTAACTTTTGAGAGGAGTGCAAAACAAAAAGAGAAAAAATGCAAATGCAAATGCAAACAAAAAAAAAAAAATATATATATATATATATATATATATATATATATATATATATATATCAGGGCTCGGGAAAACCGGAAAAATAGCCGGTCTGGACCGAAATTAAGAATTCTGGACCGATTTCAAACACCCCAAAACGCTAATAAATCGGTCCAACAGGTTTGTGCCTTGAACCCCATTTTTCCCCAACCAACCAATTTTCACGAATCAATGATGTCTAAAAAATCATAAATGGTCAAGTCTTCCCAAACTGACAACTTCCGCGCACCTTTTAAATGCGATATTATGGTAGTTAAAAGGCTCTAAACGGTCATTTGACATGTATATTGGAGAGACAGCTGAATAACGGCAACCTACCGCAGCACAAATTAATTACGTCACTATCCAAACATTGTCAAAAAATCAACACTTCACTGACCTTTGTGCGGTAAACAAGCGATTAACACGAATCATCAGTAACGGTAGTCTGATAATTAATCCGTTTGTGTGACACGTGTGAATACACTGAGACTGCAAAACATCCAGGTGCAGTCGGCGTGTCCAAAAGATCAAAGGTCGCTTTACTGAGAGTAATAAAAGAATGCACCGCTTGACCGCACCTGTTTTCTTCCTCTTCTTCTTTGTTTTGATCAACAGGTTTGTCGGTCCCAGATCTGATAAATTAATTCCCAAACCGTGTACGTCCTGATCAGATGTCGCATACAACGGCGTCTGATCTGGGTATACTTGATTGATTCTTTTTTTTTTTTTTTTTTTTTTTGATTGCTGTAACACACGAGTATAATTCAAGGTAGAGTTCACGGTAAAAATAAGTAATGCATCACTTGCGCTAGACATTGCTTAGAATTTAAGCAGTCTGGTCAAATCTTGAAACACTGAAAACTGCAAAACCGCCCGTGGCGCAAGCCTTTTTTATTAGACCTAATTAGGTCCATGAAAGTCATTTCGTTCCGTCTCTCCTGTTTTCCGCCGTCTTCGCGCTTATACAAGACGGGAATCAGTTGTTTATAAATAGTTTAGGAAAACCCCGCGGAGGTGGAAATAACAACAAAACCGTTTTTTGTTGTTTTTTTTTTCTTCTTTTTTTTTTCGTTCTTTTTACATACCTGACTGTATTTATTGATGACGCAAGCTTTGAACATGCTCGTTATACCCGGACTTCCGTCATATAACGGGGTTGAGGTGTATTATTTAAAAGGAGTTATAGGGCTGCCAATTGTCATTAGTTTTCGTGACAGGTGATATATACATATTTTTTTTTTTTGGAAATGGGCTCATTGATGACGTCATCGTCATCGGCTGGACCGATTCAGATTTCAAAATTTCCAGAGCCCTGATATATATATATATATATATATATATATATATATATATATATAAGCTGTGTCATGAAGAAAGGGGCCTTTAAGGGCATGCAAGTATGGTGAAGGCCCAGACCTTCAGTTTTTATTCACAAAACCATTGAATGCTGCAGAATATGTCAAAGATAAGTATAACTCTGATCACGCGGTGCAGCTGTACCCCCAGATGAGATTTTTTTTTTCCACAAAATGTATTGATATTTTTTCTTATTTCTCCTTGAAAAAATATATTGTCGTACTCAGTAGAAGTACCTCAAAAAGGCACTACTAATGTGCTTACAACATACCTTTTTCATAGCTACAGATAAGAGGGGGTATCCACATAATATTTTTCTTATTTCTCGACGAAAACATATGTTTTTGTTGAGAAATAAGAATGATATCAGCATTTTTCGGATGAAAAAAGCGCCTTATCTGTTGCTTTGCTTTTTTGCGGAGAAATAAGAAAAATAATTTTCTTGATACATCTTTTATCTGGAGCTGAACAGACTGTCTGATCTGGGTACATGCAGCAAGGTACATTTGGGCCATCACAAAAACATGCCTATATAATTTTGACCCCCTTAAACCCCACTTTTATATAGTAAAACTGGGGTTTACAGGGGTACACATAATGTTTCTTATTTCTGCTCAAAAACATAAATTGTGGGTACTTGTTAGAACCGCCTCGCTGAGGCAGTTCTAACGAGTACCCACAATCTATATTTTGAGCCAAAATATGAAAAATATCAGAGCTTTTTACCTGAAAATTTTCAGTTTTATTGAGGTAAAATTTTCTATATATTTGAATAGGCGAGTTTTTGTAATGTTTTCACAAAAAAATCCTTTTTCTCAACTGACACAGCTTATACATTATTGGAAACAAAAAATAAAAATAAAATAATAGTAAGTTTCCAAACACAATAAGGCCAAACCTTTTTCTGTAGACCTAGCTTGATCCTTGCTGAATGACTTGCTTTTGTTTACCGTATTTACCATATGTATTTGGACAGACAGGCCTGATCTAACAGTGAAGACCCAGATGAGATGTCACAGAATTCGGCATCTCATCAGGGTCTACATTGTTTGCCACTCATCCAGCAAGTTTTAGACACAATATTGGGTCCAAATTTTAGAACAAGTATGGTAAGAAGTTGAGGTGTCCAAATACTTAGGGTAGATACGGTACTTTACCAGCATGGTGGCCTATCATGATTATTAAGTGCTTTAGAAGATATGCCAACAACGAATGTCCTTGCTAATCTGTATAGTTCCAGATTGATAATTGTGGCAGTAAGAATAATTTTTTGTTTGATTGTTTATAATCCACCCATAGTATATAAACACCAAAATTTTCTAAAGATAGTTGAACATGTGATTGTCATTGACCAATATAATCAAACAGCGCGTTAGACGAAATCAAGGTAATGGTTATTTACAGCCACACTATTCTTGTCGCTGTGACAGAATGTTGTTGATAGAGGGTTATCTTTAAAATGTGGACTGGGATATTGGCAAACAGTGCAGACCCAGATCAGATGCCACAGAATGTGGCATCTGATCAGGTCTGCACTGTTTGCTTAAATTCCTCAGGAAGTTAAGGGTTAAATGAAACAGTCTTTAGTCCCCATTCAGAACCATTTTCTCAACCTACACTGAGAGAAAATTCACCTATCAGTGCTGTCAGTGCTTTGATTATAATTTCCCACCAAAGAGATAATTTGGGTAATCGGACACAGATAAAGCTCTTTTTTCATCCAAATCATGCAGTTTTTGACCCCGAATTCACTTTACACCCCTAATTTTGGCCCCCTAATTGGCATTTTCTTAGCATTTGCACCCCACTTTTCAGAATAGCTAAAATTTCGCAGCCCCCCTCCCCCCTCCCATCTCAAAAGTCTGCGTATGGGCATTCTAATGAGTACCCACGGATGGTCAGGTAGTTTTCCCCAGGTTCTCAGGTTTTCGCCCACATTTGATGAACGATTGGCTCGATATAAGTGAAATATTCTTTAAAGGGCCGTAAAACCCAAATAAAAAAATCATGTAGAAATAAGAAAAATTGTTCCAGAATGTTTCAACAAATATCCTTGTTAACAGCTCCTCTGAGAAATTTTTTTTTTTTTTTTTTTTTTTTTTGCTGTCTTTACACCATAATGTATCTTGTGGGTCTTTACACCATAATATATCTTGTGGGTCTTTACACCATAATGTATCTTGTGGGTCTTTACACCATAATGTATCTTGTGGGACTCATTGCAAAAATGATAAAAAGTACCATTACAATTTTCAGATTCTCTGAGCTATGCATCTGGCCTGAGACATGTTGTTTGCATATGTTCTGTGGTATCATGCACTGGCCATGGCCAAATTCCTTTTACAGCCAAATTCCTTTTTCTGTTGTCTCTAGTGCAGAAAATCATGCCAATATATGACATATGAGAGCAATTAAATTTGACTTTTTAACCCATTGTTGACTGAATAAACTCCCCCACACTATAATATATCCGATGAGTCCAATTTCAATTTTAGGAATGTCTGACTATGAGATTTAGATATTTCTAGAGAAAAATAGTTGAAAATTTGCAAACATTGGAGACCTAGATCTGAGGCCACATTCAGTGGCCTCTGATCAGGGTCTGCACTGTTTGCCAATTTAACCATTTTAGGGCTCTCCAGACTACAATGGGTTAAGTCATCTCTGAAAAACTCTTTTATGAGATCCTAGAATATTTGTGTTGGTGGTTCTGGGTCTATCCTATTTTCACATGACATCATAGATCACTACTTTATATATATATTAGCTGCAGTGTGAGAGATAATGAACCCTTTTATTTGTGCACCAAGCAAAGACTCAGATCAGTCTGAGCATCAATACAGTGTAGTCACAGAGCCATAATTGGGCATATTTTCATAGCCAGATACTAGGTTATTTTGGGGTTGACAGCCAGGCCTCGAGATTATAAAACTTTTTTCATGCTCAACTCAGCTGAGCATGAAATTTTCTCTGCTAATAAATATGAAAATGCCAACAATAGTTGGCATTTTCATATTTATTACCAGGGACATTTTCATGCTCAGCTATGTCTAGCAAGAAAGAATTTGCAATTGTTAATATTTGAGATTTTTTAGCAGGACACATTTCATGCTCAGCTGATCAGAGCATGAAAAAAGTTTTATAACCTTGGGGCCAAGTCTGATTAGACTGCTTGGATGTGCAGACTGACCTCAGTCTTCATTGGACACACATCTTCTCACTTTGTTGCTCATGTATAAATTTTTGTCACTATTTTTTCTCAAACAGTTTGATAATTATATTCATGGTTGGGTTAGTATGTTACAATTACAATCTTGTCTTGACAATTCCATCACGAAAACATTCCTATGTAATTTTGACCCCCTTAAACCCCTTTTTTATACAGTTAAACTGGGGTTTACAGGGGTATATATTATTTTTCTTATTTCTGCTCAAAACATAGATTGTGGGTACTGGTTAGAACTGCCTCATCGAACCATGACAATGTCTACATATAGGGTCAGTATATTTCCGCTGCGGGAAATTTAAATTTGTCAAAATACTATATCAGCAATCATCAAGACTCAACCTCTGTTGTAACATACTAACAGAGCCATGATAATTAGTCATTTAATTTTTATCACAATTTTAAAGACTTGTTCCAAGGAAAAAACTCAAAATTAATACATCTAACAAGATCAAGATGATCTATAGTGTCTGATAAGACCAGACAGACAGGTCTTTGCTGTTTACATTATGTTTTTATTATAAGTCTTTATGTTTACCTTGATGCAAGTCAAAAATACCATGTTCCCTTTGCTATAGATAGGGTGCTTTTTTTTCAGTCAAAAAGGATTGATACCATATTCGACTCAATTACCGCACATGCTCCTATAAGCGCACAGTCAAACAATTTAGTAATCTAAAAGATTACAACCAGTGTACTTTTATCTACTTCTTTATGAAAAAGACATATGTTGTGGGTACTCATTTGAATTGCCTCGACAAGTCGAGGCAATTCAAACGAGTATCCACATATGATTCTATAAAGAGAACAGAAAATAACATTGCATAAGAATCATTAAATACGCTCCTCATGAAGTCCTCTGTTGCTCTTTCTTTCAAGTGTGCCCTTATTAGGAGGATATTTTACCACAAGTTTCACCAGTGCTTTTGAAAAATTTAAGTGCATAGTGCGGTAATTAGGTCTAATACGGTATTTTTCTTATTTCTCCATGAAAGTACTGATGTTGTGGCTACGCATTAGAAGTGCCTAAGTTAGGCACTTCTATTTGGTACCCACAACATATATTAAGAAAAATAATCTGTGATCACTCATCTTATCCTTCTCATTCTTCCTTATCGTGTGAATTTGAACCTGGTGGCTGATTTCCCTGTTTACTCCAAACTCTCATTTTAAATGTTTTTTGGCTCGCCTGAGCTGTGCTCAGCATATAGCAACCGAAAAATGCTGATATCTTTCTTATTTCTCCACAAAAACATATGTTGTGGGTACTCATTAGAAGTGGCTTGCTGAGGCGCTTCTAATGAGTACCCACAACATATGTTTTCATGGAGAAATAAGAAAAATATTATGTGGATACCTCCTCTTATCTGTAGCTATGGATCATAAGAAAAATAATCTGTGATCACTCATCTTATCCTTCTCATTTTTCCTTATTGTGTGAACTTGAACCTGGTGTTTGATTTCCCTGTTTACTCCAAACTCTCATTTTGAATGTTTTTTGGCTCACTTGAGTTGTGTTCAGGATAAGGTATAGTGATCACTTTTCATCCGCCGTCAGTCCCTATATACGCCCATCCATCTGTCCATTAACACTTTAAAATGACAAGTCTTCCAAAGCCACTGAATTGATGTGTCCTTAATTAGATAGAAAAGTTGGTTGGATAGGGGATTTAAAAATAGCTAAAATTATGGTGATCTATCTTTTTGTTTAGTTGCTATGATAACAACGGTTCCATAGACTTATAATGGGAAAATAATTAAATTGCAGTTTCTCCATAGACAGTGAAGTGATGTGGTACATACGGGTATTTGGCAGTTATGATCATTTGATGATTGTCTACCCAGTTTATGTGTTTTATAACCAGTGGCCATTTTTTTTTGGTTGCCGTGGCAAAATTTTAAGGAAATTTATAAAGCGCCAGCAGGGAAAGAAGACCATGGGTTTAATCAGCTGAGAAGATCATGGCCTCGGTTTTTTGGGATGCTCATGGTATTCTTACGGTAAATTATCTCCAGGCAGTTCACAGTCAAGTGCTTCGGGAAACCCAATAAAGCTGACAATTTGTTTGTTTGTGTTGAGGTTTTATGGCCCATTCAACCCAGTGGGGTCATGTCAAGCGCGGTCAGTTTACCTAACCACACGTTTACTGGGCAGGCTTAGTCCTCTAAGCGGTTAACCTGTATTGTGCACATTCTTTTGCCGGAAACTGACAATTTCCCTTCTTGAATCAACTGAAGGGAGAGAACGACCGTAGAAAATATTTCATGATCAATCTCCATGAAAGAATGTTGCCGACCTCAGTGGGGGTTGAACCCGCGACCTCCTGGTCTTCAGTCGGACGGCGCATCCAACTAAGCCACCGAGGCTGGCAGTAAAGTTGACAGTGCTCCAGCTCACACAGCTTCCATTGCTATGGCTGCTATCAATGATTGCGGCTTTGAATTGCTTCAACATCCCCTTTTCTCTCCTAGCTATCTGATCTCACTGCATCAGACTTCCATTTATTCCCAATGTTGAAAAAAGCCATTTTCGATACCCATATTTAGTAAGATGATGATGTCATACATGCAGATGAGCCCTTTCTGGAAGTCAGTAAAAGGACTGCTTTAAAAGTGGCATTTAAGCCATTCAACATCGCTGCCAAAGGTGTATAGACATAGAGGGGGTTTATATTAAAAAATAATACTATAGATCTTCCAAAAGTCAAATCCTTACATATGAGACTCACAATGAGCCCTTGATTTTTTCAGTCAGCATATATATATACATGTATATACATGTATTGGCTATAAAATACAGTTTCAAAGTCATATGATAAAGAAAATCTTACATTTGTGGTCATTACATATGGAAATGTTGAAACTCTCCAAAGGCTTCTTTCATAAATTTCATGACTACTTATGTAATATTTTCAATATTCTCTCAAGTACCATTCCGGATGCACATGCTAATTTGGGCTTCACACCTTCCATATGCATTACACTTTTAATTTCAAGAATCTAGCTACAGGTACACCACAACCTCTTTATAACACTATTGTTTGGATCCAAAGCATAAACCGAGTTAATTAAACAATCGTATTATATCCAAACAAAAATGTATATATTATATTGAAAAATGACCATTTATGGTCATTTTTCAATATAATCTATACATTTTTTGGGATCCCTCTTTGAACCGTGTTATATCCAAAACCGTGTTATAACGAACCATGTTATAAAGAGGTTGTAGTGTATATTTAATCATAATACAATCCATATACTAGCTCCAGGTACCTAGAGAGGGTATCTTAGAAATATTTTTTCTTATTTTTCTACAAAAATTTTGCTATGGGTACTCATTTGAAGCAGTGAGGCACTTCTAATGAGTATCAAAGCATATGTTTTCTTGGAAAAGTAAGAAATGCATTACGAAAACATGCCTATTCAAACATATTGAACATTTCATCACCAAACCAGATAAAAAATTCTGATATTTTTCATGTTTCTGTTCAAAACATAGATTGTGGGTACTCGTTAGAACTGCCTCAATGAGAAATAAGAAAAATAATGTATACCCATGTAAACCCCAGTTTTACTATATAAAAGTGGGGTTTAAGGGGGTCAAAATTATATAGGCATGTTTTTGTGATGTATCATTCATTTTTCAGTTGAAAGAGCATATTCAACCTAATTACCCCACATGCTCTGATAAGCCCATAGTTAAGCAATCCGTAGTCTTCAAATTACAGCCAGTTTAATTTTTGTCTACTTCTTTATAAAGGTATATGTTGTGGTTACCCATTTGAATTGCATCAACTTGTCAGTGCAATTCAAATGAGTACCAACAATGTATGCTTTATAATAAAGAAAATCAGAATAAAAAAAACACAAAAACATAGCATAAGAATCATTAGATTAAGTCCTTCACTGATCTTTTTTTAAGTATACCCTTAGTATAGGTGGATTCATATTTTACCACAAGTTTTCCCAATAATTGTGAAAAACCTAACTGCACAGTGTGGTAATTAGGTTGAATACGGTAAGTGCCTTTTCTGGAGCTAGGTTCATATCCATGCACAAAGAAAGATCACAGTATAGTTTATTCTGTATAATATATAAACCATGCACAAACAAAAATCACAGTATAGTTTATACAGTATAATATATAAACCATGCACAAACAAAGATCACAGTATAGTTTATTTGGTATAATATATAACCCAGGCATGAAGAAAGATCCTAGTATAGTTTATACGGTATTATATATAAACCATGCACGAACAAAGATCACAGTAACTTGTTTATTTGGTATAATATATAAACCATGCACAAACAAAGATCACAGTATAGTTTATTCGGTATAATATATAAATCATGCATGAACAAAGATCACAGTATAGTTTATTCGGTATAATATATAAACCATGCAGAAACAAAGATCACAGTATAGTTTATTCGGTATGATATATAAACCATGCAGAAACAAAGATCACAGTATAGTTTATTTGGTATGATATATAAACCATGCAGGAACAAAGATCATAGTATAGTTTATTTGGTATAATATATAAATCGTGCCATTACCTGATGATATGTCTACATTCTGCTGGAGTGGCAAACAATGTAGACCATGACCAGGTACTGCATTCTGCAGCCTCTGATCTGGTTCTGCTCTGTTTAGTCCAGCTTGTCTATCCAAATACTCATGGTAAATATGGTATTCACCATAGTGGAAGTCATGGTCACAAATTGTCAGCACTGTGCACATACGGTAAATGTCCTAAAAATTCAAACACTAAAGAGTCTGACAAAATGACATATGCAAACAGTATAGACCCTGATCAGACTGCTCCTGAAGGAGCAGTCTGATCAGGGTCTACACTGTTTGCCATTCCACTAAATATTTAAAGAAACTGCCAAAAAGTTCAAATGAGTGCCCACAACATATGATTTTATAAAGAAAATCAAAAAGCATAATTATATTTTATAAAGAAGTGGATAAAGTAGACAGGCTGTAATCTAAAGTCTCGGAAATTGCTTGGCTGTGTGCTTACAGGAGTATGTGTCATTATTAGGTTGTATACAGTATATTTAATGTGATTTCAGGTGGGGGATGGGTGAATACAGGCACTGGCAGAAGTATGGTAACTAGTCAGCTGGTTCCACCACAGTCTCCTAGTGCCGCAGGTGGAGTGGGAACTGACATGTACATAATGCAAGAAAAGGTACTGTATTTGAGACATGCTGATGGAAAACCAACTGAGATGCATGATGTTAGAAAACAAGCCTTCAGACGTGTGCCCACTGAACATGTTTGCCCACTGAATGTTCAGATCAGCCTGCTCATTTATTCAGCCTTTTCATTAAGTTTTGAAGTAGGAGGCTAAAATCTGTAAGTAGAGGGCAGATGCTATAGAGATTTGCAAAAGATCATTTAAATAGGCTTAAAAGTAGAAGGCCATGCTGGGAGTGTAGAAGGAAATTTAGCCTCCTGCCTTCTCATAATGAAAAGGCTCATTAATGCAGTCTGGGCCCAGTTGTTCAAAGCAGCGTTAACTTAACGAGCTCGTTCAGGGTCATTTCGTTAACTGTTTTAGCGAATTCAGTTTACAATATTCTGATATTTTTTGCTGAAAAAATGTGTAGCTTTTGCACTGCAAAAGCTACTCACATTTTTTCAGCAAAAAATTTCTGCGTAGTTGTGTATCAGTCTATGTAAATTTTAAAGAATCATTAACTAACGACATCGTTAGTTTTGAACAACAGGGCCAAGATCTGTATCTTTACTGGCTGCATTTTGGATAGCCAAGGATGCAAAGTTTCTTCATTTAACCAATGAAGAATCACTTCAGACTGCACAGATGCATAGACTGATGTGAGTCTTTGTTTGGTACACATTTCAGAAAGTATGTTTTCTGGATTGCGGCAAAACATCCTCTGTTATATCCAGATAAGAACTTCTATGTTCCCACACTAGAGGTGGAGGGGACATATTATTTTTGGTCCAGATCCTGTCGTCATAGGTTTTAATGTTGGCATCACAGTCTCCTGTGTGCATTATGTCTCTTGAATCCGTTGGCTGATTTTCATCAGACTTGCAGAGTTATACAGTGAACCCATGTTACAATGACAGCATTTGTTCCCAAAGACATTTCCATTAAAAATGAATTTGCTGTTATACAGAATACTTAATGAGCAGATTGATATCTGTCACTAAAATCAATCAGTTATTTACACTGTCTAGGAGATGTATTTATGCAAGTATGACCTAAACCCATCCATCAGTTCAGGAGACAGATTGTAAACAAATTGTGTTTGGTAAAAGAAATGACAATCTTGGAGTACTACCACCTTGCAGATGAGGTCAAGGTCACTAATCAGCTCCTTAGCATAGTCCCAATGATACAGGCAACATGCTTTATACTGACACTCAATACAACAACAAAGTTCGTTATAATGACAATTTGACTCTCACGAAACCTTCGCTTAAGAGGCAACAATTAGTCACAATTATGTAAGAATATTGTATTTAATACTCTAAAGGAACACATGTTTTGGATATTTGTTAGAATTGCACTAGCATTGGATATTGATCATGAAATACTTTCTATGGTCATTGTCTCCCTTTGACTAATTCAAGATGGGCAGTTGTCAGTTTCTGGTGAAAGAATGTACTGTGAAACCTGTGTAAGAGAGCCACCTTGGAGACTGACTTTAAATAGTGGTTGATGTGAAAAAAGCATCTGTCTAATAAAGGTACATGTCATGTAATTTTGCTAGTTACATGACATGTATCTTTATAAGACAGCCATCTTTCCACATCAGCGACTAAAGTCAATTTCAAAGGTGGCTTTCTTACACAGGTTTCACAGTACGCAATACTGGTTAACTGCTTAGAGGATTAAGCTTGCCCAGTAAAAGTGTGATTATGTAAACCGACCGCACTCGACATGACCCCATTAGGTTGTCTGGGCCATAAAACCACAACACAAACAAACAAACTAGCAATGTTTGCCTAAATATTGAGGCATATGTGATATGTTATTTTAGGATCAGAAGATATTACAGTTAACAGATGAAGTAACTAGACTAAGAACAGTCGAAATGGAATCATTCCGCAAAGACCAGCAACTTCAGCAGCTACAGCAACACTTGAAGGAAGTGGAGTCTCGTGTATCCCAGCAACCTCCATTTTTAATGGGAGCTGACCCAGATATGACAGCAAAACTTGTTCAGTTAGAAGCAGAAGTTGCATCAAAAAAAGAAGAAATAGGACAATTAAAAGAACAAGTATGCTTTTAGTCCATCACCGTTCTCAGCCAAAAGCTACATACAATATTTGGCCTAATTACCTCACAATCATTTAAGTTTTTTAAAATTACTGGGAAAACTTGTGGTAAAATATGTATCCACCTATACTAAGGGTACACATTGAAAAGAAAAAAAAAAAAAAAAAAAAAAAAAAAAAAAAAAAAAAAACGATCAGGGAGGGAATTATCTAATGATGCAAATGTGATGTTTTTTTTTGTGTGTGTGTTTTTTTCTTATTTTCTTTATGAAAGCATATATTGTGGGTACCTATTTAAATTGCATCGACAAGTCGATGCAGTTAGATGGGTAGCCACAACATATGTCTTTATAGAGAAGTAGACAAAAAGTACACTGACTGCAATCTGAAGACTATGGAATTGCTTGACTGTGTGCTTACAGAGGTAAGTGCTGTATTAGGTCAAATATGGTATATATTTAAGATTCGGTCTTAATAAGCTTTGTGTACATTTGTTTTTGAATTCTTGTTCAAATTTGAAAACCTAAGTAAATATGAGCAGCAATGTCAGCAAACGTACCTTTGCACATGTGCACACAGCAAAGATTCAGACCAGCCTGCACATTTGTGCTGTCTGATCGGAATGTTTGGATGCAAAGTTTTTTCATGCGGACAACAAATACTCAATATGCTAAGTTTTTTTATGTGAACAACAAGCACTCTGATCAGACTGCAGGGATGCACAGGCTGAGTTGAATCTTCATCATTGCATAAAAAGCAGTGTCGCACATTATTAACAGCTGTGCATTAACCGGCGAAACGCCGTGTATTAACAAGGCAATTCATGTGCTGTTAATGCACGGCTACGCAACTTTCAATATAATCGTACAAGGGCCACAGATTTGCTGCCGTAACGAGATGTGTACTGCCCGGTCCTAGAATGAGCATAGTCCGTGGAAATTACATTCGCGAGACATCGGTGAAAAGGCGAAACAAAATAGTGCAAGAAATTAGCCAAATGTAGCAAATGTTTTCAGTTTTTTAAGCAATAATAGCGATCGAACATGGTTTTTCAATGCATTAACATTCACCAGGTCCCTTGGGAGGTGTTGAAAACCGAGGCCGATCTCCCTTCCGCTGATTCAAGAAGGGCAGTTGTCAGTTTCTGGCGAAAGAATGTGCACAATACTGGTTAACCGCTTAGAGGACTAAGCCTGCCCAGTAAACGTGTGGTTAGGTAAACTGACCGCGCTTGACATGACCCCACTGGGTTGACTGGGCCGTAAAACCTCAACACAAACAAACAAACAAAACTGAGGCCGAAGGCCCACGGGACCTGGCGAATATTAATGCATGAAAAACCATGTTTGATCCCTATATTGAGTGCACACATCAGAAGGTACATTTTCTCATCGTACTTGCATCTTATGTAAACATGAACCTACCAGACTGAGTCTGTGAGATGCATACATAATGCTGTAATTTAAGTCCTTGGCAACTAAAAATTCTTCAGCAATTTTCAGAGATTTCCTCAGATTTTTCCTGGGAAAAAGTAAATCCAGCAAAGTAACTTCCTTGCCAACTGAAGATTCTTCATCAAACTTGGGAGATTTCCTCAGATTTTTCCTGGGAAAAAGTAAATCCAGCAAATTAATTTCCTTAGCAACTGAAGATTCTTCATCAAACTTGGGAGATTTCTTCAGATTTTTCCTGGGAAAAAGTAAATCCAGCAAATTAACTTCCTTGGCAACTAAAGATTCTTCTGCAAACTTGGGAGATTTCCTCAGATTTTTCCTGGGAAAAAGTAAATCCCGCAAATTAACTTCCTTGGCAACTAAAGATTCTTCAGCAAACTTGGGAGATTTCTTCTGATTTTTCCTGGGAAAAAGTAAATCTAGCAAATTAACTTCCTTAGCAACTGAAGATTCTTCAGCAAACTTTGGAGATTTGCTCAAATCTTTTCTAGGAAAAGGTGAATCCAGAGACAGGACCAGAAACTTAATTAAGTTTTGGTGATGGGAGCTTACTACTAATGATATTTCATAAATATATAGTTCTTGAATAGAAAGATATATATGTAATTAAAACTTCCTGGGTACCATGTAATTAAAACTTCCTGGGTGGTACCCATACCTTGATTCTACCTAGAGGAGAACTTTTTCTGGAATTTTACTCAGGGAATGTCTGGCTTGTATAGACAGTATCTCTGACATTTTAAGCATTTTTGCTGAAGTCAGTTTTTGGAAATCAGGGCAAAAAAGGCCTCGAAGCTCAAACCAGATGTGAGTACAGAAGGTGTAATTTGGAAGAATCTTGGGTCTGTTGACAACAGCATTTCTTTAAGTATTTTACTTTTATTTATACCTGAAAAAAGAGCTTGGTATTTTATTTGCCAAAGGGAACTTATCACTTCATTGAAGTTATTTCCTATTAAGGTAAATGGATACATTTAGACCCTGGTCAGATTGCATGGGGGTGTTGAGCAATCTTAGTATATGCTGGTCACATATGTTATAAGGTCGGTTTGTATAGAGATCTAGATTGGATCATAAATTGTAAGTTCAGACTTAGTAAGTATATAAGTCTTTCACAGAACATTTTGAATTGCTTTACTCAATGTTTTATTTTTTTCAAATTGTTTAATTTAGTCATGGAGCTGTTACAGTTTTGCAATTTATTTCCTTGTCTATTTAAGTTCTATTTCACTTTAAATTTGAAGTTTTTACATAGTTACTATGTAGCAACATGTAACAAGCTTTTGGCTTTTATCATATAAAACATATTTATATACAGTATAATACAGGATTTATAATCCTGATGTCTTGATTTTATTACTATTATTTCAAAATAAGATTATTGAATTTGTGTAATCTCTTTATGTTTTTAGAAAAAAAAAAACAATATTCTGAGAAAGATCCCAGTGGAGATATAACATTTATAATTTGTCACATCAATGTCAGTACAACATCTTGATTTGACATGGTTTTAACTATATATACGCTCTGGGATATGACATTGTTGTTATTGCTTTTTTTGAATGGATGAATATTGGAAGAGTTTTAGGAACATTTTGGAGTCAGCACAAAAAAATAAGATAATTTCATTCATAGCAATGTACATTTCTAAAAAAAAATCTTTAATATCCAAAGTACCAATAAGGAAGTTTTAATGTATTGACATCAAAGTTAATGTCATGCATGATAGGTCTAGATAAGAGTGGGTATCAGGTAAGTAGTTTTCTTATTTTTCGACGAAAGCAAATGTTGTGGGTACTTATTAGAAGTATCTAAGTCAGGTGCTTCTATTGAGTACCAATAACATATGTTTTCGTTGAGAAATAAAAAAAATATAGATACTTTTTGGCTGAAAAAAAGTGTCTTATCGAGAGCTGTGATGCATGTTCACAGTGGTTTTGAATTTCTTGATCATTCAGAGCAAACTCAATAAAAATTCCTGCTGTAGAGAATGTAACAATAGAATTATTTTAGTCTAGTTGAAATTGATTTTAAAGAAAAATTCTGGTAAATGTCCCAAAATTTCATATCCCAAAGTTTCTGGCAAAATGGTGTATGCAAACAGTGTTGACCCAGATCAGACTGCTCCTGAAGGAGCAGTCTGATTAGGGTCTACACTTTTTGCCATTCCATGTTTAAAGTATTTTAAGACACAAGTGCATGAAATGCAAACTTTAGGCCAGGAAAGTATGGAATAAAGTGTTTCAAATTTTAGGACATATACTGTACATTCTGTTGTTATACAGTGTATTATAGTGTTAGTGCCTAAATGTAGTGCATTTAAGTATTGTCTGGATGTTTGTTTCTGACATTTACCTCTTTATGAGCATGTATGATCCCGGGTAGATTTTTTTCATAAATACACATATCAAATTCTCTACATGTTTAGAGAACTAACCTTTAAATGGCTAAGCAAACTTGTAGCAGAATACATTATAATCTTTCTATGATTTTTCAGAGAAAATTGGACTTGGTGTTTCATGTGGATCATCTGCTGGAGAGATAATTCACATGAAATGTCAAGGCTTATTGTATCAAAATGTCAGTTGCTGCAATTGTAATTAGTTCTTTAAGGTTTAAGTCCCCCACTAGTTTTCCTACTGACCATTCAAAGGAAGTTCCTCTGTTGCAGTTCTTTGTTTGTGTGTCCGCAGTTTCACATGTGACGTTTGTTTGTCATTATTTGTTCCTTATCTCTCCTTCTTTTGGTAGGGGGGGGAGACTTTGCTTTGTGAGCATTGCACTTCCTGGGTATCTTCACTTACATTTTATATTTGTTTGGTAGAAAGAACATTTATCATATACTAGCGAAGTTAGAACTACCCAATTGGCATTCATGCTATTAGAGCAAATTAAAATATATCAACCATGGTCCTGCTAAACCCGGATATACTCTGCCTTTGCAGACAGTATAGATCCAGATCAGTTGGCTTCTTCAGAAGCCAACTGATCTGGAGCTGAACTGTTTGCCATTCAGTTTATGGATTATGTCATTAATCTTGATCAAGACATCTGATTGACTGACATTTAGAAGTGGGCATGGCATCTTAACCCTTGTCATTCTGAATAAATTAAGATGCCACGCCCATTTCTAATTTTCAGCCAATCAGATTACTTGACCCAGATTGTTGATATAAATTGACATACTTAATGGCAAACAGTGCAGATCCACTTCAGAAGCCATCTGATCTGGATCTACAACGTTTGCAAAGGCAGAACATATCCGGGTTCAGCAGGACTAGAGTTACTTTATTTAGCATGGCAAGGGTCCCTCTCTTACATCTCCTCTACTATCTTTTCTATCTTATTTCTCCCTTTCTTTTGGAGATGACACAAAATGACCCACAAGGGTTGACGTGTCATTAAACCCCAACACAATCAAAAAAGCAAGGCAAAGGTTAAATTGAAAAATATATAATTTTCTGACTGTTTATCATTGGGTTGTTTGCCCTTGGCTGTTCTGCAGTCTGAGATAGACCAACTGAAATAACAACACTGGTTTGTGTGTTGGTATATGCTTCTAGGAGGTAGTTTAGCATTTATTTATTAGAAATTGTTTCTTAAATGTTAATGGATTCAGTGGAATTTTGTATGTTCTGCAGACATGCAAAGCCATCAAGATAAAACAAACTGTTTACATATCAAAATGTATGAAAAAGGTCTACTGTCCCAAAGAAAACCTGATGTTTTTAATTCATTTCCATCTATTCCAGTAAAACAAATTGCTCAATAAATGTTCATACTTAAAGGCTCCATATTCCTCAAAAATAGACATTTTATTATACAAGAAAGGTCAACATTTATTCAGAGACGCAATAACAAATCATTTCATTTTTGATCCATTTCAAAAACGAGAGACTAACTGAAATTTTACAAGCTGTCAGATGCCACATTTTATGACTGTATTAATTCAATATATCAATTTATCAAACCTTTCTTGGATGAAAAAATGTCTATTTTTGAGGAAAATGGAGCCATTAACAGCATTTCAGGTTTCCATAGTTCAAGAGACAGTCCCAACATGTTGCATATTTTGCATGAAAATATTGAATCTCTGTAAAATGCAATTCTTACATTTTATTAAGGTGAATGGATATATTTTTAGGGAAGGCAACTCTGTCAAAATGTTTTGCGTCCCTTCTGAAAAGGAGTCTACTCTAAATTCTTTCCTTTTAGAGTAGACCCCTTTTCAGAATGGGCTTGGTTTGCAGTAAAGCAAACAGGAAGTAAAGAAAAATTGTCTCCCTTGGCAGAAATGGCAGCAAATTTACCAAGTATATCTAGTTCCCTTAAATTTGGAAAAAACAAACAGTTTTGGGACTTTTGATAATCATTCTGTGGAAATCTGATATGTAGGGATCAGGTTTAGGAATGAATTTATTGTCAATAATGTATCATATTATCCATGATTTTATTTTTGATTTTGTGTAATCACTGATGCATGGCTGCATGCTTTTTATTTCATATTTTCAGCTTGTTGTTATACAGTCTCAGTCTGAGACTGGTACTGAAAATCCACTGGCACTACGTAATGAACTGAATGAAAAACTTAAGGAAATAAATAACCTAAGAAATGAACTGGAAAGGACTAAGAAGGATAAAAACATAACTTCCGGCTTGGTTACCCAAATGCAAAGGGACATGTCAAATAAAGTAAGGCTACGTCATAAACCTGTTTGCACCCCATTGTGATTGGTTGCACGTGCACCATGTTGTTTGCTATAACCTCCTCACCTCTTCACATAAGTATGTTTTTACTTTGTTATTACACTAATAGAATAGCGTGCTTTCACCTCTTTTTCTTGTTATTTAGAACACCTATCACCTTTGCATGGCTTGGTTACTACAGTAATAATCTATTCCATTTACCCAGATGACTTCAGATAATTCTACCTCTGTTTCTCATTATTCCTGTTGTACTGACCAATCAGAATTGCTGATTTCTAACTTCACACTTTTCTAGCATTTTAGCATTATGCCTTTGTGTCAGATTGAAATGTCTTATGCATGCAGGAATGTATTAGGGTCAGACAATGGTTTATTTGCACAGACTTACTAGTGTTTGAATTATTTACACATAGCTCCAGTAAAGAGGGGGTATCCACATTATATTTCTCCATGAAAAATATGTGGTGGGTACTCATTAGAAGTGACTCACTGATGCACTTCTAATTAGTATCAAAACATATGTTGTGGATATTCATTAGAAGTGCCTTACTGAGACACTTCTAATTAGTATCCACAATGTATGTTTTTATGTAGAAAAAAGAAAATATCAGTACATGTACCTTTTGCCTAAAAAATTCCTCATCTAGTGTTATGTTACAAAATAGAAGTTATTTCCAGTTTGGCATACTATCAGAAAGAAAATGGCTGTATATTTAAGCAATGATAATGCATAGCAGACTGTTTAGCTGACATTCTGTTCAAGGCCATTGTTTTGTGCATGGTCCAAATGCATGTACTTTGTAGCTGAACTTCAAGAGTCCTGTCTAGACCTTATAGCTGCATGTACTGGTCTTGCTCTTCTCCACACACACTATAAAAGATTTAGCTTTCTCACAGTCTGCTTCATCTGTTGTGTCCCAAATCAAAACAGGTTCTACTCACATGTTTGTCCGAAGGGTCTTATTCAAGATTCTCATTACTCTAGTTTCTGAGATGACTAAAACTCATCACGAAAACATGCCTATACAATTTCGACCCCCTTAAACCCCACTTTTATACAGTAAAACTGGGGTTTACAAGGGTATACATTATTTTTCTTGTTTCTGCTCAAAAACATAGATTGTGGGTACCTGTTAGAACCGCCTCATTGAGGAGGTTCTAACGAGTACCCACAATCTATGTTTTTAGCAGAAATATGAAAAATATCAGAGATTTTTATCTGAAATTTTTCTGTTTTTGGAGGTAAAATATTCTACATATTTGCATAGGTGTGTTTTCGTAATGTGTGATTCTATGTTTTAATAATTTATGCTGTTGATATGTAGATTCTGAAAGTAATTACCCTTGAGAACAATGAACACATACACAAAGAAATGAAAATAACTGAAGTGGTTAATAATCTGGCCATTGTGTGTACTTTCGATAAATTTGTTTTCATGTATCAGATTTCCATTCCCAAGGACTTTTTTCAGATCTCTTGCATTCTGATTATGCTAACATTTAATATTCATGAGAATTTTTTTCTTTCTAATGTGTGTATGTTTTTTTATCTTATTGTTAGAGTTTGTAAGATCATCAAGAATACTCCAGTTATTTCAGGAGGATATTAATATATCTTGCTAGTTAAAGTGAATGACTACACTTTCAAGGGAAGCAATGCAGCTTTGGCAAAATTATACATGTCATATCTCACACTGTGAGATAAAATCTCACAGAATTTGGTCAATCTGAAATGCAATTCCTATAAATTTGCATTGATTATTAACTTCCTTAAATCTCACATAATTTTCAAAACATTTTACAACAGATTTTATGAAAAAATAAACATAAATCAGACACTTTATGGTTTTCACTAGCTTCTTACATAGAAAAAAAATGACTTTAGACTATATTGGGGGAGCTCCAAAGTGATGTTTAAGAAAATCTCACAGAATTTTGTCAAATCTCCCTTAAAAGTTTGCCTTAATATCTCAGAAATTCTAGTCCACAGCTTATGGCATGTATGCAAAATTGTCAACATTTGTTTTTTTTATTTTTTTAAATGTTTGAATTATTACAGTGATGGCGGTATTAGAGAATGAACTTTTATTGCATTGATTTTATATCAAGTCCAGTCTCTTAGCTTCTTTATAGTATTTTACCATGATTGTAGTAGTACTGTTTTCCTACCTTTCCTTTAGTTGTGCTAGAACAAAACACACACTTCATGATTCCAACAAAAGGCAGCAGTAACTTCTTTCAGCATTACATTAAATATGTCTCTAAAATATGCTCTTCTGTCTAATGTATGGGTTTACACTTTATGAAAATGAAAATTAAAAGTGAGAAAAAAATTGATTAACTTCCTTAATAATTTAAGAGTTGTACACTGCAAACTGCTGGTAGAAAGAATGCATATTTAAATTAGTTTTAAACTAAATTTCAAAATTTTACTAAATGATATAAAACAACTGCATACCCTGATTTTCACTATATATAATGGGGAAGGGGTGCATGTGCACATAAGACTTGGCTACAGAATTGAATGAAAATGTAATATTAAAAGGATTTTTGACCTGATTGTGTGTTAGAAGCAAAAATTGTCTATACATGTAGCAATTTACCCACACCTGTCATATACACATGCTTGATGTCATGTGTACATTTTTTCATTCGTTCTTTAAATGGGAGAACTTTGTATGAATCATGTACTCAGGATAAAAAATCTTGGAAAATGACAATATTTGTGAAAATCAGACTAGTAGTTTGGAAAACACTTTCTTATGATCAATTCAGAAATGTCCTTCTTTTGCCATTTGTAAATACAAGTCATCATGTGATTAGTTATTAAATTTCTGATAAATTGTGACAGTTACCATTTTAAAGTACTAAACCTGTGTAAATTTACAGTATTAAAATATTAAAAATAACTAATTTCATTATTTTCATTTGTTTGGCTATTCTGTGTTTGTGTATGGCTGTAACTTAACTCTTCTACTTTTTGCAGTGATGCATGTTTATGACATGATTATATATCCAAAGTCACATTTGCACCAAACAACAATATACTCATAATTTTTGTTGGCATGTGATTATAATTCATGTTTATCAGTATATAGTTTGCATCATGTATCTGTACATGTTGCCAGTCTCAGTGGCTCAGTTGGATGCATGACCAACTGGTGATCAGGAGGTTGTGGGTTCGACCCCTTACCAGGCTGGCAACATTCTATCATGGAGATTGATCATGAAAACATTCTATCATGGAGATTGATCATGAAATATTTTTTACAGTCATTCTCACCCTATAGCAGATTCAAGAAGAGCAGTTGCCAGTTACTGGCAAAAGAATGTGCACTGCTTATAAAACTAAGCCTGCCCCGTAAACTTGTGGTCAGGTAAACTGAGTGCATTCGATGTGATCCCATTGGGTTGACTTGGCCATAAAACCTCAATACAAACAAACAAAACCAGTATATGTTTTGAGTATTATAATAAGTGCATTCCGTTTAACAGGAACTGAAATTCAACAATATATATAGACTGATAGTGCAATAACAAAAGAGAAACAAAAACCATGTAACCACTGAACCATATATCATATGCTTGCTGTAGCTGTAGATTTTTGCAATCTGTGTTGCTTTCAGAAGTTACAGCCCTTTTTAACAGAACCTGAGCATTTTACATTCATACCTTTAAAGATGTTGGTAGATGTTGGTATGGTGAAGAATTATTATAGGTGTTTGTCTTCTAATCAGATTATTGTCAGAAAGTAGCAGCTTCAGATAAGACACATTTTTTTTTTCAGCTAAAAAATACTGGTTCCAGTTGTTCAAAGCATCATTAGCTTAACAAGCTTGTTAGTGGTCAGAATGCTAACTGTTCTAGTAAGTACAATATCTACGGTAATTCACAAGTATTTTTGCTGAAAAAAATGTGAGTAGCTTTTGCAAATGCAAAACCTACTCACATTTTTTCAGCAAAAATATTAGCATATATGCCATATTTAATGATCAAAGTTTTAACGATACGTTAACTAATGATGTCATTAGTTTGGAACAACTGGGCCCTGATATTTTCTCATTTCTTTAGGAAAACTAATGTTGTGGGTACTCATTAGAAGCACCTCACTGAGAAATGTATTATACATACTCATTGAAAATCCTCACAAAGGCACTTCTAATGAATGAGTACCCACAGCATATGTTTTAGTGGAGAAAAAAGAAAAATATTATGTGGATACCTCTTAGTTAAGAGTTTATACTGTCATTTTTACAGGATATAGATAGGGATTCAGTCTCTGATTCTTCATCCGATATTGGGACTTACATACTTAAAGAGGTGACTAGTAGAATATGGAAGCATGAAATTGTTAAAATAATGAAATAAGATATGTCATCTGAACCTTGTCATTCTGAATAATGGATGGCATGCTCACTTCTGATTGTCAGCTGATCGGATTACTTTTTTTTTCAGCTAAAAAATACTAATATACTTGTATCAATCCAAGTTGTTGATACAAATCAGCATTCCCACTCACATTTTGATTTAGGGGTACATGTACCCCTTGGGTTAAGCAATTAGGGGTACAGATCACTTTTTGAGGGTACACATATTTTGGGGTAATTAAATGCATTGTTAAGTGCTGGGAAGACTTTGTACTTTAAATGTCATTGTGGTCAGTTTTAGGTACTTTGTCTTAGTATTTTATATAAAAGGAAAACTGTGCTTCAATCATATCAAGATGTCACTTTTCCAAAACATATTCTTCAGTCAAAAGAACATAATACTAACAGCCAAGTTCAAGTACCATTAAAGCTTCCTAGATATACAATGTTCGAAAACCGGTAAAACAGTTTCTGCCCAGAATGTTGGTTATTTCGTTCAGTGTGAGCTGGACATACTGATTTTATAGAAAATCGCTACTGCAAAATGGCATGAAAGATTGGAAATTCTATGAAAGAGTGTATGACATTTTCCTGGGAGTTCTGAGCGCTTTTAATATTCATAACAGTGTTTACTGACTGAATAATTAAACTTTTTCGGGAAATTGGGAAGTCGCGAAAACTTATGACATGTAGATTTTACGGCAATAAGTACATGCTTTTGTTGACAACTGTCATTAAAAACTTGGCTAAAGTAGTCATGCAGCGGTACAACTATCCTAAATTAATCTAAATGAAACAAAATATTACTGATCTAATTGACAACTTTTGTATATACACTTGAGCAAACCAAGCCGTATCGAAACTCGGAGAAAAAAAGGTGCCCACTGAACCGCGATACAATGTAATGGTCGTCAGTGATTGGATAATAAAAAAAAAGATCATACACAATAACCAATGAACAATAATCTTATCCCTCCCAGGTAAGAATATAAATACATTCCGGGAATCCCGTCCGTTTCAATGCACAGGTCGAACGCATTCGTTATTTCTGCCAGCAACCGCAGTGTTTCAATGCTTTATTAATATTTAAAAGTATATGCTGTTGAGCGAAAACTGACTCAGTAGGACATACGCATGTTGCAATTTATACGTGCACCAAATTTTTGGAACGTTTATGTACGTAGATACCAACAGTTCTGTACGCTCATGGCAGATTCTCTACGTGAATTACGTACTGCAGTACGTGAATGGGAATGCTGCAAATTCACATACTTAATGACAAACAGTACAGATCCAGATAAGTTGGCATTACTTAATGACAAACTGTGCAGATTCAGATCAGTTGGCTTCTTCAGGAGCCAACTGATCTGGATCTACACAGTTTGCAAAGGTGGGGTATATCCTGAGGTTCAGCTGGGAAAGTCCAGATCAGTTTGTGCACCCACAAAGTTGATTCAAGACCTTCACTTTTTGCCTGGAAGAAAACTGAATACTTTACAGTCAAAAAGAGAAGCCAATGGTCAGATTGTACACAGGTTACATACATGTACTGATCTTGGCTTTGAAATTTGTGTTATGGTCCTTTCTGATGCATCTGAAGTTGTTGGTGGCATAAATGTTCATGGATTCCATGAATAGCTGAAAGATGACTATGTAGGAAAATGAACCACAGCAAAAGAAACTATGCCTCGGAATATTTATGCCCACTGGATAAAGTCCATACAGGCTGTCCTAGCAAACACAGAACACACAAAAGAACGACATCATGAAACATACCTATATAATTTTGATCCCCTTAAACCCCACTTTCATATAGTAAAACTGGGGTTTGCAGGGGAATACATTATTTTTCTTATTTCTGCTCAAAAACATAGATTGTGGATACTCGTTAGAACTGCCTTGGAAAGGCAGTTCTAATGAGTACCCACAATCTATGTTTTGAGCAGAAACATGAAAAATATGAGAATTTTTATCTGAAAACTTTCAGTATTTGGTGGTGAAATTTTCAATATATTTTAATAGGCATGTTTTCGTAACGGAAAATCAGAGTTCTATTGAGATGCATTGTATGGCAACAGTGTAGTGTGCAGCACTATGGCACCTAGCACAGCTTAAGTGGAACTCTATTTTTCAGGATATCAGACTGGGCTCAGGATCTCAGGGAAAATAAAAATGTGTGTTTCAACCAATCAATTTCCTCACATTTTCAGCTATGTCTTATAAGTGTTTGACTCTTTTGCCCCATACACTTCAACCTCTTTATAACAGGGTTTGTCGTAACATGATTTTGGATACAACACGGTTCAAAGATGGATCCCAAAAATGTATAGATTATATAGAAAAATGACCATAAATGGTCATTTTTCTATATAATGTATACATTTTTGTTTGGATATAACACGGCTGTATAACTGACATTTTTTATGCTTTGGACCCCAACAAAAGTGTTATAAAGAGGTTGTGGTGTATTACTTAGTAAAATGTGACTGAAATTGAAACATTTTGACGTTTTTTCAATCTAATCTTGTGGGTAACAATGGTACATTTTTTCCTGTCAAACATTTTGGCATTTTTATGCTTCCATAATTTAGATTTTGAGTAGGCTTCATTTCTTTTTAGCATGGACATAAACACTCTCTTATTGTATAATGTTTATTTGGCAGTGATGTGGAGGGAGACTTTGAAAATATGGGAGATGCACAGAATCATTCTGCTCAAGCTGCAGATAAGGCACTTTTTCAGCTGAAAAGTTTTGATATTTTTCTTGTTTCTCCATGAGGTACTTCTAATGAGTACCCACAACAAATGTTTATGGGGAAATTAGAACAAAAATTTGTAGGTACTGCCTCATATATGGAGCTATGTAATACTCATACATTCCCACAACAGTGTCAGAGTTTTCACATTTGCAGTGAAGACTGTAGTACTGCACAGATATGCAAACAAATTTTTACATTTGCAGTGAATGAGGTATTGCTGCACTATTGAGTCTCAAGTGGGTTATGGTGTCCCAATATTAATTAGGGTAAAAGTTGACTCCGCTTGCTAGCAGTCTGGATTTGCTCCTGACATTAACTGGAGTATCTTTTGCCTTTATTACAGCTTGGCCAATATGACTTTTATTGACAGATCTTTAAGTGTGTATGAAATGATTGTGTCATTGAGCACAAATCTTTTCTTTTTGCATGCATAATATTGATAATGTTAATTGTTTTGGATATTTATTGTAAAGTATAAAAGGTTTGATTGTTTGTAGCAAAGATATTATTTTATTCTATTCTGCTAGCTGTTTAGTATATTTACATATGTATTTTTAAGTACTAAATATATTTTTATTGATTATATATCACAAATTGTGATTTATCTTGTTTTCCTCAAATATTTTTGTTGTTGGAAATGGACAAGTGCCACTGTGTAATATGGCATGATAAGTGAGAAGCGTGACAGAAAAAAAAAACAAAAAAAAACACATTCCTTTATCCATAGGTTGCCATACAAAATTATAGTAGGCCACATTCTGAGTTTTCCAGATAAAATATGACAGACAGATGAAATGTCAAGCCTTATTTTCTCTGAAAAAAAAATGCCTCCTGCAGTTGTGATTGGCATTTTAAATGTGAATGTTCACTTTAATAGCTCAAGAAGATTCACCTATTGCATTGTTGAAGAGTAATGAAAAGTGATAATCTTATTACCTCCAGTGAGGAATAAGTTCCATTTTGAAATTGTCTGTCGCTCTCAGCAGAGGGACACTAATATTTTATTTCATTGCTATTACATGTATTTATTTCAATTTTGTTTCATGATCATATAAAGAATATACATTCTTTTATTATAACATTGCATGAATAAGTTCAGTATAGTTTCTACCCTCTTAACAGAAACTAGAGAAGCATTTCAATATTTTAGTGTTTGAACATTCCTTCAATGGTATTTTATCATTTCAGGAAAATCACCTGGTCACCTGTTTTCATTTGTTAAGGGGGAGTATTTGGTAATAATTCTAGAATAAGTTTTGTTATTTCTCCATAAAAACATACATTGTGGGTACTTGTTAGAATCACCCTTAATGTATATTTTTATGATAAACTAGAGAAAATGATCCCAGAATTATCATCAAAAACTCGTCTTGAACAAGTCTTACAAAAACACGCCTATATAATTTTGACCCCCTTAAACCCCTACTTTTATATAGTAAAACTGGGGTTTACAGGGGTATATATTATTTTTCTTATTTTGCTAAAAACATGGATTGTAGGTACTCATTAGATCCACCTTAGTGAGGCAGTTCTAATGAGTACCCACAATGTATGTTTTGAGAAGAAACATGAAAATATATCAGAATTTTTTATCTGAAAATTTTCCTTTTTTGGTTGTAAAATTTTCAGTATATTTGAATAGATGTGTTTTCATAATGCCTCTGCCTGATGATAACATCAATGTAAGCCTTGTGTAAGAGAACACATTCTAATCATGAAAAGAATCCCACCAAAAGCAGGATTTGTATTCACATCTGCTAGGACAGCTGACATGTTCAAAGTCAGCTCTAGCACTAGCATTCCTTAACCTTTGCCATGCTGAATAAATTAAGATGCCATGCCCACTTCTAATTTTCAGCCAATCAGATTACTTTATCAAGATTGTTGATATGAATTCACATACTTAATGGCAAACTGTACAGATCCAGATCAGTTGGCTTCTAAAGAAACCAGCTGATCTGGATCTGCACTGTTTGCAAAGGCAGGGTATATCCGGGCTCAGCAGGATGGGTTAAATCAGTGTGTTTAGCTCTATTTTTCAAACACAAAGGCTTCTAGGCTAAGAAAACTTTATACACACAAATGCCATGATGTACCCTGCCCTTGAAATTCACCATTACTAACCTTGACCTACTTTTAACGCTGAACAATGTTTAGTCTCTGCATTTAGCTCAGTTTCTTGAACACCATCAACAGTCCGAGTTGGTGAATTTCTTTTGGTATTTTCAATGGTGTCAAGAAAGCTTAATCCTGATGACTTCATAGTCAAAGGATTATTTTCTTCTTGGTCAAGTTCATCTGTTAATGGCTGTATAATGTCTGTTTCAGGACTCATCTATATCAAAATTAACCCGAGAAATAGAATCATTGAAGAAAGAATTGAGAGAGAAAGACTCACAGTTGAATACAATGACTACAAAGGTAATTTTAACCATTAACCTCTCTAAGCTGATTCAGCGGACAACAAATTGATGATTATTTCTTGTTTCCCCAGAAAAACAGGATTTGATATTTCTTGCAAAGTGTGTCCAATGAAGACAGTTTGCATGAAATGTCAAAACCTGTTTTCTGGGAAAAAATAAAATATTTCAGTAATTCATCTGCTGAAAAACTTACCCAGCATGCTTTGCATCTAGACATGATGTTTTTTTGTGTTTTTTTTTTCCAAAAGGTGTTCATACTTTTCTTATTCATCTATTTGTGTATCTTATTGAATATATTGGTACTTATTGGAATTGCTTTAGGGAGGTGCTCTCACTGATTACCCACAATTTTGCCCTAAGAAAGAAATAAAAAAACATGTTTGTATGATAATGCCCCTGCTACGAGGGTAAGTCAATAAGTAACCAGCCTAACTTATTTCTGGTTGAGATCCACCTCTTCTTTTCTTTTTCGATGTAATTGCCCTCTAGTGTGATGGACTTAGACCAACGGTGTTCAAGTGCCATCAGCCCAGAACTGAAAAAGTCAGGGTCCTTTCCATTGACCCACTCCTCAACTGCCGTCACGACTTCTTCATCAGACTGGAAATGAAGTCCACGGATATCCTTTTTCAAGTTTGGGAATAGGAAGAAGTCGCTAGGAGCTAGGTCAGGCGAATAGGCAGGATGTGGTATTACTACATACCCGTTTCGCTCTACAGCATCCATTGCAACTTTGCAAGTGTGGACTCTCGCGTTGTCCTGTTGCAGCAAAACACCTCAGCGTTTTTTCACGGATGGCGGTTCTCAGCTGGTCTAACAAGTTTGCATAGTACACTCCAGTTATTGTACTTCTCTTGGGTAAAAAGTCCAACATAATAACGCCTTTTGCGTCCCAAAATACTGTGGTCATCACCTTGCCAGCAGATGGTTGCGTCTTGAACTTCTTTGGCCTCGGGGACCCAGACCCTACCCACTGACGACTGAGCTTTATTCTCTGGCTCATAATAATGAACTCAAGTCTCATCTACAGTCACCAGATGCAAAAGAAAATCATCTTTTGACCTAAAACGCTTCAACAAGGCGCTGCATACTGATGCTCTGGTTGCCATTTGCTCATCACTAAGGGATTTGGGGACCCAACGGGCTGTTAGCTTGAGCATACCTAAACGATCATGTAAGATTGTTGAAACGCTACCATGTGAAATGCCTAATGCCTGCGCTATTTCTTTCACCTGAATTCGCCTATCAGAGTATACCAGATCCTGAACTTTCTTACACATTTCTTCGTCGGTGGCATCCAGTGGGCGTCCAAACCTGGCTTCATCTTCTAAAGATGTTCTACTGCGTTTGAATTCCCCTACCCAGAATTTAACCTGAGCCTATGATGGTGCAGAAGACCCATAAACATCAGCTAACTTGCCGTGTATTTCCTTGCATGTTTTACCTTTTAAATACAAGTACCGTATTACAGCACGGTACTCAACTTTAGATGAAAAGCATGCCTTTGCATCACTAGCCATATTTGACATTCAATATCTTATTAAAGAATGACTCAGTACATGTGCAATTTTGTACCCATGTATAAAACATATATTGAAACAAAGCATGAAAATCTTGACCGTCTCGGTCCATCGGAAATGGGATAGGCTGGTTACTTATTGACTCACCCTCGTATCTAGAGTTATGTAGTTTAATTGTGGTTAATTCTCCAAGCCCATTATCATTGACACAAGTTGTGAATCCATTGATTTCTGACAGAATTGTTCAGCTATATGCGTTCATGAACTTTGATGCATCCATGGGTATAAGTATTGACAAGGGAGCCATGTCATGACAGAATTTGTCTTCAGGTTTATGTAAACTACACATGGACAGTAAGAGGGCATCCAGGTTTCCTCAGTTTTACATGTAGATTTTTGGCACATTTCAACAGTGGGGATCACCTATAATCAGAACTGTCACAATAGTTTAACGTGATAACCTTAAGTACAGTGAACCCTCGTTACAACAACAGCATATGTTCCTAAAGACGTTGCCATTAAAATGAATTTGCTGTTGTACAGAATACTTAATGGGTGGATTGATATATAAGAAAGTTCTTGTATTGTTCTTATTTCCTCATAGAACATACGTTTTGAATTTATGTTAGAATTGCCTCAGTATGTTGTACCCAATATGTTTCTTTGAAGTATTAAATACAATATTCTTGCATAATTTGTTTGTTTGTTTGTGTTCAGGTTTTACGGCCCAGTCAACCCAATGGGGTCATGTCGAGCGTGGTGAGTTTACCTAAACACACGTTTACTGGGCAGGCTTTGTCCTCTAAGCGGTTAACCAGTATTGTGCACATTCTTTCGCCAGAAACTGACAACTGCCCTTCTTGAATCAGGGGAAGGGAGAGAATGACCATAGAAAATATTTCATGATCAATCTCCATGAAAGAATGTTACCGACCTCGGCAGGGGTCAAACCCGCGACCTCCTGGTCTTCAATCGGACGCTCATCCAACTGAGCTACCGTGGCCGGTTTGCATAATTTGTGACTAACTGTTACTTCTTAACCGAAGGTTTTGTGACAATCAGTTATCATTATAACGAATTTTGTCTTTGTATCGAGTGTCAGTATAAAGAGGATTGTCTGTATTGGGACAGACAGGCCTGAGCAAACAGTTTGGACAGCATCTGATCAGGATCTACACTATTTGCTGAACACCCAGCAGTTTTTAGACATATTAGCAAGTAGATAATTATATACTGATTTTGTTTAACCATTAAACTGCCAATCACAACAATTGTCGTCTGCTTTGTCATCTGCTTGTGATTTTAAAAATCATTTTTGCAAACAGTGTGGAACCAGATCAGATTGCTCCTCCAGGAGCAGTCTGATCAGGGTCCACACTGTTTGCCTGTATGCAAAAATAGGTTTGAAAAGTTTGCAAGAATATTCAGCAGACGACATAAACAGACAACATTTTCAGATGCAGGTTTTCTTGGCATTATAAGGAGTAATATAAAAACTTTGTAAGATCAAAATTGTTCAGAAAAAAAATACTTTTTTTTTTCAGATATTGCACTAAAATTTTACTTTTAAAACCAGTTTTAGTCTGGAGACCCCAAAAGGGTAATTTGCAAACAGTGCAGCCCCATATCAGATGTGGCATCTGATCAGGGTCTTCACTGTTTGCAAATAGTTTAGCCATATTTCTCTACGAATATCAAAATCACAAATAGCCTGACATATCTAAAATTAAAACTGGATTCTTTCAGTATATTGTGTGGGGGAGTTTATCGACAGTCTAAAATGAGTGAATAATTTCAATTTCAGGTGAACAGATTAAAAGAACCTAGAACAGAGGAAAGAGATGCTAGAGAAAGAGAGCTGGTCAGTCTTAGACAGGTAAATATATATTCTTTCTGTTTTACATGCAGCTTTCAGTGTCTTATTTGCATTGTTACTGCAGGGGAGTAAATGTACGTTATCACAAACCTTGGTTTGTCTGTGTTCAAGGCCAATAAGTGAATGAATTCACCAAAATCACTATAAAATTCCACCACTTTCTGTTTTTTTTGTTTTTTTTCCTGCTCATTCCTATCCAATCAAATAAGCTCTTAAGCCAACCACACAAAATCTACTTAAACAATTTCTAATGATAAATGTACAAGAATGGTAGACATATCATCAGAAATTGTCAGATCTTTCCTGCAATGGGCACATGATGTGTGATGCTAGTCTCTTAGAGAATCTTTTTTTCTTATTTTTTTATAAGTACGTGAAGCAAACACCTGGGCCCACTTGTTCAAAGCTAACGACGTCGTTAGTTAACGATTCGTTAAAATTTAAATCAAATGATACGCAAATACGCTGAAATTTTTTGCTGAAAAAATGTGAGTAGCTTTTGCAGTGCAAAAGCTACTCACATTTTTTCAGCAAAAGTATCAGAATATTGTGTATTGAATCCGCTAAAACAGTTAACGAAATGACCCTTAACGAGCTCGTTAAGCTTACGATGCTTTGAACAACTGGGCCCAGTTTGTAATGTGACTTGCTATCATGTGGAAGTCACATGATCACAACTATTATACTGACAGTTAGCCAGTCCATTGATACATGACATGCAGTTGTGAAGTAAATTGATCAAAAATGAGGAAAATAACATGTATTCAGTTAAGAGTACACTTTCCAAAGACCCAAATTAGAAACTTTTGTAGTGGGATGAAGGATAAGAGTGGCAAATATGTCAGGGTATACATAGTATGACATGTGGAAAAACTAATAATTTTTGTGATGTTTTATTACACAGAAATTCAAGACCACAGAAAGCAAAGTGCAAGAGCAACAGACTTTAATTGACAGCTTAAGAGAAGAACTTGAGAAGACCAAGGTTTCTCTCTTTGATGAGAAAGATGTGCAGCGTAAACTTCAAGTGGCATTAGACCAAGCTAAGACAGAGGCACAGGATCTGGAGAGAGCAGAAAGGGTTGTGAGAGTAGACCTGGAACAGTCTTCAAAGAAGGTGAGTTAATTTGAGATGGCAGCACAAGATCTAGTGATATTTGTAAGATTAGGCAAAGTCATTAGAGAAGGTTAATCAAAATTGAGCTGAGCAAGTGTACCTTGAATGGTTATCAAAGAATGGGAGTTTATTTAAGGAGAGAGCAGAGCAAGTTTTTCTAGAACAAAGTGAATTTAATTATGATATAGGCAAATTTTCTGGAGAGAGGACCAATTTTAAGCTAGAATCTGTTAAGTGTTGCTAAATAATATGTATTAAAGCATAGGTACAGGATCATGAGAAAGCAGATGGAGTTGTGATGGTACTAGTGGACCCAGAATGACCATCAAAGAAGATGTTTTAAGACAAGACAGGGTCATTAGCTCTGGAGAGAGCAACTTAAGGGTAAGTAAAATGCACATGGGCTGAAGTTAGCAGAGAAGCTTTTGGGAGTTGACCTTGGACATACATGAAGATGGTGAACAAAAGAGACAGATGGAAGAGCTGGGATCGGCAAAGAGTTATAAGAATGGTACTAGATTAGGTTTTAAGATGAATTAAACAAAGACAAAAAGGTCTGTTTTGAAAGGAGTTTTGGTGCCTGTAAATGTAATTTGTTAAGTATTCTAAGATTATGATAAATCTTTCATTAACACAATGACTTCATTAGTGATAAATTATTAGCTGTTTACTTTTAATAAGTTTATTCAGTTTATTTTGCTTTTCTCTTGTAGATGGAAAGATTCAGAAATCGAGTGGTTCAGGTAACATTTTCAACACCTGGTATTAAAGCCCCTGATTCTGAAATAAGTGATGATCAGCTACTAGATACATTAAAGAAGCTAATCACTGAGAGAACTGAACTACAGCAGAAGTTAAAAGATATGGAGGCAAAATTGAAGATGGCGGACACTAACAGCAAAGACTTCCAGAAGAATATGTCTGATATACGCAAAGCTGTGATGAATGCAAAGGTGATTGAGAAGCTGTAACATCAGGAAATGCACCTTGGGACAAGTGCCCCACCAAAGATTCAGATCAGCCTGCACATTTGCTCAGTCTGATCAGAATCCATCACGAAAACAAGCTTATATAATTTTGACTCCCTTAAACCTCATTTTTATATGGTAAAACTGGGGTTTACAGGGGTATACATTATTTTTCATATTTCTGCTCGAAAACATAGATTGTGGGTACTTGTTAGAACTGCCTCTCAGAGGCAGTTCTAACAAGTACCTACAATCTATGTTTTGAGCAGAAATTTGAAAAAATATCAGAGTTTTTTTATCTAAAAATTTTCAGTTTTTGGAGGTGACATTTTCTATATATTTGAATAGACGTGTTTTCCTGATGTTTACTGGCCACATTTTGGATAGCTAAAGAGGCAAAGATTCTTATGCAGACAATGAAGGCTCTGATCAGCCTACCCACATTCATTGACTGATTTGGGTATTCATGGGGTGCATGTCAGAAGGTACATTCCCTCACGCTCATATATATTAACTCTTGCCCTGCTGAATTAATTGAGATGCTGTCTTCGAATTTTCAGCCAATTTTTTCTATATAATCTGTACATTTTTATTTGAATATAACACTTTTGGGGTTTACCTTTAAACCCTCTTATATCTGAAACTGTCTTATAATGAACCATCTTATTAAGAGGTTCCAGTGTACCTGTCATCACGAAAACATGCCTATATAATTTTGACCCCCTTAAACCTCACTTATATAGTAAAAAAGGCAAGGGAAAAGTCCAGGGAGTGCCACAATCACAAACCGCAGCCCTTCCCAGACATCAAGAGGAAGAGGAAACTGACAAATCCAAACAAGCACAAATTGATCAAACATACAAAAAGCACTAGGACTAGCTCTCTCTTCCCCAAGCGAGGTAATTGCAATGCTAAAAGGACTGAAAAAAAAACGCAAGAACAAAATGGCACAAGGTAAGACATATAACAAATCGCCTCTCAGAATAAACCACAAAGCACCAAAGAGTAAGACTAACTCTGGGACCACCACCTTAGAACGGTCAGGAGAATAAACAACCGGGGGGTTTAATGCACTTTTACAGCTAGCCAACTTCACCCTGGGTCCGGATGCTACCCTTAATACAGAAATACATAAAAATTTGGTTTGCATAAAGGCTCCCAACTCAGTCCATGCATCAAAGCAAAAACATAAAAATCAAATTAATCACTATAATTAACAAAGACGAGTACTCATGGCTAATTCTACTGTATGCCAGAGTAAATGAAAACCAATAGTTGAACCACGGCGGGCCAAGCCAAAGACATATCGACAAGCCCCAAAACTGGGGTTTACAGAGGTATATATTATTTTTCTTATTTCTGGTCAAAAACATAGATTGTGGGTACCCACAATCTATGGTTTGAGCAGAAATATGAAGAATATCAGAATTTTTAATCTGATTATTTTCGGTTTTGGGTGGTAAATTTTCAGTATATTTGAAAAGGCATGTTTTCGTAATGTTTTTCGCTGAAAAAAAAAAAATATTAGAAAAAAAACAACTAATTTTCTAATTCATGAAAAATCTGAAATACATTGTTCAAAGAGATTAAAATCTGAAATACGGTTTGGCAGGCTCATCTGAAGCAAAATGGTCGGTTATCTGGTTCCCTAAAAGATGAGATCAGTCTACTGCAGTCAGTTACAGTGGATGAGTCTATAGCCTGGATCAAGGAAGCTGTGGTCGGGTTGTTGCAAGCTGAACTTTCGTGGGAAACAGAAATTGAAAATTCCCTGGAAAAATGTGGTGTGAATACAAAACTTACAAATGATGGTAAGTTTAGCAGAAACATGATTTGTTTTAACCATGTATTAACCCTTAAAGCGCCAAGAAAATCTGCATCTGAAAATGTCGTCAGTTTATGTCGTCTGCTGTATCTTCTTGCAAACTTTTCAAACTAACATTTTGTATATAGGCAAACAGTATGGACCCAGATCAGACTGCTCCTAAAGGATCTGGGTCCACACTGTTTGCAACAATGACTTTTAAAGTAACTGGCAGAAGACAAAGCAGACAACAATTGTTGTGATTGGCGCTTTAAGGGTTAATTTTATAAACTCACATAAATAAGTGATAAATCATTTATAGAATATATATATTTGTAAACAATAACCTAGTAAAAACTCAAAAAAAAAAACACACACAAAAAAAACAAAGAAAAAAAATTTGATATGTGTCTTGCACCAATGGTTTGATTCTGTATGCATTTATGTGTCTCATTGGCCAAGGTTGAATGATCATATTACAGTATTTACCCTGAACATTGAGACAGTTAGACCTTAGCAAACAGTTTAGATGCAGATCAGACGCCACAGAATGTGGCATCTGATAATTGTCTACATTGTTTCCCTTTATTCAAGCAGGTAGTACTTTGAACTTGATCATATGTTAGGACAATTTTGGCAAGGAATTATGATGTCCCAGAATTTTGAATAATACTTGATGTGTAATATAGGAATAGGAGCCTTTTTGCCCATACATGGCCAACAATGGTACAGATCTGCATACACATTCTGCAATCAAACCAGGACATTCATTGTCCTCTTTGAGAGTCATTGTATATTGTAGAATATATCAACAGAGAAGATCCTATTCAAACTACATGGAAACACACGCTGATTTGGCCTTCACTGTTCTCATGGCATTATAGACCTTTTCTCCTGATGTGTGTTTATTTGTTTGTGTTGAGGTTTTATGGCCCAGTCAACCCATTGGGATCATGTCAAGTGTGGTCAGTTTACCTAATCACCTTATTACTAGGCAGGCCTAGTTCTCTAAGCAGTTAACCAGTATTATGCACATTCTTTCACTAGTAACTGACAACTGCCCTTCTTGAATCAGCAGAAGGGATGCTGATGTGTGTTATTTATACCATATACAAATGTATACTCTAAATATTTAAACACCTCATCTCCTTTCCATACTTGTTCTGAGCATTTAACAAGTCCATTCCTACCATTTGATGTGTCTAAATACTACTGGATGAGTAGTAGTCACTGTAGACCCTGATCAGATGCTGCATGTCTCACTGGTATGATCCTAATAAGAAGGTAGGTTGTACCATATATGAAGAACAAAAGATGAACATCAGCATTTTATATCTGAAAATCTGCTATCCAATTACCGCACATAACCCTGTAAGTGCACAGTCAAACAATGTCGTAGTCTTCAGATTACAAGCCATGTATTTACTTCTTTATAAATGCATATGTTATTGGTACTCTTTTGAATTGCCTCGACAAGTAAAGGCAGTACAAATGAGTACCAGCAACATATGCTTTTATAAAAGAAGTCAGAAAAATATTGCATAAGTATCATTAAATACACTCTTATGAAGTTCTCTGATGATCTTCAATTAAAATGTAACTGTATGAGGAGGATATTTTATTACAAGTTTTTCTAGTAATTTTGGAAAAAAAACTTAAGCCCACAGTGCGGCAATTAGGGAGAATACGGCAAGTATATGCTTTCAACTTAACCCTTGTCCTGCTGAATAAATTAAGATGCCACACCTACTTCTAATTTTCAGCCAATCAGATGACTTGATCCAGATTGTTGATATAAATTCACATACGAGATGGCAAACAGTGCAGATCCAGATCAGTTGGCTTCTTCAGAAGCCAACTGATCTGGATCTACACTGTTTGCAAAGGAAGGACATATCTGGGTTCAGCAGGACTAGGGTTAAACAGGGACTGCGCTGTACTAATAATAGTTGCAAATATTTCAGAGCCAAGCAAGCATATTTCACTGTTGTATGCCAAATGGGAGAGTGCTATTGGAGAGAAGGAAAGACTTGTAAAACAGATGTCAGAGATGGAGACAAGATTTAAAGAAGATCTACACACACAGGTGGAGTCTCAGAAAATTGATGCTGAGAGTAGGATAGCTGATGCTGTTGAACAAGCCAAGCTGGAGGGTAAATTTATAAACTCTGTTTTCCTTTAACCCATTTTAGACTCGCCCACCTAATATATTGAAAGAGTCAAATTTCAGTTTTAGGTATGTCAGGCTATGCAACTTAGATATTCTTAGAGAAAAATGTAAGCCATTTGCAAACAGAGGTGGACCCTGATCAGATGCAACATTCTGGGTCTGCACTGTTTGCCAGTTACCCTTTCAGGGGTCTTTAGACTAAAATGGGTTAAACCATCTAATTGTCTCCTCCCTTTTGCAAAATAGGTTACTTTCTTTAAAGAAATCTTTTCATATTTCATTTTCAATCCTTGTCCTGCTTAATAAATAAATTTGCCACACCCACTTCTGATTTTCAGCCAATCAGATTACTTGATCCAGATTGTTGCTATAAATTCACATACTTAATGGCAAACAGTGCAGATCCAGAGAAGCCAACCGATCTGGTTCTACACTGTTTGCAAAGGCAGAGTACATCCGAATTCAGCATGACAAGGGTTAAATCTAATGATTTTACTATTCAAAGTTTTAAATCATTTAACATAAGTATGCAGGTATGGACTGTTGTATCGCATTGTAATACTTTAGGTCATAGACTATTAAATCTCACAAGACACTAGTTATGGTTCCATATGATTGTAGTTCCATTATAAAGAGTTCAAGAAGTTTTGCCTCTTTCTGAGGATTTTTTTTTTTTTTTCAACATGAAAATATGCCTATATAATATTGACCCCCTTAAACCCCACTTTTATATAGTAAAACAGGGGTTTACAGGGGTATACATTATTTTTCTGCACAAAAACATAGATTGTGGGTACTCATTAGAAATGCCTCAGTAAAGCAGTTCTAATGAGTATCCACAATCTATGTTTTGAGCAGAAATATGAAAAATATCAGAAGTTTTGTCTGAAAACTTCCAGTTTTTGGTGGTGAAATTTTCACTACATTTGAATAGGTGTGTTTTCGTAATGACATGTTTTGATGCTGGAATTGGTCAAAATGTAAAATACTGGAGACAATTTGCATAAATGGCAGACCCTATTTTCATGGAAAAATAAGAAAAAAATATCATCAATTTATTGTCTGCTGAATTAGCCCAGAGAGTGTTAAATGTTAAGTTTATTATGGTGCCTTGTATATCTTCAGTGGAAGAGCAGCTTAACAGAGCAATAGATGATATCCGTGCTGTGGAAGAAGAGAAACGAGAAAATGCAATTGCAGAGGAGAGAAGAGTTAGTGAAGAATTAAGAGCAACCTTGGAAGAGCTTAGAACTGTAAGCATCTTAATAGTTAATTAACTGCCATAGCTATAGATAAATTGTATTTTTAAACTCAAAAGTATTGAAATTTTGTCTTATTTGTCCAAGAAAACATATGTATAGTCACTGAGTGGAATTGCCCTACCCAGTCAGTGATTCCAATGATTATGTTTTTATGAAAAGAATAAAAAAAATAAATTAGCTACTTGGATACCCTTCAAAGCACAGCAATAGTCAGCACTCAGCAGAGGAAACATAAGAGATATTTGTCATTAGTTTGTTGTTTTTTTTTTTAGCTCATCTGAGTGCGAGATCTGCCACTGGTGTGAGATCTGCCATGCGTGCAGCAAGCCAGCTACCTGGAAGGGGGCCCGCTGATGGATGTTGCCCCTGTTCTTGCATGTTAATCAAAAATCTGATGATGATGATGATGATGATGATGATGATGAGCTATTGTGATCACCCTCTGTCCATAGTTTGTAGTCAACCATTAGTTTGTTAATGCACTAGAAGTCACAGTTTTGACTCAGTCTTCATTAAACTTGCGCAGAATGTTTCTCAATATGAAATCTAGGCCAAGTTTGAAACTGGGTCACTTGGGGTCAAAAACTTGTTCACCAGACCAAATCAAAGGAAAACCTTGTTAACACTCTGGAGGTCACATTCTGTTTAGGAATCATCATGAATCTAGCTCAGATTGTTTTTCTTGATGATTTTTAGGTCAAGTTTTAAACTGGGTCACTTGGAATTGAAAAATAGGTCACCAGGCGAAATCAATGGAAAACCTTGTTAATACTCTAGAGGTCACATTTTTCAAGTAATCATTATGAATCTTGCTCAGAATGTTTGTCTTGATGATTTCTAGGTCAAGTTTGAAACATGGTCCAGCGACTTTGTTAAATTTTTCGATTTAGGTCAGTTTCCCAGTAACTATTGGTCCACTAGCTAGCACTGATACTTGGCAGCTATATACATATTACCATGACCTCTTGAATGCCGAAATCCATATTTGACCTTGACCAATATTTCATAGTTCACTTTGTTAAATTTTGTGTTTAGATCAGTTTCTCAGTACAACATGATTCTTGACACATGCATACTCTTAGCATGTCCTCTTGTGTGCAGTCATCCATATTTGACCTTGACCTATATGTCAAAGTCCATTAGGCATGCTACATTGACTTAGTTGTTTATATAATCATCATGAATATTAAATCAGAATGTTTGTCTTGATGATTTCTTGGTCCGGTTCTCTAAGTACTATGATACTCAGGTGAGCAATACAGGGTCATCATGACCCTCTTGTTTTTTTTTTTTCAAAATGTGGCAGTAAGTGAGTAAGTATGGTAAATGTCCTAAAATTTCCTGCAACAAAGTGTCTGACAAAATGGCATATGAAAACAGTGCAGACACTGATCAGACTGCTCCTGAAGGATTCTTGACACATGCATACTCTTAGCATGTCCTCTTGTGTGCAGTCATCCATATTTGACCTTGACCTATATGTCAAAGTCCATTAGGCATGCTACATTGACTTAGTTGTTTATATAATCATCATGAATATTAAATCAGAATGTTTGTCTTGATGATTTCTTGGTCCGGTTCTCTAAGTACTATGATACTCAGGTGAGCAATACAGGGTCATCATGACCCTCTTGTTGTTTTTTTTCAAAATGTGGCAGTAAGTGAGTAAGTATGGTAAATGTCCTAAAATTTCATGCAACAAAGTGTCTGACAAAATGGCATATGAAAACAGTGCAGACACTGATCAGACTGCTCCTGAAGGAGCAGTCTGATCAGGGTCTACACTGTTTGTCATTCCACTAAGTATTTTAAGAACCAGCTGCATAGAAAACATAATTTAGGCCAAGAAAGTATGGCATAGTGTTTGAAATTTTTGGACATTTACCGTAAGTTAATTTTTCATATAGCCATGTACCAAAGCCAGATACTAAAGACACGTATAAACTACGATATAGATAAGAGGGGTAACCAGGATAAATATTTTTCTTATTTTTCACAAAAGCATACTTTGTGAGTGCTCATAAGTAGCCTCTCCAATGAGCACCCACAATATATGTTCATTGAGAAATAAGAAAAATATGAAATTGTTTGGGTAGCCAATGCGCTATAGTCTAGAGCTGTAAGTACAATAATTATAAGGAACTGCAATAATTACTGGTAAAACAGTTTCTCTTTCTATTGCAATAGTCAGGTTAAATAAAAATTAGTTCCTGAGATTAATTCAGGGGCATAAATAAAAGGTCTTTTAAAAACAACAACAATAAACAAAACAACAGTTATTAATTACTATTATTTTTTTTGAGGGGGGTTCTGTCTGTCCTTCTGGGGAAGCCATTTTGAAATATCATAATAGAACTACATGTATTTCAGAGTGCCCAGTGAAGATTGATCGGACTGCACTACTGCACAAACTTAGCCAAGTCTTTACTGACACATATGTCCAGTGGTACTTTTTCTCATGTTACAATTTATATATGTTTAACCTGGATTTGAGAATTTATACAAAGTTTTAATCATGGCTCTAGATAAGGTTTTTTTTAACCAAAACGTTCTGATATTTTTCTTATTTCTCCGTGAAAACATATGTTGTGGGTACCCATTAGAAGCACCTCAGCGAGGTGCTTCTAATGGGTACCCACAACAAATGTTTTCATGGAGAAATAAGAAAAAAATATTTATCTGATATCCCCTCTGGAGCTGTGGTTTTAATATTGAATGATAAGTAGAGCTTTTGCACAGGGGTCAAATATGATTGGATTAGTGCCCAATCAAATTTATAAATCTGATAAATTTTACAAAGTTGAGTTCTGTCACAAGAAGTAAGTACTAGTTATTTATCAGGATTGATAATGTATAAATTTTGAGGATTTTATGTTTTATTTACACTTTTGGAGTTTTACTTTTTGTGTACAGCAATTTTAGGAGAGCAATATAGAGGTTGAAGGTAGAAAAATTGAGATCAAGATGCGCATAGTTAGATGTGAATTTTTTGTCATCGTAAATCTCTTTTAACCAATTTTAGACTGAATAAAGTTAGGCTGAAATCCTTTTCAGAGATCAGTTTAATAAACAAACCTTTTTCTAAACTATTTCTGGGTCCAGTTGTTCAAAACTAACGATGTCGTTAGTTAACGATTCGTTAAAATTTACATCAAGTTTTACGCAAATATGCTCAAAATTTTTGCTGAAAAAATGTGAGTAGCTTTTGCAGTGCAAAAGCTACTCACATTTTTTCAGAAAAAAATATCAAAATATTGTGTATTGAATCCACTAAAACAGTTAACAAAATGACCCTTAACAAGTTTGTTAAGCTAACGATGCTTTGAACAACTGGGCCCAGGTGTTTTAAATACAATCATAAAAAAAAAATTGCTTGATTTATTCAGAATTTAGGCAAATTGCCACTTTGTTTAGAATAAAAGGGGAATCAGTTGGGTTACAAATCATGGGGAAATTCGTGGGATATCACTCTTTAGGCCTTATCTTCACTTTTGCAGAAACTAACAGAGAAATCGGAAGACCAACAACTGAGGTTAGAAGAAGGACAGAAGGCATTAAGTTCATTAGAAGAATATAAAGTGCTAGAAGTTCAATTAAGGGACGAAATTGCTCGTTTAGAATCTGCTAGAATTGAAGAGACAACTAAACTACAAACTGAAATAGTTGAAAAAGATAAGAAATTAGACAGTGATGTAACAGGGTATAAAGAACAGATAAAACAACATTCAGTGACAATATGTGCAATGGAAGAAAGGATTACAAAAGTGATGAAAAAGAATAAGGAATATCAGGAAGAAATAGAATCAAATAAGAAAATTATTCATGGTAAGAATTTTTCACATATGAGCCACACATGCCAAGACATAAACCCTTTTGTATTGGATAGATCAAGATGGGATGGCTTTTAACTTTTAAAGTACTAATCAAATTTACAGCAGATAACATTCTAAAATTTATTTTATTCTTTATAATAGAAAATAAGATGACATTTCACATGAATCATCTGCTAGGCAGACGATTCACATGAAATGTCAAGTCTTATTCTCTGAAAAAAAAAAATTCAAAGTGTGGTCTGTAGTTGTGACTAGCACTTGAAAGGTTGAATTATGCTACTGTTAATCTGGGATGTTTTTGCAGTCATATTGTCATAATTTTCATGTTGTTTGTTAAAACACAAATTCAACAGGCATGTGCAAAGTTTTGCTTTTTTTTTTTTTTTTAATAAATAAGAATATTTACCTAACTATTTGTACATGCCTTAAAATTTTGTACATGAAAGTGTCTGAGAAAATGGCATATGCAAACAGTGCAGACCCAGATCAGAATGCTCCTGAAGGAGGGATCTGATCTGGGTCTACACTGTTTGCAATTGCACTTGGTATTTTAGGAAACAACTGCATAAAAAAACAAATTTGGGTCTAAAAACATGTATGGAATAAAGTGTTTGAAATTTCTGAAAATTTACCATACATGGTTTTTAAATGAACAAACACACCAGGTAGTTTTTCTTCCATTTTGTTCAAGGACAGTCAGTTTTTGGGACTGTTCCTTTCCTTTCATGCTTACCAAACCCCTTCCAAAAGAGGGTCTACTCTAAAAGGAAAGAGTTCTCAGAAGGGAGACAAAATGATATTGACAAAATTGCCTTTCCTTCTCTTTAAGTTATAGAATGTTATTCTTCTACATGATTTACTGTGTATTGCTAAACATAGCTGACCATGAAAACTTCTCTGCTAATAAATATGAAAATGCAACTGCAGATCAGGTCCTGAGATTATAAAAAAAAAATCATGCTTAACTCAGCTGAGCATGAAATTTGTCCTGTTAATAAATCTCTAATTACTAACAGTTGCAAATTCTTTCTTGCTAAACATAGCTGAGCATGAAAACTTCTCTGCTAATAAATATGAAAATGCCAACTGAAGATCAGGCCCTGAGGTTATTTTTTTTTTCATGGTTAACTCAGCTGAGCATGAACTTTGTCCTGCTAATAAATCTCAAATTACTGACAGTTGAAAATTTTTTCTTGCTAAACATAGCTGAGCAAAAAGATTTCTCTGCTAATAAATATGCAACTGCCAACTGCAGATCAGGCCCTGAGGTTATAAAACATTTTTCATGCTTAACTCAGCTGAACATGAAATTTGTCCTGCTAATAAATCTCAAATTACTGACAGTTGCAAATTCTTTCTTGCTAAACATAGCTGAGCAAAAAATTTCTCTGCTAATAAATATGAAACTGCCAACTGCAGATCAGGCCCTGAGGTTATAAAACATTTTTCATGCTTAACTCAGCTGAGCATGAAATTTGTCCTGCTAATAAATCTCAAATTACTAACAGTTGCAAATTCTTTCTTGCTAAACTTAGCTGAGCATGAAAACTTCTCTGCTAATAAATATGAAAATGCCAACTGAAGATCAGGCCCTGAGGTTATTTTTTTTTTCATGGTTAACTCAGCTGAGCATGAACTTTGTCCTGCTAATAAATCTCAAATTACTGACAGTTGCAAATTTTTTCTTGCTAAACATAGCTGAGCAAAAAGATTTCTCTGCTAATAAATATGCAACTGCCAACTGCAGATCAGGCCCTGAGGTTATAAAACATTTTTCATGCTTAACTCAGCTGAGCATGAAATTTGTCCTGCTAATAAATCTCAAATTACTGACAGTTGCAAATTCTTTCTTGCTAAACATAGCTGAGCAAAAAATTTCTCTGCTAATAAATATGAAACTGCCAACTGCAGATCAGGCCCTGAGGTTATAAAACATTTTTCATGCTTAACTCAGCTGAGCATGAAATTTGTCCTGCTAATAAATCTCAAATTACTAACAGTTGCAAATTCTTTCTTGCTAAACTTAGCTGAGCATGAAAATTTCTCTGCTAATAAATATGAAAATGCCAAGTCTTGTTGGCATTTTCTAATTTATTAGCAGAGAAAATTTCAGGCTCAGCAGAGTTGAGCATGAAAAAAGTTTTATAACCTTGTGGCATGTCACTGAATGTGGTACCTGACCAGGGCCTGCACTGTTTGCACCTCATCCCACAGATTTTAGACACGTCAGTAAGTAGATGATTTGTTGAAAATTTAGGACAAGTACAGTAAGGAGTTGAAGTCTTCAAATACTTAGGGCTGTCTTCGGTGGCTCAGTTGGATGCGCCGTCCGACTGGAGACAGGAGGTTGTGGGTTCAATCCCCACTGAGGTCGGCAACATTCTTTCGTGGAGATTTGATCATGAAATATTTTCTACGGTCATTCTCTCACTTCTGCTGTTTCAAGAAGGGCAGTTGTCAGTTTCTGGCGAAAGAATGTGCACAATACTGGTTAACCACTTAGAGGACTAAGCCTGCCCAGTAAACGTGTGGTTAGGTAAACTGACCGCGCTCGACATGACCCCATTGGGTTGACTGGGCCGTAAAACCCCAACACAAACAAACAAACAAATACTTAGGGTAAATATGGTGAATGCTAATTTTCTTTTGTAGAATTAAAAACAGAATTAAGTAAAAAAGAAAGAGAAAAACCAGTTCCTCCACCAAAACCTACTATAGTGCCTGTTGTTCAAAAACCTACACATGACGTTGTTGCCATGGAACAACTTATAGTTGTTCTCAGGTAAGACATAATTACACATTATTAGGGTATTGATCCAGAACTATTTAAAAGGGTGTTCAAAATCTGGGCCCAGTTGTTCAAAGCTAATGACACCGTTAGTTAACGATTCGTTAAAATTTACATCGAGTGATACGTAAATATGCTGAAATTTTTTGCTGAAAAACATGTGAGTAGCTTTTGCAGTGCAAAAGCTACTCACATTTTTTCAGCAAAAAATATCAGAATATTGTATATTGAATCCACTAAAACAGTTAACGAAATGACCCTTAACAAGTTCATTAAGCTAACGACGCTTTGAACAACTGGGCCTTGCTGTCATTAGAACTTGATAAGCCATAGGTAATGATGGCTATCAAATGCTTGTTTCTCTATGATGTATATAGACTACATGTGCACGTATTTGAGAAAAAGTATACCTTTTTATTTCACCATGAAAACATGTATCTTGTGGGTAGGGTATCATGTAAGTTTTCTTATTTTGCCATGAAAAACTTATGTTGTAGTACTCATTAGAAGTGCTTCACCAGTGTATGAGGGCTGTTCAAAAAGTTCTCAGCCCTGCCATGTTCTGAATAGTTCAGAGAGGATATTTGAATTGCTTCCTATGCAGCTATTCTACTGACCAATATTCAGATTTTCAGAATTCATCTTCAGTTTTAATTTGCTATGCTTTTACACTTCCCGCCTCCCCGACCCTGACTACCTCCCTGCCACAATATTCCATACCACCCCCCCCCCCCCCCCCACACACACACATGCACACACACACACACACACACACACACACACACACCCCTCCATACTCTGTAGTGTAGGGTTTTGAATATTCACAATTTTTGTATAATCAAGTGTTTGCATTAAAATTTTTGCCATGATATAAAGAACAGATAAAACAACATTCAGTGACAATATGTGCAATGGAAGAAAGGATTACAAAAGTGATGAAAATGAATAAGGATATCAGGAAGAAATAGAATCAAATAAGAAAATTATTCATGGTAAGAATTTTTCACATATGAGCCACACATAAACCCTTTTGTATTAGATAGATCAAGATGGGATGGCTTATTACTTTTAAAGTACTAATCAAATTTACAGCAGATAACATTCTAAAATTATATACAGGTGCATCTCTGTAAGTGATGATATATTTATTTGTAGTTTTGAGTCATTTAAAAATTCTAGGTACAAATTTACATGCCAAAAATGGTGAATTTTAATAGTTTCAGCAGAGAATGTACACTACGAAACTGTACTCCGAATGCCCAGGAATTGATAATATCAAAGTCTTTATGGCAAAGTTTTGTAAGATGCTAATGTTTATCTGTAGAAGAACATTTTCTTGGGTATATGCACATAATTTTCAGTAAATACATAAATATGATTTTGGAACTTTTTATTTTAGAAATCTAATGAAAGATTCCTTATAACATTCATATTAAGTTGGTATGCACAGATCCACCAGAAGTGGGTGAGTCCATGAACTTTTTGAATGGCCCTCTTACATATGCTTTTTTATGGAGAAATAAGCAAAATATCCATACTTTTTGGTAGCAAAAAAGTGCCTTACCCAGTACAATAAGGTACTAGAAGTGAGGAGCTTCTGATGATTGATGAACTCAGTATAGATTTTCATGAAGAAATAAAAATATCAACATTTTGGTTGGAAAGCTGTGAAATTTGGTCTCATGATAAGACTATTCGCTCATAACACTATGCCATTCCATGGACTCCAAACATAACATTATAAAGGACTGCCTTCATTATGGTTGAAAATTAAGGATATTTTTTTGTTATTTTGGAGCCAAAACATGTTGCTGTTCTTTACAATTTTCCCAAATAAAAAATACTTTGATTAACCTTTTTAGATGTATGAAAATATGATTTCATATCTGTGTTACAGAAAAGAGAATGCCGAGCTGAAGGGACATATTCAAGATCAGGATGATGTTATATTAGGTCTACGTAAGGATTTAGCTGGAGCATCAGCAAGATTGTCAGATATTACAGGTAAGTGGTCCATTCTGAAATACTGCATTCTGATGGGTCTTGTTTTTAAGTGGGATGGATACACCCTCATAAGAAATAACTCTGACATGGAAATACCTCACTTCTCTTTGGAGGCTATTCTTAAAGGAAAGAATTTGCTCCATATTGGAGTAAATTTTTCCTGTAAGACTAGCCCTCATTTTTGGAAGGATTCAGTTTGTTGGGAAGCAGATTCCTGACTGAAAAATTGGCTCCCCTTGCAATATGGCAGCAAAATCTTAGAGCTAATCCATTCACCTTAATTATGGGGAAGCCGACCTAGGTGGCTCAGTTGGATGCGCGTCCAACTGGTGATCAGGAGGTAGTCGGTTTTTCCCCGTCTGTGTCAGCAACATTCTTTTGTGGAGATTCTATCATGAAATATTTTTTATGGTCATTCTCTTTCTTCTGCTGATTCAAGAAGGGCAGTGTCAGTTTCTGGCAAAAGAATGTGCACAATACTGATTAACCACTTAGAGGACTATTCCTGCCCAGTAAAAGTGTGGTTAGGTAAACTAACCGCGCTTGACATGACCCCATTGGGTTGACTCAGCCATAAAACATCAACACAAACAATAATTATGGGGACATGTTCACAAATGGAAATCTTTGGGTATCTGTTAACTTCCATCTCTATTTTTAAAAAGGCAGATTGTTAGTTTCCCTTGCCGCAAATATTGTCTGAGCTTGAGTCCTTTAAAAGGAAATCTATACTCTTTCTGGGGAGACAACTCTGGCAAATTGTTTTTGTCTCCCTTTCTGAAAAGGGAAAAGTTGTCTCTCTTGTATAAAATAGTAGAAAATCTACCAAGTATATCAAGTCTTATTAAACAATTCTTGTCACAGTGAGTTTTAACCCTTCCCATACTGAATAAATTAAGATGCCATGCCCACCTCTAATTTTCAGTCAATCAGATAACTTGATCCAGGTTGTTGATACAAATTCACCTACTTAATGATAAACAATGCAGATCCAGATCAGCTGGCTTCTGAAGAAGCCAGCTGATCTGAATCTACACTGTTTGCAACATATCTGGCATATTCAGGTTAAGCAGGACCAGGATTAATACAGACTTCTTCATTTAGGTGAATTGAGTGAAGGACAGAAACAGGAGGTGGAGAAATACAAAGAAATGATGGGTCACAAGGAGAAAGAAGTAATAGAGATGAGACAACAACTCGCTAAACTATCTCGTATCATAGATAAACAGAAAGAAGAACTCAAATCAGTAGAATCAGAATTAAGGTTGGTTATTTTCTTCATGATGCTTATGTTAGTGGTTATGATTATGTCTCAGGGTTACATTTTTTTTTGGTTTTTGGTTTTACGGCCCTTTTAAGAATATTTCACTTACATCGAGCCAATCGTTCATCAAAGGTGGGCAAAAACCGGAGGACCCGGGGAGAAACCACCTGACCATCCGTAAGCAGAACTTGGCTTTCCCACATGTGACCCGAGCAAGGCTCAAACCACAGTGGTGAGAAACCTAATGGATTAAGAGACAGCTCTCTTATCCACTAAGCTACATGGGCCCACAGTTACAGGGTTGGAAAAGCCCATTTTAGACTGAATAAAATCTCCCACAATATATTGGAAGTGTCCAATTTCAGTTTTAGGTATGTCAAGCTATGTGGGTATGTCAAGCTATGTGATTTAGATATTCCTAGAGAAAAATGGCTAAACTATTTGCAACTGTGGAGACCCTGATCAAATGCCGTATTCTGCGGCGTCTGATCCTGGGTCTGCACTGTTTGCCAGTTGCCCTTTTCCAGACTAAAATGGGTTGATAAAGAAGTTCAGGAAGTTCAATAATCTAATACCTGATACTAAGAGGACGCGCAAAGAAAAAGGAATAGCCACAACCAAAAAAAAAAAACTAAATGATTAACCAAGCAACCAGCTCTATCTTCCCCAAGTGAGGTGATAACAAAGCTATTTAAGACAGAACAAATACAAGAACAAGGGAACAAACAGGGTTGAACAAAACTCCACAGCCAGAGTCCACTAAGTAATACAAAGAGTAAACAAATCAGAATAAAATTCTTCTTCTTGTATGAAGTAATAATGATCAAAATGTATATATCTGTACCCTATTGTTCAAAACTAATGATGTCGTTAGTTAACATATCATTAAAACTTTGATCATTAAATATGGGGTATAAGCTAATATTTTTGCTGTAAACTGTGAGTAGCTTTTACATTTGCAAAAGCTACTCACATTTTTCAGCAAAAATACCTGTGAATTAGATATTGTACTTACTAGAACAATTAACATTTTGACCACTAATGAGCTTGTTAAGCTAACAATGCTTTGAACAACTGGGCCCTGGTAAAAAGACTCTAGAGTGCATATGTTTTGCTTTGTATTTTGTATATATATTTGCTTTATATCAGGGCTCGCAAAATACATTTTGTACCTGCGTACTTCTTCCAGACAGCTGGATTTATGATTCGCCTTGTGGGCATATGGTGCACCTTCATATTGAGCCAAAGCATTTAGGAAAGAGTTTGTAAGGAGTATGTGAACATAGCATCCCAGTGGGCACACAACGTTAAAATGACGTCGTATCAACGTCGATGCGACGTGATCACGTCGCATCAACGTTGATACGACGTCATTTTGATGTTGTGTGCCTGCTGAGATTTGTTGTCTACTTTAAGGAAATTGATACACTATCAGGGGAGGCATCTCTGACAAAACTGTTGTCTCCCTTCTGGAAAGAGGTCTGCTCTAAAATGAAAGTATTTGCTCCCTCATGGCAGCAAGTTCTTTCCTTTTAGAGTTAAGCCCATTTCCTAAGGGGATCGATGCAAATGAAAGCAAACAGAAAGTTACAAAAGTTGTCACCTTTGTGTCAGATGGCAGAAAATCTATCATGTGTATCTAGTCTCCCTAAATAAAAAAAGTGTTTATTGCAGCCTGCCATATCTATTATTTCAGCAAAGAAAAGTCCATTACAGTGCGTTACAAGTCTCAAATTGAGAAAGAGTCTGAGAAGATACGTAGTTTAGAAGTGGCTCTTCAATCAGAAAAGTCAGAGCAGGCCAAACAGCTGGAACTCTTGGATCAGGAGGGCAGGATCACATCAGAGTTAACTTCTCTTGGAGCTCAATGTCGGGGAGAGAGACACGAACAAGTCATTGTTCGACAAAGAGAGGCATTGTCAGAATTAAGAGCAAGAGTTAAGACCCTTGAAACAAAAGCTCCACCATGTAAGTTGTGTTTTATTATCTGCTCTGTTGTAAATTACAGCCATGTAATCTGTAAATTTCTCTGCTTCTTTCTCTTTCTAAAAGTAGATCTCCACAAAAAAAAAAATGACATGTAACGAAATCAAACAAAATTCTTATTTTGAAACCGGTTACAGAATTATTGAATTTCATGTGCAAATGAGTTGTTAATCACTATTTGACATACAGTATGCAAGAGCTGTTAAGCAGTGGAATCAAAATAGATTTTCTATATTTACCCTAAGTATTCTGACATAGCAGACAGACAGCCTCATCAAACAGTATAGACATGGGTCCAAAACATAGATTGTGGGTACTCATTAGAACCACCTCGCCAAGGCGGTTCTAACGAGTACCCACAATCTATGTTTTGAGCAGAAATTTGAAAAATATCATTTTTTTTTATTTGAAAATTTTCATTTTTTTGGAGGTGAAATTTTCTATACATTTGAATAGGCATGTTTTCGTAATGTATTCTGACAGACAAACCTGAGCAAAGAGTGTAGACCCAGACCTTATTTGAGAAGGGAGCAGAAAGAGTATTGACAGATTTGCCTCCCTTGAATGTATATCCATTGCCTTTAAAACATAGTGTTGCAGAGTTTAATGTAGCTGTCTGAAGGAATTGAATTTTATATTGCCAAAATTAATGTTATCAAGTGCTTACTCAACATAGCTCAAGATAAGGACCTTTTAGTCAGTGATTTTTTTACCTGCGAGTCCCACTTCATATACTCATAATTTTTCTCTGGGACTCACAAATTTTGTATATGCGAGTCCCTGGACTGACAAAATACAGCAGAAAACTGCTCTAAAATATGTTACAGACTCATGATTTTATCATGGAACTCAATGAATTTCAATCATGTGAGTCCTTGGAACTTAACAGAACCAAATTGTAAATAAATCACTGTTTAGTTAACAAAAATTAATGATATTTTTCTTATTTTTCCATGAAAACATGTTATGGGTACTTGATAGTAGCGCGTCACCTCGGCACATCTGATGAGTCTGTGGGTACTAATTAGAAGTGCTTAAAGGGGGCACTTCTAATGAGTCTTCCAGTATGTTTTCATAGAGAAATACGAAAACAATATTTACCAGATACCCCTCTTATCTGGAGCTATGGCTTAGGTTGTTATACAGTAAAATTTAGCTATTAATCCTTAAACTGCCAATCACAACAATTGTCGTCTGGTCTGCTTTGTCATCTGCTTATGATTTTAAAAGTCATTTTTGCGAACAGTGTGGACCCAGATCAGGAACAGTCTGATCAGGGTCCACACTGTTTGCCTGTTTGCAGACACATGTTTGAAAAGTTTGCAAGAATATTCAGCAGAAGATATAAACAGACGTCATTTTCAGATGCAGGTTTTCTTGGCATTTTAAGGGTTAAGACCTCTCTGCTGTTAAGAGCAGCTTTTGCCTGTTCAGATAGTTTCTGTCTTATTATTCCATATTCAGTATTAACCCTTCCCTTGCTGAATAAATTAAGATGCCACTCCCACTTCTAATTTCCAGCCAATCAGATTACTTGATTCATGTTTTTGATAGAAATTCACATATTTAATGACAAACAGTGTAGATCCAGATCAGTTGGCTTCTTCAGAAGCCAGCTGATCTGGATCTGCACTGTTTGCTAAGACAGGGCATGTCATGTTCAGCAAGAGAATGGTTAAGACCACCCCACTAATAAGACCACTTTTAAGCAGTACCAAAGGTGGTCTTAATAGCAGAACTTTACTGTGTATTGTTGATATTCTTTCTGTTTACAGTGCCTTCACAAGATCAGGCTCTCCAACAAGTGATCTTGCTCAAGAAAGAGCTTGCAGAAATGAGAGCTAACCAGGCACTGTCAGAAGACAAACATATCCAGAGCATTACCTCATTGGACCGAGAGGTTGGGAGAGCGAGGGGATTAATGACCTCCACTAATGCTGAAGCAGACATTGAGAGAAGTGCTCACAGAGAGACTATGGAAGCTTTGGATGCTAGTGAAAATTCTGTAAGTCAATCAGAGGACTTGATGAACCTTTTAACCCCGAATTTCTTACATGGTCTCTTTTATCTCAGAATTTGGACACCTGCATTGTTCCAAATTTTTTGATTGATTGAGCTGAGGTTTTATGGCCCAATGAAACCATTAAGGATCCTTAATGGTTTCATTGGGCCATAAAACCTCAGCTCAATCAATCAAAAAATTTGGAACAATGCATGTGTCCAAATTCTGAGATAAGAGTCCATGTAAGAAATTCGGGGTCGAGCAGGTCACTGTACCTATCCATACTTTTCCTGGGCAGTCTTAGTCATCGAAGTAGGTATCCAGTATTTGTGCACATTCTTTTGCCAGACACTGACAGCTGCTTTTTATGAATCAGCAGATTGGAGAGAATGTCCCTAGAATATATTTCTTAATCAATCTCTATATGAAAGAATGTTGCAAGACCCAGTGGGGATCAAACCTGCAACCTACTGCTGTGCAACCTACTGCTGTGCATAAGCCGGCCTTGGTGGCTCAGTTGGATGCGCCGTCCGACTGGAGACCAGGAGGTCGCGGGTTCAACCCCAGCCGAGGTCGGCAACATTCTTTCGTGGAGATTGATCATGAAATATTTTCTACGGTCATTCTCTCCCTTCCGCTGATTCAAGAAGGGTAGTTGTCAGTTTCTGGCGAAGGAATGTGCACAATACTGGTTAACCGCTTAGAGGACTAAGCCTGTCCAGTAAATGTGTGATTAGGTAAACTGACCGCGCTTGATATGACCCCATTGGGTTGACTGGGCCGTAAAACCTCAACACAAACAAACAATACTGCTGTGCATCAGACTGAGCCAGCAAGGTTGCATTGCTCCAAATAGGGGTCAGTCAAAAATCAAAAACAGAATGGCAAACAGTATAGATCCTGATGAGATGGCTCATAATGAGCCATCTCATCAGGATCTATACTGTTTGCCATTCTGTTACTGGATCTACACTGTCTGCCTAGGTCTGTATTGGTCTGTATGGACAAAAGAGTTAAGGAGGACTATTTGATGACAATATTCTCCAGCTCTCCATAAAAGCATATATTGTGTGTACTCATTAGAATTGCCTATGTTTTTTATGGAGAAATAACAAAAATTATCCTAGAATTATCACTCCATACTCCTCCATAACAATTCCTCAGGTATTTAAGTCTCACCCATCTGGAAAATCAAGACTCAATTGATCTCACCTTTTGGATCGGACTGTCAGTAACCAAAGAGTTTGAAAGTAATATCATTTATAGGTATACAATAGAGACCCTTATCAAACTTATTCATTGAGCAGTCTGATCTTGGACTACACTTTTTGCCTAGGTAATACTGTCCCAATATATTGAGGGATATTACACTGGAACTTTTTTATAAGATGGGTCATTATAAGGCTGTTTCGGATATCAGACAATTTAAAAGTTCACTGCAAAAGTGTTTTATCCAAACAAAAATGTATTGATATTTTTAGAAATGACCATTCATAATCGTCTCCCTATATAATTCAAACAAAAATATATAGATTAAATTGTCATTTTTCTATATAATTTATACAACATGCTTATCTAGCTTATACAGATTTTGCTTTGAATACCAGTGAAAATGTTATAAAAAGGCTTTGGTGTATTATGGTACAGTAGGCTTTCTTTATCTCAAACATCGAAACTGCTGCTTAAGTCAAACTAAATTTTGGATAATGTTTTTTCTTTATGTTCTTTATGTTTCAACTCTTGTTATCTCAAAATAAAATTCTGGTCCCTTGTTGTTTGAGATAATGAGAGTCCACTTTATTTCTTTTCAGTTCTTAAACATGCTTGGTGCAATATCCACATCTCTGGAATTGGAAGGTATTGAGGGACAGAGGCCTCTGGGACATATACCCAAAGACGAGCGGGAGAGGCTACTGAGGGAGAGAGAAAAGGCTTGTGAGAAGCTGGTCAGTCAAATTAAGGTGTACAGAGAGAGAATAGCAAGAAAAGATGAACTGCTACAGGGTTATGAGAGGGATCTTGCTAAATTAAGGTAAATATGTCCCTTTACCAAAGGGGAGAGGACATATTGTTTTTGGTGTGGATATCATTGGCGTCGGCATTGGCATGACACTTTCTTGTCTGCACAATACCTTGTGAACAGTGGTTGGCTTCTTACCAAATTTCCATGGATATATAATTGGGACATAATAAAGAACTGATTAGATTTTGATGACCTTGACCTAATTTTCAAGGTCACAGCAGTAGAAAAACTAAACATTCACTTGGGGGACATCTGTAGTGAGTTCAACATTGTGACTGCTCACAGGCACTCAATCAATTGGAACCCAGCTTGACATATTTAAGACATAAATTGGTACCTATAGAATGGGCACTCAAGAGCATCCATATTGAAGATACCACTGTTTTCCTCGAAACCAGGGGATGGTTGGGTGTGGCAAAGGTGTCATGTATCTTGTATCACTAGGGCATCCAACTGATATTGGCTTACAGTTGGGCAAGGCCTGCTGTCCTTGTAGCAGGTAAGGGTAGAGGGGGACTTTTTTCTATTTCTTCTGTTTCTTCACTTTAATATTATTTCTCTTTCTTCCCTGTCCTTCTCTTTTATCTCCTCTATTATCTCTTTTCTCTTTTTCTCTGGGAGACAACACAAAATGACCCACAAGGGTTGATGTGTCGTTAATCCCCAACACAATCGATCCTTGAAACCACTGTTACTAGCACATATAGTAACCCAAAGACGGAAGTGAAATGTTAACTTTTCTTGTGGGGAAATATCTACCTGGCAATTTCTGTATGTTATTTGTCCATTTATGTACAGCTTAACATATATAACATAAATGTTCCAGGATCTAACAGTAAGCTATGATCTTATACAGGTCTGATTTAATTTCTATTTGTTGTCATTGCCTAGTTTTATAGCTCTAGATGAGGTGCTTATTTTAAAAAAAAAAAATAAAAGAATGTTATTATCTGTTTATTATTTTAAATATTATAATGTTTTGGGTACTCATTAGAAGTGCCTCAATGAGTACCCACAACATATACTTGCTTGGAGAAATCACAACAACAATTTCCTGATGCCCCCTCTAATCTTGAGCTATGCAATTTACATGTAGCATATATTATTGTTTTATGCATCTGAAAGCACTAACAGTTTAGTGTAGGTATCAACATTGCAGTATATAAGAGCTGGGCCATGAGAAAACATGTTGCTGGGACACCTGTTAATGGTAAAGCTGCTTATCTAGGCAGCAAAGCCCCACAGCCTCATCATATGGCTGGCCATGGTTGCTCGGATGTGAATCCAACTGGTCATCGTGAGATTGCGGGTTCGATGCTTGCCGAGTCGGCAACATTCTTTCATGGAAATTTGACCATGAAATATTTTCTACAGTCATTCTCTCCCTTCTGCTGGTTCAAGAAGGGCAGTTGTCAAATTCTGGCAAAAGAATGTGCACAATACTGGTGAACCGCTCAGGGGACTAAGCCTGCCAAGTAAAAGTGTGGTTAGGTAAACTGACCACTGACCCCATTGGGTTGATTGGACCGTAAGACCTCAACACAAACTCATCATACGGGGAGTCTGTAAGAGGGCAGCTTGGATCCTGGTCAGACTGTGGATGCACAAGCTGATCTAGGCATTTACTGCTTGAATATGCCTTGCATATTGTCACATTTTGCGGTGAAAAGCAAAAATATATTCAAGCAGTTCCAAAATACATAAGTTCTGCCTGTATAAACAGATGACTGTTTACTGACCATGACATAGCATAGTATTCCCATAATTTGCATAGAAAGTTCAGTATACCCAATGTGATGTAATAAAAAGTCAGTAAACACTCATTAATTTATACGGTCTAGTGTAATAACCCAAGTTTTGGGACAGACGGGCAAGTAAGTAAGTAAAGTCTTTACTTAATGAAGGTAACAACATTTCACATGTACATTTACATGCATTAGCTAATCTTTCATGAGGCCAGAGTGAACAGTGTAGGCTCAGAACAGATGCTACAGGACATGGAACCTAATCAGTGTCCACACTGTTTGTCACTCATCCAGCAATTTTTTTGAACATATCCACAGATAGCCAGACTGACTTGTTCAAATATTGCGATTTATTGGAAGGAGTAACCTACCTTAGCAAAATATGTTTTGTTAAACTCTTTGCTTCAGTTTTGAGGATAGATAATTAATTCATATCTCATTATTTATGTTTTCTGCTGAATATTTAGAATATTTACCATATTGAGATTGACAGTTGTGGAATTGAATGAAACTACTGCATTGTAAGTGTCAACACTCAGTATGCTGGGTAAAAATTCCAGCAGAAGATACTGTGAAATATTTTTCTAATTTTTCTCAGAAAATAGGTATTCTAATTTTTCTCAGAAAATAGGCTTTGACATTCCATGCAAATTATCTCTAAGAAAAAAATAAGAAAAATTAGTGTGTTGACTGCTGAATTTGCCCAGAGAGAGTGGTAAAGGTTAAGAGTGAGTACAGTTTTTTCTATTCCATTTTCAGGCAAGCACAGGAATTAGCAGACAGAAAGGCTATACAAGTTGACAGTTTAGCAGTAAGTATGATAGCTATGCTAGCACCTGTGCTGTCTGTCCTACTGAAACATAGGAGGGCCATCCTGAAGTCTGTATTGATCAGCAAAGACCCTGTTCAGAGAGTACAGATGTGCAGTCTGACCATGTATACAATTTTCATGGTGACTTCGTTTTGTCACTACATGATTCTGTTTGTACATTTTTTTTTAGCTATTTTTAAATGTTGTCTAATGTTGTGCATCAAATGTGGCTTACATTTTGTTGTAGCTCTTATAAATCTAACATGAAAGGGGCTTCACTTTATTCTCTTGAACCTGAACTGGAATCCAACCGATCTCCAGGGATAACAGGAGATTACCTAACATAAGTTGTATACCAGTACCATACCACTTGGCAGATAAGCCTTTCTTTGATTTAACTCTTTCCCTGTTTGTTGTGATTTTTGTCATCTACTGATAAGCTTTACCAATAGTTTTGACTTAAATTAGACCCGACAAAATGTCGGATCTGATCTGGATCCAAACTGTTTGACACTCTGATGGTATTCCTGAAAGATGTTTTTGAAAAAAGTTAATATAAAAAAAAACATTTACAGACAAAAATGCATGCAAAATTACCCAGCATGCAAAGAGTTAAAGAGATATATAATTTAGAAGGTCACCTGGTGCTGTTTTGACATTTCTGTAAGGGTTACATTTTAATAATATGTATATTTTATTTTCTAGAATGATATAAGATCAAAGTCGGAAGAGTCCCAGTATTTGAGAGAATCATTACATCGGACCAGAGACAAACTTGACCAGGAGAAAAGGCTGAATACTGCCATTAAACAGAGAAAGGTACAGGACTGTGATCCTTTGAATTGCATACCATTAAGGGGAAATAATTCATTTTCAATGGAGGCATCCCTTTCAAATTGGTTTACCTCCCTTCTGAAAATGGGTACGCTCTAAAAGGAAAGAATTTGCTCCCATAGGGATCAAATTCTTTCCTTTCAGAGTAGGCCCTTTTTCAGATGGGATGTAAAACAAATTTGGCAGAGTTGACATCCCTGAAAATCTGTCCATTCTCCTTTACCCAGATTTCCAGTGTAAGGGGAATATCTCTTATGGACATTATCTTACAATGTAAGAAGTATAAGCATGAAATACTATGCAACAAATTCATGTTAAACTGTATGTATGTCACCCTAACTTTAGAATATGAAATAATTATTACTATATGAAATATTTGAAAAATTATACTTTAATAAGTAGAAAAGGCCAAATGAGCACAGCCTTCTGGAGGCTCCGAAAAGAAGAATTAGATGAGGAACAAACAATGATGAGACATAATCACACATTTGCAATAAATGGCTTATAAACACAGAACTTCAACAGATCAACTGCCTTGGAACAGTAAGCAGGAATAATTACTGGGTGCTTGTCCACAGTTGGATTTTCTTCCTGATGTCCTTAGAATCTAAGGATAATTGATACACCCCTTAAAGGTAAATAATGTTAACATGGAAACAGTTACCTTCATTCTCATTGTGGCTACTCTCGAAGGACAAAATTTGTTCCCATTGCATAGGTTCACACAGAAAATGTCATTTATGCATCCACTCGGACAAGAGTTACAAACCCTTATATTAAACTGTTAAAAAATGGTTTTCTCTGATAATATGCTTTTTATGCCCCCGCCCAAAGTGGAGGAGGGTATATAGTTTTACCCTCCATCATATGTCTGTCTTTACAGTACTGTTCGCGTCTCTGCAACTCCTACAGTTTTCAAGGTAATAGTTTGAAACTTGCATCATTATAAGGATATAGACTGAGCATGAGCATAAAGATCACATAACTCTGATCAACTTATTATTGTTAGAGTTACATACCCTTGATTTACTTAGAAAATTTGTCTTATACACATGGTATAGTAGGGTTTGTGTCTCCACAACTTCTCCTAAAGATGATTTGAAACTTGCAGCAAAATAAGAATATAGGCTAAGCATGTACATAAAGGTCACAGAACACTGATCAAATTTTTATTGCTAATTATATTTTTATTGCTAAAGTTACATACCCTGGATTCACTTAGACATTTTGTCTCATACACATGGCTAGTAGGGTTCTTGTCTCCACAACTGCTACAGTTTTCAAGATAATGATTTGAAATTTGCAGCAAAATAAGAATATAGGCAGGGTATATGCATAAAGGTCATAAAACTGATCAAATTTTTATTGGTAGAGCTACATATCCTTGATTTACTTAGAAATGTTAATAAAATCTCTCTGCGTTTGCTTTTTGTTCAGAATATTAAATCTACAAACCCAAACAGGCAGAAGTGGGGGCATTCATCCCCTTTAGGGACCTAGTTTCATCCAGTTCAAATGGTGGAATGGCAAATAGTTAGGCATCAGACTACTTCTCTGAGCCCAGTTCTTTAAAACTAACAATGTCATTAGTTAACGTATCGTTAAAATTTTAATCATTAAGTTTGGCATATACGCTAATATTTTTGCTGCAAAAATGTGAGTAGCTTTGCATTTGCAAAAGCTACTCACATTTTTTCAGCAAAAATACCTGTAAATTAGATATTGTACTTACTAGAACAGTTAACATTTCGACCACTAATGAGCTTGTTAAGCTAACAATGCTTTGAACAACTTGGCCCTGATCTTCAGGAGTAGTTTGATCTGGGTATCCACTATTTGCTCAGGCCTATCTGTCTAAATATTTAACCCTTAAAGTGCCATGAAAAACTGCAGCTGAAAATGACTGTTTATGTCGTCTGCTGAATATTCTTGCAGACTTTTCAAACCTATTTTTGCATACAGGCAAACAGTGTGGACCCAGATCAGACTGCTCCTAAAGGAGCAGTCTGATCTAGGTCCACACTGTTTGCAAAAATGACTTTTAAAATCACAAGCAGATGACAAAGCAGATGACAATAGTTGTGACTGGCGCTTTAAGGGTTAATGAAAATACAGTAAAATCACTTTTGATGATACTTTTCAGACCTTTCACCTTGAGAATGAGAATGTTCATCTGGCTCCCGCTTCACACAGGTGTAAACCTGATGATCCTAGGGTAGCTGTACAGAAGAAGAACCAGCGAGAGGTGCTGAAGAGAAAGAATTACGAGATTAAAACGCTCAAAAATGAGCTTACAGACAAGGAGAGACACTTGTTTGATACACAGAACAAATTATACACATTGGAACATAGTCAGGTATGTATTTAACAGTCCCTTTCTTACTCTGTGTTTGGGATCCACAGTGGCAGGTCCATAGGGGGTTTGAGGGGTACATTTGAGCCCCCTCTTAAAGCTGAATTATCATACCAACATTTGTGGTTAATATGGTAATCACAAGAACTTTAGTATGGAGAAGACAAAATCACACAAGGGATGTATGTATCACTTTGTTTTGTTTCATGAGATTACCTGGATAGGGAAGGTAACCCTGTTAAATAGTGCTGCTCCACTACAATGAGGGGATAACTGTATTCAAATTTGTCATTTTGGAGGTAAATCAGCGGTTTTATGGTCAGAAATTTCTTTTTACCGTGATGCATCAGCAGAACCATAAAACGTAATTTGTGACTGCAAAATCGCAGATTTACCTCCCCAAATGACAAATTTGAATGCAGTTATCCCCATTCTTATTCATTTATTCATTTTTTTCTGTTGAAAAAATGTACTACTTGCACAAAGCATCAAGTGCTGTGAGCTGCATAAAACCAAATGCCAGCCAATGAGAAGCAACGTTACGTGATGAGGTTGGATTTCCAACAGTATATTGCAGAATATACCGTCGCAAATTTTTGACGTTATCCAATCAGACTTCATGTTACATATGAAAGTGCATTAGAATGGTGCATTATCTTGAACTGTAGTCATAGCACAACTAACCTATTTTGATTGTAAAAAGATAGTGTAACTAGTATCTCTTACTCATATCTTTGATATAATGACCTGGGCCCAGTTGTTCAAAACTAACGATATCGTTAGTTAACGATTTCGTTAAAATTTACATCGAGTGATACGCAAATATGCTGAAATTTTTTGCTGAAAAAATGTAAGTAGCTTTTGCACTGCAAAAGCTACTCACATTTTTTTTCAGCAAAAAATATCAGAATATTGTATATTCAATCCGCTAAAACAGTTAACGAAATGACCCTTAACGAGCTCGTTAAGCTAACAGCTTTGAGTAAATGGGCCCTGGGATCAAACCTGTTTTCCATAATAGCTGTTCTGTAGTGTGTTTGAGGTAATTTCCTATATCTTCTGACTAAGGTAATCCAATGCAAGTGTGTAAACCAACTTCCTTACAAAGTGAGAAACTTTCCCATTTTGCTTTAGTAAGGATGTATAAACACAGAGATTTGTTTCTTGACATTCAGAATGCCAGATTAGAAGCCACTGAGTCATTTAAATGTTTACAGTTAGACACTTTTGCAACTTAACCTTTCTTTGTGAAAGGTACTGGCATGTGACAGAAAATAGGTCTGCAGTAACCCAAATTCTTAAATTATAAACTGCCATTTTATCGTAATGAGCAGTCAGTATCTGCATCTAGCCAGCATATAACATTAACCCAACATCGCCTCAGTGTCCATGCAATATTATGACCTTGCAGCGACATTGAGGCGACATTGTATAAATGTCTTGTGCTGACTGGGCTTGGTTTTTTTTGCTTTACAAAATGCTGTGCAGACTTTAGATAAGACAGTTTATAAAACAAAAATATATTGATTTTTTTTTTTTTTTTTTTTTTGTATATTTCTCCATGAAAATATCTGAGTTGCAATGTTAGAAGATTCAGAGCAGTCTGATCAGAATCTTCACTGGGTGCATTTTGGATAGCCAAGGGCACAGATTTTCTTTATGTGGACAGTGAAGACTGATCAGATGGTCTGGATGTGCAGGCTGATCTGCGTTTTCTCACATGTTCTGTGTAATCATTAGAATTACTTTACCACTTCACTTCTGAGGAGTAACACGACATGTATTTTCATGCAGAAATGAGTAAATATATTTAAATTTTTCATGCAGAAATGAGTAAATATCTACCCATTTTATCTATAGCTGAAATTTGCATTTTTAAACTGATTGGCTAACAGGACATTTTACATACCTGTATATTTATTTTAGTACCGATGATGTAGTTTCTGGGATGATTGGGTAAGGATTGTGTTGCTGATTAATGTGTTTCTAATACGTAAACGACTTTTAACTTAATAAACAAAACATTTAAAAGAAAAGTTGAGTCATAATTGTTAGGTCTGGATCGAGGTTATAAAACTTTTTTCATGCTCAACTCAGCTGAGCATGAAATTTTCTCTGCTAATAAATATGAAAATGCCAACAATAGTTGGCATTTTCATATTTATTAGCAGAGAAATTTTCTCTCAGCCATGTTTAGCAAGAAAAAGCTTGCAAATCTTAGTAATTTGAATTTTATTTGCAAGGCAAATTTCATGCTCATCTAAGTTGAGCATGAAAAAAGTTTTATAACCTTGGGGCCTGGTGTTAGATATAGGTAGAACTGATACACTTTCAAGAGAGACAATTCTGTCAAAATCGTTTTTTGCTCCTATCTGAAAAGGGTCCAGTCCAAAAGGAATGGGAGTATATTGTTTAGAATAGACCCATTTTTGGAAGTGTTTTTTGTGTGAAAGAAAGTAAGCAGGAAGCCATGAAAGTTGTCTCCCTTGTAAAAATGGTGGAAAAATCTACCGTGTATCTACTCAAGTGTTTTATTTTAGTGTGCAACTAATTTGCATTTAACCTTTAATGTACCGTTGGTGACAGAAGCAGATGTCAAATTAGTAATTTTTTTCCCAGAAAATAGGGTGTGACATTTCAAGCAGATAATATGTAGACATGATAAGCATAAATGCCAAGACCTATTCTCAGGGAAAAAAATGATAAAACTGTTTTGAAATGGTTTCTGCTTTTTTATACTTTCTAGCACTCTGGTTTAATTCATCCGATGACAAACTAATTGTAATTGATTGATTTCCCAGAAAATAGGGTTTGCTACATTGTATGCAAATGTCAAATCCTATTTCATGGGAAGAACTAGAAAAGTATGTCAGAAAGTCATCTGTTGAAATGTTTGCACAGCATGTTAAGCATTAAATGTTAAGCATTAAATGTAGCAGGTGATGGGTTATTGATTTGAAACTTCATTATTTGCAAATACTGATATGCACTGGGGATTCTGTCTTGCCTGACTTGATTCCTGTTATAAAACACTCAAATACACTACAACCTCTTCATAACATGGTTCGATATAACATGGTTTTGGATATAACACGGTTCAAAGATCGATCCCAAAAATGTATAGATTCTATTGAAAAATGACCATAATGGTCATTTTTCAATATAATCTATACATTTTTGTTTGGATATAACATGGTTGTTTAACTAGCACTGTTTATGCTATGGACCCCAACAACCGTGTTATAAAGAGGTTGTGGTGTAGCTTGTGGGCCACACCATGTGAAAGTGTGTCTTCAGTCATATGGGTCCTTCACGTCATATTGACAGAATTATTGGATACTACATAATGTAAAGATGGAGAGGAAGGTATCAGATAATGCTTTGATCATGTGCAAATTGATCTGAATCTGCAGAATTCATCACAAAAACATGCCCGTATAATTTTGACCCCCTCAGACCCCTTTTTTACATAGTAAAACTGGGGTTTACAGGGGTATACATTATTTTTCTTATTTCTGCTTAAAAATATAGATTGTGGGTAAGCATTAGAATCGCCTAGCTGAGCGGGTTCTAATGTGTACCCACAATCTATGTTTTGAGCAGAAATATGAAGAATATCAGAATTTTTTATCTGAAAATTTTCATTTTTTGGTGGTAAAATTTTCAGTATATTTGAAAGGCATGTTTTCGTAATGTTGCACATGTTTGAAGGCACTTTTTCACTTGCTGTGATCCATATTACAATATAACATGATCTGATGCTCTTTATCTTGTCAAGTGGATGTACCCAGATCACAGGATCACACAAAGTCTTAAGTCAAGTGTGATTCTGAGATATGAGACAACCATGAGACACAATGCAGAGAGCATCAGGTCACATTACTATGGGAATAATGTGTATATTATTTACCTTGATAAGTAACCCTGTTTATAACAAATAAAGGCTGTTTATAACAAATAAAGGTTTGACATTTCGTATCATCTGCATTTCATTTTTCCAAGACAGATCTGCTAGCAAACAGTGTAGATCCTGACCAGAAACCCTTTTTTTTGTGACATCTGATCTGGGTCTGCACTATTTGCCTGTCTGTCCGAACAACTGGGATAGCTACAGTAAGATTTTTTCTAAAATACATTGGTTTAATAAAACATCAAGAACTAATGCAGGTATATAAAAGTATTCTTTTTAAAGATGATGGATTTTATTTTTTTTTAAATTTGGAGCTGTCAAATCAGACAATTTTTCTATTGCCAATAAGGATACTAATGAACATTAATATTTATCTTTTTTTTTATATCATTATTATTATTAATATATCAAATATAAATTATTTAATATTCACCATACATATATGCATAAATAAAGTATATTCCTGCTTATTTGATTCATTGACACTTGTCTTACTAATAATATAATTATCCAATTATATATGTCGTATAGTGTATTACCTTTCAATATCTTTATAATACTATTATTCCCAGCAGGCACACAACATCAAAATGACATCGTATCAACGTCGATGTGACGTGATCGCGTCGCACCGACGTTGATACGACGTCATTTTAACATTGTGTGCCCACTGGGTTGGCATCCAAAGTAAAAAAGCACGTTTTCTCATGTGCAAAGTCTCATTCAGGCCTTAACTCTTCATTGATACATTTTTTAGTATTTAGTACATCTTTTCAAAATGTAGGATATATATAATGAGGAATTATGTTGTCAGAATACTTTTGGTAAATATTTATTTTTATGTTCAACATGGGAATTAACTCCTGTTGGTTTCTTTGATTGTCCAAACTGGTTATTCAGTACCAGAAACATCAGAAATCTGAATGTACCATAAATTGTTATATACAATGCATTCAGTATTAATAGTTAATAATTTTTTGATTTGTCCTCTAAGTTTCATATGGACTTTGGACAAACTGATGAATTTAGTAAGTTGCCATGGCTATCAAAAAGTTACGTTTTGAAAACTTTTCTTTAAAAAAAATTCTTCTCTGAAGCCATAATGGGGATGAAGCTGAAACTTTCAAAACATGTTCTTAACATTAGCCTCTACAAAAGTTGTGTTTGTAATTTGCTGTTGCTCATGTGCTGTTGTAACTGTGGCAACGTTTGATAAGTTGCCATGGCTACCAAAAAGTTACATTTTCGAAATTTTTCTTTAAAAAATCTTCTCAGAAGCCATAATGGGGATAAAGGTGAAACTTTAAAGAAATGTTCTTAACATTAGCCTCTACAAAAGTTGTGTTTGTTTTTTCTGTTGCTCATGCGCTGTTGTCACTGTGGCAAAATGAAGTAACCATAGGCATATAATGGGAAAAGTAAAAGCAGGTCTATTTTTCTATCTCATTGGACATTTGACAAAAAGTTTTACAGAAATTTCCTCGCATAGTCCCCTATATTACATATCAATTTGTCTTAACTGTTGATTTTGATTGGTTGCCATGGCAGTTAAAACATTGAATTTGCAAAGAATATTAAAAAATATTCTCAGAAGCCTTAAGAACGGATGAAGCCGACACTTTCAAGTAATGTGCATAACTTTAGCTTCTAAAAAAGTTTTCTTTTGTTGCCAGTACCCTTGTCCTTTCCTCATTATGGCAACATGAGTTCCATAGACTTATTTTGGGCAAAGTAAACAGGTCTCATTGCAGATGTTTTCACAATGCTATTTTTTATTGATTGATTGATTGAGTTGGGGTTTAACAACACGTCAACCCTTGTGGGTCATTTTGTGTTGTCTCTCAGAGAAAGGGAGAAGAGAGATAGAAGAGACAATAGAGGAGATGAAAGAGAGGGACAGGGAAGACAGGAAAATGAATGAAAGTGAAGAAACAGAAGAAATAAAAACATTCCTCCTCTACCCTTACCTGCTGCAAGCAGGCCTTGCCGAACTGTAAGCAAATATCAGTTGGACACCCCGCAATGTTTTTTATGGCATTTGGTATTCATGCTGAATGATAGTATGACTACATTTGTTTATTTATTGTATTTTTGCAGGAACTTGACAAAGAACGAAGAGCGGAAATTCTGGTAGAAGATTAAAACTATAAACAGAAAAAGTGATAAAAAAATGGATTGTCAATGAGCAGGATTCCGTCATTCTGATATTAACCCATTGTAGACTGAATAGACTACCCCACACTATATATTGGAAGAGTCCAATTTCAATTTTGGGTACATCTGGCTATGAGAGCTAGATATTCCTAGAGAAAACTGGCTAAACTATTGGCAAACAGTAGAGACCCTGATCAGACGCCGCATTTTGCAGCATCTAATCTGGGTTTGCACTGTGCCATTTACCCTTTTAGGGGTTTCCAGACTACAATGGGTTTTACTGGATTAAAATGTGACTTGCAATATACCCAGGAAGTACATGTAATATAAATGAGCCAGCGCATGACAAAAGCTACAATAAGACGTGCAATCAGCAAAGACTCAGATCAGACTGGGCATATGCCCAGTCTGATCTGAGTCTTTGCTGATCACGTGCCTTCTACAGCCTCCTGGCTATCCAAAAGAGGGACATACAATAACTCTTACTATACTGAGTGGATGAACAGGCTGATCTTTGCTGGTCTCACAGGTCTTATGGTAGGTTTTGTCATGCGCTGGCTCAGATAATATGTTGAGACAAAAAGACTTGAGCTACTGTGTAAGAAACATACCTTAAGACATGTGTGACCAACAAAGATTCAAATCAGCATGTGTATCCACACAGTCTGATCAGTCTGTTTCCCATGAAGAAGCTGCCCAAGATGTTTCCTGTGAAGATTCTGATCAGACTGTGTGAATATGTCTGGCTAATCTGAAACTTTGCTGGATGCAGGCATTTGAAGTTAGATTTTCTAAACTTGTGGCTCACCTGATCCTAGATAACTCACCCACATTCAATTCATACAAGAGTGCATGGATTTGTAAATAGTAGGCTAATTTATAAAATTGAATTTTAAAGCTTTGATATATATTTAGGGAAGATTTTTTTTTGTCTGACTTTTAATCTGTTCTTTCTCTTTGTTCAATGGTTTTGTAACAGTAGATTTAATTTCTGTTTTGGGTATTCTAACACTGTAGTCAGATATTGTGTTGAGATTTGGTCAAGAACTCTACCTGTTGTTAACTAGCACTGCCTGACATTATGCGTAACAAGATGCAGTTTGGAAAAAATATGTTTAAGGTTAATTGATACATTTCAAAGAGAGAGAACTCTAAATTGAAAGTTGTTTCCTCCCTTCTTGATGGAAGACTGCTCTACAGAAAAGGGATTCGGTTTCTTTGTTATGAGAAATCTCTTTATGAGAGGGGTTACTCTTAAAGAATCATCCTTAAGGGATGAATGAAGGTAAATACGTGTTGGTCTGAGTGATCTCCAATGAAGTTGTATCCCCTTACTTTTAGTTCTCGTTCTCTTACTGGGGTTTAGACTGAATGTTTCCATACACATTATCTAGGCATTGTAATATGTAAGAATAACTTCCATCTCTGTCTTAGAGGCATTTTTAACTCACTGTAATCTGGAGACCCCTAAAATGGTAATTGGCAAACAGTGCAGACCTAGATCAGATGCCGCAGAATGCGGCATCTGATCGGGGTCTCCACTTTTTGCAAATAGTTTAACCATTTTGCTCCAGGAATATCTAAATCACATAACCTGACATACCTACAATTGAAATAAGAATATTCCAGTAGTGGTGTGGGTGAGTTCATTCAGTCTACAGTGGGTTAAATCATATATTTACTGGAGGCATAGCTCCAGATAAGGCACTTTTCTCATCTGAAAAGTGTTAAAATTTGTCTTGTTTCTCCATGAAAACATATGTTGTGGGTTCTCATTAGAAGGGCCTTGGCGAGGCACTTCTGATGAGTACCCACAACATATATTTTAATGGAGAAATGAGAAAAATATTATCTGGATACCCTCTTTACTAGAGCTATTCTTGCCCATTGTAGACTCTCCCATACTGTATATTGGAAGAGTCCAATTTCATATTTAGGTACTTCCAGCTATGAGATTTAGATATTCCTACATAAAAATGGGTAAACCATTTGCAAACAGTGGAGACCCTGATCAGATGCCATGTTCTGCTGCACCTGATCTGGGTCTGCACTGCTTGCCAACTACCCTTTTTGGGGTCTTCAAACTACAATGGGCTAGAGATTGAGTAGTATTGAAATTGAATATTAAATTGTTTGGCTAATTGAGCAGAAGTTTTATTTATTTCAATTTTTAGTTGTAATATATAGTATATTTTTTTGCATACTGTTAAAACAAATAAGGAAACATAACTATATCTATGTCTTACTGCTACACATTTATGTTTACTGAATACAAATTCATTCATTACGAAAACACACCTATTCAAATATATAGGAAATTTCACCTCCAAACACTGAAAGTTTTCAGATAAAAACCTCTGATATTTTTCATATTTCTGCTCAAAAGATAGATTGTGGGGACTCGTTAGAACCGCCTGGGCGAGGCGGTTCTAATGAGTACCCATAATCTATGTTTTTGAGCAGAAGTAAGAAAAATAATGTATACCCCTGTAAACCCCAGTTTTACTATATAAAAGTGGGGTTTAAGGGGGTCAAAATTATATAGGTATGTTTTCGTGATGTATCAAACTATAAAGAATATTCATTTCTACATAATTTTTATGCTCATTTAAAATGATTACTGTATTTTCTCTAAGTATTTGGATAGACTGGCTGGCTTGAGCAAACAGAGAAGACCCAGATCAGATGCCACAGAATGTGGCATCTGATCAGGGTCTACACTGTTAACACCATATTCAGCAAATTAACAGGTATATTTTAGGATAAGTTTGGCAAGGAGTTAAGATATCTGAACTCTTAGGGTAAATACAGTAATTGGTAAATTAAGGTAAAAGCTCACCACATCACACTTTCAACATAATAGTTATGGATATATCTTAATGAATTTCTAGCTCATTTGTATGAAAGTACAGACCAATTTACTTTACACGCTCGTCATCTCATTCAAAATGTAAAGTTTTATGTGAAAGAATATTTTGATATATAAGGACAAGTTCAAATGAGTGTCAGGTAACATGTAATATTAAAAGATAATAGACATATACATGTATTACTTTTCATCATTTTGGTGGATTTAATATAAACTTATTTGATGCTTAGTATGAGAAAATGGTCCTTTTGTCATATGTGAACAGCAAATTTTTGTATAATATGTCAGACTGCTGATCTGAGTCTTAGCATGGCTCTCATGTTAACTCTTGTCCTTCTGAACCTGGATATACCCCACCTTTGCAAACATTGTAGATCCAGATCAGTTGGAAAGCCAACTGATCTGGATCTGCACTGTATGCCATTAAGTATGTGAATTTATAGCAACAATCCAGACCAAGTAATCTGATTGGCTGAAAATTAGAAGTGGGTGTGGCATCTTAATTTATTCAGCATGACAAGGGTTAATAAGTGCCCAGCTAAGACTCAGATCAGCAGTCTGAGTCTTAGCTTTCATTTTCTCATATTGCAGCTCAGACAAACATGAATTAAGATTGCACAATTATAGTGCATGTTATTATGGCATTTTTCAAGTGATATACCATTATTTCTCTATGTATTCAGACACCTTAACCACCTACTTTACTTAGCTTAACACATTTAAGCCTAGCGTCCCATAAAAGGACATTAGCAAACAGTGTAGACACAGATCAGATGCCACAGAATGTGGCATCTGATCAGGGTCTACACTGTTTGCATTAAATACAGGACTTTATATAAAACATGGTATAACAAAAACTAACCAGATGCCCCTTATATTGGAAATGGACCAGTCTAAAGAGTTAAGGTGGAAGAGTCCATTTGGCATAAATGGGTTAAACCTTGAACAGATCTGTTTCACCACCTAGTGATGTGTTTGACTGGCAAAAAGTGTAGACGCTGATCAAACTCTCTAGAGAATTTGCTCTGTTTAACCCTGTTTGCTCAGGTATGAATGTCTGAATTTTTAAGGTAATTATGGTAAATTGCAAAACCCACAGTGCACCTTACCTGTATATATGTAACATTGTATGTTAGAGAACTTGTTATGGTGGAGTATTTGATCATAATTCGGGATGATTTTCTCCAATTCTCTATAAAATCATGTGTTGTGGGTACTCATTAGAAGCACCTCAGTGAACATTTATTGTAGGTACTTATTAGAAGCACCTCAGTGAATGTAGTGAGTACTCATTAGAAGCACCTAAACACTTCAGTGAGGTGTTTCCTATGAGTACCCACAAAATATGTTGTCCATAAAACATATCTTGTGGATACTCATTAGCAGTGCCTGAATGAGTGGATTCTATCAAGGAGTACCCACAACATATGTTTTTAAGGAGAAATGAAAAACATATCCAAGAATTATCAACAAATATGCCTCCCCAATAAGTCCTCTGTATGTGTTGAATTAGATCTACCGTAATTGACCTTATAACCACACATACCCCTATAAGCACACAGTCAAGCAATAACAACCTGTGTACTTTTATTTATACTTCTTTATAAATGCATATGTTGTTGGTACTCATTTGAATTGCCTCGACAAGTCAAGGCAGTTCAATGAGGCACTCACATTATATGCATTTGTAAAGTAAATCTGAATTTTTATTTTCTTTTTTTGTTGAGGTTTTACGACCCATTCAACCCAATGGGGTCATATTGAGCGCAGTCAGTTTACCTTACCATACGTTTACTGGGCAGACTTAGTCCTCTAAGCAGTTAACCAGTATTGTGCACATTCTTTTGCCAGAAATAAGGAAATCAGTCAAAAAATATTGCTTAAGCATCATCAAATATGCCCCCCATGAAGTCCTTTGCTGATTGTACTTAAAATATTTAAGTGTGCTCTTATTTGGCAGATATTCACTACAAGTGTTTCCAGTAATTTTGAAAAACCTAAGCGCACAGTGTGGTAATTAGGTCATTGCGGTAATTGTTTTAATGTTAATGCTTTGACTGTGATATTATATAAAGATGAGGTGGGTCAGGAAGAAATATTTGAAGCATGAGAACAAGGACTGGCTTGTTTATAGGTTATGAATGATCTGTAACCTAAAGTTTGAATAAGTCTATTTTGCATACCTGTAGATGTGTATGCATGGCAAACAGTGTAGACCCTGATCAAATGCAACATCACACAGTTGCTGTTGAGATACTTAGGATAACTAAGCAATAATCTGTATTCCTTTTAGAATTTTCTGAAATATGCTTTAAATAGTACAAAAATATTCCATATCCCTCAACAAATATTCTGGTTTCAGCATTGTGTCAGAGCCAGCTTTTGGGAACCCATTCTTGATCTGAGCTGGACTAATATGCAAATATTGTCTTAATTTAGACTGACCCAACTTATCTTTATACAGGTTATACCAAGCAAACTAAGAATTCGTAGTATAGTGTACAAACAGTGTAGGATCAGCTTGCATATTCACTGTCTCATCTAGGATTTTACAGTTCACCAATACATTCAAACACAGCTTTTGCTAAGAGGGGTATCTGAATAGATACTTTTTCTTAGCAAAATCAATATTTGAAAAACCTAAGCGCACAGTGTGGTAATTAGGTCATTGCGGTAATTGTTTTAATGTTAATGCTTTGACTGTGATATTATATAAAGATGAGGTGGGTCAGGAAGAAATATTTGAAGCATGAGAACAAGGACTGGCTTGTTTATAGGTTATGAATGATCTGTAACCTAAAGTTTGAATAAGTCTATTTTGCATACCTGTAGATGTGTATGCATGGCAAACAGTGTAGACCCTGATCAAATGCAACATCACACAGTTGCTGTTGAGATACTTAGGATAACTAAGCAATAATCTGTATTCCTTTTAGAATTTTCTGAAATATGCTTTAAATAGTACAAAAATATTCCATATCCCTCAACAAATATTCTGGTTTCAGCATTGTGTCAGAGCCAGCTAAAGTTTGAATAAGTCTATTTTGCATACCTGTAGATGTGTATGCATGGCAAACAGTGTAGACCCTGATCAAATGCAACATCACACAGTTGCTGTTGAGATACTTAGGATAACTAAGCAATAATCTGTATTCCTTTTAGAATTTTCTGAAATATGCTTTAAATAGTACAAAAATATTCCATATCCCTCAACAAATATTCTGGTTTCAGCATTGTGTCAGAGCCAGCTTTTGGGAACCCATTCTTGATCTGAGCTGGACTAATATGCAAATATTGTCTTAATTTAGACTGACCCAACTTATCTTTATACAGGTTATACCAAGCAAACTAAGAATTCGTAGTATAGTGTACAAACAGTGTAGGATCAGCTTGCATATTCACTGTCTCATCTAGGATTTTACAGTTCACCAATACATTCAAACACAGCTTTTGCTAAGAGGGGTATCTGAATAGATACTTTTTCTTAGTAAAATCAAATGTTTGGGTGCTCATCAGAAATACTTTGCCAAGGCATTTCTAATGAATATCTCGACAGTGTATCAATACATTTTGGTTGAAAAAAAGTGTCTACTCTGAAACATTTCTGATACTGTAAGCAAACAGCAAAGAGCCTGTTCACCAGTAAAGATCACAAATGCTATGAAGTTCTGGCCCCGAGGTTATAAACTTTTTTTCATGCTCAACTCAGCTGAGCTTGAAATTTCCATGCTAACAAATCTTAAATTACTAACAAAATTGCAAATTCTTTCATGCTGAACATAGCTGAGCATGAACATTTCTCTGCTAATAAATATGAAAATGCCAACTATTGTTGGCATTTTCATATTTAGTAGCAGAGAAAATATCATGCTCAGCTGAGTTGAGCATGAAAAAAGTTTTATAACCTCGGTACCAGGTTGGCTTGGCCTGGCCTAAACATTTAAATTAGTTACTGTATTAATCCTAAATATTTGGATAACACATCTCGGTACCATACTTATCCTAAATTTGAACAAGGCCAATTACAACTTCTTGTGTCTTCAAACTACTGAATAAATGGCAAACAGTGTAGACCCTGATCAGATGTCACATTCTGCAACATCTGATCTTAGTCTACACTGTTTTACTCAGGCTTGTCTGTCGAAATACTTGGGATCAATACAGTATAGACAATGCATGTAGAAATAACAGAAGTTTCCGTCCTAATATATTGTTGTATTATCAGTTGTAATATCAGATCCGACATTTTGTGTGATTCGTAAGATGAATAGTGTCCTCAGTGTAGACAGGATCGGAGAAGACCCAGGTCAACTTAGAGGCACTATACCTACCCTAAGTATGAGAACAGATTGACCTGAACAAGTAGTGTTGACCCAGATCAGGTGCCACATATCATGGCACCAGATTTTTACATTTTTTTGGACAATTATAGTAATGAGTTAAGGGGATTGGATACACTTTCAAGTGAGGAAGCTCTGTCAAGATTGTTTTTGCCTGCCTGAAACAGAGTCTACTATAAAAGGAAAGAATTTGCTCCCTATGGGAGCAAATTCTTTCCTTTTAGAGTAGACCCCTTTTTAGAAGGGCCTTGATGTGTAGGCAAGCAAACAGGAAGTTAGTAATTTGTCTTCCTTGTTAAATAGCAGAAAACCTACCATACAGTTCCCTTGAAGTGTTCCAATATTTAGAGTAAATATGGTGTCTCCAGTTTGACCACGACGTCCCCTGTTTTGCTAAAAGAATCTTCACTACCAAATGAGCCAGTGCATGACAAAACCAACAAAATGGCATGTGTGCCCAGCAAAGACTCAGATCAAACTGGGCATCTGCCCAGTCTGATCAGTCTTTACTGTGTGCTCAATGGGTAGCTAACGATCTAAGCTGTCTTCAAAGACTCTTGATCAGACGGCATATGCCCAGGCTGATCAGAGTCTTTGCTGGACGCACATGTCCTTTTGTTGGTTTTGTCATGTGCTGGCTCAAATGATTTTGGAAGCAAACAGTGAAGTTTATAATTAGGCATTCTGTATATGCAGAGGCTTATCTGGTCATACCTGAGCCACAGTGCAAAACAGTACTTTTGAACATGTACAAAAATGACAGATTAGATCAGCCTGCTCGTTCACTCAGTCTGACTATATGTCACTGCTTATGGATAACTGTGGATCCTATGCTTATTCATGTGGACAGTCATTACGAAAACACGCCCGTTCAATATTACGGCATTTTTTATGGCTGCAAAAATGAAAAGTGACGGATGAAAAAATGTGATCGTTTTGTTATTTTTGCTCGAAACATAGATTGTGGGTACTCGTTAGAACCGCCTCATCGAGGCGGTTCTAACGGGTACCCACAATCTATGTTTTATAGCAGAAATAAGAAAAATAATGTTTACCCCCAAAACTCCTTTCTTTTTCTAAATAAAAGTGGGGTTTGAGGGGGGGGGGGGGGGGGTCAAAATTACATAGACATGAAGGCTGATCAGATCGCACATGTACAAACTGATCCGAGTCATCACTGGGCCCAGATGTCTGATTTCTGAGGATACGTTTTCTCATGTTGTGACACATGCTTGTTTAGGACCATTTTACTTGATGGGTCTCAGGTAGTAAACCTTAATGGGGAGCCTTTAGGATAATAAATGTCTTTTTAGGCTAAACTGGTTGTTTTGTGTGTTCTATTCCATTTACGGGAAAATAAATTTGATTACAGGGAGGCAACTCTGTAAGATCTGATTTTTCTGTTGAATGTCTTTTGTTAGCTGACCTGGAGCTTTGCCCTTTGCCATCTTGAAAATCTTCAAATCCATCCGAACCGTAAGTCAGATTAAACTTGGTGTCAGAATTGCTAGAATTGTTCCGTTTTGATATCCAAGATGGTGGCCATCTTGAAAATCTTCAAACGACATCTGCTCCCCACCGATAAGTCGGATTAAGCCGAAACTTGGAGGGAAGCATTTGGTAAACATGCAGATTCAGAGTTGCTGAAATTGTTCAGTTCCGAAATCCAAAACGGTGGCCATCTTAAAATGCTTCAAAAGAAAACTCCCAAACTTGATTGAGTCAAAACTTGATGGGAGACATCAGAGCAACATAGAGATTCAGAATTGCCAAAATCGTTCTGTTTCAAGATACAAAATGGCCGCCACTGCGACCATCTTGAAAATATTCTTACCACAGCTGCTCCTGAATGGTAAGTCGTATTGAACAAAACTTGGTGGGAGGCATTGGGGTGACACGGAGATTAAGAATTGCTAAAATCGTTCAGTTCCGATATCCAAGATGGGTGCCCTGGCAGCCACCTTGAAATTCTTTAAATGACATCTGCCAAACCTGATAGACATTGGGATGTTATGGAGGTTCAGAATTGCTAAAACCTTTCTGTTCCGTTATCCAAGATGGCCAGTGGCAGCCATTTTGAAATTCTTCAAACCACATCTCCCGAACAGTAAGTTGGATCAAGGATGTAAATAATACATAATTTTATACGTCTTGGATTGAGCAGGTATCGGGATGATATGGAGATTAAGAATAATTATTGCTAAAATTGTTCAGTTCTAATATCCAAGATGGCGGCCATCTTAAAAATATTTTAAACCACATCAGCTCCTGAACGGTAAGTTAAATTCAGCCGAAACTTCGTGAGAGGCATTGGGGCGACGTGGAGATTCAAAATGGCTAAAATCGTTCCGTTCCAGTATCCAACAAGGCCACAATGGCGGCCATCTTGAATCTCTTCAAACAACATCAGATTCAGAGTTGCTAAAGGCAATCTGATCCGATTGCAAAAAGTGATCACCATGGCATAAGTAACATATTATGATCAACTTCATCCAGGTGTAATGATAAAATTGATATAGTGATGTAATAAAAAAATATAAAATGATTTTTTTCTCTGGATCCACTGGGATTTGAACCTACGACCCTCACGTTATAATGACTATGTTGTCTACACCTATGTACTGTAGGAATTTTTTTAAAAAAAAAATCAAACGTTTCTTTTTCCAAAACTATTTGACAGATTTGCTTCATTTTTAATATGGTTGATGTCTATGATAATACAAACAATCTGTGTCAGTTTCTGAAGGCCGCACGAATGGACATTCTAACGAATGGGTACTAATGTGGTTATCCAGAGCTCGGACCCATCAATACCAGTGGGTCTGAATCCAGAGTAGTGACTATTTTAGCCCACAAGTCGATTTTTAGCCACACTCTTCAAGATTTTTATGTGTCAACGGAATAAATCCCATTTAAATACATTGAAACTGCCCGTCAAATATAGCCACCTTTGTACTCATTTATGTGTACGGATGAACTGATACACGGATGGACGTACGGAAACTACGCCATGACATTAAAAAATAGAAAGAAAAAAATCCAAATATACAGCCGTGTAGCCTAATGTGGCGCATCTGCCAATGCTGCTCACTCGAATATTTTCTCCCAAAAAATCCCAAAGTATCATTTTGTGGGCGTATGTGATGAAACATATCAAAAGGTACATGATCATTACAATTTGCATGGGGAATCAGGAGTTTATTTCAAAATAATGAGGATGGATGGATGGATGGATATTTTATTTATAGACGCTCAACCCTAAAAGGGCATATAGCGTCTAATAAGTTGTATATTACATGATGATTTTATTTAATGAGATATTAAAAAATATCTAGGATTGATGAGTTCATTTTAAAAAGATAAAGTATCAATGATTTTAAGTTATTAAAATACAGATCATATTTTATTAAAAAGTCCGATCTCTTTCAGAAAGTCGAGTATTTTTTGAGTTGGCATATTAAAAAGTTCCTTTATATTTTTTACATTAAAATACTTTGTGCGAATATAATTAAATTCAGCACAAGTGACAAGAAAATGTTTGACCGTGAAAGGTTCGTTACAAGGAATGCAGAAAGGAGCTTGTTCATTTTTTAATATGTAAGAATGAGTAATTCTAGTATGTCCAATTCTACATCTCGTGATTTTTGTTTGTTCTTTTCTGCTGTAATTAGAGAATGTACATTTGCTGTTAAAATTTGGTTTTATTTCATTTAGTTTATTTTGAGTTTGTGTTTCCCAAACAGACTGACATTTATTGTTAATGTATAGACGGATGTTCGATTTAAAGTCGGAGTGAGGAATTTTGAAATTGGTTATTACTAAGGATAATGCAGATTTGGCTTCTGAATCTGCTAATTCATTTCCACGAATATTAACGTGGCTGGGAAGCCAACAAAATACAATTTCTTTTGAAGCGGAAAGATAATAATATTTTTTAAGAATTTGCTGAATTAATGGGTTCCTATGGTGTAAATCTTTAAGGGATTTTAATACAGAAAGAGAATCTGAATAAATGATGAACTGTTTTTCAGGCTGATCTCTGATATGGTAAAGTGCAATATCAATTGCCTTGGCATCGGCGGTAAAAATGGAGCTATTATCAGGTAATCTGATACTGTCAGTAAAATTTGGACTAATAACAGAACAAGCAACTTTCTCATCTTGTTTCGAACCATCTGTATAAATTGACAGGTAATGTTTATAATTTGATTTGATTTCTAAAAATTCATTCTTAAAAATATGCGACTCGACTTCTGTTTTTTTATTTTTATGAAGGTCTAAAATAATCTTTGGAGGGTTTAACGTCCATGGCTCTTTTGATGGAAAAGAAAAATGCTGAACATTTTTAATATTAATATTGGCCTCTTCAAGTATCGGTTGTATTCTCAGGCCAAGGGGTTTAATAGCCGTTGGTTTGTTGTTGTAAAATCTTTCATATTTAGGGTTAAAAAGACAATCATAAGCTGAATTTCGCGGATTGGCGGCTAATTTTGTAACATATTGAAGAGACAATTTCTCTCTTCTTATATATAGTGATGGTTCATTTGATTCAGCGTATAAACTTTCGATGGGGGAAGTACGAAAAGCCCCTAGAGCCAGACGTAAACCTTGGTGATGAATAGTATCCAAAGATTTCAAATAAGATTTTCTTGCGGAACCATAAACTATGGATCCATAATCCAATTTAGATCGAATTAAAGATCTATAAAGATTTAAAAGAACAGTACGATCTCCTCCCCAGTCGGAACTGGAGAGAACTTTAAGAATATCAAGTGCTTTAAGACATTTAGCTTTTAAAGCTTTGATGTGTGGTATAAAAGATAATTTGTTATCGAACAAAAGACCTAGGAATTTTGCTTCACTGACGACTGGAATGGGACTACCGTATATGGTGAGATGAGGATCTAAATGTAGCTGACGTATCTGACAAAAATGAACGCATTGAGTTTTTGTTTTTGAAAATTTGAAACCATTTTCTGTTGCCCAATCTTCTATATTATTTAAACATCGCTGTAGTTTGAATTCAATGGTTTCCATATTTTTCGATCTAATAAATATTCCAAAATCGTCAACAAAAAGCGAACAATCAAGGTCTTTCACACATTTAACAATATCGTTAATTTTAATGCCAAACAAGGTAGGTGATAAAATGCTTCCCTGTGGTACACCTTGTTCTTGTTTAAATATGTCCGATAACGTATTACCTATTCGAACATTAAATGTTCGATCTGATAAAAAGTTTTGAATAAAAAGTGGTAATCGGCCTTTAAGGCCTAATTTATGTAAATCTTTCATGATGCCATGTTTCCATGTAGTATCGTAAGCTTTTTCAAGATCAAAAAATACAGCTACGACATGTTCTTTTTTAATAAAGGCATCACGAATAAAGGATTCCAAACGAATCAAATGATCGTTTGTACAGTTATTTTTTCTGAATCCAGCTTGATATTTTGTTATAAGCTGGTTTGATTCCAAGAACCAAACCAGCCTATCATTAATCATTCTCTCCATTGTTTTACAAAAACAACTTGTCAAAGCAATAGGTCTGTAGTTAGTAGCTTCAGTATGATCTTTATTTGGTTTTGGTATAGGTATAATCGTTGCTTTACTCCAGTCTTTTGGAAATTTTCCAGTGATCCAAATATCATTTAAAATATTTAATAAAGTTTTTAAAGTGTTATCGGGTAAATGTTTAAGAATTTGATAATGAATGTCATCAGGACCAGCAGCTGTATCATGAGATTTATGAAGAGCATCTAATAATTCTGAAGCTGTGAATGGTACATTATATTTTTCATGATTTAGTGACATAAAATTTAGATGCTCTTTCTCTCGTTCCTGTTTTATGTTTTGAAAGGTTTCGGAATAATTTGCACTAGAAGAGTTTTTCTGAAAATTCTCTCCTAGTGCATTGGAAATATCTTTAGTCGTTGAGCATATATTTCCATTTGATTTAATATGGACATGCTTGTTATTTTTATTTTTGCCAGTAATTTTTCGAATCATGTCCCATATCTTCTTTGCTGGAGTTCTAGAATTAAGTTTGGAGACGTATTGCTGCCAAGATGTTCTTTTAGCCGTTTTTATTGTCTTGCGAGCTTTTGCTAGCATTTGTTTGGCATGGATTAGATTTTCTTTTGTTGGCTGCCTATTGAACTTTCGTAAGGCAGATTTTCTTTTATTTATTGAATTTTTAACATCTTTATTAAACCAAGGTCTATTTCTTTTTGAACGTGTCGAGGACTTTGGAATACATTTTTCGGCTACATGAATTAATGTATCAGTAAAAGCTTGTATATCATCTGCTGTTTTAAACATTTCAGGGTTTAATTTTTCATTACATAGCTCCATAAAGTTCTCCCAGTTTGCTTTATTCAAATTCCATCGGGAATGATGGTCTTCATTTGTCGAATGAATTTCTTCTATTTTATTGGAAAATGATCGCTCCCATGAAGGTCATCTAAAACGAATTACGGACAACTCGGCCCAAAGACAAGTCGGACCAGGACAACTCGGCCCATAAAAAAGTCGGCCCAAGACAACTCGGCCCAAGTCGTCCCAATTTCAGAAGACAACTCGGCCCAAATCGCCCCAACTTTAGAAGACCTCTCGGCCCATGAAAATCAGACCAAGCACCCCTTAATGTATTAAAAATAATTGGATGGTGGTACTTTTATTGCTCTGTACCTGATGAATAAAAAGCATTATGTAGTTGTCTTAGATTAGATCGCTAAAGTACATATTCTAACTTAAATGACATCTGATGGTTATAGCAGCATAATGTAACTGACCGAAACAATTTATTCAATGTTGTTAATAAAAGTGCGTGAGAGCCATCCAGCTCACGCATCTATCTATCTATCTATCTATCTATCTATCTATCTATCTATCTATCTATCTATCTATCTATCTATCTATTCTTTGAATTCAGTCATGAAAAAAGTGAAAAAAATTGATCTTATAAAAAAAAAGCAACAAAACAAAAAAAAAAAAAAAAAAAAAAAAAAAAAAATTATTAGAGACTTTCATGGACGGTGGTAATCAGCGGCTAATCACAGTCTTCGCGAAAACTGCAGGACTGTCTGACAAAACTGGCAAATTTTCAATCTGTCCTGCAGAAAATTTCAGTTTGTCTGACAAATGTCCTGTGATTTCTGGCAAAAAGAGATAGTAATTTGATAACAGACAAGCCTCCTGTCCTGCAGAAATTTATTCTGTCCTGCCAAAAATTTCAGTCTGTTTGACAGCTGTCCTGCATCTGTTTGAAAGATTTCGCGAAGACTGTAATCACCTTTATTTAGAAATCAGCGGTTAATCTCCTTCAATCATTTAATTTAAACTTAAATTATTTCAACATTTGATTTAATTATATGTTAAGCTAATTGATTAATTAACGACCAATACTGAAATTTACTAAGAGTTAATTCGCAATAGAAGTGTTAATTGTCATCTTCTAACCGACAAAGGTTAATGATTAGTAAGTTTGAACAATAACAAATTGCCAACTTTTGTTTAAATAATTTCTTTTATTTGCCAACATGATCTGTATAAATGCAAGTCAATAGTTTTTTAGGAAGTGGCTACTAGTGTGACTCATTTGATTTGAGACACGTTGAGTTACGTGTACATTGCATATGTGAGATGCGGTTATATGTATATTTATTTTCTTTACTTGTGATCAAATTTGTTTTGCTATCTGCATTCATCAGGTACAAAGCAATAAAATTGCCACCATTCAATTACTTGCCTGTTCTGATTTTTATGGGCCGAGTGGTCCTGCAATTTGGGCCGAGTTGTCTTCTGAAGTTGGGACGGTTTGGGCCGAGTTGTCTTGGGCCGACTTTTTTTATGGGCCGAGTTGTCCTGGGCCGACTTGTCTTTGGGCCGAGTTGTCTTGAACCCATCTAAAACTGACCAATCAAAATCTAAGTAAATATTTGGAGAGCATATAGACAAATCTAAAGCAAAATAATTTCTTGTAGGAGAATGAAGATAAGTTGGTTGTTTATCGTTAAATAAACATAAATCATTTTCTGCAATAAAATTTTCTATTATTTCTCCTTTGTCATTTGTATCCAGACAACCCCAAAGTTTGCTGTGACTATTAAAGTCACCTAATAATAAATAAGGACGAGGTAATTGGTTTATAAGATTTTCTAAATCGTGTTTAGAAAATTTACAGTGTGGAGGAAGATATAGAGAACAAATTGTTACGGATTTAGACAGAGTGACATTTACAGCGACAGCTTGTAAATTACTATTTATATCTATCTGTCTATGAGGAACATTTGATTTTACAAGGATAGATGAGCCTCCTGAGGCTTTCTGATTTTCAGTTGCGATATGATTATATAAACTATAATTTTTAAAATTAATATTATCTGTATTTTTTAAAAAGGTTTCCTGGAGACAAAAGACAGTCGGAGAAAGTAGTGTTGTTAAAATTAAAATTTCGTTATAATTTGCTTTTAGTCCTCGACAGTTCCACTGAATAATTGATTTTTTATCCATGATAAATGGAGAGATGATTTGAAAATAAGGAACTTAATCCTTTTGTTTTCTCTGAGACTGCGAGAACATGGAGGAGTCAGTCTCTAACTTCATGTTCTCAAGGGAATCGAACCGATTGACCAACTTGATCGGATCGGCCGACGCCCCTTTACTATATGGATTTGGTTCTTTATCTTTATCTTTTTCTTTTCCATTTTTTCCTTTCTGGTCAGCTGTCCTGGACCTGGATCTCTGTTGTGATCAACTTGTTTTAGTCGGCTGTGTTTGTGAACTGTTTTGAGATTTTGTTGGTGGTCTAGACTGATGAGTAGATGTGGGTTTAGGTTTAGGTTTTAGAGTAGGAGTAATAATTTTTGAATTTGCTTTGATGACAGAATCTTTTTCGTTAAACTGGGTAGAACTTTCTCTGGTTTCAGGTTTAGTGTTTAGGGATTGAACAACTTTTGCAAAGGTGATTTCAGGTTGATTTTCTTGAATCTTTTTGGCTTCCAAATAAGTGATTTTTTGTGTAACTTTAATTTTCATGATTTCTTTCTCTTTTTTCCAAATTTCACACTGATTTGATTTTGATTGATGGTTTTTGTGACAGTTCACACACTTTGCTTCATTTTTACAAGCATTTGTAGGGTGATCAAATTCACCCATACCACATTTTTCACATACTGATCCAGGTGCTTCCGGACAGCCGTTTTCATGATGTCCAAACCTCTGACAGTTGAAACACCGCAGAGGATTTGGTATGTAGACTTCAACCGGTATAATTCGGTAAAATATTTTTAGTGATTTCGGTAAAGTTGTGGTGTTGAAAGTTAGTAAAAGTTTATTTGTTTCTATAAAGTTTCCATCTTTTTTAATTTTAAAACGTTTGCAAGCTGTTACTCCTTGTGTGTTAAGATATTCTGTGATATTTTCTTCAGTTTCATGTTTTAGCATTCTGTCACGGATAATTCCTTTGCAACTGTTGAGAGTTTTATGTTCCGTGACAGTGACATTAATATTAAAAAACTTTGTAATTTTCAAGAGATTATCAGTTTGTGATTTTCTGTTTGTTTCGACCAAAAGAGTTCCATTTTTTAATTTTTTAACATTTTTTGGGGTGCCTATTAAAGATTCTATTTGCTTTTCTATGATGAAAGGAGACAGTGAAGTAATTGGTTTGTCTTCCTTACTCGAAATCACTAAAAATTTAGCGAAGTTCTCATTTGCTTTGAAAGTAAAAGTAGTCGGTTGCGTGTCGTCCTCCGAAGAGTCGAACGCCAGAAATCGTTTTCGAGAGGCCATGGTGATGAAATTTTTGATTCGATAGCTATGCGCCCCACCCTCCATGGAGCCCTACAAGGGGACGTTTAACAGAAATGGATCTCCTATTTCTAACGTCAAGGCTACATTGCTATTATACTCGGTGTCAAGATCAGAGTCTTCAGCTCGGCCTCATGCTTAGATGATTTCCCACCTATTCATCTAAATTTCCATAGAAAAATTTATGAACAGTTGAGTTCATCCCCCTATCCACAGCCTCCACTCACAGAGGTTTCCGCCAAAGCCCCAATACAAGCCCACCAATTGACCCTTCAGCCGCCGCCCATTGAAACTCACTTAAAGTTAGATGAACAAGAGAAAAATAAGCCCGGTTTGGTACCATAAAGATACGTATGAAAGAGAGAAAGAAGCTAAGAACAAGTTGTGCGCTTCTAGAGCTTGGCACGACTGAGCCGATTGATCCAGGCCGGATCTAACCCAGACCGCTCTTCTATCTGAAATAAGGGCCAAAATGATGTGTTGAAAAGCTGGAGATCCCTGGGCTTTCCTCAATCATCAGGTTCCCCTCTCCCAGCATACGAGACGCCACCCACGGCAAACAGGTGGTTCCTGTTTTAATAGGGGATTACACCCTATCCACTACAGAAGGAAAGTGATCTGTAGATTTTATTCCCTACAGACAAGGGAGGCCGAAAACGTCTGGGAAATTGAAAGGTTATTTTTAACATAAATTAGGAGATCCATATTTAAAATAAACAGTTTATTAAAGAAAGATGGATTCATTTTGGATTCATTTTTTTAGGAAAGTCAAACAAACAAGCTGTGTTAGGTGATATGTAGCTTTCAAATGATATGTAGCTTTCATACCTTGAAAAACGTTTAGTTTTTTTTTCTAACAATATTAAATGCATCTTATTTTTTAATGTGGAGAATGCTAGAGTTCGGAAAAATGACACAAACACAAGACAAACACATGTTAAATACAGATGAGGTTATAATCTTCGTCCCATGTGCGACCCACGGGCACAGAATGATAAACAAACAAATGAAGCATGTTAGTAACATGAGATAGGAAAGGTTTAAAAGGATAGATCTCGCGAAATTTGTTTTTTCTAATTTAAGCTGCATTTCAATAAATTTAATTTTATAGTCTGGAATTATACCGGTTGAACGGACGGTTGCTCTGTTATGTTAGGGGTTTAACCCAACTGCCACAGAAGCGGAAGGCAGCCACCTATTTCGAGGGCCCGGGTGGTCACGGGCAGCCTCTTTTAGACGGCTCGTACGTCACGCAGAGGGTACGTCTGGCCTATTCTAAGCTAAGCCGGGACCAGCACGGGACAAAAATAATGAGGAAAATGTGGTTTTCACTAAAACCTAAGGACCCTTTTACCTGAACGTGAAATTTAAATGGTGTCAGTGTGAACAATGAAAATGGCACAAATGTATTCTGAACTGATTAGTGATCATAGAAATGAATCTTTAATCAAAAAACATTCTTTATGTCTAAGACAACAGGCAAAATTCTAACAGGTGCGCGACATTGGCAGACATTTTTTATGACACACAAACAAGGGGGTGATGAAGCCGAGGGATTATTATCTGCTAAATTTGAAGAAGAAATTAAATGAAAACAAACTTGTTTTATTTATAATAAATTATTCTTCGTTCTAGTACATTTAAAAATTAAAACTGGTCTAGCGAACATGTTTTAAATTCAACTCAAATCCTTAGGTGCGCTGAATAGGCCGACAGCAGTGTAACGGAAAATAAAGAAATGAGAAATTCTAATAAATTCACTTTTAAGATTTTATTTTAAAATGAACGGAAGAAAGAAAAACTAAACATTTGCTTCCATTAAATACAAATTAACTTCGGTTTCCTTTGATTGCGTTACATAATTATCATGTGCATAGAAAAAGAAACAAAAGGACATGTATTTAACCCTGTCAAAATGATTTTTACTCTCTACCGAAAAGGGGTCTACTCTGAAAGGAAAGGATTAATTCCCAAGGGTCTACTCTAAAAGGAAAAAAAATGCTTCCAAGGGGAGCAAATTCTTTCCTTTTAGAGTAGATCGCTTTGCGGAAGAGGCTTGGCGTGCAGTAAAGCAAACAGGAAGTCACATAAGTTGTCTCCCTTAGCGGAAATAAAGAATGTACGAAGTGTATCCAGTCCCCTTAATGTGCATTTTTTTGTTTGAAAATATTTTCTGCGTGCCTTAGACAATTACATGTAACATATAGCTATACAGATACGATTTGTTTTCTTTAAAATGTATCTGCTTCAGGTTGTTAACAGTTAATGAGCTTATATGCTCAAATTCTGTTCTCTTAATTTAGCTGGTTATTAGAATAAAATCTTACGCTTTGTTTTAATTGTGATTGTGTAAGGAATGTATCTCTTGAAATTCACATATTTATGTATTTTATATAGATGTAATCCGTTACGAAAATAGATACATTTAGACACAATACACCTGATGTAATCGATCAAACAATTAGACGAGGTGCCTCCTACAATAAAGTTGTACAACTTCCCACAAATGTCTGTCATGATTACCACTTAAACGATGGTTTCAAATATATCAGTATAATAATAATGTGTTGTATCATTTTGGCTGACATCCGAATATGATACGACTGACTGTTTACCAGTAGCGTCGGAAAAGATAGGTGTGAGCTGGAAAAATTACTTAACCACATTTTTCCTGGGTAGGCTTAGTCCTCAAAGTGATTAACCAGTACTTGTGCACAGTCTTTAGCCAGAAACTGATAACTGCCCTTGAATCAGCGGAAGGGAGACAATGGCCGTAGAAAATAGTACATGATCAATCTCCACGAAAGAATGTTGCCAGACTTGAACCTCCTGATAACAGTTGGACGCGCATCCAACTGAGCCAACGAGGCCGTCTTTATGTCTTTGAAAAATTATCTCAAATATATATGACGAAATAATAGATATTCTTGATTTTCTGGCAATATGGAGCCGCATTTATTAAGTGCAGAGACATTGGCGACAGATTAAGTACCAAAGGTAGTAGCCATAAGCTACGACTGATTGCAATGACTAAATACAACCGACAGACGACAGTAATCATATATTCCTAAGCCAAATAAAAATATTGAAACATGCATAAAGTACCTACCTTTGGTGTGTGGATTTATTTATAAGGCCCTTATCTTGTCATCAATGATATATCCATCATGTCGGGACAGCCATGAACAAAATGGTGAAACGAAAATGGCTCTCATTTAGGAAGAGCCCTCTCCGTGTTATTTGTTCATTTTGTTTATGGTACCTCGCAATACCGACCGTATGAATAGTGCAAAACATACCTCGGAAAACCGACTATAATTCCTGTGAGTAAATCCTCCGGAACCCAAGGCCGCTATATCAGCATTAGAGTATCAAAATACGCTACAGATTCTTATAATACTTTACCCTTAAAGTACCGTGCAAAATCATAAACTTTCATAATAGTTTGTTTATATTTTTTAAAGAAAATAAGGCTTCACATTTTATACGAATCGTCTGCCTAGCAGACTATTCGCAAGAATTGTGAACCCTTATTCTCAAATGAAATATCAAACTAAAAGATGTATTTTAGAGGCAGTTGCGACTGGCGTTTTAAGGGTTAGATATTGTTTGAAGTCGCTGCTTTAAACCGTGGTATTCAACATACCCGGTTACTCTGGATAATCTGTGGTGAAGTGGTCTGATGGTCACTCAGTATTTCGAACAAACCAGGTTTGATCTTTTCCAGGCTTGTGACTGGCTACTAGGAGTTAACTGACTGATTTATGTAATGTATTAAGCCTTTCAGTAATAATGACTGTTTGATGTTTTACGTCCTTTGCAACGTTATTTTAGTCATTGAGACGATGGAAGGATGATAATGGAAGTCTCTGTGTAATGAAGCACCGTGTAGTGATGAGCTGAATTCCGCCTCCAGCGGGATTCGAACCAGCCAAAGTCGGGAGCGCTGGCCACTCGGCCACCCGGACACTTCAGACCTGTCAGTGACCCGTTGCTTGAGATTTGTGCGTAGTATAATAGAAAGTGCGGGATCATGTGGCGTATTTCGTCAAACGTGGCTGATGACCATTAGGTCATTAGGGTTCCTGTGTGAATTCTCAAACAGCATAGAGCAGTAAGTGACTAATTATTTGTACTTTATGAAATATTCATTGATCTGGGCAAATGTTCACAACATTTAAAAAGGGACAAACCATCTGAGCATTAGACCACACATGTGTGTGGTCTAATGCTCAGATGGTTTGTCCCTTTTTATGTGCATCCTAATCACATGCACATGCATTCACATTACAGGCACAATTTTCAGACCATGTAGAAAAGGTCTGCAACATTTCAGATTGATTCGTGAAGAACTGCGGGAGTTGCGGACACAAGAAACCCACAATATATATTACAGGACCAAAAGTTACTTCATTCACAATGTGAAAAAAGTGGGGAAAAAAGATCTAAGGATTATATCCTAGCCACATGCACACCATCATACCATGCAAAACGTATACTAAGTTTAAAAAAGACCATTTGCAAATACCAGGAGGAGTTGTGCACAAAAGATGCATACTAGCAGAGAGCGTAGCCATGACGCCATGGAAGAAAGGAAACACAAAGGTCATGTCTCCTCGCTTTTCTTCGAAAAGGCTTGAGAAAAAGATCTGCTACAATTTTGCTAAGCGCTTCAAGGGTTAATTTGAGCCGAGGCTCAATGGGCCGGTCAGCAATGTCATGTCCAAACAACTCCTAGAGGGAAGGAGAGAGAAGCGAAAATGGAATACGTAAGGAAATGCTCTCAAACCCTGTTCTTGCTTAAACTGTGACAAGAACGCCGATGTTGGCAGGACATCCTACTATCCACGCTCAAGAATCAAACTTGTGACCTCCTGATGACACAAAGCACTAACACACGGTGGAACTATGGTGTTTGACAATAGTTTTCCATGGAACTGTGATATTTGCGTATGACAGTAGTTTTTCATGGAATCGTGATATTTGCGAATGAAAATAACTTTCCATAGAACTGTGATCTTTGCGTATGACAACAGTTTTCCATGAAACTGATCTTTGCATATGACAATAGTTTTTCATGAAACTGTGACGTTTGCGTATGACAATAATTTTCCATGGAACTGTGATCTTTGCACATGACAATGGTTTTCCATTGAACTGTGATATTTGCGTATGACAATAGTTTTCAATGGAACTGTGATCTTTGCGTATGACAAAGCTTTCTGCATTACACCTTATCAAAAAGCCACTTCACATTTCTAGTTTTTTTCTAGGAAATTCTATCAGCCAGTTAACTTCTTAGTAGGCTACTTTCCCCAAACCCACCAACGACATTATTAAAAACATTTAATAGCGGGCTCAAGATGTTTATACAACGTCGCATTAACGTCGATAAAACGCAGTTATGTTGTAGCTACGTTTGCTTGTATTGAGGTTTTACGGCCCAGTCAACCCATTGGGGGTCATGTCTAGCGTGGTCAGTTAATCTAACCATACTTGTATTGGGCAGGCTAAGTCCTCTACGAGGTTAACGTGTTGTGCACATTCTTTCGCCAGAAACTGACAACTGCCTTCCATGAATCAGTGGAAAGGAGAGAATGACCGTAGAAAATATTTCATGACCAATCTCCACGAAATAATGTTGCCGACCTTGCGGGGCTCGAACCCGCAACCTCCTGGTCTCCAGTTGGACGCGCAACTGAGCCACCGAGGCCGACTGTTGTAGCTACGTTAATGCGATGTTGTGTAAAGGTCATGTGCCCGCTGGGCTAGTAATCAAACCTTTTATGCGTTGTGTCAAGCGAAAAAGAGTCTTGCAGAATATGTTAATTGCGCTGGTTCAGATTATCCTGCGCATGCGTATAATGTTATCGGATCTTCCCCGCTAGCATTCTTTCTAAATCTATAGCGGGCCGTTATCGGTCCGTCAGCTACCCTGACGGGCTGAGAACGGCCCGCTATAGATTTATGTAGAATGCTTACTTTGAATTTGTTCCCTATCGATGCATTCTACAGTACCGAATGATTCTGTGAGCGGCACCGTTCAGATTGTGTATGCGCAGGATAACCATTACCTGCATTGTCCGTACATACCTCAAAGACACGTTTACGCTTGATACGACCAAAACATAAACTTTAATTTTACAGGTCACCTCGTTATCTCAAACCCCAATGCACTAGAGTTTTTGCTGTGAGATAAAAGTAGTTTGATATAGACGGGATTAAATTATAAAGAACTTTTACTCAGTACTCAGCTCAAACCAATACTGTAAACCAATGCTGCCCTTCTTTTAGCTTGACTAAAAGCAGAATAGTTTTTGTTAAGTGTTGAGATAATGAGAGTGAACTGTAGTACAACATGGCTGAGACAGAACAGATGTACAAATACATGCATTTCACAAAACGAGCCAAAATAATAATAAGATTTCATTATTTTTTAAGTTAATTTCGCAAAATATTGCGTATTCGTAAGAAAAATGTATCTTGAAGATAACTTTACCGCTCTCTTGTCAGACGACAATTTGATGCTATTTTTCTTATTTTTTTTCCAGAAAATTTACATCGGAGACAATCTGCATGAAATGACAAAGCATATTTTCTAGGAAAAGTAAGAAAAGATATCATCAATTTGCCGTCTGCTGAATTTGCCAAGAATGACAGTATTTTCTTCTCCTTCTATTTCACAAAGTGTTTGCATTACTGTAGGGAGTCGGACAAATAAACTTAGGCACCTGAATCTCGTATGGAATCTCGTAGCAAAACTTCGTTATATCTCGTTCGGCATCTTTAATTTAGCATTACGGTAAGCAGACCAATAAATAATTAATAAGCCAAAAATGAGACTTATTGGTAAACCCTTTTAAAGCTGCTTTTGAATAAATATAAGCTCTGCTGAATTTAAACAAACGCCACAAGAGAGAGAGAGAGAGAGAGAGAGAGAGAGAGAGAGAGAGAGAGAGAGAGCGAGAGAGAGGGGAAAGAAACAAATAAAAAAAAAAAATAAAAAAAAAAAAATAATAAAAACACCGAATATACATGTAACACACGATCTCAGCTGACCCAGTCGCGTAATGCCAACTTTGTTAGTAAACAAACTACTATCAAATCTTATACATATCAGAAACAATAGTTGGCCGAGTGTGTTTGCATCAAAGGCAATGCCTTTATTGTCCCCCGCCTTTTCGAAGAAAAGCAAGGGTACATAGTATTTGGCTTTCCCTGGTGCATGGTGTGTGAGGCGTTGTGCGTTGTTACAAATTTGCAGCAGGTACCTTGTGAGCGCAACTCCTACAGTCTTAGGCCGATCCTTCTGAAACTTTACAGGGGTTTCAATCATGGTCTGAAGTCGTGCATGTGCATTTTACAGAATCCTATTCGTTTTGTTGTTTTTTTTTTAACTTTTTTTTTTCGAATTTTTTTTTTAACTTTGACTTCTTGTGCTCGAATAATATGAAAGTGTATAAGTAGTAGGTACCTTGTGAGCGCAACTACTTCTGCAGTTTAAGGCCAGTTCTTTTGAAACTTTACAGGTGTTATACCTATGGTCTAGAGAATCCGTAGTCTTTTTTTTTCTCATTTTTTTTGATCACATATTTAACTCAGACATTTTTCGTGCTTCAATACTATGGAAGACTGTTTAGGTCATGTCTAGCTGGATGGTTAACACACAGTTTTGTCTGGGAAGGCTTAGTCCTCTAAGCAGTTAACCAATACTTGTGCACATACTTTCGCCAGTAACTAACGTACAATTGAATCAGATGAAGGAAGAGAATGAACCTAAAAATGAATTTATGAATAATTTACGCGAAGTATATATAGCCGAGTTCAGATTCGAACTTGCGACCCCTTGATAGGCTATCAAGCGCATCATACACTTAACTATGGAACCGAGATAGAAATAGAAAATACCTTAACTACTCTACACGTTGCCAGCTGAACTTGTGTCTCTCCAAAATTATCTGAAATGGACCGTCAGGTTTGTTTTGTTTGTTGGACGTAGTTGTAAATCATCGTTATAGCTAACGTTGTCAGCAGCTGTATGCAATCACGAATATGCCATAAAAAACGAAATGAATCTGCAAAACGATTTTTTTCTGCTGTAACCGTAAAAGGGCAGGTCATCTTATTCATTGTAAATAAGTAAATCAGTTGGGAGAGCGCTCCCCTCCCACGCGGAAGGTTGCGGGTTCCAGGACTTTTTTTTTTTTATAAATCTGTCCCGTTATTTTGTTTTTCATTGTTATAAGTATGTAAATAGACTTTCGTCCCTACATCATGTATCTGTTTTTTTTGGACATATTTTACTTTTGTTTAAGTTGAGATTTAACGGCCCGTTCAACAATCTTTTAGTCATGTGCGGCTATCTCCAAGAGAGAAGGAGAGAAAAAATATGAAAGACCAGAGTAAACATTAAGGGTGAATGAATAGTTTCAGAGGAAGTAACCCTGTTAATGTTTATTTTGCTCCCCCATCTCCCACCCCCAACACAAACCCCCACGCTCAAATAAGTCGAGAGATTATTGCTAAATGGTGGTATTGCAGCAGGAAATATTTGTTGTTTTTTTTGCATTGACTTTTCTACCATATGTGTACATTTATCGTAGGAAGTTGTTTAGGTAGAGTTTGCGTGGTTGGCACAAGATCATATGGTGAAGCTGAAAATTAACCCTGGAAGACAGTGGTGAAACCTGATTTTGAAGTATTGTTTCTTTGACTGGTATCGAATGCGGACAAAAAAAAAAAAAGATTTGTATTAACTCTTCCCCCGCTAGCGGTGACTTTTATCGTCTGCTGATACCCTTTGAAAACAGTTTGGACCCAGATCAGGCCCAACAATATGTCGAGCCTGATCTGAATCCAAACTGTTTGACTCTCTGACGGTATTCCTTAAAGATTTTGGGAAAAAAAGTTAATTAAAAAAATCCACAGACGACAAAAACAAAACAAAACAAAAAAAACAACAACAAAAAAACATGCAAATAACCCAGCGTGCAAAGAGTTAAAGCACATTCCATTACGAAAACACGCCTATTCAAATATATACTGAAAATTTTACCACCAAAAAAAGAAAATGTTCAGATAAAAAGTCTGATATTTTTCTTATTTCTGCTCAAACCCTAGATTGTGGGTACTCGTTAGAACCGCCTCGTCAAAACCTAGATTGTGGGTACTCGTTAGAACCGCCTCGACGAGGCTGTTCTAACGAATACCCACAATAGGTTTTGAGCCGAAAGTCGAGGCGGTTCTAACGAGTATCCACAATCTAGGTTTTGAGCAGAAATAAGAAAAATAATGTGAGGCGGTTCTAACGAGTACCCACAATCTAGGTTTTGAGCAGAAATAAGAAAAATAATGTATAACCCTGTAAACCCCAGTTTTACTATATAAAAGTGGGGTTTAAGGGGGTCAAAATTATATAGGCATGTTTTCGTGATGCCTTCCTATCCTAAAGCCTAAGATCTAGCCGCGTTTCTGAGGTCCTGAAGTGCGCACAAGTAGGCTTGCCTACCCACTGAAAGCGTAAATAGTCACGCTTATACCGTTTAACAAGTATTTTAACATAGCAGTTATTCATAACTTTTCAGCTGTGATGCTTTTGTAAATGTCGCCTGCTTCATTTTTACCAGCTCATAGAAGAAATCTACCGATAATAACTATCGTGTTTATCCAAAATATTTATTACGAAAACACGCGTATTCAAATATACTGAAAATTTTACAACCAAAAAAGGAAAATTTTCAGATAAAAAAATTCTGATATTTTCATATTTCTGCTCAAAACATAGATTGTGAGTACTCGTTAGAACCGTTTCAGCGCGGTGGTTCTAATGCATACCACAATCTATATTTTTAGCAAAATAAGAAAAATGTATACCCCTGTAAACCCCAGTTTTATTATATAACAGTGGGGCTTAAGGGGGTCAAAATTATATAGGCGTGTTTTCGTGACGTGGACACCTTAACACATAGTGTATTTGTCCTAAAATTTGATCTAATCAATTTCCCCCTCCGGCGTGTATAAAAACTGTTGAATGAAAGGCAAAAATGTAGACCCAGATCCGGGTGTGCATTATTTGCACAGGTTTGTCTGTTCGAATACATTGAACAAATACTGTAAATAATCTAAGAGAAAACTATGGCGGACGCTTAAAATCGGTGACTGATGAAGTTGTGAAATTGAGGAGGTATGCGTTAGTGTGCAGGTGCTTTTGTGTGAAGAGTGAGCAGAGGAAGGTAGGGATGAGAGATAGGGTGAGTTCTCTTGATATATTATAGCACATGTATTATTATTGACCCTATAATTATTTTTGTATCTATTGCTTTTTTTAGTTTTTAGCATTTATTTTTGGTATTTGTTACTTTATTGTTATTTATTCAGTTTTTAGCATTTCTTTTTGTTGTATTTTTATATCAATTTTATTTATTTATTTGTTTATTTGATTAATTATTCTACTACTACTATTACTGCTACTACTACAGCTGCTACTACTACTACTACTACTTTTATCATTAATTATCTGATGGTATACTCTTTTAAATTCATTTAATAATGCATTTGGCTGTTGAATTATTATTATTATTTAATCATTATTATTTTTATTATCATTCTTATTATTGGTGATTAATTTAAAGAAGTATAGTGCAGCCACCGATTTATAGCTGTCTGAATGCAAGCAATATATGCATTTTCCTTTTCTGTTTTCACGCAAGGTTTTGGCAAGGCCTCGCGAGGTCGGAAAAGTGAACGTCGCGACGTAGTGTAAACTCTGACCAGTGTAAACGACACAAATATCGAGATGAATCTTGGACGAACCTGTAGAAGTGAAGCAGGCGACAATGTTTGGAAAGGGCCTCACAGTAGAAAAATATTTATTATGTGAAGATAATCATTTTGTTTTCCTAACGAATTTTGTTACATGTTATTCCAAAATTCCGTCTTTGTCTAGTGGTTTTTAAGGAGATTGAATACAATTTCACAGCATACAACTTTTGTCAACATCGTTTTTGTCCCCTTCCGGAAAGGCGCACTTCAAGTAAGTTTCCATAACATGCGTGTGTTTGGCGAAATGACAAACACGTTTTGATAAAAATGTCATCGCGAGGGCTATGACTAGGAAGTATCCGTTCTATGGATAGATGTGTCAACGTAATGTTATTCAAGGAAAGTACAGGACCAATTACAAGAAGGGTTGGACTCTTAGAAAATAGAAATGACTGAAATAGACATCACACGAACAAAACGAAACTGTATGATGAATACTGCAATTGTAAGATTGTAGGCTTTCAAGAAAATACCGAGTTTATCCGAACGTGAAACTTTTAAACTAGATTTCCTTTGAGGTTTCCCAATATCTTTTTTGAAGATTTTATCTAATGTGTGTACGCTGGCGAATCAGAACTGAATAAAGACTGAAGGGTTTTATATTAAGTTAATCCCTTTAAACATAGCTTCCCATAAAAAGATCCTAGGCAAACAGTGTGGACACAGATCAGACGCCGCAGAATGCGGCGTCTGATCTGTGTCTACACTGTTTGCATTAAATAGAAGAATTTCTATAAAATATGGTATTAATAAAAACTAACCAGACACGCCTTAACTGGAAATGGACCGGTCCAAAGCATTAAGGTAGAAGAATTCACTCGGTATAAATGGGTATATGAGCGATTCGCCGTCATTTACTCACAAAATATGAAGCCGATCGCCATAGCACAGTCGGTAGTAGGTCGGACTGCAGAGCCAGGGGTCATAAGTTCGAATTACAGCTCGGCCACATAGCCTGTGGAGAACGATCATTAAATAATTTCTATGGTCATTCTGCCATTTCCGCTGATTTAGGAAGGGAAGTTGTCAGTTACTGCAAAAGTACATGTATGTGCACAAGTACCGGTTTAACCGCTAAGAGGACTAAGCCTGCCCAGGAACTGTAAGTAGGTTAACTGACTGGCTTTACATGATATGAATGGGTTGATTGGTCCGTGGAATCTCAACTCAAATAAAAATATAATTCATTTCTTATTATTCCAATTCGGCCATATATTAATGTTCATAACATGAGTTAAAACGCTTAATTTTGAAATGTACGCAAAGAAAATAGTTCCAAGATCCCTGCTCAGAGGATTTAAAGAAAAGTAAAAATGTCGTTTAAAAGGTGTTGTCGACCAATCAAGGTGCACTAAAAAAGAGTACGCATGTTTAGTTGACGTTTTTCAGCATGAAAAGACACACACACACACACACACACACACACACACACACACACAAGAAAAAAAATCAAGAAAAAAAAAACTTATGCGCAGAAATATTAACATGATACAAAAATCTCATCTATGGACATCACAAAAACGTCCCCATAAAAAACTAACACAAGCGACACACAATGTCAATACTAGTATCTCTATGACAAATACGAGGGCGGATCCAAAATTATTTAATAGGGAGCTCAAACTTTTTGAAGGATTTCGATTTGATGCAGACACCGTGCTTATTCTAAATATAAGGAAAACGGGCCTTACTAAACAGTATAGACCCAGATCAGGATCTACACTGTTATACATACAGCAATTTTAGACATTCACAGGTGATAAAATCGACTTGTAGAAATTTAGGAGATATATAATATAAAATGAAAACGATGTGAATATTTAAGGTAAATACAGCATCCAAAACTTATCAGATTTATAAAAAATTATCTGATGAAAATGAAAGTTTGAGTCAAAGGGAGATCGAGTCACGGAACCCAACTAATACTCTCTGGATCCGACCCTGTAATAATCTGTAAACACACATCATGAAAACATGCCTATATAATTTTAATCCCCTTAAACCCCAGTTTAAAAAAGTAAAACTTGAGTTTACAGGGGTATACATTATTTTTCTTATTTCTGCTCAAAAACATAGATTGTGGGTACTCGTTAGAATCGCCTTGCTCAGGCGGTTCTAACGAGTACCCATAATCTATATTTTGAGCACAAATATGGAAAATATCATATCTTTTTATCTGAATTTTTTCCTTTTTTGGTGGTAAAATGTTCAGTATATTTGAATAGGTATGTTTTCGTTATGAGCCACACATAAATTCTGGGTTTGGTGGGTTTGGGGGACTAACAGATAGTTGTCCACATAACTATATAAGCCACAACATTTAAAAGATTAATAATATGTATCACAGAAAGTAAAACGATTCCGTTTACATTTTTTATGAAAGGTCAATTCTTATTACTTTCTGTCTCTAAATTTCTGTCTCTTATTAGAGACATATTCCAAGTTTTCGTATTGTGATTTAGCTTACATAGTGCTAAATCTTTAAAAATGTATCAAAATAAACTCGTTTATGTGGACATCGAACAAAGGCTTTGGTCGGACATGCTGATCGATCAGGGCTTTAGTTGCCCGGATGTATGTTACGGCTTATATAATTCCGATTTAAGCCTGCTGCTGTCCAGAAGGTAAGAATAATATGATTCACCTCATGACAAAACCAACAAAATGGCATGTGCGTCTAGCGGTCTCAGATCAACCTGGGCATCCGTCCAGCCTGGCCAGAGTCTTCGTGTCTGCAGGAAGAAAGCCTTGGTCTTAAGCTACCAACAGAACGCACAGCAAAAACTGATCAGACAGTGTGGATGCCCAGGCTGATCGGAGACTTCGCTGGGTGCACATCCATGGTGTTGGTTTTGTCATGAGGTGTCTCAGTAGAAGAATAGATGTTTAAGGGGACTGGATAGACTTAGTAGATTTTCCTTTTTTTTTTTTTTTTTTTGAAAAAAGATTCTTTTGTGGCTTTCTAACCTTTTGTTTTCCTGTCCAACACTCCTCTTCTGAAAGGAGATACGGCTACTTTTAAAGTAAAGAATTTCCACTCAAAGTAGGTCGTATTTTTCTTATTAAAGTACACCCATTTTCAGAAGGGAGGTATAATAATGTTGATAAAATTGTTCCTACCGAAAGTCTGCCCAATCCCCTTAAATACCACTACAACATAAATTATATTACCGTATTTACCGTATGTATTCGGACAGACAGGACGGAGCAAACAGCGTCGACCCAGATGAGACGCCACAGAACGCGGCGTCTCATCAGGGTCTACACTGTTTGCAACTCATCCATGAATTTTTGACACAACATCGGGTAGTAAATTGTACTTGTCCAAATTTTAGAACAAGTATGGTAAGGAGTTGAGGTGTCAGATTACTTATTTTTTTTTATAAATCTTCAGATTTTTTTCTAAGTAAAATCAGAACTGTTTGAGTAAAATCCGCTGACGATCAACTAATGCTGTTTATTTTCTGACATTTTTTTTTTTTTTTTTTTTTTTTTTTTTTTAGAAAATGGAGTTAGATAGTTTATGCAATCATCTCCATCGGAGACAAACGCAAACAGATGCGAAGAAAATGTCTCCTTAGGAGATAACTACAGGAAATGTCAACCCTACTTTCTTTGTACTTTCTTTGTAAAATAAGAAACTATTTCAAACTGCAGTCTGCTGATTTTCTTTTACACAGAACGCAGAGCGTTAAACCATTACCACAGTCATATGTAAAAGTCTAAGAATTTATCAAGCAACCCATGTTCCGCTCCTGTCGACGTCACAATCTCTTTCTTTTCTTGTGTAACTCTCCCTGGTGGTTGCTGGTTTGTCTCTGCTATTTGCTGATCTAACTGTCTCTGATGGCTGTAGGCACTCCTGCAAAATACAGTCGAGCCTCAATGGCTCGAACATCTTTGCGACCATGGAAATGTGTTCTAGATATGGGCAGTTCGAGCTACTGAGGGTTAATCATAGCGCCATGTTAGGAGACAAATGGGAATAATATATGGATGTATTTTTGATCTTCCATAAAATAATGGTATATTGGGTGTACTCATTAGGAGCGCATCGATGAGGCTATTCTAATGAGTACACACAACATACATTTTTCATGACAAGATAGGAAAAAATCATAAAATATCCCTAGATTGTTTTCTTGAGCTGTCGGAAATTTGTCCTTGGGACTCAAAAAACGAGTTTGAATTGGCCACGGTAAACAAACCATCGGTGTTCGAGTTATTGAGGTTTTACGGTTTTGTATATTAACCCTTTCATCACTGAGTTTCTTAAATGAACTCTTCCATCCTTGTATGTAGAAATGCCCACCGATGCAAATAGGAAATATCAGTTTAAAATAATAATAAAACCAGAATGGCAAACATTTTAGATCCTGATAAGACGTCTCGTTCATTTTGATCTGTATTTGCATCTGTTGATCTATCAAGCATCTATATTTGGTCTGCAGGGCTGAAAGGCTGAAAGGGTTAAACCCTTTCATGTGAGATTATAGAAACAAAGTACAGTAAAACCTCAATAACTCGAACATCGACGAAGACTTGTTTACTATGGCTAAATCTCAAACTCGTTTTTTGTTCCCTAGAAAATTCTTCTGATAGCCCAAGAAAACAAATGTTTTGGGATATTTAAGGGATTTTTTTCTTGTTTTATCATGAAAATGTATGATGTGTGTACTCATTACAATCGCCTCATCGAGGCAATTCTAATTACACTAAGCTTATCATTATTTTATTGAAGATAAAAAAGACATCCCTGAATTATCCCCATTTGCCTCCTAACGTGGCACTACGATTAACCCTCAGTTGCTCGAACTATCCATTTTTAGAACAAATTTCCATGGTTCCAAGGATGTTCGAGCTATTGAAGTTCGTATGACGTAGATATGCATTTTTACGTCTAAGTCTATTTTTTCTGCCAATCAGATACCTGGTTTTATTGGTTGAATACGATAGCTTAGCTCTAGAAACTAAACAATACAATTTTGCACTTCGTCCGAGTGCTTAAATTTTAGTGTTCAATTTCCCCAGGCAAACTATAACTAACACAAATAACCATTAACTTTAATTTCGGTATTTAAAAATGATGAAGCACCTAATTTTAGAATATTATTTTACAGGCTAGCCTTCTTGATGTCCGGTTTTCAATTTCTCCAGGCAGTGCTAGTTGTTCTGACGGGAGTCACATTATGCTGATACCAGTGCGATTATTCTCCTAACTGTTTTTCCAAATGCTAAGCGCCCAACGAAAGAACAGCTAATATCAATTTTACACGAAAAAAGCCTTAGTTATGCCTCGATAAAAACGTCTGAAATCAACGAAAAGTGTCTTTGGGCTATATGTGACAGCAAATAGTTATGATGATGATGATGATGACGTTTTACTTCCCTTTCAACATTTTTAAAGTCATATCGAGACGATAAACGGATGATAATGATAGGTTCGTGCAAGAAATCGCCGTACAGTCATGAGCGTAATTCCGCCTCCAATGGGATTCGAACCCAGGACTTTGTGATCCGAAGTCGGTAGCGATAACCACTCAGCCACCCGGATGCTTCTACAAACAGCTAGGATACTCACCAATAGCTATGCTATCTGAGGTCGACCTTTACAAGTAAGTTAGTTCCTACCAGTTGTCCAATGTGGCATCATAGGGCTCGGCTACGGATCACAGGTATTCCTAAAATAATAAAAAAAAGAGAAGCCGGAACTGCATATGGCTGTCAAGAACAGACTCAGTATTTATTTATGCATACAAAATTATATTGTGTTCTTTGTATCCAATGCATCGCTCTTCACAGAACATATATCTCATATCTAAAACATTCACCATTTAAGATTATATTTTGTATGAAACCAAATCCAATATATTTTCTCATGAGTGCTTTATATTCTAATTGTTGTCTTAAATTACTTTCATAATACTAACTGAATATTCCTTTGACTGAGAAACTGAGAATCGTCTGTGTTAATTTCAAAAGCATTTTGTGTTCCTGTGTTGCAGTTCTTCTTTCTATGCGTGTCTGTGATTTCATAAGTGGCGTTTGTGGTGTTCTTATTTGTTCCTCATCTCTCCTTCCTTTGATGCCTCGGGAGGGTTGTGCTTCATGTTTCTGGCATTTCCTGAGTATCTTCACTTTTAGGTTTGCTCTATCAATACATCACGAAAACATGCCTATATAATTTTGACCCCCTTAAACCCCACTTTTGTACAGTAAAACTGGGGTTTACAGGGGTATACATTATTTTTCTTATTTCTACTCAAAAACATAGATTGTGGGTACTCGTTAGAACCGCCTCGATGAGGCGGTTCTAACGAGTACCCACAATCTATGTTTAGAGCAGAAACACGAAAATATAAGATTTTTTTTATCTGAAAATTTTCTTTGTTTGGTGGTAAAAATTTCAGCATATTTGAATGGGCGTGTTTTCGTAATGAATTCACGGTGAAGCAGTCACACTGAAAGAAAACACTGCAATCAAGAGCGAAACTATTCGTGCGAATATATTTCCTTAGTGTTTGCAAATAAAAGGTGCATATATTTTAGATAGTAGATTATTAGGTTATCAATGGTAAATAAAATACCTAGTTATGCAGAAATAAAGGGAATACAAATGTCCCAAGTGTTCTCGTTTCTTCTGCTTATTCTGATGCATGGTATAACATGTAAAATAATACAATTAATTAAGCTGTAAGTTGTTCAAATCACGTATTGTTATTGTTATTGTAAGCTTTGATGATTACACATCGGGATACAGATTAATACAAGTCTTTTGACTTTCTTCTGAATCCCATTTGTATAAATTATCAATGCTTGTACTAGTTTATATTATTATATTGAAATTATACAAATAAAATATGTTTAAACCAACCATGGACTGGTTCTGAACACCTAAGTTTAGTCTATTTGTCCGGGAAAATATTTGTGAAACAAAAGGACCAAGATTGCACTGTATCGCCTGATTAACAGACAGGCTTCGAGTCAAATGGTCTTTCGGTTGAAGAGAAGTTCGATACTGATTGTATCAGGGTTGAACGACACGTCAACCCTTGTGGGTCATTTTGTGTCGTCACCCAGAGGAAGGGTAGAAACGAGAAAAAGAAGAGATAGTAGAGGAGATGAAGAGAGGGATAGGGAAGAAATAGGGCTATGAAAGAAAGTGAAGGAACAGAAGAAACAACACCTTTATCCCTAACTAACCCAATATCAGTTGGGCGCCCGGTGACAAACGCTACAGGGTACCTTCGTCTTACCCAACCACCCCGCAAAAATATAGATTTTCAAGATGGCGGCCATCTTCGATTCCAATCAGAACGATTTTAGCTACTTTTGATCTACAGGTCACCGCGATACTTCCAATGAAGTTTCGAGTCAATTGGTCTTTTGGTTTAGGATAAAAACGTTCAAAATAGATTTTCAACATGGCTGCTAGGGTTACCAGCTATTTCCGATAAGAATGATTTTAGCTATCTTTGTTTCTCAAGTCACCCGATACTTCCTATCAAGTTTCGAGTCAATTAGCCTTTCAGTTTAGAAGAAGCGAAAACTAAATTTTCAAGACTGCAGCCTAACAGGTTTCAAGTCAATTGGCCTTTCGGTTTAGGACAAGAATCTAAAATTAGATTTTCAAAATGGCGGCCATCTTGGATTTCCGATCGGAATAATTTTAGATATTTTTGAGTTACAAGTCACCCTGATGCTTCCTACTAGGTTTCAATTCAATTGGTCTTTCCGTTCAGGCCCAGTCAACCCAATGGGGTCATGTCGAGCGCGGTCAGTTTACCTAACCACACGTTTACTGGGCAGGCTTAGTCCTCTAAGCGGTTAACCAGTATTGTGCACATTCTTTCGCCAGAAACTGACAACTGCCCTTCTTGAATCAGCGGAAGGGAGAGAACTACTTTTGATCTACAAGTCACACCGGTGTTTCTAAGTTTCAAGTCAACTGGACTTTCCGTTCAGGAGAAATAAAAAATAGATTTTCAAGATGGCGGACATACCGGCCATCCTAGATTTCTGATCGGAATAATTATAGCTATTGTTTTTTATCTACAAGATACCCCGATACTTTCTACCTAGTTTCAAGTCAACTGGCCTTTCGGTTCAGGAGAAGAAGCGCAAAAATAGATTTTCAAGACGGCGGCCATGGCGGCCGTCCTGGATTTCCGATCGAGACGACTTCAGCTAGTTTTGATTTGCAAATCACCCTGATGCTTCCTACCAAGTTTCAAGTCAATTGGCCTTTTGGTTTAGGAGAATAAGCGAAAAATAGGTTTTCCAGATTGTGGCCTTGGCGGCCGTCTTTGATTTTCGATCGGATCGATTTTAGCTATTTCTGATCTACAAGTCATCCTGATGCTTCCCACCACGTTTCGAGTCAACCGGCCAGGGGTGTAAGAGGAGTAGGCTTTTTAAGCAAATTGTTGATGCCGGACGACGGACGACGCTCGATGGATGTTGGACATTGACCGATTACAATAGGTGCCCTTGAGCACCGGTTTCTTTTAAATCATTCTTCTTTGATCTGTTTGAGGCATTGGCTTTGTACAATACGAATTTGCTAGAAAAGAATAGGGGATACTTACCAGTTTAACCTATGGTTGTTTCTTCTCCCGGATTCTTCCTCGAATCTTGTTGCAAACTGTAATAAGAGCTGTCGCAGGACAGATTAACTCGCCTGAATTACATTTTGCTTCCAAAACTGCAACACAAATTTTTAACCATTTTTTTCTGTGACCTTGACCTCGAGGTCACTCATGTGGGTCAGAATGGTACAGCATAAACTTTCAGACCAGTATTTAACATCAGGGCAAGTACGAACTACTTTTATCCAGAGATTCAGAAGATATAGCATTTTAAAAACTTTAAGCAAATTCTCTTACCAACGCCTTGGTGACTGCTATAGCTCCACATGTACTTTCGTACAGGTGCGCTAAAAACGGCCGATTTTTTTAACTTTAAAACTGACACAAAAACTGCCGATTCATCTCTTTCCGGTTTTGAAACTGACACTAAAATGGCCGATTCAACTCTTCCCAATTTTAAAACTACATAAAACGGCCTATTAATCTCTTTCCGATACAAACCTGGCGCAAAAACGGTCGACTCGTCTCTTTTCAACTTTAAAACTGACACGTAAACAGCCGAATAATCTCTTTTCAACTTTAAAACTGGCACAGAAACAGCCGATTTATCTCTTTCCAACTTTGACACTGACGCAAAACGGCCGATTCACCTCTTAACAATTTTAAGACTGACGCAAAAACTGCCGACTCTCTCTTGACAATTTTAAAACTGACGTAAAGATGATCGCTTCATCTCTGTTAAATTTAAAACTGACGTAAAAGCGGCCGATTCATCTCTCCAATTTTAACCCTTGTCCTGCTGAATAAATTAAGATACACCACCCACTTCTAATTTTCAGCCAAGCCAATCAGATTACTTGATCCAGATTTTTATTATAAATTCACATACTTAATGGCAAACAGTGCAGAGCCAGATCAGTTGGCTTTTGAAGAAGCCAACTGATCTGGATCTACACTGTTTGCAAAGGCAGAGTATATCCAGGTTCAGCAGGACAGGGTTAAAACTGGTGCAAAACGGCCAATTCAGCTGAACACTTTCACCTCTTTCCAATTTTAAAACAGACAAATAACGGCCGATTCATCTTACCAATTTTAGAAATGACGCTTTGCGCGGTTTGAAACTGAATCGTTTAACGTATCTGTATATTTTTCTTGGTAAAAAAAGTCGTTTTTGAGTCTATATAGAATAGAATCATGCAATGGGCATATCGATCATCTGATTCTAGGCCTTCCTACGCGTTCTTAACTTTGCAATTCAAAGAACAAATTAGATGATGAGTTAGTAGTTTCTGTCAATATTATATCGAGACAATGAAAGGGTGATGATGAAAGGCTCTATATAACCATTACGAAAACACGCCTATTCAAATATATAGAAAATTTCACCTCCAAAAACTGAAAATTTTCAGATAAAAACTCTATTTTTTCATATTTCTGCTCTAAACATAGATTGTGGGTACTCATTAGAACCGCCTCGACGAGTACTCACAATCTCTGTTTTTGAGCAGAAATAAGAAAATAATGTATACCCCTGTAAACCCCAGTTTTACTATATAAAAGTGGGGTTTAAGGGGGTCAAAATTATATAGGCATGTTTTCGTGATGGATGCATAGTAATGAGCCTTAATCCGCCCCTAGCAATAGCAACCTCGGGATTTCGTGATACGAAGTCGTGATCGCTAAATGCGCTTTCTCGGGAACGCGTCTGAGCAAACAGAACTCACTGACAAATTGCTTGTATCATATTTACGCAAATATATATAGGACAGAGGTGAAAGAAGCAAATGGATAAGAGAAGGAAAAACATGTGATAATCTATCTCCGACTGTATTTATCCCAAGTTTTCGGACAGCCTATCCCCTTGCAATATTTTTAAAATTTGAACAAGTTCATTTTGATGCTGCTTAAATGCAGCTGGATAAGTGACAGTGTAGACCAAGATCGGACGCCATTCCGCGGCGTCTAAGCTGGGTCTACGTGGTCTTTTCAGCCTGTCCAAACACTTCGGGTAAATAGGGTATTTATATCTGCAGCTGTGACTACATGCTAAATACAAAACCAATTAATTGAAAATGAATTAGTTATACTAACCGGTTTTATATCGGTATCACTTTTTCAGTGTTCTTGTCCAGCGAACTCTTGAAAATCTGGCTTCGTCTCCTCGTCTTCATCTTTAAAACAGACGCTTTGTGGCGTTTCACTCAGTTATGCATTTCGGTGCTGTTAAACCCTTTCAGCCCGGCGGACCAAAAATGATACCTGTGCAAACAGTCTAGATCCTGATGAGACAGGATCTATATTGTTTGCCATTCTGTTTTGTTTATTTGTAGTTTAGACTGAAACGCCCTTTTTGGATCAGTGAACATGTCCAAATTCAAGGATGGAAGTCCACTTCAGAAACTCAGGGATGAAATGGTCAACGCAAGTTTCCGCATATTTCTTTTTCTTGATAAAAAAGAAACATTACGAAAAGTTCCGTTTGCTACGCATTTCACGATATCCATGATCTCACCCAACGTTGTAAAAACCAGCGTAAAGTGACAAAACAGCGCGGCGATATTTACATCTATCTGCAGCTGTGACTACATGCTAAATACAAAACCAATTAATTGAAAATGAATTAGTTATACTAACCGGTTTTATATCGGTATCACTTCTTCAGTGTTCTTGTCTAGCGAACTCTTGAAAATCTGGCTTCGTCTCCTCGTCTTCATCTTTAAAACAGACGCTTTGTGGCGTTTCACTCAGTTATGCATTTCGGTGCTGTTAAACCCTTTCAGCCCGGCGGACCAAAAATGATACCTGTGCAAACAGTCTAGATCCTGATGAGACAGGATCTATATTGTTTGCCATTCTGTTTTGTTTATTTGTAGTTTAGACTGAAACGCCCTTTTTTGGATCAGTGAACATATCCAAATTCAAGGATGGAAGTCCACTTCAGAAACTCAGGGATGAAATGGTCAACGCAAATTTCCGCATATTTCTTTTTCTTGATAAAAAAGAAACATTACGAAAAGTTCCGTTTGCTACGCATTTCACGATATCCATGATCTCACCCAACGTTGTAAAAACCAGCGTAAAGTGACAAAACAGCGCGGCGATATTTACATCTAACGAGCTAATACTTACTTCTATGTCATCAACGAACTCCCCACATGTTGCAAAAAAATCAGCGTATACAGACAAACAGCGCGGAGATATTTAAACATCTGACGAGTTAATACTTAAATCAGCACGATCATATTTACGCATCTGACGACCTGATACTTAGTATTTCTGTAATATCAGCGATCTAGCCCAATGTTGTAAAATCAGCGTACAGTGACAAAACAGCGCGATATTTACGCATCTCACGATCTAACACTTAGTACTTCTGTAGCATCAACGTTATCTCCCAATGTTGTAAAATCCAGCGTACAGTGACAAAACAGCGCGGTGATATTTACACATCTGATGAGTTCATACTTACTACTTTTATATTATCAATCATCTCTGCCAGTGTTGTAAAAACCAGCGTACAGTGACAAAACAGCCCGGTGATATTTATGATTCTGACGACGTAATACTTACTTATTCTATATCATCCACGATCTCTCCCAAAGTTGTTAAAACCAGCGTACAGTGAAAAAACAGCGCGAGTGTATTTACACATCTGACGACCTAATACTTACTTCTACATCATCAACGATCTCTCCCAGTGTTGTAAAAACCTGCGTACAGTGACAAAACAGCGCGATGATATTTACGTATCTGAATATCTAATACTTGCTACTTCTATATCGTCAACAATCTTTCCCAACGTTGGAAAGATCAGCGTACAGTGACAAAACAGCGCGATGGTATTTACGCATCTGACGACCTAATACTTACTACTTCTTCTATATCATCAATGAGCTCTCTTAATGTTGTAACAACCAGCGTACAGTGAATAAACAGCGCGATGATATTTACGCATCTTACGACCTAATATATACTTACTACTTCTTCTGTCATCAACGAGATGTCCTTATGTTGTAAAAACCAGCGTACAGTGACAAAAAAGCGCGATGATATTTATCCATCTGACTACTTACTATTTCTGTGTCATTAACGATCTCTCCAAGTATGTAAAATCCAGCGTACAGTGAAAAAAAAAAAAAAAAAAATCAACTGCGCAGTGATATTTACACACCTGGCGACCTAATACTTACTACTTCTGTATCATCCAGGATCCTTCCCAGTGTTGTAAAAAACAGCGTACAGTGACAAAAGAGCGCGATCATATTTACGCATCTGTTGACCATATACTAACTACTTCTGTCACATCAAAGATTTCTCCCAGTGTTGTTAAAACCACCATACAGATACAAAGCGCAATGATATTTACGCATCTGACGACCTAATACTAACTACTTCAATATCATACACCATTTCTCCCAGTGTTGTTAAAACTAGCGTAGAGTGACAAAACAGCGCGATGATATTTACGCAACTGACAACCTGATACTTACTACTTCTATATCATCAACGATCTCTCCCAGGGCTGTAAAAAACAGCGTACAGTGACAAAAAAGCGCGGTGATATTAATGCTTCTGACCAGCTAATACTTAGTACTTCTGTAGCACGAAGCGTGAAAACACAGCGCGATGATATTGACGTAGTACTTCTATATCATCAACGATCTCTCCCAGCGTACTGAAAGAAAACAACGCGGCGATGATGATGTTTTGGTGTTTTCTCAGTTATTAAAGTCGTATCGTGGCGATGGAAGGGAGATAATTAAACGTTTAGAGCAACAGAGCGCCGTATAGTCGTGAGCTGACTTCCGCCTGCAAAGGGATTGGAACAAGTGACCCTGTGATCCGAATTCGGAAGCACTACCACTCGGCCATCTGGACGTTTCAACGCGTTGATATTTGTATATCTGACGATTTTTTTTCATAGTACTTCTATAAGATCAACGATCTCTCCCGTAAAATAAATAACATCACGAAAACATGCCTATATTATTTTGACCCCCTTAAACTCCACTTTTATATAGTAAAACTGGGATTTACAGGGGTATACATTATTTTTCTTATTTCTGCTCAAAAACATAGATTGTGGGTACTCGTTAGAACCGCCTCGCTGAGGCTGTTCTAACGAGTACGCACAATCTATGTTTTGAGCAGAAATGTGAAAAATATCAGGGTTTTTTATCTGAAAATTTTCAGTTTTTGGATGTGAAATTTTTCTATATATTTGAATAGACATGTTTTCGTAATGAAACAGCGTATAGAAACAAAACAGCGCAGTCATATTTATGCATAGCCACATGACCATTATGAAAATATACCTATTCAAATATACTGAAAATTTTACCACAAAAAAATGAAAATTTTCAGACAAAAAATTCTGATATTTTTAATATGTCTTCTCAAAACATAGATTGTGGGTACTCGTTAGAACCGCCTCGACGAGGCGGTTAGATGTGGGTACTCGTTAGAACCGCCTCGACGAGGCGGTTCTTACGGGTACCCACAATCTATGTTTTTGAGCAGAAATAAGAAAAATAATGTATACACCTGTAAACCCCAGTTTTACTATATAAAAGTGGGGTTTAAGGGGGTCAAAATTATATAGGCATGTTTTCGTGATGAATATCATGATCTCGTTCAACTATTAACTCTTTCAACCCTCAGTTTCTGAAGTGACCTCTTCCATCCTTGAATGTGGGCATGCCCACTGATGCAAATAGGGGTTTAAGTTAAAATTCAGAAACAGAATGGCAAACATTGTACATCCTGATGAGACGGCTCATAACTGGCCGTCTCATCTGGAGGTACATGGTTTACACAGGTATCTGTTTTGGTCTGTCAGGCTGAAAGAGTTAAACACGCGCTTCGCCAGTCAATAAAACAAACGAATTATATAAAATAAACGCAAGTGAGTACTTAAAAACAGTCGAGTATAAACAACCCAAAATGTTATAGACGGACAAACGTTTGTAACCCAAAGCAATATGACCCCTCAACTTCAGCGAAGTTGAGGGACAGACGGACGCACATTACAAAAGCAACACGATCCCTTAACTTTTCCGATGTTAGGGACATCACAACAAGAAAAAATCGCCTTTAGGCGACTGAAACGAATAAAATCCTTTTTCACAGAACTGGTACAGTAATATTTAAAAAAAAATATTTCTTTACAACATCGATATAACAACATACAGCTCATTTCCCGCCTTCATACACGACGATTTGATTATAAATGTCAACTGGGTTTTGGGTTTTGAAACTGCAAAACATTACTCTCCTAATTGACGTTTCTGGTTGCTAAGTTGTGGTCAGATATTGACTATTATATGCAAATTCTCAAAAGACAATAAAATTATTCAAAACACCATTTTTTCTTGTCAGTATGTAATAGACATGCAAACAAAAATCTGGATAAAAGAAGTTAAACCCGTGCGCATATCTTATGTTATACTGTTCTATTCCAACCCGACGGTCAGAGCTTCAGATTAGGCACTCTTGTTTTTTTTAAGCAAAAAATGCTGGTATTGTTTCTCATTTCTCCATGAAAACATATGTTGTGGGTATACATCAGAAGCGCCTCGCTGAGGCGCTTCTGCTGTGTACCCACGACATAGGTTTTCCAGGAGGAATTAGAAAAAATATTATGCGGATACCCTCATATCAGGAGCGATGTAAGGTTCTATGTGACGTATTTGTCAGGATTTTGATCAGATTTTACCCTTGTCATGCTGAATATATTAAGATGCCACGCCCACTTCTAATTTTCTGCCAATCAGATTACTTGATCCAGGTTGTTGATACGAATTCATATGCTTAGTGACATACAGTGCAGATCAAGATCAGTTGGCTTCTTCTTCAGAAGCCAACTGATCTGGATCTACACTGTTTGCTAAGGCAGGGCATGTCGTGTTCAGCAAGAGAAGGGATAAGACCAGTCAACACTGTGCATAACGTAGTTTGAAAGAATGTAAACATTTTCAGAACTGAAACTTTTTATAAAAGTGAATTTCAACATTTTAATGTGTATGTAGCCGAGAATTAATGCAAACAGTGTAGATCCTGATCAGACGTTGTATTCGATGGCATCCGATCTTAGCGCACACTATCTATTCTATTTGCCAGGGTCCCTAGTTTGCTGACGCCACACATAAACAGGCTGGAAGTTTGAAGTTATCTTATCAAAGTTAGATATCCGAAATAAAAAAAAATATCTCGCCTTTTTGCCCTTGCTCATGAACACCATCAGGAAAACATGCCTATATAATATTGACCCCCCTTAAATCCCACTTTTATATAGTAAGACTGGGGTTTACAGGGATATGCATTATTTTACTTATTTCTACTCAAAAACGTAGATTGTGGCTACTCGTTAGAACCGCCTCACCGAGGCGGTTCTAACGAGTGCCCACAGAGTATGTTTTGAGCAGAAATATAAAAAAATATCTGAATTTTTATCTGAAAATTTTCATTTTTTTGTGGTAAAATTTTCAGTATATTTGAATAGGCTTGTTTTCGTAATGAGAGAACATTTGAATCAGATGTGCATTACATGTAATTGTATATAAACAGAATATGTGAACGGGCTTATCTACTTTTAACCAGCTCAAAGGATACGGATACACTTTCAAGGGAGACGACTCTGTTAAAATTGTTTTGATTACCTTCCGAAAATGAATCTACTTTTAAGGGTACAGACAACCCGCTTTATACCGACACTCGATACAACGACAAATTGGTTATAATGACAATCTGTCACGAAATCTTCGCTTAAGGGGTAACAATTAGTCACAAATTATGCCAGAATATTGTATTTAATACTTTAAAGAAACACAGGTTTTGGGTATTCGTTAGATTCGCCTCAGTGAGGCGATTCTAACAAATATCCAAAACATATGTTCTATGAGGTGATAAAACAAGACCTTTCTTACATATCAATCTGCTCATTAAGTATTCTGTACAACGTCAAAATCATTTTAACGGCAAAGTCTTTGGGAATAAATGCTGTCGTTGCAACGAGGGCTCACTTTTTTTTCAAGTAAACAGGAAATTGAAAAGTAGTCTCCTTTGTTAAATATGGCAGAAAATCTACCGTGTATCCAGTTCCCTTAATTTGATATTCACCATCTTGGTCTACCACGCCTATTGCTACTACTATCTCTCTTACCTCAACTTGTATTATCTCGTTGTAATCATCAGTGTGTCTCTTCAGATTTGGACTTTATTGCTTTAGTTGCAGGGCTTAATTAGGCTATAAAAATAGACCAGCTAGGACTTGATGTTTATACAATGTCGCATCAACGTCGATATGTGTATAAACGTCATAACGCTGTATCGACAATAGTGCGACGTTGTATAAAAGGCATGACGTATCGGCGATCATCTGACATTGTATACATTCATATGCCCCGCTGGGAGGCCAGTCTGTAAGATGATTTTCTAAGTCATATGCTGTTCTTCAGGTCCTTGGTTTTTGTTCAGACTAAAGACGACGGGCCGGTCTGTGGACATAGGCCTTTTGCTGTTCATGCTGTCCTTGGTTCGATCCCAGATAAGAATTTCTACTTATGTGATACTTTACGTGCATGTTTAGAATAAAGACGACGAACCAGGTTGTTGAACTTTGCCGGTCGTTTGCTGTTCATGCTTTCCTTGGTTCGATTCCCGATAAGAATTTCTGCTTTAGTGATAATTTCCGTGCATGTTTACAATAAAGACGACGAACCAGGTTGAATTTTGCAGGTCGTTTGTCGTTCATGCTGACCTTGGTTCGATTCCAGATAACAATTTCTGCTTTAGTCATACTTTCAGGGCAAGTTCAGATTAAAGGCGACGGGCCTAGTTGTTGGATTTTGTAGGTCTTTTGCTGTTCGTGCTATTCTTGGCGTCTTGCGGCGTTTGTGCGTGCGTGTGTGTAGGGGTTACCTGTGGCTTCCTCGTTGTCATCCTGATGATCTGTCTTTGTCTTCTTCTTGTGCTGCTGCTACTTCTACTACTATGTCTACTGCTACTACTACTACTGCTACTCGTTATCGCATGTTAATCATTATCATTTAACTTTATCCCTCTTTTCAAGACATGCTTAGAATAAAGGCGGCGGGCTAGTTTGTTGGATTTTATGGGTCATTTGCTGTTCATGCTGTCCTGGGTCCGACTCCCGATAAGGTAGGAATTAGCCCTGTGTATGTCTTTACTCCGTCTCATAGAGCTTTATCGTTTTATCGCATTGTAATCGTCAACATTTGGACTTAAACTCTTTCAGCTCTGAAAACCAAAGTATTTTTTTTTTTTTTTTTTTTTTTTTTTTTTTTGCAAACAGTATAGATCCAGATGAGATGGCTCAATATGAGCCATCTCATCTGGATCTATACTGTTTGCAATTCTTTCTTTTTTATTTTTGATCAAGATCCCTGTTAGAACAATTTTCAAATAAAATCAGCGGCCCTGGTTTTATAGGTCATCTGCTGTTCGTGTTTCCTTGGTTCGATTCCCGATAACGGCTGTTTATGTTGTCACGTTCATAACTACAACTACTACTACTACTACACTTACTAAATCACTTTTGATGTTATTAACCAGAGCAACAGATAAGTTTCGGAGGTTCAGGTATTTTACCGCTCAAAATTTAATTGGTTGAAATCCTGTTTTCATTTTAGGATTTGACTTAAGATACCACCAAAATTAGAATTTAATTGGTAAAACTTAGAAAACGGAAAGGATGGTATTAAAATTAAAAACATGGTCTTTTATCATATAGAATCTAATATTAGGACAGTATTTGTAAAAGCACCTTCTATGTGCAGTAATTATATTATAAATAGTGATCATGTGCTTTTCTGGCTCTGAAGCATTTTTTACCGCTGAGTTTTTAAAATAACTCGGCACTTGTTCAAATTAGTTGGGTATTTTACTCTAATAAAACCTCTTATCTCTTCCTCTGATTATCAACTATACATGAGAAATAAACACACACTTAGGGAAAACATCTTGCGATTCAAACCGTACTTGCTCTAAGTATTCGGAATAACATGCCTGTGCAAACGGTGTATACCCAGATCAGACGCCGCAGTCTATAATGTTTGCCACTCAATCAGCAATTCTGGTGGTAAAATGTTGTTTTTTTTTTATTTGGGTTCAACGGCCCTTTCAAGAATATTTCACTTATGTCGAGCCGATCGTTCATCAAAAGTGGGCGAAAACCGGAGAACCCGGGAAAAAACCACCTGACCATCCGTAAGCAGAACTTAGCTTTCCCACATGTGACCCGAGCGAGAATCCAACCACAGCGATGAGAAACCTAATGGATTAAGAGTCAGCTCTTATTCACTAGGCTACGGGGGCCCGCGGTAAAATGGAATTGCACAAAGTTTAGGACAAGTATGGTTAGGAGTTAAGAGGTCCGAATATTTAATGTAAATACGGTTTATATGGAAAATAGGCGATATGAGCCGGGACACAGCATTTCCTTCAAAATTGCAATAGGCCCTGCGCAGACTGATCAGACTGCGCATCCGCGCAGTCTGATCAGAGTCTGCGTAGGGCAATCTGCAGGTAGCCAAGGATACAAAGCGTCTTCAGGCAGACAGCGAAGACTCAGATCAACCTGTGCCACCGCACAGGCTGATCAGAGGCTTCACTGGGCGCACATGCAGTCTTGTAGGAAATGCTGTGTCCCGGCTCATATGTTAACAATAACACTGCCCTAAAGCGTAAAGGGGTCCTGCAGGCACATGCGAACAACGTATACCTTGATCGCAAGGGATGCAACTCTGTCAAACTTGCTTAGCTTCTCTTCTGAAAAGGGGTATACCCTAAAATGAAAGAATTTGCTCCTTCATGGAAGCAAATGCTTTCCTCTTAGAGCAGACCCCTTTTTCAGAACGGATCTGGTGTGCAGACAAACAGGAAGTCACAAGATACCTCCCCTATCGAAAATGGTGGGGATCCTACCATGTGCATCAAGTATGCTAAATTGGACATTTTTACGATTGATGCAGATTGCGCAGCGGCTGGAAATATTCAAAGCATGAGAAAAGTCATAATACATATGCAAACAGCGTAGACCCGGATAAAACTGCCATGCCCGCGCAGTCTGATCAGAGTCTTCTTTGTTCATTTATTCAAATCCGCATTACGAAAATACGCCCATTCAAATATACAGAAAATCTCACCTCCAAAAACTGAAATTTTTTAGATAAAAAAACTCTGATATTTTTTCATATTTCTGCTCAAAACACAGACTGTGGGTACTCGTTAGAACCGCCTCGGCGAGGCGGTTCTAACGAGTACCTACAATCTATGTTTTAATCAGAAATAAGAAAAATAATGTATACCCCTGTAAACCTCAGTTTTACTATATAAAAATGGGGTTTAAAGGGGTCAAAATTACATAGGCGTGTTTTCGTGATGGTTTAAACGATTCTATAAGCGAACAGAGATGACCTTGACCAGACTTGATATGCAGGCTGATATGGGCCTTCGCTGTCCGCATACTGGATAAGAATATTTTCTCATGACACGGCTCATGTGGAAGGACAGGCTTTCAGGGGAGCCAGCTCTTTTCACTGTTCTTTTTGCATCCATTCTGAAAATGGAGCAAATGCTTTCGTTTGACCCATTTATGCCGATGGACTTTTCTACCATAAATCTATGGACCGGTCCATTTCGCAAAGAAGGTGCGTCTGGTTAGAATATACTATTACCATATTTTATAGAAATGCATGTATTTGATGCAACGGTGTAGACCCTAATCAGACGCCGCGTTCTGCAGCGTCTGATTTGGGTCTATACCGTTTGCAAATGTCCCATTTATGGGACTCTAGGCATAAGGGTTAAGTAGATCCCTTTATAGAAGGGGTTTGCCGTGCAGCAAAGCATAAAAAGGAAGATACAAAAGTTGTCTCCCGTGCGAAATGGAAGGTGTATTTTCACATGATGCGAAAAAGGTCTTTGTAGAAAATTCTAACAGGGAAAGCCTGCAGCAGTCTGCGCATCCGCGGAGTCTGATCAGGCTGTGTCGGTACATTCTTCTGTGTCTAATGACAGTAACCAGACAGCGCAGGTCTTTATCAGACTACACAGAAGCATATATAGGCTAACAGCGGGCACACAAACTGCTGGATAACCTAGACATTCGCTCTCTGTGTTCAGTACAGTCGACTCCCGTTATCTCGACCTCGCTTATCTCGAATCAACGCTTATCTCGAAGTGAAAATCAGGTCCTGCTTTAACATGGAAATCTAATAACAAGTAACAGAATAGTGTGGAAAAGAGGTGGAACTGCTCCTAAGGAGCAATTTTCTCTTCTTTTCCACAATATTTTCAATATATCTCTAACTTCAGGAGTCAAATTACATATTCATTTGTTAAATGTGTTGTTCGATTTTTTTTTGTTTTCCTCGATTCCGTAAATCTGATATATCGAGGTTAGGATACATATGTATCTCGAAGTGTTTCAGAGAATCCCTAAGAATTCGAGATAGCGAGTTAAATGTTTATGATCTGAAGACCTTTTTCCCATGAACTACTCAAAACGAAACCAATATCTGACCAAAATTTATCCATTATTGGGGAGTATCTTGTTTTTTTGATATTTCAGAAAAATACTGGGACCAGGGAAATTAAAATGGCTATATTTCATAATACGATTATGTAATAATTTCTAAAAGATAACGTCGTGAGGCGAAAAATGAACTATACGCATGTTTGTGTATCAACCAACGGGATCGATACACAGCAAAAGGAAACCAAATCTGTTGGGCCCGACTTGTTCGTTTGACCGCTAAAATCTAGTTTTCATCCCATATATATTTTTTTTAAAGTTCCATTATACACGGTAAATGTGCGAATAGCAAATGTATGCGAAGACTGACTCCCGGCCAGTAGGACTCCGACTGTAATTACAAGTGCTACTCCTGACGCTCAAATGAACAAGTCTGCTTGGTTTGTTAGAGTATTAGTGCAATAACTTAACGGTGAAGGATATCTTTACATCGTGCCACTCCTCAAGCTTCACACTTAGCAATCTTGGTAAAAAATTCAGCAGAAAACATTTTGAAATATTTTTCGGATTTTTTTTTTTTCAAAACGTTGACTCAACGTTGAATCGACATTGTTTCAATGTTGTGTCCCTGCTAGGGATGATTTGACATTTCATGGAAATTATCTCCGGAGACAGTTTGCATGAAGTGTCAAAGCCAATTTCTGGGAAAATGAGAAAAATAACTCCAGTTTGTAGTCTGCTGAATTTTCCCATAGAGTGGTAAAGGTTAATTGATATTTAACGTAGACTTTGATGTCATATGAAGTGATCCTTCACAAATACTATTGTAACTTACAGTATTGTGCAGCTTCCTCATCTCCATTCTTTCATTGGACGCAAATCACGACATATATACTTCACTTCACTTCTATAACTCCAGTTATTTATTTTTGATTTAGGTTTTACGGTCATTTCAAGCGTATTTCATTTATATCGAGCCGGTCGTTTATCAAAGGTGGGCGAAAACTGGAGAATCCGGAGAAAAACCACCTGACCATCCGTAAGCAGAACTTGGCTTTCCCACATGTTACCCGAGCGAGGCTCGAACCACAACAGTGAGAAACCTAATGGATTAAAAGTCAGCTCTCCTATCCACTAGGCTACGGGGGCCGCATAACTCCGGTTAAACAGACTTTTGTAGTATACTACTGTCCACTCTTTCACTGGACGCGAATCACGACAGTGACACTTCACTTCACTTTAGTAACTTCAGATAAAAAGGGGAGTTTGGTAGCATCCTTATGTCCATTCATTTCTTGTTACACTTCACTTCACTTCCAGAACTCCAGAAAAAGGGGTATATAAATATTTGTCTTTTTCTTCAAGAAAACATATGTTGTGGGTTCTCATTACAAGCGCCTCGGCGAGGCGCTTGTAATGAGAACCCACAACATGTTTTTTTATGAAAAAATAGGATAAACATCAGTAATGTTCAGATGAAAAAAGTGCCTTGTCTGGAGCTAGGACTTCACTTCAGTTCAGTTCAGTCACGCTGGAGCTATGCCTTCACTTCACTTCATTTTAGTTCAGTCACGAAAATAGTTTGTTCAAGTCATACTGGCCTAAGAGAAGGCGGATGTAACTGGGCAGCGCATCAGCTTGATTTTTATGGGAGCCTAATTTGCTCAACGTTCCTTGTCACGTCTAGTTCTGTAGTGACGTATTAACACTAAAAAATAAAACAGTTGTGGGGAGGTCATCATTAACATCAATAGCGTCTAGGTCTGGCCTCAGACTCTATGACGGCTCCTGTGTTAAGACTTTTAAGTAGGTCGGTTGGTACCCGATGCTCTGGCTCTGGTCGGGCTCATAGGAGTCCAACTGTTGATTTTGTTTTGCTTCAGCATTTCAGTCATTTCTTGCTGTGGAGTCCTCATCGTTGTTTCATCTCTGTATTCGTTTGAGTTATATGTTCTCGGAGATGTTGCACTGATGAGTTAGAAACCCTTCACGCGGACTGAACAAATGTCTTGTGTATACCACGGTAGGGCGAGAGTTATGGCCACGTAAAATCGATTTAAGCCCACCCCAACCCCTAGTAAGGTTTTATTGACCGTTCCAAGGCGGTGCTTCTGCTGCGGTTTACATTTCTGTAATTGTTTGTCTTTGCATGAATGTCCTGGTGATTTTTTTTTTATTTTGGATAGCCGTATGGCCATTTCTGGGGAAAGAAACCTGTCCTTTTGGCTTTCTGCTTGAAGTGTTTTGATTGTGGTGCTGTTGCTTTAAGTGCGTCCTTCTTTCCCTTTGGTGTCTTGGACGGAACGTGTTAGGTACCATGTAATTGTATCGATTCCTGATCATTGCCTTCCTTTCAATTTATTTGCGAACGTCAACATTATATTGTAATGGTCCAAGTATAAGGATTCCAGTAATTTTCGGTAACGTCTCATTTCCTAGACCTGGATTCTTTTCTCGAGTTCTGTAGTCAAGTCTGTCTCACAAGCGTAAAAGAAGGTGGGTGTAACCAGGGAACGCATCAGCTTGATTTTTTGACGGGAGCCTGAAGTCCAAATGGTTCCATGTCACTTTTAGTTTGATGGTGTCGGAGGAATACTGAAAGAATACAAAAGAAAATGTTCTAAAAATCCAATCACTTTTAAAACAAATAAATAACTAGAAATGTGTCCAAAGGACATGGCTGCCCCCCCGCCTGAAAAACTTAAACGCTAATTGCTAACGCCATCTCGGACGCGGATGGAGACGAATGGGCGGACAGACGGACGGACGGAAAGACGGACAGGGGAAACACTATATATCCTTTCCTCCATTCTTAGAATGGCGGGGGCATGAAAATATGAAGCGCGCTGTAGCATAAGCGAACAGTAAAGGTTTAGGCGAGACTGCGCAGTCTCTGCAGAACAAATGTTGTTCGTTCACGTAAGCGGCAAGCCAAGAGGAAACTTGACACGGGCCTCGCTATGGGACTAGGCATGCGCACTGAAAGATTGCTTCGACGGAAAGTCCAAGGACTTTTTATCGCGATGCGGCTCATATACTGAATGGTTTTTCATAGCTCCAGTTAAGGCATCTTTTTTAACCGAATAATACTGATATTTTTTTTTTTTATTTCTCCATGAAAACATATGTTGTGGTACTCATTAGAAGCGTCTCTCCGAGGCGCTTCCAATGATTACCCATAGCATATGTTTTCCTGGAGAAATAAGAAAAATAATATGTGGATACCCTCTCTTATCTGGAGCTATGGACTTAAATTTTTATCGGTATCTACACAGCTGGCCACTCCCCGAGCAATGTAATAAAATGGACAAGTAAATGTTTTAGAAGTTTGGCAAGGAGCTAAGGTGTCCGAACACCAGATTAACTAGAAATGTAGGGACGGATCCAGGAGGATTCCTGAGGGGATTCGATTTTATCATATAAACGTACATGTACTACTCTACGTAATCGGGCAGACAGGTCTGAGCAGATAGTGTAGACCAAGATCAGACGCCGCAGAACGCGGCGTCTGATCTGGGTCAACACTGTTTGCCACTCACCCAGCAATTTTACATACATGTACCTTCACAGGTAGTAAAATGTTGAAGAAAAAGTATTAGGGAAAGTGTCACAAATCTATAAAATTTATCCAAATTTCCCTAAAAATAAAAATTTGACTCAAAGCGGGGTCCGACTGAACCCCCAGAACCCCGTCTGAATCATCCCCTGATATTTGTTTGTAAAACACTATGCCCCTAAACATATACTTGTCTATACAAAATGCCGAAGTTGGAAAGGGGCACAACTCTGACTAAATTCGTTTTCGAAGCTTAATCATGTGATCTACCCCTCAGTCCCAATAAGTTCACCAAGTTTCAAGGCCCCAGCTCAAATAGGAATGTTGTCTCACAAGAAAAGCGTGACAAACGGACGAACAAGTGAACGGACTAACTACCCAAAAGCAATACGTTCCTCCAACTTCTTCGAAGTATTTGGACAGATAGGCTCGAGGAAACGGCGTAGACCCAGACCAGTTGCCAAAATTACTATTTGATCAGGGTAGATACTGTTTGTCACTCATCCAGCATTCATTTAGACACATAAAAGGGTTGTAAGATGGACTTTTTCAAAATTTCGGACAAGTCTGTCAAGAAGGTGATGATTTTGTGTTTAAGGTCCCTTTCAAAATGAGTCGACCCTCGTTACCTCGAAGTCCAAGGGGCTCTCTGAAACACTTCGAGATATCCGTACCTCGACACATCAGATTTGCGGGATTGAGGAAAACAATAAATCGATCGAACAATCCGTTTAACAAATGAATGTGTTATTTGACTCCTGACGTTAGAGGTATTTTGGAAATATTGTGGAAAAGAGGAGAAATTGTTCCTTAGGAGCAATTTCTCCGCTTTTCCACAATATTTTGTTACCTGTTGTAAGATTTCTGTGTTAAAACAGGGACCAGATTTTCTCTTCGATATAAGCGGATTGTAGCGATATAAGCGGACTCGTCGACGACTGATAAGCGAGGTCGTGATAAGGAGAGTCGACTGTATTTAAGTCATATCGAGACAATGGAAGAATAATGAAAGGTTCTATGCAATGGAGCGCTACAATACTGTCGTGTCCTGAATTCCTCCTCTAGCCGGATTCGAACCTGGTATCGACTGGAAGCACTGACCACTCGGCCACTTGGATGCTTCAGACTTTAATTGTTTGGTTTAAACATATTTTATTTCAATACTTTCATTAGTACATAAAACACATAACACATTTTATAGGATTGGAACGAAAGCAATCTGCTTGTTTGGTTCCTCTCCTTGATAACAATATTCAGTGTACAGTATGGCGGAAAAACAACTGTATGATCAAGCATTAAAATGTCATAATATATGTTATAGTTGCCAATTGAAATGGTAGTCGAAAGAAAGCAATATACATAATCGAAACAATAAGGAAAGAAGAGAGAGAGAGAGAGAGAGAGAGAGAGAGAGAGAGAGAGAGAGAGAGAGAGAGAGAGAGGTGGAGCAATCGTTTCGTTTCTGGATAAAGACTATGTGTAAATAAAGAGTGTATGTCTATGATTTCTCTCCAAATTTGAAAATGCAAGAAGGAAAAGTTGCTAAATATCATAGTAATGACTTAAAATCTCTTTGAGTCCCGAATATATTTATGTACTGCCTCAAATATGGTTGTGTTTGTTTGGTTGGAGAGTGTACTGTCCCCAAATAAGAGAACGCGAAGACTTACGGTGATATGTTGAGACACATTGTGTATGAGATCTGCACGTTGACGGGCGTACTGTGGACAATTTAAGAAGAAATGAAAGGCATTTTCAATGGCACCACACCGGCAGTATGGAGAGTCACATATGCGTTTCAGAAATAAATCATTGTTCAAAGCACTACAATTTGTTCTCAAACGGGTATGGAGGATCTGGAAACGTCTATTTCCGGAGTTATAATATTTTGGCACAATAACTGAGCTTTCATTAATAGAGCGTTTAAAAGAACTAACAGACTCGCTATTTCTGCATTCTAATGATAAATTATTCCATTCTCTGACAGTTGAGGAAAAAAAAGAATTGTAGTACAGAGTCGTACGCGCATGAACTGTTTGAGTATCATTCGAATTCCGTAAACTATATTCAGAGAAAGTATTAACAGAAGGGGGGACTAGTGTTGATAGATAAGGAGGTGTTTGGTTGGTGTACATCTTATAAAATAGTGTGAGTTTGTGCTTTCTGCGTCTCGAGTCCAGAGTATCCCAACCAATTTCTTCATAAAGAGCGTGTATAGAAACAAGTTTGGTAGTGCCTGTAACAATTCTTGCTGCCTCATTCTGTATTTTCTCTAGTTCTTCTTTTTCATAATGTTTCTTTAAGTGTTTGAACAGATAGGCTAAAGCAAACAAAGTAGACACAGACCCAGACCAGCTCCAATAAATCATTGCATCTGATCAGGATCCTTACTGTTGGCCACTCATCCAGCATTCTTTTAGAACAATCAACAAGAAGTTAAATGCACTTGTTCAAAATTAAAGACAAGTCTGTCAAGTATTTATCTGGATTCTTAATGTACTTACGGTACTTTATGCTTGGATACTGTCAATTAATTCACGGACCACAGGGAAATAACAAATCAATCACCCAAGAAATCGCAACAGTTCAGTAAAGCTCCGGTTCCACAGAGCTTGCGACCGCAGAGCGACCTCTCCGCGACTGAAAATGACAATCGCAGAGAGGTTGCAGAAGTAGAGGTGAGGCTTTATAATGGTCGAAACGAGGTCGTTGATAGGTCGCCGAACAAAATTAATCGCAGCCAGTCTTTTGAGCATGCAGAAATGACTAGCCCCGAATGATTCTGATCGCACACTGGTTGCAATTGATTTTCTGGAATTCGCCGATCAGTCGCCGATCAGTCACCGATCGGTCGCCGATCGATTTCATCAACACTTTGGCTCTGAAATCTTGCATTTTTGCTGCGACCTATCGATGATCAATCGGCGACAATCGGCGACTGGTCGCCGGCAGGTTGCAAAGTGGGTTCACGGAAATGATTTCAATAAATAATAGACAGATAGAGGCCCAATATGGGAACGTATTACTAGCTTATTTGTCTAATCCATAGGTAATATACCGTAAAAAATATTACCCCTCAAAAGGCTTTAACACCCATGTTGGGATCTCATAATTGCCTCTATATGACGTCTTTGATCTGTCTTGCCTTGCGCCTATGTAGGGGCAATAAAACCATTATTGAGTTGGAGCAGGTATGAAGGATTAAGGGTAATTAAAGTTATACCTAGCAACACCTACTGTTAGGACTGGATCATCAGCGTCAGTAGCATTGACTGGGAACACTGCCGTATCAACCAGAAATTGACTTGAACACAGGTTGTGTATCACTGGGGCAAACTCCTTTCGGAAAACAAACATCGTGTATACTGTACTTGTCGGCGACTGCTTGAATGAACTGCCACCATCTCTAGCCGGACTTGTCAACTGTAATAAGAACCAGCAGGTTAAGTAAGAATTTATTTCCTAATTCACGTCTCATTTTTTGTGGCTCAAAATTAACCCATTAAAGCCTAGCGTTCCATAAAAGGTTACATTGGCAAACAGTGTAGACCATGATCAGACGCCGTAGAACGCGGTGTCTGATCAGGATCAACACTATGTGCATTTACTTTAGCAATTTCCATAAAACGTGGTTATAATAACAAGAATTCCGTGGAAGGCATCATCGCTCCTGCTGGTAGACAAAGTGCCTAGTGGGGCACATAGTTTGGCACATATATTCCAGGCCAGTGCCATTCCCTCTAATGGCTATATCTTCAGCACTGACTTTTCGTATTATACAGCGCAATGATAATGGTAATAATAATGATAATGGAACGTCGACGTAAAATGTGTAAAAGTCACTGGCGCGTGAAATATAGGTCAAGGTCACGGGTCAAGGTACCTGCTAATTCAGTACATTAAGGAGAAGCACTATGCAAGGTATGGTGGTTGTAGGCCTTATAGTTAAGGAGTTACCAAACATAAAAAAATGTGTCAAATATAGGTCAAGGTCACCGGGTCAAGGTACCTGCCAAGCCAGTGCAATGAGGTGAAGCACTATGCAAGGTTTAGTGGTCTTATATTTGAGGAGATACCAAACAACAACACAGAATGTGTCAAAGTCACTGGAGTGCAAAATATAGGTCAAGATCACCAGGTCAAGGTACCTGCCGAGTCAGTACATCGAGAAGAAGCACTATATAAGATTTGGTGGTTGAAGGCCTTACAGTTGAGGACATATGGAAGGGCGACATAAAAGGTGTAAAAGTCAATGGAGCGCGGCCAAAATATAGGTCAAGGTCACTCAGTCAAGGTACCTGCGGAGTCCGTACATTGAGGAGAAGCACTATGCAAGTTTTGATGGTTGTAGACCTTATAGTTGAGGAAATATTGAACGTCGACGTAAAATGTATAAAAGGCACTGAAGCGCAAAATATAAGTCACGGTCACCGGGTCAAGATACTTGCCAAGTCAGTACATCTAGGAGAAGCATTATACAAGGTTTGATGGCTAGAGGTCTTACACTTGAGGAGATCTAGAACGTTGACGTAAATAATGTCAAAGTCACTGCAGCCAAAATATAGGTCAAGGTCACCAGGTCAAGGTATCTGCCGAGTCAGGACATTAAGAAGTACTTTGCAAGGTTTGATGGTTGTAGGCCTTATAGTTGAGGAGATATCGAACGTCGACGAAAATGTGCCAAAGTCACTGGAGCGCAAAATATAGGTCAAGGTCGCCGGGTCAAGGTACCTGCCGAGTCAGTACATCTAGGAGAAGCACTATTTGGTAGTTGTACGCCTTATAGTTGAGAAGATCTGGAACGTCAACGTAAATTATGTCAAAGTCAATGGAGCGCAAAATATAGGTCAAGGACACTGGGTCAATGTACCTGCCAAGTCTGGAGGTCAGGGAGATGTGTCATGCAAGGTATGAAGGTTGTTGTAGAATTGTAGTTGATTAGAATACTAACTTTGACGTAAATGTCGAACTTCGACATAACAAAACTGTTAACAGACAGACAGACGGACGAACGGACAGACGAATGGAAAAGTGGGCACCTATGTCGCAAAGTCAGGAGGTAAGGGAGATGTTTCATACAAGGTTTGATGGTTGTTTAGTATTGTAGTTGATTAGAATACTAACTTTGACATAAATGTCGAAATTCGACATAACAGAACTGTTAACAGACGGACAGACAGACGGACGGACAGACGGACAGACGAATGGAAAAGTGGGCACCTATGTCGCAAAGTCTGGAGGTCAGGGAGATGTTTCATGCAAGGTTTGATGGTTGTTTATTTAGTCTTGTAGTTGATAAGAATACTAACTTTGACATAAATTTCGAACTTCGACATAAATGTTGACAGACGGACGGACGAACGGACGGACGAACGGAAAAGCGGACGCCTATGTTCCAAAGTCAGGAGGTCAGCGAGATGTTTCACGCAAAGTTTGATGGTTGTTTAGTCTTGTAGTTGATTAGAATACTAACTTTGACATAAATGTCGAACGTCGACATATATGTTAACAGATGGACGGACGGACGGACGGAAAAGCGGACGCCTATATCGCACCCTGCTACAAGCAGGTGCGATAAAAACTAACCAGACGCTTCTTCAGTAGGCCTTATGACGTATACAACAAGCTTAGAAATAACTCCTGCTGGCCTCAGGTGGCTGAGTTGGATGCGCGTCCGACTGGTGATCAGGAGATCGCAGGTTCGATCCCCGTCGGGTCCGGCAACATTTTTTCGTGGAGATTGATCATGAAATATTTTCTACGGTCATTCTCTCCCATCAAGATTCAAGAAGGACAGTTGTCAGTTTCTGGCGCAAGAATGTACACAAGTATTGGTTAACCGCTTAGATGACTAAGCCGGCCCAAGAAAAGTGCGGTTAGGTAAATTGAGTGTTAATACAGTGTTATGGGGAAGTCGCGATTTCTGAGACGGTCGTCTGGTGGCCATACTAATGATAGACTGGACACGTTTTTTTGAGAAGACGCATCAAGGGATTGAGAAGAATCCATATGCAAAAGTGTTGGGTTAGTTGGGGCTGGGTGGGATTAAGTGGAGTTGGGAAGAATACGTTGGGGTAGGATAGGATAGAGTAGGGTAGGGTATTGATACAGTGTTAAGCGTAAGTCGCGACTACGGAGATGGTCAACTGGTAGCCATATTAGTTGACAGACTAGACTCGTTTTGGGGAGACGCATCAGGAGAATGAGAAGAATCCATATGCGAAGTTTCGACAAAATTCTTTCACTGGTTACGGAGAAGATGCGATAAGGGGAAAAATCCAATACGGCCGACGGCAGCCATATTAGTCGACGGACCGGAATCAAATTCGAGCAGGCACAACAATACTACTTGGAAAACAACCCAGACAAGTTCTGAAAAAAAAAAAAAATCCGAAGAGTGGTCTCGGAGGAGATGCGATAACAATAGTGTTAACAGTTTTAAGAAAAAGGGAAATTGCGATTTCTAAGATGGTCATCTGGAGGCAATATTAGTCAGCGGATAAGAAATTTTTTTCACAGAGACGCATCTAGGGGTTGAGAGGAATCAATATGCAAAATTTCGACGAAATTCCTCCACTGGTTACTGAGGAGATGCGATAATGGGAAAATCCAAGATGGCCGACGGCGGCAATATTTGTTAACGGACCGGCATATCAAGGTCACTAGGGGAACATCCCAGACGTCTCGAAAAAATCCGACCAGTGGTCTAGGAGTAGATGCTTTTGTTTCCTTGTGTTGCGGTTTTACGGCCAAGTCAACCCACTGGGGTTATGTTGAGTGCGGTCAGTTTACCTAACCACACACTTTTACTAGGCACGTTTGGTCCTCTAAGTGTTTAACCAGTACTGTGCACATTCTGCGGCCAGAAACTGACAACTGCCCGTCTTGCATCAGTGGAAGGGGCAGAATGATCGTAGAAAATATTTCATGATCAATCACCACGAAATAATTATGCCGACTCGGGTTGGTTTGAACCAACCTCCTGATGTTGACGCGCATCCAACTGAGCCACCGGGGCCGCCTGAAGGAGATGCGATAACAAGATTGTAACAGTTTTAAGTAAAGGGGAAGTCGTGATTTCTAAGATGACTGTCTGGCGGCCATATTAGTCGACGGACTAGAATCATTTGCACGGAGACATATCTAGGGGTTTGCGAGAAATCCATATGCAAAATTTCGACAACATTCCATCACTGGTTACGTGGTGCGGGGGAAAATCCAGATGGCCGACGGCGGCCATACTTGTCGACGGACCGAAACCAATTTCTGGGGTGCATAACTAGGTCACAAGGGGAACATCCCAGACAAGTTTCGAAATAATCTGACCTGTGGTCTCAGAGGAGATGCGATACCGACAAATTGTTTACGGGCGTACTGACGTATGGACGTACGGACAGCCAACCACCCCGCTGTAGGATAAGCTACCAACGGTCAGCTATGGTCAGGTATAAAGGCACCCGGCCGGCTTCAGCGCCACAGCTAATGTAATATTCAAAAGCCATGGTCTTGATATTTCGTCAGAAGCAGTAGCAGTGGAATCTTTGGCTCAGTGTGTACATGAAATATCAATGCCTCATTTGCACTTACCAATTGTAACTCGCGGGTTATTTACGTTGGACGATTGCGGATATTATAAAGTGAACTGAGAAGGGAAGAACGAGCAACCCTCTAGTTGAAAATCCCATAGTAACTTTGCCGACGGATTTGCAAATCAGCACAGACACAAAGTAGTGTGTACATCTGTGTCTGGGTAGAACTGCAGCCTCGATAAGTATAAGTATAGGTATAAACATATTTTATTGCATCATTTCATGGCAATGGGGTCGGGCCACAAGTTCTACCAACAGTAGTTACGGCCCTCCCTCTACAAAGTTTTATTACAACAATAACAGACACGTGATAATGGCAAATGAAGAGACATCACTAAATACTTGATATGGAGTGATTGTTTAACAAATTATGGATTCGAAAACAAATATACAATACACGATTCCTGGTCAGGATTTGATTGTGTTGGGGTTTACGACACGTCATCCCTTGTGGGTCATTTTATGTCGTCTCCCAAAGAAAGGGAGAAAAGAGGTAGAGCAGATGAAAGAGAGGGATTTTTTTTTATTTGGGTTTTACGGTCCTTTCAAGAATATTTCATTTATATCGAGCCGATCATTCATGGAAGGTGGGCGAAAACCGGAGAACCCGGGGAAAAACCACCTGACCATCCGTAAGCAGAACTTGGCTTTCCAACATGTGATCCGAGCGAGGCTCGAACCACAGCAGTGACACACCTAATGGATTAAGAGTCAGCTCTCCTATCCACTAGGCACGCTGAAAGAGAGGGATAGGGAATCAAGAGGGAAATGAAAGAAAATGAACAAAAAAAAAAAACAACAACAAAAAAAAAACAAACAACTCTACCCTTACCTGCTGCAAGGACAGCAGGATTTGCCCAACTAAGCCAATATCAATTAGACGCCCCGGGGACTAAAGCTACAGGACACCTTCGCCCCACCCAATCACCGCTTCCTTGTCAGGAACTCTAACCATTTTGTATTTCTTAGCTACTGAAATCACTATGGTCATGTCTCCAGATAAGTTTGTTTTTCAAACGCAAGTTTTGACTTGCTTGCCTATTTCTCAACGACAACATTATCACTGATTATGTTGTGGGTACTCATAAGAAGCGCCTCACCGAGGCGCTTCTACTGAGTACGACAAAATATGTTTTTGCGAAGAGGTAAGGAAACTATTTGGATACCCCTCTTTTCTGGAGCCTGTATTCTACAATCATGAGCTGGAATCTGCCGAACGGGGAACTCGTGGTCGGTCGTGCCAAGCGCTCGACCACGCGGACGCTTCAGATTTATTCAACCTCCATACCGAAGACAATTTCCTAACATACATGTGCTCTAAATACATGTGGGTACAGAAATTTTTTTTTTTTAAAAAAAAGAGAAATAAATCTTACCAAAATTACCTGCTATAGCCCTATTTTCACCAGACAAAAACCCAGAAGTTTGGAAATTGTAACAATGGCCGCTTTCTTGGTGAAATAGAACGTGCAAATCATGCTATCCGTTGTCATTCTCACTGACTACTCAACGGCAATCGTTTCTACTCAACAACAATTAAATGCGTGGTCAATGAATGCACGTGTATAATTGGCTGTCAAGCGAAAAGGAGACTTTGAACATATACGAGCAGCGCAGGTCTGCACACCAGTACAGTCCACTCATGGTCTTCGCCACGAAAACATGCCTATATAATACTGACCCCCTTAAACCCCACTTTTATATAGTAAAACTGGGCTTTACAGGGATATACATTAGTTTCTTATTTCTGTCCAAAAATAGATGTCCCGAGGCGGTTCTAACGAGTACCCACAATATATGTTTTGACCAGAAGTATGAGAAATATCCGAATTTTTATCTGAAAATTTTCAGTTTTTTGGTGGTTAAAATGTTCAGTATATTTGAATAGGCTTGTTTTCGTAATGATCCGAATACAGAATCACTTGTTACCATTGGCCTTTCGCGAATTTTAAACACAGTTGTGATGCGTGACCGGATTGTTCTGCAATTTCTAAGGTTGAATGCAAATTGCATTATCTTGAAAACCGTTTTGTTTAGGCTGATCGCTCACTGACCCATGCAATAACCTCACATACCATTGCTGCAATAATCACATGCTAAGAAGGATAACCTGTACCTGTATGAATATTGTCTCAACGACTTCAAAAGGCTTAAAAGACATGTTAGCTTAGATTGAGGAGCGTTACATAGTAGCGTATTATGTCCCCAACTTCGAAGTTGGAGGGGCATATTGCTTCTGGGACGTTTGTGCGTCCGTCCGTGCGTCTATTACGCTTTTTGAGCTTCTGAACCGTGCAAGCTAGGGTTTTGAAATTCCATATATGGATTCCTCATGAAAGAAAAAGCTGAGACGTATTTTTCCCCATCAGGATTATGCCCTTTCCTGAGTTATGACCCTTTGAAAGAATATGGATGAAATCTTGTCTGCAAAATATCTAAAAAAAAACTATTAAAGCCAGAGCCTTGAAACCTGGTAATTATAGATTGGTATTAATGAGTAGATGACCTGATTAAGTTTTGAATAAATTCTGAAAAATACTTCATGAGTATGGCCCTTTTGTAACTTTGGGCATTTTTACATTGCATGCTTTTTGATGCATAGCATAATTTCTGAACCGTGCAAACTAGGGTTTTGAAATTTCATATATGGATTCCTCATGAAAAAAAATAGATGACACATATTTTTTCTAGCTAGAGCCCCGCAACCTGATAAATAGATTGGTGTTAATTAGTAGATGACCTGGTTAGGTTTTGAATAAAATCTGAAAACTGCTTCATGAGTTATTGCCCTTTGTAATTTTGGGCATTTTTACATTGCATGTTTTTTGATGCATAGAAGAATTTCTGAACCGCACATGCTAGGATTTTGAAATTTCATATATGGATTCCTCATGAAAAAAAAAAAAAAAAAAAAAAAAAAGCTGACACGTATTTTTCCCATCAGGATTATACCCCTTCCCTGAGTTATGACCTTTGAGAAAACATGCATGGATAATTCTGAAAAAAAAAAAGAAATACTTAATAAGATAAAGCCCTTTGTAACTGGGCATTTTTACATTGCATGTTTTTTGATGCATAGAATAATTTCTGAATCGTGCATGCTAGGGTTTTGAAATTTCATATATGGATTCCTCATGAAAAATTAGCTGATACGTATTTTTTCCCATCAGGATTATGCCCCTTTCCTGAGTTATACTCCTTCGAAAAATATGGATGAAATCTTGTCAGCAAATTATCTCAAAAAAATATTAAAGCTAGAGCCCCACAACCTGGTGAATAGATTGGTATTCTTATGTAGATGACCTGATTTACTTTTAAATAAATTCTGAAAAATACTTCATGAGTTATGGCCCTTTGTAACTTTAGGCGTTTTTACATTGCATGCGTTTTGATGCATAGCATAACCTCTGAACCGTGCATGCTAGGGTTTTGAAATTTCATCTATGGATTTCCCATGTAAAAGTAGCTGTCATGAATTTTTCCCATCAGGATTATTCCCCTTTCCTGAGTTATGGCCCTTTGAAAAAATATGAAATCTTGTCTGCAAAATATCTCAAAAAACCATTCAAGGTAGAGCCTTGAAACCTAGTGAATAGACTGAGAGGCAACTCTGTGTACAGCGTTTTTGCCTCCCTTATGAAAAGGGGTCTACTTATGAAAAGGCCGGATAAATTGCGAAAGGAAGTGATGTCCTTTAACACTTAGCACTCCGGGTAACATTTATAGCAGACGACATTTTGATTTTTTCATATCAGAGAACAGAATTTAACAGTTTATGCAAATTGCCTCCAATGAATGAAGACAATTTGCATGAAATGTCAAATCTTGTTTTTTTAGTAAAAATAAGAAACATGTATTTCAAAATGTCGTCTGCTGAATTAGCCAAGATAGAGGTAATGGTTAATTTTCATTGGTATTCGTTTTAATTAGTCTCACTGAGTCAACCATGGTAGTTTTATACACTAGTTTGCAAACACAACAGTGCGTCCATGCACCCAGCGGGAGAACCACAATGTACGTGTATGTGTTATTTTTTGGCGTACATGCTGATGTTTTTTATTGTTTCATATGAAGATATTAATTCAGATTCATTCCTTGTGGTAAATTTAGAATCACTAATTGTTTCACAGTATGAGACCAAATGCAGTTCTGTAAGGGCAATGAGCACATAAATATCATGCCTACGGAATGTTGACGCCCTTAACCCCCCGCCCCCTTTTATAATGTAAAACTGGGGTTTACAGGGGTTACATTTTTTGCTTATTTCTGCTCAAAAACATAGATTGTGAGTACTCGTTAGAACTGCCTCGCCGAGGCGGTTCTAACGAGTACCCACAATCCATGTTTTTGAGCAGAAATGAAACAAAAAAGTCAGAATTTCTATCTGCAAATTTTTATTTTTTGGTGGTAAAATTTTCAGTATATTTGAATAGGCGTGTCTTCGTAATGTACACATAAATATCATGCCCCTAAAATAGGGGAATAGACACTCTTTCAAGGGAGATGACTCTATCAAAATTATTTTGCCCCCTACTACAAAGGGTTCCACTCTAAACGTAAAGAATTTAAATTCTTTCCTTTTAGAGTGGAATCTTTTTAGTGAGGGACAAAACAGGTTTGATAAACTGCTTTTCAGAAGGGATCGGGCCTGTAGCGAGGGCAAACCGGAAGTAACAAAAGTTGTCTCCCTTGTAGAAATGGCGCAAATTCTACCAAGACTGTATCCCGCCATGACAGCACTTTACGTGTCTATATATAAAATGACGTACTTTACGCGCGCTTGTTTTCACTAACGGTTAGAAAATATTGTATAATTACTTTAACACAGTTCGGAACATGACGTATCATTTCTATTGACTCTCTACATCCCGGTCTCCTCTAAATATCGGTACAACTCTTACCTTGTTTACCCTAAATAATAGAGCTGGCTAATCAGAGCTGAAAAGAAAATCGATTATCAGTCACGCCATTGTGATCGATAATCGATTAGTAATCATTGAAGATTTGGTCATAATTTTACTTGTCTCTGAGCATGACTCTAACCATATGTTATACTTTACTGTGTGTATGTGGCCAGACAGGCCTGCGTAAACAGTGTAGACCCAGGTGAGACGCCGCAAAACGCGGCGTCTCATCAGGGTCTACACTGTTTGCCACTCATTCAACTATACTGAAAGGAAAAAGAAACGCAGAGTAGAGTTTTTTCCTTCTTATTTTAACCATTTTTTACGGTGTTTACTATAGCCATACACTTTTACAGATTGTCCTGTGAATGTGAACCGCGGGTATACGAGTCTTTGGTCGATGTGCTATCTACCCAGTGTGTGAAATCATTCAACCGTGCACTACACAGTGCATTGCACGGATAATACGAAAAGCCAAAATTTCGTGCAAAACAAGCATGTTTAAACCTTCAGCACAAGATTTCCTCACACCATTTGGTACACTTCAACGATACACAACGCTCTTCGATTCTTTTACCGATTTTTCTTTTCATGTTTACGCTACTTTGAACTTTTTTTTCAATCATGGTACGATTGACTGATGTTCAGAGGGGTAAGGCAATTGCGTTGCTGATGCAGGGTCAGAGGCAACAGCAAGTTGCCAATCATTTTGGGGTTAACGTCTCAACAGTTGAACGTCTTGTTAGACGTTTTAGGGAGACAGGGCATTTAGCAGACCGACCGCGGTCTGGGCGTCCACGCGTGACGTCAAGACAGGACAATCCGTCTGGCACATTTGCGGAATCGTCATCTCACTGCTACCGAAACTGCCCTTAATACAGTAGGTACGCATAATCGACAAATTTCTCCGAAGACTGTTGGAAGTCGATTGCGTGAGATTGGTCTTCGAGCTCGTCGTCCATACGTTGGTCTGCCTCTGACCCAGGCACGTAGGTTGCGTCGTATGGCGTGGTTGACGGCGCATGCGCCCAGGCTATTTCCGATGAGGCAGTGGAGACGAGTTCTTTTTACGGAAGAGTCTAGGTTCACTCTCTCGCGCGCAGATGGTCGACGTCGTGTGTACCGACGTCGGGGAGAACGCCTGTGTTGTGGAACGGGATCGGTTTGGGGGTGGCTCCGTTATGGTCTGGGGAGGAATTGCTCATGGGATAAAATCACAGTTGATTATTGTTGCGGGCAATATGACCGCAGTAAGGTATAGGGATGAGATCTTGCGTCCTGTTGCAGTCCCGCTTGTGCAACAACGTAATCTGATTCTGCAGCAGGACAATGCCCGACCACATGTTGTCCGAGTTTGTCAGGATTTCCTGGCAAACAATAACATCGCACCACTAGCATGGCCACCGTACAGTCCCGATTTGACCCCAATAGAGCACATGTCGGATGAGCTGGACAGAAGGGTTAGTAAGCGCCGAAATCCCCCCGCAACTCTCGCACAACTAAGGAATGCGTTGATCGATGAATGGAATAACATCCCGATGCGAACTGTCAATGCTTTGGTTAACTCTATCCAAAGGAGAATTAGGGCAGCAACGGCAGCAAGAGGGGGGCACACCCGATATTGATTTTCAGTTTGATTTTGATTTCAAGATTTGGGGGGTAGCTACCAATGAACTTCAATTACTCGAGACTTGTTGATCACAAACCAATGAAATCTGGAACTTTTGTTCCATACATGTACCGTTTTGTAATCATAGTAAAATATTTAACAAACTTTTTCAAACTTGAATGAAATTTAGGAATAAAATTTACCCTGCGTTTCTTTTTCCTTTCAGTATATATGTTGGCGGTGCGGAAATTTCGTTTATTATTTCCCGCTCCCAACCCACAGAAAAACGAAGGAAAGATCATAATGGCAGACACGTTTTAGCAGCGAGAAATATACTCTTTTAGTGCGTGTGCTTGGCTCCCTAGACAGACCGCCTGTCTAGTTCTTTGGCTGAAGTTAGAGTAGACGCCTTTTTAGAAGTGGCTTAGTATGCGGGAAAGCAACTAGCATTGCGTGAACACGCCTATTCAAATATATAGAAAACTTCGCCTCCAAAAACTGAACTTTTCAGATAAAAAAAACTATATTTTTTCATATTTCTGCTGAAAACATAGATTGTGGGTACTTGTTAGAACTGCCTCGGGGAGGGTTTCTAACTAGTACCCACAATCTGTGTTTTTAGCAGAAATAAGAAAATAATGTATACCCCTGTAAACCCCAGTTTTACTATATAAAAGTGAAGTTTAAGGGGGTCAAAAATATATAGGCGTGTTTTCGTGATATCATGACTGCGCAACTTGAACTGGACCTTGGGTCAGTAAACATTGTCTGCTATATTGCGTCCAATCTCAATTCGTTTTAATTAATTTAAGGTACGAGGTGAAAAAAAAATGATAATAACCATTTTTACCCGCAGGCGAATGAACCCGACCACAAGGAGGCCAACACTCTACCGCACCGCTTTAAAACCTAGCTTATGTGTTGGGGTATTTCAGTCCAGTCACCCGAATAGGGTCATGTCGAGCGCGGTCAGTTTATCCAACGACACTTTTACTTGGCAGGCTTAGTCCTCTATGCTATTAACCAGTAATGTGCACGTTCTGTCGCGAGAAACTGACAACTGCTTTTCTTTAATCAGCGGAAGGGAGAAAATGACCGCAGAAAATATTTCATGATCTGATCTCCACGAAAGAATGTTGCCGACCCGGTTGGGTCGAACCCTCAATCTTCTGATCACCAGTCGGACGCGCATCCAACTGAGCCACAGAGGCCGGCTTTAAACCTAGTGTGTACCGAAGCAATGACAATAGTGTAATATAGCTATACATTCTCTCCCGACACTCCACACTAGGTCATCGAACCCGGCTCGTCAGTGTGACAGGTCAACAATCTACCACCACCTTATGCCTAAATGAAGTGCAAATGTATTATATGCTATATACAGTCATATTTGAAAGATTTTGTTTAATAGTTAAAACTCCACGGCGTACACGGATTTGATGCATTTTGATTGGTCGAGAGCAAATGCAAAGTGACATTTATACTTTGGTAAATCCACTTGGAACTATATTTCGAATGAGATCTGAGCGATAAATTTATCGCACAGATCTCATTAGAAATATAGTTCCAAGTGGATTTACCAAAGTATACACATGGAAAAAAGTTAAGCATCACCCACAGTTTGACAAAACATTTTTATTTCGATTTGATAAACAATCCAGCTAAGAAGCAAAACCGAAATATTATTGAATCAGTGTATAAATGTATATATTAAGAGTCAGGATCACAATGTTATCATTTGAAATCACGACTTTTACTGACTTGCAAGTCCAACTGATTTGGATGCATTTTTTGACAAAAAATGCATATGGTTACAAGTATGGTCCTATAGGCCACCAAAGAAGTCAGATTAGTACATGAGTGTCTTCCAAAGTTAGCACTATCGAAGACAATTAATTTCAGTACCTTTGAGTCAGTATTTTATGTAACCTCCTTGAATTGCAATGGTAGCGTCAAGACGCCTCCTCATACCCTGGACCAGGCGTTGTATCCGCTGCTGAGGGATTTGGTTCCATTCCTGATGCAATGCAGCCTCAAGTTCAAGTAGTGTCTGCACTGGAGGAGTAATTTCACGAATTTTCCGGCCCAGAATGTCCCACAAATGTTCAAGAGGATTCAAGTCAGGACTGCGAGCAGGCCACGGAAGTGTTGAAATCGCATTTTGACGCAAACATTCAATCACTGCACGTGATCTGTGAGGTCTTGCATTGACATCCATAAACACTGTTCTTGTTAAAAGGGGATGATCATCAAAATGGAGAATTACAGCAGTTTTAAGAATGTCCGTTTGGTACTTTTGTCCAGTAAGGGTCCCTTGCACAGTAACCAGATCAAGCTTACAGTCATGCGATACACATCCCCATACCATTATTGAGCCTCCACCGAAAGGAACAGTTTCCTGGATGTGCCTTTGAGAATAAGCAGTATTTTGCTGCCTCCAAACATGCACACGGCAATCCGTCATATGGAGAAGAAACCGACTTTCATCCGACCAGTGAATTTTTCTCCAAGACCGGATATTCCAGTTCCTGCGTTACTGGCACCAGTACAAACGCGCTGCCTTCTGTCCCGGAGTAAGCATTGGCAGTCTGATAGTCCGACGAGCACGATAACCAGAAGCCCGAAGCCTATTACGAACTGTTCTGGTTGACAATGGCCTCTTTGGCAGCCATCTTTGCTTCACAACAGTACTGGTTAAGAACGGAAATCGCCGAACAAGTCTCAGCAACGCCCCGTCTTCCCTTCGTGACGTCTTTCGGGGCCTCCCTGAGCGTGCTCTGTCCTGTAGTGATTGGTTTGCTGAAATTTATTGAGCAGGCGACAAATGACTGACTGACTATACCCAAGGCGACGGGATATTTCTCGCCCGGAAAGCCCAGCGTTACTCATTCCAATAATCTGCCACCGAGTGGCGTCTGACAGTCTTCTACGAGCCATAGCACATGTACACAAGTTAGATTCAAGCATAGGTTCATTAATCTGTTCGTTATTAACAAGACAAAACAGCATTATTTTCATGCATGAGGGTACCATGAAATTCATGCTAACCACGGCTGTATTATATAGTCGTGGACGATAAAAAGTATATGTATGTATGTACGGAAGCCAAGTGTCATCGTATATCAAAATTTTAAGTGCCTATATTTTGATCAGGAAATATGGCGCTAAAAACAGCAAGTGATGCTTAACTTTTTTCCATGTATATATAAATGTCACTTTGCATTTGCTCTCGACCAATCAAAATGATTTTCGTTTGTTCATTACATCGTTCAAAGCATACGTTCTAAACTTGACGCTTTGTATGCTGAACTATAGGAGTTCGACATTCTAGCTTTTACTGAAACTTGGCTTAGTCTTTCGGTAGACCCATCTGACCTTCTTCTTGAATCATACTTTGAACCTAAACGAAAGAACCGACCAGGGGATAGTCTTGGCGGTATCATCATATACATTAAAGAAGGAATTCGCTACAAACGCCGTGAAGATCTCGAACCACATAATGTCGAGTGCATTTGGCTTGAATTTGCTAACTGCAACAGATGGTTATTAATTGGTCTTTTCTATTGGCCTCCAAGTTCTGACGCAGAATATTTGACTGGCATTGAAAATTCAATTGCACTTGCTGCCGAACCGGCTATATCAGACATAATAAATACCGGTGATTTTAATTTTAATGTATCAAATGAACGTACTGCAAGAAAGATCAAAACAATATGTACCCAGTATACTTTTATTTCAAAGCCATAAGCCAACCTACTAATGAGCCGCGTCAAGGGAAAAATGCCGTTATAGCATATGCGAACAGCAAGAGTTCAGGCGCAGTCTCGCAAGAACATACGCTATTCGCTCAGTAAGCGGTAAGCCAAATTGGAAACTGCAGCCATATGGAACTAGATATGTGTCCTCCTTAACTCTTTCGCTGCCAAATTTCAGAAAACATTTGTCGTCTGCTTTTTTTTTTTTTTTTTTTTTTTCTTTCTTTTGTTTTTAACAAACTATCGCTTGGAAAGAAGTTTATATGTAAAGATGAAAGACTGAATGTCGAACAGTGTAGATCCAGATGAGACGGCTCATTATGAGCCATCACATCTGGATCTATGATGTTTGCAAAAGCCAATCATTATCGCCTGTGAAAGAGTTAAGGGGCCGGGCATGCACACTTTAAGACTAATTCGACGGAAAGTCCTAAAAGTTTTTTTCATGCTACGGCTCAAATGATTAAAAGCATTCGCCTATAATAATAATAATAATAATAATAATAATAATTGTAAAAATAATAATAATAACTAGAATGCGCAGTTGATGGCGCGCCATCACGCAGCAAACCCCCACGCTCCGTGCTAATGTGGCTAATACGGGCGAACAGATGGACTGACTCGCTCTCGCACACCCTTACAATGAAAGTAAGTCATGTAGCAAGTTTGGTTCAATTGGCAGGAGATAGCGTGACGGACAGATGGACGGACGGCGCACGCAAACATGACATTGCTCTCGCACACCCCTACCATGAGTCATGTATCAAGTTTGGTTAAATTCCACCAAGCGGTTTAGGAGGAGATAGCTTGACGGACAGATGGACGGACGCCGGAAGGATGGACGGACGGACGGGAAAATAATATTAATTACGCACACCTTTACCGTTAGGGGGTCATGTAGCAAATTTGGTTAAAGTCTGCCCAGTTGTTTAGAAGGAGATAGCATGACGGACGGATGGACTCCCTACCAAACTTTTCCGAAACTTTGAACAAATACATGTCCTCGATGCGGTGATACGACACTTGGTCGGGTCCGGACTTCCTTGTCATGCATTAAGACATCAAAAAGTATTCACATTTTTTGGAGGGAAAACATCGGTAGTCTCGTACTTAACTCACTGAACGTGAAATTTTCTCTGCTAACAAATATGAAATTGCGAAAAACAGTTGGCATTTTCATTTTTATTAGCAGAGAAATTTTATGCTCATCTCTGTTAAGCGAGAAAGACTTTGCAATTGTTAGTGATTTGAAATTTATGAGCAGTATAAATTTAATGCTCAGCTGATTTGAGCACGAAAAATGGTTTTTAGCCTTGGGGTTAGATTCTAGAGGGTCTATACTGTATGTCACTCATAAGGGTTTTCATAGACACACTAACAAGTAGTAAATCGACTTTTTCAAATATACTGAAAGGAAAAAGAAACGCAGGGTAGAGTTTTTTCCTTCTTATTTTAACCATTTTTTACGGTGTTTACTATAGCCATACACTTTTACAGATTGTCCTGTGAATGTGAACCGTGGGTATACGAGTCTTTGGTCGATGTGCTATCTACCCAGTGTGTGAAATCATTCAACCGTGCACTACACAGTGCATTGCACGGACAATACGGAAAACCAAAATTTTGTGCAAAACCAGCATGTTTAAACCTTCAGCACAAGATTTCCTCACACCATTTGGTACACTTCAACGATACACAACGCTCTTCGATTCTTTTACCGATTTTTCTTTTCATTTTTACGCTACTTTGAACTTTTTTTCAATCATGGTACGTTTGACTGATGTTCAGAGGGGTAGGGCAATTGCGTTGCTGATGCAGGGTCAGAGGCAACAGCAAGTTGCCAATCATTTTGGGGTTAACGTCTCAACAATTGAACGTCTTGTTAGACGTTTAAGGGAGACAGGGCATTTAGCAGACCGACCGCGGTCTGGGCGTCCACGCGTGATGTCGCGACGTCAAGACAGGACAATCCGTCTAGCACATTTGCGGAATCGTCATCTCACTGCTACCGAAACTGCCCTTAATACAGTAGGTACGCATAATCGACAAATTTCTCCGAAGACTGTTGGAAGTCGATTGCGTGAGATTGGTCTTCGAGCTCGTCGTCCATACGTTGGTCTGCCTCTGACCCAGGCACGTAGGTTGCGTCGTATGGCGTGGTTGACGGCGCATGCGCCCAGGCTATTTCCGATGAGGCAGTGGAGACGAGTTCTTTTTAAGGACGAGTCTAGGTTCACTCTCTCTCGCGCAGATGGTCGACCTCGTGTGTACCGACGTCGCGGAGAACGCCTTGCCGACGCCTGTGTTGTCGAACGGGATCGGTTTGGAGGTGGCTCCGTTATGGTCTGGGGAGGCATTGCTCACGGGATAAAATCACAGTTGATTATTGTTGCGGGCAATATGACCGCAGTAAGGTATAGGGATGAGATCTTGCGTCCTGTTGCAGTCCCGCTTGTGCAACAACGTAATCTGATTCTGCAGCAGGACAATGCCCGACCACATGTTGTCCGAGTTTGTCAGGCTTCCTGGCAAACAATAACATCGCAACACTAGCATGGCCACCGTACAGTCCAGATTTGACCCCAATAGAGCACATGTAGGATGAACTGGACAGAAGGGTTAGTAAGCGCCGAAATCCCCCGCAACTCTCGCACAACTAAGGAATACGTTGATCGATGAATGGAATAACATCCCGATGCGAACTGTCAATGCTTTGGTTAACTCTATCCGAAGGAGAATTAGGGCAGCAACGGCAGCAAGAGGGGGGCACACCCGATATTGATTTTCAGTTTGATTTTGATTTCAAGATTTGGGGGGGGGGGGGGGGGGGGGGGGGGGGGGCGGGGTGGAACCTTTGTTCCATACATGTACCGTTTTGTAATCATAGTAAACTTGAATGAAATTTAGGAATAAAATTTACCCTGCGTTTCTTTTTCCTTTCAGTATATATATATATATATATATATATATATATATATATATATATATATATATATATATATATATATATATATATATATATATAATCTGAATGGTGGCCACTCACTATCCTTAATAGATTTTCCTCAATATATCAGCGTGACATATCCACGAATATAGATGAGCAGTAACGTGAAGAAAGGGACTTTCTGACATGTGCCCCCCCAACGAAGACTCGAATCAGTCTGCGCGTCCACTGTCCTCATGAAGAAACTTTGCATCCTTGGCTATCAAAAATGCGCCCAATGCAGATTCTGATCAGTCTACGCAAAAATGCGCAGACCGATCTGAATCTTCGCTGGGTGCACATGTCTGAAGGAATGTTTCCTGAACATTGTGGCTCACAGAATGTTCATTGCGCAGTTTATGTTATAATTAGAAAATCTAATCAGGAAGCTACGATTAAAACTATTATGATTTACTGCTGAGAATCACATGACGTATGATGCAGCAAACTCTGTCGTATAAGGAACACACGATCTGTAGCTGTAGTTTTTGTTATTATTTTTTTCTCTCGACTTTTCATTCAGAAGAGTAGAGGAGACACGTTCAGAAATATTTGACACTTGGCGAAATTACATTGTTAGCAATAAAATAAGTCTCACGTGGAAGCGAAGTGTTTGATGAGGTGTGGAGCGCGAGGGTCTTACAATAGCAGCACATTCATGCTTTTCTCTGACGGGCTTCCAAAAAATGAGAAGGGCTTACTTGTGAGATGGGATCAAGGATGGCCCTGATAAGATGTAGATTTTCAAAGTCTGTGACTTTGATATTTCGACCCTAGCAGTAGCAATGCACTGTTTACTTATATTTGTATTTGTAGTTTATTTAACTTATATATGTAATTTATATTTTCTAGTCCTTTGTGATCATTGAGCCGTCGTTGTGATTTTTGAAAATTTAGACGAGGGTCAATGATGACGCCTAATTTTTTCGAAACTAGCTAATCTGGCCTAGAAATCTTGACACCTCAGCTATATTTATTTGCAGTTCAATGCATGTGTCCGTTACTTTCCAGTGTTATTTCTTTTAGAACCTATTTATCTGTATTTATCCTATAATCATGAATTCGTGCATATATGACAAAAAGGTAAGAGAAAAGTCTAGGGAGTGCCACAATTAAAAGCCGCAGCCCTTTCCAGACACCAAGAGGAAGACGAAACAGACAAAATCAAACAAGCGCAAATCGAACAAACGTACGAAAAGCACTGATTTTAGCGCTCTCTTCCCCAAGCGAGGTAATCGCAATGCTAAAACGACTGAAAAACACAAGATAAAAATAAAACAAGGAAATACTTAAAACAACTATATGACTTCTAATGAATATTTTCAGAAACAACAAAATCCTAAGACAGCCAGGGTACAGCATTTCCTACAAGATTGCATGTTCGGCCAGCAAAGACTCAGATCAATCTGCGCAACCTAATCCGAATCTTTGCCGGACGCGCATGCAATCTCGTAGGAGTAACTGATGTACCTCGGCTCAAAAGAAAACATCTAAGAATTAAAATATTGGCAAAAATCTACGTCCTTGACCTTGACGTTTGGTTAGTAGCAGAGAAATTACGAAGTTAGCACATCCAAATCAATCCGCTAGTACCATATTCACCCTAAATATGGACACATCTTCACTCCTTACTACCTTTGTCTTAAATTTGTGAATAAGTCTATTTTACGCCCTGTTCATATGTCTAAACTGCTTGATGCATTACGGAAACACGCCTATTCAAATATATAGAAAATTTCACCTCCAAAAACTGAAAATTTTCAGATATAAAACTGTGATGTTTTCTATCATATTTCTGCTCAAAACATAGATTGTGGGTACTCGTTAGAACCGCCTCAGCGAGGCGGTTCTAACGAGTACCCACAATCTATGTTTTTAGGCAAAACTAAGAAATATAATGTATACCCCTGTGAACCCCAGTTTTACTATATAAAAGTGGGGTTTATGGGGGTCAAAATTATATAGGTATATTTTCGTGATGAATAGTAAACAGTGTGGACTGATCAGTGGCACCACTCTAGATTAACACTGTTTTATCAGGCCTGTATGGTAAATATGATACCAGGAAAAACAATGTCAAAAGTTTCTTCGATTATCACCTACAGTAAGCAACGTAGTTTGTCTGTTATATTTTATTTCCTTTGGGATAATTGAGTTATTTTGAAAATTGAATACGGCATAAGCCGGCGCTAGGGAGGGCGTGGGGGTGGGGGTTGGTGGTGGTTGGGCATATGCAACCTCGCAAACTACAGTGTTGCATATGAAGAGACTCAGTCAAACCGAGTCTCCTATTTTCGTGATTTTGTGTGTTCTTTGTTGTTAAAGGCAATCCTTTTTTACTTTTATTGAACAATGTCAAACAAGAGTCTAACATTTCTGCTGTTCTATGAGGCGGTTTAGTTTCAGCAGTGTGTCGTTCAAAGTTATCTATTGATGCTGCCACCCTCGAACAATACAGAAATAACTTTAAACATTTACCCATTTGATGAAATTCCGGAAGCGCATATATTATTGCTCTGCTTGTGAACGCTCTGCATGCTGGGTAAAGTTTTTACCAGACGACATTTTGAAATGTTTTCTTGTTTCTCTCTGAAAATAGTCTTTGACAATTCATGTAAATTCTGAGGGAAAAAAACAAACATTAATATTTGAACATGTCGTCTGCTGAATTCGCCCAAAGATTAATAAAGTAGGCGTCGCTTTCCTCCAGCAGCGACTGACAGTGAAGCTTTTAGTTATCTACGTAAACGGCACCTAGTGATGACAATTCCCTATGTATATAACATGAAATATTGCTTTGAAAATTGGCATTCAAATAATATCAGGAGACCAAATCAGCAGAGAGAAAATGAAATTTATTCTTGATATGATTGAGCGGCTTAAACTTACTGATGAGGACAAAGAAAATGGAAATCCCACGTTTGAAGATGTTTTCGACGATATAATTCGCTCAATTAAACAAAGACTTTCATTTTCAGATCAAACAACAGCGTCAACACGGAATAGTCGAAAAGAGGCTTTATATAGACTGTATTCAAGCGGCCATTCATCCAAACGGGGACCTTTGAGTAACAGACGTAGGCATAGTATAGAGGGATTCGAATGTTCAGGTACACAAGCAGCGAATGTTAGCGACCTAACACAAAAGAGACAGGAGGCTTTTGATTTTGACATTGTTAAAGACAAGGTACTTCCTCAGGCCGGGAGATCTAAGGAATCACTTGCAGAAAGCGTCGCTCGTAAAATAGAAGCACGAAAGAAAGCAGTAAAGAAGTTAACACGATCTCAAACGGTAGCGGTTATTCGAACAAAATACAACTTGAATCAAATTAGTGGCTGAGCTAGGAAACAGTTGGCACTTTTGTAAAATTCGACGTCACATATGTGACGTCGAATTTTACAAAAGTGCCAACTGTTTCCTAGAGGATCTTACACGTGTTTTGTAAATTTCATATGAAATGATCACGAATGTAAGATTCTGTTTATCATATAACCATTTGAAAAGGGATTTTATCGCCTTTAAGTTGACAATAGCTCAATAGAAAATGTATGGTTGACATAACTGTCGTAATAACGTTACTTGTTCTCGCCAACGTGTTATGTAACGTGTGATCATACGATTTTTATGACATGACGTTATCCACTGAATAACAGTGACGTCATATGATAAATCTTGTTTCACACAGAGGGGCAGAGAAAGAAGCAGAATGCAAGATCAAAACCTAAGTAGTGAAATCCTAGAAGTAAAGTATTTATGTGCAACAGAAAGGAAGTTGGCCATACGAAGGTAGACGTTAACTTAGGTTTGCTGAATGACAGGTACATGTCTATACATGCATAAAATCCGGGAAAGCAAGTATAGGCTTTGAAAAAAAACTGTTATGTCAAGAACATTCCTTATATAGTCAACGCTCTTTATACTGACACTCAATTCCTTATAATGATAAATGAACTGGCATAAAACCTTCGTTTAAGACTTGATAGCTAATCAGACATTTTGCAAGAACTTTGTATCTAATACTTTAAGAAAAACACGTCTTGGATATTTGTCAGTAAGGCGATTCTAACAAATATCCAAAACATATGTTCTATGAGTAAGATAAATAAATAAATAAAACTAGGCATTTCTTACACGTCACTCTGCTCATTAAGAATTCTTTACAACAACGTCTATGCTTTTTTCACACCATTATATTTCGTATTCTCAGGAGGATACATGTTATATAATCGTTGATATTTGTCTGACAAATCGTATTGTATTCATTTACGAGGCAGAGGTAACATTTTTGAAAACAACAAATTGATCCATATTTGGATTTTTTATGCAAGTGAATGTTTATGCATATGTTTATAGAATATACAGTTATATTTTGCGGTTTACTGAAACTTTATTTTCTATCATTTTGAACGCAAACTTACATTGCTACTGTCAGAGGTCCTTCATTTAAATTGCAGCATCTTTAGGATCAAATGCTGTAAAGAGGGTTTACTGTTGCATGTGTAGGTGATATATTTCGCAACATGAGTAAAGTGTCTTTATGCCATACGCCAATAGCTAAGAACCAGATCAGCATGCGCATCCGCACAGTTAAGTCGGGAATCTTCGCCTTCCTGTGATGTGTTCTACAACATCCATTGATTCTGTAGGAAAAGGACGAAAGACTTGATCAGATTGTGCGGAAGCGTAAGCTAATCAGGGCCTTCATTGTCCACTAAAGCGACAAAAGCCCTTTTCTACATTTAGGGGATAACCGCATTCAAATTTGTCATTTGGGGGGAGGTAAAGCGGTGGTTTTACGGTCGGAAATTTCGTTTTACTGCGACGCGTCAGAGAGCCGTAAAACGTAATTTGCGACCGTAAAACCGGCGATTTACCTCCCCAAATGCCAAATTTGAATGCAGTTATCCCTATTCTAATGCATTTATTCATTTTTTCTGTTGAAAAAATTGTACTATTTGCACAAAGCGACAAGTGCTGTGAGCTACGTAAAACCAAATGCCAGCCAATGAGAAGCGACCTTACGTGATGACGTCGGATTTCCGACAGTATATCGCAGAATATCCTGTCGCAAATTTTTGACGTTATCCAATCAGACGTCGCGTTACATACGCGAGTGCATTAGAATGAGTATTATATGGTTTCATGTCCTGTGTGCAGTGCACCTTCTTGTATTGTTTTTAATGTTACCACAAAATTAGCCGTGCCAAGTAAAAGCGTGTCTTTGGGAATATGCGGACAGCAAAGGCCCAGATCAGCCTGCGCATCCGCGCAGTCTGATCAGGGCCTTTGCTGTCCGCTAACAGAATCATTCGACACTATAAAATGTATCAGGGGAGAGCGATTGCAATGAGACCTTGCGCATGCGCAGGATGAATCTGAATCTGTGCATTTTTCGCATGCTGGAAGACGCATTTTCGCTCGGCGCGGCATTGTATATATATATAGTTGTCATATATTTCGTAACATTATAAGTTTCTGCACCTCCTATCTACTATAAAAGGAAAACTGATGCTGTAGGGAGAAAATTATGCGGGATGACAATAAGGAAGTCTGGATTTTTCGGACATTTTTTGTACATGTATTGTATTATTATAACAACAATACATGTACCGTATTCGACCTTTTTCCCGCACATACGCCTATAAGCACTCAGTCAAGTAATTCTGTAGTCTTCAGATTACAGCCTGTGTACTTTTTGCCTTCCTCTTTATGCAGGCATAAGTTGTGTGTACCCATTTGAGTTGCATCGACTTGTCGATGCAATTCAAATGAGTACCCATAACATATGCTTCTAGAAAGAAAATCAAAAACAAAAAAAAAAACTTTCGCGTAAGCACCATTAAATAAGTCATTTGCTGATCTTGTTTTACTTTTAGTAGGTGGATACATACAGTAATTTTGCAAAAATAAAAGAAAAAAAAAAAAAAAAAAAAAAAAAAAAAAAAAAAAGCGCACGGTGCGGTTGTTAGGTCGAGTACGGTATATCCGTTTCTACAATGTATATATACCGTATTTACTCATTTATCTTTGAAGTACTTATCACAGTTACACAGACGACACTTTGAAATACTCGTCACAAAAACACGCAAATATAATTTTGACACTCCCCGCCCCCCCCCCCCCCCCCTAAAACCCCACTTTTATACAGTGAAACTGGGGTGTACAGGGATACACATTTTTCTTACTTTGCTGAAACCCATAGATTAAGGGTACTCGTTAGAACCGCCTCGTCAAGGCGGTTCTAACAAGTACCCACAATTAATGTTTTGAGCAGAAATGTGAAAAAATATCAGAATTTTTATCTGAAAATTTTCCTTTTTTGGTTGTAAAATTTTTTCAATATATTTGAATAGGCGAGTTTTCGTATTGTTGTTGTTTCTTCTGAGAAAATTAGGACTTGAAGAGTCTCAATAAAACCAAGACTTCGATTTTCGTTCTTTTTATGTGTTCTGTACTTCCGAGGGCAAACATTATATATCTATTTGACTTTTCATGTCTGCTATCGGACGATTTACATGAAATATCGTCTTCTTTTCTTCAAAAAATATAATGTCGTCTGTTACAAATTTGTAAGTGGTTAACATTGTGATAGACAGACCTGAGCGAATCGTGTAAACCCAAACACGGCATCTGCTCATGGTATACATTGTTTGACCCCCCCAACTGGCACTAAATGGACATATTCCAATTTTAGGACGGGTACGTTAAGAGTTAGTGTCTCAATATGTAAAGGTTATTGCATAGTTTTAAATTTCGAGCCGTCAAACATGCAATAACCGATTTGTTGCAATAACCCATTAAGACCATATCTCAAAAGACAAACTAATGAGACTAACCACATTGTATACCGATCATGTATTTAACCAAGGAATCACGTTTCATTTAATGTCTTATTGCAACAATAAGGATTACACGTAAGTATTTATTTAAAAAAAAAGTCACGAATAGAATAGGTTTTCGCAGCATATGTCGATAACAAAGTTTCAAATCAGCCTGCGCATTTATTCTGTCCGAACAGTGCTTTCGCGTTCCGTTTGCGAAGTAACTGAATGGTTTACAATGTGAGATAATATGGGAATACAGTCGAACTCCAATGGCTTGAATACCTGTGGGACCAGACAAATTTGTTCTAGACATAGGCAGTTCGAACCATTGAGGGTTAATTATACCGAGGGGATAATTTTGGGATGCCTTTTCCATCTCCTATAAAATAGATAAATGATGTTTTGAGTGTACTCATTAGAATCGCCTCGATCTGGCTGCATACAGCAAACAATTTCATGATAAAATCCCCAGACTATCTTTCAGTATTTGTTCTTTTAAAGCTATCGGATGCATTTCTGGAGGACTCAAAAACTATTTAGTTTAAACATATTTTATTTCATTTTAATACATGTGATACATATATAAACAGCTCAAGTAAAGGAGGGATTAGAACGAAAGCACGAGTGCTTATAGAGTTCATCTCCCAAAAACTATTTCGAATCAGTCACGGTAATCGAGCCATCGGTTTCGATGTTTTACCGTGCATATACGAACATTGTTTGCCACTAGGTCGAGCATAGTTAAAAAAAAAAAAACTCCTTTTTTTTTTTATCAGAGTCTAAACACCAAGGACATTACGTTCAGTCTCTCCGTCTGAACATGTCAATCCATTACGATTTCACTCCTATTCAAATATATAGAAAATTTCACCTCCAAAAACTGAATATTTTTCAGATAAAAAACTTTGATATTTTTCATATTTCTGCTCAAACATAGGTTGTGGGTATTCGTTAGAACCGCCACGTCGAGTTATATTTCTGCTCAAAATATAGATTGTGGGTGTTCATTAGAACTGCGTCATCGAGGCGGTTCTAACGAGGACCGACAATCTATATTTTTAGCAGAAATAAGAAAAAATTATATATATCCCTGTAAACACCAGTTTTACTGTATCAAAGTGGGGTTAAAGGGGTCAAAATTATATAGGTATATTTTCGTGATGCTCTGAGTTTCGTTATAAGTCAGCTGGCCACAGATTATAGATGACGTCACTATCGTAAATAATGACAAACTCAGAGACGTTCTTTCTAAGGGCCCTAAATATAAGGAACAAGGTCGTTTACATTGAAACAGAATTCAAAGATATTCTTTGATTCTGTTGAAAAGTATGCATGACGCTGGGCCAAACAGGGGGACGTAGTGGCTGATAACTCTCTGAAAGGGTACAAGCGATGATCTCCTTGGTAAACAGAGATATTTCGGTGCTCAGCAGAACCATGTCCCGCCGACAAGAATCGGTGTCTGGCAATCCAGACGTTTCTGCTGTATTAGCCGAACTTCATCATAAGCTTGTTATCATTCTAGTGGACAAGTCATCTAACAATATTGTGCTTGTTTGCATAACACATTACAGCAACTGTTTAAAGAAGGGGCTTGGCATGAGTACAACAGCAGAGAAATCTACATACAAACTCACTACGTTATCTAGGGAATAAAAGTCGGTATTGGGTTTCGGTGTCATTCGGAATTTCTTTGTCTGATGAAGACCTTGATCTTCCTAAATTATACTGGATTCCGAAATTACAAAATAATTCATACAAACAACGTTACATTGCGGGCTCAGCTAAGAGATGAACCCTCCCACAGATTCTAATGAGAGTCCTCACAGCAGTAAAAGAAGGGCCTCAGAACTATTGCCACACCACACACGCAAGAAGCGGTGTCAATTGGATGTGGATTCTAAATAAACTCCAGTGTACAGCACAAAATCAAGTAGGTTTTTTCTTGGCTACTTTGAGGAATGACAGTTGCTATGCACGAAATAGTGGTTGTCATGTATTGTACTGTACCCACTGTCCTTTGTGTGCAGTGTCTGTAGGGCTTATTATGATATTCAAATAAACACTAGCACACCAGTGTTTCTCAATATCACCTTGTTCTAAAGAGAAACTAAAGCTTATATAACGAAGGCTTTTAGTATATGTGTACGTGCAGTTTGTCATATATTTCCTCGTAAACAGATTGAATTAGTTCACATCGCTCGGAATAGTAACGTTGCAGGCAGAAGGGAAAACAGATTGCTAGCATATAATGATGTATTTCGATGGGTACGAATTGTGCACCGCTTGTGGCTAATTTGTTCTTGTTCTGTAATGAAACAGACTTCTTGATGTCTTTTTCTGAAGAAAAGCCAGAGTGTCTAGTCATGTTACTGACTTCAACACTTGAAATAAATTATTTACTGCTAAACTTCAAAATCAGGATGTTCGGTACCATAAACTCCGAAAAGCCTTTTCTAAATTTTGACGTCATTTCGACTTAGTTTCAAAATTCAATGTTAGACGTAAATTCCTTCTGCAACAAGGAACCTGAATTAGTGTATAAATTCAGACAAACATATGCTTGCAATGATTTTAGAACTCAATTTCGTAAAATCGTTCTTCGAAATATAAAGATTGGGTACAACATAAATGTAATGCGACAGACTGCATGCAAGGCAGTTAACCCAATCACGGTTAATACCTCGTTGGTTGCATGCCTGCGGGTCGGGCCTCAGACTATTACGACTCCGTCCTAAAGACTTAATTTGCTGTGAAAAATAGAAAACATTATGTTGTTTTTTAAACAGTTTCGTCTTTTATTATCATCTATTATTAGTTATATTTAGCTTCCAATTTTAACTTTCACTAATAGATTGCACAAATTCAGACTCCGGCCCTTTTCAGTGGCCTGTTTAATACATATCGCGTTTCCTAAACTATTTCTGATGTTTAAAACACAGCCATAAAAGAAAAATACTTTATTTATTCTGAATTCATATAACCCCGACTCCTAATTTTGCCACATAATATGGGAATCAGGGTTCGGATAGGAAATAAATAGGAAGGTCGTGTGATGCTTCGAGTTACAGTTGAAGCTGCGAGGTTATGTTGACAAACTGTACCAGACTGTGACGAATTCCGCTTCAGAGATCTTGTTGTCACCTGTAAAAAAGATATGAATAATTAAATTAAGTACTAAATCATTCATTTACGCAATGCTGTTTTAATCTACATAAATCATGCAAATAATTCGCCGGTTTGTGAATATGGCTTAACAGATAAAAATGCTCATTACTTGTTTCATGACGAAAATGAGAAAATTCTAGCTGAAAAGAAACAAGAAGGTAATTCGCGCTCCGCCTGCTGGGTACATATTTCAGTAGACGGCATTATGAAATAGTGTTCTTATTTTCCCCAGAAACAGAAGTGTATAAAGCTGGCTTGGAGTTTGAAGTATGGAGTTTGGTATTCGATTTATTCCGTAGTAGTCATCACGAAAACATGCCTATATAGTTTTGATCCCTTTAAATCCCACTTTTATGCGGTAAAACTGGGGTTTACAGGGTAGACATTAATTTTCTAATCCCTGCTCAAAACATATAGATTGTCGGTACTCGTTAGAACCGCCTTAGTTGTAACTTTTCAATATATTTGAATAGGAGTGTTTTTCGTAATGACATTTTTGTCCGGCCCATCTGTACGAATGTTTAGAAAGATATACGTTATCTGTACGAAAGATATACGTTACGTACCATCTCTGTCAAAGTAGTAGAAGAGTCTAGAGAAATCAGGTACTTTCGAAAGTTGGCCGTTTTTATCCGTGTCTGCCCTGTGAAATAATGTGACCGCATGCTCCAGGTCTCCGAGGCCTAGTAGTGTCCAGTGAGCAATGAATTCTGTCTCATCCACGGCTCCATCAGCTGTAAGTGAAATGTGTTCTAGCTATATGTACATGTAGAAGCCGCAATTTGAGAGTACGCACCTTCTGACATGTGCGCCCAACGAAGTCTCTAATCAGCCTGCGCATTCGCGCAGTCTGATTAGAGTCTACGTTTTCCGCACGAAGAACTTGTGCATCACTGCCTGTCCAAAATGCGCCTTTTCATTACGAAAACACACCTATTCATATATATAGAAAATTTCACCTCCCAAAACTGAAAAATTTCTGACAAAAACTCTGATGTTTTTCATATTTCTGCTCAAAACATAGATTGTGGGCACTCGTTAGAACCGCCTCGGTGAGGCGGTTCTAACGAGTACCCACAATCTATGTTTTTGAGCAGAAATAAGAAAAATAATGTATACCCCTGTAAACCCCAGTTTTACTATATAAAAGTGGGGTTTAATGGGGTCAATATTATACAGATATGTTTTCGTGACGTGAAGATTCAAATCAGTCTGCGTGAATGCGCAGCCTGTTCTGAGTCTTCGCTCGGCGCACATCTGCAGTGGTACGTTTCCGACGGAGCGGCAAATTTCTTAGAACTGTGATAACGACATGAATTGACCGTTTAGAATGCTGTTGATGGAATTAGAATTAGCAAATGAAACGGGTGATATGTTATCATGATTCACATATTCCACACTTCCGTCTCAAACTGTGCTTGTTTTCCCGACTGAAAAAAAAACCCCGTTACTTTCAGAAAGAAAAAAGAAAGAAAGAAAAAAAAAAACAAAAAAAAAAAACTTCAGAAAACAAAGTTATAGAATGCCAGTTTATTTATGCAGATACAGCAGGGTCAGGTAAAAGCGATACAGATTCGTCCTTGGTGCTACATGTAAAATGGGTCACACTGTTGATAAAGCAAAATGTCTGACTTAGTGCAGACAAGTGACAAGTGAACGAGGACAAATGATGATTTTTTGTCCTGTTTGACTTTCATAGTTCTTGTATTTTTGTTATTTGGCGTAAAAAGAACTCCCCACTACAGGCAGGTCAAACAGTTTTACGAGTGACTGGCTGCTTGTGCTTTTAGATACTCGACATTAGGATACATGCACTTGACCAAGTTATTGCATTATTTTCTCAAACTGTGTAGAATTCATCAGGATTTGCATTGTTTGCCATTCTTTTTTTTTTCTACCTTGCACCCATATTACAAATATAGCGGACATCAAAAGTTCAAAGTGGGAAAATGTCAGAAAATCAAGCAGTTGCAGAAAGCTGGATACAAATACTATATATAATGTATAATTATGACTACCCATGTTCCCCTACAACGTGTATTGAAAAAACGACAACTTTAGTAATGTAAAGTCTATAATACGAGGCAATAGTTCGCAATTTAAGATGTTTGAAAAGTTAACAGACGGACGACGGACAGGCAGACGGACGGATGATCCATGGTGTGTGTGTGTGTGGAGGGGGGGGGGGGGCAGGGTAGGAGGGGGTAGGGGAGGAGTACAGAATTTCGATGTCAACAGACACCTTTTGTCATCGTGGCCTATTGATGCAAGTTTCATAACAAAGTCTGTGATAGTTCCTGAAAAATCCATTGTTTTTACTTTTTCCCGTACAAAAGCATAAGTGCCAAATTTGACCTTGCAATTTAATATCTTAAGGTCATCCCAGGATCATCATGTGAACAAACTATGATGGGCCTATATCCCCAATGCTCAATAACAAGTCCCATGGCCATTGGCCCATCGGTTCCGGAGAAGAAAAAAAATATTAAGTGCTATTTACCATATATGGGCGTGGCGGCGCCCCGGTCATGTGACCTGGACTCAGCGAACAAGCTTCCGTTCCCTCGACCCATGGAGGTACAATTTGCAGTTTAGCTTCAATCACCCCAGTGGCTTCGGAGAAGTCGTTTGAAAATGTTGCCAACGACAACGACAACGACGACACCAGCCAGACTATACTATAAACGCACTTATAAGCCTTAGGCTCAGGTGAATCACGACATTTTTAAATAAAGGCCCTTATTAGTCCTAACTTACCTCCTAAAATAATGGAAGCTAATTATTCTTTTTTTCGTAGCACACTAATATCATGTTAGTGCATCAAACAGCAGATTTTAGAATGTTCATTACGAAAACACGCCTATTCAAATATATTGAAAATTTTACCACCAAAAACTGAAAGTTTTCAGATAAAAATTCTTATATTTTTCATATTTCTGCTGAAAACATAGATTGTGGGTACTCGTTAGAACCGCCTCACCGAGTCGGTTCTAACGAGTACCCACAATATATGCTTTTGAGCAGAAATAAGGAAAATAATGTATACCCCTGTAAACCCCAGTTTTACTATATAAAAATGGGGTTTAAGGGGGTCAGAATTATATAGGTATGGTTTCATGATGTTATATTTCCACAAATTATTTGAACTTTATTATCACAAATGAACTGTATATTCTGACAAAAAGCTCGGAAGGGTAACATTCATTTAGAAATCAGATGAGAAGTTGTAAAATATTATTATTTTGATCATGTTAAAGTAACTTTGCGTCAGTAAAAAGGAAAGTTTAACTTTGTAATTGAGATTGTAATTGAGTTTTGTTACCCTTGATGATAATTTGGACGTACAGATAAGGTAGCAACTATTAAATCCATTTTCAATTTCATTATAGAAATAATAAAGTATTGAATCGGGTTCTTCGTGACTTTACTATTGACTTTTCCTCCATCATGTCTCTGGGTCTCATAGCGCTAAATCCTTTAAGTATGTTCAGGTTCATTATATGTATATGTGTGCCTCTGATTTATGGCTTCCTTAACTCTTCTTGCGAAAAACAAGAGAGAGAGAGAGATAGAGAGAACAACAACAAATAAACATGTTTTTATTTTGATCCTCTCCGATCTAATTTAACTCTGTACATAATTATATAATATTCAAACATTGGTGGATGCAAACATATGCATCCCCGATTGTGTGTGTGTGTGTGTGTGTGTGTGTGTGTGTGTGTGTGTGGCTTCACCAATCGTTAGATGGTTAAATGTTACACATCAGAGACGTTCTTTTGATGGTACCTACATCTGCTTGCTGGGATGTTAATTCGGGGTGAGAGTAAATACTTCAGGTTCCAGATTTTACTGTAATATATATAACGATACCTACCATTCATGTCAAACTTGACAAAAATATCTGCCATCTCCTCGGGACTCAGAAACCCGTCAGGTGTCCTGTTCGCCTCGGCAAACTGGAAGATGATACGGGCCTTTGGATCATCTGGTATTGCTGGTCGGCCCGGATGGGCATATACACTGAAAACATAGTGAAACGTTTACTTATCTTGATTGCATAGTACAGTAAGGACATTCCCCTTTTACACAGTAGGGCTACTTTCGACAATCACAGATCAGGACATTCGCTATATTTAAGTATTAATTTTACAGTTTCTAGGAGAGCGAGAGCTGAGATCTCACTGGTTCGGCGCGCAGGTTGATGTGCGTATCTGATAAAATATTTTGGATGTCAAAAAGCCAAATGCACATATTTACTGTGTCAATACAGTGAACCCACTTTATACCGACATTCGATACAACGACAAAATTAATTGTAATGATAATATGCCTGGCACAAACCGCCGCTCAAGAGGTGACATAACAAATAGTTGGAACCTAATCAGAGGCATCGTTCTATGGTGTCTGATCAGGATCTGCGTTGTTTGTTTTGGGATCTAGGTATTAATGGGTTTAAGGGAAACTGATACACTCTCATGGGCAGCAACTCCCTTAAAGGTGTTTTTGCGTCCAATCTGAAAAGGGTATACTCTAAAAGGAAAGAATTTGCTCGCGAAGGGAGCAAATTCTTTCCTTTTAGAGTAGACATCTTTTCAGAAGGGGATTGATGTGCAGGAATGGAAACAGGATGTCACAAAAGCTGTGTTTGGTAGATGTTTACAGTTCCCTTAAGAGAAAATAGTGATTCTTTATTAGATATAAGATAGAGCACTTACCACAACAATGACGTCAAACAAGTAACCGCAAGCATCCACATCTTGGGAAAAAGCTAGCTGTCCTCAGACCTTAAAATGACTACAATTATAGTAATGACAGTGGTAATACGCAGATCTATTATTTATTTTATTCACTTAATTATTTAAAAAAAAAATAAATCAATTAGAAACAAAATCAATAATGTTTGTATACAACAACAGCAACAAGAAACGGACCTGACAAACAAACTTATTAATGAAACTATATAGAACCATAAGACTAGTGGAATAATCTAATGAACTTCATCAATTATATGCAGTCTCAAACAGTCCTTCCTCGATACGACGATGAGGTAACTATTCAAAAGGTGCAGATAAGGCAACTGTTCTGAACCAGTTAAAATCTGCACAAACCGTCCTTGAAGAAAAAAACGCATCCTATCCTTCAGATATACGTCCTTCGAATCGTTTAATTAAGCTGTAACGTAAAAAACAACAACAAACAAACAAACAAACAAAAAAAACACACACACAAAAAAACAAACAAAAAAACGTTTCGGCAACTTCGGCAATAAATTCAGCGTAAATTCAGATTCACTTGCGTATTCGCGCAGCCTGACCAAAATCTTCATCGGGCGCATTTTGAATAACCAAGGATGCAATTTATTCATGTGGACAACGGAGACTTTGATCGGACTGCGCGGATGTGCGAGCTGATTTGAGTCTCAATTGGGCACATATGAGATATGTAAGAAGGTACGTTTTCTCACATTGCGGCTCATTTTATTCCCTTGCTTTTCTTAACCCTTGTCATGCTGAATAAATAAAGATGCCACGCCCACTTTTAATTGTCAGCCAATCACATTGCTTGTTCTAGGTTGTTGATACAAATTTACATACTGAATGGCAAACAGTGCAGATACAGATCAGTTGGCTTCATCAGAAGCCAACTGATCTGGATCTACACTGTTTGCATAGGTAGGTTGTACCCGTGTTCAGTAGGACCAGGGTTAAGAAACTGGAATCAACATTCCAATCATCACAAATGGGTATGGCCTGACACTGTTTGAAAGAATTTGAGCCCCGTATATATCCTTCTCTTTGTGGTCTATTCAATTATTCATTATGGACCGGAAAGTTCCCACTACTTGGATACATGCGAATGTTCAGGTAGCTCACATATACAAAAAAAAAGATGACTGCTCAGTATCTCGTTGCTAAGTACCATTTGCAAAATTCTAGAAAAAAGTATCCACATACATATTTTCAACTGTACTGGTGATAATGAAATTTTAACATGTCATCCCTCGAACTTCTACAACTAGTCAACCTGTTCATACATGTATGTATTTTATGCGATACCAAGAAAAGTACGAATCATACCTCTTTTTTAACATAAAGCCATTACGCAAACAATTGAAAATTTTACAACCAGAAAAGGAAAAAATTCAGATAGAAAAATTGATATTTTTTTCTTATTTCTGTTCAAAACATAGATTGTAGGTACTCGTTAGAACCGCCTCGACGAGGCGGTTCTAACGAGTACCACAATCTATGTTTTTGTGCAGAAATAAGAAACATACACCCCTGTAAATCCCAGTTTTACTATATAAAGGTGGGGTTTAAGGGGGTCAAAATTATATAGGCATGTTTTCGTGATGGCCTTACAATATTGTGTTTTACAAATCAACACACACACACACACACACACACACACACACACACACACACACACACACACAACTAATGATGATAAGCATTCCGTAATGGTCAATTCGATGGTACAACACACACACACAATTTCAAACAGCACCCACATATATAATGACGATAAGAATTCCGTTATGGTCAATTCGATGGTATACAGCCAAAGCACAGTAGCGCAAGAACGTCGTTTCAATATCAACAAAACATAATAAGTATTACATTGCGGACACGTTCAATCGTCATTTATGCGACGTAACTGTTGATTGTTCTTTTACTTTTTTTCTTTTTTTTTTTTTTTTTTTTTCTTATTGTTTTGCTTTCAGGAACTATAGAAGTAAAATGTTTACCTTCGAGTCTTGGAGGAAAACAAAATGCCCGTCCCTTAAGTTGTTTCCTTATCTTGTGTGTGAATTACACACATGTGACGGTGTATTAACTGCATAGAAGTCTCAACATAAGAAAACGTACCTTTTGACATGTGTGCTCTTCGCGAAGAAGCAGATAAGCCTGCGCACATGCGCAGCGCGACCAAAATTATACCGGGGTACTCGCTTGACAGCTAAGACTCCAAGATTTCTTCCGGTGGATAGCAAAGACTGATCAGCGACATACGAGAGTCTCTGTTTGGCATAGTCGTCCGAAGAAGGTAAATTCTCAGGCGTCACGTCTCATATCATGATTTGGGTCACGTCGAGGATAAAAAGGGGCCTTATACAGCCATCGAAGTTTTAAATCGTCCTATGAGCGTTTTGAGCAAAGTGAAGTAAAACTACAATGACTCGAAAACCGATGACTCGTTTATCGTTGCTGATTTCAAACTAGGCCCAGTTGTTCAAAGCATCGTTAGCTTAACGAGCTCGTTAGTGGTCAAAATATTAACTGTTCTAGTAAGTACAAGATCTAATTCACAGGTGTTTTTGCTGAACAAAATGTGAGTAGCTTTTGCAATGCAAAAGCTACTCACATTCTTTTCAACAAATATATTAACAAATATGCCATATTTAATGATCGAAGTTTAAACTATACGTTAACTAACGACATCGTTAATTTTGAACAACTGGGCCCTGGTGTTTGAGTCCCCAGGAATTCTTCCGATAGCTCAAGAAAACAAATACTCAGGGACATTTGAGGGATTTTGTTTTTGTCAAATAAAAATATATGTTGTGTGTACTTATTAGAATAGCCTTACCGATGCGATCCTAATGAGTACACTCAACATACATTATTTTATTGACGATCGAAAAGACTTCCCTAAATTATTCACATTTGCCTGCTAACTTGGCGCTATGATTAACCCTCAGATGTTCGAACTACAAATGTCTAGAACAAAGGATTTCTAAAGATTTTCTGACTGTTTTTTAAGTTCGTCGACGTGTTCTACAGTAATCATCGATTCTGTAAAATGGCTGTGAAGGTTCTGATGTGACTGCGCAGATGGGTAGCTAATAAATATACGTCCTAAACCCATTTTTCACGCGGCGCAATACATTTATCTTTTTCGTTAGCGTTTGTCATAATACAGCGTTCAATCATTTAATGCTAAGCATTCTGGGTCAAATTTTCAGCAGACGACATATTGTAATAGCGTTGTTATTTTCCCCAGGAAACAGCATTTGACATTCCATGCAAATTGTCAAATTTCCATGCAAATTGTCAGACAATTTGCATGAATTGTCAAACCCTGTTTTCTAGGAAAAATAAAAACAAATATATATATAACCAATTTGTCGTATGCTGATTTTGCCAAGAAAGCGATAAAGGCCAAATTAATTCAATTTATTTTGACAGTTAAAACTGTAATACATTCAACACATTTGAATAATCATGTGTCAGTAAAGTCGAATGCGCATTCGCACGCACATGATAGCAATTGTCATGCATTCACAATATATTAGTCTACACTCGTATGTAGCGACGTTTTGATTGACAAGCATATATCCAGGCCCAGCCCTGTGCCTGTATCCAGTCGTTGAATATGTCTTATGCGAGTAGCGGTAGTGCATTCCCAGCTTGCATGCATTTTATCAAAATCTATATCGGACAGTTTCTACTTAAGTCGATATCTGACCGTTATCGGCCCGACAGGATTCCTGTCGGGCCGATAACGGTCAGATATTGTCATTCATAAAGTCTGACTATAGCGAACGACAATTGGGTTTTAGACAAGTCTGGTCTATGTATTTAAAGTATTGTAGTTAAAATATATTTGGGTGAAAATAGAGAAAATGAATTTTCTAATTCGTACGCCCATCGAAATTGCATCTCAGCCTGCATGTCTGCAGAGTCTGATCAGATATTTTGGCTGTCTGTCAGAAGAAAATTTGGATCCTGCACTACACAAAAAGACTTTGCTGAGCGCACATGCAATACCTGTTTAGAAAAGAAAGTACGAGTTTAAGTTCGCATCAATAAATTTGTAATACATATGACCTTAAACAGCCGTTGTAATGATTTTGACTTATGAAAGTGGACTGTAAATAGCAATTTTAACGTGTTTGTTTTCTGGCTAATAATAGATGGCTGTAAATAGCCATATTAGCGTTGTTTGGCTACCTACACTTGATTGTATAGCCACTTCGTCAATAAATAGCCGCGTATGGTAAGCCAAGTGCACAATAAATCTTTAAAAAAAGTAAGAGAAAAGTCCAGGGAGTGCCACAATCACAAACCGCAGCCCTTCCCAGACATCAAGAGGAAGAGGAAACCGACAAATCCAAACAAGCACAAATCGATCAAACATACGAAAAGCAATAAGATTAGCTCTCTCTTCATCAAGCGAGGTAATCGCAATGCTAAAGGGACTGAAAAACACAAGAACAAAATGGCACAAGGTAAAACATACAACAAATTGCCTCGCAGCATAAACCACAAAGCACCAAAGAGTAAGACTAACACCGGGGCCACCGCCTTAGAACGGCCCGTAGAGTAAACCACCGGGGGGGGGGGGGGGGGTGGGTGTTAAAGCACTTTTACAGCCAGCCAACTTCACCCTGGGTCCCGATGCTACTCTTCATACAGAAATACATAAAAATTCGGTTCGCATAAAGGCTCCCAACTCAGTCAGTGCATCAAAGCAAAAACATAAAAATCAAATTAATCATTATTTGACATTAAAACCATGGTTAGAAGTTTTCGAATAGGGTTTGAAAACTTCAAGAAAGGTAAGAGAAAATTCCAGGGAGTGTCACAAACCGCGGCCTTTCTCAGACATCAAGAGGAAGAGCAAACCGACAAATCAAAACAAGCACAAATCGATCAAACGTACAAAAAACACTAAGATTAGCTCTCTCTTCCCCAAGCGAGGTAATCGCAATTCTAAAAGGACTGAAAAACACAAGAACAAAATGGCACAAGGTAAGACATACAACAAATGGCCTCGCAGAATAAACCACAAAGCACCAAAGAGTAAGACTAACACCGAGACCACCGCCATAGAACGGTCAGCGGAGTAAACCACCGGGGGAATTAAAGCACTTTTACAGCTAGCCAGCTTCACCCTAGGTCCCGATGCTACTCTTAATACAGAAATACATAAAAATTCGGTTCGCTTAAAGGCTCCCAACTCAGTCCATGCATTGAAGCGAAAACATAAAAATCAAATTAATCACTATAATAAACAAAGACGAGTACTCATGGCTAATTCTACTGTATGCAAGAGTGAATGAGAACCAATAGTTGAACCACGGCGGGCCAAGCCAAAGACATATCGTCAAGCCCCTTGTTAAAGTTTTACAAAGAGGCCGTCATTGAGTCTGAGGCCCGAACCGCCGTCGTGCAATTAAAGAGTGAAGCATGGCCATAAACAATGATTAGGTTGACAACTAGGCATGCAGTCTGCCGCATAATATCCAGGCTATAGCCAATTCTTTTATAACGGTTAATAAGTTTTCTGAATTGCTCCGAAAAGTTAGATTTACCTACATTTTTTTTTAAATCTGTACACTTAGTCACCGTAAAATTCTGGTTCCGATATACCTTGCTGCAGAAGTGTTTTCAGACTGACGCTATATTTTTCTAACAAGGCACTGTGTCTGCGATAAAATTTCGAAAACGCCTTACGAAGTTTAGAATAACGATAGCCCTGCCTAAGAAGTTTGGCAGTAAGGGCTTTATTACGGTAGTTAAAGTCATTAAGATTTGAAGAAGCTCCGGCGAATCTAATAAGTTGAGATATATATACCCCATATGAGATACGCCGGGGACATCGCCATCCAGAAAAGGGAAATTGACTATATGAAAAATCAAAATCGTCCCGTTTATCATAAATTTTGGTGGAAACTGTACCATTAGATATACATAGATTCAAATCCAGAAAGGTGCTTGGTATCGGAAGAATTTGCTCTATTGAATTGGAGTTCTGTAGGGTATATGCGGTCCACCATTTGGTCAAAGTAAGTATTGTCAATAGTAAATAAATCATGAAGGTATCTTAAAGTTGAATTGAAAACCTCAATAATGTCAGCCTGATTTTCACGTGAGAGAGACTTCATGAAATCTCTCACATAACAAAAAGGAAACAAATCTGCAACAAGAGGACCACAATTAGTTCCCATCGAAATACCAATAGTTTGCCTATAAAGTTTAGTTCCAAATCTAATTTCAAACCACGGTTTAAAAAAAAAACACTGCACAACTATTCTTTACGCCACGTTTTCAACTATCAAACTTGGGCTTGAAAACCTCAAGCCACAGTTTAAAAGGAACACTGCACAACAATTCTTTAAGATACGGTTTCAGCTTTCAAACTGGGGTTTAATTACTTAAAGCCACAGTTTTAAAGAAACACGACACAACAATTCTTTAAGCAATGGTTTAAAATTTCAAACTATAGTTTGAAAACTTTAAACCACGGTTTTAAAGAAACACTACACTGCACAACAATTCTTTAGGCCACGGATTCAACCTTCAAACTGGAGTCTGAAAATATCAAACCACGGTTTTAAAGGAACACTGCACAACCATTCTTTAAGCCACAGTTTCAACTTTTAAACTAGGGTTTGAAAACTTCAAACCACGGCTTAAAAGAAACACTGCGCACAAGAATTCTTTCAGCGACGGTTTAAACTTTCAAACTGTTGTTTGAAAACTTGAAACGACGGTTTTAAAGAAACACTGCAAAACAATTTTTTAAGCCACGGGCCTAACTTTTAAACTGGGGTAGTTTCTGCTCATATATACGCTAGAGGGCGTAATCAGTGTTGCAAACTCCATTACTGCTTATGAAGATTCTTAATAAAACCGAAACTCCCATTTTCTAATCCGTAGTGTGCTTTTTGTTTTCAAAAGTAATTTGTTTTCGACGTTTATTAAATACTCCAAAGCATGGTTATAAAAATACACTGCACAACAATTCTTTAAGCCACGGTTTCAACTTTCAAATTGGGGTTTGAAAACTTCAAACCACGGTTTTAAAGAAACATTGCACAACATTACTTTAAGCCACGGTTTTAAATTTTAATCTGGCCTCAATCCACGCTTTATAGGAAACAGTGCACAACAATTCTTTAAGCAACAGTTTTAACTTTCAAAGTGGGGTTTGAAAACTTCAAACATCTGTTTTAAAGAAACACTGCACAACAATTCTTTAAGCCACGGTATCAACTGTCAAATTGGGTATTGAAAATTTCAAACCACGGTTGGTTTTAATGAAACACTGCACAACAATTATTTGGGAACGGTTTCAACTTTCAAACAGGTGTTGAAACAACGGTTTTAAAGAATCACTGCACAATAATTTAATTCACAGGTTCAACTTTCAAACTGGAGTTTGAAAACTTTAAACCACGATTTTAAAGAAATACTGCACAACTATTTTTAATTCACAGGTTTCTAATTTTAAACTGGGGTTTGAAAACTCCAAACCACGGTTTAAAAAAAAAAAACACTGCACATCTATTTTTTTTAGCCACGGTTTCAAATTTTAAACTGGGGCTTGAAAACTTCAAACCAAAGTTAAAAACGAACACAACAATATTTAAAAACAAAGTTTCAAGGTTCAAACCGGTGTTTAAAAACTTCAAACATCGATTTTTAAAGAAACACTGCACAATATTTCTTTAAGTCATGGTTTCAACTTTCAAACTGGAGTTTGAAAATTTGAAAAAAAGGTAAGAGAAAAGTCCAGGGAGAGCCACAATCACAAACCGCAGCCCTTCCCAGACCCCAAGAGGAAGAGGAAACCGATAAATCAAAACAAGCACAAACCGAACAAACGTACGAAAAGCACTAAGATTAGCTCTCGCTTCCCCAAGCGAGGTAAAAACACGGTTTTAAAGAAACGCTGCACAACAATAGCCAGCCACGGTCCCGACTTTTAAACTAGAGTTTTAAAAATTCAAACCTCGATTTTAAAGAAATACTGCACGACCAATCTTAAGGCCATGGTTTTAACTTTCAAACTTCGAAACTAAGGTTTAAAAACTTTAAACCACGGTTTTAAAGAAAGTCTGCACAACAATTCTGTAAGCAACGGTTTCAGTTTTCAAACTGGTGTTAGAAAACTTGAAACCACGGTTTTAAAGAAACACTGCACTAGACTTGTTTAAGCCACGGCTGCAACTTTCAAACTGGGATTTGAGAACGTTTTAAAGAAACACTGAAAAACAATTCTTTAAGCCACGGCTCCAACTTTCAAACTTTAAAACTTCGAAAAAACAAAAAAAAAAAAAAAAAAAAAAACAAAAAAAAAAAAAAGGAGATAAGTCCAGGGAGTGCCACAATCACAGGCCACAGCCTTTCCCAAACACCAAGAGGAAGAGGAACCAGACAAAACCAAACAAGTGCAAATCGCACACACGTACCAAAAAAAAAAAAACTAAGATTAGCTCTCTCTTCCCCAAGTGAGGTAATCGCAATGCTCAAAGGACTGAAAACACAAGAAGAAAATAACAAGGCAAAACTTAAAACAAAACGTCTCGTAGAATAGACCACAAAGCAACAAAGAGTAAGACTAACACCGGGACCACCGCCTTAGATTTGTCAGTAGAATAGACCACCAGGGGGTTTAAAGCACTTTTACAGCCAGCCACCTTCACCCTCGATTTTAAAGAAACTCTGTACAGCAATTCTTTGAGCCATGGGTTCAAATTTCAAACTGGGCTTTAATTTATTTTAATCCTTTTACTTCAATCCATAGTTTAAGAAAGTCAAACCCCAGTTTAAACGCAAAATGCAAAATGAATCTTCAAACTACAGTTTGAAGTTTGAATCGCGGGTTAAGATTCCATTTGAACAATAACTATTTCATTAACGCTTTCATTTCCTATCGCAACAAATGTTGTATCGAACATATAAACCGCAGTTTGAAGGTCAAATGCATATAAATACTTTTACCTACGATTCCACCCAAAACCAAGAACAGAGAATTTTGAAATTAGGATTTATTTTCTTTAAGACTGCTCATTTTCTCAAACCATGTTTTCAACTTTAAAACTGGGGTTTAAACATTTATTGTGTATTAGGCATTAAAACGGCGGTTCGAAAGCACCAAAAACATAAAACCCCAGTTTGAAAGCTGAAACCGTGATTTGTAGAATTGTTGTGCACTTGGCTTGTAATAGCCGCGGAAACATTTAATTCATAAGGTAGAAACTGACGATTTTTACATAAAAATAATTCGAAATTTATTGATATATCATTACAGGTATCAAGCTTCATCTTCTCACCTGAGGAAAAGAAAAGCCCTATTCGGATCCTTAAGTGTAACCAGTACTTCTAAAAAACGTCAAATACACAAATACATTGTACGAAAGAAACAGATAAGTAGACAGATAGATTATTCTTTATTTCCTCCCAGAATGGAGAGCATATGCATCATTTAACTATAACAGTAGACACTATATGCATATATACATATCAGAAGAGGGCGAAAGAAGTTAAGCTGAGTTTCTATACATATATACACATACATGTACATATACGCACATATTCATATACACATACATATACATACACACATACATACCTATACGTCAAATATATCTTCAGTATGGCTTATATTTGAAGATGTTACATGTTCAAAATATGCACACCTATATAGATATGCATACGCATATATGCACATATACAAATAAACAATGCATACATACATGTACATATACACATATACAGAGGTTCACATAAACATAAAACACTTCAGAGCATTATTTTCTTGTAATAAAACAATTTGTGTACATATGTGCGCATTTTCCCCGTTTTCTTTTCCTTACCGAAACGAGATGCAAGGATAATGCAGAAATAAAAAGAGAAAACTACACACTTAATCGGGCGTCCATTGCCCAGTACACAACGGCTATCAAGGTAATAAGAGCCTACATAAAAAAAAGTTGTGTCTCAGCCCCGATAATGTGATATCACATATCATTCTATATACATTCTATATAATTGTTCAAGTCATGTACACCCACGCCAACACATGTACATATGGCAATACAATATACGCTAAAGAGTATTCAGTTCAGCATTTTGTATCTGCTCCACATTTTGTGGAGGGTGAAGATGTAACACAATACGAATTGTTCATGCTTGTCTTGCAAAACTTCGATAAGTACATTACTTTCCATACCAGGAAGAATATTTGATACCAGTGGTCTTGATTGCTTAGAAACTCATAATCAGCGAAATTGATATCCAATATTTCTTGATATTGTTTGGATCTTTCTAAGTTCAAAAACCGACAGTCATGAATACAATGGTCGACTATGTTATTATAATTTGTTGCAAATAAGGGTTTCAGTCAAAAATCAATAAGAGAATGGCAAACAATGTGGATCCAGATGAGAAGGTTCGTTACAAGCCGTCTCATCTGGACATGCACTGTTTGCGCAGGTGTCTGTTTTGGTCTGCAGGACTGAAATGGTTAACCTGTTGTGTCTAATGACATCGATAAGTCGCTCTATCATTGTTGAATATTTCTTATTTCACAGATTTGTCACTTCAGAAATTAAACTAGAACACATATCTTTTACGATGGTATAGAATAGACAATATTTGTTTCCGAATGCATTGGCGTTTATGTTAACGTTTTGTATGCGCGAGGGTCATAAATATAAGGATTAAGTACTTTCATTTATTTATTTATTTATGTTTTATTATATTTTTTACGATACACTGTAAAGTAGTCAGAAGCTTATATTCGCTATCATTTTACGTTTCGCTACCATTGTATTTCATTACTTTTTATCCCCAGACAGACTAGTGATCAGCCTGGCGTCCATAAGCATGACAAATGTTCAATTTTCCCTAGATAATCAAATGCTTTGGAAAGCGGACAAAGACGGCTCTGATCGGACAGTGCGAGTATACATGAACAGGTTGATCTAGATCTTCCCTGTTTGCATTTGTCTCGGAAAATAAACCCGAACATTTAGCTTGATGCGGACGTGTTATACCGTAGATATAGCCTTAACAACTCACTATACCTGTCATGAAATTTTAACAAATCCGTTTTACTATCTATGGATGGATGAGTGCTAAAACAGTAACGACCCTGATCAGACGCCACGTGTGGCGTCTGATCTGGGTCTACACTGTTTGCTCGCGGCTACCTGTCCCAACATTTAGAGCCATTACAGTAATCGACGTAATCGATGCTAGTATATTAAAATCCATACTCCACAATCAATGAAAATAAACATCTGTTCATTGTCTTCTTGTTTGATTAGATATGACAAAAAAAAAAAAAAAAAAAAAAAAAAAAAAAAAAATTAGTCACGACAATAACGAAAACTGAAGTCTGACATTTTTGCTCAGAGAAGACTAAAATCAGTCTGCACATCCGCACAGTCTGATCAAATTATTGGCTTTCGCGTGAAGAAAAGTCGAATCTTTTGTTATCCACAGAGTGACCAACGGTGACTGATAAGATGCAGAGACTGTGTGGCAGCACAGACTGACCTGTGTCTGCATCTGGTGCATACGACATACGATAAACGGGGAGTAAGTTCTTATGTAAAAGTATACGGAGAAATGCCGCTGGCTTCGGTGGCTAAGTTGCATGCGCTTCCGACTGGCGATCGGGAGGCCGCGAATCCGATTCCTTCGGGTCCGGCAACATTATTTCGTGGACACTGATCACGGGAGGCCGCGAATTCGATTCCTTCGGGTCCGGCATCATTATTTCGTGGAAATTGATCACGGGAGGCCGCGAATTCGATTCCTTCGTGTCCGGCATCATTATTTCGTGGAGATTGATCACGGGAGGCCGCGAATTCGATTCCTTCGGATCCGGCATCATTATTTCGTGGAGATTAATCATGGGAGGCCGCGAATTCGATTCCTTCGGGTCCGGCATTATTATTTCGTGGAGATTGATCACGGGAGGCCGCGAATTCGATTCCTTCGGGTCCGGCATCATTATTTCGTGGAGATTGATCACGGGAGGCCGCGAATTCGATTCCTTCGGGTCCGGCATCATTATTTCGTGGAGATTGATCACAGGAGGCCGCGAATTCGATTCCTTCGGGTCCGGCATCATTATTTCGTGGAGATTGATCACGGGAGGCCGCGAATTCGATTCCTTCGGGTCCGGCAACATTATTTCGTGGAGACTTATCACGGGAGGCCGCGAAATTTGATTCCTTCGGGTCCGGCATCATTATTTCGTGGAGACTGATCACGGGAGGCCGCGAATTCGATTCCTTCGGGTCCGGTGCCGGCAACATTACTTCGCTGAGATTGATCACGAAAAAGTGTCTATGATAATTCTCTCTCTTCCGCAGATTCAAGATTGTACGTTTCTGATGAAGAATGTACACGTGTACTGTTTAACCGCTTAGAGGATTAAGCTTGCTCAGGAAAAAGCGTGGTTAGGTAAACTGACCGACGCGACATGACCTTAATAATGCCGACTGGGCCGTTAAACGCCAATCCAAATCAAATACAGAGATGTAGTTGGTATGGTTTGAGCTATTCTGGTATTTGTATCAATCTTCCAAATTCTGAATATGTGAGTCTTGTTTTAGTTTTCGAATTCTCTGTACATGTAAGATATTGGCTCTGATCATAAAATGAAACTGTATTTTGTTTACGGCGTTTCGAAATCGCGCTGAATGATGCTCCTGTAAGACAAAAATCAGTTTCTTCTGAGTTTGTATGAAAGATCAGAGCATAAAATTTGTTCTGCTAATAAATCTTAAAAATACAAACTATTTTAAATTCAATCTTGCTAAACAAACTGATCATGAAAGTATTGTTGGCATTTTCATATTTATCAGCAGAGACAATTTCATGCTCTGCTGAGTTGAGCACGAAAAAAGTTTTATCACTTCGGGGCCCAATCTGTGACGCTATATTTACAGTATATTAAAGTATCAATATTTTGGGGTGGAATGTATTTATATATTTTTTTGGGGGGTATTTTTACGGGGTACATTTTCAGAAGCATGGCGGCACATCCTCGCCATAAATATTTGGAGTTACAAATCCCCGATGCGGCTGAATTACGCACAGTTTTTATAAGAATTAAAAATACATTTGTGAATTTCTGAAATAACAGCAAGATTTGCAGGGTATTCCAGGATATATCTATATAAGGTTTCACCCGACGTTTTTCCTGTCGAAGCACAGGTGTTGACAAGGCATTATCAAATATTACGAAAGCATGCCTATTCAAATAAACGGAAAATTTTACCAACAAAAAATGAAAATTTTCTATAAAAAATTCTAATATTTTTCATATTTCTGCTCAAAAACATGGATTGTGGGTACTCGTTAGAACCGCCTCGATGAGGCGGTTCTAACGAGTACCCACAATCTATGTTTTTGAGCAGAAATAAGAAACATAATGTATCCCCCTGTAAACCCCACTTTTACAACATAAAATTGGGGTTTAAGGTAGTCAAAATTATATAGGCGTGTTTTCGTAATGTGGAGCCACAACCTGATAAACTCCGCGCAGTCTCATCGGAGTCTTTGCTGCACGCCCTTTGGTAAGCAAATGGTCCAATGTTTCTTAAGGCAGGCAGGCAGCACAGACGGTTCAGGCAGTGCAGATGCGCAGGCTGATCGGAGTCTTCGCTGGGCGCACTTTCCAAAAAGTACATTTTCCTCACGTTGATGCCTAATTGATTTTAGCATCGATAATTCAATTGTCTGTAGTCAGTCTAATAAATATAGACATCCTATTTGAAACAGTGTTTCGGTCAACAGAAAAATCGAAAATATTTCAATTGTTGTTTTTAAAGCTAACGAAACATAATTACGGGTACTTCCGGCTTTTGTCAATTTTAAATCTAACGCGCCACCGGAAAAAATACATAACGGCTAATGCAAGCAGCAAAGACACTTATCAACCAACACGCAATATGTTTTAGGTGCTGATTCGAGTATAAATATTTTGTAGTATTGCAGTGAAAGTCCTGCCACACTGTGCAGTGGTCGAGACATTTCTGTGTATTAACAGTTCGCATAAAATTTCACGGTGCCTATGTACATTTTCTTGGTTCATGTCTAAAATGTCAGAAAACCATTTCTAATACATGTGTACGTCACCACCTCTTCGATTTTGTTACTTAAGTTGATCGTTAACGTCTATTATTAATAAAATAACGGTCTCGACATTCAGAAATGCATCTTACAGCGTATGCGAAATGCTCAAGCCCAGATCAGACTGCGCATGCGCAGTCTGATCTAGGCCTGCGCATTTCGCATATAAAATACAGATCTTGACGTTATATACAGAGACAATTGTACATCCTGATCAATATTAGTGGGTACACAAGCCGGTCTGGGTATCATCATTGCACACATTTGACTGGGTCATTTTTTTTATTTTATTTTTTTATTTTTTATTTATTTTTTTTTTTTGTTAATCGCAGGGTAAATAAAGTGTACAATGTACATAATTTGTGGAACTGAAAGAATCTTAAACGGTCGCACAGTGTTAGAAGTTCTTTTTACCCTGATTTAAAGTTGCATGAGGATGTGGTTTCTGTTCGGTGCAGTTTTTCTGAATTTGTTCTGTTTATTAGGTAAGTGAAGCATTATTTTTTCATGTTATTTTTATTTTATGTACGGGTACACATGGTTTTACTTTTATAACATGTTATTGGGTAATTTTATTGTTAATCGCAGCATAAACAACGTTTATATTATTTGTGGAACTAAACGGATTTTAAACGGTCGCTCGCTGTTCAAAGTTCTATTTACCCGGATTTATAGTTTTATGAGTTTTATAATAAACGTAAAAAAGAATGCCTTTGGAAACAAAGAACACACAACATATAAGAAAATGGGAGTCTCGGTATTATTGAGACTCTTCATAAGCAGTAATGACGTTTGCAACACTACTTACGCCCTCTAGCATATGCATGAGCAGAACTTCATGTCCAAAGATTTCACAATGGGCGCAATGATCCCAAAGGAAATGAAATATAATCTGCACTGTAAAAAAGTCTGAATTTGTTCTGTTTATTAGGTAAGTGAAACATTTTTTATGTTATTTTTATGTTGTGTGCGGGTACAAATGACGGTCTGGGTATAACCATTTCACACATGTGATTTTGTTCAAATATATTTTATTTCCAAATTTATTATGGTAGTATACATTGTAACACATAAGGAATAGGTATTAGAACGAAAGTGCAGTTGTACAAGTAGTGACGGAAATATGTTAAACAATATGAACCTCAATTTGTAAATGTTAACAAAAGATACAGAATTAAAGAGGACAAACTAACTTATCGAATACATTAAGGGCAATGAGAAAAAAAAAATTCTGACAATGTATAATAAGCTCAAATATTAATGAAAGACGAACGGCTAAATAGTCACTTTAATATTATAACAAGATGTTAAATGATTTTGGTGATAACAAATGAAGGGACAAGGGCAGCACAACCCGGGCAAATAGTCAACAGAGTAAATCAACTTTTGAATAGAGAGTTACATGTACAGAACATTTTATTCCAAATAGCTTCATCGTTAAAATCGTTATTTGTCGCTTACGTATTTTTGGACTTTTTCAATTATTAAAACAGTTGTTGTGTATAATAAGCTCAAATATTAATGAAAGACAAACGGCTCAATAGTCGCTTTAATATTATAACAAGATCTTAAAGGATTTAGGTGTTAACAAATGAAGGGACAAGGGCAGCACAACCCGGGCAATAGTCAACAGAGTAAATCAACTTTTGAATAGAGAGTTACATGCACAGAACATTTTATTCCAAATAGCTTCATCGTTAAAATCGTTATTTGTCGCTTACGTATTTTTGGACTTTTTCAATTATTAAAACAGTTGTTGTATATAATAAGCTCAAATATTAATGAAAGACAAACGGCTCAATAGTCGCTTTAATATTATAACTAAAGATATTAAATGATTTTGGTGATAACAAATAAAGGGACAAGGGCAGCACAAACCGGGTAATAGTCAACAGAGTAAATCAACTTTTGAATAGAGAGTTACATGCACAGAACATTTTATTCCAAATAGCTTCATCGTTAAAATCGTTATTTGTCGCTTATGTACTTTTGGACATTTTCAAATATTAAAACATTTGTTATGTATGGTAATGAGACATCTACTAATATATGAAGATTAAGCGATATTGTTTGATAATGTGATACAGCGGGAAAGAATTCGTTTCTCTGTACGATGTAAAACGAAGAACACAGTAATTAATGTTTTTAATTTTTTTTCTTTTCCGCAGCAGCAAAATGGAGAATCAGTTAAACTTTTTTTATGTGTAGAAGTCACTGTGAAGACTGCTTTATTTTGTTTGGAGACGTGTATGCAAGATCTGAGTTTTCATGTTACCTGTATAGAAATATTTTGGAACAAACATTCTGTTACGGTTTAAATGATTCCTGACAGAGGTAACCGAACTTGTTCCAGGCCCGTAGAACAGAAGGAAGAAAAGACTGATAATATAGATTAGTTCTGGCGTGAATAGATTGTAAGTTGTCTACATTTCGGAGGCTGTATTAAGATACAATATTTACTGACTAGGGTACTAAAGGGCACAGTGAACCAATTGTGGCAGGACTGCTGATTGGTGCAAAAAAGTGTAGGGAAGCCCGGGGTAGTTATTTTGTGTAAGGCGGCCTGTGATTGGTTAATAATAAAGATGAATTAAAACTCATCATTCTAATTTGAAGAAAAAAATGTCTGTTTGTAATTTTCTGATTGTTTCAAAGAAATAAATGTTTCTGTGTGTGTTTGCTGGAGCCCAAAGAAGAAGTGGTGAAATTGCAAAGTTTCAATTTTTGATACCTGCCAATTGAGGGGTTGCTACATTCAGCCTCCAAAAAGTCCCTGAAAGTGCTGGTGATGGTGGTATTTTTCCTTGTTTATTTTGCTATGCTAAGCCTGGGCTTTGAATTAAAATAAAATTTAGAAGCCCAGCCATACCCTGAAATGAACCCTTAAGCACCCAAAAGGGTGAAATCACTATGGAGCTCTATGGGAAAAATAATTAGTTCACTGTACCCTACACTGGCAGTAGACTGGAAGAAGCAAATAAATAAATTTGCAATTTTTTACTGATTTTTCACTGCTTTTTTAAATCTCCTGAAGGGAAATAAGCAAATATGAGTCTCTAAACAAGGATTCTGGGGTCAGTTTGTAAAATTTACTTTGAAATGGGGGTCAGCTGGAGTAGGTATTTATGTAGGTGGTCTGTACATTAGTATTCACCATAAGCACATTTGTTTTCACAACTTCATCTTCTGTCTGTCCAGTGTTGTTGATAGATGTCAGCAAATGTGTAGCTGACTATGTTTTCAAACAAAAAAAGTAAATACGAATAGTAAATAATAAGGAAAATTATCAAAAACTTTACGCGCCTCACATGCAGTTACATTCGAATGGTAAAGTGACACATCTTGAGTCCGCGCAGGTTTGTTGAGTTTACCAGCGCCTTATTAGAACTTTCGACATTGCGCACTGACACCGAACAAGGCAAATGAAAGTGCTTACTTCGGTGACTTTGAAATGACCTTGTCCTCTGAACTTTTGACCTCTGATGACCTCTGACTTCTATGACTTGGAAGCCTACACAGGTAATAGAGAAAGTAAAGTAATGCTGTTGCAAGGACAATTGACAATTTCTGTGACCTTGACCTTCAGATATGACTGTTTTATGCCTTGAATTAAACATCAGATTAGATTATTTTCTTTTATACATATTTTTAATGAAATATATGCAGTAATATATTGGGTAAATATAAAATGATGGTGATATGTATCACTTGGTAAGTGGTATATATTGCATGGTGTCTATAATGGTATGAACTATAAGTGCCCTTTTCTTAGAATGCATACTCCCAAGTACTGAAACTGGATCAGTCAAACAAAAGTGCTTCTATTTTTAACAGTCATGTGACCTTGACCTTGACCTTAGTGACCTTATTCTGAAATATCTACAAGCAGGCCTAGAAACATATGAGAGAACTGGATTTTCTATGCTTTTCTATATTTAAGTGACCTTGACCTTGATCTTGTGTGACCATGACCTTGACCTTGTGTGACCTTGACCTTTGTACTTAGCCATCAAGTTCATGTTTTATCTCCTCTTATTTACTATTCATCAGAAAGCACATATATAAGTTTACTGTTGGTCGCTTTAAGTGGACATTTAAAACACCCCGTGCCATTGACATGTCAACCGGGCCAATTTAACCTTCTAGTATATATTTTCTGCATATAATTTGACATTTTTTCATGTTTCTGTAATGTATTAGTCATTAAGATACACTTCAGGCACAAACAACTGAGATAATGGTGTTATATTAAAGCCAAGCTATTTAGCCCATGTTATAGGGGGTGGGTGGGGTAAAATCAAGATAAGACAATAGATGTAATACACATGCTGTCTCTAAGTACTTGATTTTGTATTTTAATATAAGTATAGCTGTATGGTTTGATTTCTGTATCATTCTGACAATAAATTAGAAAGAAAAATAGAATCAAAGTTATTGGTCACTTTTTTATCTATATTATTTATATTGGAGACTTTTGCTGTATTTTTACTGGGGGGTAGGCACACAAAAAATGTTCCTATCAGCATAATTAAGCAAATAAGTGAAAACAAAGGACATTATTTAGTTATAATTAGTTTATTTTATTGATATATAGTGCTTTTTGGTGCTTTATTGGGAGAAAATGTTGCTCTATAGGGCACAGTGAACCAATTGTGGCAGGACTGCTGATTGGTGCAAAAAAGTGTAGGGAAGCCCGGGGTAGTTATTTTGTGTAAGGCGGCCTGTGATTGGTTAATAATAAAGATGAATTAAAACTCATCATTCTAATTTGAAGAAAAAAATGTCTGTTTGTAATTTTCTGATTGTTTCAAAGAAATAAATGTTTCTGTGTGTGTTTGCTGGAGCCCAAAGAAGAAGTGGTGAAATTGCAAAGTTTCAATTTTTGATACCTGCCAATTGAGGGGTTGCTACATTCAGCCTCCAAAAAGTCCCTGAAAGTGCTGGTGATGGTGGTATTTTTCCTTGTTTATTTTGCTATGCTAAGCCTGGGCTTTGAATTAAAACAAAATTTAGAAGCCCAGCCATACCCTGAAATGAACCCTTAAGCACCCAAAAGGGTGAAATCACTATGGAGCTCTATGGGAAAAATAATTAGTTCACTGTACCCTAAAGAGGAAAGATAAAACCGAGTGAAGCCATTACGCATTTTATAGAACATGATGTTTATGATTGTTCTGTCTCTTTTCTCGTGAAACCAAGCCAGTTTCTTGATACAAGGCATTAAGTAATACGAGTTTGGTAGTTCAAGTAGCAGTTCGTGCTGCTTCAATTAGAATTTTCTCAATTTCTTGTTTTTCGTATTGGGTGCAGTTATTCCATATTATACCCCTATATTCAAGTAAGGGCCTTATAAATGTGATGAATATTTTTTTCGTGAGATTTCATGTCGTAAAAAACTTACAATATGTGTTGTGATACTAGCATTGTGGTCACCGTCTTCAATAGCTGTTCACTCTGCTTTCTGTTTTGCTGGTTGTGTTGTGAATCTAGCATTTTAGTAGCCTTCAACAGCTGCCCATTTTGCTTTCTGTTTTACTAGTTGTGATTAGGAGTGACATTGGGACCGAGGGTGAAGTTAGTCAGCTGTAGAGGTGCTTTAACCACACCCCACCCCCTCTCCCGATGGTTTAGTCTACTGACCGTTCTAAGGCGGTGGTACCGGTGTTAGTCTCTTTGTTGCGGTTTATTCTACGAGGCGATTTGTTTTAAGTCTTGCATTGTACTATTATATTCTTGTGTTTTTCAGTCCTTTTAGCATTGCGATTACCTCACTTGGGGAAGACAGAGCTAATATTAGTTCTTTTCGTATGTTTGTTCGATTTTGCGTTTGTTTGGTTTTGTCTGTTTCCTCTTCCTCTTGATATTTTGGAAGGGCTGTGGCTTGTGATTATGACACTCCATGGACTTTAATCTTACCCTTTTTAAGTATCCGCATAATATTGATCACGTTTCATGCTTTATTACTTAATATGTAATCAATATTTTGGTGCAAGGCAGGGCTGGACCCAGAAGGTCTGAAGACGGGGGGGGGGGGGGGGGGGGGGGCATTGACTACCGAAGGCATGTATCGAGCGGCGTAAGCCGCGAGAGGGGGAGAGTATGAGAGGGGTTTCTCCTCTTATAAGGGGGTCCGGGGGCCTCCCCCGGGAAATTTTTAAAACTGGATTGCCTGAGAGTGCATTTCCATGCTATTTTCAAGTCATTTTCATTGATCTTGCAGGCTGATTTTATTTTTTTTTTGACAATTTCAGGAAATCGCGGGTTCGAAAACTGCTGGGGCAACATTCTTTCGTGGGACCATGCTCTCCCTCCCACTTAATTCAAGAAGGGAAGTTGTCAGTTTCTGGCAAAAGGATGTGTACTGTACTGGTTAACCACTTATGTATAAGCCTGCCCAGGAAGTGCGGTTATGTAAATTGACTGGCTCAAAAATAACCTAAATAGTGTTGACTGGGCCGTAAAACTCCAAAACAAATTAAATTTTCCGCCTTATATGCAGGTAATTTCTAAGCTGCAAAAATAATTCCGGCTGAATGCAGAATCCTGAATAACGCCTGTCCCTTCAGCCACCACACCCACACAAATATATATGGATTGGGTGGGGTAGGGGTAAAGGCGGGGGGGTGGCCAATTTCCAATGCTCCCCCCCCCCCTCCCACCCCACAGCCAACACACCGAACGCCAAAAAAATCATTCATTGTTCTGCAATGCCGGGAGGGGGGGGGGTGGGGGGAAGCATGTGCCCCTTTTGCCAACCCCTTGAGGCAATAAAAATAAATAGAGCCTGGCCATAAGAAAACCTATTTTATACCTTTGTGAACATCAAAGGCGCAGATCAGCCTGTTGCATCTGCATAGTCTGATCAGCGCCTTCATTTCCTGTTCACTGCTTAGATGGTATAACGTATCCAGTTTTTCAAGACTCTAGTTTTTCTCTGCAGCTGCGCTGTCTGATCTATTTCATCCCTGGTTGTAACTCCAAAGGCAGTATTTCTCTGAGGCTAAATAAATAAATTAACACTTAGCTCTATGGGTAACTTTTTAGCAGACAACATTTTGAAATATTTTTATTACATTTCTCAGAAAACAGGAGACAATTTGTATGAAATGTCAAATCCTGTTTAAAGGGCAAATTAAGACAAATGTCACCAATTTGACGACTGCTGAATTAGCAGAGAGAGTCGTTAGGATTAAAATCTCCTCGAAAAAAAATTTAAAAGAACGCTAAAACCGTTTCTACTCATACATGTACATTATCTAGATAAAAAGAAGATGTAAGGTGTGAAATCATGTATTTATAAGACAGAAGCCTGTGTAAATGACCATATGCTACCTATCAGCAGGGCAATATTAACAAGTTACTGACAAATCACAGCATGCCATTTACTAATTGCTCTTTCATTATCATTTATGAACTCCGTTTTCTGGAGATCACAGGTATCTGAGTAGCTTATGCATAAGAGTGTAATATCGAAAAATACCGGGGGCAAGGTATGACTAGCGGTCGCTTCGGGGGGGCATGTGCCCCTTTTGCCCACCCCTGGATCCGGGCCTGCAAGGTGCAGTAGGATTACCTACTCAGACAATTACCTACCCGGACTTATTATCCACCAGGACATATACACATCCCTCTTAACCTAAAAGCGGACAATTACCGGCCCGAAAATAGTTTTGATAAACAGTTCTTAAATGTTTTATAAGTGATCTGTAATTTGTCTTATTTTTTTGTCATTCATTCCTTCCTGTTCTTTTGGTAAAATGATTTTGTATCTATTCGAGGTTTTAGCCTCGGGGCCAGATAAAGGCCTTTGGGCTTTATTTAGATTGTGTGTGATTTGCCGGCGTTCTTGCATCAATTCAATCCATAGAAATGAAATTTATTCATACGACAGTTCCATTCTGACAGCACCATTGATGAATTGTTTGCATATTATGAGAAATGCTGTTTGATTTAGCTACAATGCTCATTTTCAGATGCGCGGCACAACACCTATTCCGGATCTGGACATCATGCATATGTTACTGGCACGGAATACTATAGACCCCAAGGAATAGGTATATCTATCTATCTATCTATCTATCTATCTATCTATCTATCTATCTATCTATCTATGCATCCATCGATCCATGCATCTATCTATCTATCTATCTATCGATCTGTCATCAAAGACTTTCTATGATTGGCTGAAACTGGTTTGAACATTCATTTTACAAATCCTGATGTTTGCTAAATTTAACTTCTGCTTGTTAAAAAGAGCCTGGCTAAGGTCAAGGACCGGCCAACATCAATTTTCTCACTGCTGCCAGACAGCTAAAAAAGTCATATTACAAAGAACCTGGCTAAGGTCAAGGACCGGCCAACATCACTTTTGCCGCTGCTGCCAGACAGCTAAAATTGTCATGTAACAAAACAATTGATGCATTCTATTGAGGTCGACATGAGGTTTTTCAGCCTTCGAAAATGATGTTCACCTCTGCTATGCCTTGGTGAATATCACTTTCCCGTGTTGACTAATCCTCATGTAAGATGATGTTCAACAACTGCCGTTCCCTTATATTATTACTGGTTGGTTCTATCTTAAGTACGGTGTATCTTAAATATTACCCGTAACATAAAATGATTTTCAAAATTATTTCCGCGATATGTTCAACGAAGTGCAAGGTACAAATATAGCAGAAGCGGATGATTTTAACGAAACACAAAACTTTGAAGAGAATAATTTCATTTTTGAAGAATTAGATAAGCCGATTTCAGAAGCAGAAGTCAATGCAGCAATAAAAAGAATGAAAAGTATAACGAGTTCTTTATAGAATCTGCAGATATTCTTGTTGGCCATATAACAGATATTTTTAATATTATATACGATTCTGGCTATTTTCCCCAAAGTTGGTCTGAGGGTTTCATTGTACCATTACTAAAAAAGGCAATAAAGAGGATGTTTCTAATTATCGTGGTATTACCATTATGAGCAATTTAGGAAAACTATTTACGAATGTTCTAAACGCCAGATTAGTTGATTTTTGCGAAGAAAATGACATCATTTACGATTCCCAGTTCGGTTTCAAAAAAGGCCGCTCAACAGTCGACGCCATATTTATCTTAAAGGGTATAGTAGATTCGGTTTTAAATAGTAAAGGTATGCTTTATTGCGCTTTTATTGATTTAAAGCGCGCATTCGACTCGATTAATAGAAACGCATTGTGGCTTAAGCTTTATTATTTAGGCATAAAAGGAAAACTACTTAGAATTATCAGAGCAATGTATGACAATGTCAAATCTTGCATTAAATACTGCAATAATTATTGGATTTCTTGGATATATCTGTTGGGCTAAGGCAAGGGGAGACGATGTCTCCGACCATTTTTGCATTATTCATTGAAGATCTTGAGCTATATTTGCAAGATAGGGTGGACTGTGGACTTTCATTGCAAGATCTCACACTTATTCTTTTACTTTTTGCGGATGACATGGTAATCTTAGGTCATTCCCCGGAAGATTTGCAAAATAGTTTATATAGTTTATCGAATTATTGTGAGAAATGGGGACTAGAAGTTAATGTGGCTGAAACAAAAGTAGTAGTATTTAGGCGAAGGGGGGGGGGGGGGGGGGGGGAATGTTTGGCGATGAGAAATGGTATTTTAAAGGCTCCAGTATTGATATAGTGAACGACTTTAATTATCTTGGTGTCATATTTAATTATACAGGCTCATTCACGTTAAATAACCAGTTTATATATGGTAAAGGTTTAAAAGCGATGAATATTTTGTTAACTAATATTAGAAAGTTTAAAATTAACCCAAAACTTAGTCTGCAACTTTTCGATGCTTTTGTACAATCTGTTTTGATCTATGGTTCTCCAGTTTGGGGGTCACTAAATCGAAGGACCTCGAATGTATCCATCTCAAGTTTTGTAAACGTATTTTTGGTGTAAAACTCAGTACAAGTAATGCAGGTGTCTACGGTGAACTAGGAAGATTTCCCCTATATATTAATCGGTACACAAGTATAATTAAGTACTGGTTAAAATTAAATTGTACAGATAATATTATACTGAAAATGATTTACCAGCGTATGCTGTGTGAGCTGGAAAATGGGGCAAATAACTGGGCGGGTAATGTTAAATATATCCTTAGCAAATATGTTTTTTTATATGTATGGGAAAATCCTACAAATATTGGAAATATCAATTGTTTTATAAATAGTTTTAAAAATAGAGTTCAGGATGAATTTTTACAGGAATGGTTTGCCTCCATTGGAAATAGTAGCAAATTACTTTTATATAAAGAAATTAAATCTCATTTTGGTTATGAATCTTATTTAGATAATATAGTACCGAAAAAATATAGATCAATTCTAACAAAAATTCGGTTAACCGCACATAATTTGAAAATAGAAACTGGTCGGTATGCAAGAAACCCTATAGAAAGAAGAGAAAGATTATGTGTTTTTTGTGATGAAAATTTAGTAGAAGACGAGTGTCATTTTGTAATCGAGTGTAATGCATATGCAGCTATTAGGGCAAAGTATATAAAAAATATTATACCGCGAAGAAAAGTATGTTTAAATTCATAGAGTTATTTCAGTCATCCAAGAACACTATACTAAATCTCTGCAAATATCTAATAGAAGCTTTTGCTTTAAGAAATTCGTTACAACTTAGTTAGCTTCACTTTCGTTTCATCCTCTTATACTACGATGTCTTTTCTGAAATTTTGATAAGGGAACCATATAATATTACAGTCTTATATAAACATTAGTTCATACCTAGCGCATGTCTTCTGATAAAGATGTTTATATATATGTTTGTATTGATGAGAAACTGTGTACAGTTTAAATCAATAAAATTTCTGTTCTGTTCTGTTCATAAAATCAAGGCCCTGATATTACTGGGAATCAATTTTCTCTAAGTACGAGCATATGTTGGGGAAATGGTCCTGAACGGGGGCTTAAGGCTGATCCATGTAACCCTTAACTTGCTGTAATTTAAATGCAGACCCTGATCGGACGTGACGTTCTGTGGCGCCTTATCTGGGTTTGTACTGTTTGCTAATATCCCAGTCCAGGTTTTACAGATTACGCTGTTTACATTGCACTCTTACATCACAGCGACAAGAATAGCGCGACTATAAATAACCGTTACTTAGATTTTGTCTGATGCGCGGTTTGATTTTATTGGTCAATGATAATCACGTGGACAACCTTAATGAAAGTTTGGTGTATGTATACTTTTGAACATTTGTAAACAATCGACCAAAAACAAATTACCTTCGGAAATGTGCGCCCAGCAAAGCATCAGATCGTACTGTTTCAGAATCTTAACTGGGCGCATTTTGAATAGCCAAGGCTGCAAAGTTTCTTCATGCGGACAATGGAGACTCTCGTCAGATGCGCAGACTGTTTTGAGTCTTTGCTGAGCACATATGTCAGAAGATACACCTTAACCCTTGTCATGCTGAATAAATTAAGATGACACGCCCACTTCTAATTTTGTGCAAATCAGATTCCTTGATACAAATTTATATACTTAATGGCAAAACAGTGCAGATCCAGAGAAGTTGGCAGAAGCCAACTGATCTGGATCCACACTGTTTGCAAAGGCAGGGCATATCCGGGTGAACAGGACTAGAGTTAAATACTTTTTTTCCATTCAAATCTAGCTGACGTCATATTCAAGTCGGTGAGCCAGGATACGAATATAACTGAAGAGGAGTTCATTTTCATTCCTGGTGGACAAACAGACCCCCAAACCGTCTGGCCAGACAGTATGTATGCACTTACTCTCAATGCATATCTTTAACCCTTAAAGCCCCAATCATATCAGCAAATGACGCCATTTTAATGTTTTTGCAGTGGAAATAAGACTTGGCGGCCGTAAAAAGTCTCCCCGTACGTCATCATAGTGCATGTTATCTTTTATTTCCTTTGGGATCATTGAACCTATCCTGGTTGTTTTGAAAATCGAATACCGCTTAAGCCGGCGCTAGGGGGCGTAGGCAGCCTCGCAAACTACAGTGTTGCATATGAAGAGACTCAGTCAAACCCGAGTCTCCGATTTTCGTGATTTTGTGTGTTATTTATTTTCAAAGGCAATGCTTTTTGACTTTTATTTTCTTCACTACACAGTGTTAGCGCCGTGTCGCGGCCGTAAAACTACTCCCCGCGTCTGTAAAACTACTCCCCGTACTTTACTTTAGAGTAATTAATATCTTCTATTCCTTTGGGACCATTGAGCCCATTTCGATAATTTTGAAAATTTATATGAAGGTCACTGATGAGGCCAATTTGGCCGAAAATAGGAAACGTGACACTAAAGTCCAGTTCTTGCGAGTGTGCTAATTGCTCTCAAGGGTCAATATTTTTATTGCAATTTATATATGGAAATCTGTTTATTGATTACCAGCATATTCTAACAACATTATTTGGCCTCGCCAAGCGAAAAGGTGTCTTTGAGCATTCTCAGATTACACAGATTAAGGTTCATCCGGCTTATCATCCGGGCATTTGATCTCCATCATGAAAACATGCCTTTATAATGTTGACTTAAACCTTAAACCACACTATTTTATAGTAAAGCTGTGGTTTACAGGGTTATACATTATTTGTCTTATTTCTACTCAAAAACATAGATTGAAAGTACTCGTAAGAACCGCCTCGTCGAGGCGGTTCTAACGAGTACCGCAATCTATGTTATGAGCAGAAATACGAAAAATATCAGAATTTTTATCTGAAATTTTTCATTTTTTGGTGGTAAAATTTTCAGTATATTTGAATAGGTATATTTTCGTAATGCCATCGATACATTTATAGTGTCTAATGATTCTGTCAGCGGACAACGAAGGCCCTGAATAGACTGTGCGGATGCGCAGTCTGATCTAGGCTTTCATTGTACACATCTACCCGAAGACATGTTTTCGCTTGGCACGGCCCGGTTATACATTTTATAATATACTGGTTTCTTTAAACCTTAAACTTGAAATCATAATAGACTCTTTACAAATAAAGCTACAGCAACATTACAAAATGTTTACAGTTACAAATGTTCACCCATTGAGACATAATGTGTATTCCTGGATATGGGTATAGTAAGACGTTTCCGTTCTGAGCGGGTGGAGGTTAGATTACGCACCTCCCCTGAATGCGTTCATTTTTAATATCAGTGTTTAGATAATACTTGTATTTTCCACCTCTAATAAACACTTGGTACATGATAAATGCACATTAAAAAGAAAACATTGCACATGCATAACATGCAATAAGAATTAGTATAATTTCCAAGAGGGCTGGCAGTTATGATCAGCAGTCTTTGACATACAGATATCTGCACACCAACTACACAGACCAGCCTGCATATCCGCCTAGTCTGATTACTTACACATCTGGGCCCGGTTGTTCAAAGCATCGTTAGCTTAACGAGCTCGTTAAGGGTCATATCGTTAACTGTTTTAGCGGATTCAATACACAATATTCTGATATTTTTGCTGAAAAAATGTGAGTAGCTTTTGCACTGCAAAAGCTACTCACATTTTTAGCATATTTGCGTATCACTCGATGTAAATTTTAACGAATCGTTAACTAACGACATCGTTAGCTTTGAACAACTGGGCCCAGGACATCTTATATAAGCTTAACTTTAGAAAACGTACTTTCGGATATGCGCCTTTGCGGATACACAGGCTGATTTGAGCCTTCATTTAGCGCACATGTCAGAAGGTAAGTTTTCACACGTTGTGGCTCTAAAATACATGTATATGATACAGTGAAGCGCCTGACCAGATTCAAGGGTGCACACGCTGACCTAGGTCTTCGCTATTTGCATGTCGCTTGAAGCATTATTTCTAGCATGCCTGGTTAAGGTGAATGAATGCACTTAATAATTTTGCCGTCAAAGGATGAGAACCTTTGCAGACAGGAAGTTCTCCTGTACGTTGCTTTAGACAAAATGCTTATGTTTTAAACCCAGATGTGTTGAATTGTTTCTTCTTATTTCTCCAGGAAAACTTGAGCTTCTGTTAATTAACCCTTGTCCTGCTGAATAAATTAAAATGCCACGCCCATTTCTAATTTTCAACCAATCAGATTACTTGATCCAGATTGTTGATAAAAATTCACATACTGAATGGCAAACAGTGCAGATCCAGATCAGTTGGCTTCTTCTGAAGCCAACTGATCTGGATCTACACTGTTTGCAAAGGCAGGGTATATCCGGTTTTAGCAGGACAAGGGTTAAGTAGCACAACTAATGAATTTATGGAGCAAAATGAAACAAACATATCTGATACCCTCCCTTATCTACAACTATGCCCTAAGTATTTGACACATTTTAGAAATGGGTGGTCCATAACATCACGAAAACATGCCTATAAAAATTTGACCCCTCCCCCCCCCCCCCACAAAACCCACTTTTAAACAATAAAACCGGGGTTTAAAGGGGTATACATTATTTTTCTTATTTCTGTTCAAAACATAGATTGTGAGTATTTGTTAGAACCGCCACACCGATCTATGTTTTGTGCAGAAATATGAAAAATATCAGAACTATATACCTGATTTTTTTTTTTTTTTTTTGGGTTGTATAATTTTCAATATATTTGTATAAAATTATGCGTGTTTTCGTAATGAGTTTTTGATTCCACTAAACACTGGGCCATCCAGAAAGAGCAACGTCTTTCCTTTAAGAGGACACCTCAACGAGAAGTGAGAGAAGTATTTCCACGGCAGACTTATTTCTTTTAGTTGTGTATCTTTCCCCTTTAAACATAGCAACTGGAACCTGCAGTCTCCGTTTTAACATTTCAGGAACCAAGTGCCCGGATTTAACTGTAGAAGTTGACACTTTCGAAATGTTTCTTGGAACAAACTTGGCTTTGCCTGGAATAGAAAGGCCTACTCAAGGGAACGGTACAGTAATGGCAAATGTGACTTGTCAAATTGCTATCTCCAATGACGCCAGCTTTGAAAGCTTTGATGCCGAGGCTGGAGACAATAATGGGTACTGTATGGCCATAAACAATGTCACTGATTCAGGTGTGTACAGCCTGACCGCTACCTGTTACGACACCAACATAACACTTTGTCCTTCGAATCCTAACTCGTGTGCAGCTGGGCAAAGTCTACTTGACCGGACTAACAGAGATTTGGCCAATCCATTGCTCTTATACACCACAAAAAGACTCGAGGTAAATGTATTTGCTTTCGACATCTTTCAGAAAGTCCTTTTCGACGCAGTACTTTACATAGTAGAAGTAAATTTCAAACTTTTGTCATGATTTGATGCAAAACCATTTGTGGTAACTACTTATTCACGAAACTTTGATGCAATTCGTTGGTAAAAAAAAATAAAATATTTTCAGTTTTCATTCACAGTAAAATGGCAACTAATTGTACAGAAGTTATAGGGTATGTAGATTTTTGGCTGGTTTTCAAACAAGTCTTCTTCAAATTTTCTAAGTATTTTACAGTATTGTTACGGAATATCAATAAATTAAAATCATTAAGAATAATAGAAGATATTTTCTAAGATAATATATATATATATATATATATATATATATATATATATATATATATATATATATATATATATATTGTAACGAGCCAGGCGTAACGAGAAAGAAATGAAAGTGAAACCAGCAACAAGCTTTAAATTATTAACAATATTTATTCACAAAAAAATAAGATAAGATTCAAAACAAAAGAATGTAAGTGAGCAGTACCTTTCAAATTTATGTCACAAAGTCCCTCGGAAATAATCCGCAAGACTTTATAAAACAAATCCTTTGAATATCAGTTTCTGATCCCACAATTTAAAGTTCCTGAATTCAGAATTTAAGTCCAGAATGAATAAAATATTAATGTAATCCAGTATAGAATAATTTCCAGTGAAAATACATAAAGATGCCCAGATGAAAATCTTCTCTTCTTATATAATATCAAAGAAATTCTAGAAAAAGAATTTACTACAAGCATCTCTTATTTTCTAGGTTCCTTCAAGAAACTTCCAAATATTCCATGATATGCCAAAAACAACTCAGTCCAGAATCAAGAACATAAACATCATGTTATTGTAAACATGTTGTTCTAGAAAGTTATTTTTGGAAACATAGTAAATAAAGCTATTTATAGAAAACAAAGTAAACATGATGTTTAAAATAATTGAAGACCCTGTTATATAACAATATATATACTAATTCATTTGACTAGAAATAACATAGGTCAGACCAATTTTGGCCATAAGAAATGGCCAGTGGTCAGTCATAACTAAAAAAAATGATTTAAACTAAAACGCCAACCAAAAACATCTTTCCAAGTGATACTGAAAGGTCCGTTGACTCCTACTTTGTTCTGTTTTTTAGCCATTTCTGTTCTGTTATTTAGCCATTAATGTTCTGTTATTTAGCCATTAATATTCTGTTATTTAACCATTAATATTTTTTTAAGCATATATATATATTTTTTTATGGGGCTGCCCATCGTCATAAAACAATATTAAGATGCCAAAGCAAAGCATTGATTACAAAATCGCATGTCGGCAAAGCAATGACTGAGATCAGCCTGCGCAAATGCGCAGGCTGATCAGAGTCATTGCTTTGCCCTCTGTGGGTAGCGCGGCGTGCAAGCTTTCTTTAGACGGGCGGCAGATGTTCTGCTTAGAGTGTGTCAAAGCACAGGCTGATTTGTGACTTTGCTGGGCGAACAAGCCATCTTGTAGGAAAATTTATGGCACGGTTGAAAAATGTTATTCTTTGAAAGGTTCGGTTCTGTCATAAAAGCGATGACATCATTGCTATATTTACATTATACCCAATGTAAACAATGCCATTTTTCTTTTATCAGGAAATTACGCTTGATAATTCATTATAATTATCACCTTCACAGAAAATTTGAATTACATGTACATGTCGACAGGCAATACTAAGAAAAAATGTGTTAAATGGGGTCTGCTTATAATTACAGTCACACATTATTAGTTAGCTTTCATGTTCGGAACCCATCTTATATGTTGGCGGTTCAACACACATTAAAGATTTCCTAAGCTATTTCTAATCTTTCAAAAACACTTCATTTTATGAAAAAAAGTAATTTATTTATTCAGTTTTCAGACAAATATTCAAACTCAAGCATTTTTCGATAGTCAATAGATGGAACTGCGAAGTTACGAAATTGTGAGACCGTTTATCTGATACTAACTTAAACGTGTTATAATGAATTTTCAAGACGTTTCTCTGATTTTATTTCATCATGAGAACATGCCTATATAATTTTGTTTGCCTTAAACCCCAATTTTATATAGTAAAACTGGGGTTTACTGAGGTATACATTATTTTTCTTATTTCTGCTCAAAAACATAGATTGTGGGTACTCGTTAGAACCACCTCGATGAGGCGGTTCTAACGAGTATCCACAATCTATGTTTTGAGTAGAAATGTGAAAAGTATCAGAGTTTTTTTTTTGTTTTTTTTTTTTTTTGTTGTTTTTTTTTTTTTTTTTTTTTTTTTTTTTGTTGTTGTTGTTTTTTTGTTTTTTTTTTTCTGAAAATTTTCATTTTTTGATGTAAAATTTTCAGTTTATTTGAATTGGCATGTTTTCGCAATGTTAACGCCATGTTATCAAAATATTTCGCTAAATCAATAGCAGCATCAGCGGTAAACTGGGAAAAATTCATAAAGTATAGTACATTATTACATAAGCACATCTATTCAAATATATTGAAAATTTCACCACCAAAACCTGAAAATTTTCAGATAAAAACTGATATTTTTCATATTTCTTCACAGAAATATAGATTGTGGATACTCGTTAGAACCACCTCGACGAGGCGGTTCTTACGAGTACGACAATTGTTTTTTTTTTTTGAGCAGAAATACAAAAAAATAATGTATACCCCTGTAAACCCCAGTTTTACTATATAAAAGTGGGGTTTCAGGGGGTCAACATTATATAGGCATGTTTTTGTGATGGTACATATACAACCCTGCTTTCGACATCTTTCAGAAGTGTGTGTGTGTGTGTGTGTGTGTGTGTGTGTGTGTGTGTGTGTGTGTGTGTCAGGTGGTTTACTCAGAAAATTTCATCATGATTTAAGGCAAAGCCATTTGTCGTAATTACCTATGTACAACAAAATTGTTCTATTCAGTGGTTTTTAAAACTAGAACATTCTATTTTTACCATACTAGTATTGGATGAATAATATGCCAAAAAAACAAAACAAAACAAAAAAACAACAACAAAAAAAAAAAAAAAAAAAAAACAAACAAAAAAAAAAAAAAAAAAAAAAAAAAAAAAAAAAAAAAAAAAAACGAGTAGGTAGACGAGTAGGTAGTTTGTATGCAGGTTTTCAACAAATTCCACTTGTTTAAATTTTCTGAAATCTTCACAATATTATTTTGAATCATCAATATTGTAAATTATGTAAGAATGCATAACACAAATTCTATTTTTTTTTTTACAAAAATCTTATTTACTAGAGAAATTGCAAAGGCCAGACCCATTTTGGGTCGTAAAATTAATTTTACTGTAAATATTTGAAAACAAAACGGAGGTACAGTAAAGACAAACAGATCCTGAGCAGATATGGTCAATCAGACCAAAGTATTTGGATTTAGAATAAAATTCCAAGCAAAAAAGTCCTTCGAAAGGGTGCCGAAAGAACAGTAGTATCAATTTATAGTAATATAAAAGGCATGAGTAGTAATTTCCAGTCACTGTGTAGAGTATAGGAGTATAGGGAACGGTGGGAGGCGCGGGTGTGGAAAGCAGTTTACATGGATATGTCCTCGTAAAGGCTCTTATGTTTTCATTCACCTACCTCTTTTAAGACGAAAATAAACATTTTCAGAGGGAGGCTAATCTATCACAGTTTTTATTCGCTTGTAAAAAGGGATCTATTTTTTTCACATTGGGAGTATTTTTTTTTTTTTTCGTTTAGAGTACATCGTTTCAGAATGGGATTTGGCATTACGAAAACACGCCTATTCAAATATACTGAAAATTTTACCACCAAAAAATGAAAATTTCCAGATAAAAAATTGAGATATTTTTCAAATTTTGGCTCAAAACATAGATTGTGGGTACTCGTTAGAACCGCCTCGACGAGGCGGTTCTAACGAGTATCCATAATCTATGATTTTGAACAGAAATAAGAAAAATAATGTATACCCCTGTAAACCCCAGTTTTACTGTATAAAAGTGGGCTTTAAGGGGGTCGAAATTATCTAGGCATGTTTTCGTGATGGAGTGCAGCAAAACTAACAGAATGTCACATAATTATCTGTTTAAAAAGTTCGGCACATCTACAAAGTAAATCAAGACCACTTATGATACGTGGCTAGAAAGCTCAATGAGCACGTGTAACATTACGAAAACATGCCTATTCAAATATATAGAAAATTTCACCTCCAAAAACTGAAAATTTTCAGATAAAAACTCTGATATTTTTCATATTTCTGCTCGAAACATAGATTGTGGGTACTTGTTAAACCCCGCATCGGCGAGGCGGTTCTAACGAGTACCCACAATCTATGTTTTAGGGCAGAAATAAGAAAAATAATGTCTACCCCTGTAAACCCCAGTTGTACTATATAAAAGTGGGCTTTAAGGGGGTCAAACTTATATAGGCATGTTTTCGTAATGATAAACAATGTAGAGTAAAAGAACTATATGAGAAACGACTCGAAATAACATCGGGTTCAAAAATATGCTAACATAGAAGGATAAGCCCGTGAGCAGTCTTGGCAAACTGTACAGAACATTGTCAAACTGCACGAATGGACGATATGATCAGAGACGTCGCTATTTGAATACTCATGAAGTATGTATCTGTTTCATGATGTGATTCATACATCTTGGAACAGATGTTGTGTTATAATTGTCTTCCTGTTTGCGATACATTTCAAGCTGATCTTCTAAAGACGGTGTATTGAAGGGAAATATTCCAGGAATGTCCGTTACATTAACGTACCCTTTCTACTCTTTGCTATACCAATTTTCTCCGTGTCATTTGTGCAAAACACGCCATTCAAAAACAAAGGAAATTTCACCTCAAAACTAAACAATTTAGATATAAAAAACTCTAATATTTTTTCATATTTCTGCTCAAAAACATAGATTGTGGATACTCGTTAGAACCGCCCCGATGGGTACCCACAATCTATGTTTTTGAGCAGAAATAAGAAAAATAATGTATTTTCCTGTAAACTCCAGTTTTATTATATAAAAGTGGGTTTTAAGGGATTAAAATTATATAGGTATGTTTTCGTAATGGCACTCTTGGTAAATTTTCTGCAGAAGACGTACTGAAATATTTTTCTTATTTTTTTCTCCAGAAAACAGGATATGACGTTTCATGCAAATTGTCTCTAATGTAGACAAGTTGCATGAAATGTCAAATTCTGTTTTCTTGGAAAAGTAAGAGGAATATCACCAATTTGTCGTCAGCTGAATTATCCCAGAGACTAGTAATAGCTTCATAATAAATCTGGACCGTTTTGATTTTAGATTGCAGCAAATGACAGCGTCATTTCTCTCTGTGGAGGAAACGAAACCTACAACTGGCGAATGTTCATTTTAATAGATGGCATGGCTGTGCCGGCGGAAGTTGTCATTCATCCAAGTGGAAGCACTCTGACAGTTCCTGCTCAAACACTGGCCCCCGGTCTGTACATAATTTTCGTCGAAGTAACCGTGACTGGTTCCAAGTTTAATGACACATATGACGAAGATTATGTATATGTACGAGTTATTTTACCGGAACTAGTTGCAAGTCTAAAAGGCGCAACAATGAGAGTGTCCAACGGAAGTGAAACTATTTTCTTCGACGCTAGCGCTTCCTACGATCTAGTAACCGGCGTTAGTGTCACTTCCGATATACTTACTACGCACTGGTCGGTCTTGAGTTTATTCGGAATAAGCCAGATTGAGACGATCAACTGCATTGCGACATTTCCAAACTGCGAACTGCTTGAATCGGGATCGGTGGCATGGTTTAATATCTCGGACATACAGGCATCACAGCATTTGGAGCTGGACACTGATGCTTTCTCAGACAATAGAACTGTATTTGTGATATTTACGATCTCTAGGGGACCACGGGTGTCGTCTGCTATACAGTCTGTTTATATCAACAGCGACATCAGGCCGGTGACACTCAGGTAAATAGAAGAGCCGCAACATATGAAAAAAAGTCACTATGTTTATGCGACTGGCGTAGGTCCGGAGCGGTTTATGCACAGTCATGTAAATTATACGAATCTTAGCCATTTAGCTTTATATAAGGACATTTTGACAAATAATTGACATTTATTGTTTTCACAAAAAAAAAAAAAAAAAAAAAAAAAAAAAAAAATATGTTATATGCGCTTTCAATGATTTCCGCAATATATGTAGCACAAATAAGAAATAAAATCTTATATGTTAGCAACGATATTTTCACTACATAACATGGAAACTGAGAAATAGTTCGGTTGATAAGCAAATTAAGACAAATTCATGAAATAAAAACAGATGCTAGAAATAACAAGCAAATGAAAAACCTGGCTCAAAACAGAAAAATTCTTAATGTATCCCAAATAATGTAGAAAGTAAATAAGTGAACTCAGGAATTGATACAATCAGATCCACATAAGGCTCTCAATGTCTACAGGAAAGACAGACACATCAATTAAACAGCCATAAAAAGAACAAATGGCAACCAGATTTAGCAACTCTTTCCCCAAAAGGTGGACAGAACCCTGCATACCTCTGTTTCAGTGTATATATATATATTAGGGGATGGTTGGGGTACACATTACATAGATTTGTTAACCCTGGTTCTGCTGATCCCGGATATGTTCCGCCTTTGCAAACAGTGTAGATCTAGACCAGTCTTCAACTGCACAGTTTGTTATATAGTATGTGAATTTGTATCAACAAATCGGATCAAGAAAGGTAAAAGAAAAGTCCAGGGAGTGCCACAATCACAAACCGCAGCCCTTCCCAGACCCCAAGTGGAAGAGGAAACCAACAAATCTAAACAAGCACAAACCGAACAAACGTACAAAAAGCACTAAGATTAGCTCTCTCTTCCCCAAGCGAGGTAATCGCAATACTAAAAGGACTGAAAAACACAAGAACAAAATGACACACGGAAAGACATACAACAAATCGCCTCGTAGAATAAACCACAAAGCAACAAAGAGTAAGACTAACACCGGGACCACCGCCTTAGAACGGTCGGTAGAGCAAACCACCGGGGGGGGGGGGGGGGGGGGGGGTTTAAAGCACTTTTACAGCTAGCCAACTTCACCCTTCAAGAAGTCTGATTAGCCGACAATTAGAAGTGGGCGTGAATGTCACGCCCACTTCTGATTGTCAGCCAATCAGATTGCCAAAGGTTAACATAATGCATGCAAACTTAACAGTACCTTTGTCATTCGTCGCTGTATTCTACAATATTCAATGATGCTTTAGACGCGGCCAACGAAGGCCGTCAATATCTGATAATGCGAGAGGGGCCTTTTCCCAATGTTGTATGTAGCACATCTACATGCACATGTTGCAAAAGACAATAACAAGACAGCGAAGAAAGGTGTTTTCTATGAAATATCTCTTTTTTATTGCATGACATAGTCAGAAAATATTTAGTGATTGGTTTAAACTTTGGTTAAAACTTAATTATTTATTTATTGCAAGATAAATGTAGACACATTGCGCCTGAAAACATCAATATCACAATACAAATATCATAAAAAAGGGATCCAGGAGACAGCCCAAAGAGCTGTTTCCTAAGTAGCTGTGGTCATGGTACCCAAGCCATAATCCAAACTCATAAATCCGTAAACAAAAGACAAATCAGAATGTTCAGGCCAACAGACATGTACAATAAATGTACAATAATTCTATTCAAACTTATGTGATTGTCAATCTTTGGATACTGTAATATAAAAGGGTACACAACAAAACGTATATTACAATTGTTGAATCTCAATGGTTGTTCCTGTTAGTATGTATTTAGGTCAATACAATTGGACCCGCAACATGAGATAAAATACCTTCTGCTCCCAACGAAGACTCAGATCAGCCTGCGCATTCGCGCAGTCTGATCAGAGTCCTCGTTGCCCACATGAAGAAACTTTGCCTCCTTGGCTATCCAAAATGCGCCCAGTGAGGACTAAATCGCGCAGGCTGATTTGAGTCTTCGCTGGGGGCACATATTCGAAGGTACGTTTTCTGACATTGCGGCTAATGGATAAATGCTGATGGTTTATCTATATATTGGTATATTTATTACTAAGTACCGGCTGTTTACTATTCTTAACTGTTTCGTCCCTGATTTTCTGAAATGGACTCTTCCATCTTTGGGTCTGGTCGGATTCATTGTCCCAAATAGGGGTCTGAGTCAAGTCAAAACAAAATGACAAACAGTGTCTATCCTTATGAACCGTATCATCAGAATCTACACTGTTTGCAAAGGTAAGTCGAACCTCGATAGCTCGAACACCGATGGCTCGTTTACCATGGCTAGTTCGAACTCGTTTTTTAATCCCTACGAAATTCTTCCGATAGTTCAAGAAAACAAATATTTAAGGAAATTTTCTTATTTTATTCTGAACTTGTATGTTGTGTGTAGTCATTAGAATAGCCTCATCAAGGCGATTCTAATGAGTACACTCAACATACACTCACTGTGTAGAAAATCGAACAGACTTCCCTAAATTATCGCTATTTGCTTCCTGAACTGGTGCCATGATTAACCCTCAGTGGCTCGAACTGCCCATGTCTCGAACGAATTTCCATGGTCCCAAAGATGTTCGAGCTATTGAGGTTCGACTGTATATGTTTTTGTTTTCGGGGTTGAAATGGTTAACAGACTGTAAATTCAGTGTTTTTTTGTGTGTCTTTCCTTACTTATAGTTGCATGTTCAATTGTCGGGCCTCAGCACAAGACAAGATGGCGTTTGATAAGTTGGAACTGGACTTGTCAGCAGAAAGTGTCAGTGTAACCTATGTATGGTCGGCCATGCGACTGATCAACAACTCCCGTTTTGAGCCTGATGTTGCTTTGTCGAACACTCTAGGTAATATTTAATGCTTTGTCGAACACACTGGGTATAATAGTTGATCCTTTGGAAATATTTTTATTGTTTATTTTTGATGGATGTTGAAATGGCCACAACAACGGTTCTCTTATCACACACTAGCCGTGCTAAAATGGCAAGATTCGCGTGGTTTATACTCAATACCATTCTGTACAACGAAATAGTGTACCGCAATAAATGCTATAAGTGGTGGAGTAAATTTATTCTACATGTGTTCTTTTATGTATTTCATTCTGTGTACATAGACCATTGTAGCTAGGTTAATTTATTTTCGGAACATTCTATAAAAAAGCAATTCAGTGATGAAAAAAAGTAGAGTAGGTTTTGGCGTTAAATTTTGTTGTTATTTTTTTCAGCAGCCATAAGGAAAACAATATTTCTGCCTTAAAATGCAGTCTAACCCCCCTCTCCGCCCCCCCGCCCCCCCCCCCCCGCCCTCTCATCCTGCGTCCAAACGCTCCCATCCCCGCAAACCGTGTTATACCATACAAACTGGTTAGAAATGAATAATAAAATATCAAAGTTTACAGTTACACACACACACACACACACACATATATATATATATATATATATATATATATATATTATATATATATATATATATATATATATATATATATACCAATACTGTACATATCTGAAATCGTAAGCTCTAAAGCCTCCTGTTTGAAACTCAACGAATCGAAAAACGCAAGTCAGCATATAAATAAAATGTATGGGACTTCGACATTTAAGTAAATATTATGAAGCATTTGAGCCGGGGCACAGCATTTACAATCAAATTGCTTGTGCGCCCAGCGACAACTCAGACCAATCTGCGTATACACACATTCTAAGCAGAGCCCATGTCGTCATTCTAAAGAAAGCTTGAATATTTGGCAATCCGTTGAGCGCGAAACACATCACGAAAACACGCCTATATAATTTTGACCCCCTTAAACCCCACCTTTGTATAGTAAAACTGGGGTTTACAGAGGTATGCATTATTTTTCTTATTTCTGCTCAGAAACATAGATTGTGGGTACTCACTAGAACCGCCCAGCCGAGGCGGTTCTAACGAGTACCCACAATCTATGTTTCGAGTTGAAATATGAAAAATATCAGAGTTTTTAATCCGAAAATGTTCAGTTTTTGGAGATGAAATTTTCTAATATTTGATTAGGCGTGTTTTCGTAATGATTGATTTGAACTGATTTGAACAGGCTGATCGTAGACATTAATTGGGTCATGTCATTTTATTTTGACAGGTACCGCCAACAGGACGCTCTATGTAGCCAAACATAACTTAGAAGAAGGAATTACGTATGCGTTCACTGTCTTCTTGACTTTAGAAATTGACGGAACACGGTACGAGTCACGAGCCGGATATGTCAGAACCGTCAACTATTTACCCTATGGTGGAACGTGTTCAATAAACAAAGCTATCGGTAATGTATTCTTACCCGTTTGTATCAGTTTATGCCTAGGTATGTGCTTGATAAAGAAGGTTTTCTGTAATATATTCTTATCCGTTATTACCAGTGCATGCCTAGGTACGTGCTTGATAAAGAAGGTTTTCTGTAATATATTCTTTTTCGTTATCACCAGTGAATGCCTAGGTATGTGCTTGATAAACAAGGCTGTCGGTAATGTATTCGTATCCGTTATTATCAGCGTATGCCTAGGAACGTGCTTGATAAACAAGGTTGTCCGAAATGTTTTTTTACCCGTTATTACCAATATGCCTGGGAACTTGCTCGATTAACAAGGCTGTCGGTTATGTATTCTTACTCGTTATTATTAATGTATGCGTAGGAACTTGCTCGATAAACAAGACTGCCAGTAATGTAATCTTACACCTTATGACTAGTGTATGTCTAGGAACGTGTTTGATAACCAAGGCGGTCGGTAATGTATTCTTAAACATTCTGATAAAATGTTCAAGAAACAAGGCTGCCAGTAATGTATTATTACCCGTTATTATCCGTGAGTGCCTAGGAAAGTGTTCAATAAACAAAGATATCGGTAATGTACCCTTACCAGCTATTATGCCTAGGAACGTGATTGATAAACAAGGCTGTCGGTAATGTACCATAACCCGTGTTACCAGTGTGTGCCTAGGAACGTGCTTCATAAACAAGGATGTCGGTAATGTATTCTTATCCGTTATTACCAATATATTTCCAGGAGCTTTCTTCAAAATAAAAAAAAGACTGTAAGCGATAGATTCTAACCAGTTATAACCAGTGCATGTAGCATGAACTCTTTCGCATTTTTTGAAGAAAAAAAAAAAGGTCTGAAACCATGTTTTCCTGTCTGCCCGTCTGTACATTCTTGCGATTATAGTTGACGTAATCCCTCTAACTCAACTTTCAGACAACCCGTTTGGTTTACAAAAGTCAAACGCACCGTATTTTCCTTTAAATGAAGTCTTCAGGCACCATAACTCTACAACCATTGTCACAGTTTGAGCAAATCATTTTTATTTCTACCAGTTGATCTATGAGTAAAAATCGGTGTATACCCTTAAAAACGCAATCGGCGTCTAATCGGGGCCTGCCCTATGTGCTGAACCGTGTCTGTGTGAATTGCACGGACAAGATGTGTCATAGTTGCACTTTTAGAAAATATTTAAGTAGCATATGAAATGGAATAAACAACAGTTCAATAAACGTTTGCCTCGATGATCAATACCAATAATGTGAGGATGTAAGATCCTTCCACTTGTCAAGGTACTTATACATAGATACATATTGATAAGTGGGGTATCCAGATATGTTTTTTTTTTTTTTTTTTTTTTTTTTTTTTTGTATTTCTCCATGGAACGAAATGTCATTATTAACTGTCTCATCTGGATCAACATTGTTTGCTAGTCTGGTAGTACTTTATAGCTGACATCCATTTGCAATAACGCATTTGTCCACATTCAGAGATGGAATAGTCCACTTGAGAAACTAAAGGGTGAAAGGGTTTAAACTATTTGCTTTTAGCGCTGTTACAGTATCAACTTATATATTTTAGAAGCTAAAGAAAATATGTAATATCAGTAAATTAATCGAGTTGACGGCCCAGTCAACCCACTGAGTTCGTGTCTAGCCGGTCAGTTTACTTAACCGCTCTTTTCCTGGACAGACTTAGTCCTCTACGCGGTTAACCAGTATTTGTGCAGAAACTGTCAACTGCCCTTCTTAAATTTTATATCTATACAACGGATCCCAGTAAATTAAAAGCTTTGAAAGCAGTAGTCTAAACAATTAAAGGCTCCATATTCCTCAAAATATACCCTTTTTTATCCAAGAAAGGTTTAATCAATCGATATATGTTATTAATACGATCATAAAATGTGGCACCTGACAGCCTGTAAAAATTTACAGGCTGTCAGGTGCCACATTTTATGATTGTATTAATATTTTCAAAACTTTCTTGGATAAAAATGTCTATCTTTGAGGAATATTGAGCCTTAAATATAGTGCATAACTTGAGCTCTTATTTAATGTCGGGTAGGTGGTCTCGGTGTTAGTCTTATTCTTTGTTGCTTTGTGGTTTATTCTACGAGGCGATTTGTTGTATGTCTTTCCGTGTGTCATTTTGTTCTTGTGTTTTTCAGTCCTTTTAGTATTGCGATTACCTCGCTTGGAGAAGAGAGAGCTAATCTTAGTGCTTTTCGTACGTTTGTTCGGTTTGTGCTTGTTTAGATTTGTCGGTTTCCTCTTCTTCTTGGGGTCTGGGAAGGGCTGCGGTTTGTGATTGTGGCACTCCCTGGACTTTTCACTTACCTTTTTTACACAGGAAAAGCCACAATCAATGATCTCACCCTCCCGAAATATTGGATAAGGGTTTAATTATCATTACGAAAACACGCCTATTCAAATATACCGAAAAATTTGCCACCAAAAACTGAAAATTTTCAGATAGAAGTTTGGATATTGTTCTGCTCAAAACATAGATTGTAGGCACTAGTTAGAACCTCCTTGGCGAGGCGGTTCTAACGAGTACCCACAATCTATGTTTTTGAGCAGAAATAAGAAAAATTATGTATACCCCTGTAAACCCCATTTTTACTATATATATTAAAAAGGGATTAAAGGGGGTCAACACTATATAGGCATGTTTTCGTGATGTTCGAACGGACCACACAAAACAGCACCGTGAAGAAATGAGAGTGAACAAAGGTAGAACAAGCAAACAAAGAGGAACTGCAAGAGATGTACAGATTTGGAGCCGTCAATGGCACAACTGTTAGTTGAGGTGTTTAACGTCCATGTTGACCGCACGATAATTTTATCCGACGTTTTTGCATGTTTGTATTTCATAACACTGATTTAATTTGATTTACATGTTGTTTTTTTGGGTTTGTTTTTTTTTTGTTGTTGTTTTTTTTTTTTTGCGATGCCTCACTGTTTGGGTTTAGGAGCCTCTATGCGAGCCGACCAACAGTTTGTATTTGTTTACAGCATTTGAATCTAGGTTGAAGATTTGGTACTAGTAAAATCAATTTACCCCTCCTCCCGCCCCTCATTCTCCCCACCCGCAGTAGAGTTTACTACCGACCGTTCTAAGGCCTGTTTCCTTAGGCAGACGTGGGGCTATCCGCTGCGGGACTTTTGTTTTCATATCTTGCCCTGGTCGTTGTTTTATTGCTGTGTATAGCAGGGTCAACAACTTAAGTCCTCAACAAGTAGATATGCACATATCTGCGACTGTATTATTTGTTCGGATTTATGGCAACATCGTGAAGAGTGCAAAATGCATCGAAAATCACTTTGTGCATAAAACATGTCCATTTTAGTTTTATCTTCCACTAAAAATGCAATTTCTATACACATTTTTTCATTGTAAATACTTCGACCGGCTATCCTAAGTACAAGTGTTATAAAATATAAGCATAAATTGCCGAAGTGTCTGAATATCCAATGCATTTCAGAAGCCCGTATTTTAAGAAAGCTAGACAGTCCATATAATTGTGAATTATAAACATATGATTATGAATTTTATGCCCTAAATGAAGTTCTTAATTTCATAAAATCATAGTTTATTTAGCAAAATTTTCAAAACAAAAAAAAAAAATAAATAAATAAATAAATAAATAAATAAAAAAACAATAAAATAAAAAAAATAGTAACTGGCGAAAATAAGTATCCCCATTATCGTTATGACTTTGGTTGTAAGGGGTGTATAGTGGACATGTCTAGCATTGTGATCACCTTGAAATTTTCTCTCGTAATAAATATGAAAATGCCGACAATAGTTGGTATTTTCATATTTATTGAAATTTTCATGCTCAGCTGATTTTAGGAAGAAAGAATTTCGCAGTTGTTAATAACTTGAGATTTATTTTCAGGGCAAATTCATGCTCTGCTGACATCACGAAAACATGTCTATAAAATTTTGATCCCCTTCAACCCCACTTTTATATAGTAAAACTGGGGTTTATAAAGGTATACATTATATTTCTTATTTCTATTCAAAAACATAGATTGTGGGTACCCGTTTTGAGCAAAATTATGAAAAATATCAGAATTTTTATCTAAAAACTTTCAGTTTTGGGTGGTGAAATTTTCAGTATATTTGAATAAGCGTGTTTTCGTAATGGAGTTGAGTGTAAGAAAAGTTTATAAACTCAGGGCCGGATTCTATTGACGATCCTGCTATAGTAACGGTTACATATAGCTTTTCCTGCTGCAGTAACGGTTATATATAGCTTTTCGCTGTGCGCACAGGTACTCCAGACAAGCAGTGGTGCAGAGAAAAAAACATATATGAAAGCCTACCCTTCTTATATTCAAATAAATAGTGTACCAATTTTTTCCAAGTTATCCCCAGCTGTGCAATCCTACTTTTGTTTCATATGAAACGGGATTTTTCCATTCGCTGATAAGTCTCTATAAAAAGATAAACATTAAAAAACATTAACGTATCATTAATTCAGTTACATATACTTTTTGAGTTGTTTCTTCGTATGATATCTGACCGACGTCACAAGAGAACCATGTAGGGTGATTTTGACAAACTAATAATCGGCCTGAGCAGCTGCAGAAACGAGCTTAGCTGTTACATTCTTGGTTAAGAAAGTATAGGTATTAGGTCTGGGCGTCGAGCAACTGCGGTGCAGATAAGCCTGCGTGAATATGCAGGCTGTCCTGCGCCGTTACGGTTCTAACTTCAGGCTGACATTATTGAGCCTTTCAATTCAACTTCAAGATACCTTGACGATTTATTAAATATTGACAATATTTACTTTGACCAAATGGTGGACCGGATATACCCTACAGAACTCCAATTAAATAGAGCAAATTCTCCCGATACCGTGGCACCTTTTTTGAATTTGAATCTATGTATATCTAATGGTACAGTTTCCACCAAAATTTATGATAAACGGGACGATTTTGATTTTGATATAGTCAATTTCCCTTTTCTGGATGGCGATGTCCCCCGGCGTACCTCATATGGGGTATACATATCTCAACTTATAAGATTCGCCAGAGCTTCTTCAAATCTTAATGACTTTAACTACCGTAATAAAGCCCTTACTGCCAAACTTCTTAGGCAGGGTTATCGTTATTTTAAACTTCGTAAGGCGTTTTCGAAATTTTATCGCAGACACAGTGCCTTGTTAGAAATATATAGCGTCAGTCTGAAAACACTTCTGCAACAAGGTATATCGGAACCCGAATTTTACGGTGACTTAGTGTACAGATTTAGAAAAACTGTAGGTAAATCTAACTTTTCGGAGCAATTCAGAAAACTTATTAACCGTTATAAAAGAATTGGCTATAGCCTGGATATTATGCGACAGACTGCATGCCTAGTTGCCAACCCAATCATTGTTGATGGCTATGCTTTACTCTTTAATTGCACGACGGCGGTTCGGGCCTCAGACTCAATGACGGCCTCTTCGTAAAACTTTAACCAGTGGGTTGGGGCTTGACGATATGTCTTTGGCTTGGCCCGTCGTAGTTCAACTATTGGTTTTCATTTACTCTGGCATACAGTAGAATTAGCCATGAGTACTCGTCTTTGTTTATTATAGTGATTATTTTGATTTTTATGTTTTCGCTTTGATGCATTGACCGAGTTGGGAGCCTTTATGCGAATCGAATTTTTATGTATTTCTGTATTAAGAGTAGCATCGGGACCCAGGGTGAAGTTAGCTAGCTGTAAAAGTGCTTTAACCCCCCCCCCCCCCGGTGGTTTGCTCTACCGACCGTTCTAAGGCGGTGGTCACGGTGTTAGTCTTACTCTTTGTTGCTTTGTGGTTTATTCTACGAGGCGATTTGTTGTATGTCTTTCCTAGTGTCATTTTGTTCTTGTGTTTTTCAGTCCTTTTAGTATTGCGATTACCTCGCTTAGGGAAGAGAGAGCTAATCTTAGTGTTTTTCGTACGTTTGTTCGGTTTGTGCTTGTTTAGATTTGTCGGTTTACTCTTCCTCTTGGGGTCTGGGAAGGGCTGCGGTTTTTGATTGTGGCACTCCCTGGACTTTTCTCACCTTTTTTTCCATAATGCGGGGTTTCTGTTAGATCGACTCATTTGATATCAATTCTGTTTGTCCATTTGTTGCTCATGTTATGGTGACAATCCAATATTTGTAAAGAATTTTAAGCAACACAAAGATTTGATTAGATTTGACTACTTTTCTTTCAAGCACCACACATTAGCATAACGATTATTGCAAAATTTTCCCTGTTTCATCCACTTGTTTCTACACGTTGGTGACATTTGTCACATAGTGACAGATAATGCACTTTTAAACCGACATAATTATTACATATACATGTCTTATTTCTCGATACAAACATATGCTGTCGGTACTTAAAGTAAAAACGCCTCTTTGAGGCGTTTCTAATGAGTACCAACAACATTGGTTTTCATGAGAAATGAGAAAACTGTAATGTGGAGACTTCCTCATAACTCGATCAATGATTGTCCGAATAGATAAGCCACAACGTGAAAAATCGTACCTTCTGACGTGCGTCCAAGGAAGACTTGACTCAGCAGAGCATCCGTGCGGTCTGATCAGAGTCTTCACAGTCTTCTTGAAAAACAAATTGATTCGTTGGTTATCCAAACTGTGCCCAGCAAAGATTATGATCAGAATGCGCAGAATGATCTGGCCCCGAGGTAATAAAACTTTTTTCTTGCTCAACTCAGCTGAGCATGAAATTTGTCCTGCTAATAAATCTCAAATTACCAATAATTACAAATTCTTTCTTGCTAAACATAGCTAAGCATGAACATTTCTCTGCTAATAAATATGAAAATGCCAACTATTGTTGGCATTTTCATATTTATTAGCAGAGACTATTTCATGCTCAGCTGAGTTGAGCATGAAGAAAGTTTTATAACTTCGGGGCCTTAATCTTTGCTGGGCGCACATGCCCGAAAGTGCGTTTTCCGACTTGCGGCTTAAGTGGTTATACCTGCAATAGTTCTAATATGTCATTCTTCTTTGTTTCTGTCAGGAGATGCTACAGTTGAAAAGTTCAAAGTACGCTGTGCCGGTTGGATGGATGAAGGAGAAAGGACCTACCGCGACCCACGATTCGATAAAATCTCCGTTTTGACTTATGCCATCGTTCAGTCTACAAATGGATCCTTTATCGAAGTAGAAACCATCTTTGTGTCTGGTGATTACTTTCTTACGTCATCACTTTGTGTATAGATATTGAAAATGGTGAAAGAGCTTTGTGTGACTTAGGAAACGAACATTTCATTTTATGAGAGTCATGGAGGGGGTAGGGGAGGAGACTTTTTCCAAAGAAATTTCAGGACACAATTTTACCCGAAAAATATCCAGAACCAGGGTAAATGCTATTGTAGGCTTTGCAAAAAAAAAACGTTCGAGAAAAGTCTGGGGAGAGCCACAATCACAAACCGCAGCATTCCCAGACATCAAGAGGAAGAGGAAACCGACAAATCCAAACAAGCACAAATCGATCAAACGTACGAAAAGCACTAAGATTAGCTCTCTCTTCCCCAAGCGAGGTAATCGCAATGCTAAAAGGACTGAAAAAAACACAAGAACAAAATGGCACAAGGTAAGGCATACAACAAATCGCCTCGCAGAATAAACCACAAAGCACCAAAGAGTAAGACTAACACCGGGGCCGCCGCCTTAGAACGGTCAGTAGAGTAAACCACCAGCGGGAGGGGGTGGGGGGGGTTAAAGCACTTTAACAGCTAGCCAACTTCACCCTAGGTCCGATGCAAAACAAAACAAAAACGCGAATACAAAGATGGCCTTTCATTACCAGAAGAAATAATACGGATCCTAAAGACATCTTCTAGCTCGTCAAATGGTCGGTCCCTTATCACCTTATCAGTATACAGTGTAGTACTAGTAAGCCTGAGGATCAAATGTTTCAAGAACGTCTATCATACAGTCCGACACGATTGGGAGGTCTCCCAGTTAGCACTCTTCTAAAATCTGCATTGGACCTTTATCGGCTCGACAGGAACGGTCCTATATAGATTTATGTAGAAGTTGAACGCTAGGTAGGTTGTTTCCCTCTTTAATTGCACGGCGGTGGCGGGGTACTAAAGCTAAGTAACGTCTCTTCTTTGATCTGTATCCAATGGTAGTGGTCTGATATCTGCTGCTTTGGTCTGACCTTTCGTGGCCGCACGTGTAGTTTCTTTCTGCTGTGGCGTTAGCTGGTAGGCTAGTATTCAATTTTGGTTTCCGAAAAATTATTGTTTTATGCCTTACTCTGTTTATAAATTTTTTTGGAACAATACATTATATAATTTTTAGAACTGTACAGCAGTTTGGCGCCTTTAAAATTCCAGAATCCAGGGGCGTAGATAGGATTGAAGGAGGCTCTCTAATTTACTTTTCGAAGCCTTTTTGTAAAGGGATACAACTTTTGTGACTTGTGTGTTTGTTTTCCTACCTACAAGTCTTCTTCTGAAAATGAGGTGACATCATGTATCATACAGAAACTAAAACATATCAGGATTACTTTTATAAGTTGACTTAGAAAAAAGCTTTCGACTCTGTAACTTTGGCATTTATTAAATAGGTATTAAAATTCTATGGCTCTGGTATCTTAAATTTTATTGATAAAGGTACTTATCCGAAATGCAATACTGACTTTAAATCAAGATGGAAAACAGTCGCCTTTTTTCTATATAGACCGTGGCTGCGGTCAGGGCTATCCCTTATCATCATTTTTATTTGTTCTATGTGCTGCAAGTTTAGGAATTATAACAAGGGTAAAGTAATAAACAATAAAACAAACAAAAAAAAAAAAAAAAAAAGAAAAAAAAAATCACAAGTTATCCTAGTATGCTAATGATACTCTATTTTAGATCGAAGTCGTTAATTATTAAATTAACCACTCAATGTATTATCTAAGTTTTCAATTTTTTTCCGGACTTATGGTAAACAATGACAAAACTCATGCTGTATGGATAGGACTGAACATAGTTAAACAATTAAAACCAGATAGAAATTATCATGAGGTAAAACTGACTTCAAACTTTTGGGAATATTTTTTTATGTAAATCTTAATCAAGTTCAACGAATTAACTATGCAGAAAAAATAATATCTAAAGCATCAAATCTTTAACTAAATTATGGAAAATAAGATATATATTTAACACTTTTATAGGTAAAATAACGGTATTCAGAATTATACGTCTCTTATCATTAAATCATTTGTTTATATCTATAACAGTGAAAAAATAATGAAAGAGTTGAATGATGTCTTTTTGCGTGTCTATGGGAAGGACCAGCAAAAATAAAGTTGTTTGCTGTGGTCAAACAATATTGTGAAGGAGGTTTCAATATGATTAATCTAAAGTTACACGACTGGGAAGAGTCATTAATTCAGACTGCTCTTGGCAATCTATCATTAAAACCAACATCAATTTTATTGACCTATTTTCTTTTGGAAAAAAACTTTACAGACAATTTGCTTAGAGATATTAAAATCAGTTCTGGGTAGATGTTCTAAAGCCATATGCAGGAATTTTTAAACTGCATAAACTAGATTTTGAGGACCTTTTTCTTTCAAATCTTGTTTTTTGAAACCACTCAATTAACATTTGCGGTAAATCTGCAGCCATAAAGAAATGGCATAAAACAGGAGTTATCTATATAAATGATATGGACAAACGATAATAAAGATTTTTTTCACAAGAAGAATCCAAAAGAAAGTCTAACCTCAAAACAAATTTTCTACAATTTCAAGGCATGAAACAAACTATTAAACATACATAAAACTACAATATCACACGCTGAAGGGTGTTTGTACGTTGATGCATTCAGGGTTTACATTTCGTTTTTCTCGTTTCAAGACGGCGAACTTGATACGTATAACCATACCGGTATGTTTTGGGTTATTTTGTTAACAAAATAAATGTCAGAAAGTTTGCCGTTGGAAACAAAGAACATACTACAGATAAGAAAATGGGAGTCTCGGTTTTATTGAGACTCTTCATAAGCAGTAATGGAGTTTGCAACACTGCTTACGCCCTCTACTGTATACATAAGCAGAACTCCATTTTCAAAGATTCCACAATGGGTCCAATGATCCAAAAAGAATTGAAATATAATCTGCACTATGGCAAAAGTCAGTTTAAAACAAATTAAAACAAAGTTTCTGATTAAACAAAAGCCTCCCTTGGTTGGCTTATGGCCTGAAAACGGGAAAAAAAACTAAACGATGGTTTGACATTTGTGTATGGTTTTTCATCCCTAGCAGTATCTAAGTGTGTTGTTGCAAACATTTGGTTCGACAAAAAGTATTACTGTTTGACTTATTAAAATATACTGTATGTTCAATGAACTGGTATGCTCTGTCTGCTTCAGTCTGTCGCATACTAACACCCCTGCCACCGAGTCGACCAAGGTGTTCAACAGCTGCTCCTTAAGAAAGATGTTGGGGTTGGTTGGGTGAGGCAAAGGTGTCGTGTATCTTACGTCACCAGGGCGTCCAGCTGATACTGGCTTAAAGTTGGGCAAGGCCTGCTCTCCTTGCAGCAGGTAAGGGTAGAGGGAGAATGTTTTATTTCTTCTGTTTCTTCACTATTATTCATTTTCCTCTCTCCCCTGCCCCTCTCTTCATCTCCTCTACTATCTCTTCTATCTCTCTTCTCCCTTTCTCTGGGAGACGACACAAAATGACCCACAAGGGCTGAGGTATCGTTAAAGCCCAACCTTCCGTTTACCATAGGATGGAAAGAATAGATATATTTCCGATAGGTAACTGAAAAAAAAAGAAAATGGAGTCAACCCTTATAAGAATAAATTTGCTCCCCTAGAGAGCCACTTACTTATTTCCAGAGTAGACTCCTTTTCAGAAAACAAGGCAAACGTACTTTGAAAGAGTTTGCTCTCCTGAAAGTGTCATAGTCCCATTTAACACCACCTCTAGTAGCCCTGCAACTGCCCGTACAATTTTTGTATTTCTTTCGCAGTTATTACCTGCATTCTTTCAAATGGTCCTTTTCAGAGCATTTTTGTTTCCTTTTTATCCTTGTCATGCTGAATAAATGAAGACGCCACGCCCATTTCCGATTGTCAGCTAATCAGATTACTTAGGCAAGGTGCAGATCCGGAATCGTTGGCTTTTGCTGAAACGGATCTACAGTGTTTTCAAAGACAGGGTCTATCCGGTCTCAGCATAACAAGGGTTTAAATAGATCCTATTTCAGAAGTAGACTGGTGGGGCAGAAAAGCAAATAGGAACCCAGTTAGCATTGTTTATAAATCTATAGCGGGTTGCTATAGATTTATAAAGAACGCTAGCTGGGAAGCTACGAACGTTGTTTTCCTTGCTAAAACGCGAGATATCTACCTCGTGTATTCAGTCCTCGCATAAAGTGTACCAACCGTACTGCGTACTACCCTTTAATTAGGCATGTTTCTTTTGTTTTTGGCAGACTCAAAAACAATGATGTTTTACCTAAAGCCAGGCGACCCAGATGACGATGACAAGACAAAGATAACTGTGCAGGTCATTGATGTGTTTGGTGATTCTGCAACAGTTAATTTTACAATAAAAGTTAGTATTCTCGTTTGTAAGTATCACACTGAAATCAGATCAAATTAGTACATACCGTTTCTATCTAACCTATACACTAACAAAATATCTGGGTCCCTCAATGCTTATCCCCACCCTCTAGCAGAGCACAGTGCCGAGCCGGGAATACTTTCACAGTGACACAGCATGTTTAGATAAATAAGTAGTGATTGTTTAATAACATTTTCAGATAAAAGTAACATTAGAAATATTTCTAAAATTTCGTGTGTTTTATTTGAAATAGTTATGGCATCACGAAAAGATGCCTATATAATGTCGACCCCTTAAACCCCACTTTTATATGGTAAAACTGGGGTTTACAGTGGTGTTCATTATTTTTCTAGTTTCTGCTAAAAACATAGACAGTGGGTACTCGTTAGAACTGCCTCGCCGATGCGGCTCTAACGAATACCCACAATCTATGTTTTGTGCAGAAATATGAAAAATATTAGAATGTTTCATTTTTTGGTGGTCAAATTTTCAGTTTATTTGAATAGGCGTGTTTTCGTAATGTTAATATCTAAAATATTTCATGTTTGGTGGCATAACCTCTGTCAGAATTGTTTTCGTCCCCTTCTGAAAAGTGATCTATTCTAAAAGGAAAAAATGCCCACAGAGGGAGAAAATTTTTCCTTGTTAGAGTGGACAACTTTTAGATGAGGTTTGGTGTTCGAGTACACAGTAAGTACTTTCTAAAAATTGCCGACAATCTACCAGGGCCCAGTTGTACAAAACTAACGATGAAATGAGTTAGCGAATCGTTAAAATTTTGATCATTAAATATGGCATATACACTTATATTTTTGATGAGAAAACATGAGAAGCTTTTGCGTTTGCAAAAGCTACTCATATTTTTCCAGTAAAAATACCTGTGGTTTAGATATTTTACTTACTAGAACAGTAAACATTTTGACCACTAACGATCTCGTTAAGCTAATGATGTTTTGAACAACTTGGCCCAGGTGTAAACGGTCCCCATTACTTATCAAAATCGTTTCTCTGTACTTTTCAAGTCTGTGCCTATCATTGATGTAAGCGGTATATCAGCGGACTCTGACGGTGCTCTCAAGGTTGTTGACTATATGACCAGGGTTAAAAAGAGGATTCAGGCAAAGACAACAACCCTTGACAATGTCTTGTCCATTGTAAAATCTGCAGCGGAACAACTTTTACAAATTCCGGTAAGATACGAGGCGTGTTCCGAAAGAATTGCTTTTTGTGTCATTGCTCGATATCCATATGGAACTAGAAACATATAAAAACCTGTATAGCGATATCCAGTACATACACAACGATGTGCAAATGTGCTTATAAATCTAACAGAAAGATAAATAATTTGCCATTTAATACAAGCAGTGTACGGATCTACTAATGTGTCTTATGATACGGTTAGTGGGTGGAAAGAAATGGTTCTGGGTTAGAGTCGAACAAAATGTATCAGAATGAGGAAGGCCAAAATAAATAACTTAGAAACTGATACAATCAGATCCACATGAATCCTCCAACACCAAAGGAAAAGGCAGACAAATACAGTAAAGCAGTTACAAAATGAACGGATGTCAAGAAGAGTTGGCAACTCTTTCCTGAAAAGGTGGGAACTCTGTTACCCAAATTAACTGAATATAATATCAACTTACATAATTGTTAAAAGAAAAAAAAAAACATTAGAAAGGGAAACACTACATAACAGATAAAGTATCACAACGAAAGTACCGCCCTTGGAGCATCAGTAATACTTTACTAAAGTCTTAGTCTACAAAGTCTGCATCTTGTGAAGAAATTATATCAACAGTAAAAGAAAGTTTTGAAAGTGACGCTAGGTATACAGTACGTGATATAGCATGAATATTTGGCATCTTATTATCAAGAATTCATTACATATTAAAGAATATCTTGAATGTTAGGAAGAGTTCTGCCAGGTCGGTGCTTCATTTGTTGAGTAATGGTCAAAAGAAGCAGAGCGTTAAAAGCCAAACAATTGCTCTAAATATTTCAAAAATAGGATCTAAAGAAATTTGCAAATGTAGTCACATGCGATGAAACTTGGGTTTATCATTTTGAACCTGTTCGGAAGGTTAACAATAAGATATGGGCCATACAAAACATAAAGCAAAAGCAAAACAAAACAAAAAAAAGAAAAAACAAAACAAAAAAAAAACAACAGTAAATGATAAACGCACGTTAAGTGCAAGGGAGGTTTTGTATGCAATCTTCTTCTCTGGTGAAGGCGTTACAATACGTGTGCCAGTGAAAAGCGCAAAAGCATTGCGGAAAATACTACAAAGATTTTGAATTGAAGAAATTGCAATTAAAATGCGCAGTCGATGGCGCGCCATCGCAAATCCCGACGCTCTTTGCTAATACAGCTAATAGCATGACGAATAGACGGACGCTCTCCCACACTCTTACCATATGGGGAAGTCGTGTAGTAAGTTTGCTTATATTCTGCGCAGTGGTTTAGGAGAATATAGCGTGACGGGAAGATGGCCGGACGGAAAAATAATTTCGCTCTCGCACACCCTAAACATGAAGGAAAGTGCTGCAGCTAGTTTACGAGTTAAATTCCGCCAAGTGGTTTAGGAGGACATAGCTTGATGGACAGACGGACGAACGATGGACGCACAGTCGCACGTTCCTACAGATGGACACTTATTGGATACTCAATGTTAAATTTCCATAGACAAAAATGTAAAAGTACCCAACAGTATTTGAAATACCCTACAATGCCCTCTTTTTTGTTGGGTATCATTGACGGACTAAAGCAAACCCTATTCAAAGAACCCACTAGATGCCTACTCAATGTATGCCAGTGGGCCCGGACAGACGCACTGAAAAATAATGTTGCCCTCGCACATTCCTTACCATGAGATAGGGTGGGGGGACATGTAGCAAGGTTAGTTGAATTCCACCCAGCAGTTCAGGAAGAGATAGTGTGACAAAAATGGACTGACGACGGACGGATGGACAGAAAATTAATGTTACACTCGCACACCCTTACCATGAAAAAAGTGATGTAGCAGGTTTTGTATAATTCCGCCCAGTGGTTTAGGAGACAGCGTGACGGGCAGGCGGACGGACGTTCGTACGGATAGACATTTGTTTGCTATTACAGTGTATTTTCTTCTGCTCAAAATACCAAAAAAGACCCCAAAATACCCAACAAGTGCCCAAAATTTATTGGGTACTTTTCATTGGACACTAACGGAGTAAATGGCAAGTAGCCAATTCATGTCTACCGAATGTATGCGCATCCAAGGGCTCAGACAGACGGACAGAAAGCGTGACGGACAGTTAGACGGAAGGTCCAGAAAAAATAAGGTTCCTCTCGCACACCCTTACCACGAGGGGAATGATGTAGCAAGTTCTGTTGAATTCCGCCCAGTAGTTTAGGAGGAGATAGCGTGATGGACCGATAGACGGACGTGCGGACGCACGGACAGACGGACGCATGGGAGAAAAAATGTTGCTGTCGCACAACTTTATTATAAGGGTAGGTGATGTAGCAAGTTTGGTTGAATTCTGCCCAGCGGTTTAGGAGGAGATCGTGTGACAGACAAATGGACGTACGACGGACGCACGGACGGACGAACAGAAGTACAGAAAAATAATATTGCTCTCGCACACCCATACCGTGAAAGAAAGTGATACAGCAAGTTTTGTAGAATCCCACCTAGTAGTTTAGGATGAGATAGCGTGACATAAAGACGGACGGACGGACACGGCAAGGTGCATACATGGCTAAAACTTTAGACATTTTGCCACTTAAGTAGTCGGTCGTGAGTAAAAATGTGATTTCTTCCGTAAAATAGACATTTGAGTGGTAAATTTTTGCTCTTAGGTGGCTTACTGCTGAAGAGATTTTATCCTGATGACTAGCCACATAAATGTCCGTTTGTGAGAATGGACGGCTTGTTGGACGGACGAATGGAGGCGTTTACAATATCCCTATCGATTTTTGAAAAAAAAAAAGCGTGGGGATAAAAACAATATCAGAAACGGCCCCCAGTCACAGGTTTTGACAACACTGCAGGTGGTATTAGTGCCGTGTGGCGGCGGTAGAACGTCTCTCTGTACTTTACCATAGTGCAGATTATATTTCATTTCCTAAGGGATTATTGGGCCAGTTGTGGAATCTTTGAAAATTGAGTTCTGCTCATGTATACGCTAGAGGGCGTAGGCAGTGTTGCAAACTTCATTACTGCTTATGAAGAGTCTCAATAAAACCGAGACTCCCATTTTCTTATCTGTAGTATGTTCTTTTCCAAAGGCAATCTTTTTGACGTTTATTTGAACATGTCAGACTTCTAAAATATGCCACATAGTATTCATAAGTTCCAAACATTTTATCGCCTGATCTGTCGGACTGAAAAAAACTCAGGCAAGTTTCATTACTGCCTTAGGTGCCTACGAAGCCCTCCGAAGTCGCAAAGACTCTTGACGGTGAGGAAGGCGTCATGTTAGACATCAACCTAGTAGATGTTAATGCTAGCAAAACTGTTACGTTTCGTGAGTACTATGAAACCTCCATCGAGACGGAGCTGGATCCAGCCACCTTTGAATTACAACAGGTAAGTACTGAACTCTTACCCTAAGTTTCTGAAGTAGCCACTACAATCTTTGAATTGGGACAAATCCATTGTTAAAAAAAGGGGTGTCAATCAAACTTCATGAACAAAATAGCAAATAGTGTAGATCAAAATGAGACGGCTCGTTACGAACGACCTGTCTCATCTGGATATACGCTGTTTGTAAACATAAGGTATGTGTTCTGGTCTGCATGGCTGAAAGGCGATAATAATTATCCCAAAATCACGCAGTTTACTAGTGTAAGAAATGAAATTTGTTGTTCTGACCACGAAGTAAAAAAAGGTAAGAGAAAAGTCCAGGGAGTGCCACAATCACAAACAACAGCCCTTCCCAGACACCAAGAGGAAGAGGAAACCGACAAATCCAAACAAGCATAAATCGAACAAACGTACGAAAAGCACTAAGATTAGCTCTCTCTTCCCCAAGCGAGGTAATCGCAATGCTAAAAGGACTGAAAAACACTAGAATATAATGACACAAGGTAAGACATAAAACAAATTTCCTCGCAGAATAAACCACAAAGCAACAAATAGTAAAACACCGTCCTCATAAGTACTTCGATGATTGTATGCTATTTCCACAGGCTTAGGGCTCATGGACCACAATACTGTTGCGAAAGGAAGAACATTTGCGATAGAGAACGATCACTTAATATCAAGCATTATTCTCCTTCTCTATCATAGGGAATGCTCTTAACGAAAGGAATTCTTTTCTTTAAGAGAAACCCTCACTTTCAAATAGATGCTAAGGAGATTTTTTTCTAGATTATTCCTGAGTACGCATAAAATAAATGCTTAGGAAAATTTTTACGATATAAAGTGCAGGATATACCAGTTACGTTTTACATGGGCAGTTTTTTAATGTAATACGTTCGTGGAAAACACATCAAAAAGACATCACGAAAACATGCCTATATAATTTTGACCCCCTTAAACCCGACTCTTATATAGTAAAACTGAGGCTTACAGGGGTAAACATTATTTTTCTTATTTCTGCTCAAAAACATAGACTGTGGGTACTTGTTAGAACTACCTCGCCTAGGCGGTTCCAACGAGTACCCACAATCTATGTTTTGAGCAGAAATATGAAAAATATCAGACTTTTTATCTGAAAGTTTTTAGTTTTTGGAGGTGAAATTTTCTATATATTTGAATAGGCGTGTTTTCGTAATGATACTGTATACAGTGGAACCTCAAAGAACGGTCATCAGCAACGACCACCTCCCGATAATAACGACTTTTCTGATTTCCCAGAGTGCAGTTTTCGTATATATTTAACCTCTCTACAACAATAAGCTCTCTACAACAGCCAGTTATTTTGCCCTCCCAAGGATGGCTGCTGTAGGGAGTTGCACTGTAAAATATTCCGATAAAATGCAGATTCGGTTTGGCTGAGGCCATTCATCCTCCTAACTTTATTTCATTTTATTCACTTTTAGGCCTTTGAGTATTTAGCCAGTCAAGCTTTCAATGTTTTGGTACAAAGGGTTTTGTCCGGTGAAAGATCTGATGACCAACGCTACCTTAACCAACTCTCACAATGTTTCACAAATCTTATTGCTATTAGAGAATATGCCAATACTAATACAAAGGTGAGTTTTTGTTTGTCCCCCGACGTTAGTCAAAAGGGACTATTAAAATGGTTTTGTCCGTCCGTCCGAGATTCCGTACGTCCGTCGACACAATGAGATAAGTAGCTTGACGACGCAACTCCTCTTACAGTTTTTAACAGATGTTTTTTTTCGAAACTTTTCAGGTGTTTTTGTCATAGTCTGAAGATGTGTGTGGTTTTGGCGTTACCCTGCCGTTATTTTTTTTATCTGCTTCTTCCACGTTTTCGACTTAGTTTTTTCCAGGTCAGATTATTATTAGAATAGATACCTTGTGGGCGGCAACTCCTTTTAGAGCTTTCCATGAATCATTTTTAAACTAAGCATAGCCGTTCTACATGGTCTGTAAATGTCCATATGGATATCCTTCCATTATTTATCAACATTTTCTACTTTTTCGACTTAGTTTTTTTTAGGTTCGATTACTATTAGACTAGATACTTTGTGGGCGCAACTCCTCCTTTGGTTTTACACCGATCATATGAAAATATGCATATTTGTTCTACATGGGCTGAAGATGTGCGTGTGGTTTTGTGATCATCCTTCTATTATGCAGATTTAAAAACACAACCCTTTACTTAGAAAGCCATGACGTCGAGGAACGCCTGCCCGCAATGAGCTTTTATTGGGTGGATTGTTTGCAGTTGAGCTCAGTACACAAACATTAAAATTTCCTTAAAATGGTTGTTCACGGTGATTGATATTGACCAATGTAATCAAACCGCGCGTAAGACGAAATCCAGGTAACGGTTATATATAGCCGGGTTATTCTTGTCGCTGCTACGTCAGAGTGCGATTTAAAGACGGTTATCTGTAAAACCTGGACTGAAACATTGGCAAACTGTTTTGTCCGAGATCAGACGCCACAGAAGGGTCTGCACTCTTTGGTTAAATAACAGGAAGTTAATGACTTAAATGAAACAGTCTTATATACCCATTCAGATGCGCAGGCTGTTCTGGATCCTCACTGTTCGCATCTATTCGAAGGTCTTTCTCTGCACTCCATCCAAATCTAAACATTTGATTTCAGCGCCTATGTTCAAACAAAAGAGGGCATCCCATAACTTACAGTATACACGATACCTATAGTCTCCTACAGTAATGCCCTAAAGTATTTGAAGTATTTGTTGTGTCACTGGACTACCCAACAGTGTAGTCTACCTTCTGGTATGGTCGCAATTGAGACTACAGAGGAATTTAAGGGCCCTCCTTGGAGCCTTTAAATCAGAGATATAATTGGTATATCTCTAAACACTGTTTGTCTATGATTTAATGGCCCTTCCAAACTCCATTTTGTGTTTGATAAATTCTAAATTTAGCCACTTACTCGCCTAAAGTAAAAAAAATGATTTTAGAGTCAGGGTGATAAATGGTTACACAAATGGAGCATTAATGGAGTAACCTGCTTTGAAACAGTACCAGTTACAGTTCAGCTATACAATATGATTTTACATTTGGAAAATGTTTAGAAAGTTTTACATATCAATTATTTTTTTAATGCTTCGTTTTATTTTAAACTATTTAACCGGTAATGATAGTTTCGTAATACTTCAACATATTATTTATCACGATTGCTCTTTTTTAAATATTTTTGCTTGGTGTAATATCCCTGTCCCAAATGGTTTCGAAAGAAAAGTTTATTTGCAGGCAAGTACGAGGGTCCTGCAAAACGTTTTATCACTGGGTTCGGATTACTTCAGTGCTACGTTTTATCAAACATGTTTTTATTACAAACCTTCAAAGTATTCCCCCTTTACTGAAACACACTTTTATAACCTTTTTACCCAGTCACGAAAAGCAGATAAATAGTCTTCAGTTGGTATCTGTTGGAGACACTGACAAATAGCCCTGCCAAAAGAACTTCTAGACGTATACTTATTTCCAGAAAGCCCTTTCTTAAGCCTAGGAAATAAAAATAAGTCATTGGGACTAAGGTCAGGTGAATAAGGTGGATGGTTTAAAACTTTCACCTTTTCAGAAGCCAAACAAGACTTAACAACCACATACTTATGAGAGGAGGTGTTGTCATGTAAAAGATGGACTCCTGACCATCCTTTGCTTGGTCGTTTTTTTATTGTAACAAGTAAATTGGTCAGTGTATATGACTGCATCTATTTTAATTTGAAAAAAACTCGGTCAGTTGGAAAGCAATTTGCACGAAATAAACGGGTATCATTAGCTATTCAACACACCATTCAAGTGCATTTAAAATATACCTGGGCTAAAACCAAGGAATCCTATTAGTGACAGAACTTTTTGCACAACACTCGTATGTCATTTTATTAAAACTAGGGAAAAAGGACAATGTTACCAACTATCCACCCTCATATAACCGTTTTTTCTTTTCATTACGAAAACACGCCTATTCAAATATATAGAAAATTGCACCTAAAAAAACTGAAAATTTTCAGCTAATTATCCTGATGTTTTCCATATTTCTGCTCAAAACATAGATTGTGGGTACGCGTTAGAACCGCCTCGGGGAGGCGGTTCTAACGCATACCCACAATTTATGTTTTTGAGCATAAGTAAGAAAAATAAGGTATACCCCTGTAAACCCCAGTTTTACTATATAAAAGTGGGGCTTAAGGGGGTCAAAATTATATAAGCATGTTTTCGTGATGAAACGTAAAAAAACAACAACAAAAAAAAAACAACGTTGAATTCTTAAAATGAAATGTGCGAAAACAATTATTTTGTATCTCCTTATCTTGCAGTTTGCTTGAGATGTTTCTAAAGTGGATAAAAATCAAAATCATCACGTTAAATTTGCTGTGACATGATTCGGAAAATATGCGTCCTTCAGAAAGACTTCTGTTATTGTACATGTGCATGTAAAGTTCTGAACATAGTGTGACTATCTGTCTATTTGAAACCATTATGGGTCGAAATCTATGAAATGTTAACTCCACAAAACATAATGTCATCTAGAAAACATACCTATATAATTTTGACCCCATTAACCCAACCTTTATATAGTAAAACTTGGGTTCAGGGGGTAAACATTATTCTTATCCTCGCCGAGGTGGTTCTATCGAGTACCCACAATCTATATTTTGAGCAGGAATATGAAAAATATCATTAATTTTTTATCTAAAAAATTTCCTTTTTTGATCGTAAAATTTTCAAGATATTTGAATAGGCATGTTTTTATAATTGTTTACATTACTAGGGGTACTTTGTGAGAAGTGTGCATTTTTAAGCCTTTTTCTTATTCTATTTGTGTTTAATTCTAACAACTTTGTTTCTGCATTAATGTGTTTTAAAGTTCTTATCAACCGAATTATGCCTCCTGTCCCATGTTGCGTTACGGAGCCTTTATGCGAGTAGAACGATGATTTTGTATTTTTTTACATCTCAACCTAGGCCCGTAAAATTGATTTGTCCCGCCGCTAGTGGTTTTGCTTCTGGCCGTTCTAAGGCGGTGGGGCTGGTGTTGGTTCATCACGAAAACACGCCTGTATAGTTTTGAACCCACTAAAACCTCACTTTTATACTGGGGTATACATTAATTTTCTTATTTCTGCTCAAAAACATATATAGATTGTGAGTACTCGTTTGAACCGCCTCTCCGAGTACCGCCTCGGAGAGGCGGTTCTAACGAGTACCACAAAACACGTTTTGAGCAGAAATATGAAAACTACCAGATATTTTTTATCTGAAAGCTTTCTTTTTTGGGGAGATAAAATTCTCAATATATTTGAATAGGTGTGCTTTCTTAATGGTTCTTTCTGTGGTCTTGTGGCTGCTCGCTGCGGTGCTTTTCTATTCATGCTTTGTTCTGTTCGTTTTGTTATTGTTGTATTTTGTGGATCATGTCTACTGTGCTTTCGACATTCTTCGGAAAAATGGTGTTTAGTCGGAGTTTTATTCTAAATTGATACATTGATATGTGATTGACAATATCTTGTCAGAAACTATTTGTCATTTCTGTTCCTGTACCGTTATCAAATATTTACCGCAAAATTAATTTTATGGCCAAAAGTCGATGCAATTTTTTTTATAGTAAACTGGACTTTCGGAAAGTTTTTACTGGAAATATGTTCTGCTTTTCTTCACTGATTTTGAATATGGTAAAAAATTCAGAAAATTTTAAACCAGTAGTACTTGTTATTCCCCGCAAACTTTGTGGTGGGGCATACTGTTTTCGCGTTGTCCGTCCGTCCGTGCACTTTGGTTTTCTACGTCTTGAAAACGCATTGATGGATATTCATCAGTTATGCAGAAAAATGGATTTCAATAAGGTGTACGTACATAAGAAAATGTAAGGGCTAGGGACCAATTCTTTTAGAGCTATTGTCCTGTGTTATATTTTCAATACAGTAAACAAAATGCTTGTGCAAACGTTATCTCTTAAACCAATAACTGGAATTTGACCAAACTAAAACACATCCATACTTAATATAAGAGAAAGAAGTGATTAGATTTGGTGACTTTTACCTGATTTTCAAGGTCACTTCATTGTAAAGACTCTAAAAGTGAGCCTTGTATGCACTTTTTTCCTAATATCTTCAAAACGCAGGAACAGATCTTTATCAAGTTATGCAGACAAAATGATATCAATATGGAGTACTCACATAAGAAAAAGGGCTAGGGGCCAATTCTGTCAGATTTATTGCCCTTTGTAAAATTGCTTAGTACAGTATAACAGCTTATGTTTACGTTATCTCTTTAATCAATGGCTGGAATTTGACCAAACTTATAGACCAATCATTATGATGGAGGAAAGAAAGATTATATTTTGGTGGCCTTGACCTTAATTTCAAGGTCACTACTTTGTAAAGACTCTAAAAGGGAGCCTTATTCTGCTCTTGTTTACCTAATATCTTGAAAACGCAGCAATGGATTTTCATCAATGTATGCAAACACATTATATATTAATACGGTCTACACACTTAAGCAAAAAAAAAGGCTAGAGGCAAATTATTTTAGTGTTATCGGCCTTTGTAAAATTTCTTAAAGCTGTTAATAATGAAAAAATATTGTGGTCACATTATCTCTTTAACCAATGGCTGGAATTTGACCAAACTAGCACAGGTAAATCACTAAAATGAGGGAAAGAAGTGGCTAGGTCTTGGTGACCTTGACCTTATTTTCAAGATCACTACATTGTACAAACTCTTAAAGTGAGCCTTGTGTGCACTCTTTTCCCTAATATCTTAAAAGACGCAGTGATGGAGCTTCAATAATTTATGCAGACACACTGATATCATTAAGGTGTACCTACATAAGGAAAAGAATGGGCTACAGGCCAAAGCTCGTAGAGTTATTGCCTTTTTAAAATTTCTTAATGCAATGAAAAGGTTGTGTGCACTTTATATCTTTAACCAGTTGCTGGATTTTGACCCAACTAGCACATGTACATCAGTACGACGGGGAATAGAAATGATTAAATTTTGGTAACTCGGCCTTATCTTTAAGGTCACTCACTATAAAGACTAAAAATGAACCTTGTGCGCATTCTATCTCATGAATCAATAGATAAAATTTGGATATGTAAAGTACTGATTAGCTTGGTGACTTAACTTCATTTTCAAGGTGACATTGGCACATTAAACTCTTTTTAATAAAAAAAAATTGAGTGCACACTATCTCTTGATTCAATGTCACACCTGCATTTTGAAACTCAATTGTTTATACAAAAAAAAAGAAATCTTTTGTGCACACTGTTTCTTGTACCATTTGGAATTTCACTAAACTTACACAGATGCATCACTGTAAGTGGGGCAAGAAGTGATTAGATGTTGATGACTTTTGTCTAATTTTCAAGGTCACATAGACACTTTTAAACTACATTTCTGATAGAAACAAGCTTGTGTTCAAACTATGTCTTGAACGAATGGCTTGAAGTTTACCAAACTAGCACAGATACAGCATTACTAGACGTGAAAGTGATTAAATTTTAATGACCTTGACCTTATTTTTCAGCTTATTACATTATGAAGCCACTGGAAATGTGACGAGTGCACTCTATCTTATGTCTCAGTAGATTGAATAAGACCAAACTTGCACAGATACTTTACTGGGATTAGGGAAAGAAGTGATTATATTTTGGTGACCTTGATCGCACTTTTAAGACCATTACATTATATAGACTCTAAAATGAACCTTGGGTGCACTCTATTTTATTAATCGCAGATAAATTTACCAAACTAGCATAGACACTACATTTGGATGAATGAAAGAACTGATTACATTTTGGTGATTTTGACCTCATTTTCAAGGTCACAATGTCACTTTAAAACTCGTTGTTTTATAGAAAACGTTTGTGTACACACTATCTATTCATGTCATACCAGCACTTTGAAACTCATTTTTAAATACAAAAAAGCTGTTGTACACACTATTATTTGAACTAATGGCTGGAATTTGACCTAAAACGCTTCTCCTATTGTTACTTGCGTGAAGTACAAATATGACAAATGAATGTCAGCCATTTTGAAATATTGTCTTAAGCCAGTTTTCTTTACTGGTCATCACTGTGTAGGGGGTATCTGATAAGCATTGTTTATTGAGTTTTTCATTGCAAAGCTGCATCCAAACTGCCTACCCTGTCGATTCGCATCTTTTCGTTGGTCTGTGACTTATGTATTGCTGACATGATTTGTGTGTTCTTCCTCTTGCTGTTATTGGTAGGCTGTTATATGTGATTTCGCCTACCTCTTGACATCTTCTATCTTAATTTTATACGACCAAATGCCATGTAGCTACGGAAAAGACAGGTATTAAAAGCACTCGTTTTTACCATTTCGTCACAAAGAATATGTTGTGGGTATGCATCAGAAATTCCTCGCAGAGACCTTTCTGATGTGTACCCTCAGCATATGTTTTTGTGGAGAAATGAGAAAGCGGAATAGCTACATGACTAACAAGTATACATTTTACATGGATACGTTAATTTAATGGCTATCTTTTAGAACTATGCAGTTCAAGGCTTACATATATTGGGGTCAGCGGTTGGAACTATTTGGACAGAGGATGATGGACTGACAGCTGAAGAAGAAGCAGGAGAAAATGGTATTATTTTTTTTTTGCTTACCTGATGGTTTACAATTGAAATCATCAACATCATATAAATTTTATTTATAGCAATTAGTCCCTTATTTACCATCAGGTACGATAGCTGCTGCTGTCCAACCGAATACGAAAAACCTACCATATTTGCCCTAAGTACTGGGCAGACAACCCTGATCAAACAGCGTAGAACCAGATTAGATGCTACCGAACGCGATGTCTGATCGGGGTCTACACTGTGTGCCACTCATTAATCACTTTTAGCCACATCAATAGGTAATCCATCACGAAAACATACCTATATAATTTTGATCTCTTTACACCCCACTTTTATATTGTAAAACTTGGGTTTACAGGGGCATACATTATTTTTCTTATTTCTGCTCAGAAACATAGATTGTGGGTACTCGTTAGAACCGCCTCGGCGAGGCAGTTCTAACGAGTACCCAAATCTATGTTTTGAGCAAACATATGAAAATTATCAGAATTATTTATCTGATTTTTTTTATGTTTTTGGTGGTAAAATTTTCAGTATATTAAAATAGGCGTGTTTTCGTAATGATATAAATATGGCAAGTATGGTGAGGACTTAAGGTTTCCGAATATATAAAGTACAAACGGTAATTCCAAAGGTGTCAAAATGCATTTCTACTTAATAGAGACACTGTCAAGGCGTAGTTTACATCAGCATCTGGTTAAAAAATTTCTAGCGCAGTTCACAAGGATTTCAAATTTAAACTCCTAGTATATCAGAGAATTGTCGTGGCATAAATCATGCGAATTCACACCATTTTAAGTTTCAAATTTCTAGTTTATTAGAAAAACTGCCACGGTTTAGTGCACACAAATTTCAAGTTCAATTGTCAGGTTCATCATAATGAGGTCGAGTTTACAAGAATTTCAGGTTCTATAATAGCTATTTATTAGAAAACTTGCCTAGGAGTAGTTTACTAGTGTTGCTGGTTTGAATTTCTTGTTTATCTAAAAAACCCTTCCATGGCGTATCTCACACCAAATTCACGTTCATTTTTTAGTTTATTATAGAAACGGTCATTGCATATTTAACACTATATTTAGGTTCTAATTTCTAGCGTATTAGGGAATTTTCCACGGCAGAGTCCACACCAACGTTTGGTTCAAATTTGCTGTTTATAAATAAAATTGTTACGGTGTAGTTTACGCCAGCTTCTGGCTTATTTTTTTTTTCATTTTAAGTCTTACCATAAAGGCTCCCAACTCAGCCAATGCATCAAAGCGAAAACATAATATAATAATCAAATTAATCACTATGATATACAAAAACGAGTACTCATGGCTAATTCTACTGTGTGCCAGAGTAAATGAAAACAAATAGATGAAGCACGGCGGGCAAGTATTTTTTGCTGAAAAAAATGTGAGTAGCTTTTGCAAATGCAAAAGCTACTCACATGTTTTTCAGCAAAAATATTAGCGTATATGCCATATTTAATGATCAAACTTTAATCAATACGTTAACTATCAACTAGATGGAGCTGGTTTCTGTGCTTTTCACTGGTTTATAGTGTGATATTTGCTTTAATATGTTTACTCTTCCTTGTGACTCGTCCTGGACATCATCTCTATTATTTTGTTTTCAGCTCTTATTGATATGACCAGTGGCACAGTAAACAGCGTGGTACCAAACGACTTAGACCAGGCTCGCATTGTATACAACATGCATTCGGCAAGGAACCAGATTGATGACATGGTTGTCATTGCGGGAAACAACATGACAAAAGCCTTATTCGACGCTCAGATATCCCCGAGTGAGAGGGCGTACCTTTATCTTAAAGTACAGGAAAAATTGAAATTTGACCTAGACAGCGTCCGCGATCTGGTTGGTTACCAATTGAAACTGTTGTTAAGGGGAAATAATACACTTTCAAGGGAGATAACTTATCAAAATTGAAAAGCGATCTGGTCTTGGGAGCAGATTATCTTCTTTTTAGATATACCTTTGCAGAAGGCAGTTGGGCACAGGAAAGCAAGCAAGAAATTACAAAATTGTCTTCCTTGGCGGAATTGGCTGAAAATCTACCAAGTGTATCTAGTCTCCTTAATAGTACGTTTATGTAACGTAGAAAAGATACCTGTGCAAAAAAGTAAGGACATGTGTGATCAGCATCGTGATATTGTATATTTAAATTGTAAGACATGTATGTTAAGGAATATTTGAATACTTGGGGTAAATACAGTATGTGATTGGCACACCGATGAATCATCACAGCATTGTATTATATTATTATATACTAAAACACAAAAAAAACATACATAGGTTATTGCTATATATATCAATGCCAGTAAAGACCTTCTCTAATTGGCTCAAACTAACAGATTGTTACAAATTCTGATGTTTGCTAAAATTAGCTGTTGTTTGTTTAAAACAGCCTGGCTAGGGTCAAGGTCTGGTCAACATCACTTTTGTCACTGCTGCCAGACTGCTAAAATTAGTCATATAAAAATACAATTGATGCATTCAATTGAGGTTTGCATCAGGGTTTGTCAACCTCGAAAGTGATGTTCACCTCGGCTTCAGCAAGTAAACATAACTTACTTGTGTTTACAAATCCTGATTTTAGCCTCAATAGAATGAATCAATAGTATAATGTTGCCATTAAGTGATAATTGCATCGTCACCATTGCTCAAGAACTGATAGAATATTTTTACTTCATAATTGGTGTTCTTACGCTCAGGTTGTTGAAATAGTTTTGCGGCGATTTCAAGAAAACGATGATATTACAGAGACAAAAAAGGACATATGTACAGAATAATCCACAGTGATTGCTTGATATGAAACACCTGTAACAGTATCGTGGATAATTTGGTACAATCACATTTCTTAGGAACTAGTTTTTACCGATGTACACGCGCCTTTATGGGAATTGTTTTATAACAATCAAATGTTGTTGATTATTCTCTACAACGCTTTTGAACAAACTCAAACATGTTTTAAGTTTTGCTCTGTATTTCTGGAGAACTTATATATCCTCTTTCCTACACGAGAGTAAACATTGTTTAACAATTAATCAATTAATTTTTAACGTTCCTAAAACGGACCATTTTAAACATGAAGTCAGAATGGAGTCTGATATATATCACTCAATTAATGAGATGATAGATCATTTTGTCTAGTATAACAGAGAGAATTTATCGACAATATATATGTACAGGATTAAATTTGCCTGTGTGTGTAGCTTGAATCTCATTCTAATTTGTATAGTTCTAAATATAACAAATCATTTCTTTAAAGTATCTCTGTGTTGTGATTATTAATTGTTTAGAATTGTTGTGTCCTTAATACATGCTCATGCTCATACGAAACATGTCATTATTTTGATTTTAACATAAGATATAAGCTTTGTCCTGTTACAAATATTCGTTTTATTTTAGGCCAAATCGTCCGCAACTTCGATCATGAATGTTTCCAATAGTATTCTTGATACAACAGAGGTGTGTCTTGACTGTGTCAAATCCATCGGTAACGGACTAAACAGACAGACCATTACTTCAATGAAAGCTTCCGACATGGCTGCGACGACACTAAGACTCAATAGTGTGTCTGTACGTCTTAATAGCATAGGAAACGAAAACAACAACATACAGAATGCGCTGGTAAGAGTAATGGCAGTGTCAATGTCCATTACCGTTATTTGTTTTTTCACTTATACCGTATTTACCCTTTATCTAACAATTCAGGCAGACATGCCTGAGCAAACAGTCTAGACCCTGATCAGACGACAAAGCACGTGGCGTCTGATCAGGGTTTACACTGTTTGCCACTCATCGAGCAGTTGAAGATACGTCACATCACGAAAAAACGCCTATATAATTTTGGCCCCATTAAACCCCACTTGTATAAAGTAAAACTAGGGTTTACAGGGTTATACATTATTTTTCTTCTTTTGCTAAAAAATCAGATTGTGGGTACTTGTAAGAACCGCATTGCCAAGGTGGTTCTAACGAGTACTCACAATCTATGTTTTGAGCACGAATATCAAAACTATCAGAATATTTTATCTAAAAATATATAATTGAATAGGTGTGTTTTCGTAATGAGCTCAACAGGTAATAACGTGGACTTGTCCAAATGTAAGGAGAGATATGGTAAGAAGTTCAGGTGCCCTACTGTTTAGGGTAAATACGCAACACTACGGCTAAACATATGAAATCAATTTGGAATTCAACCGTACCGAATTTAGCCTAAGTATTCTAAGATACAAGCTTGAACATATAGAGTAAACCCAGATCAGACACCATAGGACATTTTTTATACAATTTGAAGCCTACTCAGCAGTTTTAGACATATCAGTAGGTAGTAGATGGACGTGTGCAAATATTTGGACAGCTATGAACTTTTGATACGCGGAATCGGTGACAATCACAAATTTCACGTTAACTTTCAAATGGATTGGCTTGGGCTTGTGTGTCATATTGTCAATGAAACACACAAGCCAATCAATTTGAAAGCCGTCTTTGTTTTGTGATTGTTACCGATTATATATATAATCTTAATACATGGAACAGACAATGGTTCTGACCAGATTCGAAGCGGGAAGAGTCCACTCAGGGTGGGTTGAAGTTTTTTGCCCAAAAGTCAAACAAGTAAGAGGATTTAGGACGTGTTCAGGAGGATTTTTTGATGATAAGTTTCAGGATAATGTATTAGATTTCTTCAGAAAACTATATGCATATGTTATGATTCTCATTAGAAACGCCTCGCAGAGGTGTTTCTGATAAGTAGACATACATACGGTGTTGTTATGAAGTAAGAAAATTTATCCAATCATTCCCTAGAACTGACCCTTCACAAGTCCTCTTACACATCACGCCTGTTGATATGTAATAAACGAGCTCGATACGTGGCAAACAGTGCTGTCCCTAAGTATTTACTGTTTGCTTCGGCATACATGTCCGAATACTTAGGGTGAAGACAGTACATAACTTTTACTTTGTATCTTATTGACACAAGTTTTCGTTTTTGTTTACAGATGATGCGTTTTGAAAAGAATATTTTCATGTATGATTATGATGGAACGTCGTCCCAAATAGTTGGTGGGGTAACTCATATAGAATTGAGTGACAAAAGGCAACAGCACGACAGTGTAACATTTGAACAAACAACAGATCACGTTGAGCCAACACTAGTAACTCCAATTATATACGCAGAGGATGTTTCAAAATTTTCCAAACACAAGTTCATCTATAGAAACACCAAAGACGACCTCTGTCTTAAAATAGAACCCGACAGTGACGACGTCGAGGTATATAATCTGTACATTAGATTTGCAGCCCCGCCTACAATTCTGACGTATGATATAAAACGAACCGTCCACAGAGCGACCAAATGGCAAGTTTGCATCGAGGCATCGGATATGAAGGGACACACGGGAATGACCTATTTGGGAATCCAGACAAAATTTGTTAGTGACGCATCCAGTGCGTAAGTAAATTAATGTTTGTTAAACCATCTTAAAGTTAATTTACTTAAAGCTATTTTAAGTATAGTATTGGATGTTAGCCAAGAAAGCAGCAATAAAATCACATCTTTATAGGGTGCCCCTGGAAACACAGAACACGCGCAAAAGAAGGAAATCTGGGGCTGGGTTTTACTGAGACTCTTCATATGGATTCAAATTAGTTTGCACAGCTACATACGCCCTTAGAACGGACTTTAGCAGAACTCGATTGTTTTAAGACATTAGGATAGGAACATGGCACAACGAAAACAAAAGTAAACCTGCAAAGCTGAAGTACGGGCAGACATTTACGCCTGCTACACAGCACTTGGCACCAGCTGCAGTGAAGTCGAATAAAATAAATAAAATAAAGTTTAAAATGTGCTGTCTTTGCAGGAACCTAGGGCATGTTTATTTGTTATTCCAAAATATTATCATACACTTCGATCAGGATCAAGTGTTGATCTCTTGTTTTACTCAGTCATATGTTCATGTCTAGATGATGTTGGGAGTGTGATGGATATTGTAGTCAAAATACAAACCCGTAATTGTGTAAGTGTACATCCAAGTAATAGGGGGGCTGCCCTATTGGAAATAAAATTGGTGTTATCACAATGTTTTTCGATCGCGGGAATCGTGATTATAATCGCATGATTAATCTGAATTTGGATTTATTTGAAAACAGAATACCTCTCAACCATGGGCTAGCAAGCGTGAGCATCAGGGCATGTTGCATTCCTATTATGAACATATTATGCTATCCTTTCTTGTCATTAAACCCTTTAGTGATGCCTTCAGAGGAAATTCTTTCTCAAGATTACGGCATTTCCTTGGTATCATCATATATAGTTTCTATTTATCAATACTGCACAAATTAAAGATGAGGGTGGGACTTCAAACTGAACGTTAGAGTAAAACAAACTTATAGCAGAACGATGGTGACCCTGGCTCTAGACAAATAAGGTATAAAATAAGAAAAAAAAACGCCATTGAGACCACATCTGGTACTGCCTAAAAGTGGTCTTATTAGCGTAGCGGTCTTAAAAGCTCCATATTCCTCAACAACAATTTTTATTATCCAAGAAAGGAATAAATTGATATATGGAAATGCAATCATGAACGTTGCACCTGGTAGCCTGTAAAATTTCAGTTAGTCTCTTTTTCTTGAAATGAAATGACTTTCTATTGTATCTCTGAATTAATGTTGCCAACATTAATTCAGATATACAATAAAAAATAATTTCATTTTTGATTCAGTTCAAAAACGAGAAACTAACTAAAATTTAACAGGCCGTCAGATGCAACGTTTTATGATCATATTAATACTATATGTCAATTTATTAAACCTTTCTTGGATAAAAAGTGTCTATTTTTGTGGAATATGGAGCCTTTATTATTATATGTAGAACAGAGTTTCAGATAAGACGCTTTATTCGGCCAAATTGTACTGATAGTTTTCTAATGTCGCCACAAAAATTATGCCATGAACAAGTACGAAAACATTATGCGGATATCTCCTATCATCTTTAGCTATGTAGAATACCAAGAACACCTTATTTTGGACTAGCAAAAGGTGTTCTTAATAGCGGGTTTACTGTATGATTGAGCAGAATTTGTCTAATGTCCGTCTTACTGCTTGCACATTACGAAAACACGCCTATTCAAATATATAGAAAATTTCACCTCCAAAAACTGAAAATTTTCAGATAAAAAAACTATTTTTCATATTTCTGCTCAAAACATGGAATGTGGGTGTTCGTCATAAACGCCTCGGCGAGGCGGTTCTTACAAGTACCCACATCCTTTTTTTTTTAGGCAGAAATAAGAAAAATAATGTATACCCCTGTAAACCCCACTTTTACTATATAAAAGTGTGGTTTAAGGGGGGGGGTTATATAGGCATGTTTTTTTGTGATGAGTTGAAAAAGGCATCAGCATTGTTTAAGTTTACCACTAAACATGTAGTAGTTTACATAATATTAACATAATATCCCAAATTTTGTATTAATTATTACTATTTTTGAATTGTTTTGAAAGCCCAGATTTCTGACGTTTGCATATTTATCGTACAATTCGGGTTTTCATATGCGTCTATTCAAGAAACATTTCTCAAACCGACGTTCAGTTTAGAGAATAAATACACCTCATACGCGTTACTTGTTTTGCTTCTGCTTATTTTTCAGAAGCTCGAAAAGAAGAACACGAGAGAACTCGGGAAATTATACGGAAGGCTCAGTGATCTATCCATCATATATGTTTTCTCTAGTCACGGTCGCTTGTATGAACTGGGAGGAGGCATCAGAGACATGGCGAAGCGATCAGTGCGATGTACAGTATAATCATTACAATTTTAAAAAACGCAATACTTCTTAATTAGTTTCAATGCAATGAAATAAAAAAATCTTTATTAAACAGTACATTTAATATGTAAAATAAAAGTAAAAGAAAAATGCCTTTGGAAACAAAGAACACACAAAATCACGAAAATCGGAGACTCGGTTTGACTGTCTGTTCATGTGCAACACTGTAGTTTACGAGGCTGCATACGCCACTAGCGCCGGCTTAAGCGGTATTCGATTTTCTATATAACCAGGAAGGGCTCAGTGATACCACAGGAAACAAGATAAACCAAATAGGTTCTTTTGGCCACCCAAAGATCAATCTTACAACAAATATTCAAACAATTGTCTGGCTAAGGCCACGATTATGAAGGAAAGCACAAGCTGAGATAATACAGAAATCAAAGTGGGAAGCATTTGAGATCAAGAAAAATAAAAGGCCAGCAACAGAATATATGCCATGAAAAAAAACATAACAATATAGTTTACTGGGGACACACAATCAAATTCAAACCACTCATTGGTTTTGTATTGTGTAAACCTATCCGTCGACTCGTATACTGCCGTTTGGAACAGCGCCCGTCACGTCGCTCACACACAGTAGATGTTTGAGGACAACAAACACGTGTTCCTTTCGGTACCTGCATTTTTGTAAATAAATTTTGAATGATGACCCATGATATTTTATGCAACATTTACAATCGTTTTAACACTATTGAATTTTCTTGTCATTTGAGACTATTGGACTTATAGAAAGTGAAAAATTATTGGTCAGTTCCATGTTATAAGCTGCTATTTTATCGTACTAGCAACAATTAAGTGATAAACAGAAAAACAAACAAAAAAAAACATTCCTTTTTTTTTCTTGCCACGGGCCGGATACAAATATGTGAATATTGAGATCAGCATACAGCGCCCAGCTGGCACATAAGGTTTATACAACGCCGCATTAACGTCGGAAAATAGCGATAATTTTGGGATTTTTGTTCCATTTTCTACACAATAATTGTATGTTGAGTGTACTCATTAGAATTGCCTCAATGAGTAGATGCTAATGAGTACACACAACATACAATTTCAAAAAGAAAATTCCACTAAATAATTGTTTTCTTGAGCTGTCGGATAATTTTCATAGGGACTCTCAAACAAGTTCGAATTAGCCATGGTAAACGAGCCATCAGTGTTCGAGCTATTGAGGTTCGAGTGTGTTTTAGCACGATTAAAACACTTATATGTATTGGTCGTAATTAAAATGGCCGAATATTTAATGTCCTTGCGGTACTTTTTTTCGGTCATCTGAATTTATTGACCGTCGCTAAGGTATCCAAATATTAAGTGTCTTTACGGTAAATCCTTTTTGCCATGTTTTTTCTATATATCCTGCGACATCCTCTGAGTATTACGCGAAGACATAAAAACATAAAAAAAAGTGTTGCAAAACGGAAGCAACTCTGCTACCCAAACTTAACTGAATATCTTTAACTTACATAAATGTTAAAGGGAAAACATTGTAAATGAAGCGTTTTAAGTGAAAACCTGGTATTTCAGGTAGGCGCTCATCCCGTGCATCACTTTAATAGTTATACAAATCTGAAAAAAATTCAGTTTTGGGAGGTGAATTTTTTCTATATATTTGAATATTTGTTTACGTAATTGACTTGAGGTTCTTGTTTTATAATAATGTGATTTTTGTTTTTTCTTTATTTATTCCTCGTCTTTCCTGCTTTTGATGCCAAAGGAGGGCTGTGCTTCGTAATTGTGGCTTTTCCCGGGTATTTTTACTTATATTTTTTTTATACATTTTAGATGAAATGGAAGCCAAATACTAACAAGATTCGCTGTGAATGTCACAACATTAAAGATCTTACATTCGGAAATTCGTTCTTTGTGGCACCAAATACAATAGATTTCTCCACGGTGTTCTTGAAATTTTCTCCTCTTAACCAAGCTGCTGTTATAGCAACAATTTGTGGTGTATTCCTCATGTACGCTTTGGTTGTGGTTTGGGCTAGGCGTAAAGACAGAAGGGATGTTTTTAAGGTAAGTCAGCAGAAGCTCATTATTTGTTTCGATCAACCAGGACAATCGTCTGTGTTGTGTCCAGACACATCTGTGTTAGCTCATCTGAGCTTTGCTAAAAGTGTGGCGATCTGCCTTTCTAGTTGATTGCTAAACAACTGTTAAATTGCATTTTCTCCATAACACATAAAGCGATGTGAACCATATTTGGAAGTTATGATTATTTGATGATATTCAACCCTGTGTATGTGTTTTATGACCAGCGGCCATTTTGTTTGATTGCCATGGCAAAATTTTACAGTAGGACGTTTATACGACAACTTGCACCAGCAGCGAAAGAACACGCTCATGCGCTTCAGCAGGGAAAGAAGCCCCTGGTGAGTTTGTCTCTTTTCTGACTTGTAACGAGACATAGGACATATAGCATAGGTGTGAGTGGCAACATGCAACTTAAATACCTCTTCTCGCATAATCTATTTATTCAATGAAGATGAGAGTTTGGCAAGTCCCTGTGTTCTGTCGAAGATAAATAGATTATAAAAATGACAATTGAGAGTAATGAACACACACACAAAAACAAAAATAATTGAACTGTCTAAAACTTAAAATATATGATTGAAGTATCAAATCTTTTTTACTATCAACATTTTAGTCTGAGAGGGTAATCTTCCCCTCCCTCTGTGCTGTATTTATGTATAAAGTCTTGATATTGTTAAAAAAAGTTTTTTTGTGAAACTACTTGGCCATTATTTCACCAAATTTCATGGCGATTCATCTGTTAAAACGGGGTCGAGTGTTTGTCCGAATGGTCACACTTGAGTGACTGTCCTACCAATATACGGCAACAAAATACTCATTCCTCTTCTTCCAAATCAAGCACTTCTCAAATAATGATTCTTTTATTAGTTGCAATGACAGAATTGGAAACTGTTTCATGGCATCTAAAAATAAGCGGTAGCCATTTCACTCAGTCGAGCGAGCCATGGGCCTTGGACCTCTTGTTTATTCAGTCTATATCGAGGAATATATGTTTTGTATTGTCGCATTATGTCTCAAAACCCCTCTTTTTATATTTTAGTGATTTGTACTACAAAAAGATTTCCTTAATGCATTATCATATCTTTCGTTATTTCTATTGCAGAACTTTATCATTTGCACACTTGAACCATTTAATGTAGCTAATACGGGTACGATTTGCCATAGTATTTTTTCATAGAACTAGTTTTTGTTCATCACTGAAGAGGAAATACATATTTTGTTTCAAGTAAATGTCACAGAACCAATTTTGCGGGAACATATGAGGATCGCTTCAGAAATAGTGTGTTAGCATGCAGTAGTATACACAAACCACATTGCCCAAACGCAAACTGATTTACAAACGATGTTTGACACATTTTATATTTAATTCATATCGCTATTCGTGAGTCGTTTATAATTATACATCTAATTTCAAAATAATCATCTGTTTAAGTGGGGTGTAACACCACTGGTGGACAACGTCCCAAGCGACCACCATTTATACATTATAAAAGTGTACACCGGATTCAGGATGGGTTCCGGAACAGATTCACAAATAGCATTTCAACTCAGCGGTGACCGACGAGATACTGGGGTCAGACTACTTACCGATGGCTTCAGAACAGTAAGTAGTAATGTTTTGCATCAATTCATCTGAAAAATAAACCTACTCAAACAGTTTTTGGTCGATTGACCAAAAGTATACATGAATACAAATTCTTTAAGATAAAATCAAACTGCGCGTTAGACTTACCAACCAATTGTTCACGCTATGAAATCCACACATTTATGTCTCCAAACGTTTTGCAAAACCATTTTAGGTCGACTGATAAACAACAAAAGTACTAAAGAATCTTGAGTCAAATTGCTGTTGTCCATGTGGCTGTTGCTGACCAACAAAATAAATCCACGCAAATAGCGTTTGTACGAAATCCAAGTTACGTTTTTTTTTCTTTTTTTTTTTTTTTTTTTTTTTTTTTTTTTTTTTGCCGCGAAATTCTTGTCGCTGTGACGTCAAAGTGCTGTGTAAAGAGGGTTATCTGTAAATAGAAAGGAAGGCAATGACAAGGAATCGATTAAATTACATAACACCGTCCGTCCAAGACACCAAAGGGAAAGAAGGACGCACTTAAAACAGCGGCACCACAATCAAAACACTACAAGCAAAAAGCTAAAAAGACAGATTATCCCCCCCACCTCCCCCCTCCAAAAAAAAAAATAAAAAAATAGCCAACCGGCTTCCCAAAATAAAAATTTCCCCAGGACATACATGCAAAGACTTACAATGACAGATTGAAATAGTAAACCACACCAGAAGCACCGCCTTGGAACGGTCAGTAAAACCTTACTGGTTGGTGGAGGGGTGGGCTTAAATAGATTTTACTTGGCCACAACCTCGCCCTTAGTTCTGCCGTGGTATACACAAGACATTTGTTCAGTTCGCGTGAAGAGTTTCTAACTCACCAGAGCAACATCTCCGAGAACATAAAAATCAAACTCGACAGCAAGAAATAACTGAAATGCTGAAGCAAAAGAAAACCGACAGTTGGACTCCGGTATGCCCAACCAGAGCCAGAGTCTTTGGGCCGGAGCCTTCATAGAGCCAGAGGCCCGACCTGCCGGCGTGCTACCAAAGAGGGAAGCAAAGTTATTAACCGTAATTGGGCGAAGCGGTTCTAACGAGTACCCACAATCTATGTTTTTTAGCAAAATAAGAAAAATAATGTATACCCCTGTAAACCCCAGTTTTACTATATAAAAGTGGGGTTTAAGGGGGTCAAAATTATATAGGCGTGTTTTCGTGATGCTTCTGACATGTGTGTCAACTCAAATCACCATACGCATCCATAAAGTCTGATCAGAGTCTTCGTTGTCCGTATGAAGAAACTTTTCATCCTATGCTTTACAAAAAAAGTACTAAATGAAGATTCTTCCCAGACTGCGCAAATGTGCAGGCTGATCTGAATCATCGCTTGGCGCATATGTCCGAAGGTAAGTGTTCTGATCCCGCGGCTAACATAAAGAGACAAAAACTATGTTGTATATCTTCATTTATTTCTAGGGTTTGAGTAGCACGGTATTACAGTCAATACTAATAGGACTGTTACTGGCAAATTCACCTCAACTGGCAACTTAAAATCTACATGAGACAAACCAATGTAGAGTGACACTTATATTACTCTTACCTAGAAGTATTGAAGCCATGTTATTTCTGCCTTATGATATGGGAAATGTATATGTTGGTTATTAAGCTTATTTTTCCCAACGGAGTAGGCGTAACACTGTTTTGACGTTGTGTGACGATGTGTACATCCGTCTATTCGGGCTACCTAAATTGGTGTTATTTGACTGTTGTCTGTACATTTATGTGACTTACTGTCACACAACTCTCAGCTAGGCAAATTCATTCCGTCTTTGCGAGTGTTATGTGGTACATTGTTCTTTTTATGTGACGGGTCACATATAAATATAGTCACATAACCATCAGCTGCCCATACAAAAAGTCACACAATACCCATTTCGTTAGACCGTCCGTCCATCCGTCTGTCCGTTTATCTGTCGGTTATGCTTTGGTGTCTGAGCGGCGGGTATCTAATAAACACTGCTTATTGACATTTCTTGTTAAATCAGATTACTGAAATAAGAATGGATGCTGAAAAATTGAAAGGCTAGTCTAAAAACTGCTAAACTCTGAAAACCTATCTTTTGATATACATCCCTACATGTCTCTGGTTTCACTGTATATTGTCGGGGAACATTTGGATGAATTTTCCGTAGGCATGTAAATGTAATAGTTACTTCAGAGTTATCTAACATTATTTTAGAGATTTGAGAAAGGCAGCGTTATGCAGTTTCTGATGACCACTCATAGTTCTGTGGGTTTGCTGACACATATACGAATCTGGCACGACAACAAGGGCAAGGGCGACATGGCATCATGGTACCTAAGCAAGATTGTCATAACCGATCTTCAGAGCAAGTACACGTATGTTATATATTTTCAATATGTACGTTTGAATACGATGCAGTTAAAACTTCAATGACTCGGACACCGATGGCTCGTTTGCCAAAACGACTCTGTCCGACCGACGATTATAACTTTTACGTCAGCTTTCAACGGGATTGATTTTTGTGTTCTGTTTGTTTTATAACATGAGTATATTTAATAAACTGGTGCAGTATATTTAATAATCTGGTGAGTATATATTTAACTGGTGCAGCATATATTTAATAAACTCGTCAAATAACTACAGTCGAACTTCAAAGACTCGAACACCGATGGCTCGTTTACCGTAGCTGATTCGAACTTGCTTTTCAATCCCTAGGCTATCATTCCGATCGCTCAAGATAACAAATGCGTAGAGATATTTTAGGGCAAAGTTTATCATAAAATGTATAGTGTGTGCACTCATTCGATTTATCACATCTAGGCGATTCTAGTGAAAACAAACCCATTACAAAAACACGCCTATTCAAATATTTTAAAAATTTCACCTCCAAAAACCGAAAATTTTCAGATAAAAAACTCTGATATTTTTTTCATATTTCTGCTCAAAACATAGCTTGTGGGTACTCGTGAGAACCCTCTCGACGAGGCGGTTCTAACGAGTACCCAAAATCTATTTTTTTTTGAGCAGAAAAAAGAAAATTAATGTTTACCCTGTAAGCCCCAGTTTTACTATATAAAAGTGGGGTTTAAGGGGACAAAATTATATAGGCATGTTTTCGTGATGATTATCTTATAGAAGATCGACAAGGCATCCCTAAATTATCCCCAATTGTCTCCTATTTACTCTTAAGTGCTCGGAAAAGTGCTGTCTAGAACAGATTTCCATGAACCCAAAATTATTCGAACCACTGAAGTTCAATTGTTTATAAAATCAAAGCACTGAGAGGACTGATGGGGATGGTTACCTAAAATTCTGTAGGCCTCTAAAACTAATTGGAATGTACGTTGAAATTAAAAAAAGCCACACATAAACAGTACCCGATAAGACTTTTTCTGTCCTTTTCTGTGTTTAGTAGGACCGCGACTCGGGCTAAACGTTTTCAGGGATGATTCTAGGGCGCGCGATCGCGGGATTTGCGCCGATATCTGGATGCAAGGCACGGTTTTATGGACTGGATAATGGAGTGCTCCCGCAATAAAATGCAGGATCTTGCAATATAAAATGTGGGCTGTGTGATATTTATTTTTTTCTGGACCTAGAAGTATTATAGAAACTGTTTTTCTTTTTTTTTTCTCCGACATGAAACCTTGATATAAAATGTTTTGATAAATAATCCATGTTATCGGTCAGTCGTAACGATGCTTACACGTTACTACGGCTAAACGAGTATAAGCTTTTACAAAAGTCTTGGTGGACTATTTAATACGGAATAGGCTTGATCTCTTTACATGCAAATCGTGGCTAAATCTGCTAAATTCTATACTAGCGGAAAAAAGAAACGCAAGTATTCATTCTGGGGGTGTATTTTTAAAGAAAATTGTGGATTTCATTTGATTGTTTAATTTTTTTAATTCTTTATTTCATTTTCTGTTAAATGCTATTGGTTTAGTGTCGTATAGCAGACGACGTTTGCAATAAATAGCGTTAAACACAGACACCCAACGTTATTGAATAATGGGTATCAATAACGCGTGTGTCCACCACGGGCTGCTGTCGCGGCTCTCTCTTCTAACCATAGACCCGACTACATGTAAGTTGTCAATGGTCCTTTGAGGGATATTATTCCACTCTTGAATAAAAGCGACAAACCCTGGCAACATGCGGTCTCGCGTTGTCATGCTGAAACGTGAGATTATGAGCATTGACAAGCGGGAGGACGTGAGGCATAAGCATCTGATCCCGATAGCGTACGGCTGTAAGATTACCCTGAATAACCACTAGGGGCGTTTTCACCCCATGAGAAATCCCACCCCAAGCCATAATGGACCCCCTCCCCCAAATCTGTCGACTTCTCGTACGCAAGCGTCAGAATATCGCTCACCAAGACGTCGATACACTCGTTGTCGCCTATCTGACCGCTGAAGCGAAAATCGCGACTCATCTCTGAACATTACACGCCGCCAGTCAGCCAGTCGAAACCGATTTGGTGCATGGGCACGCAGCCATTGCATGCGGCGTTGACGTCGCCTCGGCGTAAGGTTCGAGCCCACCTAAGGACGGCGTGGACGTAAATCGAACTCTCGCAAGCGATTTCTGACTGTCCTTGGACACACAAGACGGCCATGTGTTCCGATAACTTCTCTTGCGGTCTCTGTCGCCGTTCTTAACCTGTTACGAAGGTGTACAAGACGTATACGTCTACCTTGACGTTGCGTCGTAACGCGCGGACGTCCGCTCCTAGGACGGTCAGTTAACCTACCGGTAGCTCTAAGACGCTGAACTAAGAGCGATATCGTCGACTCGTGCACCCCAAATTGCTGCGCGACGTCACGTTGCGACCGACCCTGCAAAATTAGAGCAATAGCTCTACCCCTATCCAGTTGCGATAAGCGTACCATTTCTCTCAACAAACTCAAACAAGAAACGTTTTGTGCAACCGATACGAATCGAACGTAAGTTCGATCTGGTAATGTGTTAAAGTCTCTACCACGCGACACTACCCGTGCAGCACGGATATAACGAAATTCAGGTACAACGATATTGTGTAGCCTGTGTTCACGCTTCAGTGGTTTTGTGTGATCCATACACGGGGAAGCACACTAATGTCACCAAATACAGAAAACTAGATCAGTTTGTTCTCAAACAAACTTTCAGTATTTAAAAATTTGATCTTGCGTTTCTTTTTTCCCCAAGTATATAATGTAAAAGTTGAATGCGTGAGTCAAAGTATGAGATCTCGTCCCGCTAATTTCACATCGCGTTTTAGATTTACCTCATCAAACTTGATTAAAGTAGCTAAGAATATCATTTTTGTCTCACTGTCCTGGGAAGGCTATAAGTTGCGCTAAGCAATACGAATCTATCCACCACTTTAAATGTGAAATTGTCAAAATTAGTGTATATCCCATAACTTTTGATAATGAGCTACAATTGTAGACTTTTAGAACAGCATATCTATGCAATTGTACCGTTGTAGCAGTTCGCCATAATTCGGCTTCAGGACATGAAAACAATAATAAAATAGTTCTTCAAATACTTATTTTGTACGATTATTATCAAAATAATATAATTAAAGAATATGAATGACATTTCATACCAACATACTTTTTCTTCCATCATGATGATAAAAAGTATGCTTTGAACGAAGCGCCACGAACTTGTCTTTGGGTGAATGTTGCTATCTTGTGGTTGTGTTTGAATTGTTTCTCTTACACCACGAAATGAGTTGCCGCGAAACGTCTCGTCCACATTACTGAAACATAATGTCAAATCATTACGAAAACATGCCTATTCAAACACAATTAAAATATTACCACCAGAAAAAATTAAAATTTTCAGATAAAAACTTCTGATATTTTTCATATTTCTGCTCAAAGCATAGAATGTTGGTACCCGTTAGAACCGCCTCGACGAGGCGGTTCTAATGAGTACCCACAATCTATGTTTTTGAGCAGAAATAAGAAAAATAATGTATACCCCTGTAAACCCCAATTTTACCATATCAAAGTTGGGTTTAAGGGGGTCAAAGTTATATAGGCATGTTTTCGTGATGTTATTCAATTTAGGCAATACCTCTAGCACACTTGATAAGTGAAAAGAAAAAAAAAACAAGCAGAATATTTAATTGTTAGGTGAGTTATAGCCGCACAACTTGTGGGTTTTGACCCGTCCCAAACCCACTTTATGTGCCATTGGGGGAGCCCCACCCCCACCCCATTACAAATTCCTAAAATCATTTCTGCCTGTTACCAGGGCCGTGAATACTGACTTCAGCTGTTATCCAACGTTGCAGATTAGGCGTGTTTTACTGGAGTATTCATATTTGTCCGCGGATATCTTACTTCTTCAAATGTTTGAAGTTGCCTTTGGTTTTGTTTATGTATTCGTTATTTATAAGCATCAGAGTGTATAAAGCTAATATGTTAAAATGCAGAATTAAGCGTTATCAGCGTTAACAGGGAACTACTTTCGGGTAGTTTTAGGTAGTTATTAGGTCAATAGCACCAGAGAAATGGAAATGCGGTATGTTAAATTTGATGGCGGTTTGATAACGGGCGCAAATAATATGTCGAGGAGACAGTGCCTTCTTCTTAATAAAAAACAGAACTTTATATAAGCAAGTCTACCGTATCTACCCTGAGGTAACAATGTAGATCCAGATCATTCAGCGTCTGTTTGCCACTTTTTCAGAAGTGTTTAGACAAACTAGTAGACAGTAAGATAGATATTCCAATTTTAAGACAACTATAGAAATGAGTAGGTGTGTCTTAATATTTTTGGGTAAAGACCAGTCTTTATACGTTTTCGGCGAAGTACTTTATTGTGTTGATATTTCATGCAATGATCTTCTTAATAAATGCAAATCATATTTCGGGTAGGCTGGGTTCAGTGATCATGTCATTTCCCGAGTATTTTCATATTATATTTTGAGTCCCTACGAAATTCTTCCAATCGGTCAAGAAGACAGTTATTTAGGGGAATTTTCTTTTTTATCATGAAGTTGAATGTTGTGTGTACTCATTAGAATCACCTTATCGGGGCGATTCTAATTAGCTTACTCAACATGCCATTATTGTGTATTTCCTGAATTTTCGCAATTTGCTTCCTGACCTGGCGCCATGTTTAACCCACAGTGGCTCGAACTACCCATATCTCGAACACCTTCCGTGGTCCCAAAGATGTTAGAGCCATTGAGGTTCGACTAAGTAAACCTAGAGAAGCAGTGACCATTTGGCCAAGCCAAGCGGAAATGTTTCTTCGAGCATGCGCAAAATGCAGAGATTCAGATTAATTTCACGCATGCGCAAAGTATCATCCGTGCATTTCCTCTCCTTTGATACATTCTAAAGTGTCTATTGATTCTTCCATGATAGCGGATGCGCAGCCTGAGCTGAGCCGTCGCTTTCCGCATATACCCGGATACTACGTTCTCGCATGGAGCGGCCTATACAGCTGGTTATTTCGCCGGACCTTATTTCTGCGATAGGAGAGTCCAGTGTGTACTCGCAGAAATAGTTTCCACAGGTTTTGTTTTACAAGCAGACATTTTTTCAGCCTATCATTTGTTCTGCACATTTTACCCTTGACAAGCAAATCACGTCTATTACAGATGCCATTTTTAATTCTTTTCTTTCTTTCTTTTTTCAAAAAAGGGTGGCTTTTTTAAAAAAAAAGGGGGGGGGGGGGCTTGAAATTGCCTAGATATACATGGAGTGCCACGTCTTATTTTCTCTGAAAAATGATAATAAAAGAATAGTTTCGTCTGCTACAATTTGGCTTAGCGTTTTAAGGGTTAATTTTAAGTCAATGCAACACAAAGCTCACCATAGCCTGCTGGGTATAACAAAACAGTCATTGTATTAAAGGAACCATCACGAAAACATACCTATATAATTTTGACCCCCCTTAAACCCCACTTTTATATGGTAAAACTGGGGTTGACAGGGGTATACATTATTTTTCTTATTTCTGCTCAAAAACATAGATTGTGAGTACTCGTCTAACGAGTACTCACAATCTATGTTTTGAGCAGAAATATGAAACATAGGGCGATTCTAACGAGTGCACTCAACATACAATCATTGTGTAGAAAATCTAAAAGATTTCCTTAAATTATTGCTGTTTGCTTCTTGAACTGGTGCAATGATTAACCCTCTGTGGCTCGAACTACCCATGTCTCGAACGAATTTCCATGGTCCCAAACATGTTCGAGCCATTGAGGTTCGACTGTATTCTGTTAGCGGGCAGTGGAGGACGTCATTCTGCGCGGATGCGCAGGCTGATCTGATGAACAACTAATTAAAGAGGGTGGTTTAATAGTATTCATAGTTGGTAAATAAGATACTAACGATTATTTGCTATAGGTGCTAGACTTGTGAAATTCTACACCTGTGATGACACCCGCTTGGGTTTTCATACCAAGTGCTTCACCTGCGGTGATACCCGCTTGTACTGTTCACCAGTGCTATTTGAATTACAGTCTTGATACTACTACCAGTTTGCTTACTATGTTATGATGCTAGCATTGTGCTCATTTTTGCTGCCCTTTTTGCTTTCTGCTTTCTTTCTGTTTGTATTATTATACTGTTTGGAGCTGCACCAGCAGATAAAGGTACGATTTCGCGCGAGTAAAACTGGTTTAAGCCCCCCTCCTTCTCTCCAGCACCATCCCCGCAGTATTGTCGCTTGAACAATTTTTCATGGTCCCAAGAATTTTCAAGCCAGTAAGGTTCGACTGAGTATTCTAGACGAACTGGCAAAAGGGAATTCGCCTATGAACATGTCGTAATTATTTAATATCCTTAAACAAAACATTGGCTGTTTATTTTTGTTTACAGGCAGATAGATTATACGTTTTTTAATTAAAATGAAATAAAGCTTATACAGTACCTGTATGCCTTTACAGCTACACATTTATGTGTGAAGACTGGATATCAGTGGAAAGAAGTAACAGTTCAATGGAGAAATTACTATTCGTTACCAATCCAGAGCAGATTCAGTCTTTTAACCACAGATTCTCCACCCGAACAAAAGATGGCATCATAGAGGGACATTTATGGATGTCAATACTATATCGACCAATATTTAGCAACTTTACACGTATTCAGCGTGCTACATGTGCCCTAATGGCTTTAATGTTGAGTATGCTTGCGAATGCGATGTACTTTAATCCAGAAGACAACTATGAAAGTGCAACATCAGTAGAAGTTGGACCATTAAGATTTTCTTTGCAGCAGGTAAAACGGAGAAAAATAGTTACTTTCCGAAATTTAAATATTGACATTTTCAAATTTATCGCAATATACGTACTGTTGTATGACTATGAGCGATTTGATCTTTAAGTATGCTGGCTGCAGTGATATTCTGTTGTGTGCATTCTTTGATGACTGAATAGACCAAACAGCACTGCACTGTCTTATGCACATTAAGCAAGGATGCTTCAACGGCGAATCTTAAGATGATGTTGTAGAATCGTCTTGGCTTTCTTGTACAATATGCAACAAAGAGTTCAGAGAAGAATTTGATCTAATCATGCAGCGACCGTGAAAGATCTAGCCGTACTTCAGCAAAGAGTTGGTTATATTTTGTTGCCCTTTGGAACCATTGGGCCTATTTCAATTATATCAAAACAGAGACCTGCTCATTCCAAGGCAACGTGCGTATCTAGCGTCACATAGTATATCTAATTTTAAAAGGATCCGTTTGTTTTGAAGATATGTCACTAAATATAGATTATGTTAAATGCATTGGCCATAAAACGTCTCCCGGAATTATCTCGAAGTATGGATTATATTCTATAGTCCTTTGGAAACATTGAACAAAATAATAGCAATAACCGAGATAGGCCACAGTCAGGGGACACATGCTTACCAAGGCACCCAAATAAGAGTCATTTGAGACAAATGACATCCCAAAATGGCACTTTATCAAACACGGAAGGGACAAAAAATTAGAAGCAGCGACAGAAAAACCGTGTTGGCACGGTGAATAGCCAATCTGTTGTGCGGCTTAAACCTATAATTTAAAATGCTGTCATATAAAGAGTCATAAAAGAACCGCGACTCAAATTTTCATTCTGTCAAGTGTTCTTTATATCCAAAGACAGCCTTTATAGATTTTTATTTGACTTCACTACAGCTGGTGTAAAGTGTGATATGGCGGCCGTAAAAAAGCTCCCCTGACTCCATCATAATGCTACTTTTATTTCAATTTTTTTGTATTATTCAGCCTATTTTAGCATCTTTGAAAAGCATGTAACGCTTACTCTCGAGGACGTATGCAGCAGTGTAACTACAATCCTGTCATTTGAAAAGTCTCAAATAAACCAAGACTCCGATATTCGTTTTGTGATGCGTTGTTTGTTTCCAGTGGCAACTTTATATATATATATATATATATATATATATATATATATATATATATATATATATATATATATATATATATATATATATATGCCTGAGCTAAATCTCACATCCAACATTAAGACAGCCACAGGTACAGGCATAAAAACTGTAAGCAAAGGTGACAGCAGTGTTTATTTCTGGGACTTAAACCTTTTTTTACTGGTACCAAACCTAATCCTTATCCTTATACAATCTCAGCTACAAATAACTTGTTCGGTCCACGTAATTAAGTTTAATTGAAAGCAAGATTTCCCAAACCTGGGGCTGGATTGCGTGTGTAGCGTTAAATAACACGTTCATATACAAGAAGGGCAAAGATAAACATCTAAAAGGTTGCCTTTGGAAACAAAGAAAACGCAAAATAACGAAAATCGGAGGTTTCGTTAAGTTTCTTCATATACAGCAGTGTAATTTACGAGGCTATGGGCCCGCTCGGATGGGCCCAGTAACTTTTAAGCAAATAAGGATATCATTCGCACTATTATGAAGTACATGCAGACCTTTTAGGGCCGCTTTATGGAACAACACCATGAAATAAAATGAAGATGTAAAAGGTTACGTTTTAAAGCCGAGATTTCTGGTTATGTTTCTTCAGTATATTATTTGTTTCCAAAAGGTCCCTAATTACAGAATACTTTAAGTCGATCTATTATTTAGTGTTTAAATTTCTTCGATCATGTTCCATATACTCTTTATTTTTGTATTTACAGGTATTCGTTGCTTTGATTTGCGCTCTTATCACTACGCCTCCAACATTATTTGTCATCACAGTTTTTAATAGGTCCAAACGCAGAGTACCGGTCTTCTGTAAAGTAAATCAAGTGGAAGATTTTCAGACTGCAGACCCTGAAAGACAAATGGAGTTTGATGGTAGTGTGAACCTTCAGGGTGAAGAGCAAATAAAGAAAAAATGGTGGAGAGCTTTATACGGCACATGTTGTAATTCTGAATCTAAAATTACTGAAGGAGAACGAATAGTACTTCTAGGACCAGACGAATCCATATTTCAGCTTCCGTACTGGTTTGCATTCGTTGGATGGGGCTTAGCATTTGGTAATTAGAGTTTGTTTTCAATCCATTCAATCGGTTTATGTATATGTGACAGAGAAAGCCGACTAAACACCGTTATAAATTCACAGTTGGTGGAGCATCTGATTTGGTCCCAGCAATACGAAAATGTAAAAACAATTACATTATCTATAAGGAATATATCTGATAAGCATAGTGAGCATATAAAATACCGAGGAAAACATATTTGTTTACCTGCCCCACTCCCCGCCCCCATAGTTTTTCTACTGACTATTCTAAGGAGGTTCCTCTATTGCAGTTCTTCTTTGTTAGTGCACCGGTGTTTTCATATGTGATGTTTCTTTTTTCATTATTTGTTTCTGGTCCCTTCTTCTTGTAGTGCCTTTTAGTGCTGCTTTGTGGTTGTGGAATATCCCGGATATCTTGACTTATATGTTTGTTGAGGTCTCCCCCTACATCACCATAGTGCAGGTTATATTTGGGATCATTGGGCTCATTGTGGTACATTTGAAAATGGAGTTCTGCTTATGTATACGCTAGAGGGAGAAAGCAGTTTTGTAAACGTAATTATTGCTTATGCAGAGTCTCAATAAAACCGAGAATCCCATTTTCTAATATGGTGTGTGTTCTTTGTTTCAAAAGGCAATAATTTTGACGTTTATTCATCACTTATATATAACAATCAATCGAAGCATTGTTTGAATCTTTACAATTAGCGACTACATATATAGATCTGTAGTTTTGACTAGCCCACGCGTATGCTTTGGAAATCACCCTACACGAACCCCGCAACAATGCATGATGGCAAATTGGTTGGGCGATGTAGAAGTTTACTTCTTTGTTTCCACAAACTTCAATTCCATGGATACTAAAACAAAGCCTCGAGGTCAGCTCGATATCTGTGTGAGTTTGCCTTAGATGTACACAAAAATAAATGGTACTAGGCTTTTTATTAAAAACCATGTCAAAGAAAACAGTAGACAACTAACATTTTTATGTAAGATGAATGGATGTACTTAGGAGATTCCTGCCATTGTTGACAATGGAGGCAACTACTTTGACTTCCGGTTTGATTTCTGTATTCCAATTCTCTTCTGAGAGTAGGCCTATTCAAAAGGGAAAGAATATGCTACCAGGGGTGGGGGGCACATTTATTTTTAGAGTAGACCTCTTTTAAGGGACACAAAATAGTTTGACAAATATCCCACTTTTTAAAGTGTATCACTTCCCCATTAAATTACCTGATTTTAAGTAATAAAACTAGAATATAAATATTTATCTCGTTTCAGGAGCAATACTTGTCTCTGCATTTTTTGTACTTTTGTATAGTATGGAGTGGGGAAAACAGAAAACCGAAGAATGGTTATCTACTTTTCTATTGTCTGTTTTGCAGTCAGTTTGGGTTGTAGACCCGATATTAGTAAGTATTCTATTTCCTTAGAACAAGTTAGAGGATTGAAATACAGAAATTAACTCCAGAGATGGTTGCATTCTTTTATCAAATTTCGAGGCCTCATGTATGTATTTAAGTCATTCCAAATCTTGTTATCGAATTTCAACAAGTATGCCGTTCATATACAAGGAATGCTTGTTGTAGTTATTATACCGCGCTATATAGTAGTGATGTATTCCCCCATGGTATGTATCCTTCGTACGTACTTCTATTTGTTCACTGTATCATCTCTGTGTATGTAAGGCGTCAGTGATTCATTTCTGTATGACGATTTCCATGGTATTTAGTCTTTGATTTCAGTCGTATGCAAGTATGATTAATGTTCAGGAGGCCACGGGTTCGATCCTCTCCGGGTCTGACAACATTTTTTGTGGAGCTTGATCTTGATATAATTTCTATGGTCGAATAACTGTATACCTTCCTCTGATTCAAGAAGGGCAGTTGTCAGTTCCTGGTGACAGATTGTACACAGATGTTGGTTAACCGCGTAGAGGGCAGCCTAACCAAGAAAAGGTTCGGTTAGCTAAACTGACCGGCTCCACATGATCTTAATAGTCTTAAGTGTGCTGTAAATTCTAAACTAAATCATTAAGTTGAGATGATTAAATAGATAATAGGCACACAGTGATGGCAAAATAATTATGACCATTCTCTATGCTGATGTTGTGCTTTGAGAGATTGCTCTTATATGCTAAGGTAATAAATATCCTTTACCTACTGAGAGGCTATCATGTGAACTGGGACACAGCATATCCTGCAAGATTATATGTGTGCCCAGCAAAACCTCAGATCCGTTGCAATAACAAAATATTTTCAAGCGTATTTCATATTCCAAGATGACGTTGACTGATGGTAATATCACCGTGATCAAACTATTATAATTCACGTCGTCAACGTAGTGCGTGCAAATGTGCCTTATGATGACGTCGCATGTACATATTTATTTCTTTCAACATCCTTTGCAAAAAAGTTCTTTGGAAAACATTGCAGCAATGTTTAGTTTTCTTTTCTATATCATGTTAGAATCGAAATAATTTTTCTCTGCTGTGAATTATCGCGACTAACGCATGGTGTTGGAGGGCACATGCGAATATTTATTCACCCTGGCTACGCCGTCGTTAATTTAATAGTTGGCAATCTGTCCTCAAACTCTTTGCGTTTTCCGCGATAATTCACAGTAGAGAAAACATATTTCTTAAATCACACATTTCTTCCATAATTTTCGTGAATGAAAATACCTATTTAGCTTTTCCTTTATTTGTGTTTGATAACAAGCAAATTATATAAGTGAACTAAGAGACTGATACAAACAGATACACATCAAGTTCTTAGCATAAAAGGGAACAATAAACAAATACAATTAAAGAGCCACAAAAGAACAGATGGCAAGCAGTGTTGGCAGCCCCTTCCCCAGAATGGTGGCAACTCTGATATATTTCATCACGAAAGCATGCCTATATAATTCTGACCCCTTCAACCCCAATTTTATTAAGTAAAACTGGGGTTTACAGGGGTATACATTATTTTTCTTATTTCTGCGCAAAACATAGATTGTGGATACTCGTTAGAACCGCCTCGGCGAGGCAGTTCGAACGAGTACCCACAATCTTGTTTTGAGCAGAAATATGAAAAATATCAGAATTTTTATGTGAAAACTTTCAGGGTTTGTTGGTGAAGTTTTCGATATAGGAATATGTATGTTTTCATAATGTGTACCCAAACTAACTCTAGTAGAGACAATATTACTCCACTGGAGACAATATGCATGCGATGCTTAATCTTGTTGTCTGGGAGAATTAGAAAAATGTCATCAGTTTATCGTCTGCTGAATTAGCCCAGTGAGAAGTAAAGGATAGATGACACTTCATACTGCTAATACAACTCATTTCAGATTGTGGCAATGGCATTTGGTTTAGCCCTGGTTTGCAGGTCAATAAAAAACGACAAATATTCTAAAAAATATTCTCGTCTGGAGAATAAAACACCACAAACAGCAAACGAAGGTGAGGCCATGCTTTTACGGTAACTACAGTGTGTTTAAAATTGTTCATACCATTTTGTGAAGTTCTTATGTCTTCCTTAATCAAAAGAACGAACTAAATCAAACATTTCATTAAACAGAGAAAGGATCGCAGTTTTATCATAGTAAAGCAAAATGAATTCGAACAAAGTTGGCGGAGAAAAATACTGTCAGACAACATTAAAATCTTTTCTTCATCAATTTAGAATTTCAGCAAATTACCTTTTATTTTATTTATCTCTACGTTTAATCCAAGTGATTTATTTACCATAAACCCATATATGTTTTCTTTATTTTTTATTGAACAAAAAAAAAACAGTTACATATATTATTCTTTCAAATGCCATAGAGCGTACGAATTAACTTTCTTTAGCTGTATTGATAAAACGTCTAAAATGAGTCTTAAAAATAAATGACAAAATCTGTGATTTTCCCGGTTAATTCCGAATTTGAATTTCTGTTTTTGGATGTGATACCCAGCAACCCATTTCCTTTGAAGCGTAGATACAAAACGTATATCCTTCCTCTAGCAGATAAAATCTTATTCTCTTCTATTCCCCTTTCATCGCGAGTATGAAATGGTATCGGAATTTGTAAATACCCTGTACAATACATTATTACATGCAATGAATTACGAAAATTACATGATGATAGTATAGTTTATATTTTCTGGTCCTTTGTCATCACTGAACCTATTCCGTGTTTTTGTAAAATTGTATGAGGGTCACTGATGAGGCCTTATTAGCCGAAATTAGCTAATTTGGCACAAAAATCTTGAATTTTATCTGTTTTCAATTTTACGAGTGTGTACATTGCCGCCTCTCAAGGGTCATCCCTTTTAGAATCTATTTAAATTAAACGACAATCTGCTTGATTCAAACCTAGCCTGTATATCTTTGTATGTGTCTACTTTGAACCATTCTTCACTATTTAATTAGCATAAGCAAATTCCAAACGTTTGTATATGAACACAAAACGTTGAACGCACTGCCCAGTTTAAGAATAATGAACACAGCAATGCCTTGCTATTTCTTTGAGCGGAATTCGCACAACCTGCAGCTAGTTGTCGATTCACTACATGACGGAAAATATTATATCATAATGGCCGTTTTCGTGTTTGTTTATAAACTCATACGGAAACGTTATGAGAATAGGATGTTCCAGTCGGAAAGTCCGTCTGTCACAATTGTAGTTTCAAATATAGTAAAAACAACAAAGACTTAAACATTAAAGCCTCGTTTTTTTATATCGGCTTACACATTTTGGAGTTCTTTTGAGAAATTCTTCCAACAGCTCAAGAAAACAAATATCCAGGGATATTTACGGGAAACTTTCTCTTTTTTCATTAGACTGTATGTTGTGTGCACTCTTTAGAATAGTCTCATTCTAATGAGGTATACTTAACATAGAAGATCGAAAAAGACATTCCTAAATTATCCCCGTTCCTAATGACTGGCGGGGGGTGGGGGGTGGGGCTGATTAAGGCGCAGACGGATAACACGAAAAGACGTACATGTAACAAAATCCCTCTTGAGACAACGACTTGCGCATTCCCGTTGTCACATGGGGATTAAGCTGTCTGCTCTTACAGGGCTGTTAGATATTATGGAATGAATCATCGATTAATAAAAGCCTAACCGAGTCTGTGTGAATATGCAGGATTAAATATGCAAAACTTCCATTTTTTTTCAAAGTCAATGATGCTTTGTTTGACGAGGAGGTCCATATATCTGTTTCCTCCTTGATGATATTATATGAGCCGCGTTGCGGGAGAAAAGGGCTCTTCGGGTCTGGTTTTCTTTAGAATCAGCCTAAGACTTTAAGTACGTATGCCCGGTCCCTAAGTAAGGCCACATGCCTAATTCTTTGGCTGTTCTCTTTGCCTACCACTTACGTGAACGAACAGCATAGGTTCTGCCGAGACAGTGAAGATGTTAATGCTAACCTGCCTGGACTTTTGCTGTTCGCGTATTCTTTAACGGTTTTTATTCTATGATTCGGCTTTTCTAATTCATTCTACATATATAAAGCTCGCTGCAGATGTTACTCTTGAAATAAAAGCATATATATAAACATTTACATTTAAGCATATAAACATTTACATTCACACATACAAGCAAAAGAAACTGTGGGCGGGTAAACAAAAATAACAGTTCAATAAAAATCTAAAAGGTTGCCTTTGGAACACTCAAACACTAAAGAACGAAAAGAACAAAAATCGGAGACTCGGGTTTATTAAATCTCTTCATATGCAGTAATGTAATTGGCAAGGCTGTATATGCCCCATAACACCGGATTATGCGGTATTCCATTACGAAAACACACTTATTCAAATATATTGAAAATTTTACCACCAAAAACTGAAAATTTCCAGATAAAAGAAATTGATATTTTTCACATTTCTGCTCAAAACATAGATTGTGGGTACTCGTTAGAACCGCCTCGACGAGGCGGTTCTAACGAGTACCCACAATCTATGTTTTTGAGCAGAAATAAGAAACATAATGTATACCCTGGTAAACCCCAGTTTTACTATTTAAAAGAGGGGTTTAAGGGGGTCAAAATTATATAGGCATGTTTTCGTGGTGCGATTTTCAATGTACTCAGTGATCCCAAATAAACAAAAACTAAAATCTGCACTGTGGTGAAGTGCGGTGCGACGTTAAACGGCCGCCACACGGCACTTAATACCAACTGTACAGACATATAAATGATTAAGGTGACTTGATACACTTGGTAGATGTCAGCCATTTTGGGCAAGGGGAACAGCTTTTGTGAATTTCTGTTTGTTTTCCTATACACTAGTCCCCAACCACTTTTTAAGAGATTTCCACTCTAAAAGGAGAGCATTGGCTGTCCTGGTAGTAGGTCCCTATTCAGAAGGAAAACACCAAATTTGACAGTTAACTCTCCTAATTGCGTATCAACGCCCCCCGCCCCACCCCTCCCCACCCCACACCTTAAATACGGCACATTTTATAAATGATCTGTGTATAAGGCAAACGCATGTTTATCAAATGGGTTATTAATACAGTCGACTCTCGTTATCTCGAATTCCAAGGTACTCTCTGAAATTCTTCGAGATATCCGTACACCGACATATCAGAGTTGCAGAATTGAGGAAAAAATAATAATTCGAACAACCACATTTAACAAATAATATATGTAATTGGACTCATGAAGTTAGAGATATATTGAAAATATTGTGGAAAAGAGGAGAAATTGCTCCTTAGGAGCAATTTCTCCTTTTTTCCACAATATGTTTTACCTGTTGTTAGATTTTCATGTTTAGACATGGACCAGATTTTCACTTCCAAATAAGCGGTTATTCAAGATAAGCGAGGTTGAGATAACGGGTCAACTGTATTATTTTCTGTTCATTATCATGGTATATTTGCTTTATAAATGTAAAATATAGCTTCTCAGGCAAGTGCACATAGATATAAAGCTAAGCAATTATTCAAAGACAAATGTCATTGTTTTTCTAAACCAAACCATTTACTTTCTAAATGCCATTTAATCTCTGCCCGCAGCAGCCACAGGTGTGGTCGTTTTTATCCCATTAGGCACTTACTGTTTTTTAACCGAAAAAAGGCTTGAAAAAAATGACATTCCATGTGTAACATATGTTAATAGCTATCCGTTTAGTAGTATTTCCTTGGGACACGTGACTTGACGTTGAGTGATTATTCATGATTGTCGGGATCTAGCTAGCAGACTTTGTTAGGCCAAGGACTCTTGAACTTGGATTTACAGATGTTCCGTACTTTAGCTTGCCTAGTATCCCACAATATACTTGTATAAATATTGCACATATATATCAGGTTACAAATAAAAGCAGACAACAGTAAAAAGGTATTTTTTCACAGACAATATGACTTGACAATATACATTACAATATTTTTTTTCTATTTAAAAGATATGTCAGGTTTTATTCCACATATAAAAAAAAAGGTAAGAGAAAAGTCCAGGGAGTGCCACAATCACAAACCGCAGCCCTTCCCAGACCCCAAGAGGAAGAGGAAACCGACAAATCCAAACAAGCACAAATCGAACAAACGTACGAAAAGCACTAAGATTAGCTCACTTACCCAAACGAGTTAATCGCAATACTAAAAGGACTAAAAACACAAGAACAAAATGACACACGGAAAGACATATAACAAATCGCCTCGTAGAATAAACCACAAAGCAACAAAGAGTAAGACTAACACCGGGACCACCGCCTTAGAACGGTCAGTAGAGTAAACCAGGGGTGTTGTGGGGGGGGGGGGGGGTTAAAGCACTTTTACAGCTAGCTAACTTCACCCTGGGTCCTGATGCTACTCTTAATACAGAAACACATAAAAATTCGGTTCGCATAAAGGCTCCAAACTCAGTCAATGCATCAAAGCGAAAACACAAAAATCAAATTAATCACTATAATAAACAAAAACGAGTACTCATGGCTAATTCTACCGTATGCCAGAGTAATTGAAAACCAATAGTTGCACCACGCCGTGCCAAGCCAAAGACTTATCGTCAAGCCCCAACCCACTGGTTAAAGTTTTACGAAGAGGCCGTCAATGGGTCTGAGGCCCGAACCGCCGTCGTGCAATTAAAGAGTGAAGCATAGCCATCAACAATGATTGGGTTGACAACTAGGCATGCAGTCTGCCGCATAATATCCAGGCTATAGCCCATTCTTTTATAACGGTTAATAAGTTTTCTGAATTGCTCCGAAAAGTTAGATTTACCTACAATTTTTCTAAATCCTGTACACTAAGTCACCGTAAAATTCGGGTTTCCGATATACCTTGTTGCAGAAGAGTTTTCAGACTGACGCTATATTTTTCTAACAAGGCACTGTGTCTGCGATAAAATTTCGAAAACGCCTTACGAAGTTTAAAATAACGATAGCCCTGCCTAAGAAGTTTGGCAGTAAGGGCTTTATTACTATAGTTAAAGTCATTAAGATTTGAAGAAGCTCTGGCGAATCTAATAAGTTGAGATATGTATACCCCATATGAGGTACGCCGGGGGACATCGCCATTCAGAAAAGGGAAATTTAACTATATCAAAATCAAAATCGTCTCGTTTATCATAAATTTTGGTGGAAACCGTACCATTAGAAATACATAGATTCAAATCCAAAAAAGGTACCTCGGTATCGGAAGAATTTGCTCTATTTAATTGGAGTTCCGTAGGGTATATCCGGTCCACCATTTGGTCAAAGTAAATATTGTCAATATTTAATAAATCATCAAGGTATCTTGAAGTTGAATTGAAAGCCTCAATAATGTCAGCCTGATTTTCCCATGAGAGAGACTTCATGAAATCTCTCTCATAACAAAAAAGAAACAAATCTGCAACAAGAGGAGCAACTAATCCCATCGGAATACCAATAGTTTGCCTATAAAGTTTAGTTCCACAATCTAATAAAAATATTATCCAAAAGATAAACAAGGGCATCACAGACTTTTTTACACGACCATAAATTGTGATTATCTTATACATCAGAAGTGAAAAAAGCATTTTCTTAGTTGCAGGCCAAATATTGGGTTTTCTCCAGTAGAAGTGTCTAATGTGCTTAATTTCAAAATCAATGTAAGGACGAAGAGCATGTTGAGTATAACATCTAGTAAGGAGAGCTGCTTCATACAAATCATGTTTTCTATCATGAAATTTATTCGCCTCATCATCTAACTTACGTAAGGAAGAAACAGAAATGAAGCTAATTTAGAAAGCATTTGATGACGTCCAGAATTTAAGAGAATCTTTAAATCAAAAAAGATAAGACAGTTTTATGTTTTTGTTTAAAATTGCCATTTTTGCGCTTACCATGGGATCGTTTATTACGTTTTTTAATATCTAAAAGGGAAAAAGCATCGAAATCCGGCATTTTAGAAATATTTCCTTCATGGTAAATATTATCATTAAATCCAAGTGGAAAAGGGGTTTGTAAACGTTTAATCCATTAAGTTCAAGTTCATGTCTTAAACTATTTTTGACTCTTTCGGTAGAATTGGACTTGTGTATAATTTTTTCAACAGGTTGGAACAAAACTTTACTAGGTGATCATGAATGACCAGAACTCAGGAAATGTTGATAAAGAAACGTATCAATTTTCTTAGCTTTTTTGATTTTAGGCAAATGTTTCCTTAAACCTTGTTTTGAGGGCCCGTTTGGTCTGTTCAACATACTGCATTCCTCAGCCTCCTTCGCTGCAAGTGAGAACATATATAACATCCTCTGATTTTCAGTCTAAATCAAAGTAGTTTACAACTGAAAATTGTCTATGATTAACTGAGGAAATTATAGTTGACTGACTAATTAAATGATTGCAGCAGGTGCAACTCTTGGCATTGCCCTAAGAAATATTAGGGTACATACTGTTCCTTTTATACGGATTCTTATATTTTAGAAGTATAGGAGATTTAATTGGAGAAAGTCTAATTCAAAGGTGATTTCTGAAAATATTATAATTAGAAGCGCCATATAAATTTATAGATGATACAGAGTGAAGTTTCAAAGGTGAAACGTTAACAGTAGGTAACAGAGAGTTAAATCTAGCAGTAGAACGGGGAATCTGTAAAGAAGCAGAATGTAGCCTAATAGGAGAAATAGTAATTTTTAATCTGTTAGTGATACTCATATAGTTGTATAGGAAGTAATACCATTAGATCAAAAGCAGTATAGTTGTTTTAGCTACACCTTTTATCTTAGTCTTTACATTTGTAGACCTGTATCATACAATGAACATTTTATTGTTTTGCGTTTCATTTCTCGATGGAAAAAATTCAAATGTTCTCATAAGGTCTGGCATAGGCGGAGCTTGTGAATGTCTGTCAGTCATTTTCTTTGTTAACTGTCGATATCATGACGTCGCACGCATATTACGATGACGTAACATGTAAGTCCCGCCTTCTAGCGTTTCCAAATCTGACGTAAAGCTAACAGTAACCCTGGGTAAAAGAATAAAAAAGAACATTGCCTAATAGGTACACTATTACCGAGAACTGATGAATAATATGTAAGTATAAGAACTGAAATTCAGATTTTTAACTTGCACTGGATGGTGGAAACGTTCAGCTATTTTAATGTCTGCGACAGTCTCTTAGGTCTTCACCGATATAAAACTGTTTTAAATATCGTTTTAGCACCCAGTGCAAGCTAATAATCTGTGGTTTAATTCTTAAACTTAGTCCCAGTGTAAGCTAATAATCTGAGGTTTAACTCTTAAACTTAGCACCCAGTGCAAGCTAATAATCTGAGGTTTAATTCTTAAACTTAGCACCCAGTACAAGCTAAGAATCTGAGGTTTAATTCTTAAACTTAGTACCCAGTGCAAGCTAATAATCTGTGGTTTAATTCTTTAACTTAGCAAACAGTGCAAGCTAATAATCTGTGGTTTAATTCTTAATCTTAGCACCCAGTGCAAGCTAATAATCTGAGGTTTAATTCTTAAACTTAGCACACAGTGCAAGCTAATAATCTGAGGTTTAATTCTTAAACTTAGCACCCAGTGTAAGCTAATAATCTGAGGTTTAATTCTTAAACTTAGCACCCAGTGTAAGCTAATTATCTAAGGTTTAATTCTTAAACTTAGCACCAAGTGCAAGCTAATAATCTGAGGTTTAATTCTTAAACTTAGCACTCAGTGCAAGCTAATAATCTGGACCCAGTTGTTCAAAGCGTCGTTAGCTTAACGAGCTCGTTAAGGGTCGTTTCGTTAACTGTTTTAGCGGATTCAATATATAATATTCTGATATTTTTGCTGAAAAAAGTGAGTAGCCAGTTTTTCAGCAAAACATTTCAGCATATTTGTAAATTTGTAAATTTTAACGAATCGTTAACTAACGACATCGTTTGAACCACTTGGCCCTGAGGTTTAATTCTTAAACTTAGCATCCAGTGCAAGCTAATGATCTGAGGTTTACTTCTTGAACAGACAGCAACATAATTATCAATGCCAATGATTGACCTAAATAAGTTTATTGATATTAAATGTCCAAACTTCCAAGTTGTTTCTTGTTTGTGATTTTTGTTACTGCCCTTTTGTTTAGGAGCGTGCATATTGCTGATATCAATAAACGAGGTTTAGTTTAGTGAGATGAATAAACCTACTAAACATCAAGCAAGCAAACGCTTTCTCTACATATCTGAGTGTTTCTTTCAGTGAACGCAGCGTATTCCAAGCCACCACTAAGACAAACAGCTCTTGAAGAAGCGAAGAAGAGACGCATAACTGAAATTAGGCAGAGGACAACAGTGAAAGAATTAATTTCGAATCTTTTCTTTCTCTGGGTCATTTTCTCCATTAGTTACAGCAACCGAGATGACAGGACATATTATTTACACGAGAGGATCACTAACATGATGAACAGCGACCCTTCGATGATGTTTAACAAGGTATGATTTCTGAAACGCTTAACACTCTGTGTAGTATTATCAGCAGACGACATTCTAAAATAAATTTCTTATTGTGCCCAGAAAACACGTTTTGACATTTTTTTTTGCAAATTGTCGCCATTTGCATGAAATGTCAAATCCTGTTTTCTGGGAAAAATAAGAAAGATATCAACAATTTATCGTCTGCTGAATTAGCCAGTAAAGTTTTAGAGAATGGTACACTATACTTGAGCAACCATATCAAAATATTCTCTGTCTCCCTTTTAAAATATGTCTCCCCTTAGAATAGACCCCTTTTCCGATTGGAATTGCTCTTGCTGTGCAGGAAATCAAACAGGGAGTCATCAAAGTTGTTCCCTTGTTAAAAATGTGGAAAATCTTCCAAGTGTATCCAATTCGTTTAAGAAGGAAATGCGAGCCAGCACTTCAGAATGTGGTCGTTATAACATGCTAAACAGTAAAGGCCCGGATCTGCCAGCTTGTGTATCCCATGCTATCTTACTGCGGAGTTCTCTTACCATCAGTGTGTATGCTACAGTGATAATTGGTTCTGGAAGCCGACAACAAAGGACATCAATGAACTCTCGACATGCGTAGACAACCTGTCCCTGAGGTTATAAAACTTTCGTCATATTCAACTCTGCTGCCCATTCAATAAATCTCAAATTACTAACAATTGCAAATTCTTGCTTGCTTAACATAGCGAAGTATGAAAATGTTTCTGATATTAAATATGAAAGAGCCAACTATTGTTCGCATTTACATATTCATTAGAAGAGAAAATTTCATACTCAACTAAGTTGAGCACGAAAAGTTTTATAACATCGGGGCCTGGCCTTCGTTTTTCATGTTTGCGACAATGGCAATTTTCAAGTCTTGCGATTCAAAGGAACATATTTGATTTTGAGTTGCTGCAATAATTCTCCTTCATGCTTAAGTATATTCACTGTTATTCTGTCTTTACGCTCGTATATGACATGTGAACCACAACGTCAGAAAACCTTTCTTCGGCCATATGCGCCCAACGAAGATTCAGATAAGCCTACGCAGTCGCGTAGTCTGATCAGAGTCTTCGGTGTCCGCATGAAGAAACTTCGCATCCTTGGCTATCATTTGTAACAACTGATATACACACAATCTAATTAGTCCGTATAGAGAAACCTTGGATCGTTGACTTTCTAAAGAGTGCCAAGCTAGGCGCTGTATAAAGAAACCTCGGAAGGTTGAATTTCTTAAAAGTACCAAGCTGGGCGTCGTATAGAGAAATCTTTCATCGTTGACTTTCTAAAGTGTGCAAAGCTAGGGTCAAATGGCGAAGATTCGTTATTGCACGTTGAAAATAAAAGTATTAATTCATTATAATCAGAAATTTCTTGTTGAAGTAATACCAAATAATTATTTCAGATAAACAATACTGCGGGATTTTTCAACTGGTTGCTTAATTCAGCTATACCTTCTATTTTTCCTGTGGAAAATTTTAATGGCGATCCCTTACACTGGACAGATCAAGAATATTTGGTTGACCAGAGCAACTACCGACTAGGACCACCAAGGCTAAGACAGTTGAGAACAAATTCTGGTAATCGACATTTCATCTATTTCCTTTTTGTGAATGTTTTCATTATTCGATCCCCGCCGGGTCCGGCAACATTCTTTCGTGAAGATTGATCACGAAATAATTTCTACAGTCGTGTTCTCCCTTCCGCTGATTCCAAAAGGGCAGCTGTCAGTTTCTGGCGAAAGACTGTGCGTAAATACTGGTTTACCGCTCACAGAACTATGCATGGCCAGGAAAAGTGTGGTTAGGCAAAGTTACTGGCTCTACGTGACCTTAACAGTATTGACTGAGCGGTTAAACTCCAAAGCAACCATCATTATTCTTAAGGGTCAATCCTTTTAGAATCTATTGCTCAAAGTTAACAACTGTAAGGAAGGTTATAGTAAGCAATTTTAGATGTCTGAGTAGGATAAGTGTGGTAGTTCAGATGCGTTGAAATTAGCCCAAATATTCGGACAGAGAGGCCTGCACTAACAGAAAAGTCACAAGACGCCTTAGAACAATGCAGTCAGTGGCATCAATATGAAAATTCCAACTATTATAATTGGCATTTTCTTATTTCTTAGCAGAGAAAATTTCATGTTCAGCTGAGTTGAGCATGAAAAATGTTTTATAACCTAAGGGCCTGTTTTTGTACTGCACAGGTTTATCTTGTTCCACCTGCTAAAATAGATAATTTAAGGTACAGAATGCGTAGAACATATAGCATGAATGAGTTTATGTATTGAAAAATTTACGACGAATATGGTAAGGAGACACGGTATTCAAAAACTTACAGTATACAATCATTATCTACAAAAGTTATTAGACAATTGTGGTTTAGGATATAACTTGCTATCCATGCAATCATTATCTACAAAAGTCATTAGACTATTGTGGCTTAGGATATAACTTGCTATCCATCAGAGACTACCAATATTGACCGAAGCGATGGTGGATATCAACATCATATCCAGTTCCTCAATAGTCAACAAGTGTTTTATTATACATTTTGTCTTTTCTCTTGTTAACTGTGGCAATAACAGTCAAAACCAGACTAAGTCTATATAACAAACGCGCGTAGACGTCGGCATCACTACTGACGGCGTCAATAAAAGTTGATATCTATTTTTTAGAAACTAAAACTAATTTGCGCGCGCGCAAGCAATTGTATATCTTGTTATGTGGACTGGGCTGATGGCGACTCTGAGCCAATGAAAAACACTCTATTTATAACTTTTATAATAAATAGGGATAGCGCGCTTTGCGTCACCACTGTAGAGATTTTTAAAACAGAAGGTAATCATACTGTACGTAATGTTTAAAGACACAAGAGTAGCAAGTTGGAAAATGTGAACGCAAACTTTTAATAAAATGAGCCGGTACACGTTAAAACCTACAATAAGACATGTGTCTTGCAGGAAATACTAAGATCAGCCTGTAAATCCATTCAGTATGGCAAGGGTAATTGGTATCCCTCTTTGGATAGCCCGGAGGCTGTAGAAAACACATTCGATCTGCGAAGATTTTGATCAGACTGCGCGGATGCGTAGTTTGATCCGAGTCTTCCATAGTCGCAGAAGTCTGATTGTAGGTTTTGTCGTGCTCTGGCTCACATTATGTACTTTGTTAAATGAGATGTCGTGCCCGTTTGAGACATTACATGAGAAAACGTACCTTCTGACATGTGCGCCCAAAGACGACTTGATTCAGACCCGCGCAGTCTGATCAGTCGTTGTCCGCATGAAGATATTTTGCATCCTTTGCTATCCAAAATGCGCCTAGCAAAGATTTTGATCAGACTGTGCAAATGCGCAAGCCGATCTGAATCTTCGCTGGGCGCACATGTCCGCAGATACGTTTTCTCACACTGTGTCCCATTTTATCCTTCATTATCATTGAAAATTTCTCTGATAATGATTATGAAAATGCCAACTATTGTTGGCATTTTCATGTTTATTAGCAGAGAAAACTTCATACTGAGCTGAGTATGAAAAAAAAAGTTTAATAACCTCGGGGCCTGTTTAGCACTGCACTAGTTAATCTTGTCGGACTATCTGCTATAATAGATACAGAATACGTAGAACGTATTGCATGGGTCAGTTACCGTAATTGCTGCGTGATGCAATATTTCAGTCTTTACCTTTCACCTTTAACATTTTCCTTTAACTTAGACAGTCAGTAGAAGAAAAAAGCGTGATATTTCCTTATTAAATAGAAACTGATATCTCTATAAGATGCATAGTTTCTCCTTTGCGAGGAAAGAGTACTTGACTAGTTAAAGCGTCTTCTTCAATGAGACAGTGTGCATTAGATAACAAAACTACATTTTCTAGGAATATTAAGAAACGGATTAAAATGTCTACTGCTGTTTAAATTCAGCAGTTTATAGATTAAAATATCGATAGCTTTTAAGGGTAATGATAAACTGTTCGGAGAAGTAACTCTGTCAAAATATTGCTGACTACTTAAAAATAAGTCTACTTTAAAAGGAAAACATTAAAGGTGCTTGATGTGCATGAAAGCACACGGGAATTCCCAAAATGCCGTCTCCCTTGGTCAAAATGGATACAAAATCATCAAGTTTATGCATGCTGCACCTCTAGTTAATATTCACAATTTTAAAATGAATTATCATCCTATATCATTTTACAGAAGCATGCAACATTCCCTATATACACAATGATGTTTGTCACCGTGGCTATTCTGTGTGGTCCAGAGAAACAAACGAATTTTGTCTCCAGTGGCGAAACACACCTTGTCCAGAAGAGGAAGCTGTGTACAACTATTCGTCGTCTGCGTGGAAATATTCGCAGTCAGATCCATTTTCCGGAACTCCGCTCTTTGGTCACATGGCCTCATATGAAAATGGCGGCTATCTTGCGGATTTGGATGTGAACAGAAACATAAGCACTCTAATTATAGAGGAATTATTTTCCACTTTGTGGATAGACAGACAAACAAGAGCTGTTATTCTAGAATTTACTGTTTACTGTGCAAATGTAAACATTTTTGCTTTCATCGCTTTTCTAATTGAATTTCCTGAAACAGGTGGTGCCCTGCCCATGGCGTTTGTATTTCCTGTACGTGTGTATCAGCACAGCGGGTCCCTTGGTGTCTATGTAATCATATGTGAAATATTGGCCTTATTATACATTGTTGTCACCTTAGTTCGGATTGCATTAGCAATATTTGAACATAAATGTGACTTTTATAAACAGTTTTGGGTCGTGTTTGATATTGGTTTTTCTATTGGTTCAATTCTTGCGACTGTATTCTATATAATTCGCCTGTATACCGCACAAACCACAGTGATAAAATTCAAAGAAAATAAAAGGCAATTCGTTGATTTCTATCAAGTAGCATTTTTGGATAATCTATTTATTACTTTTCTGGGTTTGGTTGTTTTCATGGCTACTATTCGGTGTCTTAGGGCTCTAGAAGGAAATAAACAAGTATATATAGTAGCCAGAATATTCTACAAATTAGCAAATGATCTGCTTTGGTTGGGCGTCATGTTGATATTTGTCTTCGTCGTGTTTGCCATTCTGGGCAACCTTCTGTTTGGAACAAAGATCCTTTCCTACATGAGCATGTATAAAGCATTAACAACTCTGTTCTTAACAGTCATTGGAAAAAGCAAATTCGCGGAAATAAATGAAACGGACCCAATTCTAGCGAAGTTTTATTTCACCTTTTTCGTATTCTGCGTTTCTTTATTGATGCTGTCCGTTTTTCTTTCGTCTCTTTGTGCATGCATTGAAGAAATTTCGCAAGGTCTGAATCTGGGAGTTGATGATATCTTTCTTATTGCGATCGAGAAGCTGATAAGGAGTTTCAAAGGAAAAAGAAAATCAACAGTTGTTACCAAACATTCTGAAATAGATAATGGTTCTGAAATGGAGAATGATTCAGTTTGTTCTACTAATGATACGTACACGAATTCGGATTTGACCATAGAGGATATATTGTAATTGGACTGCCGGCTGACAAAAGTGCTCTCAGGGCATACACTAATGGCGAAGCCCCAGACCAGTTTTCGCAGCCACTACTCGGGTCAAGGTCTTTGCTATTAGTCTTATATTTTCTATAAGGCCCCTATATTGTGTACACAAATAGCAAAGACCCTGACAAGACAGTGCGGATGCGCAGTCTAGTCTGGATCTTCGCTATCAACATATGATAAGGTCCCTTTTCTCAGTCATCAGCCCAATAGTAAAGTCATTTTCCCAATGACAAATCATTGATAACAATCTGAGCGCCTTTACCGAAGTACCTTAGCTACTTGCATGTCATACCAATAACATGGCTGTGGATATATCAATTCTCGCCCATAAGGTCAGCGAAATCTCTGAACATATGTTTAAACATTAGTTTATTTGTATAAACTGACAAACTTGGAAGACAAGATAAGCGTATACAAAAGGTATTCAGAAAAAATCTAATGAATTTTGTAGATCTGTATCGCATATTTCAATAAAAATGAAGATAGCAATATGCTGTGTGTGATTCGTTAAGTCAGTCTTAAAAATAATGTTTTAGTGAAAATTATCAAGTCAGGCAGAAAATGTGTAAGATCTTTGAGAAACTAATAATACATTATCAGATGCATACTAAGTAGAGGAGAGAAAGAATAAATAGTTGTTGACAATTAAATAGTTACTATAGACTTCGGCTACCTGACTCTGTGATCAGACTTGGCTGATGTCAATCGTTGCAGTTATTTCCGTCGTTATGCCAGTTGTAGGTAGGAAATATTTTATACCAGCTTTATTGTCTACAGGTACGCCGGATGTCTACAATAACTAAGTGATACAATAATACAAAACGAGCACTCCACGGGTATACAATTTGAAACTTTGGTTGGCATTTAATATTGCAAAGAACTAGTATGCCAAATTAAAAGCCAGGAGGGCGTTCCGACTAGCGCATGAACAGTAACGAAATTCCCTCTACAAGGCAGTTGCGTACCACTTTGACTTTGTTACATGCATATAACTCGGAACATTAACTATCTTCATTCTCGGTAAAACATTCCGCAGCGCATAATTCTATATCATCTTTCCCAGATAAAAGGCTATGACATTCAATGCAAATGTCTCCTAACGAGACATTGTATTAAATGTTAAAACCTATTTTCTGGGAAAACTAAGAGAAATCTCGCCAATCTCTCCTCTGCTGAACTAGTCCAGAGAGTGATAGTTTAATACACCACAAAGTTTTAGAGGTATACCATATTTCATTGGGAAACACTTTTTTTTATCTTCAAAACTGTCAGTATTAGAAGGAACAAATGATTAAAACATTGGATGCATGTATACTCTCTGTTCACCTTTTTATGATGAGTTTTATTAATGTTGCTAGCCTGACTAGTACCTTAAGGAGAATCATGGGGAGGCAACTCTGTCATAATTTTTGCATGCTATTTTCAGACGAAATATTATATTAACTGTGAGGTATTGTAATTGTAATCAATATTCGCAGAGCATAAACTCTAATTTTATAAATACGGATGAGATCATAGATGGCAGACTTAAAATTCATTTCATGACTACGGACGAGATCATATATAACACCTTTAATACATGTGTGTGTGTGTGTGTGTTTTGCAATATGGTGTGTTATACCTTTTTTTGATATCTCTCGTCTTTATTTTTGAGAACATGTACCTTCTTACAATGGCAACAATTCTTATATTTTATACCGACTTTTAACAACTACTCTGGCGGCAATGGCTGCCCACATGGGATCAGAAATTCGGGTCCTGGGATCCTGGCATTCGCAGCACACAGCTGATCAAAGAACAGGTCCTTAACCTCATCACTAAGTACACTCTGTGGGGCATAGAAGACAGAAAGGTAACCACACGCTGGCCGACTATAAGCCTCACCAAGATGATTTTGTCGGAGACGCTCTGCACCTCAAAAACGTTCTCTATCACCTCTTCTACTACCAAAACTGCTACACCATCTGTCCCTTTGTAGTTTCCTGACCAGTAGAGCTTGTACCTGGTGTCCTTGCCCTTGACTGTGCGGCAGTTGCCACCACGGTATCTGGTCTCCTGGGCACAGCAGACTTCCACTTTCCTGCGGGATAGTGTTTCCACTACCTCACAAACTCTTCCTCTCAGAATGTTCACATTCAGTGTTCCCACCCTGCATTTCCTCAGGTACTTGCTTGATTCGCCACAATGACCCGACCCTGCCTCCACACCTGACAGAAGGCCAAGCTGGAGGCGTTACCAACAGAATTTTTATATGTGTTTGCACCGCCTAATTCTTAATCTATTGTTGTGATCGCCATAAAGATTTTGGAACATTAATTTTTTATGGAACCGACTGTCCTAGCTAACGTCCCAATTCAGTTCTTTAACGGCATCTGAGCATGCACGCCTTTCCCGCACTCAGACAGTGTGCTTTGTCGTTGTCCTTATAAAGAAAGGATCGTCCGCCAAACCACAATAGCTAGATCACCAAGCCATCGGTCTGTAGATGATTGCCGCCTAGCTCTGCCACCCAGGTTGTGGCAGCCTCGTAATCCTGAAGGTGGGCAAGCAACTATGATAGAGGGCAGCCTCACATCCCCATACTCATATTGAGTGTCACAGCTGGATGCAGTTTTACGTCATACCCAGGACGACATACACAGACATAAACTGGAAATTTTCAGATAAAAAAATTCACCACTAAAAACTGAAAGTTTTCATATAAAAAATCTGACATTTTTCATATTTCTGCTCAAAACATAGATTGTCGGTACTCGTTCGAACCGCCTCGGCGGGGCGAGGCCGAGGCGGTTCTAACGAGTACTCACAAACTATGTTTAGCAAAATTAGAAAATAATGTATAACCCTGTAAACCCCAGTTTTACTATATAAAAGTGGGGTTTAAGGGAATCAAAATTATATGGGCGTGTTTTCGTTATAATGAGAGAATTTCTTTGAAATACCTGTAAGTATTTGTTTTCTTGAGCTGTCGGAAGAATGTAAAAGGAACTCAAAAATGTTTGAATCAGCCATGGTAAACGTGTCACTGATGTTCGGGTTATTGAGGTTTTACTTGTATGCCTGAGCAGTTTTAGAGCCTGCATTGTTCGCCATTACGCAATCAAAATTCAGACACATTAAAAAGCTATCAATATCAACGCTGTGGGCTCTATAGATATATCAAGAAATACATTTAAATTATTAATGATAATGCGGTTTATGACATGTCTGTTTCCCACAAGTATTCCGGGTCCTGTAGGTAGCGCATCCTGTTACGAATGTCAATACTTGTCTTGAAATTTAATGATAATTACCCTAGTCCTGTTTTTCAGTTCCGCCACCTCCACCATTTTTACCCCCTCATTCGTCTTTTCTTTCATTCTGAGTTATAGCCTGGTTTGTTACCACCTTTTTTTTTAAACCTGACAATTCAAATTCAGGTTCATGATGATGTCACTCTGTACATATATTGTAAATAATATTTAGTGTTATGATTCAAAATGCTACTTTGTTATTTGTGTTTTAATTTACTAATGACATGTCATTTTCAATAAATGACAGTTTCACCCATTTATGTCTTGTAGTATTTCTTAAACAATAACAAGCTTCAGCAAAACTTAAGCATGAGTTTGAAAAATGTGACATATTAAGTCATAAGAAATATTCTGAAAATCGGGATCCTTTGAACATACAGAAAAAAATCAATGGCAGAAATAGCAGATTCAGCTTGTTTGAGTTTGATCATGATAAGACTCAAACAAATTGAATCTGCTATTACGGTCATTCATTTTTGAGTCTGCTAGCGACAGCTAGCAGGCTCTATGCAATCGCATGGGGTTTTTTACTACGTCACAAGCGGATTTTCATCACCGCTATATTCATACGCGCACTACTTCTTAATCAGACGCAATGCGGCACTATTACGGCGAACTGAATGTGAAGCAGGGGAATTTTTTATAGCTTTTCTATTTCGCTAACATAACTGTAACTGAAATCGATTTAGATAGTGCAATTTGAAACATAGACTTCAAAATTCGGTGTAGTAATACACGCGCTACTTTTGTCAATCACCCCACGCCATCTTTGATGTTGTGCTTAGCAACGGAAGCTGAACGAAAAGAAAGTATCAGAATCTACTTAATCGATATTGAATATAGCAAGACATCAGGCATTTAATTCATTCCTCCTACATGAAATTACTTTATTCACACCTCAGTGACACGGAGTTGTCTGACGACTGCTGGCCCATTTATACGTTATGACCCTTCTTTTGTGGACATCGGAAAATCTCTTGAAAACAGAAAAGGGTAGGCATAGCTGGTCGGGCTAATCTGTTGATGCTTAGGTGAAGCACTATCAAATGACAATCAGTTATTAAAGCTAATCTGGATTGAACATAGCCATTTCAAATTTATTTAATCTGCTCATCTTCATAATAAGTTGATAAAGATAAATTTATAAAATTGCACCAGAATAATCGTGGAGCTACATCAGGTGTTGAATATGTATGAACTGGAGCATATCTAGACTTGAACTTTGATAATTCTAGAAATTGGAAATTGCTGCTGGAGATACGCTCATTTGGAATAATCAGGTGGTAAACTTCATTGGAAAATAAAGAGGTTCATTACTCCAATCACTGCATTGGCTTATATATGCAGATAATAAAATGGATTTTTTTTGTGAAGAAAGAAACAAAACTGAAGAGAAATAATTGTATTTAGTTTTTCAGTACATGGTTAGATTATTTATGTATATCTGTTTTACACAGATGCCTCAGTAAAGACCCATTCTTATTTATACATTAAAAGAAGTAGAATGCATTTCCATCTGACTGATTTTGAGAAATTAAATTGATAGTGAAAGCATGTAGTACAAAGTGTTCATGTTGGTTGTTTTTCAAGGAATAGTAAATTTTCTCACAAAGCCTTGTCTCTGAATGTAAATTTAATATTGGATGAAGCCACTGGTTGTAAGAAAGTGTGAAAATATGGATATAGAGCAAAATCCAGGTCCATCAAATCATATAAATCTAATTATGTTATTAAGTTAATGCCTTTTTTCGCGACACCGCCTTCTGAACAATTCAGAGTAACTACAGTTGATATACTGGATGTACATTACTCTGTGGTGGTTCTGAATCTCTTTTAACTACACTTTTATTTAACTTTAACATGCGTAAAGTAACGTTATTATTTACCTGTATTATCAGTTAGATAACACACTTTTTGAATAAAAATTACTGGCATGTTTCTTATTGAGTCTGCTAGCGACAGCTAGCAGGCTCTTTGCAATCGCATGGGGTTTTTACGAGCGGATTCTCATCACAGCTATTTATGCGTATATTTATATGGCACTACTTCTTAATCAGACGCAATGCGGCACTATTACGGTGAACTGAATGTGAAGCAGCGGAATTTTGTATGGCTTTTTTATTTCGCTAACATAACTGTAACTGAAATCGATTTAGATAATGCAATTTGAAACATAGACTTCAAAATTCGGTGTAGTAATACACGCGCTACTTTTGTCAAGGCGTTAATTCGGCACGGGGTCCTACTAATCACCCCATGGCACCCCACGATATCCCAAGGCACCCCACGGCACTAAATTATTTCATTGTATTTATTAACTGAATGCTGAAATTACACCAAGGTATTAGTTTTATGTATCCAAATTTGTTTTTGTGATAGTTTAAGACATTAACCTTACTTCAAGCGATTATCTCGGGGCGCCTAAACCCCAAGATTCAAACTGACGCTAAAATATAGCAAAGAGACCAATGGTGTAAGTTAATTGATAGTCTATCAAAATAAGTTTTAACTTAAAATTGCATTTTATATTCAACTTTATTCACACCTCAGTGACACGGAGTTGTGTTACGACTGATGGCCCATTTATAGGTTTATGACCCTTCTTTTTTCGACATCTGAAAATCTCTTGAAAAGGGTAGGCATAGCTGGTCGGGCTAATCTGTTGATGCTTAGGTGAAGCACTAGCAAATGACAATCAGTTATTAACGCTAATCTGGACTGAACATAGCCATTTCAAATTTATTTAATCTACTCTTGTCTTAATAATAAGTTGATAGAGTAAATTTATAAAATTGTACTAGAATAATCGTGGAGCTACATCAGGTGTTGGATTTGTATGAACTGGAGCATATCTAGAGTTGAACTTTAATAATTCTAGAAATTGGAAATTGCTGCTGGAGATACATTCATTTGGAATAATCAGGTGATAAACTTCATTGGAAAATAAAGAGGTTCATTACTCCAATCACTGCATTGGCCTATATATGCAGATAATAAAACGGATTTTTTTTGTGAAGAAAGAAACAAAACTGAAGAGAAATAATTGTATTTAGTTTTTCAGTACATGGTTAGATTATATATGTATATCTGTTTTACACAGATGCCTCAGTAAAGACCCATTCTTATTTATACATTAAAAAAAGTAGAATGCATTTCCATCTGACTGATTTTGAGAAATTGATAGTGAAAGCATGTAGTACAGAGTGTTCATGTTGGTTGTTTTTCAAGGAATAGTAAATTTTCTCACAAAGCCTTGTCTCTGAATGTAAATTTAATATTGGATGAAGCCACTGGTTGTAAGCAAGTATGAAAATATGGATATAGAGCAAAATCCAGGTCCATCAAATCATATCAATCTACAAGAAAATGCAGCTGTATTATTGCAAGGAAGTATCCATCAAGGAGATGAGATATTTAGTCCTGATTCAAGAGGGCATCAATGCCTACCATGTTGTTTAGTATTTTTGGTGAAAGCTATACAGAAAAGGATCTGTACCAATATGTGGAATGTGAACAGCATGAATGAAATTCTGTTTGCAGGAGATAAATTATACGAGTATCCTTTCCTTGATTTAGAGCCAACACTCGCTATGACTTTCTCATTCTACCCATATGCAGTCTTCGCTTGACGTACATTTAATAGAGTTTATAAAGAAAGTCTTCTTTTCAGGAAGTACAATGCCCAGATGCTTGATATATTCCATAGAGATCCATCTTATGGTGTAGTATTGGTAGCATTGATATGCCACCTATCTTCTTTGCATGTATTGTGTTTGCATAGAAGATACACAGCACTCCATCAATAGTTTACAAGCTAGCAGACTCTTAGGACTATCAGTCCTTTGATTTTTCTTAAGGAATATATGTTGTGGATATTCATTAAAAGAGCCCTACCAATGAATGACCTTCTAATAAGTTCCAACATGTTTTTGTGTTGAACTTATAATGAACTAGAACATGTGTTTGAACAACACTATGACCCCAACTATATGGTTTCCCTTAAACATGCATTGTCCATAATACTGAAACACTAAAAATGGCTAACTTCAAAAGTAAGAATAGGATGGCCGAAACATTCCCATACAGAACTAGTATTTTTACCGCTGGGCGGCGAATAAATTCCAACCACAGTTTCGTCTGCCATCATAATGAGAGTAAAGCAAAATGCAATTGGCTATCAGTCAAGCGTCATCCAATCAAAATCGCGCTCTGAAAATGTCACTTTGTAGACCGGATTAAAGAATGTAACGAACACAAATAAGCGAATCTGAATAGAAGCGTTCATCATATCGATACTCCATCATGTGTATCGATACATGAAGCGTATCGGGATGCACCAATGCATCGATGAATCGTCCCACCACTAGGCGTAACTCAGCTAATATTTGGTGGACTGTAACCTCAAAACAATACGCCCCTTCTCTACATCTTGGTCTAACTATAGCATAAATGAAGTTTCAGCTTGATCGGATATAAATTGTAGGAGGAGTTAACCAGAAACTAGAAGTTTAAAGAAATTTTCAATGGGGCTTAACTCTGCTAATATTTAGTGGACTGTAACCTTGAAACAATATGTGCTGCTCCACATCATGGTCTAGCTATAAATGAAGTTTCAGCTTGATCGGCTGTAAATTGTAGGAGGAGTTAGCCGGAAACGAAAAGTTTAATGAAATTTTAAAAGGGACATAACTCTGCTAATATTGGTGGACTGTGACCTAGAAACAATATGCACTGCCCCCACATCTTGGTCTAACTATAAATGAAGTTTCAGCTTGATCAGATGTAAATTGTAGGAGCAGTTATCCGTTAACGAAAAGTTTAAAGGAATTTTCAAAGGGCTATAACTCTGCTGATATTAAGTGGACTGTAACCTCAAAACAATATGCACTGTTCCACATCATGGTCTAACTATAAATGAAGTTTCAGCTTGATCAGATGTAAAGTGTAGGAGTTAACCAGAAACGAAATGTTTTCTGAAATTTTCGAAGGGGCATAGCTCTGCTAATAATTGGTGGTCTGTAGCCCAAAAACAATATGTGCTGCTTCACATCATGGTCTAGCTATATACCAAGTTTCATTTTAATCGGATGTAAACTGTAGGAGGCGTTAGCCGGAAACGAAAAAGTTTTCTGACGGACGCCATACCCCGTAAAATAATATGTCCCGTTTTTCAAACAGGTGTATAATAATTCAAAAAAGTATAAATGCAAGAGTTATGGTTCTTGCGCGCTGCATGTTGTCTAATGCTGATTGATATTTACATGACCTTTCTTGAAGATATCTTGAACAGGTTTCAAGTTACAGAGCGGACACGATTTTGTGACGCATAAAGTTCCAAGTGAAATAACTCAAAAAGTATAAATGCAAGACGTATGGTTCTTGTGCTCTGCATGTAAGATAATGTTGATTGATATTTATATGAAGTTATGTGGAGACAGCTTGAACCATTTTCAAGTTACAGAGTGGACAAGATTTTGTGACAGACGCCCGAGGGAAAAAACAATACACATCTCCCTACCCTAAAGGGAGGAGACATAAATATCAGAATCCTAGCTCAAGCGGGAGGGGGTATATTGCTTTTGGTGCAGATCTTGTCAGCACTGGCGTCCCCATCCAAGGGTGTGTGTGTGGGGAGGGGGGGGGGGAATATTTAGAACAGAATAGATTTAAAAACAGGCATAACTGGCATGCTAGGTCCAATGGGGGAAAAAAAAAAAAGCAAGAGGACCATGATGGTCCTATATCGCTCACCTGAGCAAACAGCTTTGCATACTTACTGTTGAAGTTTCAGCCAAGTTTACTGCTCTAAAATTTTTGTATAAATTTTATAACCCTGCACCCCAGTGGCCATGTTTTTTTCATCCATCATGATGGCTTGAACTGAATAGTGAAAGAGGATCACCAAAGGAACAATTCTGCTGTTATATTGAAATTGGTCCAGTGGTTTCTGACAAATAGATTTTTAAAATGTCTTATATAGATATATAGGGAAATTAAGCCCCACCCCCTAACGGCCATGTTTTTTGACAAATCATGACAGCTTGAACAAACTTGGTAGAGGGTCACCAAAGGAAAAATCCTGCCAAGTTATATTGAAATCGGTTCAGTGGTTTCTGACAAGAAGATTTTTAAAGTTTTCTATTTAGATATATAGGGAAAATAAGCCCCACCCCTAGCAACCATGTTTTTTGACGAATCATGATTGCTTGAACAATCTTGATAGGGGGTCACCAAAGCAACATTCCTGGCAAGTAATATTAAAATCAGTCAGGTGGTTTCTGACAAGATGAATTTTAAAGTTTTCTATACAGATATATACGGAAAATAAGCCCCGCCCCATGAAGGCCATGTTTTTTGACGTATCATGAGGGCACAGTCTTAGTAGAAGGTCACCAAAGCACATTCCTGTCAAGTTACATTGAACTCAATCCAACGGTTTCTTACGAGAAGATTTTTAAAGTTTTCTATATAGGGAAAATATGCTCCGCCCCCTAGCCGCCATGTTTTTTGATGAATCATAACGGCTTGAACAGTCTTGGTAGAGGGTCACCAAAGAAACATTCCTGCCAAGTTATATTGAAATCGGTCCATTGGTTTCTGAGAAGAAGATTTTTAAACTTTTCTATATAGATATATTTGGAAAATAAGCCCCTCCCAGTGGCGGCCATTGTTTTTTGATGAATCATGATAACTTGAACAATCTTGGTAGAGGGTCAACAAGGAAAGATTTCTACCAAGTTATAATGAAATCGGTCCAGTGGTTTCTGACAAGAAGATTTTTAAAGTTTTCTATAGAGATATATAGGGAAAATAAGCCCCACCCCCTGGCAGAATTTTTTTTAGACGAATCATGACTGCCTGAACAATCTTGGTAACAGGTCACCAAAGCAACATTCCTGCCAAGCTATATTGAAATTGGTCCATTGGTTTCTGATAAGAAGATTTTTAAACTTTTCTATATAGATATATAGGGAAATTAAGCCTCCCTCCCCACCCACCACCCGGCGGCAATGTTTTTTTGACAAATCATGATAACTTGAACAATCTTGGTTCAGGGTCAAAAGGAAAGATTTCTGCCAAGTATTAATGAAATCGGTCCAGTGGTTTCTGACAAGAAGATTTTTAAAGTTTTCTATATATAGGGAAAATAAGTCCCGCCCCCTAGCTGCTATGTTTTTTGACAAATCATGACGGCTTGGACAATCTTGGTAGAGGATCACCAAGGAAACATTTTTGCCTAGTTATATAGAAATCGGTCCAGTGCTTTCTAACATGAAGATTTTTAAAGTTTTCTATATAGATATATAGGGAAACAAGAGGCCCACGGGCCACGGCTCGCTCACCTGAGTCACTGCAGACATGCAGATGTTATGCAACATTTTTCCAATCCTATCATCAGAACTAATGAAAAGATCATCATTTGAGCAGTTCTTAGTTTTGAAGAAGAATATATGGGCCTGACAGTCAATGGAGCATGATCATTTGAATAAACCATCAATCACATTTCAACAGTAGGATCAATGTGAAATTTGGTGGAAATTGGCTAAGTGGATTCTGAAGAATCATGATTTTATACATGTAAACAGCACAGTGGCAGAGAAATATAATAAATATAAACAAGATGATGGCCATCTAAGATTTCCAATCAGAACAATTTTAACTACTGTTGATCTACAATTCACTTGAACACTTTCAATATAAATGTATATGGCCCATACAAATGCATGGGGAAGCAAATTTGACCTTGGAGGTAAAAAGGTCAAACGTCAACATAGAACCATCATTTTAGCAATTTTGGTAGCTCTCCTGTCCCCCATAATTTGTGCAAAGATAAGGGCCCAGGGCTTATTTGGTTCTGGAGAAGAAGATTTGTAAATTTTTTTTTACCATTATATGGGCATGGCAGCTATTTTGATCAATGGACCATGCCCATTTTAGCAATCTTTCATTCTCCTGCCCAAGGAGGCTCTGCATGAAATTTGAGCAACACTGGCCCGGAGGCTTCAGAGGAAAAGTCATTTGAAATTATCAACATTTTTTCCATACAAATGTATGGGGCCCATACAAATGCATACAGAAGCAAACTTGACCTCGCCGTAAAAAGGTTAAATGTCAATGTATGACAATTATTTTAGCAACCTTGGTAGACCGCCCGTTCCCGATGATATATGCAAACATTCAGCCACATGCCATCCTCGATTTTGGAGAATAACATTTTTAAATGTTTTTTTCCCATATAAATGCATAGGGAAGCAAAAGACCTTGCCGTAAAAAAGGTCAAATTTTAGCAACTTTGGTAGACCCTCCGTCCCCGATGAATTATGCAAAGATTCAGCCCCAAAGCATCCTCGGTTCTGGAGAAGAAGATTTTTAAATGTTTTTACCATATATGGGCATGGCGGCCATCTTGGTTAATGAACTGCGACCATTTTAGCAATCTTTTGTTCCCCCAACCTAAGGAGGCTCAATATGAAATTTGAGCAAATTTGGCCCAGAGGCTCCAGAGGAGATGTTATTTGAAATTCTGAACATTTTTCCCATATAAATGCATAAGGAAGCAAAATTGACCTTACCGCAAAAAGGTCAAATGTCAATGTACAACCATTATTTTAGCAACTTTGGTAGCCCTCCCATTCCCGATGATATGTGCAAAGATTCAGCCACAAGGCATGCTCGGTTTTGGAGAAGAAGATTTTTAAAGGTTTTTCCCATACAAAAGCATAGGGAAGCAACCTTGACCTTGCCGTAAAAAGGTCAAATGCCAACGTACGACAAATCTTATAACAACTTTGGTAGACCTCTTGACCCTGATGATTCTTGCAAAGATTCAGCCCCAAGGCATCCTCGGTTATGGAGAAGATTTTTAAAGGTTTTTACCATATATGTGCATGGAGGCCATCTTGGGTAAACGGACCATGACCATTTTAGCAATCTTTCGTTCCCCCACCCTAAGGAGGCTCCACATGAAATCTGAGCAAAATTGGCTCAGCGGCTTCAGAGGAGAAGTCATTTGAAAATGTTAATGGACGGAGGAAAAGTGATCACTATAGCTCATCCTGAGCAGGAGTCAGGTGAGTTAAAAAAAAAAAGTCCCACCCCCCTGGCGGCCATGGTTTTTGACGTATCATGACGGCTTGAACAATCTTGGTAGAAAGTTACAAAAGAAACATTCCTGTCGTGTTATATTGAAATCGGTCCAGTGGTTTCTGACAAGAAGATTTTTAAACTTTTCTGTATAGATATATAGGGAAAATAAGCCCCGCCCTCTGGTGGCCATGTTTTTTGAGGAATCCAAATGGCTTGAACAATCTTGGTAGAGGATTACTAAAGGAACGTTTCTGTAAAATTATATTGAAATCGGCCCAGTGTTTCTGACAAGAAGCTTTTAAAAGTTTTCCATATAGATATATACATGTAGGAAAAATAAGCTCCGCCCCCTGGCAGCCATGTTTTTTGACGAATCCAGATGGCTTGAACAATCTTGGTACAGGATCACCAAACAAACATTCCTGCAAAATTATATTGAAATCGGTCCAGTGGTTTCTGACAAGAAGATTTTTAAAGTTTTCTATATAGATATAAAGGGAAAATAAGCCCCGCCCCCTGGCGGCCATGTTTTTTGACGAATCCAAATGGCTTGAACAATCTTGGTAGAGGATCATCAAAGTAACACTCCTGCAAAATTATATTGAAATTGGTCATACTTTACTGGATGTATTTGGCCAGACAGTCCCGAGCAAACATTGTAAACCCCCATGAGATGCTACAAAATGTGGTGTCACATCAGGGGCTAAACTGTTTGCCACCCATTGAGCTATTTTTAGACAAAACATTCGGTAGTAAATTGTACTTGTTAGCTCACCTGAGCGCAAAGTGCTCATGGTGAACTATTGTGGTCAGTCAATGTCCATCGTCCGTCATGCGACATCAACAATTGATTTAAAAGCCTACTCCTACACCCCTGGGCAAATTGACTCGATACTTGATAGGAAGCATCGGGGTGACTTGTACATCAAAAATAGCTAAAATCATGCCCATCGGAAATCCAAGATGGCCACCATGGCCTCCATCTTGAAAATCTATTTTTCGCTTCTTCTCCTGAACCGAAAGGCCAATTGACTCCAAACTTTCTAGGAAGCACTGGGGTGACTTGTAGATCAAAAATAGTTAAAATCTTGCCAATCGAAAATCCAAGATGGCCACCATGGCAGCCATCTTAAATCTATTTTTAGCTTCTTCTCCTGAACCGAAAGGCCAATTGACTCCAGACTTGCTAGGAAGCATCGGGGTGACTTGTAGATCAAAATTAGCTAAAATCGTGTTGATCAGAAATCCAAGATGGCCACCATCTTGAAAATCTATTTTTCGCTTCTTCTCCTGAACGGAAAGGCCAATTGACTCCAAACTTGCTAAGAAGCATCGGGGTGACTTGTAGATCAAAAATAGCTAAAATCATGCTGATCGGAAATCCAAGATGGCCGCCATGGCAGCCATCTTGAAAATCTATTTTTCGCTTCTTCTCCTGAACCGAAAGGCCAATTGACTCCAAACTTGCTAGGAAGCATAGGGGTGACTTATAGAGCAAAAGACGCTAAAATCATTCCAAACGGAAATCCAAGATGGCCACCATGGCGGCCATTTTGAAAATCTATTTTTCGCTTCTTCTCCTGAGCCGAAAGGCCAACTGACTCCAAACTTGGTAGGAAGCATCAGGGTGACTTGTAGATCAAAAATAGCTAAAACCATGCTGATCGGAAGTCCAAGAGGGCCACCCTGGTGGCCATCTTGAAAATCTTTTTTTCGCTTCTTCTCCTAAACCCAAAAGCTAGTTGACTTGAAACTTGGTAGGAAGCATCGGGGTGACTTATAGATTAAAAATGGCTAAAATCATTCTGATTGGAAATCCAAGATGGCTGCCATGGTGGCCATTTTGAAAATGTAGATTTTTCACTTCTTCTCCTGAATCAAAAGGCTTATTGGCTTTAAACTAGGTAGGAAGCATCAGGGTGACCTGTAGATCAAAAATAGATAAAATCATCCCTATCAGAAATCCAAGCTGGCCGCTATGACAGCCATCTTTAAAATCTATTTTTCGCTTCTTCTCCTGAATTGAAAGGCCATTTGACTCGAAACTTGGTAGGAAGCATTTAGGTGACTTGTAGATCTAAAATAGCTTAAATTGTTTGGATAGGAAATCCAAGATGGCTGTCATGGCGGCCATCTTGAAACTCTTTTCCTTTCACTTATTTTCCTGAACCAAAGGGCCAGTTAATTTGAAAATTGGTAGGGAGCATCAGGATGACATGTTGATATAAAAATAGCTAAAATCCTTCCGATTGGAAATCCAAGATGGCGGCCATCTTGAAAATCTATTTTTCTTTACTTCTTCTGAACTGAAAGACCATTTATTGACTCGAAACTTGGTAGGAAGCATCAGGGTGACTTGTAGATCAAAAAACGCTCAAATGGTTGCGATAAGAAATCTCAAATTGCGGCTATGGTGGCCATCTTGAAAATCTGTTTTGAACTTTTTCCCCAGAACCGAAAGGGCAATTGACTTAAAGTTCATTGGAAGTATCGAAGTGACTTGTAGATCAACAGTAGCTAAAAGTCATTCTGATTGGAAATCCAAGATGGCTACCATCTTGTTTATGTTTATTATATTTCCCTGCCACTGTGCTGTTTACATGTATAAAATCATGATTCTTCAGAAACCACTTAGGCAATAGCAACCAAATTTCACATTGATCCTACTGTTGAAATGTGATTGAGAGTTTGTTCAAATGATCACGCTCCATTGACTGTCTTGCCATATATAATATTCATCTTAAAAATTAAGAACTGCTTAAAGGATGATCTTTTCATTAGTTGCGATGACAGGATTGGAAAAATGTTACATAACATCTGCATATCTGCACTCACAATGCTACTCAGGTGAGTGGCCTCTGGGCCTCTTGTTCAATTTTAAATAAAGTATGGTAAGGAGTTGAGGTGAGTAACCGACCCAGAAATCAAATTTCGGGTAAGGTGTTCACATGCTGTGTTTAAAGGAGTGTAGATATTGATGTAGTGTATGTACAAGAATCTCAGACATGTGACAGACTATTGAAGCGATATATGAGCCTCTTCATGGGATAAAAATCTTATGCCATATGCGAACAACAAAGACACATGGTTTTTGCTATGCGCAGTCTGATCAGCACCGTTGTTGTTCGCTGTCTAGACAGTAAACAACCCATCAAAACTTTCAAGACTAGCTAATCTGGCACAATGGCCGAGTTAGCCAGTCTACGGCTGAGTAAGCAGGTCTGAGTCTTATTTGGTCGAAAACCTCGAAGACAGGTTTTTCATGTCGTTGCTTATATATTATCTGTACTTTGACAAAGTGCAGGGAGACTTTGTAGCGGCATCACACAGTGCTAAACACAAGCTACAATTGGATTAATTAACGCATAATTTTACTGCAAGCATATTTTATTTTCGGGCTTCAGAAGGGGGACAATAGGACCTTATGCACATACTCCTTTCAACTTCTTAAACCTCATTGAAATATATTTATATCGGAAAGATTATTAAATCCAGAAAATAGGAGCTAAATTTTGCAGTAAGGAGGGTGTACATGCCGAAAAATTGTTATGCCATGAATTATACGATTTTTGCTTAAAGGATCTGTTTTAAGGTCTTTGTGAACATGTCGCTTTGTGACAAATGTCTTATATTGAATTAATTTTCTCCGTAACACATTATCCAAGTTGATAAAATAATATATAGAGGCTGTTGCATTATGTGAGGGATTTTTACAGATCCCTCATTTATTATTCGGAACTAGCGAAACTATTTGGAACTAGCCAAATCAGTGGAGAACTTCACATTCATCACAAGGGCAGATAACCTAAGGCGGACAAAGTCTTTGGTGTGATATTTCAAGGAAGGCTAGTACTCTGTATCAGCCAATAAAGTCCAAATTTTGATCAGCCACTTATTTGGAAATTGTTATGAAGCATAACTTTACCTGGTTCTAGCCAAATGACTGTATCTGATCAATTGTGCCAGCTTTAGTGTTCAGACAACAAAATTCACTTGCCTACACCTATATGCTTATGTGTGTGCAGAGTTGGAGCATGGGTATGTCACTATGACTTTGAGGATTCAAAATGTTCTTGGTATTTTTGCAGCTAATAAAAATTGTCCAGATAATTGAGGAGTGTGGGTAAAAAATATTTCAGTCATTATAAATAAAGATAAAGAGCCTTAAATAAAAGGTTGCATATAAGAATTTAAGAAATAGACAACATAAGCTGTGTAGAGCTTTTAATGCTTATAAGTTCTTTCAACAGCTAGCCCTACTGGGATGTCCAACAGAACCATGATCAAAATCAAGATTTGTGATCTAGTTTGCTAAGTTTTTACTATACATATGTGTACAGTATAATAATTACTGTATTTTTTAAGTCTAGTCCCATATAATTCACATCTTAGAATTTTTTGCTGTTATTATTTAGCCCGGTTTCATGTATTTTCACGTTACTAATGGTAAAACGTTTCATCATAACTACTTACAGAGACAAATGCTGAAAATAATTCTGAAGTCATCTAAATTATTATCTGAGCATTTATTTTATGTACAATTAATGCAGTTCTTTGGATTTGATTTGTGAAAGCATTTGTGTAAACAAGCCAACCATGTTGCCGCCATTTTGAACCAAAAGCCATGTAACTTCGCGTTAATTAAATCTTTGGCAGAAAATCATCATGTAATTGTAATGTGATTTTTGCAAATTTTGGCCATTTTCAAAATAAAATACGGATACCGTATTAATCCGCCTATAAGACGATTTGTTTATAAGACGGGGGCTGTTTTTGGGCCCTTCCCAGGCAGGATTTTGCTTTTAATTAATTATAAGATGGGTTAAAAAAGTCGCCTGTCGGAGACATTCCCTGCCACTCAGAAATTCCTAAAGTACATGAAGACATCGGCGATGATTGGTCAGATTTGTAAGTGAATTTATCACAGAGCAGGAATTAAAAAAAACTCCAAACACCACTTACAAGCATGCATACCGTATTTAACTGTGTATAACACGCACCTTATTTACCCAGAAAACGTTTATAAAAATCCGATGTGTATTATTTATAGGAACACCAAAATCGGGACAGAAATCACCAAGATAATCGGTCGCGAAAACTCATGACATTCACGATCGCCCGTTAAAAATGCGAAATAGAATGATTGCTATAAGATATTCATGATTTTTTATACCTATCTCGCCCATACCAGGGTTCTGGCAGCTCAAAACAAGCAACTCGATCTGATTTGTAGTAATTTGATATCCTTTTCATGTCCATGCTTTTTTTGTTTACGCTTTTTTATTTTGCTGATCATGTGATCTCTTCAAAGGGAAACTACTCAAACAGGCATATGCATATGAATCTGTATTGATTACCGGACTTTGACAAGACTCAACCGTAACTTGAATAAATCAGCCTGCACAACTGATTTATTGTAGTTCAAAATAGGAAATAAATTTGGTAGAACATAAATATTGGCACGAACGATCATACATTGAAAAAATAAAAAAGTATTTAAGTTTATGCAATTATTAAAATTATTGATAATAAACAAAACCAACTGGGCTTTTGAGGTAGGTAGATCGGTCATTTGCATTTTATCTTTTATTTTCTTACCACCCAGCTAGCATTCTACGTAAATCTACATCGGGCCGTCATCGGCCCGTCAGCTACCCTGACGGGCCGATGACGGCCCGATATAGATTTACGTAGAATGCTGACTGGGCATATGTTTATCTTTTTTTTTTTTTTTTTTTTTTTTTTTTTTTATTTAAACTTTTCTTCCAACTTACCAAAAAAATTGTTTGAAATAAACAATGTTTATGATAAAGAAAATCAAACTACCAGCATACATCTGTGCACTTAATTGGTTAATTGGCAGTCAGAATGACAACTAGTCGACTTTAGTTGTTGTTTGCATTGCCCTGAGGCACTGAGTTGATAATTTCACGTCTCAGTTAAGAAAGTGACACAAAGAAGGTGTTAATTATGAGAACACAAAAGAAATAACTACATTTTTATTATCATAGCGTCTGCAGTGGGGAAGCAAAGAACTGCCTACACTACATCAAGTTGCCTGAGGCCCATGGTAACAGAGCTGCACAACGAAAATTCAGTTAGCATTATCGTAAATTCTGCCTGTTTCTACTCTAAACCTTCCGAGTTCGGCCATTTTCAACTCAATCCTAGTGAAATTTGACACTTAGTATCTGGTAACTTAGTAAATAACGCACAGATAAATTCTTCGTGTTTTACATAGAACATCTCTTTTTTTTTTATTTCAAAACTATTTAGCAAATATTCAGTGCGTGTTATACATGGGTGCGAGTAATACACAGAAAAATTCGGTACTTCACCTACAAAATTACCTTGCTGCTATTTCTGTCAAGGGACGAAGGTAAACATTATATCCTTCTACCGGTTTCGAAGATCGGCATTTTCCGTGACCACCTGGCACCACCGGACTTTGCCGAAAATACCGATATGGCCAAAGATCTTGATTATAAGATAGGTCTGGATTTTTGGGAGCTTTTTTTTTTTTTTTTTGGAAAAATCCCCGTCTTATAGGCGGATTAATACGGTACCTTAGATTTGATATTTTCATAGAAAAAATAAGTTAGTCTTAGCTGTAAAAATTGATTTAATAGATATAGGTGTAAATGTCATTAAGGACTGTTATCACCACGGTCAATATATTTCTTTTCTAAGCGGAAATCACAAAACAACAGTGTATTTCTGAAAACAAACCTTGCCCACTAAAGCGTGACTTTGTATTTAAAACATCCAGCAGGTAGGTGGCGCTGCCGTTTATTTTCATTGAGAAATCAGTTTAACGCAATATTGAATTTAACGCGAAAATACATGGAGTATATTACTTTTATTCACACAGACTATTTAGGCTGACAAAATTAATCAGATAATTGATTAACTGATCTATAAATTCCACAAAAATGATTATCATTACAGATGTCTTATAATCAATGAGACGCCACATTTTGCGGCATCCCATCTGGGTCTACACTGTTTGCTCAGGCCTATTTGACCAAATACATACAGTAAAGTATAACATGGGAAGAGTCCTGCTCAGACAGACAAGTAAATTGACCAAATCTTTTGTGATAAATAATCGATCACAATGACAGGAGTGATAATCGACCAGATTAGCCAGCCTTAGAGTCTATTTATACATTGTATTTGCTGTATGATGATTCTAGCGAATAAAAAGAAAAGAAAAAAAATGCAACAATGTATCCATTTAAAGATACTGCCTCCAGATTTGTGGGACTTTTACCCAACCCGATCACATGATGAACAGGCCCTGCCTAAGGCAACTCTGCCCTGGAGACTATAGGCAGCCCAACTACTTCGCTGGCCCCGATGGGCGGGGGCCGTGGTCTGTGGGTCGTGATTTCTGAATACCCGATAATCAGTGCACGCCGGTAATAGGTACCAAGTTACGCTACACTACCGGTCACAGGAGCTTGACATTGGATAATTTCTACTTATAGGGCCTGTCCTTCGAACCTTCGATTATTTCATAATCGTAGGGACAGGCCCTATAAGTAGAAATTAGCAAACGTCAAAGCTCCTGTGCTACCGGTTGCCTACATGAAATGCACTTTACGGCATCAGGAATTTTGCTGAAGAACTGAACAAGTATCTGTTGTTGTTTTTCGCGTGCGACACACCATGAATTTCAAAAATGCAGGTAAAAGAAGCTTTCATGTCTGTAGCCTCGCGAAAAATAAACTGTTCGACAGCCGGTAGATTCTAGTAAACAAGCTGGTTGTCATACGACAACACACACAGTTGTCGCAACACCCAGAAGGTCGGAAACCAGACACGATACGTATCGCTGAGCACTTTCATTGGCTGACTGACATCACATGTCTCAGTCGAAACACTCGGTGTTATTCGCTTTAATCGTTGCGACTTTTCAGGCCACGACAAGGGTCCGTACACACAATTCTGTTCTATTCCATACGTGTTATCATTTGACGCCACCGTCGTGGCTGCTTCTTCGCGGCTGCTTCTTCACAGCCACGAGGCGGTGTCGCTACAAGAAAATGCATCTGTATTATTGCAAGGAAGTATCCGTCAAAGAGATGGGATATTTAGTCCTGATTCAAGAGGGCGTCAATGCCTACCATGTTGTTTAGTATTATTGGTGAAAGCTGTACAGAAAAGGATCTGTACCAACAAGTTGAATGTCAACAACATGAATGAAATTCTGTTTGCAGGAGATAAATTATACAAGTATGCAAAAAAGAATGCCAAGACATATCATGACTATTTAGAGCCATGTGATTTGCCATCTTATTTTTCACTTGACAACCAGTATTATCCCTGGAAAGTGAAAAAAAAAAAAAAAACATTTTCAGGAAATTTAAATATCTTATCCTTAGTGGAGTATCCTTTCCTTGATTTAGAGACAGGACTCGCTATGACTTTCTCATTCAACCCATATGCAGTCTTCATTTGCAACGGCTTTTCTATTGCATTATTGGAACAAGGTGACTGTTTCTACCTTTTTGAGTCACATGCAGCTTCAGATGGAATGCCAAATGTTAATGGCAAAAACATTTTGTTAAAGAAAACAAATATAACTGGCATTTTCCTTACATTTGCGTAGATTGTTTAGTTTTGATAATTCCTTTACTACAACAGCGGTGAGTCAGTTTGATTTGCATTCGCTCTGTATATCTCATGTTTGCAGGGAGACCATAAAATGATACCAATGAGCTGGGTTTCAAATTTGTGACATAACTACCTATCCTCCTTTACAAGAATGTATTTCATTTGAGTTGTGTCCATCACAGCCTTATGCTTCCTCCCAGCTTGCTGACAGCTTAAATGAACACGGTTCCACATTACTTGATTCACCCCTTATATGTGAAGAATTGCAAACCTCCCTGAATAAGAAACTTAAGTTAAGTGACACATCAAAAGATGGTTTGAGCAGTAAGAAATTTAAAAACAAAGAAAGTGCTATAGTCACACAGTTTCACAAGTTGCTGTCTTGTGGTCCCCAGTACATACGTACAAGTTGTTGTCAAACATTTTTCAGACATTCTGATGTTAAATTTGATATTCAGGGTCTAAAGCCCGAGATGAAAAGACTCTGTACATTAGGACATAAAAGTGTGGAGGATAAGGAATGGATCTGTCAACAATGTGCTAATAGTTTGAAGAAAAATAACTTGAACAAATATCTTCCTTTTTGTCAAGCCCGCTTGCGCTGAGCAAGACATAGTCACCATAGCTGCATTTAAGTGTATATTAGTGAGTCCATCCGTATTTGTCCGTCCTAGCTAAAAATTTTGCATGCAGAATCATCTTTCAGTGTAGTTTGAAATTTCTCCAAGACTTGGCCTTGAGGTCAGATTTGTCAAGGACATGCACTTACCAGCAGAATTTAAGAGTTTTTAAAGAAAGTCTTCTATTCAGGAAGTGCAATGCCCAGATGCTTGGTATATTCCATAGAGCTCCATCTTATCGTATAGTATTGGTAGCATTGGAATGTCGTCTATCTTCTTTGCATGTATTGTGTAAAATTGCATAGAATATACACAGCACTCCATTAGTACTTTACAAGCTAGCAGACTCTTAGGACTATCAGTCCTTTGATTTGTTCTGTAATTCCAAAGGATCCTGATTTTTAGAAGGATTGTTGCGAAATGAATCATCCTTCATGTCTCCTAGCAGCTTGGAGTGGAACCCTGTTTTCATATGTATTAGCATAAACCCTAGTGTGCTAGAGCACCTGAAAAATTCATACCATTACGAAAACACGCCTATTCAAATATATTGAAAATGTCACCACCAAAAACTGAAAGTTTTCAGATAAAAAAAATTGATATTTTTCATATTTCTGCTCAGAACATAGATTGTGGGTACTCGTTAGAACCGCCTCGACGAGGCGGTTCTAACGGGTACCCACAATCTATGTTTTGAGCAGAAATAAGAAAAATAATGTATACCCCTGTAAACCCAAGTTTTACTATATAAAAGTGGAGTTTAAAGGGGTCAGAATTATATAGGTATGTTTTCGTGATGCAGAATATCAGTACTGTATCGCAGCACGAGTCGACGTATTATAACGTCTACATAAGATGCTGCGATCACACAAAATGTTCTTAAGCAGGGACCCTTTGGAAATAAAAAGAAAACAATAGACTTGGTTTATAAGAAATAAAGCTCGAGGCGGTCAGCAAAGACGCTCATCACATCGAAGGCATGCACAAGCTGAGGTGAGTCTGTCTTTGCCTGGTAAACATCTCAGATTGCGACCCAATTATTTAGCTCCTTTTATTACTTCTGATCCTGATCCTAAACTGTGCCCGTTTGACAAGACTATGTGCACCTGCATATGGACTTGTTTCCGATACTGGGCGCATATGTTTTTTCTCATGATGTTGTTCATTCAGGTCCTAACAGTGCATCGAGAATGGTAGCCTGGAGAAACTGATATTTTTGTTTAACCAAAGGATACTGGGTAGAAAGTGTGCCAAGGATAGTGGTTATCAAAACAATATGCTTATGAAAAGAATCATTCGTCTTTTTTTCGGAAATACCGTACTAATTCTAAATATTCGGACATTCTGTACGCTTTTCCGTACTTATCCTAAATATGTGGACGTTTTTAGTCCTTTATAATAAATGTATTTATCCTAAGTTTGAACAAATCTATTTCACAACACCACCTCTTTATATCTGAAGTGCAAGACGGAATATAATAAGAGGACCAAAGTGGTCCTCAACGCTCACCTGTGCTCAAAGTAGTTCCAGGTCACTCAGTGTAGCGGGACTTTTGATGTAACTCAAAAACTAATGTTTTGATTTTTATGAAACTTGGCACACACCTTGTGCAATCAATTAGCGTTACAACGGTGACGACATGTGCGCGTATCTTGACGTCACATACCGTGACGTCACGTAACGCTCAGTCGTTCTGAACGTCAAGGATAGCTTTTGCGCTGAAGAACAGCCGCCGTCGTAATTATTATTTATTGAAAACGCTACAGAAAGTATGCGGAGGACAGGCTCTATCACGCACTGCAGTTTATAGATTGATAGATGTTTTTAAAGATGGTAGAGATAGGGTTGAAAGTAGGCACAGTCCTGGCCGGCTAGTCGAGGCAACGGACGAAGAAAATGTGAGAAAAGTGAAACAGGTCTTGGATACCGACAGACGTCTGACATGTGATGAGTTAACCTATGACTTGGGAATAAGTCACTGTTCGATTTATACCATTATGAGGGATAAATTGAACATGAGACGCGTGGCCGCACTTTGGGTACATGTACCCACTGCTTGTCTGAAGACCAAAAAAGAGCACGCACCTTTGTGGCCGAAACATTATTTAGTGGGTTCGAAAGAGAGGGTACGAACTTTCTTAATCGCATAGTAGCAGTCGATGAAACCTGGGTCAGAAGCTATGAGCCAAAGTTAAAGCGTCAGTCGTCCGAATGGCAAACACCAGCCTCGCCATAGCCAATTGAATTCAAGAGAGCACAATGTCATTTGAAGATGATTATGATTTTTGCATATGATAACACTGGGATATTATGTGGTCATCGAGTTCCAGTTGGTCAAACAGTAAACCAAGAGTACTATCGAACGTTTCTGGTGGATATACTACGGCCAGCAATCAGAAAGAAGCGGAACACATTACTTGAGGTGACACCCTTAATTCTTCATGACAACGCCGCATTCCATAAAATACAGAGTGACGTCATGCTTACACCATATAAGTGGAGCGTATTACCTCAGGATCCCCTCTCAATTGCAAGTTTAAGGATGATCCCATTAAAACTGATGGTGCTTTGCAGCATGTAAGGTTAATTATAGGCGCCTTTAGTAATTAAGGGACACAACTCTATGTAACAGACTTCAAACATTTTGGAAATCAAACGTTTATGAAAGCTTATCTATGTCCTCCTCATCAGGAACATCCAATCAAAACTGAAGAAGTTGTACTTTTTAGCAATCAAGGACCATGTAAAACAAAGTCTGAAAAATGAATCTATAGCGGGCCGTTATCGACTCGTCAGGGTAGCTGACGGGCCGATAACGGCCCGCTATAGATTTATAAAGAATGCTAGCTGGGATAGGCTATACAATGTCAATATTATTCATCAATTTATAAGATAAAACTGTAACATATGTGTGATAAGTTCTAGGACAATCTGATCAAAACCTATGAGCTATGTACAGAATTCAATGAAGTCAGTGAACTAAAAGTTGCACTTAATGGTCAAACATCACTGACTTCATTCAGATTGGCATGTTAGAGTGCACCAATTTCTTATTCATGTTCATAAAGAAAGAAACACATGACTTACAGATTTTCAAGGTTTTTATTATTTTGAGAATGAACAGTGTATTTTATTGTAACTTTGGTTTATATACTTAAAATCGCTTATCAACACACATTATGTTTTTTATGAATGTTAAAGCTAACTGATACAGCATATACCGAACAAAAGTAGAAACTTGAGAGTTGTTTTGCTTTTGTTTCATACAAACAGACAGACGTTCAGCTTCACAAGCCTTTCAAAATTAGTTCTACACGGTTCTGCTTTTGTTAGATTTTTACAAAAAAAAAAAAAAAAAACTTCGTCATATTTGTGCATGCACAGATGACTGAATTTTGTGTCAAAATAAAAGCGTCGCGTTTCCGGGCAACAAAACATGCAGAGTATAGATGCTATTTTGACCTTACGCTATCTCCCACCTCTGAGAAACGATGATTTGGATGTTTGCAACCTTAAAACAAAATAACAAGGTAAGAAACAACCACGTTACCTTAAAGGAATTCCTTAATATTTTAACAGAGTATTTAACTTTCTCTAACGTTGCTGAACTGCAACCGCAAAATAATATTCACTGCTCCAAGTCAAAGTGTTACTACCTTGAAACGTTGAGCTTGATCCTATGAAAACTGCAGGGGGAGGTATCCACAAATGAAGTGCAGATTCAGGGCAGAAGCGTGTTCGATTGTGACTGCAATATCATATGCACTGCTGCACAGCTTGGCCTCAGTATCTGTATAATATTATAATAATTAAATGAAAATTGTAGTATTAGCCAGAAAGAAAGTCATATCTAAGAATCATTTATTTAGAGGGTTATAACTGTCTTAATGTTTGGTGTATTGTTACCTCAAAAGAATGCATTCTGTTCCACTTCATGAACTAACTATCCAATAACTTTCAGCTTGATAGATGAAAACAGTTGAAGGAGTTGGACGGAAATGAAGTCGTGCATGAACTATCCTTAAAGAGCAAAAAGTCTATTAAAATTTGGTGTACTGTTTCCTCGAAACAATGTGCACTTTACCACCTCATAGTCTAACTGTTCACGCCGGCCTCGGTGGCTCAGTTGGATGCGCATCCGACTGCTGAATAGGAGGTTGCGTTCGAACTCCGCCAGGTCGGCAACATTATTTCGTGGAACTGATCATGAAATCATTTCTGCTGTCATTCTTTCCCTTCCGCTGATTCAAGAAGGACAGTTGTCAGTTCCTGGTGAAAAAGCCAAGTAGTGTCCAAAAATTAAGTAAAGTATTGAAATCTCTACCAAAACTTGCTGTAGTGTAACTTCGAAACAATATGCGCAGTACCACCTCATAGTCTAACTGTCCTTCAAGTTTCAAATTCATTCGATGAAAATTGTAGGAGGAGATATCCTGAAACAAAATCATGTCTGAAAGATATTTAATAAATGGTGATAACTCTATCAAAATTTGGTGTACTGTAACATATCAAAAAAAAAAAAAAAAAAAAAAAAAAAAAAAAAAAAAAAACTCGATCATACTATCACCAAGCTTCAACCCAATCTTATATGTAAGGTTCAGGAAGATCTGATCACACCTCAAAGAGTTCTGCTTATGTCAATGTCAAAAAGAAGCATTTTCAGCAATCAAAGGGACATTACTCTAAACTCAATACTCTGACCTTGACAGCCTTCAAATTCGCCCTTAACCCATGCCCACCTTACTTGCAAGTTTCATGATGGTCCAAGCAAACCTGAACGAGTTTTGCTGATGATAAAGTCAAATATATGATTTTAAGCAATTAAGGGGACGTAACTCTCAGAGAGATGATCCGATCTGCTCAGTTTAAACTCATCCAAGATTTTATCGAAGTCCACCTTATCTGTAAGTTTCAGGAAGATCCGGTCAAAAATGAACGAGTTATGCTGATGACAAAGTCAAACAAAGACTTTTTCATCAATCAAGGGGACGTAACTCTAATATATATAATCTGATTTGGACAGGTTTTGAATTCTTCTGAGGTCCTCTATCCATGTCCACCTGATCTGCAAATTTCAGGAAAAACACTGAACGAGTTGTGCTGATGATAAAGTCAAATAGAGGCATGTTTCAGCAGTCAAGAGGACGTAGCTCTAAGATTATCCTATCTGGCCAGGTTTCGAATTCACCCGAGATTTTATCCATGTCTAACTTATCTATAAGTTTCAGGAAGATACAGTAAAAAAATGAAGGAGTTGTGCTGATGACAAGCGCTTTTCCATTGTAAGCCTATGGGACCTTTTGGTTGCTATAGCAACAAAGGCTTTCATTGGATCGCCATATAAAGCTTATGTCATCAATCCGCTACAGATGAGATATGGTTATGTGCTGACGGACGACGGACAAAAGGATAATTGGATGCTGCTGTTCTAGAAGCTCCCCTGCAGCTTTAGGTGCAGGTGAGTTAAAAGCCTTATTAACCCTTTATACGCTAATCGCAACTGCAGCAGACGACATGTTGATCAAGGCTTGCAAATTCATCACAAGAACATGCCTATATAATTTTGACCCCCTTAAATCCCACTTTTATATAGTAAAACTGGGGTTTACAGGGGTATACATTATATCTTATTTTTGCTCAAAAACATAGATTAGTGGTACTCGTTGGTTCTAACGAGTATCCACAATCTATGTTTTGAGCAGAAGTATGAAAAATATCAGAGTTTTTATCTGATTTTTTTTCTTTTTTTTTTTTTTTTTTGGAGGTGGAATTTTCTATATATTTGAATAGGCATGTTTTCGTAATGTTCAGTTTTGTTTTTTTTAAAGACAATAGAGCTCCACGCCTACATGCCGAGTTAGGTATTATATTAGCATTATATTAATCCGCATTGAGACTACTGCATCTGTGTCTCAATCTCGTCAGTTGGATATTAGTTTTTCTGTGGTCCAAGGAGAAGAAAATCATATTAATCGGTTATTTCCTACCCCTGTTTTTAAACTGCAAAAGGGATTGACTACTCCTAATTTCGTTATTCAGCTCATTCCATATTTTTAAAGTTGATGAAAAGAATGATGTTTGAAATGAAAATAATATTGAAAATGCAATAACAAAATCGGAACTGTTTCTAAGATTAGTGTCACCTACAGTGTTTGGTAGCATTTCTCTCAAATAATCTGGTGCTTCTTTGTTTATTATTATGTACAATAATGTTAATTTTTTTATACTTGTTCTTTCGGCAAGAGTTTTCCACCTAGTTTCAAGATTCAGTGACTGCAAGGAAGAAAAAACCGGAAGACCAACTACTATTCGAGCTGCGTTCAGTTAAACTTGTTCAAGCCTAGTTGAATCAGTTGTATTACAACCATCCCAAACTTCGGATGTGTATTAAAGAACTGGACGTACATAAGTGCAGTATAATTTATTTAGAACATTTTGTAGTAACTGGTATTTCAAATTTCTTGGATAGCTTATCTTCATAGAAGATGTCTTCACAAGAACATGCCTATATAATTTTGACCCAAACAAATCGATGTGTTTTGTCCACTTATTGCTTGATGACAAAATTACACCAAAATGTTTATGACTGTCTATTTCGTTTAAGATATTATTTTCATACCTTAAATTCATATTATAGTTGCTAAAAATACTTGAAATTATTATTACTTCTGTCTTTAATGGGTTAAAAATTGTTAACTAAGTATTTGCCCACTGACTTAATATCTCAAGGTTTTAGTTCAAAATGCGTTCGATTTCAGCAAGGTCAGAAGAAGAACTAAGTAATATATCATCTGCAAAAACAACGGGCCATACCTATAAGAATATCAGCCATATCTTGTATAAACAATCAAAACAGTAACAGACCCAGCACTGGGCCTTGAGGGGCTCCGGCACTTATTTTTTTTTTCAGACACCATCTCACCATTTATAATAACTTTCTGACTACGATCTTTAAAATAATTTTCAAACCATTATAAAATATTTCCTGGCAGTCCGTAACTTTCGAGTTTAATGTAAAGACCCTTGTGCCATACTCTATCAAAAGCTTTTGATATATCACAAAAAAATATTGTTTCGTAATTTTCTAGAGATGTACATGTTTGGTGCACTACTTCTATAAGAAGATGTACTGTTGAGTGTCCAGGAATAAATAAACGTAAAAAAGATTGCCTTTGGAAATTAAGATTACATTACAGAGTAGAAAATGGGAGTCTCGGGTTTATTGAGACTCTTCATAAGCTTCATAAGCAGTAATGAAGTTTGCAACACTGCTTACGCCCTCTAGCGTATACATGAGCAGAACTCCATTTTCAAATATACATTTTTGTACTACAACGGGCCCAATGATCCCAATGGAAATGAAATATAATCTACACTATGGAGAAGTATAGGGAGACATTCTATGTATAATAGAGAATTTTCTAATATATGATTGTATAAATGTTTATGAACGACCCTTTCAAAACAATTATCAGGACAGCTGATTAGAGATACAGGTCTGTAGTTACTTACGTTAGACTTTTCGCCCTTTTTGAAAAGTGGCATAACATGAGCAATTTTCCATAGACTCGGGTAGCGACATTGTTTTAAAGAAAGATTGAACAATTTGGTTAATGGTATAGCAATTGTTTTGGAGGTGTACTTGAGCAGTCTGTGACTAGCATCATCTGGTCCTATAGCTTCATTAACTTTTAAAGACTGAAGAATATCTACTACTTCCGAAATTATTATGTCTAGATTTTTTTAAATTGCGTCCGTTCTCTTTCCAAAATGATGTATCGGAACGTTTATAGCAGCTATTGTCGATACTGAAGAGAAAAACTCGTTTAATGTCTTTTCAAGGTAGGTATGAGCGTAACTATTATTACTTGTCTGTAAAGGTGGAATACTTACAGAACTTCCCTTTCTCCCCATAAATCTGCCCATAACTTGCCAAAATGTGTAATTTGCATATCCAGTATCTTGATTACCGACTGCATTTTCGATATTATTTAAATAAATTACTTTGCATATTTCTTCATATTGTTAACTTTGTTTCTCTGTCTATTAAAACGTTATCGTTCAGACTGGTTTTTAGTTTCATTTATATCGTCATCCCAGCTGAACTGTTCAACTAGATTGTTTAATGCAGTAAAATCGGCATTTTTATAATTCCAAACTTGTTTGTAATAATTATTTGAAATTGGTAATTTTAATCTCACAGAAACATAAAAAGCTCTATAATCACTAACGTGTCTGTCAAGGGGGATAACTCTTGAATCTAAAATATCAAGGGTATCGCTTACTATAACAGGATCAGATAATGATACTGAGTTTTCAGTAATTCGTGTTGGTTCATTTATAACATTATTTAATCCTAATAAAGTTAAGCAGTCTCGTAACTGGTTATTCGTCAAATTAAAAACAAATTGTATTAATATCACCGACAAGGGTAACATGATTTGTGTAATCAAGAGCTTCCTCTATTGATAGCTGAATATACACAATAAAATTTGACGGGTTGACCACAAAAGCACTGCGGTTGAAACAACATACCAATAAATTGTGAGTTTTCAAATTTATTTCAACCCATATCGTTTCTATGCAAGGGTCTTCTAAGTCAAGTCACCTTTTATACCTTACTGAGTCAGCCACATAGATGATAACTCCACCCCATTTTGTGTTCGGTCGTTTCTTTCTGGATGATTCAGTCCGTCTTATAGCCTTGGTCAATATTGGTATTCTCCAGTGGATATCATATCACATTCAATGACTCAATTGTCTACAACTTTGTTATTGCATAACCAATAACAGACCGATACAAAATTTCATATTTCATATAATTCCCGAAATATGTTATTTCATATGATGTTTTTATTTTCGGTACACATATTCTGTGGGGAATACCCCGAGCCAGTTAACATCAGAAACATTAAGTGGGCTGAAAGAAGATCTAAGCCAATGACAGGCAGTGTAGTTTTGGATTATATAATAAAAAAAGTTTGTTCTCCATATATAGATACCAAACATTAGTTTTGTAATAGGGGCGTGTGTCAAATAAAAACATGCTTATTAAGAAACAAATCGGTCACAGTAATCGTTTCCGAAATAGTGACATCTACTTCATGTAATGAACAGGTGTTACATATGTGCATCGTTGTTACATATACCAACGCTTCACAGTAACCTGTCCACGTGTTACATAAGCGTACATATGTAACACATTGCAATGTGTTACATATGCGTACAGTTGTTGTACGCATACGTATGCGTACAACTATACGCATATGTAACACATTTGGTACATATGCGTATGTGCGACATACGCACACTCACATCTTTTTAGTAGTAGTTTGATCGTGGTCTACACTCTCTGAATATGTAGGATACATGTGACCAGTTGTATTGACAAATGCACCGCACCTTGAGAAAATTTAACTTCGAATGTATTCGCCCACCAAAGATCTTAATCACTCTGCGCATCTGCGTATCCTAAGGTTAAAGGTTTTGATGTGAACTCTTTGGATAGTTAATAATCTAAGGCGCCCATCACGAAAACATACCTATATAATTTTGACCCCCTTAAACCCCACTTTTATATAGTAAAACTGAGATTTACAGGGGTATACACTATTTTTTTTATTCCTGGCGAGGCGGTCCTAACGAGTACCCACAATCTATGTTTTGAGCAGAAATATGAAAAGTATCAGAATTTTTATCCGAAAACCTTCAGTGTTTGTGGTGAAAGTTTCAGTATATTCGAATAGGCGTGTTTCCGTAATGTAAGACGCTCAGCAAAGACTGATCAGACTGTGCGAACGCGCAGACTAATCTGGGTCTTCTGTAGGATCGCAAATCATTCGTTCAAGTTTCCGACGTTGAGGCTGAAAGGTTATTAACTCTTTTATCCCTGAGTTTCTAAAATGGACTCATCGATCTCTGATTCTGGACACATCCGGTTTTTGCAGATAGACTGTTTGAGTTAAAAATCAATTCATAATGGCAAATGATGTAGATCCTGAGGAGACGTCCCATCTTGAATCTGCCAGTGTTTGCAAAGGTATCATTGTTGGTCTGCAGGGATAAATGGGTTGATTGCAGTTTTTCCATTAAGAAAACATGCCTATTCAAATATACTGAAAATGTCACCAACAAAACTGAAAATTTTCAGATAAAAAAATTCTGATATTCTTCATATTTCTACTCAAAACAATGATTGTAGGTACTCGTTAGAACCGCCTCTGCCAGGCGGTTCTAACGCCTACCCACAATCTATGTTTTTAGCAGAAATAAGAAAAATAATGTGTACCCCTGTAAACCCCAGTTTTATTATATAAAAGTGGGGTTTAAGGGGGCCAAAATTATATAGGCTTGTTTTCGTGATGTTTTTCCTAATCCTCCTTCTGGCTGAAGAACAGCTGTATGCCCCGTCAAGTTGATGTCATTAATTTTCATATTAGGCTTCTAATCGGAATAATCCACCTTGGAACTACTGGCATTGTTTATAAATCAAAACATGCTTCCGGTCACCTACATGTGCTATACTTTTTTTTTCGCTTGATTTTTCGCAATAACTTAGTTTTGAGTTTAGCGAAACATGTTCAACGAAATAGTTGTAATGGGCGACCACCGCCAATTTTTTCAAAATGTTCCAGCTTCAGCTTAATTGTGGATTATAGATTATCCGCCTTATCGAATAGAGGACTGCACATGCGCATTTGAAGAAACAGACTCCGAAAAAAAAACATATCGTCCTTTTTTCTCGTGTTCCAGCTCATATGATTTATTTTGGGATGATGTCAGCTGGATCTACGCTGTTGGCCGAAGCCTCTTACAGTTCCCTTTGGCGCATGCCGACGGATTTAATACTTTGCCGGGCGTCGTTTTGGTCCGCACCAGCTTGAACTGAGGGGGAAAATGCTAATCATTATCCTTAAGGCAGGCCTCTTGCAGAAGCTGGTAGCCAACGGGACAAACATATTCCAAATAAAACTGGAGGTTAGTCGGGGCGAAAAACATTTCGCTCTGTGAGAGGCGAACAGGTTACAACTGAATAGTAAGTTTTTGACCGCTATCATATCATTGTAAAAAGAAATGTTATATCTCTATATGAGCCTCGTCAAGTGAAACCGTGCCTTCAGAGCATGCGCGGATAGCGTAGGCCCAGATCAGACTACGCGCATGCGTAGTCTGATCAGGGCCTTTGCTGTCCGCTGCCAGAATCATTCGATACCATAGAATGTATCAATGTAGAGCAAAGGCCTGGATGAGACATTGCGCATGCGCAGGATGATCTCAATCTGCGCATTTTGGCACCTTTTGTTATGTCGCAGCTCATATTATGGTCTAGTAAAAGGGGTGAGGGTCGAGGGCTGGATTTTTGTCAATAAAACTCTAACTTATTATTCACATTCTTTAAACTTTTGGCCTTTATCTTTTCCAGTGTTTCTGGACAAACTACCTTTTTAAGGACTGTTTTGAAACTTCCTTTATATACTTAAAGTCAAAAGTAGCTTTACAGCTTATATTTATACGCGTTTGACTGACTTAGTGTTAGTGAATTTTAAAGATTGTTTTAATGATGCTGAAGAACAATTATTTGTGCTACACATTTGTTGAGCCCTTTCTGTCAATCAGATAATCAACAGGGTCCCTCTGAAGGATCATTATCAAAAGATACGATATTAACCCTTGTCCTGCTGAATAAATTCAGATGCCACACCCCTTCTAATTTTCAGCCAATCAGATTACTTGATCTGGATTGTTGCTATAAATTCAAATACTTAATGGCAAACAGTGCAGATCCAGATCAGTTGGCTTCTTGAGAAGCCAACTGATCTGGATCTACACTGTTTGCAAAGGCAGGGTATATCCGGGTTCAGCAGGACAAAGATCGACAATCCTACACACTCTGTAGAAATCCAAAGAAAACATTGTTTGAAGCTTCCAAAAATATCGGAGATATGTCTTTTACGCGTGGCGAAAGTTTACTACAATCGAGCCACGGAGAGTTAATCATGGCGCCAGGCCAGGAAGCAAATGGCGATAACTTAGGGAAATCTTTTCCATCAAATACTTTTGGAAGGTCATTGCACCTTAAATACGGGTTTATTCCAGGCAAATGCTTCATTTGCTTAGACATGTATTGAAAACTGTTCCTGAATTAAAAAGAAAGTCTGCATCATCTGTTGCGCAACCTCGGAATGCGTCGAATTTTATCGAAAAGGCCGTTAACAACGGAAATCCTATGGGAAAGTGTCATCCATTTTTCTTTTGACATGATAAGAACTTCTGCATCTTTTTCAGATCCTACAAACTCTGTAGAAATCCAAATAAAACATTGTTTGAAGCTTCCAAAAATATCGGAGCTATGTCTTTTACGTGTGGCGAAAGTTTACTACAATCGAAGTTCGAGCCACGGAGGGTTAATCATGGCGCCAGGCCAGGAAGCAAATGGCGATAATTTAGGGAAATCTTTTCCATCTTCTATACAGTGATGGATTGTTGAGTGTACTCGAAGAGGCGATTCTAATGAGTACACACAACATACAATTTCATCATAAAATAAGGACATTTCCTAAATATTTATTTTTTTGGAGTTATCGGAAGAATTTCGTAGGGACAAAAAACGAGTTCGAACTAGCCATGGTAAACGAGCCATCGGTGTTCGAGCCATTGGGGTTTTACTATTGTTTTTTTTTTTTTTATTATTATTATTATTGCAAAGGAGATAATGTCAACGTGAATCAACTTTGAGAAATGGTCCATTAATTAGCAAGGTGGAACAGAAAAAAATGTTTAGCAGGGAATCAGACAGTAAATACCTTGATCAGACTGCGCGGATGAGCAAGCTTATCTGGGCATTCACTGTTCTCATATGTCCGACATTACGAAAACACGCATATTCAAGTACAGTCGAACCTCGTTATCTCGAACTCGCTTATTTCGAATTACCGCTTATCTCGAAGTGAAATTCTGGTCCCTGTTTTAACATGAAACTATGACAACAGGTAACAAAATAATGTGGAAAAGAGGAGAAATTGCTCCTCAGGAGCAATTTCTCCTCTTTTCCACATAATTTTATATACATATTTCTAACTTCAGGAGTCAAATTACATATTTATTTGTTAAATGTGGTTGTTCAATTTATTGTTTTCCTCACTCTCTGAACTCTGATATGTCGAAGTACGGATATCTTGAAGTGTTTCAGTGAATCACTTGGAATTCGAGATAACGGGAGTCGACTGTATGTTGAAAATTTCACCACCAAAAAATGAAAGTTTTCAGATAAAAATTCTGATTTTTTTTTTCATATTTCTGATCAATACATAGATTGTTGGTTCTCGTTAGAAACTCCTCGCCGGAATTTTCTATCCCGAAAGTGTATCAATTGACCTTAAGCGTCAATTAATATTCTCCATTTTTTTTTCAGATAGCAACGATGTTAAATCACGTGACGTGCGCAGTAGTGATCATATTGTCCGTAGGGTCAACCTACGGGGAACTTCAAAAATGGGAAATAGCTGAAGAACGTAAGTTTAAGAATTTCATACAAATTAGATCATAACAAAAATACGCCTATTCAAATATATAGAAACTTTCAACTCCAAAAACTTAAAAATTTCAGATAAAAACTGATATTTTTTCATATTTCTGCTCAAAACATAGATTGTAGGTACTCGTTTGTAGGTACTCGAGGCGGTTCGCCTCGGCGAGACTGTTCTACCGAGTACGCATGTTTTCGAGCAAAAATAAGAAAAATAATGTTTACACCAGTAAACCTCAGTTTTACTATATAAAAGTGGAATTTAAGGGGGTCAAATTTATACAGGCGTGTTTTCGTGATGTATACACAGGGGCACATTATTTCTTACAATAATACAATCATGTGCGACCTGGTGACAACAAAATAAACCATGTTTCTTTGATTTTATCCAGTATGATTTGACGATGGCAATATTATGTCGTCATCGACGCTGTTCAGCTGTTATTGGGAAAACTGCGCGCAAATGTTTTCTTGGTTCAATTTTAGCCCCAAACCAGAGTTTTGGTCTGAAACCGGAAGGCAAATAATATAAATATAAGTACTAAAGGAAGTTATTTCATGTTCACTGAATTATAAACACTATTGGGTCGCGAGCATAGTTTACATGAACCCTATTGGAGATTCACCTACTTAGCTCGAGATCCGTGGTTGTTCATGAACGTTAAGAAATACCATTACGAAAACACGCCTATTCAAATATACTGAAAATTTTACCACCAAAAAATGAAAATTTTCAGATAAAAATTCTGATATTTCTCATATTTCTGCTCGAAACATAGATTGTAGGTACTCGTTAGAATCGCCTCGATGAGGCGGTTCTAACGAGTACCCACAATCTATGGTTTTGAACAGAAGTAAGATAAATAATGTATACCCCTGTAAACTCCAGTTTTACTATGTGAAAGTGGGGTTTAAGGGGGGTCAACATTATATAGGTATGTTTTCGTGATGCCTCTTTTTTTTAAAATAAAACACACTGAAATCCACAGAAATTAGAAAAAGAAACTTTCATAAAGTCGATTCTCGTTATCCCGGCTTCGCTCATCTCGAATAATCGCCCATCTCGAAGTGAAAATCTGGTCCTTATTTTAACATAGAAATCTAACAAAGGTAACAAAATATTATGGAAAAGAGGAGAAATTGATCCTAATGAGTAATTTCTCCTCGTTTTCACAATATTTTCAATATATCTTCAACTAAGAAATCAAATAGCATTCATTTGTGAAACGTGGTTGTTCGAGTTATTTTTGTACAATTCTGCAAACCTGATATGTCGAGGTACTGATAACTCGATGTATTTCAGAAAGGTCCTTTGGACTTCGAAATAACAACAGTCAGCTGTGTTGTAGTGTCTTAGTAAAAAAAGGTTACTACAAGGGTTACGCCATTTTTTTTTTTTTTTTCTGTAGATTATGCGGCCAAAGTTGCGGCGCTGGTTACAGTCAATTATGAAGCTTTACTGGCGGAAGCGGAATCGTTAAAACCCAATTTAGAGACGTGTAGCTCCCACTTGAATTCAACAGTTTCTAAATGTGTGGCTTGCCTTGATACAGTCTCGTGTAAATCAGGGTAAGTGAGCCAAATGTTTGGTTTAAACACATTTTATTCAGAAATATCAATAAATGTAATAAACAACAAATATTGTAAACAATAAATTACAGGATTGGAACGAAAGCATACAAACTTATATACAGTCGAACTTCAATGGCTCGGACATCATTGGGACCATGGAAATTTGTTCGAAATAGTAGTTCGAGCCACTGAGGGTTTAACTTTGGCGCAAGGTCAGAAAGCAAATGGTGATAAATTAGGGATTTCTTTCGATCTTCTATACAATAATTGTATGCTGAGTGGAGTCATTAGAATCGCCTCGATGAGGCGATTCTAATGAGTACACACAACAAGCAATTTCATGATAAAATCAGAACATTTACCTAAATATTTGTTTTCTGGACCTATCGGCGAATTTCATAGGGACTCCAAAACGAGTTCGAATGATCCATGGTAAACGAGCCATCGGTGTTCGAGCTATTCAGGTTTTACTGTATTTCTTTCACCATACAAATTCAACATTGTAAGCAAATTTCGAGTTTTAAATGAAAACAACATTAACATGGCCCATTGTGTAATTTAGAAGTAGTCAGTTTCCTGGTAAATCAAATACAGTTCACTCTCATTATCTCAAACACTGATAACTCAAATCAACAAATAAGCCAAATCAAACAAAAGACAACATAAGTTTAGTTTGCCGCATCTTACACCTCAGCTCTCTTTTTCTGAGAACCAATGTCATCTTAAACGGAAGTTCTGGTCCTTGGCTTTGAGACAATGAGAGTTGACTATATAAGACGTTAGTTTAATATGACATCACAGAGTATTAAGTTATAATTTTGAGCAGAAATCGTTCCTTGGAGAAATACAAGATGGAAATGAACAGAATGTCAAAAGATAAAATAAAAGTTGCCTAGTAGGGAGGTAGTGAGAGTGCGTGTGCACTGGGGGCATCATGTCATTCTAGGTTTGGCCCTGTGACAATATCGAATACAATCGCACACGTGGCTCTTTAACAACCGTTTGTTAAAATCATGTAACCGTTTTGAATCTTATGTGTAATTCAGAACTTTGTTGAATATAGCAAAATATTTTGACTAGGCTCCTAATAACATATGCGTATCGTTCATTACACATATCACGCATTTGCATAAGGAAAAAATATTTGCATTATAAAGAGAATAGCTAACAATATTTGATGCGCAACGTACGAAAACGACCTTTCGCAATTTGCGTAGAACGTAGATCAGAATGCGCACCTGTACAGTCTAATCCGGGCATTTTCTGTTCGACGACTGTTTCCATTGATTCTGTAATGCTACAGTTTCCATTGATTCTGTAAATGGACAACAAAGTCCCAGATCAGCCTGCGCAAATGCGCAGGCTGATCAGGGCCTGCGTTGTCCACAAATAACACAAGGGCCCTTTCACTGCGTTGGGCATCATATATTTTAGTCCTTAATTTTGGGGCTGCGACAATATATTTGAAACAGTTGTTGAGATATTTGGACATTTCGTCTAATTGTCCTGAAGATGTTTTGGATCCTTAGCTATCCACACTAAGCACTGCACAGATTCTAATCAGACTGCGCGGATGCACTGGCTAACCCGAGTCTAAGCTGGGCACCTTCACTTCTAACCGTGCTTGTCTAAGATTTAAGCAAGTCCATTTGACAACTTATCAATGTGTCTAAAAATAGCTGGATGAGTGACAAAATGTGTAGATTTTTGGTCTACTGTCCTTTTGACATTACTTGGAAAGACGCTTTTTGCTTGGCGTTTTATTTAAAATGAAAATATTTTGTTCTGATTCACCATATCTGATCAGAAACTATTTGTCTTTTCCATTTCTGTGTTTTGTTCTCAAATATTTACCCTAAGTTAAATTAATGACCAAAAAGTGGTCTGACCTATGCCATTTCTATAGTAAAGTGATTCTTTGGAAATTTTGATTTAGAAAATATTTTTACTTTTCTTTGCAAAGTTTGAATTATTGATGCTTTACAACAGTATTGTGAAAATTTCAGAAAAAAATGAACAAGCGAAAGTTGTTGAAAATCTGCCTCCAAATTACCTACCCTACATATTTCTGCATAAATTGCATTAAGTTATACAATGGGGAAAAGTGAAATTATTTGATTTTTTACAAACCAATGACTAGAATAAAACTTTTTGTGCATAGATAGTTACGACAAATGGATTTCTCATTAAAAGATGACAAAAATTTGCAAATTTACTTCTGTGTAAAGCGTCAAGCAGAAAACGACTTTCATTTCTGGTCATGCTTTTTTACAGTGCCTCTCTTAAAGAAAAGCTGGGTCAGTGGGCGTCAGCCGTTGGCAATGAAATTGAAAGCTGGCCGAAAAAGGTTGAAAAAGGATTGTCCGTCGTTGTTAATGAGATTGCTTCAGCCGCGGAAAAATTATACAATAAGTACGGGTCAGGAGCTGTAAATGCCCTGAAGACTGGTTTTGAAGAAATCGGTGGAGCATTCGAAAAGCTGGGAAGCTGGATCGAGACTGGATTAAAGGTAATCTCTCTCTCTCTCTCTCTCTATCACACACAAAGACTCGAACATCGATGGCTCGATATCCTTTCTGATTTGAACTTGTTTGGAGTCCTTGGGGAATTCTTCTGAAAGCAAATATTTAGGGCTTTGTAAGAAAATTCTCTGATTGTGTTATGAAAATGTATGTTTGTGTTGAGGTTTTACGGCCCAGTCAACCCAATGGGGTCATGTCGAGCGCGGTCAGTTTACCTAACCACACGTTTACTAGACAGGCTTTGTCCTCTAAGCGGTTAACCAGTATTGTGCACATTCATTCGCCACAAACTGACAACTGCCCTTCTTGAATCAGCGGAAGCGAGAGAATGAACGTAGAAAATATTTCATGATCAATCTCCACGAAAGAATGTTGCCGACCTCGGCGGGGGTTGAACCCGCGACCTCCTGGTCTCCAGTCGGACGGCGCATCCAACTGAGCCACCGAGGCCGGCGTGAAAATGTATGAGTGCTATGGTTAACCATCATTCTAATGCACTTGCGTATGTAACGCGACGTCTGATTGGGTAACGTCAAAAATTTGCGACGGTATATTCTGCGATATACTGTCGGAAATCCGACGTCATCACGTAACGTCGCATCTCATTGGCTGGCATTTGGTTTTACTGCAGCTCACAGCACTTGTCGCTTCGTGCAAATAGTACAATTTTTTCAACAGAAAAATGAATAAATGCATTAGAATGGGGATAACTGCATTCAAATTTGTCATTTGGGGAGGTAAATCGGCGGTTTTACGGTCGCAAATTACGTTTTACGGCTCCGCTGACGCTTCGCCGTAAAACGAAATTTCCGACCGTAAAACCGCCGATTTACCTCCCCAAATGCCAAATTTAAAAGCAGTTATCCCCTAAATGGTTAACATCAAATACCCATGTCAAGAACAAATTTCAATGACCCCAGAGATGTTCGCGCCGTTGAAGTGCCACTGTATAACGCAATTTGCTGTAACCGTAGTCAAACAACACTAGCTAACCGTTTTATTCTTTTCAGTACGCATTGGAATAACCGTGCGATAATTCTATGCACAATGGCACATTTATACCGATCACATTTATACTATCCTTTTATAACGTAACTATTTATTTTGATTTTTCTTTCCATTCTTTTGAAAAAAACAACAACAACAACAACAAAATTAAAAATAAAATAATAACAACAACAACAAATGGATTTCCCAACAATATTCCTGAATGGTCAACTTTCACGAAAAACGCCTATATAGTTTTGACCCTCTTACACCCCACTTTTATACAGTAAAACTGGGGTTTACATGGGTATACATTATTTTTCTTATTTCTGCTAAAAAAAACATACACTGTGGGCACTCGTTAGAATCGCCTCGCCGAGGCTTCAGCAGAGATATGAAAACTACCAGAAATTTTCATTCGAAGGTTTTCCTTTTTTTGGTGGCAAAATTCTCAATGTATTTGAAAAGGCGTGTTTTCGAAATGGTAAATTTCCGGTTCCGCTATTTTTTGATGCAGAAGTGTTTTCAAGCTATTTGTGTATTTGAGCAGTGGCACATCGTCATGGCACATCATTTCCTACAGCACTGTATATGAGCCTAGCGAAGACTTAGATCGGCCTGCACGTCCGAACAAGATGATCAGAGTCTTTCCTATCAGCCTGAAGACTCTATGAATTTCAGTCTGAGTCTTCACTGGGGGCACATGCAATCTTTCAAGAAGTACATGTACTGTGGCCCTGCTCAATTATCTGTCAATGCAGAATGTTGGCAATAAAACAATCGAAAACGTTTTACGGAGTTAGTCTCCATATTCCTAAAAAAAAAGACATTTTATCATCCAAGAAAGGCTTAATAAATTGATACATGTATATGGTATCAATACGATCATAAAATGTGGTACCTGGCAGTCTGTAAAATTTCAGTTAGTCTCTCGTTCTTGTAATGAAATGATTTTGTATCGTATCTTTGAATTAATGTTGCCAACATTAATTCGGAGATGCGATAAAATATCATTTCATTTTTGATCCAGTTCTAAAACGAGGGATTAACTGAAGTTTTACAGACTGTCAGATGCCACATTTTATGATCGTATTAATGCTATAAATTAGTTTATTAAATTTTTTTTTGATAAAAATAATGTCTACTTTTGAGGAATATAGAGTATTTAATGATATCGATACCCTTGTATAAGGACTTTCCCATTGTTAAAATCACTTACCTAAGATAAAGCCCTTTCAAACCGATCTAAATGAGAAAAAAGCCTATTACGAGTAGTTTCAGAATTCAGGTATCGGCATCTCATCTTATTCAATGCTTTATGTAATAAAAATGGTTAACAGAGGTTGGGTAAGGGTCAGAAATGAGGTTGGGTTAGGATCAGAAATGATCAAGAAATTCTTATGATCATGATGAGGTTCTCGATGTTTCCGCCGATCTTCTTACACATATCATGCGTTTATGCAAAAAAAAGTCTGTTCTTTACGACATGACAAATTCCACTTACCAAGAATCTGCTATACATTTACAAAGCGGCTATGTACAGGGTTATGTGCGGGCAATTTTTGCGTGGATCACCCTGTGGTGGTTTTTAAAAGAATATATTCCCTCTTTGCACCGACATTTGATACAACGATAGAATTTGCTAAAACTATAATTTGACTGGCACGAAACCGTCGCTCAAAGACTGAAAGTTAATCAGATATTATGTAAGAACATTGTATTTAATATTCAATGAAAACGTGTTTCGGATATATGTTAGAAACGCCGCACTGTGGCGATTCTAACAAATACCCTTAACATTTAGTTTTTCGAGAAAATAAGAATAAAACAAGGTCGGTATTATGGAATATAACTTAGTAGGCATAGCGTATACTAGATATGTCTGATGTAAAAAAAAATGAACGAGGAACGCAATTGATTAAAATATTATGTGATGTGAATTGTCACAAAAAGTTAGAAAACAAAAATATGTCTAATTGTAGCCAAGAATTAAGATCCAATCTATTGTAATAATAAGTTAATGTACACAATTGGGTTTCAGCTATTACAGAAGGTAATTCTTTGTTTGCTGTCCCGATGTTATTCATTTTATCAAAAATGGAATAGTCCAATTTAAAATAAAATATATAGTCGATAAACTCCAGACTAACGTCTTGTTAGTTTTCAAACGGTAAATCCCAGTCTTCAAAGGGGTGGGATGGATGGGAAGGGTTGCCATGAGCCTGTTTTCCTGGTACAAAGGGAGTTCAATTATTTTTGCTGTCAAGCAGCCTTATGTAGAGGCTACCTATTCCTGAAATAATCGCTTATCGAAGCTCTGGTTCAGTGAGTATCACAACATAATGGTGGGTGGGGTAATCCCATACCTGTCCTTTCTAAGAGACTAAATATGCTATCTCCTATCTTCTGTTAATAGACTGACTAAATGTTGTCACAGTGGCATATAGTAACTAGGCTATCGACACATATAAAAGTGGTATGTGGCAGTTACTTCTGTGGGCATGCTTTGCCAAACTACAATGCGTTATTTGCACTTCACAGATTTTCATAAATGTTGCATCTACCATCTTTGCTAAAAACCACACCATTTCTTTAATCCTGAACAGAAATCAATGGCCTTTCATGATAGTAGTTGGTGATAGCATGGTATTGATAAATTATGGGTGTTTTGCTATATGTCATCTGAGACATGAGTTGTGTGCCCTTGAATGTAGCAAACAGACACCTGTAAAATGAGAAAACAATGCTGAGGTTTAATTGAAGTGTTTTATTGTGCCTAATATTTATTTTTCAACTAATGGGGTTTGTCAGGGAGAAAGATTTAGTTGCATTACAAATACAAAAACAAGAGGACTATGATGGTCCTATAACGCTCACCTGAGCTAACAGCTTTTACTTAAAATTGAAGTTTCACACAAATAGATTGCTTTTAGATTTTATATAAACTTTATGTTCAAGAGTGACATGATGGCCCTACACAAATGATCGTCTGGGATGTTACGTAATTTGATCCCAGGGCTATAATTCAAATAATCTTGTAGGTCCTCAAGATGAAGCTACGTACCAAATATCAAAGGCCTAGGCCTTTTAGTTTCAGGCAAGAAGATTCGATTTGAAAGTGTATCTCTATATCAGTGTATGTAATGCCTGGGGCAATGCCGTTTTTGACCCCAGAGCTACAATTTGAACACTCTTGGCAAAGGCCCATTAGATGAAGTTACATGCAAAATATCCAAGGCCTAGACCTTCTAGGTTCAGACAAGAAGATTTCAAAAGGGTTTCTTTTTCGGGCGGGCCATTTTTAGCTATAGGACCATAATTTGAACAATCTTGGTAGAGTTACACAAGATAAATCTACGTGCCAAATACCAACTGCCTGAGATTTCTAGTTTCAGACATTTTTTTTTTTAAGTTTTTACTAAATGAGTCTATGTGAAACAGCCAAACACCATCACAAGAGGTAAGAGGCTTTACATCTTTTTCAACAATCTTTCATTAATATCACTAAAGGAACATTTCTGTCAAATTATATTAAAATTGGTCAAGCTGTTTCTGACAAGTAGATTATTAAAGTTTAAAGTTTTATATATTTCTCTATATAAGCAAGTACGCCCCCTTTCCCCCCCCCCCCCCCCCCCCCCACCACACATACACACACTCCCCTCCCCCAACTCCCACACACACACACTTAGTGGACATGTTTTTTGACAAAGCATGATGGCTTGAAAGATCGTGGTAGAGGGTGACCAAAAGAACATTTCTGCCAAATTATATTGAAATCCGTCCAGTGGTTTCTGACAAGAAGGTTTTTAAAGTTTTTCTACGTAGATATATACGTAGGGAAAGTAAGTCGATCCCGTTCCTCGGTGGCGGTGTTTTTTGACATATTCTGATAGATTGAATAATCTTGATAGAGGGTCACCAAAGGAACATTTCTGCCAAATTATACAGAAACTGGTCGAGTGGTTTCTGACAAGAAGATTTTTTGAATTTTCTGTATTAGATATATAGGGAAAATCAGCCCCACACCCTGGCTGATGTATTTTTAACGAATCACGACAACTTGATAAATCTTGGTGGATGGTCATCAAAGGAAGATTTCTGCTAAGTTTATTGAAATCGGTCCAGTGATTCCTGACAAGAAGATTTTTGAAGTTATATATATATATATATATATATATATATATATATATATATATATATATATATATATATATATATATATATATATATATATATATATATATATATATATAAGCCCCTGGCAGTGTGTTTTG